>JAKELK010000008.1:0-1267519 GCA_021525775.1 Lactarius deliciosus
CGAGGGACAGTGTCAATGTATCAGTGTCAATGTGTGCACCGCTGACAAGTGTTTGCTCAGCGGGTCGCCAGTACGAAGTGCATGGAAGGTATGGAGACTGGTCTGCAGTGGAGGGAACACATTGAACTGGCTGGCCTGAATTTTAACGTTGCTAGCCCGAGAAGGGCATTAAAAGAACAGAGCGGTCCTCAGCTTGGCATGCATCATGCTGGGGCAGATCCGTAGCTCCAGGCATTTCTGACAACTCATAGACGTGAAACTGCGTCATTGAGTACACCACGGTGGAGATTCGAGAAGGGCATGCAATGGACGCAAGACAAGGTTATACTAAAAACGGAGGAACTACCACACCCAGTCAACAACATCGGCCACCATATGAGTAAGGATGCTCATATACCAGATCCCTGACTAGGCCTGACTCTCTGCAGGGGCGATATACCTTTGGAAGTATACGAGACATCAGCTTCCCCCGAAACCGCGTTATCCCAACTCCACCGTTCAAAGACCCTCTCGGTGCGTTGCCGCTCAAAACCGCGGTCAGTCTTCCTCGTCTTTAAAATAACCTGTCGCTTTCGTCCCGCCTCTACTGGGCGCCCTTCCACGCCTGAACCATCCAGCGGTTCGTCCTTCCACCCCGACAAATTTTCAACCAATGGACCAATGTCATCGGCAACTAGATGACGCATCGACTCTTCGTGCTCTTCCTCAACGGTCTCCCAAATTTTCGGTCGGAAGTTTCGGAACATCGAATCACTTGGAATAGCCAGGTCAGTTGGTAGAAATTCAGGGTCCCGCTTTCGCTTTCGCCCAACATCTTTGGGTGTCGGTTCTTCTTGACCTTGGGCTCGGTCGAGGTGATCCCCGTCGCTGGTATAGCCCCCAACCAATCGGGCCCGCCACCGCAACTCCCTGGCCAATGCGGGCGCATCTTTCACCTTGTCGCCGGGGACCTGGTCTCGTATATCACGTTTCACCGTTTCTGGGCTTCGTTCCATGGTCCGCACCTCCGATACCAGAAACTCGGAGAGCGCCTCAATCGACTCCAACACACGCGGAGTAAAATCGTCCTTGGCGCGTAGATCCCGCAAGTACTTTTCGCCGACATACCAGCAAAGTCTACAAAGCCATGACTGTCAAGGTCACTCGCCACGCTGTAGAACGGACCTTGAGAATAGCGGGAAACGAAACTTCTTGGGTACGTGTGTTGAGATCTCAATTTCGCGTACCCTCAATTCTACAAGGTGTGAGCTTCGACTGAGGAGATAACACGGACAAACATACGTAACGCGGCGTTGTACGAATGAAGAAAATTTCCCCCAAACACCAACGCATCTTGAGGGGTATACTCCACAAAGGTTAGCTGGAGTCAACGGAAGGCCAAGGGGAAACGCACAACGGCATGGATCCACCCCGTGGGAATGATCATTGTGTTACCCTCTCTCAAATCCACCTTGGTAACTTCATCAACTAGGTCGCCGAGCCACGTGTGACTCTGGATCTCACTCCCGGACCAGCGTTCGTAGGAAGCGAGATTGGCAGCAGTCGGCCGTATAAAGAGGAATGTCTGTGAAAAGGTGGTTACCAAGATGAAGATGAAGATGAAGAAATATGAAGGGCATAAGTTACCTTCGATCCTCTAAGTATGTGATAATACACAGAAGACCCGGCAAAGTCGATGTGCCAGTCCTAAAAAAATGGTTGGCAATGAAAAGATGATAGAACACACACTAACAGTCCACGCCCCAGCCACACCCATCAAGCAGTATAGCTGCACCTTCGGGTATGGGTGGCTGGAGCCTTTCCTGTTATTCGGCCAAAATTTCTCCACCCAGTCGATGTCCCTAACCAGTTTAGGGGGCACGACCTGTTCACCAAGTTTTGTTCCAGATATTTCCAAAGAAATGACGTTTCGGACTTTCTCGCGAGCTGACAGTTCGCTTGAGTAATAGCTTGCCCACTTCCCTAGCGTCCATCCAGCTAAGCTCGACTGCGTGCTTACGTCTGTGTATTCATCGTGACTTAGTCAATTTGGTTAACTTGAGACGATCGAGAAAAATACCTATAACTTCGAGTGGTGTGTCGTGCCCTAGAGTTGCAGCGATCTCGGACACTGTCAGATTCGACGATGGCATTGTCATACCAAGGCCATCAGGTTCTTCAATAATAACTGGCTCCATCATAGCAGTAGGATCACTGTCCAACCAATCCTGGGTAAGTTCTGAGCCCGTCATCTTCTTGAATGCGTCCTTAGAAAACGTCTTGTTCTCCAATAGCTGGGCCCACCGGCGTGGGTCGGATGTATCAGTACCTGAGTGAAGATTGACATAGTCTCGAACAGGTCTGTTACGTGCAGACTTTCGGGTTGGTAGTTTGAAAGTTATGGCGCGTCTACTATCAGCTGCCCGACATTGCCCACAGAACCTAAAACCCAGGCAACGATGACCAGCATTCATAGAAAAAAAAAGAAATTGCATACCATTTATCTATTACGTCAAGTTGTCCGTTCTCCCCAACACACCTCCAATGGTACCATGTTTTGCAGGAATCGCACCTAACCCAGCTCTCGCTGTCCTCATCCTTTACGTCTCGCGTTAGTGAAACGCAGCATGCAGGACAGAGGTCTTCCTGAGAATTCATAACATCGGCCGCTGGATCAGGGGCACCGGAAGCTGGGGCATTTGACCCTGGCTGTGATGGTGCCGATATGCGGGTGGTACGTCGGGTGGCTCTGGTCATGGGTGGTCACACGATCACGCGTCAAACACGATGAAGATTTTACTGAAACGCGTCTCTCCCACGGCTCGGGCCGTTTTCCCGCAACTCAGCTTCAAACCCCGATTTTGGCTCTTTTGAGTATAGCAATACACTGCCAAATGTGCCTGACCCTGTTTGAGGGTTTGGGTACCCATTGTAGAGCTTTACAGAGGCAGGCAGCCAGTTAGGTTGTAGAGATTTATGGAGGCGGGCAGCCGGTTAGGTGAACAATGTGTGAGCATGGAGGATCTGAGGAGAGTGTATTCTCCCCAAGATATTATTCTTAGATAATCGTTTAGCTATGGGTAATATTACAATTATATAATATGCCAGTCTAGCCTTGGTTTGCTGGACGTGCGTCCGTTCTGGGCTGAATCCCAACACTCCCCCTCAAACATGATGAACAGTACACATGTAGGACATACTCACAGTGACAAAGTAGACTGTGGTGAGATATGAGGGTGGTACTTGAAGCAGCAACAGAGAGATCTAGCAAGTGAAACAGATGTGGAGTCTGGCACACAACAGATGAGGAACTGGTGTTTATACAGGAGAAGAGACATACCTGGCACACAACAGATGAGGAACTGGTGTGGTGCCAGAGCGTACATGGTACTCTACTTATACTGCTACAGGTAGTGACAGTAGTAACACAGGTCACAGTAAATACAAGGAGCGTTGTTCTACAGAGGGACACAAAGGAGTGTGCAGAAGGAGAACAAAAGCGCAAAGAACAATAGAAGTCTAGACTGATGATATCATAGTGACATCACAATAAGGATAGAACAAAAGGAATCAGTACAAGGACAAAATACAATAGGAGTCCAGAGGAGTCCATGATGTCATTGTACAGTGATGTCATAGATAAGAAAGTCCGAGATTGTAAAGATCATAATAATCTAATCTACATAAGTCCAATATATCTTATCTAAAGCAGTCCGTTATCTGCGTGTCCATACGAGCCGCTAAGTGCGCACGGGTCACTTATCAACAAAACAGAGGGTAGGTCTTGGGTGAATAATATCTTTGAATGGTGGAAGGAACTGTTGTGATGAACAGTACACATGTAGGACATACTCACAGTGACAAAGGAGACTGTGGTGAGATATGTGGGTGGTACTTGAAGCAGCAACAGAGGATCTAGCAAGTGAAGCAGATGTAGGGTCTGGCACACAACAGATGAGGAACTGGTGTTTATACAAAGGAAGAGACATACCTGGCACACAACAGATGAGGAACTGGTGTGGTGCCAGAGCGTACAGAGTACTCTACTTATACTATACAGGGGAGTGACACTAGTACAACAGAAGTAACACAGAGTCACACAATACAAGGGGCGTTGTTCTACAGAGGGACACAAAGGAGTGTGCAGAAGGAGAACAAAAGCACAAAGAACAATAGAAAGGCTAGACTATGATATCATAGTGACATCACAATAAGGATAGAACAAAGGGAATGAGTACAAGGACGAAGTACAATAGGAGTCCAGAGGAGTCCATGATGTCATTGTACAGTGATGTCATAGATAAGAAAGTCCGAGATTGTAAAGATCATAATAATCTAATCTACATAAGTCCAATATATCTTATCTAAAGCAGTCTGTTATCTGCGTGTCCATGCGAGCCGCTAAGTGCGCGCGGGTCACTTATCAACATGTTGTGCAGCAATGCATGCAGCTAACAGGAATGGAGTTCTCACCTTTGAGTAGGTTGAGAGACTATAGTGTGGAGAGGGTGCACAAGTGAGAAAGAGAGTGAATATCCTATTTGCCTCCCTCCCCATGGGAGGGTTTTTATACTCTATGGTCCTACCCTGACCATTTGTGTAAATGTGGTGAGTACAGGCATCCACAATATCGCGTTTTTACACACGCCTGATGTAAACTACCACTTCGAGACATGCATAAGGCTTCTCTTGCATAGAGGGCATATTTGTAACGCCACCACTGGTGTTAGTCCGACTTGGACTGTGAAAGGGCGTTCACGACTTAGTGAATATTCTGAGGTCGAGTCACATGATTCGAGCACTTGTACACGGCACTTTATAGGGCACGTGATGTAGGCGACTAAGCACTAGGACGTTCGAGTCACTAGGCAATCAATAGAGATGACTTGCTCTGAAGAGACAAGCGAAGGCACACGAGAAGGAGAGGAGAAGGGAGTGGTGATTGAAGAAGACCAAGATGGCGTATCTTGGTCTTATCGAGCCACTATTTATACATGTGTGAGGACACTTTAAAGCTCCTCCCGAATCTGTACGACTAATAGCGTAAGTAGCTTGAACCCTACTACAGCTATCCTAGGACTGAGTCATGCCACATTGGCATGTGATAAGGTACAACTACGCTGACTGATCCACAAGTCCATGACACATTACGACTTACAAACGAGGTCATCACCGTAAGTAAGTGTCCACTCTGCGTACCGTGACATCACCCCCTTTTCAGCCGCAATGACCCCGGCGCTGAATAGGTCCGATACCGCCCATTCAACCTTCTTGAACCGACTCGACTCGGTTATGAATGTCCACCATCTCCAAACGGAATTTGCTGCGGGCGAGCTCACCTTGAACGCCCCCCAGCACCTGAGCCAGGGCATGAAGGCGCTGCTCGAGCCTCTCAGCTTCATGTCAGTATTCACGGTAGCAATGTAACTCAGCTTTAAGCCCTACATTGTGTAAGGCGTTCACTGCGGTGTCCAACCGATGTTGATTGGCATGGCCTCAGATGAGGGAGTACGTCTCCTCTGGGGTGTAGTGGGGTTTGCCCCGCTCTTGAACTTGGGGTTCCATGTACAGCGGCTTCGAGAACGTCTTGTCGCTGTCCGAGGTGAGGGCGAGGACGATGGGGTCCGGGTTCATTATAACCTGGACGTAGGGTGCTTGGATGGTGATGCCGTGGGAGTCAGTGATGGGGAAGTGGACGAACTTCTCCCCCTGGTTGTGTACATAGCCGTGGGGGGCGAGGCAGGAGTCGGTGAGTCGGCGATGAAGGACGGCGAGATGGTGGGACACCGGCGTATTGTCATGGACGATGTCGCCCCTGTAGAGAGGTCGGCCTATGGTGTTGCAGGTATAGGGGGTTTCATTTGGGTTGTCAGAGTCGGTGGAATGGATGATGGAGGCATGCTCAGCTGGATACCACTCTTTCAACTCGTGTTTGGGCTGTTCTTGGATTGAGCGCGCATCATCACGTCGAAGAGTCTCCTCCACTCGAGGATCCTCGTTCTCCTTGTCGCTGCCATTGCCAGTTGCTCGAGCCTCCACCTCTCCGCCTCGAACCTCCACTCCTCCCATCGGCGCATTGATGCGTTCTTCTTCCACTTCGACCTGGTATTTGACTCATACCGGGAGAGGTCGAGGAGAGGCAGACTGACTGTCTCTGAGAGCATCACAAAGCCTACACACTTGGGCCTCAGTGTATGGCATGGAGTTGAGCTGCTGGCCATCGTGGATGAGGAGCCAGTAGGTGTCAGGGGTGTTGGGGTTGTCGATGTCCTCAACAGGGACAATGTCCTTGAGGGCGTCGTTGAGCTCTTGGTACATCTGTAAAAGTGGGACCTGGTCAAAAGCGTTTGAGACCGGTCTCAAACACTTTTGACAGCTTTTGACAGGTCCCATTTTTACAGATGTAGGTGAGGGACTCCCCGATGAAGGGAGTGACAATGGTGGAAGTGGTGGAAGTGGGAAGAGACATTGTTGATTGAGTGAGGAGTCCAGGGTGGGGGAATGGAGGAGACTTAGCGTTGCCGACTTCACTTATATGGGCTCTGTTAGCAGTCGAACTCTGCTGATACTCTGCTACCGCTTCATCAGCAAAGACATCATCTTTGTTAACCCACTGATTCTCCGAGTCTGGGTAGCCCTTCCATTTCACGAGGTACTGGAGTTTCTTGCTTCTGCCGAATCGCCGGGAATCTAGAATCCGTTCAATTTCATATTCCTCTTCGCCATCAACTAGATCCGGTGGTGGGCGTTGGAAGTTTTCTCCATGTAGGGGTGTTTCGCGATAAGGTGTGAGTAAATCAATATGAAACATGGGGTGAATACTCCACTGCGTGGGAAGTTCGAGTTGGTAATTAACAGGTGATAGTACATGTGTGATCTTGAAGGGTCCATGCCGATGTTGTTACGATCCCAGTGGGTCGTACGGCACGAAGTGCTTCTTGATCGATAGTACAGGTGCAAGCTTGTAACCTTCGTGGGCAACACTGATAAGGGTTGCGGCGAAGGGTTTCAAGGAGGCGAGATTCGGGGACTTTGCTCGTACAAGGCAAAGGAGAGGGAAACGGAATCGTGCTGAGAATTTGTCAAAGACTAGCTAAGGAGTACAAGCTAGTCTACTACGTCTTATATACTCGTACAGACTGTGATTTTTGCGGCTATTTTCTATGAGTCTTCAAGTCAAATATCTCACTGGCAAAACAGTGAGTCATTGAAGGGGGACGCTGGCTGTCCGAGATTCTCTTGGCCATGTCACATGTCATGTGATCATGACACAGCCCCCTTACTAGCCAAAGTCGTCTTGACTTTGCCGCTTCCTTCGGTTATCGAGTGTCTTCTCGCGATGCTGGTTCGATCATATGGGATAAAGCGCGAGTGGGACACCATGTGATGAGTACATGGGTCATAAAAACAGGGGTGTTGGATGGGTACGTAGCAACGCGTTCCGTGTAAGCAGAAACGATGGGGGCGCGGGCAGTCGTGAGCTACATGGGGTTCATCGCAGAATGCGCATTTAACGTCTTTCGCCGGTTCATTGTGTAGTATGGGGAATGGGAGAGGAGGAATGCGAGGTGGGGTGAGTGGGTCGCGAAGTGGTGGATGAGGGGGAATGGGTCATAGTGCTATGCCCTCAAGGCTATCCAGGTGTGCACGGAATCTACGATCATTAGATGTGGGGTCGTCCATGTGGTACACGTCCAGTCCCCTGGGCAAAGGCTGCGGTAGAAATGGGTAGATTCGCGAGGCGACATTAGCTTTGCGAAGGCGTTTATCGATGCCTTTGGCTTCTGCCAGCCAATTGTTCCACACGTTGTCTAGCTCTCTCATGCATATGAATAGATCATGCTTATGGCAGGTCGACCATTGGAACTGGTGGATATCCACTGCCACTCCCGGGTCTGCTACAAGAGCGAGTGCTTGATCCACTTTGTGCCTCGCTGAGTGCGTCTCCATGAAGAGAGCCAGCGAATGGTCTGGAATAACTCCGACCTGTGGACATGACGGGGTCAGGATTGCGTACAGCGGCTTGTAGTACTGGGGTTTCCCCTTCCCTTCCATACCCAGGGCGATGGGTTGGTCTCGCTGGTTAATCGCAAATCTGATGAACAGGGTCGGACCCCTCATACTGTCTTTGAACAGTATGTCGAAGGAATACAGTTCTGTGTGTCTTGTTATTTTCCACCCCAGACCCGGATGTTCTGGTGCTGCTGGTTCTGCCAGATTCATCATCGGTGGTGATCTAAAGGCTCCATCAAACGGGTCCGACGGGGACACTGGCTGTTCCTGCTTGTCGGGGCTATCCAAAATGTCAATGTGGGCTTCGGGGACGGACGGTGTGGTGACTGGTGCACGGGGCATCTCTTTGATGGATTCTTCGATAGGCGTGGGTACATCCGGTGGGTAGATGCCATGTTTGCGGATTGCCTGCTGCGCCATTTCTTTGTGTTTCTCTCTACGCAGGCGTTCCCTGCGATTAGCTCAGGCTCTGGAGTGTCTACGCCTACTCGTGTCCGAGTCACGGTATGTCGAGAATTCGAACAAATCTGCTTTCATAGTCGGGGTGTCGGCACGCACATCATGATCAAGAGGTAGGCGGGCCCATCCTTCTACCCGTCAGAATATCTCGAGGCAGTCAATTTCCAGGAGCTCGCTGTCTGGCACATAGTAGTGTTGGGGAGGGTGTCTAGCATGAGGGTGGATGACGGGAGGATCCATGTCTGTGGACGGGAGAGCGAACTCAATGTGGGCGATTTCGATGTTGTTACTCTGTCCTTCGCGATACTCTTTTATCCGTTCCGGCATGTGGACGTCGCCTGCTTTCTCCCAACTGTCGTGTGCTGCCGAGAAGCCCTTCCATCGTATCAGATATTGGTGTGCCTTGCCTCGGCCGTGGTGTCGTTCCCTGAGAACTTGTTCGACTTCCCATTCCTCTGTGCCGTCTATGAGATCGGGGGCTGGTTCGTCGAAGTTAGGGCTGTGGGCCTGGGTTTCGCGATAGGGTGTCAGTAAGCCAGCATGAAACACGTCGTGGACCTTCCATGTCTTGGGGATAGCGAGCTGGTACAATACATTGGAGAGCTTCCATGCTATCGTAAAAGGGCTGTAGCATTTCGGGGCCAGTTTCACTGTGGGCTGGGTCGTTCACAGGTTAGTGGCGTCGAGCCAGACCCTGTCGCCCATCCGATACGGGGTGAACTTCGACGCGTGTATCCAAGATTTCTGGGCTCTACTCATGGCCTTGTGTGCCACGTGTCGTGCCTTCTGGAGTTGTGCCAGTCGCGTGGTCGTGGTCAGGATGTTGGAGTTGTCAGTTCGTGGCTGGTGTACCGTGGGTATGAATCCCACGAGGAGGTCGAACGGGCTCTCTTTTGTTGTCTCCAATTTCCAGCTATTGAGTGTGTATTGAGCGATGGGGAGCCAGTCTGCCCAGTTGTTTTGCTAATAGTTTACATAAATCTGCAGGTATTGTTCTAGTCGCTGGTTTGTTCTTTCAGATTGCCCATCCGTCTGCGGGTGGTAAGTGGAACTGATGTTCTGCTCAATCTGTAACTTCCTGCATAGTTCTTTCATCACAGTGGCCATAAAGCGTGGGTCTTGGTCTGATATGACCTTGTGTGGAAGACCGTAGTGTGGTAAGACGAATTGTAAGTATTTCCGCGCGACCAGTTCTGCCATGATCGATTCGCTGCATGGTATAAATATGCTTGTGTTACGGTTTCGCCTCAGACCGTCCCTCGAACACCCTACGCAAGGACCCCGAACACCATTAGGAGGAGAAACGCCGAAGATGATGCCTATGAACAGGCTGAAATACGAAGATTAGTGGCTACACATACCACAACTAGAGCTAAGTCTCCCATGCCACACTACATACCCGGAAGCGCTCACCGACGAGACCCGGAGTTTTGGGAATAGCGCACGTGACCTTAGCGCCCGCCCGTCACGTGACCCTGGCACGTGACCTGGCTAGAATGCACCAGAAGAGTCCAGATGAGCCTGTGCCTGGACTGGCCTAGATTGCCTCGTGTTTGTGACTCATATCGATTGTGCCTTGATTCTGATGGATTGTACGACTCGTGTTTCCTTATCTCTGACTCATGCCATGAGTGCCTTATGCCATTGGCTGACCGTTATCTCTGACTCGTTGTGACTCATTCCTAGGATCGTTGTATTAGGATTTCGGAGTTCTGGGCTGAGCTTCAAAGCTCCTCAGACATGTATAAGTAGAGGGGCTTATGGTCGCTGAAGACCTAAGCTTGACTTCTTGGACTATACCACCCATTGTACTGCCACTCCTAGGCTGTCTGCCAGTTGTGCGCTGTTTGTACCCTGCTTGGAATATCATCCCTGTTTGTCCTTAGCTGGCCTTGTGGAGTGATCCCTGGCATCCCTTCATTTCCCGCTTTTCCTCTAGTCGTTTGCTGGCTGTTCGCCGCTGCGCCTTCCTTATCTACTTCATCATTGGCTGGTTGTCTATCGCCTTTGATCGTCTACTCAAAGCCCTTGTGTTTATCGCCTTTCACATCCTTTGGGCTACGCTATTACGTCTCACTTGTGAGCTAGTAGCTGAACGTGTACGTGACTTCGACATCCTCTGTGATCGTTAGGTCGCTGTTGTTGCCTAGACCCGTCGCTCTAGAAGAACGTCCGGTGGAACGTTACATTAAGTCAAGCTTTATCTCCCACCTTTCTGTCACAAGATGTCCCGCTACCAAGTTTTGGAAAACTATGTCAACGACGACGAGAGTGTTGCCGCTTATGAGCAGGCTGAAGAGCACTACGCAAACGAAGAAGACATCGAGTTCAACGCCGCATACGAGCAGGCTGCCGAAGACTACATCTGGGCTATCAGTGCCCGTCATCAAGAGCAACATCCAGAAGAATATGAAAACAACCTCTATGCCGAGCAAGACCCTCAGGCTGAAGATGAGGAGTACGCCGGGGAAACCCAGGCTGAAGAAATGGCCGAAGAAGTTCTGGCTGACGAAGAAGACCCTGCCGAGGAAACTCTGGCTGAAGAAGGGCAAGAGCAATACGAAGACCGGCTGCAGTATGCCGAAGGGGACGCCGATACCCTAGAACTGGCTGAAGACGAAGACGACACTGGGCTGGCTGCTATGCCGCAGATGTTCGATGGGGACTGCGAACGCGCATCCGCCTTTATGGATTCATGGGACCTATGGTCCGGACAGCTAAGTCCAATATTCTCGCAATACCAGCTTGCAACTATTTTCCTCTCCTTGTTCAGAGATCCTGTCGACCAGTGGGCTGAAGAACGCCTTGCTCAAATAGAAGAGTGGCGTGCCACGGACATGGAAGACGATGACGAAGACATCCTGGAAGACACCATCGGAAGATTCGTGGAAGAGTTTGTGCCGCGTGACGACGCGAGAGAACAATACGTTGCAGCTGAAGATCCGGACGCCGAAGATTGGAGCTCCATTGATGATGAGGACCCCTATTCACGGGAAGTACCTTCACCGCCCTCCTTGTGTTCAGATGACCAGGCATCAGAGGAAGAACCTGACGAGGTTAACGAATACGTTGAAAAACCGCATGGCGATGCGAGAGAAGAATACGGCTGCCAAGACGAAGTCGACGATTACTACTACTCGAACGACGCCGACGTGCCTGCCGAGGCTGTTAAAGAATACGAGGAAGACCTGATCCCCGACAGACTCAAGAAGTACTTCGCGGAGGCTGCTTATGAGCGCCCCGACTCGGAATCGGAAGAGAGGGTAACCCCTGTGCCACGCAAGCAGAATGTTACGTTTGGCCCGGAAGTGAACACTGACGTCAAGGGTATGACACCGCGTCAGCAGTATATCGTCATGGACTTGTTGGATCAGTCAGCCGGGTAAGCTCCGGCGCATGTGATTGTGTACGATAACGGATCGGATCATGACTCGATGTGACTCATACTAGGATAGCTGTACTAGGGTTTGCTCTACTTACGCTATTGGCTAGTACTTCTTGGAGCGGCGCTTGAAAGCCCGCGCGTATCTGTATAAGTAGAGTACTGCGAGGACCAAGAACGGCATCTTGGTCTTCTTCCAATACCACTACCCATTCTCCGCTCTATAGGGTCCTCCCCCTTGAAGTGAGTCGTCCGACATATCCCTTCAGACCAAAGGGATCCCTCGTGACTTAGTCCCTCGTGAACAGTGGACAACTATCCCATCGGCAGTATCTGTCATCGCGTTTATCTGTATCTCAACCCCCGTGTCGCCTCCCCTTACACCTACCTATACGTGGTCGATCACGACACCTGGGAAGACCTTCGAATAGTCGCTGCTCCCCCGCCATCGCTACCACTAGGCGACGACTTACACGGATACGAAGATCGTAACGGGGCCTTACAAGTGCACCCCGTCGACGCCCCTCAAACGAGAGTCAACCGCAACTACGTCATCAAGAGGATCGCCACCCAATCCGAAGCCTAAGTCAGGCAAGCGTTCGTGGTAAACGCTACATTAAGACCAAGATCCCAACCGTGGCCAATCCTACCAAGACAACCAAGGACTATTGGGTCCCATTCAGACCGTATCACATCGACAGACGAGGAGAACGCAACGTACCAAAGAGATACTTAGAAGCCGCATTTTGGAAAGACGACGCGGAGATACCAGGCTACGTGACCGATTACTTTGACCGATCAGGCAACCGACACATCGTTCCTGTAGAGTTCAACTTCGATAACACCTGTTGGACGGAAATCCGTTGGGACGACCTCCACAACAAATACAAAGTACTTCGACCCGCAGGAGAAGGACTTCGCCTAAACATCCTAGCCAGCAACGTAGTCACCAGAGACCAGTGGGGCCTCATCGACGGACAATATGAGGAACCAGCATGATCCCCTACACCAAAAACTCCAGCACCATCCCCATCACTTGCAAGCAACCCCGAAGACATCCGCATCCACCAAGACGAAGCAGAGGAACTAGCACTAGAAAACATCGCTAAGTCTATCCCAGTTATGACATCCACAATCACCCAAGCACCTGTCCAGCTCAGAACGGCCCTTTTCACCCCACAAGACCAGCCACGACAACCAGAAGGGAATCCACCCGGAGGAGACCCAGCAGACAACCCAGGAGGAGGAGACGGCGGAAACGGAGACAACGGAGGAGGAGATGACGCACCAGGCATCCCACACCCCGGGTTCGCAGATATCCCACATCTCACCGATAGATTCATCGGCAAGGAACCACCCATATTCATGGGTGACCGAGACAAAGCACAAGCCTTCCTATCCCAATGGAACCGATTCGCCCAAGTAAACATAGCCAACAGGAGCCTACAAAGCCCCTACATCAAAGCAATGATGTTCCTCACCTACATCCAAGGCCCCCTTGTCGACGAATGGACCGCAGAAACTCAGAGGTGGATCGAAACAAGGCCAGATAGAACCGACCCATGGGTATGGAGCGCGGTAGAGCTCGCCTTCAAATGACAGTTCCGAGACAACATGGAACAAGAACGCGCCAGACTAGAACTGGACAAAGGATTCAAAATGACGGGAGGAGACATTGACAGCTACGTGACCGCATTCGAAAAGCTTGTTCGACAGGCTGACTACCGCTTGGACGACCCCTTGGTACTCGACAAATTCACCAGAGGCGTACCCCTCGATCTATATCGCAACGCATACCAATTCCACAGCCCGGTAACCTACCACCAGTGGAAGAATGCTCTAATCGAGCAGCAGAAACGATACCTCCACATGAAAGCACAAGTGGATGGATTCGGAAGGCAGCTAGCACAACGCCCCAAGCAACAACAGCAACAACAACCTGCAAGGTTCCAACCACCCCAGAGACAGAACCAAGGGTGGCAGCAATACCGCAACCACCCTGACGCCATGGACACCACACCAGGAAGAGTTCGCGCCAGAGTCGCGGGATCCGAAGAAGCAAACCCGAACAACCCCCAGGAGTGGAGAAACTACACACAGGGAAGACCCCCATTCCCCCCTAGAGGAGGATTCCTCGCCAGAGGAAGAGGAGGACGAGGCGTCTTTAACACAAGGGACGTAACCTGCTATAACTGTGGAAAGAAAGGTCACTTCTCACGAGAATGCCAGCAACCACGCCAAACACGCCAGGGACCACCCCAAGGCAGAAGCGCGTACATCGAGGAGGTACCCACCGCTCCACAGAGCGTCGCAGGGGAACCCCTCATCGACCTCGACGAGCCAGTGCAAGTCAATCGCGGCACCACATCGGCACAACAAGTAGAGGATATCATGGGGAGGATCGCAGAACTTCCAGAGGAGGGAAGAGAAATGTTCGCTAGAAATATGGCAGGAAGCCAGGATTTTCCAAACGCCTGAACCCAACGGCCTGGGTGAGGGCAGTCAATTGTAACTCGTCGTTCATAACGCGCTATCGATCTATGCATGTTCCAGTTTCGATCCGCACGAGTAACTTTATGGCCGAAAGAAAAGCACTGGTGGACTCCGGAGCCACCGACAACTTCATACATCCAGACTTCGTCAAACGGATGCACCTAGGAACCAAAATACTAGAGCGTCCCCGCAACATCTGGAATATAGACGGGACACATAACAAAGGAGGGAAAATCACCCACTGTGTCGACCTTAACGTACAAACTGACGGAAAGCTCAAGGACATTCGCTTCCTAGTCACCAACGTAGGAGGAGAAGACCTCATACTAGGGTACCCATGGCTCGCAACCTTTCAACCCAGAATCCAATGGGCAACAGCCACCCTTGACACAAAACAATACCCCATCGTCATCCGTACCACCAACCCACTCAAAACGTTTGGACTTACAGAGCTCCGACGGCTCATAGTGGAAATTGAGGAGGAGAACAAACTACGAGCCTTCCACGAGCTAGAAGAACAATCCCTACCGGCACACCTACGAACAACGGCAACAGACATGGCAATAGCGGCACAACAATACACGGAAAAGAAGGAAATACCCGAAGAATACAAAAGGCACGCAAAGGTATTCAGCGAGGAAGAATCCCAACGCCTCCCACCTTCCAGACCATGGGACCACGCTATCGAACTCAAACCAGAGGCACCCGACTCATTCGACTGCAAGGTATACCCTGTAAACCAAGCAGAAGACAAAGCACTACGGGAATTCCTGGACGAACAGCTGGCAAAAGGATATATACGCCCCTCTAAATCCCCGTACGCATCTCCATTCTTCTTCGTGAAAAAGAAGGACGGAAAACTACGCCCGGTACAGGACTACAGGACGCTCAACAAATGGACCATACGCAACCAGTACCCACTCCCCCTCATACCAGAACTCATCGCAAGTCTCAGCTCGGGATGGATATTCTCCAAATTCGACGTTCGGCAAGGATACAACAACATTCTAGTCAAAGACGGCGACCAGTACAAGGCAGCGTTCAAAACTAAATATGGCTTTTACGAACCGGTAGTAATGTATTTTGGCATGACCAACTCCCCATCCACTTTCCAAGAAATGATGAACGCCATATGCCAACCCCTTATCGACTACCACGAGAAGAAAGGAACCATCATTCGAGTTTACATGGACGATATTGGCATCGCAACATCAACCACGGAACAAGCACACGCCGAGGCAGTACACGACATATTGGACCTACTGGAACAGCACGACCTCTACCTCAAACTCGAAAAATGCACCTTCCACTCCTCCTCCCTCGATTACCTGGGGGTAATCATTGAAAAGGGGGTGATTCGCATGGACCCCGTCAAAATTTCCGGCATAACAGACTGGCCCATACCAAAAACCGTCAAACAGGTGCGATCATTCCTAGGGTTTTGCAACTTTTACCGTGCTTTCATTCGAAATTTCGCCACACATGCTCGACCACTCAACAAACTCACGCGCAAGGACACCGACTGGCAATGGGGAACGGAACAACAGCAAGCATTCGACAAGCTCAAAGCACTAGTAACCGAAGAACCCGTACTCAAACACCCGGAACTAGACAAACAATTCGAGCTAGAAGTCGACGCATCTGGATACGCGGTAGGAGCAGTACTTCTCCAAAAGGGAACAGACAACAAACGACACCCAATCGCATTCTACTCAAACACCCTCAACGCGGCGGAAAGGAACTACGACATCTACGACCTGGAACTCCTAGCCATCGTCAAAGCACTGCGAAATTGGAGACAATACCTCGCCGGATCACCACACAAGATCAAAGTCTTCTCCGACCATATGAACTTACAATACTGGAGACATCCCCAAAAGATCAGTCGCCGCGTAGCAAGGGAAGTACTAGAGTTGGCAGAATACGACATAGAAATTCATCACATCAAAGGAACAGCCAACGGACGCGCAGACGCACTGTCAAGACGACCGGACTACGACCAAGGAGAACACGACAATGAACAAGTCACGGTACTCCCAGATCACGTGTTCGTCAGAGCCACTGAAATCGACACAACGGACGACCCAATACGCACACAACATACCATCAACGTCACGGAAATGGAACCCACTAACCCGGTATACATCCAAGATGAGACTATGGTAAAACGATGGGTAGACCCCCACAAGCTAAAGAAAATCAAAGGCACATGGTACAAAGACGGACGACGCGTAGTCACAGGGGATGCACACGAACGACAGCGCATCATACGAGCACACCACGACCCACCAGTCCACGGCCACCCCGGAATCAACCGAACGATCAAAATGGTGGAACAATACTATTGGTGGCCAGGACTCCGGCATGAAACACAAGACTATGTCAAGGGGTGCGCCGACTGCCAACGGATCAAGGTCAATAATCGACCCACGCGCGCACCACTACAACCCATCTTTCCCAGAAAGGAAGCAATGCCATTCGAAACTATAGCCCTGGACTTCATCACCAAACTGCCCCAAGCAGACGGCTGCGACTCCATACTGACAGTAACGGACCACGACTGCTCCAAAGCGGCAATATTCATCCCATGCGTCGAAGAGATAAGCGCAGAAGGAACCGCAGCCCTGTACGTAAAACACGTTTTCACCAGATTCGGACTACCGGCGCGCATTATCAGTGATCGAGATCCCCGATTCGCATCAAAGTTCACACGCGAACTGTGCAAAATCCTAGGCATCGAACAGAACATATCCACGGCCTACCACCCGCGAACGGACGGACAGTCAGAACGCACCAACCAATGGCTAGAACAATACCTACGGTTTTGGGTCAATGAAAGACAGGACGACTGGACACGCTATCTACCAATGGCAGAATTCACGCACAACAATTGGCCAAACGAATCCACCAGGGAGTCCCCCTTTAACATCCTCATGGGCTACAACCCCCGCGCTGATTGGACCGACCGCCCATCTCCTATACCACAGGTAGCACTCCGCATCAAACAGTTCCAAGAAGCTAGAACGCGCGCCCAGGAACTGATGATCAAAGCGCAGCAGGGGTGGATCAAACACAAAGATACGCCCAAATACCAGATAGGGGACCTCGTATGGCTCGAAGGACGCCACCTACGTACCAATCAACCAACCACAAAGCTTGCGCCCAGAAGACATGGCCCGTTTAAGGTCACCCAGGTGATGTCCGCAGTCAACTATCGCCTAGAACTTCCCACGCAGTGGAGTATCCACCCAGTATTTCACACAGACCTCCTGACTCCTTATCGCGAAACTCCCACACACGGACCCAACTATCAGCGCCCGCCGCCAGATCTGATTGATGGCGAAGAAGAATACGAAGTCGAGAAGATTCTAGACTCTCGGCGCTTCGGCAGAACAAAGAAACTGCAGTATTTGGTCAAGTGGCGTGGATACCCTGATTCCGATAATCAGTGGGTCTCGAAGGATGACGTCTTCGCTGACGAAGCCATTTGGGAGTTTAAACGTTCAAACCCCGCCAGAGAAGTGCATATAAGCACGGGGTATACCCAAGAGACGTCCCCATCTCCCACTCTCATACTCCCATCTACTCATGTCCCAATCCCCAGTCCAAGTACACTATGTCCTCGACGATCTACTCCCCATCTCAGTCCAGCCTACCGTTATCATTCAGAACGCGCCACCATCACCCCTGTCGCTTCCCGAGCCCCTTCAACCAAGCCCCAGTCGTCCAATTACCCCCGTTCCATCCCTCCTTCCTTCGCCAACACCTACAGCAGTCAGCACACGCAGCCCGTCTCCGCAAGGCTACGTTCCGACCCGACCTCCGTCCCGTCAAGACCAGACTCAGGTACAAGAAGATCGAGCATACGACCGGTACCTGTCGGAGGAGCATTGTCCTCTCAATGACCACCTCACGTATGGGACTCACCTCACCACTACTCACGACGAAACCCCGCCGCTATGCACCACAGACGGAGAGCCGATGGTCCTGCCGCCGAGTCAATCATCCCACATGCGGCGCCTCTACCGTGCGGAGGAACACAGTCCAATTTCCCGACAGCGGATGGAAACACCGCCACCAGTCGGGTTCAAGCACAACAGGGGAGTCCACTTCATCCCCTT
The DNA here is from genome assembly GCA_021525775.1 of Lactarius deliciosus. NCBI lineage: Eukaryota > Fungi > Basidiomycota > Agaricomycetes > Russulales > Russulaceae > Lactarius > Lactarius deliciosus. Next base: position 18,448 of record JAKELK010000008.1, read on the forward strand.
CCAGATACGCGACGCTCAGGGCCAACTGCACCCAGCTCAGTATACGCAGCTCGTCTTTACGGCGGACCCCTTTGTCCTCGCCTACCGACGAGGCAGCGACCAGCAGTACGGCAAGTCGGTGCACGCCGAGCCCCAATACGACGAGCCCTCTCCCTCCTACACCAACGACGACCTGGTCTTTCTAGACCAGAACAGTGCATACCGGCAGTCGGTCGACCAGGCCTGTATGGCCATGAACGACCTGACAGTCACGGCCGAGGTACACCGGTACCGGTGCCTGCAGGCTGGCTACGAGGCCAAGGAGGAGGAGCTGAAGAAGAAGGTCGCCGAGCTGGACAAGCTTGGCCATATGCGCCGCCAGTGCGTACTCCGCTTACAGCGCGCTGTTACGAACTCGGAATGCTGCTTATCTTTTCCTCCGCTATGTTGCCTCGTGTTCGCGTGTACTTTTACCCATGACCCACTTCCTTTCCGTCTTCAGCTTCTGTCTCGCACCCACCGCCTGACCATTACGATACCGGTCTTACGATTCTTAGAGTCCGCGAGCGCCATCTGACTTCCGCGTGCCCCCGCGGGATTCGCTTGTTCCATTTACGGACCTTCCTTTCATATTACTTGATTAGCTCGCTAGGGCCAGTACCCTAGGATCGCGCCATGTGTTTGCGACTCGCAAACACCCTGTACTAGTATATAAGTCACGCCCTGCCTAGCTTGTACGGTAGATGTTACGCCACCACTGGCGTTAGTCCGACTTGGACGACGAAAGGGCGTTCACGACTTAGCGAATATCTCGAGTGTGAGTCACGTGACTTGATCACGTGTACACGGCGCCTATCGGGGCACGTGACGTAGGCAACTCTCGGCACTAGGACGTCTGAGTCACTAGGCAATTGATGAAGACGACTTGCTCGAAGAGACAAGCGAAACACGCGTGAGAGAGAAGAGAAGGGAGTGGTGAATTGAAGAAGACCAAGATGGCGTATCTTGGTCTTATCGAGCCACTATTTATACATGTATGAGGATGCTTTAAAGCTCCTCCCGAACTCGTACGACTAGTAGCGATAATAGCTCGAACCCTACTACCGCTGTACTTGGAATGACTCATGCCACATCGGCATGTGATTCTATGACTACTGCTGACTGATACGACTGTCCATGACACATTACGTCTTACTAAGGGGTCATCACCATACAGTAAGAGTCCACTTCGCGTACCGTGACATCACCCCCTTTTCAGCCGCGACGACCCCGGCGCCGAATGGGTCCGATACCTCCTATCCATCCCGCCTGAACCGACTCCACTCGGTTATGGATATCCGCCATCTCCAACCTGAACTTGCTGCGAGCGAGCTCCCCTTGTACGCCGCCCAATGCTTGGGCTAAGGCGTGAAGCCGCTGTTCGAGTCGCTCAGCTTCGTGTCTGTAGGCTCGGTAGCGGTGCAACTCAGCTTTAAGCCCTACGTCGTGTAGGGCGTTGACCGCCGTGTCGAGCCGGTGTTGATTGGCGTGTCCCCTGACGAGGGCGAACGTCTCCTCCACGGAGTAGTGAGGCTTGCCTACTTCCCGGACGATGGGTTCGGCGTAGAGGGGCTTGGAGAATGTTTTGTCGCTGTCCGAGGCGAGGGCGAGGACGATGGGGTCGGGATTCATGATGACTTGGATGTAGGGGGCTTGGGTAGTGACCCCCTGGGAATCGGTGATGGGGAAGTGGACGAACTTCTCCCCGCGGTTGTGTTCGTAACCGTGCGGGGCGAAGCGGGAGTCGGTGAGCCGGCGATTAAGCACGGCAAGGTGGTGAGATGTGGGCGTGTCGTCATGAACAATGTCACCCCGATACAGGGGGCGACCCACGGTGTCGAGCGTGTACGGGGTTTCTCTCGGGTGGTCAGAGTCGGTAGTGGTAATGATGGACGGGTGCTCAGCTGGGTACCAAGCCTTCAGTTCCCGTTCCGGCTGTTCTTGAATTGCTCGCGCATCGTCAAGTCGAAGAGTCTCCTCTTCTCGAGGATCCTCATTCTCCTTGTCGCTGCCATCGACAGCTGCTCGAGCTTCCACCTCTCCGCCTCGAACCTCCACTCCTCCCATCGGTGCGTCGCCGCGTTCTTCTTCCGCTTCGACCCGGTACTCGACTCGTACCGGGAGAGGTCGAGGAGAGGCAGACTCACTGTCTCGGAGAGCTGCACGAAGCCGACGCACTTGGGCCTCGGTGTAGGGGACGGAGTTGAGCCGCTGGCCGTCGGCGGTGAGTAACCAGTAGGTTTCGGGGGTGTTGGGGTTTTCAACGTCCTCAATGGGTGCGATGTTGGCGAGGGCGGCGTTGAGTTCTTCGTAGGTGAGCGACTCCCCGATGAAGGGAGCGACAATGGTGGAAGCGGTGGAAGAGGGAAGAGACATCGTTGATTGAGTGAAGAATCCAGTGTGGGGGAATGGAGTAGACTTAGCGTTGTTGGTCTCGCTTATATAGACTCGATTGGCTTTCGAACTCCGTTCATACTCCGCTAAGGCTTCATCAGCAAAGACGTCATCCTTGTCGACCCACTGGTTCTCCGAGTCTGGGTACCCCTTCCATTTCACGAGGTATTGGAGTTTCTTGCTTCTGCCGAATCGCCGGGAGTCTAGAATGCGTTCAATTTCATATTCTTCTTCGCCGTCTACTAGATCCGGTGGTGGGCGCTGGAAGTTTTCTCCGTGCAGGGGTGTTTCGCGATAAGGTGTGAGTAAATCGATGTGAAACACGGGGTGAATACTCCACTGTGTGGGAAGTTCGAGTTGGTAGTTGACAGGTGACAGTACTCGTGTGATCTTGAAGGGTCCGTGTCGTCGCGCCGCTAGTTTCGCCGTTGGTTGATTGGTTCGGAGATGGCGCCCTTCTAGCCATACTTGATCCCCGGGTTGGTACTTGGGCGTATCTCGGTGTTTGACCCATAACGATTGGGCCTTTTTGATAAGGTCGTAGGCTTCTTTCCGCGCTTCTCGGAACTGTTGGAGTCGCGTGAGCACCTGGGGAATGGGGGACGGCTTATCGATCCAATCAGCACGCGGATCGTACCCCATCATGAGTGAAAATGGGGACTTCCTTGTGGTTTCGTGTGGCCAACTGTTGTGAGCGAACTCTGCCATTGGTAGGAATCGCGCCCAGTTATCTTGGCGCTCGTTGGTCCAGAACCTTAGATATTGTTCTAGCCATTGATTGGTGCGTTCCGATTGTCCGTCCGTTCGGGGGTGGTAAGCTGTGGAAATGTTCTGATAGATCCCTAAGATCCGGCATAGTTCGCGGGTGAATTTTGACGCGAATCGTGGATCTCGGTCACTGATGATCTTTGCCGGTAGTCCGAACCTCCGAAATACGTGAGTGACGTACAGGGCTGCGGTTTCTTCCGCTGTTATCTCTTCGACACAGGGGATGAAGATGGATGCTTTGGTGCAGTCGTGGTCGGTCACCGTGAGGATGGAGTCATGTCCTTGGGATACGGGTAATTTAGTGATGAAATCGAGAGCTATGACTTCGAAGGGCTTAGCGTCGGTTATGGGTGAAATCGGGACTAAGGGTGCTCTCGTAGGTCGATTATTGACTTTGTGGCGTTGGCATTCTGCGCATCCCTGGACGTACTCGGTGACGTGCTTCAGCATGCTTGGCCACCAGTGACTTCGCTCGATGATCCGAGCGGTGCGTTTGATCCCTGGATGGCCGTATACTGGGGGGTTGTGATGGTTAGCGATAATGGTGCGTATGGCGTCTTGTCCCCCGGTGACTACTCGTGCGTCTCGTCGATACCAGATTCCGTCGACTTTCTTAAGTTTGTAGGGGTCTACCCATGGCCGTAAGGTGTTTTCGTCTTGCTCGAGCGTTTCTGGAGTTTGTGTAGTTAGGTTCCGAATGAAGACTTTCTCCGGTAGTACGATGACTCCTTCGTTGTCGTTCTCTCCTCGGTCGTAGTCAGGTCGTCTAGACAGGGCGTCTGCGCGGCCGTTGTTGGTTCCCTTAATGTGGTGGATCTCGAAGTCGTATTCCATAAGTTCTAGGACTTCTCGGGCTACACGGCGACTTATCTTTTGGGGGGATTTCCAGTGCGTCAGGTTGAGATGGTCCGAGAAGATTTTGATCTTGTGCGGGGATCCTGCCAGGAATGGTCTCCAGTGTCGCAGCGCTTTGACAATGGCGAGTAGTTCTAGGTCGTATATGTCGTAGTTGCGCTCCGCCTCGTTCAGCGTGGCTGAGAAATAGCCGATGGGGTGCCGCTTTCCGTCTTTCTTCTTCTGTAGGAGGACTGCTCCTACTGCGTATCCGGACGCGTCTACTTCGAGTTCGAATTGATCTGTCAAACTGGGGTGTGCGAGTACTGGTTCGCTGGTGACAAGGTCTTTGAGGGTTTGGAAGGCTTTCTCTTCGTCTGTACCCCATGTCCACTCGGTGTCTTTACGCGTGAGCTTGTTGAGTGCTCGTGCGTACGTGGCGAAACCGCGAATGAAGAGGCGGTAAAAATTACAGAAGCCCAGGAATGAGCGCACGTCGCGCACCTTCGTGGGGCGGGGCCAGTCTCGTATGCCTGAAATTTTTACGGGGTCCATGCGAGTTACCCCCTTTTCAAGGATTACCCCCAGGTAATCCATTCGCGGTTGGTGGAAAAGGCACTTCTCGGGTTTGAAGTAAAGGTCGTGGTCGAGCGCCACCTGCAGGACGGAGCTGACGGCTTCGATGTGGGCTTGTAAACCTGCGTCTTCGGTTGTTGCGATACCGATGTCGTCCATGTATACGCGGATAATGGTTCCGCGTGATTGGTGGTGAAGGATGACGTCCGCCAGGATGTCGTTCATCATATTTTGGAACGTTGCGGGTGAGTTGGTGAGTCCGAAGTACATGACGAGAGGCTCATAGAGACCGTATTTGGTTTTGAATGCAGCTTTGGGTTCGTCGCCTTCCTTCACTCGTATGTTGTTATATCCCCATCGCACATCCAGTTTGGTGTAGATGTGTCCGTTGCCCAGGTCATTGATGAGTTCGGCCATAAGTGGTAGGGGATATTGGTTACGTACGGTGCACGCGTTGATCTTCCGATAATCCTGTACGGGTCGTAGTTTGCCATCCTTCTTCTTGATGAAAAAGAAGGACGATGCGTATGGTGATTTCGACGGTCGTATGTAGCCCATCTTTAGTTGTTCGTCGAGCCATTTGCGAAGTTGTCCGTCTTCATCTTGCGACATGGGGTACACCTTACAGTCTATGCTGGTTGGAGTTCCCGGTTTGAAGTCTATGGCATGGTCCCATGGTCGAGAGGGTGGAAATCGATGGGATGCTTCTTCGCTGAATATTTTTGCGAAGCGTCGATATGGCTCTGGTATGACCGCCGCGGTCGTGTTCTGGTTAGCGGCGATGGCTAGCTCCGTAGCTGTGGTACGTATCTGGCATTCCTCTTCAAGTTCCTGTACGATGTTCTCTCCTTCCTGTTGAGTGATTGCACCGGCTATGGTGGTTTGTAGTTCCGTGGGGTTGATCGATCGGAGTACTACCGGGAGCGCATTTTCGTGAATAGTGGCGTGAGTCCAACTGATCGTGGGTTCGTAAGTGGCTAGCCAGGGGTATCCGAGGACTATTTCTTCGTTTCCGATGTCCGTGACTAGGAATCTCATGACTTTGTTAATTCCGTTGGTTTGGACGTCTAGATCGACGAAGTGAGTGATGGACCCAGCTTTGTTTTCCGTGTTATCTATGTTCCATATTTTCTTGGGTCGCTCTAGGGCCTGTAGCCCGAGGCCCATGCGTTTAGCGAACGCTGGTCTTATGAAGTTGTCGGTGGCTCCTGAGTCAACGAGCCCTTTAATGTCGGCCATGGAGTAACTTGTACGAATCGAGACTGGAATTCGAAGCGAACGGTAGCGAGTCATGATTACAGAGTTACAATTAACTGCCCTCACCCAGGCCGATGGGTTTAGGCGTCCTGAAAACCCTCTTGGGTCCATAGGTCCTTGAATATGAGGTCTTTAACCTCGTCACTCGCCCCTCGTATGGTGTCCATCCACCCCTTTGCCTGTTCTTCGGCTGTGGCTTCCGCGCGTCGTGCAACCACCGGTTCTTGACTGTAGTAGTCGGTTTCCGCACTACGACTGGTACTGGCGCGTGGTTGATATTGTTGCCTCTGCTTCCTGGGGCGCGTACAATCCCGTGAGATGTGACCCGGGTAGTTACAATTGTAACAGATGACTTCCCTCATGTCACGGCGAGGCCCATTCCCTCGATTTTGTCCTGGCCCTCCGCGTGGTGGGAATGGTGGTTTGGGGTCTCCTACCATCGCGAGTCTTGCGCGCGATCGGTCCGCCGATGTATCCATGGCATTTGGATCGTATCGTGGTGGCTGGTAGCGCGGTGGTGGTCCCCAAGGTGGGGCGTATCCACGGGGTTGGTTTTGGCGCGTGGGTGGTGGTGCTCTGGACGAGGTACCGGTGAGGTTGAGTCGTGCGCGTAGGTGGATGTATTGTTTTTGGCGGCGCATGGCTGCTTCCTTCCATTCGTTGAAGTCTTGTGGGTCGTCCATTTCATAGATTTTGGTGAAAAGTGCCTTGGGTAGTCCCGCCGTGAAGCGGTCCAGGGTTTGGCGGTCGTTGAGGCGATAGTCAGCCTTCCGTGCTAGCTGTTCGAAGTTGGTGACGTACGAATCAATGTCGTCTCCGATCATTTTGAATCCTTTGGCTAGCGTGGCTTGTGCCTCTTCTTGCTCGAGGACGTTTGAGAACCGGTCCGAGAATCCTGCAGTTAGCGTATTCCATAGGTAGTCGTCGTATCTGCTTCTTCCGAGGCGCAGCTCGTTGTTGAGCCACTGGAGAAATCCGAGAGTCCAGTTGGCTACTTGGGGTCCTTTGATGAGTCCTAGGAAGAGTAGGCACCGTCGGTATACGTTGAGCATAATCGGTGCTTCTGCGTTTTGTCCCCAGTAAATGTGCCATTGAGTGAGGAAGGACTCGTACTCTTTTCTACTGCCATCAAAGATGGTTGGCACTTCTCCTACTAATCGTTCCGTTCCGTGGGGTGGTCCTAGTGGTAGCCCTCCAGGTGGTGGTCCTCCTGGAGGGGGTGGTGGTCCTCCTCCGAATGGGTTGCCTCCTCCTCCTCCGCCAAATTGCGGGTGTCTTCCTCCGCCTCCTCCCGGCGGGCCCTGACCGAAGTTCCCACCTGGTCTTCTGGGTGGTGCGGGTCCTCCGGCTCCTGGAGGTGGGTCTGGTATGTCTGGGCCTACCGCGCGAAATATGGCTGCGTCGTCAGCCGTCATGCGGTGTCCCGTAGCGGGGTTGATAGGTTGCAGGTGGGCTTCTGCTTCCTCCGTAATACGTCGTACCTCTTCCACTGCTAGTTCTTCGTGGGTTAGGGTGATAGTGGCCATGTCTGCGGGGGCGTGTACGTGGATGGTTTCGGGTTCGTTTATGTGGAGTGACTCAGCTGTTTGGACAACGTCTTCAATTTCTGATTCGTCGCCGGCGTTGGATGTTTCTTCGTCTCCGCTAGTCTCTGAAGGTGCGGGTTCTGACGTACTGGGCTCTTCTTCTGGTTGCCCGTCGATGTGTCCCCACTGCTCTCGTGTGGGTAGTGTCCTTGCGTCGATGTCGCAGTTGTAGTTTCTGCCTGCTGGTCGTACAGCGTCGAATCGGTTGTCTATGGGGTTCCACGTAATCTCTACCCAGCAGATGTGGTCGAAGTTGAACTCAACTGGTCGATAGCGGGTAGGTCCCGACGCGAAATCTACAAAGTAACCGGTCTCTCCTCGATACTCTCTCCACCTAGCTGCTCCTAGGAATTGTGTTGGTACGTTGCGGTCTCCCCTGCGTTCAAGGGAGTACGTTTGAAAGTTTCTCCACTGGTCTCGAGTTGTGAACGCCACGGTGAGGGATCTTGGTCTTAATGTTACGCCACCACTGGCGTTAGTCCGACTTGGACGACGAAAGGGCGTTCACGACTTAGCGAATATCTCGAGTGTGAGTCACGTGACTTGATCACGTGTACACGGCGCCTATCGGGGCACGTGACGTAGGCAACTCTCGGCACTAGGACGTCTGAGTCACTAGGCAATTGATGAAGACGACTTGCTCGAAGAGACAAGCGAAACACGCGTGAGAGAGAAGAGAAGGGAGTGGTGAATTGAAGAAGACCAAGATGGCGTATCTTGGTCTTATCGAGCCACTATTTATACATGTATGAGGATGCTTTAAAGCTCCTCCCGAACTCGTACGACTAGTAGCGATAATAGCTCGAACCCTACTACCGCTGTACTTGGAATGACTCATGCCACATCGGCATGTGATTCTATGACTACTGCTGACTGATACGACTGTCCATGACACATTACGTCTTACTAAGGGGTCATCACCATACAGTAAGAGTCCACTTCGCGTACCGTGACAGTAGACTTGACTTCTTGTGTAAATACCACATCGTCTTTGCCTCACGACCCTTGTTCGACTCGCACCTTCGCTTGAGTCTTCGTCTTCGCTCGCCCTTGCGCTTGAGCCTCACTTCCTGCTACTACCCTAGTGTTCCTGGGAGGCCTAGTGGTACTTGTTCATCACCGAACTGAGTCTTAACGGACTCACGCCTTTCCGATCCCGTTGACTTACGAAGTACACGTCGTACTTAACGCCCCTGTGGTGGCGTTACATTAAGTCAAGTCTCTCACAGTGGCGACATCCAGTCGCAGCCAGTCTCGGTTTCAGGCCGAATATATCGATCGTTACAGCACCGACGAGCTCTCTGACAAAACCAAGGGAACTGCAGTCTGGGCAGAACACGACGGAGTTGAGGGATACTTTCTCTTCCATCCCAGTACACAGAAATACCGACAAATCCACTACCTCGACGACATCCGCCAGTGGGCATACATCGACTACTCACCAAAGCAAGGGAAGTGGTATACCATTAGCATTGTACCCCCCGCACTTGGAGTAGGACCCTTTGGAGCCCGCATTACTAGTGGCATCGACATCGACAGCCCAGACCCTGATTCCCCAAGTGTACCTGTCCCTACAACGAACCTACCAACCACCGCGTTCCCATCCTACGCTATGTCACAGACCCAGCAGCAGGCTTCGGCTAGCACAACGCTCACCAGCGGAGGAAGTGGAGGAGGAGGAGGAGGACCCTCGGGAGCCTCGAGCTCAGGAGGAGGAGGAGGAGCCCCAGTACCACCCAGTGGAGCCACAGGTGGCGGTGGCGGTGGCGGTGGCGGTGGCGGTGGCGGTGGCGGTGGCGGTGGCGGTGGCGCCGGTGGCGCCGCGCCAGGAGGAGCCGCTCCAATAATCGCACCTGGAGGCCACGGGAGGCTAGGAGGAAACCCCCCTCCGGAGTTCACAGGGGCGAGGGACAAGAGCAAAGCGTTCCTGCTCGCGTTTGACCTCTATGTAGGAATGAACCCGGACGTCGACCAACTTAGAATCCCTTCCTCACGAGCTATGACCTTCCTTTCCTACATCAGAGGGCCTCTCGTCGAAGATTGGGTAGCTGAACAGGCACTATGGCTCAACGAGCAGATAGTCAATGGAGTGGACCGTGGAAATATGGTCCTATGGCAAACGGTCCGAAACAGATTCGAAAACGCCTACTTCGACTCAGCTGAACGTACCAACGCCCGCAAATCGCTACAAACCCTCGCCATGAAGGGTGAAGATATCGACACGTACATCGCCACATTCCAAAACCTCGTCACCAAAGCCGGCTACAATCCCGACGAAGCTACGACTCTCGAAATCTTCCAAGACGGATTGCCGAACCAGTTAGTTGTTAACGCTATCCGCTTCCAGCACCCTGTCAATTGGGAGCAGTGGAAGGCGGCCGCACGGCTTCAGCAGGCTGAATACCTCATTTTAAAGGATCGCCTGGGCAAAAATAAACCATCGCGCAGTCGAAAGGGAGGACACGGCCGAGAACAGTGGGTCCAAGCCCTCAACAGAACACGCGACCCGAACACCATGGATGTTGGACGCGCCAGAGCCTCCGTGGCCCTTACCGACACCGACAAAGCCCAACTTCAGAAGGAGGGACGATGTTTTAGATGTCGTGCTCAAGGGCACATCTCGCGTAACTGCCCACAAAAAGGTGTGCGCGTGGCTGCAGCCAGCGCTGCCATGGCGTTACCCACCGGTCCCTCGCGAACTACGTTCCCCCCTCCCCCGTCTGCAAACATACCAGCTTCCACCATCGGTACTGTCACCGTATCAGCTAATCGCATCCTTTCGAATGAGGAGCAGGCAGACGTACAGATCGCAGCGATGAAGGCACAGTCACAGGAGGTGCGCGACCTCATGGTCGACAAGTTATTTGGAAGAGAGGATTTTCTCGACGCTTGAACCCGGCGGCCTGGGCTAGAGCTTTAAATCTAAACGTGTACACTAGCAGATACCGATCTATGCGAATCCCAGTTCTGTTTAAATCTGCGCACGCAACGGCCGAACGACAAGTCCTTATCGACTCAGGAGCAACGGATAATTTTATTTGCTCCACGCTCCTTAAACGACTCCAGATCGGGACAAGAGATGTCACCCACCCTATCCGCATCTGGAATGTAGATGGCACCCATAACCAGGACGGCGCCATCACTCAATACACGGACCTCACTGTGAAGACAGGGAAAGAGGAGAGGACGCTTCGCTTCCTGGTTACGAACCTAGGAAGGGACGAAGTTATCCTGGGGTACCCCTGGTTTACGGCCTTTGAGCCGAGTATCAAGTGGGGAGATGCAACGTTGAACGAGGAGTTTCAACCGGTTGTAGTCTCGAGCCTTCACTTGTCAGACGAAGCCACGCCCATGGAGGCATCCATTCGGGCGCTGGAGACGTATGAACTTGACGAGGAAGCGTGGGAGCAACTCGTGGACGACGAGTGTGAACCCCAAATCGCATTTTTGCGAAAAACGACGACTGCGTCAGAACTAGCACAGCGAGAAGCGGCGAAGAAGGAGCAACGAACATTCGAAGAGATGGTCCCAGCGGAGTATCATCGTCACCGAAAAATATTTGATGAAGAAGCATCCCACCGCTTTCCCCCGTCACGTATTTGGGACCACGCCATTGACCTACTCCCTAACGCTCCCGCCGCGCTCGACTGCAAAGTCTACCCCCTTGCACAGAATGAGCAGGAAGCGCTTACTACGTTCCTCACGGAACAGCTAGAGAAAGGATATATACGTCCATCAAAGTCACCCTACGCATCTCCATTCTTCTTTATCAAAAAGAAAGATGGTAGGCTACGACCCGTACAAGACTATCGGCGGCTGAATGAAATAACCGTTCGGAATCACTACCCCCTCCCCCTCATCCCCGAGTTGGTGGACCGCATACGAGGGGCACGCCTATACTCCAAACTTGACATCAAATGGGGTTACAACAACGTACGAGTCAAAGGAGGAGACGAGTGGAAAGCGGCGTTTAAGACTAACCAAGGACTCTACGAACCCTTGGTCATGTACTTTGGTCTCACAAACTCGCCCTCGACATTCCAGGAAATGATGGACACAATCTTCCGACCCCTTGTTCTCACCAACGAAGTAATCGTCTACATGGACGACATCCTAATCGCGACCGCCATCGACTACCCTCATCATCGCGCAGTACTCCATGAAGTCCTCCGCCTATGCGAGGAGCACGACTTATACATCAAACCGGAGAAGTGCGAATTCGAAGTCCTCGAGGTGGAGTATCTGGGGTTGATCATAGGTCACGGAAGCCTGCGTATGGACCCTGTTAAAGTACGGGGCATCCAGGAGTGGCAAGCCCCGAAGACCCTCCGGGAAGTACGCGCGTTCCTTGGGTTCTGCAACTTCTACCGCCGGTTCATCCGAGGATTCTCTTCGCTGGCACGACCGCTTCATAACCTCACGCGAAAAGACACGCCATGGCGATGGGGGCAGGATGAACAGGACGCGTTCACAAACATCAAACGGTGCATTGGGCGTGAACCCACACTATTATTCCCCGACTTCTTAAAGCCATTTGAACTAGAAGTAGACGCCTCGAACGTGGCCATCGGAGCCGTGCTGAATCAACTCGGCCCGGATCAAAAGTTACATCCCGTCGCATTCCACTCCGAATCGCTCAGCGCAGCAGAACGCAACTATGACATCTACGACCGAGAACTCTTGGCCGTTGTAAAAGCATTGAGAGCCTGGCGAACGTACCTTGTCGGCTCCCCGCACAAAATTATCATTCACACTGACCACGCCAACCTTCAATACTGGAAAGAACCACGAAAGATTAGTCGTCGAGTGGCACGCGAGTTCCTGGAGCTGTCGGAATACGACTTTGTACTGAAGCACGTCTCCGGAGTTAAGAACGGCCGTGCAGATGCCCTGTCAAGACGAGCGGACTACGTAGTCAACGAGAAGGACAACAATGACATTATCGTCCTCCCCGCCGAACGATTCATCCGCACGACAGAGATGTCGATGCACGACATGGATATCTGGACCCAAATCTCGCAAAATCTTGACGAGAAGGACGTATTACGCTGGGTCGAGCCCCATAACCTGAAAAAGGTGGGAGGGCTGTGGTGGAAAGGCGATGCCTTGGTTGTCGTGGGCGACAACGATCTTAAACGGGGGGTAATCACCTTTTTCCATGACACTCCCGCGATGGGACACCCCGGAATCGCAAACACCTTTGAGCTCCTTCGTCGCGACTACTGGTGGCCCAACATGCGCAAGGACGTGGAAGACTATGTCAAGGGCTGCGCAACGTGCCAAGCCAACAAAATCAACACACATCGACAAAAGCCACACCTCTTCCCTATCACCACAGATCCAGACGCCGAACCATTCGAAGTCGTAGCCATGGACTTCATTACGAAACTCCCAGTGTCTGACGGATACGACTCCATCTTGACGATCACAGACCACGACTGCTCAAAAGCAGCCATCTTCATCCCCTGTCATGAGTCAATAACCGCAGAAGGAGTGGCACGACTCTACCTGCGCCACGTGTACCCACACTATGGTATTCCCCGAAAGATAATCACAGACCGAGACCCCCGATTTACCTCCGCATTCATGAAGAATCTCTGCAAAGTCCTCGGTATCCGCCAAAACATCTCCTCTGCCTACCACCCTCAGACGGACGGACAGTCGGAACGTACGAATCAATGGCTGGAGCAGTACTTACGACACTGGAGCAACGTGCAACAGGACAACTGGGCCGAAGCACTGCCGGTCGCGCAATTTGCACACAATGCCTGGCCAAACGCGACGACAAAAGAGTCGCCCTTCTCACTTATCATGGGCTGGGAACCACGCACCATGTGGACACCGAAGCCTACGACATCCCCATCCGTTGAACAACGCCTAGAAGAAATGGTCATCAGACGGCAACACGCACAAGATTGCATCAAACACGCGCAAGAATTGATGATGAAGCGAGGGAAGACACGCTTTGTCCCATATCAGGAAGGGACCCAGGTCTGGCTGGAAGGAACGAATCTGCGAACCTTCTACCCAACCGCCAAACTCGGTCCGAAGCGCCACGGACCCTTCCGCATTAAGAAGGTTCTATCAGACGTCTCTTACGAATTAGAACTTCCCGCTACATGGAAGATTCACCCCGTATTCCATGCTAACCTCCTCACCCCATATAAGGAGACGGAGTTGCACGGCGCAAACTTCACGCGACCCCCGCCTGACCTTATTGACGGAGAAGAAGAATTCGAAGTAGAGCGCATCCTGCAGTCACGACTGCATGGACGAGGGCGCAAACTTCAATTCCTAGTTCAGTGGAAGGGATTCCCCATAAGTGACAGCTCATGGGAACCACTCGAAAATGTACGGCATGCCTCGGAACTCATCGCCGACTTCTATCACCTAAATCCTACCGCCGAAGGGGCTGGACGAAAGATATAAACAACACCCCATCGACGCCTACCGCTCCCCATCCCCATTCCTATCTCTCCCATGGCCTCCACTCCCATCGTCTCCATTGTTCCCGCTCGCCGCCCAGTCGAGATCATTCTCGAAAATCTAACTGTACCCTCGCAGGATCTTGGTGTCCCGTCTGAAGTAGACGGTCGTACGCCGTACTCAGTGATTCTCAGCCGCCCCACATCCCCTATCCTTGCCCAAGTCGCGACGGCCCTTTCTAAGCTCCAAGAACCACCTACTCCTATACTCCCCCCTCGTCTCCCCACCATCCCGACCATCCAACCCTCGCCAGCCTCACCCCCACCAGTTGACACGCCCGTTGCTGTGCACGACGTGCCGGTCCCATACTCCCTGACACCACCACCTCCCCTCGAATCGTCGATAGTCGACGCAGCCCATTTTCCCACCCCGACATTCCCTGCGGGAATTGACCACATCCCGACGCCTGTTCCCCAACTACGCATCGCCGAGCCAGACCCCGCCTTGGCCCTCCTCGATGATGAAGATGAGGAGGGAGACGCGATCGACCCCGGCCTCCCCTTCTTCCTCAACGACGCCACCTCCCCCACCTTCTTCCCACTCCTGATCGGCGGAGGCGACTGTCCACTGCAGACCGCCCGTTTCATCTATTACCGAAAAAGTTATCAAGAAGTTGTCGGGACCATGGGGAAGGGCCACCCCTGCTACATCTCGCAGGTCTTCCTCAACTCGGTCTACGGAGACCAACTCCCCCAGCACATTACCAACAACCAGCTAGACATGTTCCACCCCCACGACCCCCGTGCAATTGTGCTTAACGAGGTGCTTGCAGAGTTACGAAGTCCCCGTCTCCATGCCGAAGTATCCCGTCTCCGCGAATGTCTGGTGCGTAGGGACGCAATACAGACGCGGGCATCGGACCTTCGACGCCTCCAGTCCGAACTAACCAAAGACGAGTTTGGACTGGACATGGACCTCGCTGGTGTGCGTAAGAGACTGCAGTACGCTCGGGCCATCCCCCTCATATCCAACAAATATGCAGAGCTTCACGCGAAGCCGGTGCGTCCCAGGGGAACGCCTGAACAGACCCCCCTCCTCCCGCGTGTGGGAGGACCTTGCGAGATGCCGCGCCTTCAAGGGGAAGGCCGTCAGCGGCAACGCAAATGCTTTCAGTGTAAGTCCACCGAACACTTGGTGGCGCAGTGCCCGGACCGACGCGAGCGCGAGCCATGCAAATGGTGTGGCAGTCGAGTTCATCGGTCCAACACCTGCCTGATTCGCAGGCTCTCTCCCATGTCCCCCGCGTATGTCGACCCAGACAGTCGCCCCAGGTGGTGCGGCAAGTGTCTGCGACACGACGCAAGGCACGAAGAGATCAAGTGCCCAATGTACGAGCAGTGTAGGGATTGTGGTGAGCGCGGACGTTTCCTATTCCTGCGTCGTCATGTCTGTCCCCGCACTCCATCCCCCACGCCTACCAACGTTGCGCCGGAAGAGGACTGTTATTACGCTAGTGACTAAGTCGAAGTCGTGGCGACTTCAAGTCTGACAGGGGGGTAATGTTACGAACTCGGAATGCTGCTTATCTTTTCCTCCGCTATGTTGCCTCGTGTTCGCGTGTACTTTTACCCATGACCCACTTCCTTTCCGTCTTCAGCTTCTGTCTCGCACCCACCGCCTGACCATTACGATACCGGTCTTACGATTCTTAGAGTCCGCGAGCGCCATCTGACTTCCGCGTGCCCCCGCGGGATTCGCTTGTTCCATTTACGGACCTTCCTTTCATATTACTTGATTAGCTCGCTAGGGCCAGTACCCTAGGATCGCGCCATGTGTTTGCGACTCGCAAACACCCTGTACTAGTATATAAGTCACGCCCTGCCTAGCTTGTACGGTAGACTTGACTTCTTGTGTAAATACCACATCGTCTTTGCCTCACGACCCTTGTTCGACTCGCACCTTCGCTTGAGTCTTCGTCTTCGCTCGCCCTTGCGCTTGAGCCTCACTTCCTGCTACTACCCTAGTGTTCCTGGGAGGCCTAGTGGTACTTGTTCATCACCGAACTGAGTCTTAACGGACTCACGCCTTTCCGATCCCGTTGACTTACGAAGTACACGTCGTACTTAACGCCCCTGTGGTGGCGTTACACGCGCCAACGCCATCAAGCGCATCGAGGACGAGCGCGACTCCTATCGTCCCGGAGTAGAGGAGGGTCGGCGCATTGCGATGCTCAGAGAGGAGATCATGCGAGGTCGGTCTGGGGCCCGATCCTGAAAAGGGGGTGATGTTACGTTTGGCCCGGAAGTGAACACTGACGTCAAGGGTATGACACCGCGTCAGCAGTATATCGTCATGGACTTGTTGGATCAGTCAGCCGGGTAAGCTCCGGCGCATGTGATTGTGTACGATAACGGATCGGATCATGACTCGATGTGACTCATACTAGGATAGCTGTACTAGGGTTTGCTCTACTTACGCTATTGGCTAGTACTTCTTGGAGCGGCGCTTGAAAGCCCGCGCGTATCTGTATAAGTAGAGTACTGCGAGGACCAAGAACGGCATCTTGGTCTTCTTCCAATACCACTACCCATTCTCCGCTCTATAGGGTCCTCCCCCTTGAAGTGAGTCGTCCGACATATCCCTTCAGACCAAAGGGATCCCTCGTGACTTAGTCCCTCGTGAACAGTGGACAACTATCCCGTCGGCAGTATCTGTCATCGCGTTTATCTGTATCTCAACCCCCGTGTCGCCTCCCCTTACACCTACCTATACGTGGTCGATCACGACACCTGGGAAGACCTTCGAATAGTCGCTGCTCCCCCGCCATCGCTACCACTAGGCGACGACTTACACGGATACGAAGATCGTAACGGGGCCTTACAAGTGCACCCCGTCGACGCCCCTCAAACGAGAGTCAACCGCAACTACGTCATCAAGAGGATCGCCACCCAATCCGAAGCCTAAGTCAGGCAAGCGTTCGTGGTAAACGCTACACAGAAGAAACGCAAAACGCAGGCTGTCAAGCAGGAACCCGCCAAAAGGAAGACCGTTAGAATTGCCGTCAAAGAAGACGAGCTGCCACGAGCTAAGTTGCCGCCTAATACCTCTTGGGAAAAGAAGTTCATCACCAAGTTTGGAAAAGGCCGGCTGGACGCACTACGAGAAGCTGGAGTCCCGGACTACCTGATCGAGGCTGATGTCCTTGAGACGCCCGACACCCGGATGACTATGGAAGAACAAGTGCAGGAGCTGACAGAGCTGTATCACGCTCGCCCTGACTTGCAAGAAGACATGTGGAACGCAACCGTCGCGCCTGCCGCTGAACAAGCGAGCTGGAAAGGCCCAAACACGTTTTCAGTCCCGGCATACCAAGCCGCACCCGCTGACCCGACACCTGCCTCCTGGGGGAGTGCTGACGCTACCGCCGCGCAAGAATCGCGAGCTGCCGAGAACACTGGCTGGTTCGCTTATCAGAGCAACCCCGACGCCATGGACCTGACTGCCGGAAGGGCTTATGCCTGCAACCAAGCTAAGTGCCACCATTGTTGGAGCACCGGCCATACACGAAGAAACTGCCTGAATAGAGACGCACCCCAGAAACGCACATGGATAGAAGATTACAACGATGACGACGAAGACCCACTGCTGTGCGCTGACTCGCCGCTGGCTGCACCACGTGGAAGATCCCCGACCGTCAAGCCTGTCTATGCAAGTGACATGGCCACTTACGCACCTACGACACGCTACACCCCGGAGCCGACTAGATTTGTCGTGCAAGCAAGCCCACCTCAGAGACGTGCTGTTACCCCTTCGCCGTCCCCAGTATCTGACGTTGGATTTACACGCATTCAACACCCGTCCCCGGTTTCACCAATGACCGATGAGGAGTTCGCCGATCGCCTGGCTGATATGCAAATTCGCCGGATGCAAGCCGAGCTGTATGGAGATACGAAGAAGGCCCGCGATATAAGCATGCGGATGAACCTGGCTGAATACGCCCGATCGCTCAACCGTCCCGCCTCTGTCCCTCGACAGCGTGGGCGCTGTTCTAGAAGAGAGGGTAATGTTACGGTTTCGCCTCAGACCGTCCCTCGAACACCCTACGCAAGGACCCCGAACACCATTAGGAGGAGAAACGCCGAAGATGATGCCTATGAACAGGCTGAAATACGAAGATTAGTGGCTACACATACCACAACTAGAGCTAAGTCTCCCACGCCACACTACATACCCGGAAGCGCTCACCGACGAGACCCGGAGTTTTGGGAATAGCGCACGTGACCTTAGCGCCCGCCCGTCACGTGACCCTGGCACGTGACCTGGCTAGAATGCACCAGAAGAGTCCAGATGAGCCTGTGCCTGGACTGGCCTAGATTGCCTCGTGTTTGTGACTCATATCGATTGTGCCTTGATTCTAATGGATTGTACGACTCGTGTTTCCTTATCTCTGACTCATGCCATGAGTGCCTTATGCCATTGGCTGACCGTTATCTCTGACTCGTTGTGACTCATTCCTAGGATCGTTGTATTAGGATTTCGGAGTTCTGGGCTGAGCTTCAAAGCTCCTCAGACATGTATAAGTAGAGGGGCTTATGGTCGCTGAAGACCTAAGCTTGACTTCTTGGACTATACCACCCATTGTACTGCCACTCCTAGGCTGTCTGCCAGTTGTGCGCTGTTTGTACCCTGCTTGGAATATCATCCCTGTTTGTCCTTAGCTGGCCTTGTGGAGTGATCCCTGGCATCCCTTCATTTCCCGCTTTTCCTCTAGTCGTTTGCTGGCTGTTCGCCGCTGCGCCTTCCTTATCTACTTCATCATTGGCTGGTTGTCTATCGCCTTTGATCGTCTACTCAAAGCCCTTGTGTTTATCGCCTTTCACATCCTTTGGGCTACGCTATTACGTCTCACTTGTGAGCTAGTAGCTGAACGTGTACGTGACTTCGACATCCTCTGTGATCGTTAGGTCGCTGTTGTTGCCTAGACCCGTCGCTCTAGAAGAACGTCCGGTGGAACGTTACACTTGCCTTGGAGCATCCCTGGTCGGTGATTGTAAGGATCATATCGTAGCCATGTGACTTTGGTAGTTTCGTGATGAAGTCGAGGGCGATCACTTCGAATGGTAGCTTTCAGTCATTGTGCAATATGGGTGTGATTGGTGGTTTCGGTCGTCTGGGGAGTACTTTGGTGCTTTGACAGGTTGCGCAGCCTTTCACATAGTCGGTTATTGATTCTTTCATCTGTGGCCACCAATAGTGTTGCTGTATTTGATCCAATGTTTTTGCGATTCCTGGATGTCCCGCGGTAGGCGTGTCATGAAATAATGAAATCACCCCCCTCTTAAGGTCCAGATCTTCCACGATCACCAATCGAGAATCATGCCAGAAGAGTCCGTCAGAGATGACGAGGGCAGCACGCTGAGCCAACACTTCTAGTGCGGGCATGTGGGACAACTGTGCCACGCGACAGCGGTCGTCCAGGGA
Organism: Lactarius deliciosus; assembly: GCA_021525775.1. Taxonomy (NCBI): domain Eukaryota; kingdom Fungi; phylum Basidiomycota; class Agaricomycetes; order Russulales; family Russulaceae; genus Lactarius; species Lactarius deliciosus. Next base: position 37,788 of record JAKELK010000008.1, read on the forward strand.
CGAGGTATTGGTGGCGGCGATAAAGAGGGTTGGGGGTAAAACAAGAATGTCCGCATTGTTGTCAACGTCTGGGGCATGCAGCGGGTGGCGCGAGAGGGCATCCGCCTGGAGCAGCGCGCTGGGACGATGTATGAGACGCAGGTTGTAGTCCGCAAGGACATTGATGAGACAAGCAACGCGGCGGTTGATGCATTGTGGTTGATGGTAGTGGAGCAGGTTCGTGTGGTCGGTGTAGACGGTGACAGGGTGTTTAGCGCTAACCAGCAGATGGCGCCAGTGTTTGAGACCGCGGACGAGACCAAGGAACTCGCAATCATAGACGTCATAGTTCCGCTCCACTGCCGAGAGAGACTGCGAGAAGTAACCAACGACCTGCGGTTTGCCCCTTGGGTCAGTTTGCGTCAGGATGGTGCCCAGAGCAAAGGCGGAGGCATCAGTTTGGAGTTCGTACGGTTGGTTTGGATCGGGTTGTCTCAGTGCGGGGTGGGAGCATGCAGTGTCGATAAGGTGGCTGAGTGCTTCTGTGCATGCTGTGGTCCAGAGGAAAGGGGTATCTTTCTTTAGGAGAGTGTTCAGTGGTCGCGCCATATGCGCATACCCCGGGATGAAAGGTCGTTGGTAATTGAGGACCCCCAGGACACTGTGGACCTGGCGTACTGTCAAAAGTTCGCGCAGCCAATCCCTTAGGCCAATGACTTTGTCCTCCCCCATGCGGATTGACCCTTCGCAGATGGTCATACTGAGATAATCGATTTCACGTCTCTCGAATTCACATTTCAAGAGCTTCAAGAAATAACTCTCCGCGGCCAATGTAGCCAGGATGAGATTGACAATGAGGCAATGCTGAGTATAGTCTAGTGTCGTGGTGATCAAGATGTCGTCCATGTAGATGTATAGCTCAGTGGGGAAGCGATCCAGGAGTGGGCAGAAGATGCGAAACATTGCGTGCATAAACGTCGCGGGCGAGTTGGTCATGCCAAAGTACATGACCAGGGGTTCAAACATGCCACGCGGTGTTTTGAATGTGGCTTTCCAGCAGTCTTCTTCTTTCACCCAGATGTTATTGTACCCCCAATGTATGTCGAACTTAGTGAATAGAGTTTTGTCAGCCAGCGAGTCCAGTATATTGGAGATCAGTGGGATTGGGTATTCGTCGCGCACTGTCCAAGCATTCAATGCTTTGTAATCTTGTATGGGCTGGAGTTTCCCGTCTTTCTTTTTTAGAAAGAAGAACGAAGAGGCATATGGTGATTTCAATTCTCGGATATAGCCTTTCACCAAGTGTTCTTGTAGGAATTTGTCCAGGTGTTCGAGCTCTTGGGGGTTCAATGGATATATTTTGCATGGTAGTGTGGTGGGAGTGCTGGGCTTTAGCAGGATGGCATGGTCATCAGGTCGTGCCGGGGGGAAGTGTTTCGTGGCTTCTTCCAAGAATACTATGGCGTGTTCTTTGTAAGCGTCTGGGAGGACGACCTCTTCTTTTGTTTGCGCTGCGGTTTCAGCCCACTGCTGAGCAATGGTCGCGATCTCTTCTTTCTGCTGCATCAGTCGTATTGGGCGTTCGATTAGTCATCCCTGGGCCCAATTGATTTGGGGTTTGTGAGTCTGGAACCAAGGATACCCGAAGATGAGCCTCACTCATCCCAAGTTCGTCACATAGAGTGAAATCAATGAAATTTGGTCCCCATTCGAGTGTTGATAAGTGACCCGCGCGCACTTAGCGGCTCATATGGACACGCAGATAACGGACTGCTTTAGATAAGACTTATGTAGATTAGATTATTATGATCTTTACAATCTCGGACTTTCTTATCTATGACATCACTGTATAATGACATCATGGACTCCTCTGGACTCCTATTGTATTCAGTCCTTGTACTCATTCCTTTTGTCCTATCCTTATTGTGATGTCACTATGATATCATCAGTCTAGACTTTCATTGTCCTTTGCGCTTTTGTTCTCCTTCTGCACACTCCCTTGTGTCCCTCTGTAGAACAACGCTCCTTGTATTTGTGTGACTCTGTGTTACTTCTATTGTACTAGTGTCACTCCCTGTAGCAGTATAAGTAGAGTACCATGTACGCTCTGGCACCACACCAGTTCTCATCTGTTGTGTGCCAGACTCCACATCTGCTTCACTTGCTAGATCTCTCTGTTGCTGCTTCAAGTACCACCCTCATATCTCACCACAGTCTACCTTGTCACTGTGAGTATGTCCTACATGTGTACTGTTCATCAGGTTATGGGCCCTGGTGCCCAAGCCACTCCACTTGGCTGGTCACTGTGTTCCTAGGATCACACACCAGGTCAAGGTCTGTCTGGGGCCTCACCAGCCTTGCCCAAGACAGTGGACACTGAGGCGTCAGTTGTCACTGCTGAGGAACCTCCTGTACATGTACTGCCCAGTAGTCCTACTTTCACCCCCACTGTTTTCCTAGCCCCTGCGCTATGCGCAAGGAGATTGGATCTGGTAGCCCCTTAATCCATATCCAGGTGTGCATGGCCCACTGGGCTGTGTATTGTGGAGCTTAGCGCCAGCTGTCTCTGGTGCTCCACACTGGGCGCAGGATCTCCTCACCATGGGAGTGTAAAACCTGGTTCAGACTCTGGGGGGTGTTCACCTTATGGTGTTCTGCAACCAGACTCCTGCCTTGTAGCGGCAAAGGGAAAGGATTCAGTGAAGCCACTTGTGGCGATGAGGCAACCAACAGGCCGAGAAGGCTGAGGTAGACAGCCTTGGGCTCTGAAAGACACCATACCAAATTCCCCCTGACGCAAACTAGTGAGCCGTGTCTTAGACACATCCTGGCTGGCAGCCGGCTCCTAGTATGGCAAAGGGATCTTCCAACCTGGGCCTAGCCCTTGTATCACTGGCATACCACAGGAGGCAGGACGCGTTAGCGTTCTGGCCTTACAGATTCACAGACAGGAGTGTCTACCCCCCTATCTTGCAACTATTATGAAGCACTGTCGCTGACTGCTCCTCGGCGATAGATAAATCATCCCTATGTCTGGCCAATCATCTCGCGCTGCCTCGCCCACTGGTGCCACCGGTGCGGCTGCAGGCGCCACAGCAGGGGGCTCACTTCCCCCTTTTCCAACTGGGTCCACACCCTCCTCACGCATCGCCAATGCCTATGGCAACTCTTTTGGCATGCCCTCAGGCATCCACCTCAGCAGGTTTGACGGGTCAAACTGGAACGAGTGGTCTGGGACCTTGGAGGCTATCCTCACACTGCACGAAGCGGAGGACGTGTTCTACCTCCAAGTCCCTCCCTCTGGAGTCACCTCTGATGAATGGGACTCTGTCCAGCGTCGGGCAAAGGCGTACCTCCGCCTCTATCTCAAACCCGACGTCTACTCCCTCGTTGCCGACCCCCTCTCCTATCCCACCTTCAAGTCGAAGTGGGACAAGCTGAAGGATGTCTATGCTGGTGCTAGCGGCAGCACCACCATATTTAATCTGTGGATTCAACTCACCCAAGCCCGCCTCGACGACTCCGCGCCCATGGCCTCTCAGTTGGCCAAACTCAATGAGCTGCGGGTCGGCCTCACCAACGCGCAAATGGGGGTCACTGATACCCAATTCTGCCTCATTCTCCTCCACGCCCTGCCAGCCTCCTACGAGGTTCTGGCATCCACCATCCTCGCCAGTGGCGCCCCCTCCAAACTGAAGCACGCTGAAATAATTGCGCGCATTGTTTCTGAGGAGGCGCGTCGTACTGGCCCTTCTGGCTCCTCCCTCAACAAGGCGGCCCCCATTAGGCCCACCAACAGTGGCCCACGTAAGAAGAGAGACCACTCTCAACTTACCTGCCACTACTGCAACAAAAAGGGGCACATCAAGCCTGATTGCAGGCAGAGGAAGAAGGATGAAGCTGCGGGGAAGTTGAAGGACACCGGCAACAAGGCTGCCAACTCTCATGTATTACTACCTACCACCGCCTCCATTAAGGAGGTCGATGATGAGCCCGCCATTAACTGGGCGGACAATGCAGTTGGAGTTGCCTTGTATGCTGCCTCACGTGTGCGTTGGATGATGGACAGTGGTGCCACACACCACATCACACCACATCGGTCCGACTTCAAAGACTATACCCCATGCAAAGGTGCCGTGCGCCTTGGGGACAAGTCCACCATCGACCAAATTGGTGTAGGCTCCGTCGTCTTCACTACGAGCCAGGGCCTTCCCATCACCCTCAGTAATGTACTACACCTTCCACAGGTAAAGACACGCTTCTTGTCGACGCGTGCCTTAGCACAAAAGGGTGCGGAAGTGGCCTTTGACAGTGGCTCCTTTAAAATATCTGTCAAAAAGCAATGTGTAGCTGTTGGCTACTTGGAGGACAACCTCTACTGGTTGGACGCTTCAAGCATTGGCCTCAATGCTCACACCAAAAGTGCTGCCACCACTCTTGATATCTGGCATCAGCGCATGGGACACATCTCCTCTGCCTGCTCTCAAGTCGTACGGTCCCTCTGCCACTACAGGCATGGACATTGACAGCTCTACCACGCATACTGCTGTGTGTCGTGGGTGCGAGTTGGGTAAATCCACTCGCCAACCTTTCTCTGCGTCCTCCACCAAAAGGACAACCCATATCTTTGAGATTGTACACAGTGACCTCGCCGGTCCAATGCAAACTCAGTCCCTACAAGGCTCCGCGTACACCGCCACCTTCATAGACGACCACTCCAAGCATGCAGTGGTGTACTTCATTAAGTCGAAGGATCAGTTTGTGAAGGCACTGCAGATGTATTTGGCCTGGGGTGAAACCCAGACGTCCCATAAACTGCGCGCACTCCACTCTGACCGCGGAGGCGAGTACATGGCGAGCCAAGTACAGGACATTCTCAAGCAGAGAGGGATAGAGCATCACCTTACGATGCCAGGTTCACCACAGTCGAACGGGAAAGCCTGAGCGGTTTAACCGCACCATTACGGATAAGGCAATGGCCATGCTACACACAGCATGGCATGTCTAAAGGCTTCTGGGAGCATGCTATGAGCACTGCGGTACACATCTATAACCGCTCTCCCACCCGTACGCTTAAGTGGCGCACACCCTATGAGCTCTGGTACTCTGGCAAGGTACCAGATGTCTCACACCTGCGCATCTTCGGATGCAAGGGGTACATGCACGTACCCGCTGATAAGCGTCGCAAATTGGATGCGAAGGCCATTGAGGTCACGCTTATTGGGTTTGAGCCCGAATCTAAGGGCTATAAGCTCTGGGACCGCCAAACCCGCTCTGTCCGTTTGTCCAGGGATGTGACATTCGACGAGAGCAGCTTCCCGTCCCTCCAGGGTGCTGAGACACACCCACCACCTTCTCAAGTGGCCTCACCACCACTACCTACACCAGTAATTGCCGTACCTAGCACGTCGGCGTTACCACCACAGCGAGCACCCTCCCCTACACACTCTGACAGTAGTGAGGAGGATGTTGAAGACATTTTAGACCCTAAACAAGAGCGCCCACACACGCCACCACCACCTGCCCCACCCACTCTTCCTGTCACACCTAAGCGTGAGCAGCCCCCTCTGACTTCTCCACCACCACGTCAAAGTGCAACGCGCATTATGCGCAATGTCCCTCCTCCCTCACCAGATATGCCTGGTGGCTTTGAGGACCGCGCACAGCGTAGTCAGCTGTTGCGTGAGAATGGACAATGCACCTAGACGCTCTACCCGTGCACCAGTGCCCAATCCCCGCTACTTCACAGCGGATAATGTGGCCACACGTGGTAGACGGTTGGGGTTTGCAGAGCTGTTAGCTGCAGCTTATGTGGGAAGAGATCCTGCATCCTATGCAGAGGCCATGCGGTCTGTGGATGCAGGTGAGTGGACCACGGCGTGTCAATATGAGATGGATGCGCTCGCCAAGAATGGCACATGGGAGTTAGTCGATCTCCCGCCTAATCGCAAGGCAGTAAAATCCAAATGGGTCTTAAGCTCAAGGCGGATGGCCGCTACAGAGCTCGCTTGGTGGCTAAGGGGTTTACGCAAATCCCTGGCATTGATTTTGATGAAACCTTCTCTCCCGTCGCACGATTCGAGTCGCTGAGATTACTTCTGGCGTTGGCCGCGCTGGAGGACTGGCACATCCATCAGATGGATGTCAAGTCTGCGTTCCTCAATGGCGTGCTTGACGAGGAGATTTACATGGAGCAACCACAAGGGTTCATCACCACTGGTGCAGAGACGAAGGTGTGTCGCCTAGTCAAGGCGATATATGGTCTCAAACAAGCCTCCCGTGCATGGAACTTGCAATTCCATGGAGTGCTACTAGCACTCGGCTTTAAGCGGACGTTTGCCGATGCCGGCGTATATGTGTTGCCTCAACGAGAGGGGGATGGACCACTCTTCGTTATCGTTTACGTTGACGACATCACAATTTTGGGTGCTTCTCTGGAGAGAATCAAGCGTCTCAAGTCAGATCTTTCTGAGCGCTATGAGATGACAGATCTCGGGGAGATAGAGTCATATCTTGGTATGCGCATTGTGCGCGACCGCTCCCTCAGACGCATCGAAATAGACCAGTCTGGCTATGTCAAGGATGTCCTTGAACGCTTTGGCATGTCCGATGCCACACCACACTCCACACCCTTGCCCGCTGGTGCTGACGAGCACCTTCATAAATATACGGGTCAGGCTACTGCCTCTGACATTACGCACTACCAGTCACTCATTGGTAGTCTGCTGTACGTTCAGATTGGTACTAGACCGGACATTTCCTTCGCTGTGTCACGTCTGGCGCAGTATGCAGCGAACCCTTCCCCCCAACATCTGAGACTTGCGCAATATGTCCTGGCTTACTTAGTAGGCACTGTGGATATGCGGATAGTCTACGATGGCGCCAGTGGAGACGGCCTTGTTGGCTACTCTGACTCTTCCCTGGGTGACCAGGTTGACGACAGACACTCCACTTCGGGTTATGTGTTCCTTTTAGCCAATGGTGCAATAAGCTGGTCCTCGCGAAAGCAAAAGACAGTGGCCCAAAACACTACAGAGGCGGAATACATGGCCATGACCGATGCGGCCAACCAAGCCGCTTGGTATCAGAGCTTCCTTTTGGAACTCGGGTACGAGGTCGACGACCCCATCCCATTGCATGGTGACAACAAGGGTGCCATTGACTTGGCCTTGAACCCTGTCACTGGGAGGCGATCGAAGCACATTGCCATTAGGCATCATGTCATTAGGGAGTACATCGAAAAGAGGACCATCACTCTTATTAGAACCCCTACTCTGGAAATGGTTGCAGACGGCTTTACCAAGTCGCTCGCGCGCACCCTACTCCAACAACACAATATAGACATGGGCTTGTGCTGAATCCTAGATTGCTGATCACGGGGAGATGTTGATAAGTGACCCGCGCACACTTAGCGGCTCGTATGGACACGCAGATAACGGACTGCTTTAGATTAGATATACAGGACATGTAGATTAGATCATTATGATCATTACAATCTCGGACTTATTGTATTTCCTTATCTATGACATCACTGTACAATGACATCATGGACTCCTCTGGACTCCTATTGTATTTCGTCCTTGTACTCATTCTTCTTGTTCTATCTTTATTGTGATGTCACTATGATATCATAGTCTAGCCTTTCTATTGTTCTTTGCGCCTTTGTTCTCCTTCAGCACACTCCTTTGTGTCTCCTTGTAGAACAACGCTCCTTGTATTGTGTGACTCTGTGTTACCCCTGTTGTAATAGTGTCACCCCTCTGTATAGTATAAGTAGAGTACTCTGTACGCTCTGGCACCACACCAGTTCCTCATCTGTTGTGTGCCAGGTATGTTTCCTCTCTTGTATAAACACCAGTTCCTCATCTGTTGTGTGCCAGACACTCTCATCTGCTTCACTGCAAGTTTACTCTGTTGCTGCTTCCAGTCACCCTCTATATCTCACCACAGTCTCCTCTTGTCACTGTGAGTATAGTCCCCTATGTGCACTGTTCATCAAGGAGCTCATCACGGACTTGGGAAACGCGGACATCTACACTAAACTTGACGTCCGCTGGGGATATAATAACGTCCGCATCAAACAAGGCGACGAGGAAAAGGCCGCCTTCAAAATGCGCCACGGGTTCTTCGAACCACTTGTCATGTACTTCGGCCTCACCAACTCGCCGGCCACCTTCCAGGACATGATGGACTCCCTCTGCGGACCCACCATTAACTACCACGAGCGACTGGGCACCACCATTCGCGTCTACATGGATGACATCGGCATCGCATCCCGGAACGGCCGAGCGGGCCACATCGCAGCCGTACGTGACATACTCCAGATCGCAAAGGACAATGACTTGTACTTCAAACCAGAGAAATGCGTCTTCCATGCGCCGGCAATCGATTACCTGGGGGTAATCCTTGAAAAGGGGGTGACACGCATGGACCCTGTTAAAGTCGCCGGCATCCGCAACTGGCCAACACCAACCACGGTCAAACAGGTCCGCTCTTTCCTCGGGTTCTGCAACTTTTATCGCCTCTTCATCAGGGGATTCGCCACATACGCACGACCTCTGAACCGATTAACGCGGAAAGACACAGAGTGGCAGTGGGGACAAGCAGAGGAAGACGCCTTTACGAAACTCAAGACCCTGGTCACAAGCGAACCAGTGCTGGCGCACCCGGACCTCACGGAACAATTTGAGATGGAGGTGGACGCATCAGGCTTCGCGGTGGGTGCCGTACTCTTACAACGCAAAGAGGACGGTAAACAACACCCCATAGGCTATTACTCTGCGACGCTCAACGAAGCAGAACGCAACTACGACATTTACGACCTGGAACTACTGGCCATCGTCAAAGCCTTCCGCCACTGGAGACCCCTACTCGCAGGCTCTCCACACAAAACCAAGGTATTCTCCGACCACCTCAACCTGCAATACTGGAGGTCGCCACAAAGGATAAGCAGACGCATCGCCAGGGAAGTACTCGAACTATCCGAATACGACTTCGAGATTCACCACATCAAAGGCACAGCCAACGGAAGGGCAGATGCACTCTCCCGAAGACCAGACTATGACCAGGGGGAGAACGACAACAAGGACGTAGTGGTCCTCCCCGACGCACTCTTCGTGCGAGCCACACAAGTGGAAACCGTCATGCCGAACACCCTGACGATAGAACCTGGAGAGATGGAACGGCCAGACGCGACATACCATCAAGACGAGGACTACCTTCGCCCATGGATCGACGCACATCGACTAAAGAAGATCGAAGGCACTTGGTACAAGGATGGAAGACGGGTGGTGACGGGCGGATTATATGACAAGAGAAGTATCATCTCCGCTCACCATACACCACCGGTTTATGGACATCCAGGTATCAACAAAACCTCGCAGCTGGTGGGACGCTCCTACTGGTGGCCAAACCTCGCCCAAGACGTCCTGGACTACGTCAAGGGGTGCGCCGAATGCCAAAGACACAAGGCCAACAACCGACCAACCCGAGCACCACTATCCCCGATTTATCCGAACCCTGAGGCACTCCCCTTCGAAACCATCGCCCTCGACTTCATCACCAAGTTACCCCAGTCGCAGGGGTTTGACTCAATCCTCACCATCACTGATCACGACTGTACCAAGGCAGCCGTCTTCATCCCCTGTCAAGAGGAAATCACCGCAGAAGGAACCGCTGCTCTATACGCTAAGCACGTCTTCCTGCGATTCGGGCTTCCATCCAAAGTCATCAGTGACAGAGACCCACGCTTCGCATCCAAGTTCACGCGAGAACTGTGCAAGATCCTAGGAATCTCACAGAACGTCTCCACCGCCTACCACCCCCGAACAGACGGACAGTCGGAGCGGACTAACCAGTGGCTCGAGCAGTATCTCCGCTTCTGGACCAATGAGAGGCAAGACAACTGGGCGACCTATCTCCCTATAGCGGAATTCACGCATAACAACTGGCCCCATGAGACCACTAGGAAGTCCCCTTTCTACCTCCTAATGGGGTACAACCCGCGCGCTGATTGGATTGATAGGCCATCACCCATACCCCAGGTGGCGCTGAGAATCGACCAATTCCAAGAGGCCAGAGCGCAGGCCAAGGCCCTCCTTATCAAGGCACAGAAGTCATGGGTCAAGCACAAAGATACGCCCAAGTACAAAGAAGGGGACCTCGTGTGGCTGGAAGGACGCCACTTGCGCACCAACCAGCCAACCACCAAGCTTGCGCCCAAAAGACATGGCCCCTTTAGGGTCGCACAGGTGATGTCCTCTGTCAATTATCGCCTCGAGCTTCCCACGCAGTGGAGTATCCACCCGGTGTTCCACACCGATCTTCTCACCAGATACCACGAGACCGCAACACATGGGCCTAACTACCAGCGCCCACCACCAGATCTGGTAGAAGGCGAAGAAGAGTATGAGGTCGAGAAGATTCTAGACTCGCGAAAATTCGGAAGAACGCGGAAACTGCAGTACCTCATGAAATGGAAAGGGTACCCCGACTCGGAAAATCAGTGGGTCGACCGGAGCGAAGTATTCGCCGACCAGGCCGTCCGGGACTTCAAAGCATTAAACCCCGCCAGGGAAACGCATATAAGAAGAGCCCACTACGAGCTAAGTCCCCCAGCAACTCCTGCTACCTATTCCCATCCTGTCTACCTTCGCACCATGTCTTCCTGCTCTCTCCCGTCGCAGTCCACCATCGACACCGTCACCAAGGCCCTATCCACCACCCATGGGCCCGCCACCCGCGAGGACGCCCTCACCGTCCTCCGAACCTTCCCAGACCCCACCGTTGGAGGAGACGCCGATTCCCCCGGTGCGCAGCCTCTTACCTACGAGAAGGCCCCCGAAGAAGAAGAGCGTGCCCTACTCAAGGGCCAGGCCGCAGGTAGCCTCGTTCCACACCTTGACGGACACGGTGACAGTGAACCTGTCCAAGTACCACACCGAGTTCGGGCCCGTGCGGCCATGGAAGGAAATAGTGAAGGAGTGGAGGGACGAGCAGCTACGGAGGGCGCAGCTGAGGCATCGGCGCCTGATACAGCAGACTGGGGTCTGGACGAGGACGCCCCCAGCGACTACCCAGCTACGCACCCCCTCATTCGCTCCACCACAGACACTGACGACCCACGTGAAACCCCCTACTCGCTCAACACCGACGGAACCCCCATGTACAAGCGGGACCTCGGGGTGTTGGGTGCCCCCACCCATCAGCCCCTAGCCGTCATCAACACACGAGTCCCCAGTGGCTTTAAGGCCAACACTGGCGCGGACTATCTCCCTTTTCGCATCGTCTCCCCCGACGGGGTTGAGCGCGAGGCCCGATACCATCAGGTGATCATGGGGCCGGACCCTCTGGTGGTGGGCATCATCGACGAATCGGACAAGGTCTACGCTTGCCCCCTCTACGCCGCCCCCCACTACGTGTATGGCGGCAAACCCATGTACCCCGCCGCGGACATGGTCCTCTTCACAGAGGCTTTCGAAGATCGGGCGCGCGTCGACCGCTGCCTCGACTCCATCCACGACCTCTCCCTCACGGCGGAGATCCACCGCTACCGCCTCGCCGACCGGGAGCAGCAGCGCCTCAACCAGCGCATCGACGACCTCATCGCCGCCCTGGGGGAGGTCCAAGGTAAGGTGGCGGGCAGTCGGCGCCGGCTGGAGATGGCCAACGCGTTGGAGCGTATCGAGGACGAGGCGGGCACCATGGTGGATTACGAGCTGACGAAGAAGAAGACCCGTAGGGGCAGGAGGAACGCCCAGCAGCCGCAGCGTACGCGGGTTCGTTACGAGGAGGAGGGGTTTGGAGCGTCGGGGCGTCGCACCTAAAAAGGGGGTGATGTTGCGATCGGACTCATTGGTACGGACTACAGTCTCACGGGGTTCTGACTACCCTAGTATTAGTCAGGGACAGTCGTCTCAGTCATCTTGTTGTGGTTATCACATGTCGCGCAGTGTGGACTTGACTCATACCTAGGATAGCTGTAGTAGGGTTCGAGCTACTATCGCTATAGGGTACCTTACATTCAGGAGGAGCTTCAAAGCTCCTCGTCAACTGTATATCTAGTGAACAGTCCGAAGACCGAGCTCCCTAGCTTGGTCTTCTTGAATCCTTATCCGAACCTGATCCTCTCTCTTTCTGTCTGCGTCCTTCTCGCCCTTTGCCTCCTATCGCGTCTGGCTTTGATCAGGCAGATCGCCCAGCAGCACGTGCGCCTGGTGGACTTCGCCCCAGTGCTAGTAGCGGTCACGTTCCTTCTGAGGTCGTGTACTCACATTCGCTAAGTCGCTCTCCGTGTACCTCGCCACTCTGTTCTCGCTCAAGTCGAGCATCGTTAGGACGGGCCTAACGCAACACCTGTCAATTAACTTGAGTAATGTCACTGCCAATATCATAAGACTTACCAGGGAAATAAGCTTGGTCAGATATTCGTCATTGACTTGGAGTCGGTGTTGGACAATGCCTCCACCATGTCCATGATTCTCAGTAGCAGTAATGAGGGCATCCTTGGTCAGGGTAAAAGCGACGGTCGCATCTGGGAAGGCGTTAACAAACAGGATGGAAGCTCGGAGGTTCTCGATTGCGTCCTGAACAATTGCTCGAATGAGCGGGCGCTGGCTAGTTAGCATGATCTTGGTTGTGTTTCCCACGAACACCAGGTCCGTATTGACACGTGAGACGTTGGGTACCGGCGACCCAGGCGTCGCCTGGTTTGGCGATGGAGTAGCTGCTTGTAAGGGTCAGCCATCGAAGAACAGACACCAGGAAAAAAAAAAAAAAAAAACCCCCGTCACCTGAGAGTTCGGCCAGGTCCGCCTTCGGTCCAGGTGTCAGTGGCAGTGTTGGCGTGGATGGTCGGGTAACATCTGCAGACGCACGGCCACCCACACTGCCGTGTGAGACAAGAGTGGGCCGCTGTGAAAGTGGGGTCAGACTAAAGGATGTCACAAAAAAAAAAAAGGAAAACTTACTTCGGTAGCCATAACCTTGGCGAATTTCGCAGGGTTTTTGAGAGCAAGTTCGACAATCTGCTCATCCTCGGAGTCGTCCTCGGTTTTGCTATCGTCTTCATCCACATCAGGGTTGTGGAAGTTTTTGGTGTTGGAATAGGACAGAACGTGGGTGGGAATGTGGGTGGTACCAACGCGACCAGGGTAAGAAGAGGACAGAGCTGAAATTTTCTTGCTTGTTTGGAGAACAAACAGATTAGTAATATTTTTCACTCACCGCCTTGCCTCTGAACTTGTTTCCCCTTCATCGCGCCATCATCATACCTTTGTTGATCCATTATCTCGCTTTCATGGGCCAAATTGAGTTGCATCGGACGACCATGGGCAGGACCTTTATCGACTTCAAGGTCAGTCTCGTCATCGATCTCTTTTGCGACACATACCAATGGTTCGGGCTTTCTTAGCTGCGCCTGGCTGTGTATGAGTATCCGGCATACGTATGATGGTGTCGGCGAAGGTACATTTCCCACGTGCTTGTAATAGTGAGACACATACCTCACACTGCGAAGTTTTAGACTTACTGGGTGGGGGGACCCTAATTGTTATGTTATTGTTCGAGCCCATAGTGTTGCCCTGGTGTTATGTTCCTTCTGGACGTATCAATCCAACTTGGATTTGGGACCGGTTTGCTGAGTATACGCGTCAAATGTCTTCAGTATCCCATAGGTGACGGCTAGGGCGATACGCAGTGCGTGACCAAGGTAAGCAAAGCAAAGAACGATAATGGCGAAGTCGAGTATGATGAAGGAGAAGTCGGCGACGTGCACGACTTATAGCAGGGAGCTGATGATGACGAAGAGTTATGCACACAGGACAAGGAGCTAAGGCACAGGGAAGGGAAGGTATTCCTCAAGATATCAAAGCTAAGGGGTTCGTACGTGAACACCCCTCTACTTATACTACTAGGGCTGGAGCTTTCAAGCCCAGCAACCCTAATACACAGCCACAAACCCTAATATCACAATCCAATCAAAGGCCATACAAGTCAGCAGTCACATCAGTCACGTATCACACTCCGATCCAGGTGCAAGCTCATCTGGACCCTTCTGGACCAGCTCTAGGCGGGTCACGTGCCAGGTCACGTGACGGCCAGCTCTCATTCCTCTAAGTCGATGGGAAACTTGCCTCGATGTGCCTCCAGGCGTCATAGTGCTCCTGAGTCATAGACCCAAACGCGCGGACATCGTCCTCTTCAAGGAACTCCTCGGGCATCTCGGGTACAAACGCAACACCTGGCCTGTATGAGTTGCAGTTTGAAATGAAGTCGGATTTTCATTTCATCCTCCCTGCGTGTGTTCAGTTGGTGCACACATCTGAGAGCGGCGGGTTCGTGGGGCCATCTATGAAGCTCAAAGCAAGGTGACAATATCAAGAGGAAGAGATGCGCAAATACGATGAGTAAGTAAAGACAGGAATTGGGATGGCGAATGAGGGCGAAGGTATGTCCTCTTTATATCAATATTTCTGCTGCGCTAACTGAAAAGCGTTAACAGTCTGGCCATCATATTCTACTTGGCGCTCGTCCCTTTTCCCTCTACTGCCACTGTGACTGACCCACCATGCCAGTGAGCCAAGCGCAAATACACTGTCGCGGCTGCAATCGGGCGTTCACCTATCGGGGCCTTTCCCAACATGTCAACAGGACCCAACTTGCAAGCTGCCGCGCCCTGCGTGCAACTATACAATTACCCACCACACATCTGGCTCAAGGAGGGTCTAACTTAGTGTCAAACACAGGTCCGACATCATGGGACCACGGCGAATTCGCTAATCACAGGACTACTGGCTGTGAAGACATTGCTGCCGAGTACGAAGACGCTGCCGAGTACGAAGACGCCACCACTGACCGTGAAGACGCCGCTGCAAACCAGGCAGACTCGGATCCAGCTGACACCGTAGACGCCGATCTTTTCGAAATGCTAGCTCAAGATCTCCATTGTCGTATCGACCCTGACCAGGGACTTTCCACATCGTCGGATCAGCCGGATCAACCCTGTTGGAACGTGATAAGTACGTAAGGACCTTATCTATAGCAGTTATGACATTACGGTAGTATGTTTGCCCATTACGGTAGTTGGGATACGTACTACAATGGGTGCAATACGCCCTCTATGCGAGAGAAGTCCTATGACTATCTCGAAGTGGTAGTTTACATCAGGCGTGTGTGAAAACGTGCTATTGTGGACGCCTGTACTCATCACTTTTACGCAAATGGTCAGGGTAGGACCATAGAGTATAAAGTCCCTCCTATGGGGAGGGAGGCGAATATACATTCACTCTCTTTTTCACTTGTGCACCCTCTCCACGCTATAGTCTCTCAACCTACTCTAAGGTGAGAACGTGCATTCCTGTTTGCTGCGTGCATTGCTGCGCAACAGGTTATGGGCCCTGCTACAGGGTTTGCCGTCGCACTCTTTGACAGAGTTGCGCCCGTGGTCACTGCCCACCACGTTGTTACCTTTGAAAAGAGGTACTCGTGCGGTTGTAGGCTCTAGACTCAGGGAGGCTCCCTGGTTACTAGCAACCCGGTATTGTGCTCTTGAGGAGCACATAGACTTGGCCAATCGCCTATCTAAACAAGGCTCTATTGCGCGTCCAATTAATTTTGGAAAGGCGAATAGCTTAACCTTGGGGTGACGTCGAGCAGGATCGTCCAGCTTATTGGCATTGATGCTCTCAATGTCAAGATGGGTTTTTCGACCCATTCTGTTGGAAATAGCCTAATACTGGGCTATTGTTGTGCTTAGTATTGCCAAAGGCGATGCTGGCATTGACAATCTTTTGTTTCACACAGTATTGTTATTATAGTAACGCAATACTGACGTTCGCAAAAGCCAACAGATCTATACAAACCATGTCCTCTCAACTCACTCAGCTTGTCCCCGTATTTGATGGCTCTAACTGGGCCACTTGGTCTCAACAGATGACCGCTTTCTTCATGTCCCAAGGGCTTTGGGGCTACGTTGCTGGCACCATTGCCCAACCTCCTGTCGCCGAAATCGCTGAAAGAGCAGCTTGGAATAAGAGCGATGAGATGGCTAGGGGTAATCTCACCCTTCGCCTCACCCCTGCTATTCAGCAGGCAGTCACTGGGGCTACTTCCCAGGCGCTCTGGACTTCCGTAAAAGACCGGTACGGTGCGGTGTCCATGCCCCGCATCTACAAAGACTTCAAAGAAGCGATTTCTATTCGCTTCAATACGAATCAGCACCCTGCTCCCCAGTTCGAGAAGATGGCCGCCGCCTTTTCTCATCTAGGGAACGTTACTGTTGGTACTGGCCCTGCCGCCCCTACCCTTGCCATAAAGCCTCAGCTGCAGGCTCTCATTGCAATGTCCGCTTTGCCCCAGAAATGGGAGCACCTTATCCCCATTATGTGCAACAATCTCCCCGTTGCAGATCTTAAGCTCGAGACTGTATCGGCTTGCGTCGAAAGCCAGTATGAGACCGAGACTAACCGCGGACAGCATAAGGCTGCTCATACAGCGCAGAAGCTTTCTGCCGTTAAGCGGAAGCGCGCTGACCCTCGCTTTACCAAGCAGGGTTCCCAGCAGCAGTCTAGCGCTCCCGGCCCGTCCAATCAGCAGCAGCCTTTTAGGCAGCACGGAGGACGTGGATCCGGAAGAGGCAAAGGCAAAGGGAAAGGCAAGGCACCTGCCCGTGCTCCACAGCACTCGCATATTGCCTCCGTCGCCGCACTAGCCCCTCCTACTTCCCACAAGGTGACTCATATTGGGTCATCTGGTGTCTCTACAAGGACAGAAGTCGAATCATCCTCGCCTCAGAGGACTCCCGGCTTCTTCCCTTCCGTCAACAAGGCGCTTTCACTCGCTGAACGGCTGGATGTACCCGCTACAGTCCAGACCGTAAAGACGCTCGAGCAGCGCTTCGCAGACGTTGACGCTATCATGCGTCCTCATATTGAACGGTTCATGGACGAGGAGTATGACTCCGAAGTCGACATCGACATGTCGCAGCAGCCTTCGGGCAGCGCACAGTCGATAATGAACATAGACGGATTAGATGACACGGAGATATTTGGTGAGCAGTCAAATGCTCTCCAACTTGACTTGTCGGATCTGACATTAAGCGATATGACTTCTGATACAGAAAGTCGCGCTCCCACACCTCCTTACGTCAATCCTGCTTCAATTGTTGAAGCAACAGTCAGGTGGGCTACTACCGGCGAAAGCCGTTTCCCTCCTCGATCTCGTTCTAATGAGCGAATCGAATCTATCTGGTGCAGTAATCAACAGTGGCTGCGAGATCACGAGATGCCAACGGACCCCCGTTTTGGCACTCTCATTTCTCTGGCCGCCACAGGCCATTCGCTGACACCGGAGCCTTTTTTAACCGGACCGGATGAGAACACCCTTGATTGGGGTTCTTGTGATGAAGAACAGTACATCTTTTCTTCACTTCGCACATCACATGCTGATGACGTTACAGAATTAGCCCTGCCCCCAAAAAGTCTAGGGGATGGCAAACGTAACGGATACGTATATTTACGGGAATCGCATGTACTAGTACCAAAGTCGCTTGATATGTACAATATTAGCAGCGCTCTCCTCGATTTACTTGAGTGTGAGCACAATGAGTACTTCAGTAAATGTGCAGAGTGTATAAAGCGTACACAAAATATGTGGCTCCTTGACTCAGGAGCTTCAGCACACTTCACTAATAATCTTAGTGATTTTATCGAGTACAAGCCAATTGCTAAGTCTGAAAGGATGCCTGTTAAGACTGCAGCACAAATGCTATACGTTGAAGGAACCGGTTCTGTCTTGCTTGAGCATTACGTCGCAGACAAACCCGTAATTACTCGGGTATATCCGGTTCTATATATTCCACGCATAAGCATACGTCTTCTGTCTATGGGTGTCTTCTTACAGCAAGGTTTGCGCGTTTTGGGGAATTCGCAGCATATTAACTTGCTACGTAAAAATAAAAAGATTGTCCAATGTAAACCCCTTCTCCACGGACAATCCCTATATTGGCTAGATGCCTCTATATCCACTCTAACTGAGTCGCATATTGCGAACCAGTCTGCGTTATTAAATGTAGACTATGACCTTATGCATCGTCGCCTCGGTCACCCATCCAAAGAGGTTCTAAGACGAGCTAAGGAACACACTAAGGGCTTTCCAGAAGGGATAATAATTCCCTCCTCTGATGTAATATGTCCTGGGTGCGCGCAAGGCAAAATGCCTGCTGCCTCACATCCTCCGTCCGATACAAGGGCTAAAGCCTCTTTCTCTCGGATTCATTCCGATTTGAAAAGCTTCCCTATACCGTCATACCATAAATATAAGTATTTTATCGTCTTCTTTGACGATTATACTTCCTTTGCATGGATCATTCTTTTACGGGATAAAGCCTCTGCTATTACGGCACTTAAGCAGTGGCTAGCGTTAATTAAAAATCAGTTTAACGCAACCATTAAAGAATGGATGTCAGATGCCGGCGGTGAATACAAATCGGATGCCTTCCTAAAGCAGCTTAAGGATGCTGGCATAACAGTGCTACAGTCTGCGCCACATACGCCACAGCAAAATGGGCGCGCTGAGCACTTTATGCGCACTATAATGGACAAAGCTCAGGCTATGTGCCTTGATGCTTGCTTACCACAGAGTTGGTGGGAATTTGCAGTACTTCACGCTGCACATTGTTATAATAGAACCCCCATAAGTCGCCTTCAATGGCAGACTCCTTACAAACTATTACACAATGAAGTCCCTGACATATCGCATCTCAGAGTATTCGGATGTGGCGCATATGTACATATTCCAGAAGCTCGCCGGGTGAATAAACTTTCTCCCAAAAGCGAACTGATGATCTACCTTGGTAGAGGAACTGGAATGAAGGCTGATATCTTCATGCGCACACCTAATACCTTGTTCTATTCGGACAAGGCACTCTTTGATGAAGCGTTATTCCCTAGGTGTCCTAAGGACAATACTAGGAGTATACCCCGTGGTGTAACTCAGTTAGATGAGACAGTTCCTAGTGAGCAGTCTAAAGACAACGCCGCTCCCGGTGATGATGACGACCTACCACCTGAGCCTCCTATTGTAAAAGGGAGAAGCGCTCCCCAGCCGGCCGCTGGACCTCCTCCTAGCACTTCTGCTGGAGGATCTGGATCGCAGCTACCTCCGCCTTTACCCCCTGTTCCAGTACCTGGTCCTAGTGAACCTAGGAGATCGGGGCGTATAAGGAGACCAGTTACTCGTCCTGATAATGTCTATGGAGATAGGCCTCCTACAGCGATTATTCGTGACATTGCGCGGACTCGCACATGGCGACAATTGACTGAAACGCAGCCGGGTAGCTCCCAGCAGTGTTCTAGTCAAGATCAGACGATCTCAGGCGATGTTCCTGAACAAGCCGAATCTGATTCTTCCAGTGCTCAGAGTGATAATCCGCAGGATTCAGACGAAGTAGATCAGCAATTGCTGATCCGCCTAGCTCAGGAAGGGGGAGTCAAATTTCTAGATCTTCTGCTCGCCAAAGCAGTTTCACCAACGGATCTAGAATCACCTGATACCTCTAATATTCGTGAATGGACCTATAAGGACATTCAAAAAATGCCAAGTGAACTCCAGGGGGAGTGGCGTAATGCGTGCAAAGAAGAGCTTGACTCTCTTCGCAAACGCAGAGTCTATGATCTTGTTAACCCGCCGCAAGGCAGAAGGGTGATCAAGAACAGATGGGTGTTTGACTTAAAGTCAGACGGCCGTAAAAAGGCCAGGCTAGTAGCCAAAGGCTTTTCTCAGGTTGAAGGCATAGATTATGACGAAATATTCTCGCCAGTGGTACGGTTTGAGACTGTCCGGATGATGCTCACGCTTACAGCGCTGAAGGATTGGCACATCTCTGGGCTTGACGTCAAAACTGCCTTCCTTTATGGAGACCTCGATGAGGAACTCTATATGGAACAACCTGAAGGGTTTAAAAACCCTAGCCAACAAAACAAAGTCATGCGCTTAAGGAAAGCTATATACGGACTTAAACAAGCTGCACTCGCTTGGTGGAGAGCGCTGGATAAGTCTATGAGTTCCCTGAGCTGCACACGACTTCAATCAGACTCAGGTCTGTTTGTTAATGACAACAAAACAATCGTAGTTATTGTTTATGTCGATGACGTCCTCTTCTTAGGAAGAAATAAAAAGGACATAGCATCCCTGAAGAAGCGCTTCATGGAGATATGGGAATGCAGAGACTTAGGTGATACCAAAGAGTTTCTACGCATGCGCATAGTACGTTCTAAAGGTAGAATCCTGTTAGATCAGCAGGATTACCTTCAGAAAGTGCTGCAGCGTTTCAAACTGATTAACGCCAAATCAGTACCTATGTTGCGTTAGGCCCGTCCTAACGATGCTCGACTTGAGCGGGGACAGGGTGGCGAGGTGTACAAGAGGCGACTTAGCGAATATAAGTACACGACCTCAAAAGGAACGTGACTGCTACCAGCACTGGGGCGAAGTCCACCAGGCGTACGTGTCGCTGGGCAATCTGCCTTACCAAGGCCAGACGCGATAACAGGCAGGAAGCAAGGAGAAGGCAGACGAGGAGAGAGATGACTAGAGCCAGATAAGGATTCAAGAAGACCAAGCTAGGGAGCTCGGTCTTCGTACTACCCACTAGATATACAATTGACGAAGAGCTTTGAAGCTCCTCCTGAACGTAGTGTACCCAGTAGCCATAATAGCTCGAACCCTACTACGACTGTCCTAGGTATGAGTCAAGTCCACACAACGCGACATGTGATAACCACAACAAGCTGACTGAGACGACTGTCCCTGACTAATACTAGGGTAGTCAGAACCCCGTGAGACTGCGATCCGTACCAATGAGTCCGATCGTAACATCACCCCCTTTTCAGGTGCGACGCCCCGACGCTCCAAAGCCCTCCTCCTCGTAGCGAACTCGCGTACGCTGTGGCTGCTGACCACCCCTCCTGCCCCTGCAGTTCTTCTTCTTCGTCAGTTCGTAATCCACCATGGTACCTGCCTCGTCTTCGATGCGCTCCAACGCATTGGCCATCTCCAGCCGGCGCCGACTTCCTGCTACCTTACCCTGAACCTCCCCCAGGGTGGCGATGAGGTCATCGATGCACTGGTTAAGGCGCTGCTGCTCCCGGTCGGCGAGGCGGTAGCGATGGACCTCCGCCGTGAGGGAGAGGTCGTGTAGGGAGTCGAGGCAGCGGTCGACGCGCGCCCGATCCTCGAAGGCCTCTGTGAAGAGGGCCATGTCCGCGGCAGGGTACATGGGCTTGCCGCCGTACACGTAGTGGGGGGCGGCATAGAGGGGGCGAGCGTAGACCTTGTCCGACTCGTCGATGATACCCACCACCAGAGGGTCCGGCCCCATGATCACCTGGTGGTATCGGGCCTCGCGCTCAACCCCGTCGGGGGAGACGATGCGAAAGGGGAGGTAGTCCGCGCCAGTGTTGGCTTTGAAGCCACTGGGGACTCGTGTGTTGATGATGGCGAGGGGTTGATGAGTGGGACCTCCCAATACTCCGAGGTCCCGCTTGTACATGGGGGATCCGTTGGTGTTAAGCGAGTAGGGGGTCTCGCGTGGGTCGTCAGTGTCTGTGGTGGAGGAAATGAGGGGGTGCGTAGCTGGATAGTCGTTGGGGGCGTCCTCGTCCAGACCCCAGTCTGCTGTATCAGGCGCCGATGCCTCAGCTGCTGCTGCCTCAGCTGTGCCCTCCGCAGTTGCTCGTCCCTCCACTCCTTCACCACCTCCTTCCACGGCCGCACGGGCCCGAACTCGGTGTGGTACTTGGACAGGTTCACCGTCACCGTGTCCGTCAGGGTGTGAAATGAGGCTATCTGCGGCCTGGCCCTCGAGTAGGGTACGCTCTTCTTCTTCTGTGACCGCCTCGTAGGTAAGAGGCTGCGCACCGGGGGAGTCGGCGTCTCCTCCATCGGTGGGGTCTGGGAAGGCTCGGAGGACGGTGAGGGCGTCCTCGCGGGTGGCGGGCCCATGGGCGGTGGATAGGGCCTTGGTGATGGTGTCGATGGTGGACTGCGACGGGAGAGAGCAGGAAGACATGGTGTGAAGGTAGACAGGATGGGAGTAGGTAGCAGGGGTTGCTGGGGGACTTAGCTCGTAGTGGGTCCTCCTTATATGCGTTTCCCTGGCGGGGTTTAATGCTTTGAAGTCCCGGACAGCCTGGTCGGCGAATACTTCGCTCCGGTCGACCCACTGATTCTCCGAGTCGGGATACCCTTTCCATTTCACAAGGTACTGCAGTTTCCGCGTTCTTCCGAATCTTCGTGAGTCTAGAATCTTCTCGACCTCATACTCTTCTTCGCCTTCTACCAGATCTGGTGGTGGGCGCTGGTAGTTAGGCCCATGTGTTGCGGTCTCGTGGTATCTGGTGAGAAGATCGGTGTGGAACACCGGGTGGATACTCCACTGTGTGGGAAGTTCGAGGCGATAGTTGACAGAGGACATCACCTGTGCGACCCTAAAGGGACCATGTCTTTTGGGCGCAAGCTTGGTGGTTGGCTGGTTAGTGCGCAAGTGGCGTCCTTCCAGCCACACGAGGTCCCCTTCTTTGTACTTGGGCGTATCTTTGTGCTTGATCCATGACTTCTGCGCCTTGATAAGGAGGGCCTTGGCCTGTGTTCTGGCCTCTTGGAATTGGTCGATTCTCAGCGCCACTTGGGGTATGGGCGATGGCCTATCAATCCAATCAGCGCGCGGATTGTACCCCATTAGGAGGTAGAAAGGGGACTTCCTAGTGGTCTCATGGGGCCAGTTGTTGTGCGTGAATTCCGCTATAGGGAGATAAGTCGCCCAGTTGTCTTGCCTCTCATTGGTCCAGAAGCGAAGGTACTGCTCGAGCCACTGGTTAGTCCGTTCTGACTGTCCATCTGTTCGGGGGTGATAGGCGGTGGAGACGTTCTGCGAAATCCCTAGGATCTTGCATAGTTCTCGCGTGAATTTGGATGCGAAGCGTGGGTCTCTGTCACTGATAACTTTGGAGGGGAGTCCGAATCATAGGAAAACATGCTTAGCGTATAGAGCAGCGGTCCCTTCTGCGGTGATCTCTTCTTGACAGGGGATGAAGACGGCCGCCTTGGTGCAGTCATGATCCGTGATGGTGAGGATCGAATCGAATCCCTGCGACCGAGGTAACTTGGTGATGAAGTCGAGAGCGATAGTTTCAAAGGGGAGTGCCTCAGGGTTTGGATAGATCGGGGACAGTGGTGCTCGGGTTGGTCGGTTGTTGGCCTTGTGCCTCTGACACTCGGCGCATCCCCTGACGTAGTCTAACACGTCCTGGGCGAGGTTTGGCCACCAGTAGGAGCGTCCTACTAATTGCGAGGTTTTGTTGATGCCTGGGTGTCCGTAGACCGGTGGTGTATGGTGCGCAGAGATGATACTTCTCTTGTCATAGAGTCCGCCGGTCACCACTCGTCTTCCGTCTTTGTACCAGGTGCCTTCGATCTTCTTCAGCCGGTGTGCGTCTATCCATGGGCGGAGGTAGCCCTCGTCTTGATAGTATGTTGCGTCTGGTTGCTCCATCTCTCCGGGTTCTATCGTCAGGGTGTTTGGCATGACAGCCTCGACTTGTGTGGCTCGCACGAAGAGCGCGTCGGGGAGGACCACTACGTCCTTGTTGTCGTCACCCCCTTGGTCGTAGTCCGGTCTTCGGGAGAGTGCGTCCGCTCTTCCGTTGGCCGTGCCTTTGATGTGGTGAATCTCAAAGTCGTATTTGGATAGTTCTAGTACTTCCCTTGCGATGCGTCTGCTTATTCTTTGTGGCGACCTCCAGTATTGCAGGTTGAGGTGGTCAGAGAATACCTTGGTTTTGTGTGGGGAGCCTGCGAGTAGGGGTCTCCAGTGGCGGAAGGCTTTGACGATGGCCAGTAGTTCCAGGTCATAGATGTCATAGTTGCGTTCTGCTTCATTGAGCGTTGCGGAGTAATAGCCTATAGGGTGTCGTTTACCGTCCTCTTTGCGTTGTAGGAGTACAGCACCCACCGCGAAGCCTGATGCGTCCACCTCCATCTCAAATTGTTCCGTGAGGTCCGGGTGTGCCAGCACTGGTTCGCTTGTGACCAGGGTCTTGAGCTTCGTAAAGGCGTCTTCTTCTGCTTGTCCCCACTGCCACTCTGTGTCTTTCCGCGTTAATCGGTTCAGAGGTCGTGCGTATGTGGCGAATCCCTCGGATGAAGAGGCGATAAAAGTTGCAGAACCCAAGAAAAGAGCGGACCTGTTTGACCGTGGTTGGTGTTGGCCAGTTGCGGATGCCGGCGACTTTAACAGGGTCCATGCGTGTCACCCCCTTTTCAAGGATTACCCCCAGGTAATCGATTGCCGGCGCGTGGAAGACGCATTTCTCTGGCTTGAAGTACAAGTCATTGGCCTTTGCGATCTGGAGTATGTCACGTACGGCTGCGATGTGGCCCGCTTGGCCGTTCCGGGATGCGATGCCGATGTCGTCCATGTAGATGCGAATGGTGGTGCCCAGCAGCTCGTGTTTGTTGATGGTGGGGCCGCAGAGGGAGTCCATCATGTCCTGGAAGGTGGCCGGCGAGTTGGTGAGGCCAAAGTACATGACAAGTGGTTCGAAGAACCCGTGGCGCGTTTTGAAGGCGGCCTTTTCTTCATCGCCTTGCTTGATGCGGACGTTGTTATATCCCCAGCGGACGTTGAGTTTAGTGTAGATGTCCGCGTTCCCCAAGTCTGTGATGAGCTCCTGTATGAGCGGTAAGGGGTACTGATTACGAACGGTGAACGAGTTGATCTTTCGGTAGTCTTGGACCGGTCGCAGTTTCCCATCCTTCTTCTTGACGAAGAAGAAGGACGATGCATAAGGGGATTTCGATGGTCGGATGTACCCCTTCTCCAGTTGCTCGTCAAGGAATTTGCGAAGGGCGATGTCTTCGTCGCGTGACATAGGATAGATTTTGCAGTCGATGGCGGTTGGGGCGTCCTTTCTGAATTCGATGGCATGGTCCCACGGTCGTGAGGGTGGGAAGCGGTGTGATTCCTCTTCGCTGAACACCTTGGCGAAGTCCGCGTACTCTTCTGGGATCTCTGTTGTGCCGGTGAATTGTTGTGCTTCGATGGCCAGTTCTGTGGCAGTGGTGCGTGCCCTGACTGTCTCCCATTCGTCGTAGAGCTGTTGCACGGCGCGACGCTTCTCTTCTTCGGTGAACTCGGTAGGGGCGAACGCGATTGTTATCCCTCGCTCCTCTGGGTGTGTGGTTCGGAGGACCACTGGGTAGGCGTCTTCTTTGATGACGGCGTGTTGCCAACTGATCTGTGGTTCGTAGGCGGCCAGCCATGGGTAGCCGAGGACGATGTCCTCGTTCCCTGTATCTGTGAGTAGGAACCTCATTGTTTTGTGGGTCCCCTTGGTCTGTACGTCGAGATCTGCGCAGTGCGTGATCAGTCCTGCTTTGTTCTCGGAGTTATCGATGTTCCATATCTTTTTGGGGGTCTCTAGCTCTTTGAGACCAATCCCCATTCGCTTCGCGAATGCGGGTTTAATGAAGCTGTCTGTGGCTCCTGAGTCCACCAGTGCTTTTACTTCGGCCATGTTGTAACTTGTTCGAACAGAAACTGGAATCCTCAACGATCGGTAGCGTGTGATTATTACAGAATTACAACGGAGCGCCCTCACCCAGGCCGACGGGTTCAGGCATTTGGAAAACCCTCTTTTCCCCATAGTTCTTGGAGGACCAGATCCTTTACTTCATCTGGCGCTCCGGCTACTCCCTGGAGCCACTCCTGGGCTTGTTGTTGCGGAGTTACCGCTGCGCGTGCTTGTACTCTTGGTTCTTGAGTGTAGTAGTCTGTTTCTGACCTTCTACTGTTGCTGCCCTGCGCGTTGTTTCAATGCTGTGGGCAGTCACAACTGAAGTGTCCTTTTTGGTTACAGGTGTAGCAGATTACTTCCCTTGCGTCTCGGGGTGGCCCCCTTCCTCTGCCTCGCCCTCTTGGTCCCCCTCTGGGCGGATAGGGTGGCCGTTGTCGATCGAGTATAAACTCTGCTCCGGCGAGTCTTCCCTGTGTGTCTTCTGCTTCTGCGCCTCGCGCCCGCGTTCTATCTGCGGAGGTGTCCATTGCGTTGGGGTTTTGGTGATGGGGGAGGTTCCTTGGTGTCCATCCGCTCTGGGGGTTTCCCCATGGGCTAGGGCGTGGAGCAGCTCTCGGAGTGGGTGTTTTTAACGAGTTAAGACGTGCCTGTAGGTGCATGTATTGCTGTTGCTTCTTCATCGCCGCTTGTTTCCATGCTTCAAACGTGGTGGGTTCGTATTGTTCGTAGACCTTGGCGAATAACGCCCTTGGCAGTCCTGCCGTGAATAGGTCCAGCGTTTGAGGGGCATCAAGGTTGTAGTCAGCTTGTCGGGCTAGGCGTTCGAAGGTAGCTACGTAGCTGTCAATGTCTCCATCCTTCATGTGGACGCCCTTGCGCAGCTCCGCTTGCGCCTGTTCTTTTTCCATGGTGTTGGCGAATCGCCTGGTGAAGGTGCTAAGGGTCTCTTCCCAGAGGCGTCGAGTGTGTTCAGGGAATCCGGCCTCCGTCTGGCGCATCAGCCAGTCGGTCATATACATCACCCATTCGTTAACCGTCTCCCCCTGGATGTAGCCGAGGAAGAGGAGTGATCGGCGGTAGTAATTGCGCATGATGTCGCTCGTGCTGTTGACTCCTTGATAGAGGTTCCACTGTGCTCTGAACTGCAGGGCCTTGGTGCGGTCTCCGTTGAAGACCATGGGCGGGTTGCCTTGGAGTCTGTCTGATGATCGAGGTGGGTTGCCTATGGGAGCCATTCCTGGGAATCCGCCTCCTCCGGGTGGTCCTCCTCCGCCTCCGTGTCCTCCGCCTCCTCCGTGCGGGTGGCCTCCGCCTGGACCTCTTCTAGGTGGTCCTCCTCCTTCGGGAGGGTCTGGTTCGTCGGGTCCAATGGCCCTCATGAGAGCCGCGTCGTCCGCGGTCATCCGATGTCCTGTGCCAGGATCGATGGGGAGTAGGTCTTCTGGGACTTCATCTTGCGGTAGTTGTACCGGGTCCACTTGAAGTGCGTATGTTGGTTCTAACTGGGTGGTTGTCATCTCGTCTGGTGGGTGAACGATGATCTGCTCAGCTCGGGGTGCTTCGTTAAGCGTAATCCCTCCTGCTAGGTTTGCTAGCTCTTCTTCTTCTTCTGCGTTCACCTGGGAGAGGTGATCTTCTTCTGACTCTTCGCTGTTTTGGTCTGATCCGGAGCCCTCTTCTTCTGTGGTGCTTGTGGTGACTGCACCGTCGATGGGTCCCACTCTTGCTTGGGGAACTACTTCACTTTCTAGGATATCGCACCGATATTCTTGTGTGGTTGGTCTGACCACCGTTCGTACTCCTGCGTCGTTTGTTGCGAGTATACACCAGCAAGTATGTTCGAAGTTGAACTCAACTGGGTAGAACCGACTTGGTCAATTAGGGAAGTCGACGAAGTATCCGGTTTCTCCCCTATGCGTCCTCCACCTGGCAGCTCGTAGATAGTGCGTGGGGACGTTCCTTTCTCCTCTGCTGGGGATGGTGTATGATTGGACTTGGTTCCAGTCCCACCGATCTCTTGTCGTGGACGCCACTGTGTCGTTGGTGAGGGTAGCTTGGTCTTAATGTTGCGTTAGGCCCGTCCTAACGATGCTCGACTTGAGCGGGGACAGGGTGGCGAGGTGTACAAGAGGCGACTTAGTGAATATAAGTACACGACCTCAAAAGGAACGTGACTGCTACCAGCACTGGGGCGAAGTCCACCAGGCGTACGTGTCGCTGGGCAATCTGCCTTACCAAGGCCAGACGCGATAACAGGCAGGAAGCAAGGAGAAGGCAGATGAGGAGAGAGACGACTAGAGCCAGATAAGGATTCAAGAAGACCAAGCTAGGGAGCTCGGTCTTCGTACTACCCACTAGATATACAATTGACGAAGAGCTTTGAAGCTCCTCCTGAACGTAGTGTACCCAGTAGCCATAATAGCTCGAACCCTACTACGACTGTCCTAGGTATGAGTCAAGTCCACACAACGCGACATGTGATAACCACAACAAGCTGACTGAGACGACTGTCCCTGACTAATACTAGGGTAGTCAGAACCCCGTGAGACTGCGATCCGTACCAATGAGTCCGATTGTAACAACCTACCCCACTACCAGAAGGGTATCATCCATCCCCTAATAAGGGAACTGCAACCCCAGAGCTCCGCGCGTCATACCAACAAGTGATAGGATCTCTCCTATACATTATGATTGGTACACGACCAGATATTGCTTATGCTGTTACCAAAATGGCGCAGTTTGCAGCCAATCCGTCTGAGGACCATATGAAGCGTGCACTCTACATCTGCCGCTATTTACTTGGTACCTCTAATTATGCTTTAGTCTTTGATGGCAAAAGTGACGGTGGTATAATAGCATATGCAGACTCTGATTGGGCTTCAGACCCAATTACAAGAAAGTCTACTACGGGCTACTTAGTAAAGATGGCTAATGGAGTGTTCTGCTGGAACTCTAGAGCGCAGAAGTCTATCGCGCTCTCATCAACTGAAGCAGAGTACATGTTGCTGTGTGATACAAGCAGACAGTTGGTCTGGATCCGTTCGCTCTTTAGTGAGCTCGGAATTAATCTTGGACCGATTCCATTATGCGGAGATAATCAAGGCTCCATATTCTTATCTTCTAATCCTGTTCAGGAGAAACGGATCAAACATATTGATCTACGTCACCATTACATACGTGATGTGATCCGTGAAAAGAAGATTCATTGAAGGAGCTGAGAACCCCGCAGATCTCTTTACTAAGAATCTGGGTCGTATTAAGTTCCTTAAATTCAGGGAACAGCTAGGGCTAGAGTTTGGTGCGCTGCCGCGCACGCACACCATGTCTGATGATGGAGATCTGTGATGGAGAGCGTGAAGGAGCTATTGTACTCTCGCGTACACCGCTTCTTCTTGACGAACATACGTTTCTCTATGTTCATCTACGCTACGAGCAATCGTCTCCTCACAGGACAGAGTCACCTTATTCTCTCAAAAGACATGGTACGATGTCGCTTTAATTAGCAGACAAATGACTCTAAACCTTTCATTGAACTACCAGAGAGAAGTTCGCATGTCCTGTCCCTAATGGGGACATAATAATGGGACGTCTGAGTTGGAAAATGTCATTGACATTCACAACTTGATGAGACGTGTTAGAGTTGGGTTGGACACCACTCTACTAATCGACTCTGAGGCAACTTTCACTCGATGCTCTTACCCAGAGCTCGTGAGGACGCTGCTATTTGCTTAGACGTGCTTTAATTAGCTGCACTAAGCAAGGGGGAGTGTTGGAACGTGATAAGTACGTAAGGACCTTATCTATAGCAGTTACGACATTACGGTAGTATGTTTGCCCATTACGGTAGTTGGGATACGTACTACAATGGGCGCAATACGCCCTCTATGCGAGAGAAGTCCTATGACTATCTCGAAGTGGTAGTTTACATCAGGCGTGTGTGAAAACGTGCTATTGTGGACGCCTGTACTCATCACTTTTACGCAAATGGTCAGGGTAGGACCATAGAGTATAAAGTCCCTCCTATGGGGAGGGAGGCGAATATACATTCACTCTCTTTTTCACTTGTGCACCCTCTCCACGCTATAGTCTCTCAACCTACTCTAAGGTGAGAACGTGCATTCCTGTTTGCTGCGTGCATTGCTGCGCAGCAAACCCCACACATCCGGGTCACCACCATCTGACCTGACACAGCCTCTACTACACTCCGAGCCCAGCGATTCAAACGGCTCCCAGCTGGTCGTTGACCGCTTTCCACATGGCAGTCCTGGTGCACCCATACCCGGCACTCTTCAAGGCACTCATATGTATCAGTCCAGTCACGAGACGCTCGGGTCCTTGATTTGGGCACTGTTTCGCTCCAAATGTGACTGGGAGATCGCGTGTTGGGCTAAAACACGGGGGCCGATGTCGTCAGCTGTCACCAACATACTTGCAATCCCTGAGGTACGTGCATGTTTATTGTTTTGTCGCGTAACTAATGTATATTGACAGTTCGTTGACAAACTCAGCTTGTCATATCGCACGCCCAATGAATTGAACAACATCATAGACAAAGAGTTACCAGAGCACCCTCAATTCAAGTGCGAGGACCTGATCATTGCTGGTAATACCTTTCAGTTCTACTTCCGTGACGTTTTGCAATGTATTCGGACACTTTACAGAAATCCCAAATTCACACGTGACCTGGTGTTTGCGCCAGAGCGCCACTACACCGATCACAAGCGGACATGCCGCGTGTATAGCGAGATTCACACTGGCAACTGGTGGTGGGCAGTACAGGTGCATCCTCATTTCTTGGGCTGTTTTGTGTACTTACAATCTGTAATAGACATCCCTTGAAGTGCACCAGCCAGGCGCTACCGTCATCCCGGTCATCCTCTCCTCTGACAAGACCCAACTCACCCTCTTTCGTAGTAAGGCCGCTTATCCTGTGTATCTCACAATTGGAAATATTCCAAAGCATATCCGTCGAAAGCCGTCACGCCACGCTCAAATGCTGATCGGCTACATTCCTACTACCCGCCTTGAAGGAATCAGCAACAAGTCAGCTCAGCGCCATGCGCTCGCAAATCTATTCCACTTTTGCATGCAATTCCTTTTAGCCCCGATTGCGTCCCATGGCGAAACAGGTGTTGCAATGATGAGCGGTGATGGGATCTGGCGCCGGTGCCATCCCGTTTTTGCCATGTTTGTCGGTGACTACCCCGAGCAGGTGCTCGCGACTTGCACGTTCAATGGCCAGTGCCCAAAATGTGCTGTGCACCGTAACAACCTCGGTGATTATTCCAGATCCCCTGCCTGTGATTATGGCAAAGCCCTGGAAGCTTTTCTTTTGGCAGATGGGGACGTTTGCATGTTCCATTCAGTTTGTCGCGAAGCCGGCGTCAAGCCCGTCTTCCATCCATTCTGGGAGACGCTTCCCCTTACTGACGTCTTTGTCTCGATCACACCTGACATTTTACACCAAATGCTTCAGGGTGTTATGAAGCACTTGATTGCATGGCTGACGAATTCTAGTGCCTTTGGATCAGCACAAATCGACGCGCGATGTAGGTCTTTGCCACCTAATCACCACATAAAGACTTTCGCAAGGGGCATTTCAACCCTTTCTCGGGTCTCGGGTCTCGAACACAAACAAATGTGCCGGATCCTACTTGGTCTCGTTATCGAGCTTCCACTTCCTTCTGGAGGCTCCTCTGCACGGGTTATTAGGACCGTGCGTGCGCTACTCAACTTCTTGTACCTTGCGCAACTTCCATCACATACCTCTGAGACTTTACTACGCCTTGAGGCGTCCCTGGCCCGATTTCATGAGGATAAGGATGTATTTATTGACCTCGGCGTCCGCGAACATTTCATTATCCCCAAATTCCACAGTCTCTTACATTACAAATCGTCAATTACCCTTTTCGGCAGCACGGACAATTACAACACGGAGCAAACGGAGCGACTCCATATCGACTTCACGAAGGACGCTTACTGCGCAACCAATCATAAGGACGAGTACCCTCAGATGACCGCATGGTTGGAGCGCCGTGAAAAAATACAACAGCACATGATGTTTATCGCATGGCAGCAGCGGACTCAATACGACGACACTCAATACTCGGAGCCAACTGGACCTTCTAGGCCAGTTCTGTGGACCATCCAAATGGCTCGAAACCCATCTTTGTATAAAGCCCTAGAAAGATGTCTCCTCAGCGTCCGAGTACAAGACAAACTTTATTCAGCTACAAACCTAGAAAGATGTCTCCTCAGCATCCGAGTACAAGACAAACTGAGGAGTAAGAGTGTATCGTACGAGTAATTATATGCGGCTGTTTGTTTATGAATACCAAAACCAAAACAGAACGAGAAAGGCAATAGGTCCGTGTATGGTAATGATTTATCCCGAGCGAGCTGTCAGTCTTTACACTCCCCCTCAGCGCGAACCTCAGCATCGCGCTGATGCAATCCTAAACATCCTCTCATGCTAACAAAACGCGGACCGGGCAATGCTTTGGTCAGGATATCCGAGATATTGCCGGTGGATGGGATCCGACCAACGATGATCTCTCCACGCTCCACGCGCTCCCGAATCCAATGGTATTTCACATCGAGGTGTTTTACACGGTTATGGAAGGCCTGGTCGGCACATAGAAGGACAGCGGCTGAATTGTCGCATAGGAGGGGGGTGGCTGCAGGCGGGCCGTAGCCAAGCTCGAGTAGAAGCGTTCGCAGCCAGACAAGCTCCCGTCCGGCTTCCGAGGCAGCCATATACTCCGCGGCACAAGTCGAGTCTGCTATGGTTTTCTGCTTTCTCGACGACCACGAGACAGCGCCGCTTCCGAGCATGAAGCAATAACCCGCGACTGAGCGTCGACCTTCCGGCCCGGGTTCGTTGGCATAGTCAGAATCGCAGTATCCCAGCAGCGTCATGTTGGGCACTCCCCCAAGCCGCAGAGCCATGTTCCGAGTGCCTTTGAGGTAGCGCACCACTCTGATCGCCGCTTGCCAGTGTGCCTCGCAGTAGCAGTCCAGGAATCGGGAGAGCTTGCTGACAGCAAACATGATATCCAGTCTAGTTCCGCTAGCGACATACATGAGTGAACCCACGAGAGATTGATAAGGCAAATTGGCTAAGCGTTCTTGCTCATCGTCGTTTTCGGGGGTCTGTGGATCCGGTCTTATGAGTTGAGCGCCATGCACCATCGGGGTGGTAACTGTTGTGGCGGCGCTTTGCCCATAGGTGGTCACAATTTTGTCGATGAGCGCGGTCTGGCTTAGCTCGATTGTCCTGGCGACTCTGTCGCGGCGTAAGGCGATGCCCACTACGAGTTTGGCCTCCCCCAGCGCGCTGATTTGCCAGCTCAATTCAAGCTCAGTTCGGAATAGCTTAGCCTCAGTTTCGCTTGAGGAGACGGCGAGCATGTCGTCCACGTGTACGACGACGATGGAGATCGCACCGTCGTCTGAACGACGCGAGTACACGCACCACTCACATTCCGAACGAGTGAATCCCCAGCTGAGGAAAGAGTCGTTTAGAGCGCGATTCCATATCCGCGAGGATTGGCGCATCCCATAAAGTCCGTGCAGTAGTTGCCAGACGTGAGTTCCCTTGTCTTCCTCAAAGCCAGGCGGCTGCTCCATGTATTGGATTTCGTCGTCTGGCAAGACACCGTTGAGGAAGGTGGTTTTCACATCATATTGTTCGATGTACCAATCGTTGCAGGCGGCGATGTGTAGAACGGCGCGGAGGGATTCCAGGCGGGCAGTTGGGGAGGTGGTTTTGCTGAAGTCTCGTCCCCATACTTGCTGGAATCCCTTCGCAACCCATCGTACTTTGTGTCGCACTGGGTTGCCGTTTTCGTCGCGCTTCAATCAACACACGAATTTGCCGCGGAGGATGCTGCGGTTGGACGGGACTGTGGATCGAGGGACCAGCTTGAAAACACCCATTTCCCGCAAGCTTTGCAGCTCAGCTTGGGCGCCCTCTAGCCATTGATCATGTTCGGCCGACTGTAGCGCTTTGGTCCAGCTGGGTGCGTCTGGATCCTCGACATCTACTAGGAGGGCAGTTTCCCCAGGCGTTTCTTCCACGGAGTCTTCAGACTCCGGGGGAGGAGGTGCAGGAGGGGGTTGCTTCGCAGTCGCCTTTTTAGCGGCACACTGGGAGGCAGCCTCACGGACTTGCTCAAGAGCCCGCGTGGTTGCCTTCCCGTGAATGAGTCCGTCATTGGTGTCTTCCCTGGAGGGAGCAGATGTCCGTTCCCGGGTTGATCGCCTGGGTTCATTCGCCTCCACAGTGGAGGGCTCCGCATGGATATCGACAGTTCCCTGCAGGGGTGGAGACGCATCGTCTTCTCTCGCGTATACGGGAGTTATGCCGACACCGGGTCTCAGCGGTCTGGGTTGGTCGTTGAGGTGTTCGACGAATGTGACATGGTATGAGTCAACAATTCGGCCACTCTCTCGGTGCCAACACCTGTACGCTTTGGCGTTTGGCGTGTATCCCACCAGTGTGCACTCAATGGACTTTGCAGCGATTTTTGGGTTGCTCGCACTGATTAGGACGTAAGCGAGACAGCCGATTTCGCGAAGGTGGGAGAGTGAGGGACGGTTGCCAAACCAGAGCTCGTACGGAGTGCGATTGCCCATTGATTTCGACGCGGTTAGTGTGGAGAGGTAGGAGGCAGTCATGATGAATTCGTCCCACATGTGCAGGGGGGCATTACAGGACAAGCGCATCGCTCGTGCTTTATTCATCAACGTGCGGTGCAGTCTTTCAACGCGGCCGTTTTGTGCGGAGGTGTGGGGGGCGGTTAGCTGATGGGTTATGCCTCTTTCCGCGCACCAGCGAGCCATTTCATTCGAGCGAAGTTCTCCGTTGTCAGTGACCAGGTAACAGAGTTTCTCGCCCGTTTGGATTTCCGCTGCGGCGAGCCACTCTCGAAGTACTCGGGACGCGTCCGATTTAGCTTTGAGCAGTCTCGTCCAGTGATAACCCGAGAAATCGTCAATGATATTCATGATGTACAAACAGCCGGAGCGTGAGCTAACAGACTGGGGCCCAGTAAGGTCCACATGAACGCGGCCAAGCCGTCTTTCGGCCTTCTTCCCTTCACGATTTTTAGGTACGGGATGATGCGTCTGCTTGCCACGAATACATGTGTCACAGGCTTGCGGTGCGAGTGAGAGATCGACTTGCATACCTGCAGCGACGCCGTTTTGCGCCATGTCAAGCACGGTTCAGAAGTTTGCGTGGCCGAGGCGTCGGTGCCACGTTTCGAGGTTGGGTGTCGCGGTGAGGGTGTGGAGGGCAACGCAGGGTTCAGCGATTGGGATAGGGGGCTGAACAGATCCTGGGAGAACGTAAAGATGAGATGTGTTTCGCGTGCATTCAGCTAGTTTGTCGCCAGAGGAGCGGTCAAAGACACAGCAAGTTCCTTGGTCAAAGCTCAAGCGATAGCCGGAGTCGTCCAGACGGCTTATCGAGACAAGGCGGACACCTGCAGTTGGCGCATATAGTACGTCGCGGAGAGTAAGACGAGCGCGAGCTTTGGGGAGGAGGATGATGATGGTGCCCATCCCAGTAGCGGATACCGCCGAGTCACCAACTCCTGTGATTGTCCGAGGTTCTATGGGCACAAGATCCAAGAAGTCAGACTGGACGCAGGAGATATGGGTGGACGCCCCAGAATCGAGGTACAGCGGCAGGTCTTCCGGCTTATGGGCAAAGAGGGCAGTATCAGTTGCGGCTAGGAGAACGGTAGCCGTGTCGATCAGAGAGCCATCGTTGCCCCAGTCAGGATTGCTGTTGCCGAGTGCCCAGTCCGTGTATTCCTCCTTGTCGGCTGCGGTCATCGCTGTGTCGACCATGGCTGCGGTCATCGCCGTTTCGACCATTGTGTCGACGTCCGCTATTGCTGCTCGTGTCGTCTCCGGTTTTGGTTGGTATTTAACCCCGTTGATCCACACAGTACCGTCAGTTTCGATTTTCAGAAGCAGGTTGGCACCAGCGTTGCTGAAATGAGGCCGACTGCATGAGGAGTCCCGAAGGGCGCGCTGTCGCGCAATTGCGTCGAGATGTGATTGTCCCTCCATTTTTCCTCCAGGAGAGATGCAGAACTCAATTGAATGTCCAGCTCATTTGCAATTGGGGCAGATATTGGCGCGAGGCGGCACTGAAGCGGGTAGCGCGAAAATGGACGAAGTTGTGGCGGGAGATGGAGTGACGTTAGGCATCATTGCAGGGAAGATCATTTGGTCTGCGCTCTGCGTCGCCTGCATTTCGTAAAAGAAACTCAAGCGGCGCTCCAGCACCTCCAGAGTAATGGTCCCATCCATCAACGCAGGGGCAAGGGCTTCGTGTACCGACGGATGTGTCACTCTGATGTTCATCAGGGCGAAGAGGAGGGCCAGTCTTGTGATGTCGACCTGGCCAATCCTTTCCGTTCGGTATATGAGGTCACGGAGGTGTGCCATAGTTGCGTCAAAGTTTGTCGGGGTGGTCTCGAATCTGATCTGCATCATGCGTTGGATGAGTTGAATTTGGGTCAGTCCGCTGCGTTTTTCATGACGCTGACGCAGCAGATTGAAAGCTTCCGCAGACGTGATGCAATTGGCGATGTATTGGGACTCGGAGGAGAACATATGGGACCGCATGTAGCCAAGGACCATGCGATTGTTTCCGCGCCACGCGCTGTGGCCTGATCGGTCAATACGGTGATCCGGGCAGGTCAGCAGGCCACGTGGATAGACATCAAGTTGCGCCATCTCGAGCAATGTCAGGACCTCCCGTGACCATTCCAGCCAATTGTTGGCGTTCAGGGATAGTCGCAGGTCGGCAGGCCACGGTGGTACGCCAGCCATTGTTTCTTTTCTGATGACTGGTCTATAGTCGGGTTCCTCATACCTGCTCTGGGACGTGATGAAGGGAGGACGCAGAGGGAAGGGCGGTAACGGATCGTATAGAGCGGGGCTATCGTCGTCATCATGATGCGAAGCGTACGCGTGGGGTGGTACATCATGATGCCTCGGCAGGTTTCTGGGTGGTGGCGGTGTAAGGAAAGGGTTTCTGCTGCCCGCTGCAGACCTCACGGTGGCAGCGGATCTGTGCTCCGAGGAGTTTGTCAGCGGCGGGAGCGCGCCGGCGAAGGGACTAGACATCTCGTTTCAAGAAAGAATAAGTTGGACGAAGGTCAACAACAGACGGGATGACAACGATTTGGGTGACGAGAGACAGATGGGACAACGGTCCACAAGACAGACAAGATAGGTCGGACGACGGTCAACGACGACAAGAAGAGTGGTAGATTTTGACAGCGACGGCAGAAGGGTACAGAGGGATGGATCACGACGAGAGAGAAAGTAATAAGGGACGCGATGAGTTCTCTTGCACGGCGTGGGAGGGGCTAGGTTAGACAGGGCCCATAACCTATAAAGCCCTAGAAAGATGTCTCCTCAGCGTCCGAGTACAAGACGAACTGAGGAGTAAGAGTGTATCATACAAGTAATTATATGCGGCTGTTTGTTTATGAATACCGAAACCAAAACAGAACGAGAAAGGCAATAGGTCCGTGTATGGTAATGATTTATCCCGAGCGAGCTGTCAGTCTTTACACTTTGAAGGCTGTTTCATTCAATGACCTCGCTGACAAATACGGAGCTTTCGACTTTCAGGATGCCCTCGCCAATTTTATTGCCCAGCTCAATCACCCCCAAGCCTCTGCAACGGCATTAAGAGCTCTCGCTGAAGACACATTATTACCTTTCTGTCATGTCCCGGTATTCCACAAAATCAAATTCGTCTCGACACCTGACCGTGATATCATTGATGTTGTTCATGTTCGGCCGGACCAAAAAGACACTTGTCGGCGCACAATACCATCACGTTTCGATACAGTCATTGTCCGCAGCAGACTTCAAGATAGTGCACATGGGAATAAAGGTAAGTTCATGCTATTTTAGTGTAAGGGCCCATCCAACTACTTCCCAGGTCTCCGAATTGCACAGGTTCGTGTGGTGTTTCAACTACCGAACAAGGTGCTTTCCCAGCTCTTCCCGTCTACGGATGTTGCCCCCCCAACACATCTCGCATACGTGGAATGGTTTTCCCCCATTCCTACCACACCGGACAGTAACAGTCGCCTTTTCAAAGTGTCTAGGTTGACTCGAAATGGCCAGCGTCTTGCCAGCGTCATCCCGGTGGATAATATCTACTCGAGCGTCCACTTATTGCCCCGCTTTGGTCAACTGGAAGACACTCCCAGATGTAATACATTTTCGGTATTGGAATTATGCCACAGCTTTTACATAAATCCGTTTAGTTGCCGAGACATCTATCTCCTATTTTTGTAGATAATTAGCACAATGTCATCGCCCGTTTGGTAATTATCGCTCTTAGTGTGAATTACTCGTGCATTATCTCTCTTAGTGATAATTTATGGGCGCTTTAGCTTCGCTAGCGCGGGAGGTTTTTCCTGATGCTATCGCAACGGGACGACGATGGCGACCCTAAGGACGATCCCAATGACAAGCAAGATGGGGGACGAAGTAGCGGTGGCGAGTCTGAATCCAGTAGATCCATTGACAAGCTCACACTCTCGGGACTACTTAATGCCCTCGGCGGCATCTCTGTACAGGAAGGCCTCAAACTGTTTGCAACTACCAATCGATACCACGTACTCGATCCCGCGCTGACGCGTCCCGGCCGCATGGACCTCCATGTTGAGTTCCGTCTTGCTAGCCGTTACCAGGCCTGGGAGCTGTATAGGTGCATCTACAATCCGGACACCTCCGAGGCTGAAGCTGCCTCGACGGACGACGACAACAGCGATGACGTACCCAGCGACTCCACGCCAACAAAGGAGGACCTCGATCTCACACCACCCGCGCCCAAAGGTGCTGTACCAACACGCCGCCCAACTACAGCAGTACTGCTCATTTTAGGCGCCTAGCACGCCAAAACTGTCAAGGAAGCTGATCGGGCACCTCGCAGAGAGATTCGCATCACGGATACCCGGGCGTGAATTCTCGATGACCAGTTTGCAAGGGTTTTTGACGTCGTATAGGACATACCACTTCCAGGTAGTAGATGACGTTGATCAGTGGACCGAGGACACCCGAGAAGTACGACGGCAGGACCGAGGTAAGGACTTTGCGTGTCCAGGGATGAGAGTGGAGAGGGTCATAGATGGTGCGTATAAGGGACGTCCTTGTATTTTGACAATACTGCAGCATATCACAAACTAATTACACATTACACTTCCTGAGAATAGGACCCACCGAGTCTCGTGTGAAAATCCCGGAAGTCAGGCCCAAACGCGGGCACCCAAAGGACAATTCTCACTTTCTCTTCCCCATGCCTTTCTGGCTGCTAACCTCTAAATCCCTCCTCCACACTCTGCCCACATTTACTCACCACGTGCTTTCAAGCTCATACAACGTCTAACCTGAATGTGGTCATAAGGGGCCCCCATTATGGAAATAGCTGTTCATCTTCTCGTGATAGCACAGCCGCTAAGCGCTCGGGACTTGCACCAGCCCATCTCAACTGTGGGCGCTTACTAGTACGATCATAAGCAATTTGAAATTTGCAGGTACCACTGACCGTAAACCGGCTACAGCTGAGTGCGTCTAATTCTGAGTCGGCCATTTATGTGTGGCACTTGCAGGACAGCTTACACGGAAATAAGACCACGCAGCTGATGCCCCTGCTCCGAAATAGGGCCCGCGACGTTACAGAGTACTACCACTTGAGACCGACCGGTGCCGGAAGTTGACTCCTGTAACTACGCGTTCGGAGTCAGTAACTACGCGTTCTATGATACGCGTTCGCCGCAGCCGGAGTCAGCGCCTTTCAGTGAGTCACTAGTCACTTAGTCATTCGGGTCTCGTTCTCTCCGGTCTCTTCGGTCCCTCAATGCCATCATGGCATTGCAATGCGTCCTGCTTGCTGGCTTGCGGGTATAAAATATGTGCTTGAGAATCCCATTTCTTTCATCCAGACCCGTTGGCATTAGCCATCGTAGCCATGTTCTCACTTGTTCAGCTCACGTCTATCGTCCAACCTCTTCTTACACTCCTAAACAACACCGTCGAGACCACACAAGATACCACATTCACGAATGCAACACACAATGCGACCATGTCGGATGCACCTCTGCGGATGCCGACCGATTTCTCTTCACTGTTGGCGTTCATTTACTCTATGTCTGCTCTCCGCGACTACTTGAAGCTCATTGTCCTCGGTGGCGCTTTGGAGACCCTTCGTCGTCTCTATTCGTCTTCTTACTCGAATCTCGTGGACCGGCTCTTCATCACGGCGACCTTCGAAAGCGACGACGTGGCATTCAGTAAGCAGCTCTTTCCTCATGGCTTATTCATCCGACTGACTGAGGGTTCAGGCTGGATGATGTTCTGGCTTTCTTCTCTTCCTCAGTGGCGTCAATTCCGGGATTTCTCAGTCAGCACCGGTGACCTTGCTCTGGGCGGAGAGGCCCTAATGCTCTACGAAAATGAGGACGAACACCCGCAACAACGGAGAAGACGGTCTGTTCGATACCTACCCTCATATAACGCAAGCTACCGGATGTGGTATAAGGGTAGATATGTCACCGTCTCTCGTGTCAAGGAGGAAAGTCGTTGGTACTCGGACAAGTCGACCCTGACCATCGCGTCCGTATCTTTGGCTTTTATTCAGCAGCTTCCTTTCTGAAACTACTCTCACAGCATTTTCTCTCGCGACCGCTCTATCCTTGACGCCATGATCCTTGAGGCGAGGGAGAAATGGATGTCCGCGAGAAGCGACAAGATCGATATTTACGCCACTGAAAGGTTAGTTCGATAATCCCCCAACAAGAATTATCCGTTGATGTTGTTTGTATAAGGTACGGCGATGATTGCAATCATGTTGCTTCGCGACCCAAGCGTCCTTTGAACTCGATCGTGCTGGACGAAGGTACCAAGGAGCTACTTCTCGATGACGCCCGCGACTTTATGAAAAGCAAAAAATGGTATGCTGATCGGGGTACGTCTCTTGTCTTGTTTTCGGTTCCGTGGTATCTAACTAATACATTTAGGCATTCCTTTCCGGCGGGGATACCTCTTGTATGGGGCTCCCGGATCTGGCAAGACTTCTATCATCCACAGTCTTGCTGGGGAGCTCGGCCTTGATATATACATAATTTCTCTCTCCAAAACTGGCCTTGACGATGCCAGCCTGAACTCGCTGATTTGTTCACTTCCAGAGCGATGTGTCGCGATCATGGAGGATATTGATGCGGCGTTTACGCATGGAATTACTCGTGATATATCCGGTACAGACCTCGAAGATCCCCGGAGCCGCGATCCATCACGACAGGGCGACGATGATAACCCTGAGGATTCCCCCAATGACAAGCGGGATGGGGCACGTACTAGCGGCGTCGAGTCTGGATGCAAGATCACCCTCTCGGGACTACTCAATGCGCTTGACGGTATTTCAGCGCAGGAAGGCCGCATACTGTTTGCAACTACCAATCGATACCACACACTCGATCCCGCACTCACGCGTCCAGGTCGCATGGACCTCCACGTTGAGTTCCGTCTCGCTAGCCGTTACCAAGCCAGTGAATTGTACAAGCGCTTCTACATTCCGGACACCTCCGAGGTCGAAGGCACCTCGACGAACGAGGAAGACGAAGGTGACGCGGTGCCCAGCGACTCCGGGTATGTCACGCCAACAAAGGAGGGTCCCACACCAACCGCGCCGAAGAGTATTGTACAGGATGCGCCGCCCAAC
This sequence comes from Lactarius deliciosus, assembly GCA_021525775.1. Taxonomy (NCBI): domain Eukaryota; kingdom Fungi; phylum Basidiomycota; class Agaricomycetes; order Russulales; family Russulaceae; genus Lactarius; species Lactarius deliciosus. Next base: position 79,101 of record JAKELK010000008.1, read on the forward strand.
TACAGCGGTGCCACTCACTCGACGAGCGCGCCAAAATTGTCGAGGAAGTGGGTCGAGCACCTCGCGGAACGATTCGCGTCGCAGATACCCGAGCGCGAATTCTCGATGGCCAGTCTGCAAGGGTACTTGATGTCGTATAAAGTACGCCCCTTCCAGGCAGTGAACGATGTTGAGCAGTGGATCAAGGATACCCGAGAAGCACGAGACCGCAGAGCCGACGCAAAGGCTGGGCGTGCCCAGGCGTGAGAGTAATGGATGGCGCGTCACGGTATAACAGATGATACTCTTGTAGTTTTACAACACTTCAGCATATCTTGCATAAATAAATTGCACTTCATGGGATACTGTACAGCATTCACACTTCTGAGTGATATACCGATTATGCAGGGGTCTAAACTCTGAGTTCCATGTCCGTGAATGAACAGCCCTTGGTACGATACTACGATCAAGTCGAGTGCTTGATCATGCTTGATCATAATGCCTAGCACAGTCATGTGTACATTCAAATTTTTCGACACGCTCATGTCTTTGTGATATGTATGTACGCTAACACGAGCTGAGAACTGGGAGGCTAGGTGGGTGAGGTCAGACACTCGTCCTATATAGCTATAAAGCTCTCCCATCACTCTCCCACCCGACCATCCGACTCTCACGGCGGTGCATATAACACCCGACTCAAGCCCTGTCATCATCATGCTGTGTCCCGAGTCTCTCCTTGTCTAACCGAATAATTATCTGCTGTGACACGGAACACAAGAAGGTCGTAATGATATGATGCCCGGGACCGAGCAGTGTGAGGTATATTTTGCATCAAAGACGTACTCTGCGAGCGATCACTGGAACGTGTTGGAAACTGATCACAGAAGTACGGAGTGTCAAAGACTGGTGCTTCCAGGCACGTTTGCACCTGGCGTCATCGAGGGGAATGCCGAAACTGTGATCCAGCACGGGGCAGGTAGACATATAGGACTGGAACCGTTCGACGCCTTTACATCTGTCATCTTTCAAGGGATGTCGAAGGGGAGTGTCGAAATTGTGCAGTTATTGGATCGGCATGGGCGAATGTCAATGCAAAAACGACAAGACGCCGTTACATCTGGCTGACGAAACGCAGCGGGCACACACCAAGTTATATTCAAAAGAAAGTAAAAAATACTCACCTGGCACACCAAGTCAAACGATTGCGATGCGAGGAGCGCATGAAGCATTCTTGCATCGTAAGGACGGTAGTATAATGTATCTACATACACGTGAAATAAATGTGCGGACACCCGCACTGCGTTAGAAACGATCGTAAAACACTGAAACATCTCAACTAAGGCCCAAGGAAGATCGAGGGATTGTCCTGATCATAGTCACTAAAGATCGGGATGCGAGACCACTCTCACGTCTCATCTCTACTCATGCACGGCGCCGAGGCAACTCGCGCGTGGACGCATAGGCATCATTTCAACACTGGCATCATCCACAGGGAGTGCTGAAATTGTACAGTTAATAATCCAGCCTGGTGCGGATCCAGGCGCACGAGATGACAGCGGCTCGACGCCTTTACATCTGGCATCGTCCAAGGGGAGTCGCGAAACTCTGCGGCTCTTGATCCAGCACGGGGCGGATGTCAACGCACAAGATCGACTCGACGCCTTTGGATATGGCATTGTCCTCCGGAAGTGCTGAGTCTGTGGGGTTGTCGATCCAGCACGGGGTGGGTGTAAACTCACGGGATCAGGCCCACCGGACGCGTTTGCCTCTGGCGTCGTCCACTGGAAATGCCAAAACTGTGCGACTGTTGGTCAAACACGCGAATATTAACGTACGGGATCAGAACCACTCGACACCTTTACATCTAGCGTCTTCCTCGGGGAGTGCGGAGACTGTGCGGCTATTAATCCAGCACGGGGCAGATGCGACCGCGAAAGATGACAGTGACTCGACGCCTTTGCACATGCAACTGTTGGTTATGCATAGGGCGCATGTGACCGCGGAGGACGACACCCACTCGGCCCCATTGCATCTGGCATCGCCCATGGGGAGTGCTGAAATTATGCGATTACTGATCCAACACGGGGCAAATGCCGACGCTCGAGACAAGGACCGCAAGACGTCGTTGCATCTGGCGTCATCCGAGCGTAGTGCAGAAATTGTGTAGCCGTTGATCAAGCACGGGGCGGACGTGACCGCGGAGGACGACGCCCACTCGACCCCTTTGCATCTGGCGTCGTCCTCGAGTAGTGCCGACACTACGAAGCTATTGATCCTCCACGACGCGGATGTGAACGCACGAGACGGAAGTCACGATACACCATTGCACCTGGCATCGTCCCAATGGAACCCTCAGACCGATGTCATCAGCGTACTCCTTGATCACGGTGCAAATGCAGATGCAGAGCATGGCAGGGGCTATACCGCGCTCCAACGCGGCCCAGGTTGCGCCGTCCAGAAAGATTGAGCAGTTGTTGGCAGACCATCGCGCAAGGGAAATTGTCGTTCAGAACCGGAGTGTCGCACTGATTCGTCACATTCGTGTGCTAAGGACTAACACGTAAGTATATATCAGTAGGCCCGTCAGGAAATTCTAGAAAAGTGCACCCTCAGTTGTCAGCGATACAGCATTTCCTCCGCCGAAATTATCGTCTTTGTCAATAGATGAGTACTCGATGAGTGCCAGTGAAGAACTGAGTGCAAAGCAAAGACGAAAGGTCTGAATCACGTGACAACTTGCAAATGACATGGACACGTGCCAGAAGCACTAGGGTTCACAAAGCTTGCCTTGATGTCACAAAGGGCCAAAGAACTGAAGCGAAGACGAGAAACAAAGGAAGGCAAGAAGACTTCAAGAAGGGTACACGGGGATACAGTTAGGTACGGAGACTCCATTTTCACTGGCATACACTACAACTCAGTCGAGATAACCGAAGTCCAAGGACGACAAGCAACAAACCCATTCCGATGACCAGCCAGTTCAACGAACGACAACCCAAGCCTCACTGCGACCGACCGATCTACTCCCCTGGAAGTGGAAACGAGTAGTATTCGCGGAAGTTCTCCCAATCTTGCCTCATCAGCGCCGCAACTTGGTTCAGCAATTTGCAATCCTTCTTGTGATCTGACCAGTCACCTGCTTGGCAATCCTACATGCGAACAACCGTCAGCTCTCGAGTTCGTTGTGCAGAATGTCCAGAGCCCCTGTGGCTCGCCGCTCACCTTGCTGCAGTACCAGGTAACGTGACAACGAGAGCAACGCTGACGAGCGCTAGCTGTCGTATTGCATTTTTTACAGGCGGGGACGCCGTCCGATTGGGAAAGACTACTCGAAACGCGATCGCTGAGGGCGAGGAGTTGCTCTAATTTACAAGGGAAGAACTATGTAGGTTGATCTTTTAGAAGGTTTCCTTCCCGTAGAATGGATACTAGGTATTACCTGCACGCAGTCTGCATCTTCAATTCTAAACCCGACGGATCCATCTGCAAAGCCATGCTGCTGGGCATAAAGAATAGCAATGGTGTTTCCCTTGTCGGTGAGGGGCTTGGGCACATTACGATGAACGGGGAAGTTAGACATTCCAGGTGTGAAGGTTTTGAAGGCTCCTCCATGTTCATGTGAATCAAGATAAAAACTGGTGGTAACGTTGTCGCCCCTTTTGTCCTTTACTGTAAGAACTAGTCGAGTGAAGACTACGCTCTCTGTGATTTCGCCTAGATAACACCAATGGCGTATAGGAGCATAGACACCCTCTTCACGTTCGCGGTAGTAGGTATAGGGAATGTCGTCTTCGTAAGGACATTCCCTGAAGGAGGGGAACGCTTTCTCGTCTCGAAGATTGGTGCTTGTGGGTACCAAGCGTCCTGTCATTGTTCGAACTGAAGTGAACAGAGCTGGTCTAAGGCGGAGCGAGGCACGAGCTGAGGACGTGAAAATGTGACGTCACTGTGGAACGGACACGTCTTTCGCTGCTTTTCTCTTTCGCTGCTTGCCAGTGTCCACATATTTTCATCGGGTTCAAAGAATCGGAATACTTTTCTTTCGTCCTGCCGCACCAGAAAATCCAAGAGAAAATCGCCATGGAACACAAACCCACAGTTCCGACTCGACACTCATCGGCCCGTCGCAGATGCGCTTCGGATTTCGTACACAAATCCCCGTCTTCCATATCGCTTACATAAATGTTCACTACCCCACACTCAAAGGACTTACCAAGATTCGGACTGTCCATGAGGAGCTTCCACGACGCGAGGGGCGGGTAAGCGCCCAGGTGGGTTAAGAAGACGCCAGGCACGAGTCATGATTACAAGCTGAAAGTCTTTCTCCACGAACATCACAAGGTTTTCATATTGCATCCATACCATTCATGAACGACACGTATGATTTCGATGACTAGCCAGTTCGACGACGACCCATTCGCTCTAGCAGCCTCACCGTGACCTGTAAATCTACTCCTTTGGAAGTGGAAACGTGTAGTATTTGTGGAAGTGCTCCCAATCCTGCCTCATCAGCGCCGCAACTTGGTTCAGCAATTTGCAGTCCTTCTTGTGATCTGACCAGTCACCCACTTGGCAATCCTACATGCGAACAAGTCTTAGCTCTCGAGTTCGTTGCGCATAATGTTCAGAGCCCTGGGGCTAGCCGCTCACCTTGCCGCAATACCAGGTAATGTGACAACCAGAACAGCGTTGACGAGCGCCAGTCGTCGTATTGCACTTTTTACAGGCGGGGACATCGCCCGATTGGGAAAGACCACTCGAAATGCGATCGCTGAGAGTGAGGAGTTGTTCCAAAGTACAAGGGAAAAACTAAGTATGTCGATCCTTTAGGAAGGTTCCCCACCAATAGAATGGGTCCTTACCTGCACTAGATCTGCGTCTTCAATTCTAAACCCGATGGATCCATCCATGAAGTTGTGTTGCTGGGCGTAAAGAATAGCGATGGTGTTTCCCTTGTTGGTGAGGGACTTGGGCACATTGCGATGGACGGGGAAGTTGGACGTTCCAGGTGTAAAGACCCTCGCAATTTGAGGTGGATCAAGGTGGAAGTTGGCGGGGACGACGTTGTCCCTTCTGTCCTTCACCCAAAGACATAGTCGATTGAAGACCAATTGATCTGTGATCTCGCCTAGGAAGCACCAATGGCGTATAGGAGCATAGACGCCATCTTCACGACCGCGGTAGTAGGTATAGGGAATGTCGTTTTCGTGAGGACATTCCCTGAAGGAGGGAAACGCTTTCTCGTCTCGAAGATTGGTGGTTGTGTGTGCCGAGCGTCCTTTCATTGTTCGAACTGAGGTGCACAGATCCGGCCGACTGCAAATAGCCGGTCTAAGGCGGAGTGAGTGTAACAGTGGCGCAGAAGCTGATGCTACCGAGGCAAGCCAAGACAGTGTGACGTCTTTAAAGAGGAGTTTTGGATTGTAGATACAACAGAGCAAACGGGAAGGATAGGCAAGGGGGGGAAAGGTGACTGAAGACAACGGAGGGGACGAGGTCGCCCTTTTTAAGTTCGTTTCTGGAATCCCGGAATGTGTGTGACGTCTTGAACATCCTAAGATTGGTTTTTGTGAAGGGCCCCTTCTTTCACCGGGTGAAAGAAGCTCGACGACCGGCGTGGAAGGGAGCAATACATATACTTACAGCGCGGCACGAGCGGAGAGCGGAGGTGAGGCGGCACGTGATCGTTCCTCTCTTACCAGTCCGCCCATTTTTTTCATCCGGTCCAAAGAATCGACGGAACGTTTTCCCTCCTGCTGTACCCATGGGATCGATAATGAGACAATACTTACACGGCTTGCTCTGAGAGAGCGCCTCACTTGTCACGACCTTGCCTTCACGAAACACCTCATAGGCCTCATTCCCGATCGAGTAGCCCTCCTTCCACCCAGCCTCTACGCAGCCGGACAGAAAAATAGTGACGCTCGAAGCTGGGAGGAGATAAGGGACTGCGGAGGCTGCATGCTCCATGACCTTAGACGCGTGTAGTAGGAATTGACGTCAGGGTTGGGTCCCACCAGTCTAGGTCCGTCCAAGGAAGTCTCTGTCCGTTCACATGGCCCACCCAACCACACCAATCCAGGCGGCGTCCGTCCTTCTGTGAGACTATCCACTACTCCTTGGCGGGCAATCACGTACCCGGCGTTCGGCACTAGGCAATGACTCGGCATCCCGGACTAGGTGAGAGTGGCTAGAGCCATACCAAGACCGGTCTCGTCGCGTCCGCCATGACTCCGAGAAAGGTTCAAAGTCTACCAAATACCGAGAAATGGCGTGCTCGGCCAAAGTTCCAACTGACGGGCGTTCGCAGCACACACAAAATGTCCTTTCGCTTGGCACGATGACACCAAACAGCATATCGAGTACCGTCCAGTGCGGCGACGGCTGCTAAAGATCAGCTAAAGCACGTAGCCTACTTGTTTCCTCGTGGTGGAATAGGTACCTAGTATCGAGGATTGGCAAGAGCTGAGGCTCAGTTGGGTACAGTACCGCCAGAGGTGTCACGTAGCTCAGATATGGGTCTGCATCACATTCATCCTGACCTCCGTCCATGCCTGTTTTGAGTCGATGCCTTTAGTGATACGAGAAGAGATATCATATAGCACGAATATACATAGGTAAAATAAAGGCATCTATCTGTAGAACACAACTCGGAGAAACATGCCAAATCACTCAGTTGGATCCCCATGTCATGTAGGCGCTCCGATCAGCGGTCTTTGTCGTTCTGCCACCCCACATTTGTTCCTTGTACCATTCGGCCAATCGTTCCATCAGATCCACCCACTCCGCCTCTTCTCCACGCTTCACGCTGCCTAGCCACTTGCGCACCTCGTCTTTGCCGAGCGCCTCTATCTTTAACCACGCGAGGCGCAAGCGCTGGCCCTCTCTCGTCGCAAACTCGCGCCAGGGCTCGGTGAACCGCGTGCCGTGGGACGGAATGCCACCGCCTGAGCGCCTATGATCCTGGAGGATCGCGACGAGCTCGTCTTGGTACGCGGTGCCTCCTCCGGGCTGCACGATGCGGTGCCCAATGCGTGCAGGGTCGTCGAGCGCGGCTTCCTGCACACGGAGGTCAGCGAGGAGCGCAGAGGTCGATGGGAGGAGCGCAGGGTCGGCAAGGGCGTGCGCGACGAGCAGCGCCTGCGCAAAGTCGGATATACCGTTTGAGACGAAGATGGGGAGGCCAATGAAGGCGAGAGCGAGCGGGGCGTGCGTCGGCGCGAGGGACAAAACATGCCGGAAGAGCGGACGGAGATATCGCCCGTTGTTTGTGAGCACGTCGCAATCATCCGGGTCCGGGAGCGGTGTGGAGAGGGAGGTGTTGCGGATGAACGAGAGGAAGGGGACACGCAGCTCGTAGCCCGTCGCGAGGAGGACCGTGTCAATCTGGGGGAGTGAAGTTCCGTCTTCGAATACAGGTGCGTGAGGAGTGAAATGCGAGATGGCACCAACGCGCTCTACCCCCGGGATGTGCGGGAAGGGGAGAGGGAGAAGTCGCATGGAGTCACTCCTCAAAGACACGTATGTCTAAGGGCCAGCGAAAATGAGGGAAGTCGCCAGTCAGTCGAAGACCGGCGATAGAAGGGGAATAGTGCGTACCGAATTGGCGAAACCAACAACCTGTTGCGATATGTCTCGCCCGCTTGCGCCACCTCCGACCACAAGGACATTGCGACCGCGGTACACCTCGGGTTCGCGATAGAAGATAGAGTGGAGTACCTTTCGACCGGGCGCCGAAGCTTCCCAAATGTGTTGTCCTTGGAACTTGGGCTCGTAAGGATACTGATTATGTCCACTTGCAACAATGAGATGGTCAAATCCGGCGTGAACAGTGCGGTTGTGTGTACGATCCAATGCAGTGAGCCGCCAGTGACCGGAGACATTGTCACTGTGCCAGTCGGCTGCCAGTACTTCGTGACGTAGTTGTATATACGAAGAAAGGTTCCAACGCGAGATCATTGATTTGTGGTACTGAAGTACAAAAGTATGATTAGGGAAGAGTGCTGTGCCGGGGGGGAACGGGAACTGAGGAATAGTCACTGTTAAAGCGTCAATTTTTCCAAGGTTGGTAGTAGAGGAGACCATGCTTAACTACTGGGATGAGGGGTATTGGCTCTGAGGCGTGGATATAGAGGCGACTCTGGAAGGTCTGGTGGATGTGGCATATGTGGATCTGGATACCTTTGGGGCGGGATTAGGCATTGCAATGATTGGAAACGAGTTTGCTCACCAGATACCACCGACATCGTCACGTTGTTCGAAGAGAACAATCTCCCAGGTTCGTGTCAGATCCTTGGGTAGGTCGACGACGAGTGTCTTGAGCATCACAATACCGGCTGTACCCCCGCCCACGATTGCGATACGCTTGTCGGGCACATCAGTAGTCGACGATACGCTAGACAAGTAAAAGGGGGCTTGAAATTGGAGAAGCGAAAGAGCGAGGCGGAACCAGTTGGGCATTAAGGACGGCCATGTCGCAAGACGGCTCGCAGACAAAGATGACAGAGAAGAACGACATCATATTCGCAATCGATGGCGCAAAACCCCAAAACCGCACAGCAATGTCCAAGGATAAGGATAAGAAAAGACCCGGGAGTCTCGTGATAGCGCAGTCTGGCGGCGGTCCGGGAGGAGCGCACCGGACCCCGGAATTCAGAGGAGGTAATTTGTGTCTTTCTCAGAGCGCTCACCTCCTTGAACACCCTTTTTTTACATAAATAAATAAATCTTATCAATCATTTCTTGGAAGACACGGCAAAAGCGGCGATTTCGAAGGCCTCGAAGTACGCTCCAGCTCCCCATGGATATCTCATCTAGTTGTGGCCTAAGGGGACTATGAAGGCCACGATTTTGACTTAGGTCGGGTATTCAACAAGATAACGCTCCTTGAAGAACTTTTCTCCTGTATCTTCAATGTCCACATGACCGTCATCGAAGAAGGACGGTCCCTACTTATTTCGTCTGATCCGGGTAATTCGTTTACATTTTACTTTCTTGCGTTATTCGGTTTGATTGTACTCGAGGCATTCAAGCGCACAGATGAGGTCGAATACCTCGATGAATCAATGAGCACACTTGGTCGAGTTCCTGAATATCCGTTCGCACAGCGCATCCGTCTGGGGGCTCTCCATCAGCTTTCCCTCTCTTTGCGTATCCGTTCTGCATGTTTTCGAGGTCGCCGCATGCGACGGTGGGGTGAAACTACTCTCCCGGTGTATTACCAACGGACATGCGAGTCCACCTTCTCAATCCCAGTTCTTATACTTGTGGGCTTCTTTTGCGCGGGGTTTCGATCGCTCCTCCGCTTTAACTGCAAATGAGATGCTATGTCGTTGGTGCAAAAGGCTCTGCCATTTGCATTAACTTTACGACTACAACACGCCACTCTCGCCATGAAATCCGGCTACTTTCATGGCATATTAGGTCTATGAGGCTTACCTTTTTCCTTCGGCTGAGAGTTGCCCAGCTGTTTTGCGTCCGAAGTCCGAAACCAGGTCTCAGTCCAAGATCGATCTTGCTAAGCGGACGTCCTACCCCCACGATTGCGCAGAAGAAAGCCGACACAGAACGCAATGTGCCCCTCCGCAAACGGACTGCTCCCATCGACATGCACATGAACAGAACTAGGCTCTCTGCAGGGGCCGATGGCAGGGACTGGCTTGCGAGGGAAAGTGCACAAGGCAACATTCCCGCTTCCCATCCCACCTGTGTCTTCGATTTCCCCGGCCCCTGCGCCGGAGCCCCACGGGTTGTTTCACTGTTGTTTCCTCCGTTCCAGTTCCTGCGGCACCGGCGGCAAATCCGGACGTTCCCGTACGGCCCACCTTTTAAATCACCCTCTTCTAAAGATGTCGATGTCCCTCCACGCTTTTGCCTCTGCGCCACCACAGTCTGATCGCGAATCGCCCTCACCTGCACCCGTATCCGCGCACGTACCTGCATTTGCGGCGTCACCCGTCAAGTCTCACCCCCGACTGCCGGGCGACACAGCAGCGGCTCGCCGCACCCCTGCCCCATGCCCAGGCGTGAGAGTGGAGAAAGTAATGGATGGCCCGTATGACAGATATGTAGTTTTACAACACTCCAGTATATCTTGCATGTATTCATTGCACTTCATGGGACTCGCTTATATTATAATATATCCACTTAAAGTAGTCAGCCACTAAATTGAACCCCGACACGGCAAGCGTAACATAGGGCCATTTTAACAAAAAAAGTTCAAGTGCATTAAAAAGTAGTACTGGACACTGTGTATTTAATTTGGTGGGGATTGAGCCAGAGGTGAGTGAGAAAATCGATGTGTTTGACTTAGTGGTCCCGTCCGAATGAGTGATCTGGAATAGTAGGCAAAATAAAGGCATCGATCTCATCCGTACTGTAGCAGAGAAGACACAAATCATTCATTGTACCATTTGGCCAATCGCTCCATCAGATCCACCCACTCCGCCTCTTCCCCATGCTTCACGCTGCCTAGCCACTTGCGCACCTCGTCTTTGCCGAGCGCCTCTATCTTCAACCATGCGAGGCGCAAGCGCCAATTCTCTCTCGTCGCAAACTCGCGCCAGGGCTCGGTGAACCGCGTGCCGCGGGACGGGATGCCACCGCCCTCGCGCCCACGATCCTGGAGGATCGCAACGAGCTCGTCTTGGTACGCGGTGCCTCCTCCGGGTTGCACGATGCGGTGTCCGATGCGTGCTGGGTTGTCGAGCGCGGCTTCCTGCGCGCGGAGGTCGGCGAGGAGTACAGAGGTCGGTGGGAGGAGCGCAGGGTCAGTAAGGGCGTGCGCGACTAGTAGTGCCTGCGCAAAGTCGGATATATAGTATGAGACGAAGTCGGGGAGGCCAATGAAGGCGAGAGCGAGTGGGGCATGCGTCGGCGCGAGGGATAGAACATGCCGGAAGAGCGGACGGAGGTATCGCCCATTGTTTGTGAGTACGTCGCAATCATCTGGATCCGGGAGCGGTGTGGAGAGGGAGGTGTTGCGAATGAAAGAAAGGAAAGGGACACGCAGCTCGTAGCCTGTCGCAAGGAAGACCGTGTCGATCTGGGGGAGCGAAGTCCTGTCCTCGAATACAGGTGCGTGAGGAGTGAAATGCAAGATGGCACCGACGTGCTCTACCCCAGGGATGTGCGGGAAGGGGAAAGGGCGCATGGTGTCATTCTTTAAAGACACATATGTCTAAGGGCCAGCGGAAAGAAGGGAGATCGTCGATCAGTCGAAGACTAAGACTGGTGGGGAAAGGCAAATAGTGCGTACCGAATTGGCGAAACCAACAATCTGTTGCGCTATGTCTCGCCCGCTTGCGCCACCTCCAACTACAAGGACGTTGCGACCACGGTACACCTCGGGTTCGCGATAGAAGATAGAGTGGAGTACCTTTCGACCGGGCGCCGAAGCTTCCCAAATGTGTTGTCCTTGGAACTTGGGCTCGTAAGGATACTGATTATGTCCACTTGCAACAATGAGATGGTCAAATCCGGCGTGAACAGTGCGGTTGTGTGTACGATCCAACGCAGTGAGCTGCCAGTGACCAGAGACATTGTCACCGTGCCAGTCGGCTGCCAGGACTTCGTGACGTAGGTGTATATACGAAGAAAGGTTCCAACGTGAGATTATTGATTTGTGGTACTGAAGTACAAAAGTATGATTAGGGAAGAGTGCTGTGCCGGGGGGGAACGGGAACTGAGGAATAGTCACTAGTAAAGCATCAAGACTTCTAAGGTTGGTGATAGATGAGAGCACGCTTAACTACTGGGATGAGGGGTATTGGCTCTGAGGCGTGGATATAGAGGTGACTCTGGAAGGTCTGGTGGATGTGGCATATGTGGATCTGGATACCTTTGGGGCGGGATTAGGCATTGCAATGATTGGAAATGAGTTCACTGACCAGATACCACCAACATTGTCACGCTGTTCGAAGAGGACAATCTCCCAGGTTCGTGTCAGATCCTTGGGTAGGTCATTGACAAGCGTCTTGAGCATCACAATACCAGCTGTACCCCCGCCCACGATTGCGATGCGCTTGTCGGGTACATCAGTAGTCGACGATACGCTAGACAAGTGAAGGGGGGCTTGAAATTGGAGAAGCGAAAGAGCGAGGCGGAACCAGTTGGACATTGAGGACGGCCTTGTCGCAAGACGGCTCGCAGACAGAGATGACAGAGAAGAACGATATCATAATTGATGGCGCAAAACCCCAAAACCGCCACTGTGACAGCAATGTCGTGATGGCGCCGCAGTTCTGATAGCACTGGCAGTGCACTGGCGGTTCTGGCGGCGGTCCGGGAAAAGCGCACCGGACCCCGGAATTCAGAGGTCATTTGTGTCTTTCTCCTGATGAACACTTTTTTTTTTTGTAAATCTCATCGATCTCATCAATCATTCCTTGGAAGACATGGCAAAGCGGCGATTTCGAAAGCCTCGAAGTAAGCTCCAGCTCCTCATGGATATCTCATCTAGTTGTGGCCTAAGGGGCGATTTTGATATCTGCAATGACGACATTACCGTCATTGAAGCTAAATATTGAAGAAGGACCCCTACTTATTTCGTCTGATCTGGGTAATCGTTTGCATTTTGCTCTCTTGCGTTATTCGGTTTGATCCTCTTCGAGGTATTTGAGCATGCAGATGAGGTCGAATACCTCGATGAATCAATGAGCGCACTTGGTCGAGTTCCTGAGTATCCGTTCGCACAGCGCATCCGTCTGGGGGCTCTCCATCAGCTTTCCCTCTCTTTGCATATCCGTTCTGCATGTTTTCGAGGTCGCCGTATGCGACGGTGGGGTGAAACTACTCTCCCGGTGTATTACCAACGGACATGTGAGTCCGCCTTCTCAATCTGTTTGTCTTGCGTGGGGTTTCGATCGCTCCTCCGTTTCAACTGAAAACGAGATGCTATTCGTTGCCTTTTGCATCAACTTTACGACTACAGCACGCCACTCTCGCCATGAAAATCTGACTACTTTCGTGGCATATTATCATAGGTCTACGAGGCTTGCTTTGTCTATTGGCCGCGGTGAGTTACCATTGTTGTCCTTTTTCCTTCGGCTGAAAGTTGCCCAGCTGTTCTGCGTCCGAAGTTTGAAACCAGTGTCTCAGTCCAAGATCGATCTTGTTAAGCGGACGTCCTACCCTCCACAATTTCCAAGAAGAAAGCCAACACAGAACGCAATGTACCCCTCCGCAAACGGCCTGCTCCCATTGACGTGCACATGAACAGAACTAGGCTCTCTGCAGGGGCCGATGGCAGGGACCGCCGCACCCCAGCCCCATGCCAGGCGTAAGAGTGGAGAAAGTAATGGATGACGCGTATGACAGATACTCTTATAGTTTTACAACACTGTATATCTTGCATAGATTAATTGCACTTCATGGGACTCACTTATAATATACCGATTACCATGTCCAAATGAACCAAGAATGAACAACCCTTGGCAGACCGGTGACCGCGCTCTATGGGATTCTCTAAATCTTGGACACGACAAGTCAGATGCTTAGTCAGATGCGCAATGTCACGTTCCTTGAGCGTCCCTCTTCCATATCCCGGGACCAGGGGTGGTGCGCATTCTCGCCTCCAAAGTTTTCCCCATTCTCGTCTTACCAAACAAATACGATCAATCACCTGCTCACAGCTTTATAGGTTAGTGCCAGAAAAACACTGCGGTGATTATCTCGCCTTCAAGCTCGTCTTCCAACTTCTGACCACCCTTCAAGACCAAGTCGACCGGTTCAACCAATCCCGAGGCCGCAACGAGAGACTGCGAAAATGGCTAAATCTAACCATCAACGTTTTATACGCGTTTTCTGTGACACTTGGAGAGGGCGTTGGCCTGGTAATTGTCAGTTGGTCTGTCAAAGATTTTACCCCGACACCTATGATAACTATTGACAGGCGTTCTCTCCCACCAATGTGATTTTTGCTGGCGTTGACGCCTTCCTCTTGGTCGGTGTCTCGTTCGTTTACTCCTTTGTGTGGGCCATTGTGACATTGGGGCCCGGGGCTCCTAGGCGGCTAAGGGCGTCTATGCAAGGCAAGACCTTTTCGAGCATATCGAAAATTTCTTTAGATCTATACAAAGGCCACACCAACCTCCGACAATAACAGGCGTGATGGTGAAGATAATGGTTGAGGTCCTGGACATCCTTGCGACCTGCCACGAAGGAAATGAAACAGAGTCGAGCAAAGTGAGTTCGTCATTCAACCTACTTCACTCGAGGCCCCTACAAGTTTAGAAATATTTCTGAAGGTAGCAGGAGTGACGAATCTGGAGGATGGGATCAAGGGGCTAGACAAACTGACGAAGGAAGAGGCGATGGAGGTCGGTGACGGCGTGAAGGCTGTCGAAAAGAATGTTCAAGTTGTCGGAACCCAAGTACGCAAAATTGACGCGAACATCCTGGGAGTCGGGGAAAAAGTTAAGGATGTCAATGGCGAACTACAAGTTGTCAACAACAGTGTCAAAGTGATCGAAGAAAAGTGCAATTGATCGTGCGCAAATGGTACTAGCCGCTAACATCGTCACTAACTGTTAGCTCTTTAGACAGCAAGGCGATAGCAGAAGAAATGAGGTTAGACATGCAACGAACGGCGGACGACATAGACGACATGAAGCGCTCGTAATCAGTCCTGTCTTCGCCGACCGTCGAGTATCTGACAAGTTCGCAGGGAACAATTACGAGACAGCCTTAAAAAATGGCAATCTTTGGATCCGTCCACAAATCATAACATTACATGCGGTCGTCAACACGGGGGAATGACTGGATTGTTAGGCAGTGTCTTTGAGGAATGGAAGCTGACCGGTTCCCTGTTGTGGATCCACGGGAAACGTATGCTCTTCTTTCTTTAATGCATTGAGCGCCTCGGTGATCTGATGCTCTGTTTTCTGCGTAGCTGGTTCTGGAAATTTATTTTATGGTTCGTCGCTCTTATTTCTGGCAATATCAGGAACCCTATGGTTGTCGATCAGCTCCGCAATCATTGAAGATGTCATGACACTGTACGATGGTGGAATAGCTTCTGTGGCTTATTCTTATTTCGATTTTCGGGACACCAGCAAGCAAACCCGTCGCAATCTTCTCGCCTCACTTCTCATTCAAACATTCTGCGCGTTCCAATCCCTTTTGCGACGTGCTCTCCCATCTCTATAGGACACACGACGACCCTAGTAACAGCATTCTGATGCGTTGCCTAGAGGAGCCTACCTGATCAACAGTTATCTCATCGTGGACTCGGATGCTCTTGACGAATGCCCAGACAATTTTGGGATCCCGTCCGACCACAAACGGGTCCTTGATTTCGTGAAGAACTCGTCGACCCCTTCGGCCCCCTAATTTTCATATATACGTTACTACTTGCTCGGAAATCACATCGGGGATTCCCTCGAGCCTTGCGTCTCACACGGTTTCCCTTCATTTGTCCGCTTTCGTCGTGGAGGCTTCATGACGAAAGCGGACAAAAGAAAGGTATCGCGCGCTACATCAGATCTTTCGTCTACTCTGATGCGGGTAAACTCATGAAGAGGTGGAAGAATGAGGACAAAGAGCTGGTCATTCGGACCCTCTCAGAAGGTGCCGATGGAATGTAAGCGCATTCGTGATGTAAAAATTGCTTACGTCATTTAACGGTCTCCGATGGGTTCACCGCCCAAGAAAGCCAAAGGAAGTAGACGTCTCAGAACACTGAATGCATATTATACCATATGAATCCCCCACCAGACCTTTTTCATACCCTTCCCTATTTGACGAGAGCCCACTTCCGAAAGGCACTTTTCGGTTTACTGAAAAATGTTCTTGTCAGAAAATGGTAGAGGCCACAAGGGAGGCCATTCCAAGCGCCATTCACTAGGCCATCCAAGCGCACTTCCCCAAGCTCTGTACGCTTTCTAAGCGCCGCGTTCCCACACGCTTCACCGCTTTCCCGTGCTTCATGCGTGCTTCTACTCACCCCAGACCCTTCCCTCCGCATTTTACCATTCCCCTGTTCATCTGATGCACCCCATCCCTTAGCTTTTATTCCCGTATATATAACTCACGTAATTACAATTTACATCTAAGACCTCAAATAGCAGACTGCTCCCCCCAGATCCCGGACCATTGAGCTGAGTGCAGCTCTCCGCTCGCGTTCTCCAGCGTGCCGCACACGCGCGGTCTTAGCGACTCGAACCCGACGCGTTCTCGACCCTGGCGTCGAAGTTTCGCCCCACGCCGAAGCGTGCGCGATTGTTTCCGATCACTCGCCACCACCCACCCTCAGGCTCTGTGACACTAGCTTCACACCTCAAAAGCGTTCTCGACAGAAAATATAAGATGCGATTGAACAGTTGCACTCTACAAATCAGAAGCAGTAGGCCGGAACAATCCTCCCAGAGATTATGCTCCATGAGGACGAAGATGTAACTTGAAGGGAGGAAACTACAAAGGATTAGGCCTATTAGGAGTTGAACGCAATCGTCGTCTACATGTACTTGACATCACTCCCAGTGTTAGCGAAGAATCTATCGACATGTACTTATCGTACCTGACAAAATACCTGACAAATTTGTACGAAAATTGTCCCAAGCAAGGTTACAGTCGTTGTAGAGCACTTACACTTACGCGGAGCGGACTGTGGGAAAACCGTGGTCTTGCATATTTCTGATAACGCATAACCGGCATACCTTTTGGGGCTGAATCATGTTATGCGTTATGACAATTTCGACTGTACCTCGGATCAAGTCTGTAAACAGGAAGGTCGACCTGGAACAGCAGCCGCTAGGTGCTCTCCGACGAAATTTTGCTAGCGGCTAGCCCGGATTCCTCATCCAAGTCCTCATCTAGGCGCGGCCCATAGCGATCATGTACCTTTTTTCCGGATGTCCCACCGAGTCACCTGTCGTATGTTGGACTTGGTAAATTCACCCTCGCCCAATCCTATCTCAATCGATGGTCCTATTCGTATCAACGAGCAACCCGCGGTCATATTCGCCTTTATCTCAGCCCTCAGATCTAGCTGTTCCCGTGTGTATAAATGCGAAAAGCCCTCACTGTTCCAATGATTTCGGCTCTACGAAAATTGCTTAACCTCAAAAGCTCATTGCGTCGTAGACACCATCTCGCCGACCAACATCCTGTAATCATGCGCTGCCATTGTATATCTGTGCTCTCCGTCCTCGCCACTGGTCTCCTCGGCGGTCTTGCGAAGCCCCTCTCACCACCTTGGGACGACATGCACATCAAGCACTCCTGGAACGCCGTCCCGAAGAATTGGGTATCCCTGGGCCAGCCGCCTTCTGGCACTACAATCGACCTTTACATTGCTCTCAAGCCCCACCGTGAGAACGCCCTGATCGACGCACTCTATGAGGTCAGTGAACCTGGGCATCCAAGGCACGTCCACACCACTCCTCCGCTGACACGTGTTCTCACGAGTGCTACTGCTCCGATGCAGATATCGTGCACACCTGACGAAAGAGCAGGTGGCTGACCTTGTCGCACCGCGTCCAGAGACCTTCGAGCTCGTGAATTCCTGGCTCGAACACCACGGCATCTCTTCCTCATCCATCTCTATGACACACGGCGGCAACACACTAAAGCTCAAAGGCGTGTCTGTGACCCAAGCTAACACCCTCATCGGTGCTTCGTACCAGGTCTACAGGCACGTTGAGAGGGGCGAGACCATTGTCCGCACAGTCGGTTATTCGCTTCCCAGAGCACTGCACTGGCACGTGTTGACTGTGGTGCCCACGACATCCTTTGTCTCCCCGCGCACGCAATGGCAGACGCCGCGGAATCGCTCCAGCGGGGAAACAGTGGGACTAGTGAAGTCGGCATCGGGAGAGCGCGCGACGATGCTATCGAGCCGCGCAAAAGTCGGATACGTCACGCCGCCGTTCCTGCGCTGGCTATATGACACGGCGACCTATGCACCCATTGCGATGAGCGAGAATGTGCTCGGGGTTGCGGGGTTTTTAGGGGATAACCCTAGCCCGACGGACCTGTTGGCGTTCATGCGCAAATACCGGGATGTAGACGACGCGACGTACGAGGTCGTAAAGATCAACGGCGGGGGATACGACCCGACCCACCCAGATGAAGAGGCAAATATGGACATCCAGTACACTGAGGCCATGGCCTATCCAACCCCCCACATCTTCTACAGCACAGGCAAAGGGCAATCGCGCACGAGTGACTGGTTCTCCACCTGGCTCGAATACATCCTCGATCAGAGGGTCATCCCTCGGACAATCAGCATATCGTACGTGTATGAAGAAAGAAACATCCCGAGGGAACATGCACATTATGTGTGCGACATGTTCGCAAAGCTCGGAGCGCTTGGCGTCAGCGTCCTCGTCTCGAGTGGTAATAACGGCGTCGGCAAAGGGACCTGTGTGAACAAGAACGGCATGGTCCGGTTCTTACCTCCTTTTCCCGGATCCTGTACGTATGGCGATTCCTCTCGGATTGGACGCAATACATGAGTGCAGGCCCAGGAAGCTCACCGCATCGCCACGCTTTTCAGGTCCTTATGTCACCGTCGTCGGCGGAACCACGGACTACGAACCGGAGGTCGCAGCGGTGTTCTCCGGTGGCGGCTTCTCGGACCACTTTGAGCGCCCCCCTTACCAGAGGCAGGCCGTGCGCACGTTCCTCGAGGGCCTCGGGAGCCGGTATCAGGGCCTTTACAAGTATGTTCGCTTCTGTGACCTGATCTAACCTATTCGTGATTTGTACCTGGTGTAGTGATTCTGGTCGCGGCATCCCCGACATCGCTGCACAGTCCGTCGATTTCCAGATCTTCTTCAATGGCCGAGAGCAAAGTGAGAGTGGTACAAGTATAGCGACACCCGTGTGTCCCTTTCCTCCCACCTCCGATTCGGGTCGTCCTTGACCGCCCAGCTGACTGCCAATCTACAGGTTGTGGCGGGCATCATCTCACTGCTTAATGGCTGGCTGATTTCGGTAGGCCAGGACCCGCTCGGCTTCCTCAACCCTTGGCTGTACGGACGGGGCCTCGCAGCTCTCAACGACATCACAGAGGGCTCGAATCCGGGCTGTGGCACGGATGGATTCTCCGCTATCGCTGGGTGGGATCCTGTGCGTTCCACCAGACTTAATACGTCTTCACTTTCAACGTTGGATGACGCTGGGCTCCACAGGTCACGGGTCTCGGAACGCCTAACTTCCGCAAAATGCTGGGACAGTTAAATTCAAGATAGTAGAGTTTACGTTTCCGAATAGTGATCTAGTGATCTGGTGACCCGGTCACGTGACCTCAGTTGCACTTCTACCACCCAAATCTTGACCCAAGCCTCTTGACCCAAATTCGAGTCGGAATACATGTGGTTATTTAAGAGTCCGAGTGGCGTTACAGTAACAACATCTGTAAGGAAGCACGGCGAAGGTCGTATGCTATGATGCATGTACAGCCTCGCTTTTCGTAAGAGTGACTGTGGCGCATACACTTGCGCATACAACCTAGTCTTCGGTCTTCGAATGTACCAGTCTAACTATTGCCCAAACCGGACAGAGACAAAACTAAGTCAGAGAACGATCCCTCCTTGTGCATGCCCCATCCCCTCATTTTGTCGGAAAATTCGGGAACGAGTTTATGCGTGGACATTATAAGGCATTATAATTTTTGGGTTGTCATTATAAATGGACATTATAGGGGTTTACGGTTCGATTACGGTTATATTCGATTATGTAATATTGTCTTACAATATTATAAGGACCTTATAATAACATCATAAGACGAATCGATTATAAGGTGCGACGGAATTTTCCGACAATTTCTGCCCATTCCTCACCCCACGCCAAGCCCCACGCCTCCGTTTGCACGCAAAGGGGACGTATAAACGGGCGAGGCATGCAATGGTGTCCACGCGGAATGGGGGCGCGCCCCGCTGTCTACCCCTCGATCCATAGCACCGGTAGAACAAGTGAAATTTGCTTGAATTTGCCGAGCACCCTGTCAACCAAATGTGCTACGCGAGCAACCTGTCAGGCTGTCAACAACTTGTCAAAAATTATTGCTATAGCCGAGTGAGATGAAGATTCTGCATCAACTTCAAGAGTTCTGCACACAGATTATAAGAGCTTGGTGCAAATTGCAAATAAACGCAAATAACGACAAACCAAAGCATTCGGGCACCAGCAGCACCCATTCCGAGTCATGACTCGGATGCCCGCACCCTCATCCCATTAATCCTACGCACTGTACCAGCTAGCAGAGATGCCTTCGGTCAAGCCTGTGCAGATCGTCATCCTGTGAACCCCATTATCTTGTCAATCCACTCACATTGTCCATGTTCCCCTTATTGGCAACACACCACCGCTCTAAAGCGAGTCGCGCTCATGGTTTGCCTCCAAAATAGCATCAGTCCGCTAAACTAAGAAAAGGCATGTGTGGAAGTGTGTGGGCATGCGAACGACAACCAGTTCAGATGACATGTTGGGTTCATTCAGAAAAATGGTCATAATGTATATATAGTAATATATGAAGACAGAAAACGACACCATGTTTTAACCTATACAGCACAAACACCATCACCCAAACCGATAAGCAAGGCAAGCAAGGTTACAGTCGACGAGGTCGATGCCTAGTTATTCATCGACAATTGTTTTACGGCTAAGTCGACGGCTAAGTACGGTAATATAATGATTATCTAATTTCCGGGTCTACGATAGCCTCGGTTTGCTGTATCTTACTGCCAATGTATCCCAACACACAGAATAACATGAGGCTCGAAGTCCAAGGACGAGAAAAGATCCGGGTGGGCAGTGGGCACCAATGGGCACTTTCAAACCCAGGGCCCTGGCCCGGATTCAGCGCCAAATCTCCAAAAACTCGAATACTAGCGCTGACACTTTGGCGGACAATATCTGATAGATCTGATAGACCGATCCGTCCTAGTAATATGTCTGGGAGGGTCCAAAAAGAGGAATCAACACACGGATGCTGGGGTGTATCATCAATAACACTGGCAAAGCAAACGGACAGGCAAACTGCCGATGCGGGAGAGGCAAGCCGCTCTACGGTCACGGTCAGAGATCATATTACCATGCGGCTTGGGTATTACGAGGTATTTCAACGCAAGCACATGACATCTAAGATCTAAGGACCGAACAGTTCAGGGCGAAACTCTGCCTGATAACGCGTTGGTCATCGGTGACGCCCTACCCTCAACATAGCCAAGTCCGTCCGTGCGATCAGACGGCGGGGGACACACACGTGTGGCTTAGGTTTGGGTTCCTCCGAATGCTGACCGAACCAAACTCCTCTCTGTGGCAAAAAAAATCAGAGACCTGGTAAGGGTTCGTGCGAAAACATCTTAAAGCAGCGGGTGGCGCTCAATTCCCGCCACCGCCGATCTCCAATAGTGCTTCGATACTCCGCCCCAGGTCTCCCTCGTTCGCTTCGAGTACCCATTCGATGACTTCTCGGTCGACCGTTGGGAAGATCTGGATCAGTGTCCCGCGTGCGGCATCTGCAGCACGCGTATGTGCAGCGTCGATTTCAGCTTGCAGGCCCGGAATGTCCAATCCGGCGGTGGGGGTGCCCGTCCTAGAGGTAGAATAGCTGTTCTGCGGTAGTGCCAATGTCTGCGCCTGGGTTGGGTGTCGTTGAGGAGTATCGTCAGGAGGCATGTGTGGCGCTGGGGGTCGACCGACCGACGGCGACGGCGACGGAGAGTTGCGCCTCACCCAGGGTTTATATGGCGCTTGCGGTACGGATGGGTCTTGGACAGAAGACTTCATAAGTGTAGCTGCGGGCGTTTGTGGCGGTGTGAACTGCGAAACAATGGCCTCTTCGGCGCCGTCCAGAGCCTCGCTGAAGATACGGCCGATGGCACTCAACGGCTTCGAAAGCGAGTCTCCCGTGCGCTGCAGGAGTCGCCGTGCATCTATGCTTGGCAGAGCGAGGGGTGTCGCAGGTTCTTCTCCCGCATGGAGAGATTGGCGTAGTGAAGGCGCGGGCGATGGTATTGGAATAGGGTTGGCAGGCGGACGGTTGACGGTAGATAGGTTGGGATTGACGGAAGGTGAGGAAGAACCGGAGGAAGAGGATGACGACGGTAAAGGCGGAGACTGCGAGCGGGAGGATGGGAGTGTTTGGATGGCAGCCTCGACGTTCCTGCAACAATTATTATGACCAAGAAAGGCAAGAGGTTGCGAATACGTACTTCTCGAATTCCTCTTGCGTAATACCGGATAACGAAGTATGGTCCATGGTTTCAATAAATGAGACTGCCCCCATCTACGAAGGATGAGATCGGAGTTGGGAGCTTTTCGGTAGAGGCAGACGCACTAAGCTAGATAAGTAGTAGCCGGCTTCGCTTTGCAACTTCGTGGGATTCCGAAATCGATTGATGAACCTGTAATACTGAGCGCAAGTAGGACCTTCGTAGGATGATGGACCTACTCAACGTTCGATAGCAAGTGCTCGGGATTGGCCTTGAGAACAACATAGATTAGTATAGGGACAAAAGTATCAGCACTCTCTTCAGAGTTTAAGTGCCGTATTAGACCTAGAACCGTTAAAGGTGTTATATCCATGACAAAGTGCTACCCCGGGAAATGCAACCGACCGAAGATAACTTTGCAGCAATTCAAAATGCAGATCAACTTGTCTCGGGGGGCTTTATAGTGATTGATTTTAACTAGTTCTATCGTAAGGTCAGTTTAGAGGATAATGAAACAAGGCAGGGCGAATCGATTAACCTTGTTGTGCAAATAATAAAAAGCCGTTCGAGCCTTCCGCGGTAGGAACATCAAGGTGCGAGGGTTCGATCCAGCCAAACAACGCGATCCGCTGCCCGAGAACGCGGTCGCGCTCCAGGTCGTCGGTCGTTATTGGTCGTGGAGGAATTGAATGTGCGATTTGTGGTGTAAAGGTGCTGAAGCAATCGTGACGGGAAGGACGAGAGAGAGAGGACGAAGATTCGTACTAGTCATACAGCCGATTCATCACGAGCTTCTCCATGCCTTCCATCACGTTGTCAAATTCTGAATCCGAGGTCAACTTCCAGACATCTGCTTCCCGCATCTTTTGTGAGATGAACTATAATAATCATAGGATGAGTCCGGCAAGCGGAATACGAGAGAGTGACGCCCCACGTTGAGGAAATCGTTGATCAGTTTGACCTGGTCTGTGACCGTAAAAGTTCGTTTTGCAAAGT
This sequence comes from Lactarius deliciosus, assembly GCA_021525775.1. NCBI lineage: Eukaryota > Fungi > Basidiomycota > Agaricomycetes > Russulales > Russulaceae > Lactarius > Lactarius deliciosus. The sequence continues at coordinate 102,236 of JAKELK010000008.1, forward strand.
TACTTAAAAACCTGAAGAAACATGACGTTCAAAAGTGCTAATCTTAGGACCGTGTCATTAGATATGGGAGGACGCACGATCGCAGGTAACGAGCGACGGGCTCGGCGCTCTTGGTCTTCATCTGATCTAGGAACTTTTGGAAATCAAACTGCGGATCTTTATCCTTGCCTACAGGTCGCTCCTGCGAGGGATCACTTCTCCGCAGAGCGCTATGCACGACTTGCGTGGGGAGGGTCGCGGCGTCTATCTTGGGCGATCCACGGGACTCGATATCGGCGTCTTGCTGCGCAGCAAATGACACTGGGTGTACCGGGGTCTGCACGACCATGGCTGTGTCCAGGGACTGCGGCCGGACTCTTGAACCAGCAACGAGGGACATGCTCACGTTGGGGAGGGAAGGAAGCGCGAAGGAGCGTGCGAATGAGGAGAAAGAGGGAAAGCTCGAGGACGTAGGGTTCCCGGATTCCTGTGGTGCAGGGTCTTGCTTTGGAGGTACGGGTAAAGGGTGGCCCTCCGCACTCGCCCAAGCCTCGCGAGCGCTCTGCTCCTCGTGGTGCGCCAACGGATCGAATGTATTGAGAATATCTGCGTGTGCGGATGTAGGTTCCAATGTACGACTATCTTCTGCTTCGATCCCTCCTGAAGCTATATCCTCAAGCACGTCGGGGCTCGGGGTATGGAGAGGCTGAGGCACCAAAGGTGGCATTTTCACGCTATCGCTCCAGGGGTTGGGCGCTGGTGAAGGACTTGAAGATTGCAAAGAATCGATGGATGGGGGCTTCATGGTGACCAAATAGTTTAAGATAGAGATGGATAGTGAGAACCACGGCTAACCGCAGCAGCGGGCAATGTTTGTCTAATTTGCAAAAGATAGTCCTCAGGCGCCGCCACTGCACCGTCTCAAAGAGGCTGACCTCGGCACCGCTGCCCCGCAAACGCCGGTTCCGCCTCGTTCGGGTGCGGTAAGATATCTGCATCCGCCTCTCTCGCGTTATGTCTGTTGCACAGCGGCCACTGCCACTCTTGCTGCCAGATAGTCGGGCTGGAAGACGCCCACACTGGTGTGCTTCCTTAAGCTTGTACGTCTTGGCACGGTCTTGCCATGCGTGATCAAGATGTGGTGTGTTGGCAATTCCCAGCGTGTTGCCAACACCCTAATCCCTGCCATTGAAACGGGACCTATTTCTTTCGCCCAATGGCCGACTCGTTGCCTCACAAACCTGGAGTTTATAATCCGATTCTTGAGAGTTCGAGCATGGCCGACGTACTGGGTAAGCCTTCTCAGCCCTTCCACGCCCGTCCCCTACGAACTAATTACCTATAGGATCTATCCACGAAGTCGATTCCTTCATCACTCGTTACCAACATCTTCTCTCTGCGTCACCTCGATCAAATCCTCTTCGCCCTGCCTATGTTTTTGGTCTGGCTATAACGCGACTCAAGCGATACAGGCTGTTAAACCGAAGGGAAGACCTCGAAAAGGCAATTTTCCATCTTACTGAATTGATGCTCTTCCTGCCCTCTTCGTGGTTAGAACACAGTCCAATAGTCCTTCGAGCTTTGTTCTTCCTTGCCTTCGCACTTCTCAAGCGCTCAAAAGTGTCCAACCAGCCCGAAGATGCCATTTACGCAGCCAAATACCTCCGCCATCTTCGAGACATGCCTCACCGAGAATTCAGGTTCCCGCGCCATTGGGTCACAAAAGTGCTTGTGGATGCGTTAGCCTTTCAAGTGAAATCGAAAGTAGGGAATGTGATGCAGAACGTTGGGGAGATGGCAATCCTCTGCCGCGAACTCCTCACCTCAGATCTCGACGTCACTCGTTCCATCCTCGTCATTTATGAAGTAGTTCGAAAAACAATTCGTCCGTGGGTCCTGGATCAACCCTTGGATCAACTTATCGAATGCCTGCGAGCGGTGGGGAAGCACAAACCATATCTGCGCGAGGCTCACTTCGCCCTCGCCTTTTGTCTCGGAATTCGCTATTTAATGACTTTCGTGAATGCTGATTATGAGGAGGCTGTGTCCGTCTTTGATGAGATCCTTACTTCCAGTTCCCCTGAAGACAGTGAGGATAAATTTGTAGCCAGAACCAAACAGCTCGTGACAGGGCTAGCGATGATCCGATCAAAAGCGCACCAGACCCCAGAATATTCAGAGGAGGCAATATATCGCGCTCGTACCTTTCTCATCTCACCTCCTGAAGAATATCCTTTTTTTAATTCTCTCGTCAATCATTCCTTGGAAGATACAGCAAAGCGGCGATTCCATTACTTCGGTTCCATCGAGGGTCTCGAAGCGCGTTCCACTGGCAGCTCTTCAATGATATCTCAACTAGTTGTCGCCTATGGGGACTACGGAGGCAACGATTCTGACTTCGGTCAGATATACAACCAGTTGATGCTCCTCGAAGATCTTTTCTCCCGAATATGCGATAACGACTTAATGGACGTCGAAGAGGTTATCAAGGACGGACGGACCATACTTGCTTCGTTTGATCTGAGTAATCCGTTTGCGTTTTACTTTCTTGCGTTGTTCGGTTTGATCCTCTTCGAGGCATTCAAGCGCACAAGTGAGGTCGAGTACCTCGACGAATCAATGAGCACACTTGGTCGAGTTCTCGAGTATCCATTCGCACAGCACATCCGCTCGGGGACGCTTCGTCGGCTTTCCCTCTCTTTGCTTATCCGTTCTACGTGTTTTCGAGGTCGCCGTATGGAAGACGTCGACGAAGGGGTGAAACTACTCTCCCAATGTGTTACCGACGGACATGCGAGCCCGCCTTCTCAATTCCAGTTCGCATGCTCGTGGGCTTCTTTTGCACGAGGTTTCCGTCACTCCTCCACTTCAACTGCATACGAGAATGCTATATCGTTGATGCAAAGGGCTTTGCCTTTTGCACCAACTTTACAACTACAACACGACACTCTCCGAGTCGCCACGACATCTGACTATTCTCACGGTATGCCGCTGGACTACGCCTCGTATCAGGTCGACCTTCGTCAATTCGAGAAAGCGATCGAGACCCTTGAAAGAGGGAGATCCTTGCTTTGGTCCGAGATGCGCCACCTTCGTACTACAGTCGATCAACTTCTCGAGATCGATTCACATTTAGGACGAAAGTTCGCAGCGGTCAACCGAGACCTTGAAGAGCTCACCAAGTCCGTACCTCCGAGCCACGTATTAAGCATGGATAGTGGCGGTGCTGACGACCTTAGGGCGGTAGACCCATTCGGTTGCCTCCTACTGAAGCAACGCAGACTTTTGAAGGAACGGGAAGATCTTATTTCGCAAATTCAAGTCCTTCCGGGTTTCGACAGTTTCCTGACATCTCTATCGTTCGACACACTTCGCTCTGCCGCCTCTTGCGGTCCCGTTATTATCATAAACCACTCCAGATGGCGCTCTGACATCCTCATCCTTCTTCACAACGCGTCTCCCTCGCTCATCCCCACCCCTGCCAATTTCTACCGCCGTGCGAGCAGATTAAAGAATAAATTATTGGCCTCGCGAGACAAATACGGGCTCGATTCAGAGAATTATGATCGAACTCTAGCCTTCGTTCTCGCAAAGCTCTACAAGCTCGTTGGCAAATCCGTCATCGCTAGACTCCGTCATCTGGGAGTACCAGAACAGTCCCGCATCTGGTGGTGCCCGACGTCTGTCTTTTGTTTCCTTCCTCTCCATGCCATGGGTCCAATCCCATCTGAAGATCGCGAGAAACGCTATTTCTTGGATCTCTACATTTGTTCCTATACTCCAACTCTGTCCGCGCTCATCCAGTCTCGGAATCATAACCCCGGTTCGCGGTCTTTGGAACGACCTTCCCTACTACTTGTGGCGCAGGCCAACGCATCTCTCCCAACTGTGAAAGGCGAGATCCAAGTCATCCAGGATCTCCGAGACAATACCAACACTGAGGTGACTAGCCTCATATCAGAAGCCGCGACACCCGCAGCGGTCATCGATGGCTTCCGCCACCACCAATTTGTTCACTTTGCGTGCCATGGTACACTGGAAGCCGGCAAGCCGTTTGAGGCCGGATTCGAGCTTCACGGAGATGAACGCCTTACGCTACTGGAGATCGTGCGCTCCCATCTCCCCACCGCCGAATTCGCGTTTCTCTCCGCTTGTCACACGGCTGAGGCGACTGAAGGAAGCGTCGTCGATGAGATACTGCACCTCGCGGCTGCGGTACAGTATTACGGGTTCAGGAGTGTGGTCGGAACTATGTGGGCGATGGTGGACGAGGATGGACGGGACCTGGCGGAACAATTTTACAAAGCGCTGTTCTCTACCACTTCGGCACGAGACCAAGGGATACCGTATTGTGAAAGATCCGCAAAAGCACTCCGGTCTGCAGTGAAGAAGCTGCGGAAGAAGAAACGGATCACCCTGGAGCGATGGGTAAAATTCGTTCATTATGGCGCTTGATCTGTGAGTATTTGGTTTTGTTGATACGGCCTCCGTGCTTATATCATAACTTAGTACCGCATACCTGTGCCTCATCTTTGGGGTATTATTTTCCCACGCTTGCTTCATCTCCGTTCTGAGTCGTCACGGTTTCGCGTTCAAGTTGCTCTGATACCCGCTTCTCTTATGTTTCGCTTGTACTTTCTCTCTCTCATGGTGCTTCTTCCCCCTTGGCATTCGCTGTTCATGTCCTCTCTCGATCGATGCTTTCCGCTGTGATTAAATTTAGATGCGTCCCTGAGCATCCGTGTACCCGCACTGCATCTGGCGTCAGTCCACGAGCACATCTGTCCGCAAAAATCGCTTTTCTGCCTCCCACAGGAGGCCTTCATGTCGCGTTCCTCTCGCGCGGTGACAACTTAAACAACGCTCGCGTCATGGACGAGAAACACAGGTGACGTTGATTGTCACGACGGCCCATTTCTGTTAACAACGGCCCTCACAGGATGCTTCGTGTAACGCAAATACATGGTCTGTCACCTGCAGTCAATGCATATCACAATTTTCAGGCTACTACTAACTCTTACTTAGCCGGGTGACGCGCAACCTGGGCTTCCTCTTCGTCCCCACCTTCGCGCAATGTGGACACCTCCTTGGGTCTTTCACTTTCACACAATGCAAGTCAATGCATTTACCAACTTCCGGGCTACCACTGACTGTGACTTAGCCATGTGACGCGCAACCTGCGCCTTCCTTGAAGTTGCTGCCCCCGTTGGGACCCCATTCCTGACGACGTCGACACATGCATCAACAACAGAACTTCAGCAGAAGAGCAGAAGGACAGTTGTCATCTCGCCTGCCAGATGTGTGGACTACTCAGCCATCATAGTAGGTCCACTGGCAGATAACATAAAGAACAAGCTACTCCCTGTTTCGATATTTCGGTTTCAAGTAGTATTGTACATTGAAAGGTATGCGCACAAAAGTCTACTGGTGACTCGGTTCAGAACATTGGCGGTACATATTTCCCATCTGGAGAATAAGAGAATGGTCGTCTGTGGACGTAGTAAGATGGTGGAGTGCGGAATTTGTGTGCGTGTGTAAGGGAATGTAGACGGTGCGAAGGAGGGATAGTATACGGGTTGCATTCGATCGTTTCATACAAGATGCTTGAACCTGGTCCTGCGCCACGCCGACGAGTTCGTTCCACAAAGCGCAGAATTCGTTCCGCAGTTCGGGTGCAATATCCGCGACTTGTAGATTTCGGGTCTCAGTCAAGGCATTATGCCAAGCTCTCCCACGCTCAAACTGGTCGCTCTCCTTGAGCCGAGACTCTTTCAAATGCCGGGTGAGGTATGTGAGATTACGGAGTCGTATGCTGTTAACCGGATGTTGGTTCGCCCCTATGGCCAGATGGTCCCGAACGACGACAGTCCAATTGTCGTCGTAGTTGCGTACGCGATTGATAGCGATAGCCACTATGCATCGTGCGTAGTCCTTTACCCACAAATCGGTGTTGTGTTGCGATTGTTCGAGGGCGAGGCGAACAAAATCGGCGCATTCGAACATGTGGGAACTCGAAGTAGCCAGGAGGGCTCGTCGGAAAATGCATTGAAGGAGTAACGAATCAGCGGTTATCGCCCTGAGGCAATTCTTGATCTGCTCATGTTTTGTAGTTTCGTCGAGTAGATTAGATGACAGAATGTGATCCATAAATGTCATAATCGAGCTAGGCAGTTGCATGGAATTGAGTTGTTCGAAAGTGTGGTTCACCCTTGACGATGCGTAGAACCCGGGAATACTGGCAAGGAACTGCGCCATGTCACGATCGCCATCCAGAGAGTTAAAGGTCCGCAAGAGGATGGAAGTATCAAGGTACGAAGAACGAGCGTAAGCGAGGTTCTCTGCTTCCTCCGCCATGTCTCTCGGTATCCGCTGGTAGTAACTCCGAAACGATTTCCGAATGCCCTCTGCAATTTCAGGACCCGAGTAACACAAAGTGGTGAAATAACGGATACCGAGTACCAGTGAGCTAAAGCTCATCGAGAATACCCAGATGAGCCTGGTAAGTGGAGTGTAGTACGGGCTGTCGCAGGAAATGATCGAGGCAAAGCTGACGTATAGATACAGAAGGGCGCTGGCCCCAGTGCATGCGCCCACCATCTTTGCCACGAAGTGATTAAAGGTGGACAAATATACGACAAACCCTGCGAGGAACAGAAAAACAGAGAGGTGGAGGAGGGTGGGTAAGAGCTCGGCCATCGATCGTAGACGTATTAGCCTCTTCAGTCCTTGTAGCATGAGCTCACGTATCCGGGCACGTTTCTGTGGGTCATCGCCTCTCTGGGTGATACGCAGGTATCGACGAGCCCACTGTTGCAACAGTGTGGCCAACAATGCACAGGTAAGACTGATCACAAGGCTAAGGGACCAGAGCGTGCTGACCCATATGGCGGACGTCGGGGGCACAAAAGCAGTTGGTTCAGAAGGAAAGTGAACGGACGACGCATTCGAACCGGGGGTGAGCTGATATATGTGGGAAAGATAGAAGGCAGATGCATCTTGAGAGTTCAGCTGAAGATTCTGAAGCGACCCTACAAGGAGTTGCGCCACGGCTGCGGAAAACAGACCGGTCTATCATACAAATGGGGGTCAATCATGTCCAGCGGAAATGCAAGCTTGTTGTTCACGCACGAAAACGAGAATACCTTCGGCGTCACCTTTCCAGCTCTCGGCCATCTTCTCATCGTGAACCTTCGCCCTTTCATTGTACATAGAAAACAGCGAATCAGAGCTGTCAGCGAGCTTGGGGAGGCTGTGAATTTCTGGAGGCCCTCATAAGATCGACGCTTCCGGAGATCTCAAATGTAGGAAGAAGACCTACCCGCATCAACTCCTTCTCCTTCAGCCATGGTAACTAGAAGAAGTGTGCACGAAGGCGACGATATAGGTCTAAATCAAGAGGTCAGATCTGGCGTATGAAGCTATGAAGGAAAGGGCTTACTACGAAAGGCACACTGGCAAGTGTGGCAACAGTAGCCTGAGAAAGGCACAACAGCCGATCTATGCTGTTTTTCAGAACAGTAATAAACCCCTTACATACTTAAATATGAGTTGGCCCTTTCCTGGTCTGACGAAAACCCCATGATCAGTGAAGAATGTGTGAAAATACGGCGGCCCGGGTCACTTCTCCCATGTTCCAATGTTCAGCTTGGTCAGACGCCGTTAGGACAGCGCGGTGAGCACATCAAATCTATCCAAAAGCAGTGGGCTCCGGTCAGTTGCCAGTTGACGCGTTGACGGTCAAGGCATGTGTTCAGGAACGTGCCGCATAGCGTTGTAACAAAGGACCACCTGCCAACCATTTTAGTTCTACTTAGAGCACGCAGTACTGTACTGTACCATAGTAGCCCCGCTATCAAGATTTCTCTCGTGGTTCTTCTCTTCAAATTGCTCGACACACTAGCACGCACACACATCCATTAGGTCTTCTCCCCATCCTCTCGGCATGTCTCAACTCTCTAAAAAAGATCAGAAAGTCGTGAAGAGGTGGTGGAAATGCTGCGCGACATTTATTCACCAGAAAGGGTACATCCTTGATAAATACAGTCCCTCCCTAATACCTTCCCATCTTCCCGAGACATGTAGGAGCTTCCAAGAGATAGTGAACGCGGGAGCCATTATTGTAAGGTGCTATTATTATCTCTCTTAGTTCTTCTTGTTCAGCTGTGGTAGTCAGTGACGGCCAAACGCAACGGCGACAAGCATTCTGTTAAGCTCACGTTAGTGAAGGGTGCAAGAGACGAAGAAGATGCGCAAGGCGACGCAACATATTTCGATGTGCCGGCTAATCGTGGGTCTCATACCCTCATGGTGACCCTTATTAGTATACCCTCCCGGCCATTATGGAAACGGCTACTCAGCCTGCGATTGTCATGAACCTGAGGCACGGGCCAGTATTTCTTGCATTATTGGAGTAGGGAGTAGGGGAAGCTCAAGCGATGGTGATCACTAGCATAAGACAAAGCAACAAGGGCGAGGTCGCGCCAGTGGGGTCTTGTAGGTAGAAAGTCGCGTTTCGGAAGGATTTCTCTGGGGTTTCGTTATCTCTTTTCACTACCTTTTTTGAATTCATTCTTCACTGCTTTACCATAGTGGGGAAGATAGGGAGAACGGCTGGAACCAGTCGCGGGCAATGGGCCAGCTTCTCGTCGTTTTGGTCAAGTTCCCACAACTGTGGGAAGATACAGTAGGTCAGAAGCACGTGTTGCCACACTTACCTTGATCCGTCTGCTCAAATTGAAGACCATGTTCTGTGTTGCCACTTGTTCCTTGGCTCGTTCCTCGTTCTGCCACAGAACGGCACATCTATGCCGGTGTTAGAGCCTAGGGGAAACGAGGAACGACAAGGATTGTTTGCGGTTTGGAATGCACAGTAGTGCCATTCACCAAGCCACTAAAAATAGTAACCATCAGAGATCCAAAACATTACAGACAACACTCTTACAGAAAGGACAGCGCGCAGTATTGTTCCTTGTTTCCTAACCAAATGGATCCTCCTCAGTCTGCGCATGGTCTCTAATTGAAACCGGGTACACTAGCAGTCATGTGACATCCCCTTGTTTGTCCGGTCCAGAGTACGGTCTTTCTAGGCTCGTGACCAGCCCGTATATGAGTATGAGGGATCGATATCGCAGGCTTGCCTTCATATACAGACAGTCACCGGTCTAGAGTCTTTCCTCGCCAGCCGTAAAACCAGTAACCAGTCTCTACTGCCAGCCCCCTTACTAGATCACCTATTACCTGTTACCTATCCATGGGGCTTGCGAAATCACCTACATCGGGAGGCAAGGTCCTAGAAAAAGGCCCAGAATCGAAAGGGAAAGGAGTTGTCGCTACCCGGGACGCTAGGACCATGGCCCCAGGAAAGATCCCAGGATTGAGTAAGTATTTTCGTTGACACTCGACCACGAGCTTGTTTACGACAAGGTTCAGATATTGACTTAGGGCAAGGATATCCCTTCTCAGCCAATAGTTCTGCCTAGCCAAGCTGAGGCTACCATCATTGACGGATCGGACCAATTGTTTTCCATGTACAATGAGGCAACAATAAGACATGATCTGAGGGTGGTCAAAAGCTGGGAACGTGATGCGGACAGCGCTGTCGTTGTCGTGCGTAGCCACTTTCCCCTTTCACATAGTTATTGTTGTACCGAATCACCGTAGAATGGTTATTTTTCAGTCATGGTTGCCATACTCCTCACGAGGTCATACGACGGCTTAAAGCTCAACTCGCAGGACGCCTCTGCATTTTATCTTTCTCAGATATATCAGCTGTCAGCAGGCCTGAATGGCACTTCTACCCCGCTTCCCTTCGAGGTTCCCGCACCATCTACATTCTCCCCGGACCCGTCCTATGTACGGGCCAGTGCCCTCTGGTCGCTGAGCTTAGTAATCAGTCTCGCTGGTACGGTTATCGCAACGCTACTACGACAGTGGGCGCGACGATATCTTCACCTCACTCAGGAACCACGTGGTCCAGGCAAGCGTGCCAGGATCCGCGAACTTACAGCGCAGGGAGTCGAGAGGCTACGACTCCAGTGGATGTCCCTGGTTTTACCCGGGCTCTTCCACCTCTCGGTCTTGTTATTCCTCTATGGACTCGTTCATTATTCCAACAACAACGTCGTTGATTTGGTCGTTCTCTCGAGTGCTTCGATTTGTCTAGGACTTTATTTATTCACTAGCATCATCTCATACTTCCCTTTTGGCAGTATATGTCACACCCCACTCTCTTCCTTTGCTTGGTCTTGGTCGTCACGCGTCTTCTGGTTGACGTACAAGTTGCTTTATAATTTCTCTATAAGGCTACCTTTTATCGGGGCTCGCACCCGGCTTCACCTCTTTGAATCAGCCCGATCGCATCTCAGCCGGGCATCCAGGGATCCAGGGCTCAACATGGAGGACCTAGCTCGCAAGCGTTCTCCAATCCTCGACACTTCGGTGGTCTTACGAACGTTCGACTCACTGGGTAGGCATCAAGATATGGAGCAATTTTTGTCTGCCATTCCGGGATTCTATAATTCAAGCTGGGTGAAAAGGGATGTTCCGGCGCTAGAGAAGCTGAACGGCAAGAGACTTGCACCTGCGATTGCGACTTTCATGGACAACTCCCTGTCGTCTGGTCTACTCACCGAACCCGAAAAGTGGGAGCGTGTCACGATTTGTTTGAGGGCGATGAACGCGGATCCCCTACTCCTTCAATGTACCCTCCGACAAACCCTCCAAACCCTAAATTCTGATATTTTCAGACGCATTGACTTTGTTCGCTTTGCCCTGCAACACTTGCGCAGGGATGACTCGGATTCAGATCGTTGGATAAAGGATTATGCACAATGCATAGTGGCCGTCGCTATCAATCGCGTACAACCCGACGACGATGCTTGGATCGACATCATTCGAGGCTATCTGAACCCCCAGCACTCCCGATACCGGCAGGAGGACGACATACGACTCTGTACCCTCATGCAACTCACATGGTGGTTGGTGACCTCCCGTCTCAAGGACAGCGACCAATTCGAGCAGGGAGGAGTATGGCGTAATGTCCTGATGGAGGTCCGGAAGTTCAACGTTATGAAAGCGGCGCCTGAGCTCCAGCGCCTGTTCTGCTTACTATGGAACGAGCTCACCGATGTGGCCCAGGGCCGGCGGCAGGCGTCCGAGTCTAGAATGGCTCGATCGAATGCGACGCACATCCTCTCCATTATTCGTACTGTTTACGTTCCGTTGCATGAAGATACGAATTCAGCGACAGTCGCATTTTCTTCGTCCACGGGCTACCGAGATCCTGTGCTTCGGTCTCCGTCCTCATACCCTCTATGCACCGTCAATAGTCATCATCAACTGGACTCAAGAGCCCACATTTACGACTCTGCCCCTACAACCTCCATTCACCCTACCCCGCGTGATAGCGCTGCGCTACCTACGCCCTCTGCCAGTCCCGAGGCGTCGAAGGCTGTCATTCCGGGTCCTTCAAGGCGTCCTTTTGGTGCCGAGGATACAGGGGATCATCTTCCGCACCCATTGTTTAGCCAGTATGACGACGTGTAACGCATCCCCCAATCTCTTAGATGTGCGTGTGCGATTAGGTATATATTCCTGTCGGGTTCTCGATATTACCGTACGATACTATTCGATCATTTTTCTTATCTACCATATATAACGTCCCACCACGCGGTATAAATATACTCGAATAAGTTGGGAAATGTGAGCGTCTCAAACATGACCGGTTGACCCGCCCCAGATTCACAGCTATTATCTACACCTGGAACCCACCGTGAGGGGAAGCCAGTAGTCCCATTGCCTATCCTTGATTGTTGTTGACAACTTTGCGCGCCCCTAGCGATGTGACTTCGATGGATCGCGTAAAGCTTGTTATTACATTGCGAGGTAGATGCGAGGCCGACATGGGGTAGGTAGCGTAGGGCGTACATGATACAGAAACGAATTTAATAATATAGGTAGGCTGGACGTCATGCAAGAAAAGTAAGAATGTGGTGGTCTAGCGTGGAGGTCTCGTTCGCTGCTGTCTCCGACGTCGTACGTCCTCGAGCGCGGCTTTGATCGCTGGTTTCGGTGCGCATTGGGCCCGCCAAATTTCGCTTGCCCGCCTATCACATGTCACACATAAGAAACATCACAGACGGCAAAGAGATCTTTACCTGATGCGTTGGAGAAACACCACTCCCCGTGCGACGGTCCGAAGGGTCATTCGTCGTGGTTTGGGCGGCAGTCCGGGAATCGGAGAAGTGATCTTTGCGATCATGGCAAGAATGTGCTCCTCGCTGTAAGAGGCAAGCGGTTCACGATCACCTTGGCGCTCGTACGATTTGGTTGAGAAACTCACCTGCGTTCTCGTCGACTTAAGAGGACCAGGAGGTACCGTTTCTGGTAGCTCAGGTCCATTCTCAGCGTGTTCTCCCTCGTGAACTTGGCCTTTAGATAATGTATTTGGACGATGAGGCCCTTGCTCTCGAGTTTGTGCTGGTCGCGGAGGGCTGACAGCTGTGACGAGTCGCTGCGTCATCCCGCGTTCAGCCAGGGGCGCGACGTGCAGACGGCGGGAGAGGAGGACTCACAGGGCGCATTTATGTCCGTTCCAGGTCTTCTTCTCTCCTTCCAGCAGATTGAGCTGCTCGTGCAACAGCCTCAGCTCCGCCCCTGCCTGCTTCCGCTCGCGCAGGACCGTCTCGAGCTCCTTCCTCGTACCCTCGACCTCTTTGCGGGCCCGGCTCCGCTCCGCCTTGCGTTCCGCATCGCGCCGCGCGTTCTCCTCCTCCCGTCGCTTCCGCTCGCCGCGCAGGTCCCGTCCGAGGCTCTCTGCACTGCGCCGTACGCGCGCGAGGTCTGCCTCGAGCGACGCCACGACGACGTCTTGCTCGCGCTCGCGGGCTTGAGCGGCCGCCGCGCGAATGTGTGCGGCTTCGGTGGCTTGGATCGCGCCGGCTTGGTCCGCAAGCGCCTTTTTAAGCTCTTCGATCTCAATCCTTTGCAAGTCGAGTGCATGGCGTCGGCTGTCGTGGGACCTCTGAGACGCTCTGTGCTCTTCCCTGAGCTTGTCCATTTGCTGTACGGGTTGAGTTCAATACACTTTCGCGTTTTGAGGCACGTGTGAGCGCCACTCACCTCTGAGGCGTTTTTGAAGCGTTGCTGCAGTTTCTTATGTTCTGCCACGAGGAGAGAGCGCTCGTGTCTCAGATGTTCGATTGTTTCCGCATTTTCCTCAGCCTTTACTTCGAGTAGGCGGGCTTTCTGCTCCGCGGTGGCAGTGACTGCCGATATGATGATCGATCTTATTAGGGGTCGGTGAGATTCATGGTAGTACATACCTCGCAATTCGCCTTCCAAGTCATCTTTGTCACGCTTGACACGTTGCAGTTGATGCTTTACGTCCTCCATGTCGGACTCAGTCCTCCTCAATTGGAGCAGGACATCCTCCTTCTCCCGCTCGGCGCGGCCCTGCTCAACCGTGAGGCCCCGTAGACGTGTGCGCTCGACCTTGAGATCCTCCTCCAAGTCTGCTATTGCTTGCTTCGCTTGGTCTAGTTCCTGTGGATTTGGCATCAGCAAGGTGTAAGTCATCTGTCACGTCGCCGAGTCCACATACACCTAGAATGCCGCTTCTAGCCTTCTCATTCCGGCGCTCCTTTTGCTCGGCTCGCTCTTTGACTCCCTGGACTTGAAGGTTGAGGCGGTTGGCAGCGTCCTGAAGTACTGCATTGTCGCCGAGCAGCTGCCGTCTTTCTTCCTGCCACTGTTCCTTCATCAAGGCAAGCTCTCCATTGACGACTTGCAGCTCGGCTCTGAGGGACTCGGATGACTTGGCCGGCGTTGACTCGGAGGCGTAGCTTAACATAGAGAAGTCCACCGTGCTGTTCGATGGGCGTCTCGCCTCAGCTGTGCTCCATACATACGCATAAAACAAACGACAACCCACCTTTCGTCACCATCTGCGACGCGGTTCAGGCCTCGCAGGTCCACTTTCTGGCGGCAGTGAGGACACTTTGCCTTTGACAGGCGGCGGAGTCGGCGTTCTTCTCTGCGGTCAAGCCGCGCGACGTCCTCTTCCAATGCAACGGCCCGTACGCGCTCATCGTTAAGACGCACTTCGAGCTGCACGTTTCCGAGCCCTGCGTGCTCAAGACGGTCGAGCTTCTCGTCTATGCTCTCGTTCGCCCGGCCGAGTTCTCTTTCCAAGCGCTGGATCTCGGCAACGTACGGCGCTACAGATGCGTCGGACGGCGACGAACGCAGCCATGTCATCTAGGGGTCCCCATTTCAGGATGCACGCGGAAGGTAAGGATGAACAATGGGGAAAAGGCTTACGTCTCTCAGGGGAGCGCCTGGGGTTTTGGGCGTCTTCAGCGTCATATTGAGCACCTGACGGTGGACCGGCGAGATGCCGCTCGCATTGCCAAACTTGCTGGGGGTGTTCCAGCCCACGACCTCGCGTTTCAGATCGTCGAGGTGCTCCTGCAGGTCTTCCTTTTCCTTCTCCAAGAGTTCGATCTTTTGGTCACGCACACGGTCGAGCGCCTTGCGTGCGGGCGAGTGGGCGAGTTCGTTGTTCAAGCGGCCGATCTCACGGTGCGCGTCGTCGAGCTCTCGCTCCAGCGCCTCGATTTGTTCCTCGGCTTCTTCAAGGTCCGCGTTGCGTTCGTCGGTGCGCGACTTCTCCACACGCTCCCGCTCCCGCTCGAGGACCGCGACTTTGCTTCGCAACTCGGCAAGCGCTTCGCCATCCGCAGCGCATCTTCTGCTCCGCGGCGTCCAGCGCGTCCTCCAGCTGCTTCACGAGCTCGGAATCGCGTTCGGCCTCGCGCTTGAGCGTCGTCGCGGCACTGCCGTCCCTCGTGGCCTTTTCGTGTGCCTCTTGGATTTCTCGCTGCAAAGCCTCTATATGGTCCAGTGCTACGCCAGCGTCTGCCTCAAGCTCCGTGATATAGGCTCTGGCGTCCTGGAGCTCGTGCTCGCATTCTTGTAAATTGGCCTCTTGTCCGGAAAGCTTGCGCTCAAGATCCTCCAATCGTGCGTCCTTGACTTCCAAGTCCGTCTTGAAGCTTCTGAGCGCGCGATTGCTTCGCCCTGAAGGCGATGGTCTGCTTCAGCTACCTCGTCCTCGAGTTGTTCCACGTGAGACCGCAAGTCGCGCAACTCCGCGGTGCTTTTGGCTATCTTCTCGTTAGCATCGTGAAGTTTGCCTCCCAACTCGCTGTGATCTCCGAGCATTTTCTCTGCATTCTCGGCCCTTGTCCTGAGCGGACTCGGCATCCTCCTCGGCGCGCTTCACGGCCCTTTCAAGCTCCTTGAGCAGCCGCTCCTTCTCCGTAGCATCGCGCGCGGCAGCCTCAGCGTTCTCGGCTTTGGCCTCTAGATCGTGGATGATGGTTTCAACGCCGCGCTCGACCTCGACCATGCGTTCGCGCCAGCGTTCTTTGTCTCTTGACCTTTCAGCACGCTCAGCCTCAAGCGCCGCAACCACTCCGTCTCGCTCCCGTCGGTGGTCATGCAGCTCAGCACGAAGCTCACCGAGCTCTGCTTCCATTTCCTAGCTTTTCCTCCATCCACCCTTCTCCACCCGCGTCCTCCTTCACATCGCCCAACGTTGGTCCGATAGTCGCTCAATCTTCGCCCAGCACTCGACCGTCGGCTACCGGCACCGCCGGTGAAACGTTTGCTGCTGTCGAAGAAATTCCACCTCCTCGACCAGGGCCGCATTTTCCTCGGCAAGGCCGACGTTCTCGTTGCGAAGCAGTCCCACTTGGCCCGCCAGGTTCTCACTTTCCTGCTGTAGGCGCCGATTGAGACCGTGCAAATACGCGTTCAGCTTGCTGGCATTGAAACGGACCAATGCCGTGTCCACCGGCACCCAGACCGATGACTTGGTCGAAGGAGGCGTTGGCGCGTGGAAGCGCAGTGAGGTCTTGTGGAGATGCGGTGCTGGCGAAAGATACGCCCTCGCCAGCATCCTCCGACTCGGATCCTGGTGCCGTCCAGCCTCTCGCAAGCGGATGAGAGAGGCGGCCCATGGCGCGGATCCGCTGTCGTGGGGCGGGCGTGAAATCAACGGGCAGCCACATTGAAGGGCTTAATAGTGGCGACCGACGTCTGCGACTGCTCGGCGACGCTCTTCATACCACTGGACTGGCTAGACGGATCGGGCGAAGTAGATTCGTCCTCCTCCTCGAGCATAGTCGCGTGCGCAGTGCGTGGAGGACGTGGAGTGGGCTGTGCGAATCGCGGGCGCGCAGTCGAATTGATGACGTCTATGAGGAATGAACGGCGTCGCGAATACGGAGTAGCCAGGTCATTCATGGTCCGTGTCGCCCCGTTCGGACGCGACTGCCGGCGTCGAAGGCAGGACCGGGCGCGAAGAAGCGCGGTCGAGGACGTGGTGGAAATGCAGGAGTTGGTGTAAACATGACAGATGGGCCCGGAGATGATGCCGCTACGGAGACTGTGGGAAGAGACAGCGTGTCTGTGCGATTAGATGAGACGAAGACTGGGGTAGCAGAAGGGTGGGGTGTGGGTTCCTCAGAGGAAAAGGTAGGCCCCAGGATCGTCTGGAAGCTCGTCAGAGTCTGCGGCGCTGTTGGCCTGCGCCGTCTCTTCGGGGGTGGTATGATCATCGTTCACGGTGAGCGCCTGCTCCAGATCTTGCTCCAGATCCCGTGATCCAGAGGTGTCGCTCAGAAGTGGCAAATCACTCGGAGAGGTAGGCTCGCCGTCAGAGTCGTGGGGTGGTGGCGGTATCGAAAGTATGCTGATCGACGGAGCATCGTCCGCATGTGTTGGTCCAGCAGACCTGCTAGAATGGGGTGTAGAATTCGAGGGTGACGAGGGCGATGAAAGCGTCTGTGTGAGAGACGGTGTGCGTATGCGTTGTATCGGTTTACGAAAAGAGACATTTCGCATCTTGTCCAAAGGGCTGGGCTATACCATATAGTTGAATGGTGACCTCGAGGTAAACGGAGGACGCTGCGTACCTTAGGCTCTGACCTGAGACTAACAGAGTAGTTGTACTTCACGGAGTTTGTGTGCCCATCCCCAGCCGCGTCCTCAGGTGAAAACGGAGACCCGACGTGACTGAGAGGTTGCAGCGCCTCTGCTAACGACAAGTCGTCGTCGAGACCAGCTTCGTTAATTTCTGCCTCGTCCAAGCCTACCCTGTTCGGCGGTGGATACGGCGGTATTGCACTGATATCATCGAAGCTGATGTTGGTTCTCTGCGTAGATGCTGTTGGCTTGAATGAGCTGCCAGCCGACGAGGAAAAGGCCGATCCAGATCGACTGGCGCGACTAGCGATGGATTGTGCAAAGCGGGCAGTACTGGGAGTGTTGGACTGCAATCGGATAGCAGAGGAAGGTACGGGAGTCGATTGAATGGGGGAAGACGTGTTGAGTTGGCTTTCTTCTGAAGTGGTGGTGGTGGTGGCGTTGAGATCGTTCGAGTCATCGAAAGATGGAAGATCTGGAAGCGAGGGAACGTCGTTTTGTTCGTCTGCCTCGATTCTGCGCCAAATCCTGGACGGTGTCTCGACAAGTGCCATTGACTGTTGCAATCACCGCAGCACACGCGCACGACACCCTAACCATCACGTGAGCGTGTCACACCCAATCCCCAGTCAGGAGCTCACTGGCACTTGTGATGACCACCAGATGGCCGACGCGGAATGCCCAGTATGTATAAATTCTTTCAAGCTGGAGGGAATGCGCTCTCTCCATTGCGGTGAGCAATACCGCTGAACATTCGCGCATGACGTTTCATCACCACCAGGGCATACCTATTGCTCGTCATGCGTTGAGCGGGTTATCATGACCCGTGTTCTCAAATGCCCCGAGTGCAGACACGACTTTGTAAGGGGGGACTGTCAGGCGGCTGTTCATCACGCCATCTACTAACAACGATAAATCGGCGGGACAAGCAACTCTCTCCGACTCAGCTGAGGAAGACGGCTTCATCAGGCAGGCGACCCACATCGCGAGTCGGCTTAAAAAGATGGACGCCAATTCATCACCCCAGACCTTGAGGTTTGCCGTAGAGATAATAGAAGATGTTGCCACCATCCAAAGCAAGAGAGCACAAGTGCGTTCTCTCCCCCCTCAGCTCATGAATATATGTCCCACAGTGGCTGTAGGAAATTCTTTGGAAATCCGTGCGAGAGTTTTGGACGACGCTGGTCCCATTTTTTGAGGAATGGCAAAATATCAAAGATTTACCGGATCAGATATCTGCCTTCAAACAACAAATAAAGGAGCTAGATGCAAGATGTGCTGTCCTTGAGCGAACGACCGAAACCCACCTCAAACAACGGGAACAATATTCAAAAAGGTTGGAGGCCAATGACCGGGAAATCGCAGAGCTAAAGATGACACTTCGCGACGCCGATGAAAAGAGCACAGAGGAACGGGAACGGTATCGTGTTCTCCTCGCACGTCACAGTGCATCCGTGCGTTTCACTGCTAGCCAACTTCTCCAACGTCCTCATCTATCAGGGAATCAACTTAGGAAACCAAATACCGTGCTCAGGTCAAGCAGCTCAAAAAAGATCTCAAATCCCGAGAGCGAGAGTCTGTCGCGAACAAGCTACAGTTCGAGGAAGAGTCTCTCATCATTGAACCTGGTATGCCATACGAAGGGACAAGATCGCATCGTCTGGACGTTTACAACGACTCGGAGGACCGTAAGGTATGCAATAGACGTGATTTCCGATGACAACCCCGAATATAATCTGTTATTTTCCAATTCCAGCTATCGCCCCAAGAAGAGAGTGCACGCGCCCCAAAATCCGACGATCACATTTCGGAGGACGAGGTCGATTCTCTGTCGTCATTCCACTCGTCTACCCAACCTGAATCACAAGGGGACGACAAGCAAAGCGGTCTCACAGATCGAGCTCGTCGTCGTCCTCGCTCCGGCGCCCGCAATTCGGCTCGGATTGGAATTTGCCACGGCTGCGCCCACGGAAGCTGGCGGCGTCGGAATCGCTCCCCCTCGAATTGGATTCCCGGGGAAGGCCAAAGGGTCTGCTCCAGTGCGGCCCGCGAGTGCGCGTGAAGGCAAAGTAAGCGACGTCAGCCCGTCGCCTGTAAGTTATGTAGCTGAGCGCTGGCTCAGAACTCATCCGTAATGATGCTGTATTGGGGTAGCGCCGTCAAGAAGGCCTGTATTATGAATGGTTGTGCTTCCGAACACGATGCATGATGTCAAGAGGGCGACGCGAAGAATGCGGTCATTGAAACTATGATACAGCAAACGTGTGAGATGCAATGATACTGTATTATGTTGTGTGTGTCGGGACCATCGCGCGTGCTTGTCACTTAGTACTGCGAGGTGGGAAAAAGCGCACGCCGTCTCCGCCCGATATGCTAATTAGCTGGGCCCGGCCGCTCTTGGCAAGCACCGCTATCGCGCCGCGCAACAGGGACTCTGGGATCCCCGAAAGTGCAGACGGCACGGGTGGATCTGAGATCTCGTAGAACGTGAGGATCGTGTTCAATTGTCCGGTGTTTGTCGCCTTGAGACATGATCGCGGGAAGGAAGGAGAGATCGTCAGAAGAGCGGATAGAGAATCGGAGAAGCAAGCAGCACAACACAGACCCATTCGTGAAGGACGTCGGCCCACTCCTCGGGTGACCGCCAGTAGAGCAGCACCGCCCGCGTTTGTTTGGCGGGCTCGTACACAGCAAGATCTTTGTTGACCATGGCATCAAGTACGTGAGCGAGATGATTGGGCATCAGCCTCTCTTTTCATTCATCATGTTATTTTGTCTTTACGTAGATAGACAAATAGGACCCACTGTTGATTCTCGGATTTCTCAGCACTTCGTCCCATTCTCCACCCGGTACTTCGGCGTCCTCGAGCCGCAAAGTGAATAAGCGGCGGTGACGGGCGTAAGCAAGGAGTAAACGCGTCCACTGTTCCGTAAATCCGGCCTGTGTGGCGGTGTTTGGTTGTTGGCTGTATGTAACGAGGCTCAGGGACGAGATATATGAAAGGGATCAGGCAAATACTGACGTGAAGAAGGGCGGTGCAGAATGGATGGATGGGAGGAGGAAGCCTGGATAGGAGAGAGGTCAAGACACGATTTAGACACGACCATATGGGAATGGGAACATACCGCTGGCAGTCTTGAATGTGGACAAGTTCATGTTCACGCTCAAGCGCTCAAGCTCAAGGTCGGAGTAGCGACGAGAGTGGGAGAGACAACCCGGACCGGGAGATCCGAGCTGACGGTGCTGTGCCTGTTCAACGCCAACACCATCACGGATCGAATTTAATGCACCCAGTGTGCATGGGAAAGTAAACTGACGCTTGCTCGATAAATACAGTTAACTGGAATGTATGATATACAAATTGAACGGCGATGTAAAATTTGCTTGATATTTTGCCAACACAAGTGATGAGTCCTCGCCACGACGATAAAGAAAACCACCCGAAATCTAGTTGTACGACGGTGTTTGCAGATGCCGTAGATCGGAAGGACACGCTAGATGCGGGATCACTATCGCCGGTGTTGATGTGGTTGATTTGGATAGATGTTCGAGGTAGGGCGGGGTGTGGGATGATGTTCTGCGTCTCTTGAAGGTCCTCTGTGGCTCGGTACCCGTCATTGACGACACGTCCTCGGCCGGATAATGGTGGGTCACGTAGTGTGTAACATCGGTATGAGCAGGCGTTTCAGCTCCGCTGAGCTCTGGAGGATGGTGATACTCGGGCCAATCGCGGAAACTATCCCCCTCAGGTTCCTCTTCCAATTCGGGTTCGTGTTTCCTGCCTCAAACAGTAAGCCGTTGCTCTCCGGACTCTGAAACCCGCTTCAGTCGGAGCTCACCGGTCGACATCCGATAATTTCCGCTTGAGTGCGTCATACTTCCGAGCGAGCTCATCTCGCTCGTCTCGTAGGACTCGTGCCTGATCCTGTGCCATACGTGCGAGTGTGCTCAGCCCTACGTGGGCAGCGACGTGTGCGTTGGCACGGGCACGCCACGCGTGGCAGCTTTGTCTCAGAATGGCATTCTCCATGTGCAATCGCGCCGTGATTCTTTCTACCTCGTCTGCTGAGGTACTAGATGAAGAGGAGGAAGAAGAGGGATCGAGGGGGGGCGCGTTCAAATATAGACGGCGGAAAGGGGGCAAAACATATGGGCGTAGATGCGGTGGAATGAGGAGGGGATTTGGGGTAACTGAGTCGGGTAGATGAGAAGAGGCCGGTAGTACCGACGAACGAGATGGACGCACCTATCGAAACCGGTTCACGACACGTCGGGCAGCAAGTAACAGGTGAGGAGGGCCCTGCGGTAGCTTTGATAGCTTCTGATATGCAGGTGTGGCAGTAGACATGTCCTGGGATGGAAATGTCAACTTTGACGGTAAGGAAGCCAGAGGGGGGTACGTACCGCAGGGGAGGGCCACAGGTGACTTGAGGGTGTCGAGGCAGATGGCGCAGGTGGACATTGGAAGGATTTGATAAACAGGCCAGACACAGGAATGCGGACAGAGTTTTATATTGCGGGTGCGGGCGGCAGAAGATAGACTAGGACAGAACCGGGAGCGCGGCGGGTGGATACTGAGTTGGGAGAACGAATTGAGGGGAATGAAGCTTTGCTCTCGTACGAATATTGCGTTGTTTTGGGGGTCATTGAAACCACGGCACAGGGATTTTGCGGAGGCGGCAGTGACAGTCACGGATCGGGCCAATGCGTCGATCGACCGAGATCTCGCGATTCATCACAACTCACCTCCGTTTGCGTCCGATGTCTCCTCTGACTAATCTCGTCCATTTGTCGTCGCGTCTGCTCGTATAGAATATCGTGTAGCTATCCCCGCCTCTCGCCAGAATTTTCTCTACAAGGGTAAAGAGAAATGCAGACCTGCTCTATGAAAGTTACCATGTTGGGCTCTACGGATCAAGAACTTGGCGCTGGCCAACGTGTGGAGCAAAGTCGCAGAGAGTAGATAATCCAAGAACACACGTCCAGTACTCAGTACTCAGTCACCGTCAAGGTTTGTATTCATATTATTCGTTGTCCAGAGTGCTCATGAGCCTCTCTAGGCGTGCTCAATGTGTGGCTATAGCGGGGCCCAACAGCCTTCACCTTCTAGAAACCTTTTCACACCTCCCAACCACGGCTCCACTCTGGAAATTTCCCAGCAATTGTCATCTGAATCATATGTTCCATCAACGTATGATGCCAACTCATCAAACCCTCTGTTGGGCTACTCACCCAACTGGCACTGCATGAGCACCCTGACTTCCTTGGCCCAAATGCGAATGTCAGACAGACTATCAAACGCCGTCTAAGGGCGATGCTTCAGGTCATACAATGATATTCGTCCCATGCTTTGCCACGAGCTGATGCACGATGCGTGGGGCGGCCATGGCAACAACGTAAGTTCCGACAACTCCCCCTCTTCCCGCACACTCACACGATAATATGTTTAAGGAGGCTGAACTCTAAGCTTAACCGGGAGGTGGGCGAGTCTGGGCAGAGAACACGCGACAGTGAACATAACCCCCTTACACGACCCTTACACGTTACAGAATGTGCTCGTGGGTACCATGGTCAGGGAATCACTTAAGAATTGGAGTACTGTATAACACAATACGAGTCGAGGTCAAAGGCGGGGTGGGCGCTGCCAGGCGAGGCGAGGCGAGGCCTCCATCATGCTCCTAAGCTGAGGGGCACGCGATCAAGTGACTCATCGCCGTATCAGAGTGTTACTGTAACATTAGACCTGCGGGAGCTCACGGGAGCCGTATACAGTACCCGAGCCCAGGTGAGGAGACCATATAAAGGAACATATGTACTCCATTTGAAATGCCTACACCAGCGAATAACGCGGGGGTACCATAAAGCGCTGTCTCTCCGGGTACAAGGAATCCCGTGACGAACCAAGATGAGAGAACCGAGTCGGTGATTAGATGAATACCGTTGCAGATTATCATCTATGGAAGGTAGATACTTGTGGCGGAAATAGAACGCAGAATGACACCTAGATTGGCACCGCGACCGTCCTCGACCGCCTTTTTTGTTTGGTGCTAGTGGTGGCGGTAAGTCGAACAAACTCTGTAGCTTGATCCCTGATATGAATAATTTTTCCCCGTTTTTATCCTAAAGTTGTTTCTGCTTTAAGTTGTCTTTCGGCTCCGAGTCGGTGACCGCGATCACACTGCGATCAACTGTTGCCCCCTGATATTGTAGATGCAACGACGTGACTCCGAAATCGGCGCACCATCAAACGATCATCAAACGCAATGGAACAAGGGGTGATACAAACTTGAAGTTCGTGATCTGGTCAACCACGCGACCTCACGCACAATGCCACGCACCCTCTGCTTACCCATCTACTACGCCAAGTTCACCGTCTACACGTCTACCGGCGGCTAGAACGAGGAAGCGTCCCTAGTGCCAATCCTGGGTGGGCCTAAGCCTAGACCCAAGAACCCTACGGGGGTCTAGTCCACCATTCCGCCTCGCGGACCTGTAAAACATGGAATATTGTCGGGGACGCGGCGATGAATTTGAGTGCCGTGCGGTCTTCAAACATGGAAAGCTTCTCGATACCCGGCCTCACCTGGCGACGCCGCAAGTGAGAGATGAGCCCCGTGGCACTCGGGACACGCAAGGCTTAACCCCCTCGTCGTATCAAGTCACCGGACACCTCAGCAGCAGAAGGCTGCTGCGCCTCGGGTGATGTCGGACGCACCTAGCAGTAAATGAATGCCGAGTCCATGGATGTGCCAGATTAGGTCCGTTTTTCCCTATCGTGTAAACCTTCGCTCGACTTTGCGGACGTGAAAAGGAGCCATGGCAACGCGGGGACGGGATGTCGATATGATATCGTCATCTGGACAAACGTGGGCCACACCACTTCTGATCGAGGTGTGTCCTTGCAGTACCTCCGCGCTCCGAGTCGTGACCGATAGGCTCGCATACTACTCGCTGCTTCTCTTCTCGGCCTCGGACATACCCACCGAAATCTGGCGGTAATTATGCAGCAGGTGCTTCTCTCGTAACTAGGGGATGACCCGCCTTGACAGAAGTGGCCCAATGGCATCATCGTCATCATCGAGGAAAACAATTGCTCAACTGGCCACAGCAAGCTCTAGTCCGTGACACGTACGTCACTTCCTCATCCTAGGATTATCCGAACCTAGCAGTCCTCTGTTTCCAGGTATCACAAAAGATACTCAATGCCAGTGATCGGGAGATATCATTATCGATGTGGACCACCCGAACTTCCGTCCTCGGCGACAAAAATCGCTAGGATCTCCAGACTCATTTACAAGTTTCACGTAGAGTGCGTGGATTGTTAAGCCTGACCTCAGACGTTGGTGTCCGGAGACGGTATGCCTCAGGCTCAGGCTGGCGTTCCTCGCTGGGATCGGAAGCGACGAATAGACAAGTGACACATGCACTGACACAATAAGTTCTTCCATTGCGAGGTATGGTACCAGCGTGGTATTACCCAAAATTCCTGGGTGTAGCCAGACGATGAATGAATACTTGGCGTGGTGCTCGTTGCCTGCGTTACCTTCCACGTTCACTTGGTGTAACTGTTTCAACCCAAAAGGCACAGCGTGAGATAACAAGTCTTGTGACCATATAAATGCACGTGAGAGCTTACCGTTACGGCAGTCAACCGTCCCAATGAATCTCGCGTTATCAGTTCCCAAACGGGCTTTTCGGACGCAGTGATGAACTTGAAAAGAATGTCTTCGCAATTGAACCAGGGCTTAGTATGGGATGAACTTCGTGGTGACAAAAAAATGAGTCAACCCGATTCGCATCGTTTCATCCTAATATGGTTGCCACACGGGTTCTCACCAAGTTTTTTTTGGTTTATCGGTCGTCCCATCCAGTGAGCCTCGGTCTCCGTGCCAATGCTGACCGGAGTCGTGCCATTCCTGTTTCCCGTTCCTGTAGGCAACCGTATGGCTGTTCGCGCGGAGGTGCCATCAGTGGCTGTGGCGTAGGGAAGTGCCGACGAAATGTACTGAACACAGGTCAGGTGGACAAGCAAGGTGATCACACAGTGCCGGACGGCGATGCGGAACAGTTTATAATAACACATAGATAGAAGCTCGGACCAAGAAAGTAAACCCAGGTGGATAAATCGGGAAAAGATAAATCTAGGCACAGATGCCTGTTTGACCCGACGCACGTTTTCATTGGATAAGGCGAGCGGTCGATGTTCAAAGACAAGGCCAAGAGGAGCACTCGGATTTACTTGCGGGCAGCTGACTTGGAATATTGACACACACCAGGAAAAGGCATAGGGGCGAGGGAAGACTATTCCCAACTGGGTAGGGAGTTTTCCATGCACGTTTGGACTCGACCCATTGCAACGGTCGCTCGATACCCGAGGCAGAAGAGCTGCGGGTCGCCCGGAGCATGTATGTAGCCATGGGATTGCGGCCGGAGCCAAAGCACAAAAAGACGCAGAGCATTTATAAGCGGAAATGGCTAGCGGTAGGGAGGAATGAAATATAATAACTAAGTTCCGAAGAATGGCGTTTGAGTCATCATATGATGTGTCTGGGGAAACGAGCGCTGTGTATGGATTGGTTTGAGTGCGGGGCTGGTGTCCGGCATGTGGGGGAAGAGTTGCCCCAGAGGCACTAGCAGGAGTTGTTGGAGTGGCTGTAGTGGGTCCGTGCCCGCGGATCGCCGGGTGACGGGGAAGGTTGAACCGGTTGAATATGGTGATGTATGTGAAAATAATAATAATAATATTGGGTGGCCCGGGACCCAACAAAAAAAGAAGATTTGCTTGTTTGAACTTTGCTCTGCTTTGGCCGTTTGGTCGTCATCCCTCGCCTCGAGCTCGAGCGAGCCGTAAACGCCTCTGCCTTTCATCTTCTACCATCCTTCCAAAACTCGTCTCCTTTTTCTCCGTTCCCCCCCTCCATTCCCCCTTTCCCTTTCTTTCGTGTGAGGCGGTCCGATCAACGGTTCAAGCCCGCCAGTGCCCTGCCACTCGGTAAACGACACACCGAAGCTCCCTCTAAACACCGCAGCTCCCTCCCCTCTTCCTACACTCCTCCCACCCGTCCCCCTAACCCCTTTGTCCACTCTCTCGGGAAGTCGGCCTTGGCTAGCCTAGATGGCCAATTATCTCCCCGTTCTTCTCGTCTCTGTTACTACCAACGCGATCCCCGATGACTCTTCACTATCTACTCAACCTCGTGGTCAGGTTGATTACCTTTCACATGAATGGCGGGAAGAAGATGTTTGGCGTTCATGGCGCAATATGACGCGCCAAAAGAACGAAATTGCTAACGGTGTTCGTCTTGAAAACGCAAGCTGGAGGACTTGGTGGAAACAGAGGAATAAATTAAAAACTATTAGTCCAGAGACGCTCAACTGGTATGTCTTCACAACCCTTCCCTCCATCTCGCATTATAGGTTGGAACATGTGACGCTCATACATGCGTTTTCTTTCCAGGCTTAAGGACTCAGATGTCACTTGGCTTTACGGTCCTCTCCACACAGCTATCGATTGGGACCCACTCCCTCAATCCAGTGGTGATCCTCCGGCATTCGATGGACCGTCCAACGCTCAGGACCATTGTCCACCTAGTTCGGTCGCCGAGCATTCGTCCCCACTACGCTCAAAACCAATTTTGAAACACCGCAGCATAAGCGAACTCCTCACCAGTGCTCTTCCAAATTTCAGTCATACCGACGATGACCTCGGGGATCAAGTTGAGCTCGCCTGAGGACCAAGACCATATAATACATACCCCGCCTACACGTCCCCCCCCTTTTGCATACAAAAAGCGACACGAACGTGGCGCGCTGGTCCCGCAAAAGTCCATTCCGCAAAGATTCACCTCCGCGTATCGTAGCTTCCGCTCGTCAACCCCGATCGCCCGAGGTTGCAGACCCTGTAATCGCGCCATCCCTGGCGGAGCGTTCCGGTTCGAGCGACTCTGCGCGCGAGACATCAAGCAGCTCGCAGGACCTTAACGTGTGCTCTTCCGGCGGAAAGAAGAAGCACATCAGCTTTAACACCTTTGTGAGGCAGTGTATCGCAATTGATTCACCCCCCAAGCCACGCCGTGGTAGCCTACCCGGAGAAACCAACGACTTGTACCACGACTCTTATGATGACGGGTCAGTCTCACGTTGACTCAATTCAGTATATCCTAATTTTTTTCCTCTTTCATCGCTTTTGCATAGCTATGAGGAGGACTCTGAGATTGGGTTCAATGACCCCGATGATGTCCTTGATGAGGGTGGACTATTCTCTGAAGGGCATAATGGATCTGACTCGGATGAAGAGGGCGAAATACTCGAAATGCGCACTTCCTTGGGGCGCTCACGGTCTTCATCCTCATCGCGATCCCCAAGTGGTGCCGAGTACTCTCTTCGTGTCCAACCTCCGTTTGCATACTCTCACTCACCTCCTCTCGTCCGCACCGGATCTTCCGATAAGGAACATGTGACTATTGCACCAATCGCGCCGACACTTCTCAAGACGACTGGCGTCGGTAACCACTTTGTTGTCACTGATCTCGGCGGGCGCGAGCGCACCCCTTTCACCAACCCTGTTAACCTTGTCTATGTCCCTTCCTTTGGGAACGGCTATGCATTACCGAGGAAGAACTCCGGCGAGGGAAGCTCGACCGATGACGTTTACAGGCACAAGGGCGGTCGATTCAGCTCTAGCCCTGGCACAAGCACAAGTACCAGTGCGAGCAGTAACTCACGTAGTCCACCTCCTACGATCCCCGCCGCAGAGGCCCTTCCAATCCCACGGGTATTGAGTCCCCCGATTCTGGAAAGTCCCATGGTCTGCCACGATGATGCATACGACTACTTTCGTTCGGCCGCTGCTGCGCAAGTTCTCAGCGCTGATCTCCCCATCAACATGCGACAAGCAGATCTCGGCGCGGACTTTGGTCCTGAGACAGGTGCGCTCGGCGTCCATCTAGGGCGGGCTGTCGACATGCCGGAGGTCGTGGTAGTGAATGACGAAACTGGAGCGATCGAAGAGCGATGTGAGGGTCGTCACCGC
Source organism: Lactarius deliciosus (assembly GCA_021525775.1). Taxonomy (NCBI): domain Eukaryota; kingdom Fungi; phylum Basidiomycota; class Agaricomycetes; order Russulales; family Russulaceae; genus Lactarius; species Lactarius deliciosus. The sequence continues at coordinate 130,237 of JAKELK010000008.1, forward strand.
TCGCGGTCGCGTTCGTATTCCCGGTCCCGTAGTCGAAGCCATTCGCGGACGCCGAGCCCGGCAGAGCCAATGTCGACAGTCACGGAATCTGATGCTGTGCGGATACACTCCACCACATCTACACCCCCTTCTCTACCATTGGACACCACTCATCTCTCACCCCCTGATTCCTACCCTTCGCGCGGCCGCACACCACCAGGCGTGCCACCCCGATCACGAGCACTCTCAAATGATGGGCAATCCTCTCTGGAGCACTGCCGCGGTCGCTCGGCAACGCGCAACTCTTCCTTCTCTGACCGCGATCGTTCTTCATCAAGAACAAGCCTTGTCGGTGGGACCAGCTCTCCACTGGGAAGTGTAAGTCCGACAGGTCCCAGAGCGGGGCCTGTTGGCAATAGCATCTACTCTGTGTACACGCAGGGACTCAATAGCGCAAGACGGGAAAGTGAGAGCGCGGAGAGTAGTAAAGAGCGCGGTCGCGGTCGCACTGATCATCGGGCGGGTGTCAGCGAAACGAGTGCGAGTCCTCAAAGGAAGACATCCCCTGACGATAGCCGAAGCCCAGAAGCCACCGCTGCAGCTGTCTCCCCGGTCCTTTCTCCAGCCCCAAGATCAAGTCCTGTGGTTCCATCTTCCTCACTTCCCGTCGCTTCCCCAGAGCGCTCACTATCGCCGTCGTCACCTCACCCGCATTCCCAACCGATCGTGCCAAAATCGACGTTAGTGAGAGCGAACATTACACCACCAGAGGACAGGCACCCTCGCCAAGCTTCGAATACGTATTCGCCATCCGTCCTGCGCCACATATCTGTTGCGGTTCCTGCACCACCAGAACAGGCGCCCGCATCCGTGCATGCTGAGAAACCACAGTCGCCGACGCTTGCGCCATCAGCGAGGGATTCTCTAACCCCTCCGAGTAGCCCGAGCGAGCACGGCACATTCGTAGGACGTGCAGCAGAAATCGTGTCGACCGCGCGGGGTCTAATCGGCGCGCTTTGGTCAGGGAGTAATAGCCATAGTCCTGGTGTTCCATGATCCATCGCCCGTAAGTTGCTGAACGATCTTGAACCCTCCATCCTCGTGGCTGACTGTCTGCTGACAGGTCCTACTACTGAGATCCGAGCCCGAGCCGCGCTGTTCTTTTTCCCTACACATTCTACGCATAAATGCGCTGTTGTGCCCATTTTCTCTTCTCTTGAACCCCCAGTGCTCCCTTTGTATACCTGCAATTAATCCCCCTCCCCCCTTCGGCATTTAATCCTGGCATGCCAGCGTTCGATTGCAACATTGTTTATATCTATGCATCCTTTTGGTATTTTACCGCTTTCACTCTTACCCTCACTTTTTTTTGGACCCGCTCCATTATCATAATTAGTATTGCAGCACGAAGTGTCATACTAACGATATTGTACTACTGGACGACGTCGAATTATTCTGATGCATAGCCAAAGCGTAGTCGACTCGTCAAAACGTAATCGCGTCGCTCGAAGAGGCGTGTACATGTATTATTGTTAGTCCTTGTTCAACAAATGTACTTGTATGCCTCCCACTACACTGCGTACTGTGTTCGTTGGTCAATCATTTTAATCCACATGGCATCCGACCCGAAATCTCGCGGGAACCCCACGTAAGGGGATAGGGAGACGCTGCGGTGTAGTATTACACCACTACGACCCTTGAAGCTAATCCCTCTGTTATCAACCGTCGCACGGGTATCATGATAGCCCCCGCCGACGGGCGGAAAGGGCGGCAGAAACTATTCCGCGATCTTTCCAGCTTCCTCCTATTGGCACTACTGGCCCCTCTTTGTTTTAGCTACTGTACAGAGAGCTTATCGCCGGCTCACACGTCACTATCATCTCCGAGTCTCAGCATCCGGCCCAAGAACAGCCTGAGATCACCTCTCCTGTCCCGTTTGGTCCACCATTCGATCGTGCCGACGCAGATGTTGTTATTTGCAGTTACTGATAATTAGTGATGGGAAAGTTCGGTTCAGTTCGGTTCTTTGCTCCATTTAGCTGAACCCCAAACCGAACTAAGGGTTCGGTTCAGGGTGTTTGGCCGAACCCCTGAACTGAACTGTTGGTTCAGGTTCATATCAGTTCAGTTCAGTTTGGGGAGGGTCTGAACGCCGAACCGAACGCTTAATGCTGAAATGACGATCTACTTACGTAATCACACCAAACGCGCAGTCACCAGCACCAGGTATGTGTACCGCAAAAGACGTGGATTAACGCTTTTGGGGTATAGTTGGGAAAAACCAATTAAATTTCATGTCTAAAGTTATGTACAATTACTATTGCTAAGGGTGCATGAGCCAGTGGCTACTATACGGTGTCCTCGTTGTCTCGACACTGCTGTTTAAAGATGTTATGAAGTTGTGCTGCAGGCCTGGCCCATCGCCGCTGCTGCTGTCGTTGTCGTTGTCGATGGTGCGCGCAGTCAGGGGCTGCGGCAATGGGATGCCAGTGCACGTCATCGTCGCCGTTGTTGTTGTCGTTGTCGTCGATGGTGCACACAGCTAGGGACTGCGGCATGGGACTGTTGCACCCCGTCATTGTCGACGCACGTGGTGCCACGGTGGCAGTGGGGTGCACTGTTGCGATCTCCATCGTCGTCGTCAATGGTGCATGTAGCTAAGGGCAGCAGCAGTGGGGTGTATGTGCACTGTCGCAATCCCCATCGTCGTTGATGATGAGCGTCAGACACTCTCCACCTCGGCGGAATGACCTGTCGCCGTTGTCGTGGCATGTGCACATGACTTGGGGCCACGTGAGGACACCAGATCGTCGTCAGCGCCGTAAGTTGCCAGTCAGTGGGTGGGAGCTTACGCGCAACTGATGGTGCTCGTGGTAGCGGCACCAGTGGTGGTGAAGGGGTGCATTGGTGGTGACAACGCAGGTGATGGTGAGAGTGTTGGTATGGTAGCTAAAATGGCCACGTACGCTCAACTGGAAACCTTCGGAAGCCGCGACTTGTTTTTTTATTTATTACGGTGACGTAGAGGTGGCGGATGAGCAAGGTAGTGTGCGTGCGCGAGGGGAGGTGGCGACGACGGCAATGTTGTGGCCGCAATTGTCACGGTCCTGCGCCCATTAGAGATACTGTAAAGGGGAAAAAAGAAATAATAAAAAAAGAAGTCTTGTGAACGGCCGAGAACGTCTAGTCAACCGGGCCTTTGCTGCCTTGATGTACGAGTCAGTACGAGTGATGTCACAGACAGCGCGATCTGAAAGTTTCTTGCATCCATTGAGATCTATCTCGAATAGCAACGAGCCCTCGATGGCTTAGGTTTGAAACCGGGGGTGGATGAGGTACGAGGGAACAAGGAGAAACTTCCCACGGTGTAAGGATCCCTCGGCCCAAATCGGCTACTTTCGGTGTTTTCAACTTCAGACCGGCGTCCCTGCCGTCGCATGGCTTACTGCCATATCGATCAAATCGCACCAGCACTCGCTATCGATCGCCCGCCCTTCCTCCCTCTCTCTCCTCGCTCGCTATCTCCTTCGCTTTCGCTCGCCCTTACCTCTCGTCGCCATGGACCGCCGTCGACACCAACCCTGCAAGACGCTCCCCAGCCACCTATAGACAGGCCGCGCGCGTCCCCGCGCCTCGTGTCGCCTTTGTCCCTCAATCCCCGGGCTCGTCGCATCGTCCATCTCCCCTACTCCTTTGAAGATGTCAAGCTCGCCACACCCGTTCTCGCTACTTCGGCCACGTCGTCCCATTGTCGTGCGTCATAGCGTCTCGGCCCTCCTGTCTGTGCTCGTTCCTTTTACTTAGATGTTAGGTTTCGGTTTCTCGTTCCCGCGCCCATCTCCCTTTGACCGTTTGTCTTTCTCGATCGTCTCCCTCTGCGTTTCGTTGTTCGCTCCCCCTATGCCACCCATTCCCTTTACCTTACTTCTTACTGGCTCGCTCGTAGCTACGAGTTCGACTGTATTTAAACCCTCTTGTTTCTTGCTGAATACACAGCGCCCGGTCGCCTCTCTTTCCCCCTCTTTCTCGCTGCGTGATCGTCTCGGAAGTCAGGCCCTACCGCGGGCACTCGAAGGACATCGCACGTCGTCGCCTCTAGTCGTTGCCTCCCGCTCTCGTCTCGTTTCCGCCCTCGTCTCGTTCGTTCCCGCCCTTGCCTGTTCGCATTCGTACCGGCTCTCGCCGTCGCGAACGCTCCCGACTCGGCTTCTCTGTCCTCCCTCTGTAACATCTGCGGGATCCCCTTCGCCTACGAACTCACACGGACTCGGCTCCGTACAACGGTCAGACCAACGAACGTGCCTTGCCTTTTCTTTTGTCTGAACTGGACCAGCACGCATTTTATTCTCGGCGATGACCACGATAACGACTATGCGACCACGACTGCAGCCACTACGACCACGACGACGAGGCGACGGCAACGAGGCGCAAGGCGAGGCGACCAAGGGGACAGCGATGAAGACGCTAAGTCGTCACCAACGACCGCGACGACCACGGCAACAGCGACGAAGCATTGATGGCGACAACGATATTGTGCAGTTATACTACTTTGCGACGTCTGTACTTGCAAAACAATTTTTGTTTCTCATTTTGTGTGAAAATGTGTGCCTCAAGTCTTTGAGATGAACTTCAGACGGTTGTCTCAGACATCCAGAGAGCTGTTTAATGTGACCAAAGTGGATATCTATACGAGAACACGAGAACATGCCAGTGTCCCATAATGTCAAACAGTTCGCGTTCAAACGCGTTCAAACGCGTTCACGAATTTTCGGGATTTCGCCGAACCCCGAACGGAACCGTCGGTCCGGTTCGGGTCAAACAGCCGAACCTCGAACCTGAACCAGGGTTCAGTTCGGCTAGGTTCGGGTTCGAACCGAAGTTCAGAACTGAACTTTCCCATCACTACTGATAATGTCGCCCTCCGTGTCCACGGAGCGATTTTGTTCATGGCATCACCCGTCTTTGAAACCATGTTCTCATTGCCACAGCCAGATTGGCACTGACTCCGTCTCTCAGGGCGAGCTCGCCTCCTGTAATTAACCTGTTTTGGCGAAGCTGCCGACGGTGGTCTACCCTGTCCTGGTCCCAGTCGAACCATGTTCCCCGAGCGATTTCCTCGCCTCCTGGCCGCCAAAAAGTACGAGATGGCCGTTCTGTCTCGGTCTCACCGTCTGGATCAAGATTTTGCAAACTCAGGTGCTGTTCAAAATTGTCCAATGGACGCCTTCTGTGTCGCATATACGCATGGACTGGCGAGGGTAAGTTAGCTCGTGCAGCTGCGAATGCCTCGCTTCAACACCCGTTGATCCTAGGCGATATCCTCGAGGACAACCCGAAGTTAGACCCCGCGGATATCCCTGCGCTTCAGTGCCTGCTGCAATATCGTCGAGCTTGTTCGGTTGCTGCCGTTTCCACACACCGACACCTGGATATCCCTTCGTGCTGAGCCGGAACAGAGCTGGTGTCGATGGGCGCAATCTAACTGCCCGTGTGCAATTGCACTTGCACACAATGGCTGTTCACAGTCTATCATAGTCGGCCCCGAGAGAGTTGCCCGGTTGTGTGGTCCAACTATATCACACATGCACGCGACCCATTGCGGTGTCCAAGGTAGCTGACCCTGACATGATCAGTCCGTTCCCTGGCGAAGGATGTGCAGACTGTCAGAGCTCTGCTTTTGGGCTGTTGGTGTTTAGTACCCCCCTGGGACAAGAAGTTGAGGATCGTGTCAATAATGTGGGTGAGATCGTTTTGCATTTTCATTTTCGGTACTCATCACATCCGAATTAATGGTTCCTTTGGAATTACCGTTTTGAAGTCAGTCGCTTATGTGTTAGCAAGGGTGTTAGCCATGGTGATGTAAAAAAATTTCGCCTGAAATCTTTGTGTAGTTCACTTACAAGATCGTGGTCACGGTGATATTCTCGTGTCGTAGTATGTCCTGCGTTTCAACCGCCGGAGTAGAGATCGGTGATGCGGTGCGGGGGAGTGACGAGCCTGTAAATGTATGCGGCCTCTCCCCTATTTATTGTCTCCTATTACAATAGCTCGACTCTGTCAATCTAAACACCCATGTTAGTTGGTTTTCTCACAATCTTCCTTTCTCAAATGGCTCCCACCACGCGCAGTTCAAAGGAAACGATACCTACTCCCTTCGGCACACCGTTCGACGACGCCGACGCAGATACCATTCTTCGAAGCTCTGACCAGGTTGACTTCTATGTCTATAGGGTCATATTATCTAAAACGTCCCCTTTCTTCAAGTCAATGTTTTCGCTACCGCAGCCAGACTCTGGCGTCTCGGAGAAGCAAATTCCCATCATCGGTCTGACGGAGAATAGCAAGACCATTGCGGTTCTATTGTCATCTATCCACCCCACTGTCGCCGCCAAGTTCGTACAGTTCGCACCTTTGGACATCATGATAGATGCTCTTGTGGCAGCCAAAAAGTACGACATGGATGTTGTATCTCAGTGTCTGGTTCAAAAGTTTGCCATGTCAAAGGCCATGCTTGACAGCCCTGTGGAGGCCTTCTGTCTTGCATACTCTCACGAATTAGGAGAGGCGGCTCGTGTAGCTGCGAAGGCATCACTCAAGCACCGACTGAGGCTGGACGACATCGGAGACAAGTTGCAGTACACAAATGGACCTGGTCTCCATCAATTATGGAAGTTTCATCATGCTTGTTCTGTTGCCGCTGTTAAAGTTGTCTCCAACGACCATATTTTTGTCGAACTGCCACACGATAGTGCCTGGTGGGACTTCAAAGACAAATGTGGATCCGGATGTCGCAAGTACCACTACAAAGTGGGTCCCTCAGACTCCTGGGACTCCTGGGATGCCACCGCCCCGTGGCACGACTACATAACGCGCGCTCGTGATGTCTTGTTGGAGCATCCTTGCAGTGAGGCAGTGTCCAACGACTCCCTTTTGAAACCCTCCTACATGACTGAGGAAAGAATCTGCATGTCGTGCCAGCGCACCATGTATTGCTTGTCAGATTTTAGTCGCATCTTGGGAGACGAAGTCGAAAGACGTGTCTCGGAGGTGATGCATTTTCTTACATATTTCTTTGACACATCTCACCCCCTACCGAAGGTCAATCTAGAGTTGCCATTTTGACCCTTTTCTGGCTTATTCACTAGAGTCAGAAGTTTCAAATGTCAAGACGCATTATTGGTTCCTGTAGTACAAGTTGTAGTATATCGTAGTTCAGTTTGTACGGGCTGTCCTGTGTTCATGTACTGCACCAGCGTGGATGGATGCACGTGGCTGTCGGAGCCTCAAACTGGTTACACCTCCGGTCGCCCTTGTAGGTTTCCTTGATCGCCATAGTGTATGATAGAAACACGCTGAAAAAATACAGTAACTTGTTTTGACTTTGACTTGTGGCCCAGTGGGTGACGCAAAGATAAATGGTATCTATGCATGTTTTCATTGCTACAGCCACAAATTAGCACCGACGTGACTCCAGGCTCACCGCTGGCACTCACAGCGCTCACCTCCTGCAATCAATCTGACCGAGAATAGCAGTTTTTCTTTTCTTGGCGAATATGCTGACCCTATTGAACCACGTTCGTGAGCGACTCGACTGCCACCATCGTGGCCGCTGACTCGGAAAATTACGAGATGATCGTCCCGTCTCACCATCTGGACTTTAGACCGAGATTTTCATTGTAAACCCAGATGTTGTTCAAAGGCATCTACAGTAATGGACCCCGCGAATCACGCGTTAATCACGTTTCAGTGTCATATCGAGCACTTCGGCCACTGCTGTTTCCACAGTCACAGTGGTAGAACAGGACGCGGTACGCTTCCGTTCACCCCTATTTACGTGTGACTCCTATTACCGTGACAACACATCGGTTGGTTCTTCTCAATGGTCCCACGTCCGAGTCCCACCACGCGCAAGCGCAGTTCAAAGAGCTCAAAAGAAATGACACCTATTCCCTTCGGCCCACCGTTCGACGACGCCGACGCAGATACCATTCTTCGAAGCTCTGACCAGGTTGATTTCTATGTCTATAGGGTCATATTATCCAAAACGTCCCCTTTCTTCAAGTCAATGTTTTCGCTACCTCAACCAGACTCTGGCACCTCGAAGAAACAAACTTCTATCATCAATCTGACGGAGAATAGCGGGACCATTGTGGTTCTATTGTCATCTATCTACCCCACTGTGCCTACCAAGTTCGTACCTTTGGACGTCATGACAGATGCTCTTGTGGCGGCCAGAAAGTACGATATGGATGTCGTATCCCAGTGTCTGGTTCAAAAGTTCGCCGAGTCGGAAGTTGTGCGAGACAGCCCTGTGGAGGCCTTCTGTGCCATGTGCTCCCACGAATTAGGAGAGGCTGCTCGTGTGGCTGCGAAGGCATCACTCAAGCATCGATTGAACCTCGACATCATCGGAGACAAGTTGCCGTACCTAAACGGACCTGCTCTCCATCAATTATGGAAGTTCCACCGTGCTTGTTCCGCTACCGCCGCTGAAGCCGTCTCTGGCACTCACCTTACCTGGATCGCAAGTGCAGACAGGACCTGGTGGAACTTCGTACGGGATAAATGTTCACAATGTCCCAAATGTCCCAAGCATCAGTATGATGTGGGTGCTACCTTCCTACACACCTGGGACGCCCCCACCCCGTGGCACAACTACATAACACGCGCTCACAACGTCTTGTTGGAACATCCTTGCAAGGAGGCAGTGGCCGACTACTCCGTTCTGGAACCCTCCTACGAGGAAAGACCGTGTTACTCTTGCCGGTGTAGTTTGATTGCTTTGCCAGAGTTTATTCGCCTCTTGGGAGAAGAGGTTGAAAGGCGTGTCTCGGAGGTAAGGCATTTTCTTGCATATTTCATTGACATGTCTCACTCTGTGGCTCCTACCGAAGGTCGATCTAGAGTTTCCATTTTGACCTTGTGTGTGGTCTATCAGCCTATGTCCAACCACTGGCAGGAGCTCTAGAGTTGCGAGTGGCAAGGCGTTGTCATTATGTATATCGTAGCTTAGGTCGTACGGTCTAGTCCCTTAGTTGTTTGATTGGTAGCCATGTATGAATATGAGCAGAGTGTTGTCTTTTGTCGCCGTAGCGGTATTGCAAGCGCCGAGAGGGCCTAGTATTCATTTAAACAGTCCAGAGCGATTGTTTAAATTACATTCTTAGATCCGAGAAATGTGGGCTTCATTCGTGGGGGGGTTGTCTTCACGATCACGACCACGAGACAGACTCATTTCCGAGCCAAAAACAAGTGAGTGCCAGGCTTGGTGCCAGCCTGAGGTGCTTTCGCATTGACTCTTGTAAGGCCGGCGTCACCAAGGCCGTCACGTACTACGTCCTCGCTGGGCTCATAACGATAGATATTGATTGTTGACTACCCAATTACTAAACTTGTTATATATACCTTCCACGCGTACGAAAACGAAGTCCATGCTTTTATCTTTGCGTTAACGATATCTGTCCGCGTCCGTATCTGTGCCTTCAGCGCTTCCGTGTTTCTTATTCTTATTCTCTGCTCTATCACTTCTATCTACGCTTCTCCCCGAGTCGAAGTCTATTACTCGCTACAGAATTTCCCTCTCGTTCTCAGAATTTCCCTCAGGCTACCTTCAACCCCGTATATTCACTCGTCGTTGTCATGACGGTTCGTTTCAAGAGAACGAACTTTTTCGCAGTATTGCACGAACTCAGTGGCCTTGGCAGTTGCCGGCGCTTCTATAATTAATACACCTCCCAGTACGACAGTACTTTTTTCTCTACTCACTCACCCTCTCTTGTTTCTCCCATTTACTGTAACGATCATGGCTTCTACGCAACCGTTACGAAGACTTCGAAGATTATTTTTTCGTTTCTCTTTAGTCAACCCTTCAAGCACGGCTGACACTGTTGCTAACGACGCCTCTGCTGAATTCCTTGGAACGTAACCGCGCGTAACCCCTAACCTAGAGCCCAAGGATGCGAAGCCTGGCAAAGATCCATCATGTCGCCCGCGTGCACAGAGATTGGGGAGAAGGTTGCTCTTCTCCATGTCCACGTACGTTCACTCTCCTTCGTTCGCGCCGCTAGCTATACGGTGTGTGCAACAGGGGACTGTATGGCACGTTGGCTAGCAAATATTAAAGTGAGTCTTTTGTCTGTTCTATGTCCGCGAGATCGAACCCGCCACACCCGACCGCGGACTCAGAGCGTGCCTTCTTGTCCAAATGTGGAAAGGTCATTGACGCTACGGTAATGGTGTGTGTGGACCGCAGGTAGATTCGGCAAGAACAGCAACGACGCTCGACTCTTTTTCATTCCTGATGATAAACGTGCTTCAGGTTCTTATACATTTAACTCGTTCCTTACCAACCCTCGCTTGGGTTGAAGTGAAGACGGCACCACACGGCCAACGCGATCAGCAACGACTCGGACATCTTGCCACCACACCAAACAACGGTTTCAACAACGAGCAAGTCTCGGCGAGGAATGCCGTGCCGATGGGTAGCAGTAGGCCCTTCATGTCGATGATATACCAACGCCTGATGAGCAGAATGGGCACCATTCCTTACGGTGCCGGCGTCGGGCGTGGTCAGGCAGGGGTGGAGAACCAGGACCCGGGTTGCGCGCGCGTCACCAACCATGGGTTCCACCCGTATGCGCGGCGACGTCGTTCTTGTACATCGGTGTTCTTCTCTTGGCGACTTGCTGCACTGTCGTGCTGTGTTTCACTGTTGCTACTACATCTGAGGTTACTGTCTGCATCGAGGTGTCCTGTCTGTCTGTCTGTCTGTCGTTTGTATTTTCGTTTTGGAATAACGAAAAGATTGTCATTTAATCATTAATCTTCCGCTTCGCACACCGACCATGTACATTTTCCGAGTTCCTCCCTACCATGTAGAGTTAATTATCACGCATCACGACGCATTCCGTACTACTACTGGCACTATATGTTGTTGCTATTTCCTTGAGGCATCGTTAGCATATCTCAACGGGTCTGAAGGAAAACGGCGCTACCTTGCTCGCCCGTGGTCTGCGCATAGGATTTCACGGCATTCTCGAGAAGAAACTGGGCGAGTTTGAATTTCTGGTTGTGGGTTGCGCAATCTATTGGAGTTTGACCAGACTGGGCCTTGGCGTTCAAGTCTGCGCCGTGCTCCAGTAGCAGCCGTGCAACACCGATGCCACCGTCTTCAGAGTCGTACTTGCCTCGAGACACCTCATGCAATGGGGTCAATCCAAGGCCAGCCTCCGCGTTCACATTGGCACCACGGTCAAGAAGTAGCTGTACGATCGCGAGCTTTGCATTGAAGGACGCAATATGTAAGGGTGTCCACTGGTCGGTGCGTGGTGCATTCACATCCGCGCCGTACTCCAGTAATAGCTGTGCAAGAGGAACATCTTGAGATCTGAATTTTCCGTACGATACGCTGTGCAAGGGGGTATCTCCAAGGTCACCCTCCGCCTTCGCATTCGCACCACGGTCGAGAAGTAGCCGTGCGATCGCGAGGTTCCCATGGTAGGATGCAACATGTAACGGTGTGAAGCAGTCGGCGCTTGGTGCGTTCACATCCACGCCGCGCTCCAGTAACAACTGAGCAACACGGACACCATCGTCTTCAGAGTCGTACTTGCCTCGAGGCACCTCGTGCAATGGGGTCGATCCAAGGCCAGCCTCCGCCGTGTTCACATTGGCACCACGGTCAAGAAGTAGCTGTACGATCGCGAGCTTTGCATTGAAGGACGCAATATGTAAGGGCGTCCGCTGGTCGGTGCGTGGTGCATTCACATCCGCGCCGTACTCCAGTAATAGCTGTGCAAGAGGGACATCTTGAGATCTGAATTTTCCGTACGATACGCTGTGCAAGGGGGTATCTCCAAGGTCACCCTCCGCCTTCGCATTTGCACCTCGGTCGAGAAGTAGCCGTGCGATCGCGAGGTTCCCATGGTAGGATGCAACATGTAACGGTGTAAAGCAGTCGGCGCTTGGTGCGTTCACATCCACGCCGCGCTCCAGTAACAGCTGAGCAACACGGACACCATCTTCTTGGGATTCGTACCCGCCAAACGAAACTTTGTGCAAGGGGTTCTCTCCGTTGTCGGCCTTTGTGTTCGCTGCTGCACCGTGATCAAGAAGTAGCCGTACGACCTCAAATTTCCCATAGTAGGATGCCATATGTAAAGTTGTCCAGTCGCATTGCGTGTTCACATCCACGCCGCGCTCCGGTAATGGCTGTGCAGCACGGGCACCAACTTTTTGAGATCCGTATTTGACGTCTGTCGCTCCATGCAAGGCGGTCTTTCCGGTAGTAGTCTCCGAGTTCGCTTTGGCATTATGATCGAGTAGCATCTGTACGATCTCGAGCTTTTTAAAGTAGGATGCCAAATCCAGTGGGGTCGCGTTGCTTTTGTCCTGCTCGTTCACATTTGCGCCGTACTCTAGTAATAACTTCGCAAGATCACAATCATTGTCTTGGTTCTGAGACGTCTCCCGTTTCGACAACAGGTGCAGCGGAGTCTGGCCGTCACCGTTCCGCGAGTTGACGTCGGCCTGATGCTCAAGTAGCATCTGAGCCACTGAGAGCTCTCCGGTGTTTACTGCTAGGTGAAGTGGAGTCCCGAAGTCGTCTCGCTGAGCATTCACATCTGCGCCATGTTCGAGTAGAAATTTCACCGCATCGACAGTTACCATGTCACGAAGGTCGATGGTTTTGTGCAGCGCAGTTTGGTTTCTCGTGTCTCGAACATCAACATTCCCACCATGCTCGAGCAGGAGCTCCGCCACCGCCAAATTATTTCTGGATAGTGCTGCGACCAGCGGAAATCCGTAAAAGCCACCGATGGCGTTTACTTGCCACGGGTGCTTCGTGATGATGTGCCGAGTTAGGCCACGGAATCCACAGAGTGCTGAATAGTATAATGGACTCGGCATCTCCGACGACGACTTCCCGCTTGACCCTGCGTCTATGTCATATAGGCCTATCCACGCCGCAAAATGTGTTTTGTCCAGGTCAAAGAGGGTCTTCATTCCATCCTCCACACGTGAGGCAACGTCCTCGAATTGTGCATGTATGACCCAGTACCGAGCTGCATATTCGGCCAGAGGGGAGCCTTTGATACTCGTATTGTCGTCGCGATCGTCCAGATGAAGAAGTCCGAGACAGACCTGCGCGAGCATGGTATGTGCGATCCCGGGAAGAATGTGGTATGGGGTGAAGTGTCCAGTCGAAGACGCGAGATGACCGGATGTCAAGAACTCTTTGACGGACAGGTGAGAAAATTGTACCACCCGGGAGCCCCGGTTATCGACGATGGCAACCAGACTCGAACATATGGATAACACAGCCCCCTCTTGGTCCTTGGGCCGCCAGTTCGCATGGAACTTTGGAATGCCTCCCTGGGCCGTATCAAAGTCAAATGTAAGCACTTCGGCTAGCTCCTCGACACGAAGCGGCCGGACGGCAACTGCGAGACAGTGAAGGAGACGGCGAGCGTGTTTTCGGTTTTTCTCGCTGAGATTCTTTAGCATACGTTCATAAGTTTCGTCCAGGGTCCTTGGTAGCGCCTTGAGAATCCCTTGTACGTCTGGTTGGGCCGCGTGCCGCAGTGTCTCGAGTTGACAGAATACCCATTGGAACCTGTACGGCATATTATAAGTGATTTATCGTCGGGAATGGAGAAACACCCATACATTCCGTCCGCCCTTTCAGAGAGCTCCTTGATAACCAGTCTCTTATTCTCGTCCCTCCAGTCCCTCATGTACTCATCCAGAGACACGACAGAGCTGACATAGTCAGCGATAACAGTCTTTTGTCTGATTTCATCGTGAAGGGGAATGGCATTAACGGCCAGTGGCTTGAGTTTAGTTTGGATGTCAACTTCCTGGCGACTCGTAACACCTATATGCAAATTCGGAAGTTGCAGATGAACAAGGTCCTTGACAAGGTTGAGGACTGCCTCTCGTGGGGTTGGCATCCCAGACTCGGGACACTCGTCGAGCGCGTCCATGATGATGAAAATTGGGCGTTGAGCCGCAACAAAGATCATCTCCTTTAGACGGTCGATCAAGATACCATTGCTGGGTTGTTGCGTTCCCTTCCCGTGTATCGAATAAAGTCGGTAGATGATGTCGCAACAAGGCTTCGAGTAAGCTGAAAGCTGGACCATGAGAGAGGTGACAAGGTTGCGGACGTTTTGCTTTTCTTCGTCCCGAAAATCGAAGTAGAAATACGCTAATGTAGCCTTTCCGGCGTCGCGTAATGTCGTAATGTGTTGTATGATAGCAGAACTTGGGGTCAACATGAGTACCGTAACCGGCGGCGACAATCAGGAATTGACCAACCAGACGACGCTCTTCCCCGAGCCAGCTATGTAAACAAAGAGATAATCAGGAATTGACCCTTGAATTGACCTATGAAGTATTATAGAGACGCATACGTTTCCCATGGATCCATAGGAGGGAACCATCTGACATCCAATTCTTGAATACACCGGCTCCAAACAGCCACGTGGGTGGTTCCTTATGGTAGACCTCGCAAGCGGTGTTGTGGTTTGTCGACGGGTCTGGCGGAGAGAACCATTTTCGAACGTCCTGCTCTATCTGGTTCCCTGGGGTCGAGCTTCAGTGTTCACGATGGAGGCGATGGAAGTAGCAGCTTACGGACACTTGAGCTCAAAAGTGGCCCTCATAGTCTGAGCTATGGCCATCCTGACCTCCTCCTGTATCAGACTATCTAACCTTTTCAATGCATCCTCAATATCTGTCCTTCCTAATAGTTTTCTGGAAATTATTTCTGATCAAATATTGGAGCGGTCAGGTGTGAAGTGTATCTCATAGATATAACTCACTTGATCGCGTTCGTTTCATCTCTTTCGTCGCGATGGAGAGGATAGAGTACCTCAGCCACGATCTTCACAAATACTTCCACCATTTCGGCCGTCAAGGAAATCTGAGTATAAACCTCAAGGCGTTTGAAGAAGCTCTCGATGCGCCCAAAGAGTTCGACAAGCGCATCGTGGCTCGCTCTTGCACCTCTTGCCGCCTATACAATGTTGGTATTAGGAGCGGTCAACGAATTGCGGCGGAGAAGATACGGACAGCAAGGAGGACACCGATCCCAGTAAAGATGGCCCCTGCAGGGGGAAACGCCTGCACAATAACGTCAATGTCAGGGGATATTTTATGTCATCACGGACTGAGACGCACCATGCCAGCAACCCCGCCAAGAGTATCAGAAAATGTGTAGAGGATATCCACCACCGGACTGATCCACATCATCAACCTGTGATCACCATCCCTAAACTGCTGAAACGCCTCGGCCTGGCCCCGAAGTATGGCTAAGATTGCATCGACAGAGTCACATCGTTTCATCTGAGTGGCGAGCGGATGGCTGAGAAGTTGATTCCCAGTCGTCTTCTCGTACTCGCTCAAAGCGTGGCTCAAGGCAGCATCAAGGATTGATTTGAAGTCCGAGGATGGGGTAGATGTCTGACCCAGGGTGGACGAAGACATAGTATTTGCGACGGTAAGTTCGCTGATGACAGCAGAATGCAAGAGTATGTAGAGTCGAGCAGGGAACACGAGGCCCTTTTTTTGGACAATATTTATTCCGGGACAGTTGACAGAATTTGAAACGTAGGAAGAGTCGAGACTCGCCAGTGCGTAAAGAAATGTAAATAGCCGGGGCTAGAGGGGCCATGAAAGCCAGTAAAAGAGTATATTGTAAGGCCCGTTACTTGTAAGGGGGTTGAGTCCTGACAGTCATGACAGATGGATATGATGGAGATCGAAGGACCCGGAATCGTGAGACAGACAGAGACAGGCTTGGAGACAGGATTCAGTACATCAATGCTCTCAGGCTCAAGCTCGGGTTGATTCACATCGTAAATACTAAGATGGCTCATGTTTATTCTGAGCTCCGGTCCTGGGCGCGTTGTGTTCACGGCCACGTGGCAGACTCATTTCAGCTCTGATATAGCGCCTAGCGCCGATAGACAGCTTTCCCTTACCAGTAAAGCTAGAGGAACGAGCCATTTCTACATGGGCGAAGCAAGGTTCGCAATTATGGACCTCCATTTGACGACGCAGATACCATCCTCCGAAAAAATGGATCAAAAAAAAAAAAAAAAAATACCATCCTCCGAACTGCGGATGACCTCGGCTCCTATGTCTGCAACTGAAGTCATGTAAACTCATTTTGTAAGAAGCGTCCCCCATGTTCAGAGATATTGATCTTTTTTATTCTCCCCTGCCCTACTCTTTGTAGCAAACATGACAATGACGATGACCACAAAGACGGCCTCCCCCTAGTCCGGCTCCTAGAGAGTAGCGTGACACTGTCGATGCTCCGTACGCCATCTACCTATCATAGTCTCACCACCCCACGCCCCGCCGCCGTACGCCGCGCAAAGCCACAGGCAGGATGACGCTTGCAACGGGTAAATACGAGGTCAGCGGGCTCCGCAGCACGCTCACCACGCGGCTGCAGATGCACGCATTCATTGCGCCGCAGCCGCTGCGCATGTTCGGCGTCGCGTATTATCCGCGCCCGCAGATGCTGCTGCAGACCGGGGCGGCGCGCACGCTCAGCGCTCGGGCGGCACGTCGACCTCGGCTCGTTCATCGCTGTGCGGCACTTCGTCGAATACCACTGGGCGCGAGGCGAAACCCCGCGCGACTTTGCGCTGCTCAAGGCGGACGAAGACGGCTTTGCGGAGGTGTTCCTCCCCGTCCTGCTCACGAAAGGCAGCAGGCGGGAAGAGGCGGCGGCAGTGGGCGAGTGCAACGACTTGCGGTGCCAGTTTGGGAATCTGATGGTGCTGTGGCCTAGACCGGAGACATTGGAGTGGTAAGGCAATGAACGAGCGGCCATGCGGTTGGGTTTGGGGGACGGAAAGGAAGATTGTCGTTCATTTCCAGATGATCAACTTGTCGTCGTTTCGAGTATTGGGGAGAATTATCATTTCTATTCAATTGGCACCGCGGAGGCATTCAGAAGTGAGTGGCACTTGATTAGTAAGCAAATACACACAAAAGGAAAACGATCATTTTGCGTGTTGGCTATTGCAATCGCCTTTTCTTAGGAGACGATATGGTCTCCTCCAAGTGCAGTTCAATGGGTTCAAACGAAACGTCATCTACCCCCTTTGGCCCCCCGTTCGACGACACCGACGCAGACACCATTCTTCGAAGTTCCGACCAGGTCGACTTCTATGTCTATAGGATCATATTATCCAAATCATCCCCTTTCTTTAAGTCAATGTTCTCGCTACCCCAACCAGACACCAGCGCCCCAGAGAAGCCTGATCCAAATCCTGTCATCAATTTGACAGAGAATAGCAGGACCATTGCGATTCTATTGGCATTCATCTACCCTGTTGTTTCTGTGGCCACTGAAAGTACTGAACCCATCTCGTTGGACGACATGATGGATGCCTTTGTGGCAGCCACAAAGTACGATATGGTGGCCGTATCTCAACGTCTCAATCAAAGGTTTGCGGTGTCAAAATTTGTGCAAGACAGCCCCGTAGAGACGTTCTGTGTCGCGTACTCCCACGAACTAGGAGTGGCGGCTCGTGTAGCCGCGAAGGAATCACTCAAGCATCGAATGAGCCTGGACACCATCGGAGATAAGTTGCAGTACACAAACGGACCTGGTCTCCATCAATTATGGAAGTTTCATCGTGCTTGTTCCGCTACCGCCGCTGAAGCTTTATCCGGTAGGCACCTTACCTGGATCACAAGTTCAGACAGTTCCTGGTGGGACCTCGCAGACACTGGTTGTCTACGATCATCCGGTTGTCGTAAGTATCGCTATGCAGTCGGTCCCTCAGGAGATTCAAACGTCTGGCGTACTACCGCCGCGTGGCACGACTATATAACGCGCGCTCACAATGTTTTGTTGGAGTATCCTTGTAAAGAGGCAGTGGCCGACTACTCCGTTCTGAAACCCTCCTACAAGGAAAATGAAAGCACGTGTTCCATTTGTCGGTGCGCCTTGATTAGTTTGCCAGAGTTTGTTCGCTTCTTGGGAGAAGAGGTCGAAAGACGTGTCTCGAAGGTAAAGGCACCTTCTTGCTTATTTCCTCGACGGCTCACTCGATGGCTCCCACCAAAGGTCGATCTTGAGTTGCCATTTTGACCTTCTGTGGTCCACCTATCCATGCAACTATATGAATTAAGCCACTGAAGTTGCGAGTGGCAAGGTATTGTCCTTATGTATTAGGCCTGGTCGTACAGCCCAGTTCCCTAGTTGTCTAAAGACCCATGTATGAATATAAGCAGAGTAGTTGTCCTTTGTCGCCGTAGCCGTCGAAATTCATATTGCAAATACCAAGAGGGCCATTCATTTAAACAGCGTCCTGCTGTGTAAATTGCATCTTCGTGGCGAAAGACGAAAGAAGTCGGAGTTTGGATCTGGTAGATTTGAGTAACGCCGTATGTACCATGATGAGATCAGTGCAAAACTCGCACTGGCATCGATATCTGTAAAAGAAATGTCATCTACTGCCTTCTGCCCACCGTTCGGCCACACCGATGCAGATACTATTCTTCGAAGTTCCGACCAAGTCGACTTCCCTGTCTATAGGATCATATTATCTACATCATCCTCTTTCTTCAAGTCGATGTTTTCACTACCGCAACCAGAAGCTAGCGTCTCGGAGAAGCAAAATCCTGTCATCGATCTGACAGAAAATAGCAAGACCATCTCAATTCTATTGGCACTTATCTACCCGGTTGTGTCTGCGGCAACCGAACCCGAATCTTTGGACGACATGATAGATGTTCTCGTGGCGGCCAAAAAGTACGATATACCCGCCGTATCTCAACGTCTCCTTCAAAGGTTTACGGAGTCAAAACTTGTGCGAGATAAACCCGTAGTGGCATTCTGTGCCGCGTACTCCCACGAATTAGGAGAGGCGGCTCGTATAGCTGCGAAGGCATCACTCAAGCATCGAATGAACTTGGACAACCTCGGAGGCATGTTGCAACATACAAACGGACCTGCTTTCTATGAACTATACAAGTTTCACCGTGCTTGTTCCGCTACCGCTGCTGCAGCCGTCGCCGGTGCGCACCTTCCCTGGATCACAACCGGACACCATACCTGGTGGAGCATCGCAAATAAGGGATGCATAAGAACCGATTGTCTCAAGTATCAGTACACGATGGGTCCCTCACAATTCGCTTGGAAAACCCCTGCCTCGTATCACGACTACATAACGCGCGCCCACAAAGTCTTGCTGGAGCATCCTTGTAAGGAGGCAATAACCCCCAACTACTTTCTTAATCCCTCTTACGGGGAAAAGGCGTGTTGGCAGTGTCAGCCCTCCACGTTTGGCCTACCGGAGTTTAGTTACCTCTTAGGGGAAGAGGTCGAGAGACGAGTTTCGGAGGTGAGACACTTTCTGACATATTTCCTTAATACATCACTCAATGGTTCCTGCTGAAGGTCGATCTAGTCCTGCCATTTTGATCTTCTCCACCTATGTGCAATTACCTGAATCAGGCTCCCTGCAATTGCAAATGCCAAGGCGTTATCATTATGGGTTCTTGTAGTATATCTCGAGTTGTAAGAGCGCTCCAATTCTCCAATTGTTTGAATACCCATGTATAAATACAAACGCCTTTCTCATCGTCGAGATGCACATTGCGAATACCAAGACGTCCTAATTTCATTTTCATGCCGCAGTGGGGTTGAGGCCGTTGAGGACTGTTTAAATTACATCTTTAGATCTGAGTAGTGTGAGCTCCGGTCCTGGGAACGTTGTGTTTCACGGCCACGAGGCAGCCCGGATATAGCGCCGATAGGCAGCTTTCCTTCACCGGCCTCACCAGTATTTTAAGCCGAAAGACCGAGTCATTACTACATGGGTGGAAGCAAAGTTCGCGATTATGGACCTCCATTTGACGACACAGATGCAGACACCATCCTCCGATCCGCAGATGACCTCGACTTCCGCGTTTACAGGGTCATCTTGTCGAAAGCGTCCCCCGTGTTCAGAGATATGTTCACTTTCCCCCACCCCGGTCCTTGCAGCAAACACAACATTGGCGATGACGACGACCATAAAGACGGCCTACCCCTGGTCCGGCTCCCAGAGAGCAGCATGACATTATCGATGCTACTGTATGCCATCTACCCCGTTTCACCACCCCACGCCCCTCCGCCATACGCCGCGCAAGGCCGCGGGCAGGACGACGGCACACTGGACACCCTGACGGAAGCCTGGCTCGCAGCAGATAAATACGAGGTCAGCGGGCTCCGCGACGCGCTCACGGCGCGGCTGCAGACGCACGCGCTGATGGCGCGGCAGCCGCTGCGCATGTTCGGCGTCGCGTACTATCTGCGCTCGCAGACGCTGCTGCAGTCCGCGGCGGCGCGCACGCTCCCGCTCGCGCCGCTGTCGCTGGACGCGCTCGGGCGGCACGTCGACCTCGTCCCGTTCATCGCCGTGCGGCACCTCGTCGAGTACCATCGGGCGTGCGGCGAGGCCGCGCGCGACTTTGCGCGGCTCAAGGCGGACGAGGACGGCTTTGCGGAGGTGTTCCTTCCCGCGCTGCTCGTGCAGGGCACTTCTGCGGCGGGAAGAGGAGGAGGTACGCGAGCGGCGCGCGTGTGCAAGGACTCGCGGTGCCAGTTTGGGAATCTGAGGGTGCCGTGGCCTAGACCGGAGACGCTCGAGTGGTGGCGGAGGTATATGGAGGCACTGAGCGTGAAGCTCGGCGAGCGGCCGGCGATGTCTGCTACGGCTGCCATGGGCGCGTGCGTGGACGAGTGGGAGTCGTTGGGGTCAAAATTATGTGCTCGCTGTCGGGGCTCCGCCGCGTCGGCACTGGTTCTGGCGCACACATCTCTGGAGGAGATGCTCAAGGCGGAAATCGAGGAGGAGGTGAGGACACGAGCACGCTTTACTTACTTTTGAAGACTAACGTGCTTCTACCTGGCAGGTCCAATTCGAGCACTACATCAGCCATATGGAATCTTCCATGTTTCCGAGGTGATGACAGCTTGGGAAGCCCGCATTTATGTTCAAAGGTGTAACGTGTAACTGGTGATGTAACCACTCAAAAGCCTTAACGCGCCGTCTGCCGCTGTATCATACCCACATGTAACTCACAACTGTGGCTGCAGCACCAACACCGAAAGTACCTCTGACACTGACCAAGTAGTTCGAAACCGTATTGACCAAATTGATGATGGTATGTGGGATAGATGAAGTGCTTTACATCAACGATAGTATGTGGATGCCACTATGTTCTGAGTATCTCCAACCAAATAAATGCAGGGGGCGAATCACGAGACGCAATCCTATCTATAGCCTTGCCTTGACGCTCACCAGCTTGCTTCTGTCTTGTAAAATTTTCGCCGCTTCATTGACGATGTTATCCACGATAGTCTGCGCAGGCAATATGTCGTCGATAACTGCGGCGACGTTGCCCAATAGGAACGAGACTGCCTGGATTGACTTCTCGGGGTGCTTCTCTAGTTCGTGCTGGTTCGGGATGATACCCTTTGACGTGAGCTCCTTGATCTCCGCCTGGCGGTTCTTCTCCCAGTCGTCGACGTACGGCGTCCGACGCACGCGCAACGGGCGGCCGGTGTAGATGAGCGTGCGAACAACGTCAGAGTGACCCGCGCTGAGAAGAGCCTGCTTGTGCGCCTTGCTCGCGCCCGCTTCCTCCGATGCGACGAACCGCGTGCCAACCCAGACGGCCTGCGCACCGTAGACCAGATTCGCCGCGAGCCCACGCCCGTCGTACACTGCGCCAGCACCGATGACCCAAATCGGCTGGCCGGTGAGCGGTGAGGTGCGGCCCTTGACGGCGTCAACTACAGAAGGGATGAGGATGGACGCGGAGATGTCCCCTGTGTGGCCACCGCCCTCGCCTGCCTGGGCACAGATGATATCAACGCCGGCATCGAGTGCCTTGTTGACGTGCTTGGGGTGGCCAACCATCTGTTCGTTCGTCGGTTAGCGTTCAAAGGCGGGGAGGAAGGAGAGAGACTGACGTTCATGATGAGGATGCCAGCTTTGTGGAGTTTGTCGACGACTTCCCTGGGCGGTACACCAACGGCGGAAACGAATAAGCGCGCCTTCTCCTCGATGATCACGTCAATGAGCTCAGGAAGCTGACCGTGCGTGTAATCGTGCTGACGTCAAGCGTGCTCAGCGTTTAGAGACCCGGAAATGGGACGGGGCCGAGACCTAGTGACGTACATTGGTCTTGCGTGCATTGCCACCAACCTGGGGCAGAAGCAGGTCAACTCCGAAAGGTGCATTTGGATCCTTCAGGTCCTTTTTTAGGGCTATAATCTGTTCCGTTCACGAATATTAAGCGCTCGAACACGCTCGCCGGGTTGAGAAATGCGAGAAGTTCTGGCTATGCTCACCTGTTGTCGCATAATCTTGGGCGTGTACCCGACACCTCCAATCACACCGAGGCCGCCCGCGTTGGTGACAGCGGCGGCAAGCTCAGGACCCGCTGCGACGTTCATCCCTGCAAGAAGTGTGAGTTGTCAAATTCATGTTGTACAGTAGGACGGAAATTGACGCACCTGCGAGAAGGATGGGGTGTTTGATACCGAATAACTCGGTGATAGGTGTGGAGATGACGGTCATTCTGACAAGCCTTGGTTTGCAACGGGAAAAGAGTGGTTAGCAGCAGTCGTGGTATTCCGATTTAGTTAGAGCCCGTCCGGTGCACGGTTTGTCGCGCCCGGCATCAGCCAAAAAAAAAACATTGTTTTTTATTTGTTGGTCCCGGCAACGTGACCGTTCGGTGCAGTTGGTCACACCTGACTGCGGCCGAGGTCGCGCCCGACCGCCCTGCCAAAAATAAAAACGGGTATGGACCCGTTTTTTTTCGTTGTTGCGGTCGACTGGCTTTGCCTACCATACATTATATAATGAAATCGCGCTTATGTCATCACTAAACACACGTCCAAAGAGCATAGGATATGGGGTGTAAAGCGGAAAATGCAATCGTGCAGGCCTCCTCGTGGCGCGAGATCTTGTAAGTGTGTGTGAGGTGGTCGCAGATGTGTCCCTGTCCAATCTCTAAGGCTGCGCGCAAGTACAGGAAGGTCGAGAACGCAAACAGTGGGCTGCACAGAGTGTAGCTTGGAACAGGTGTCGAGGGTCATGCACGCTTCTGCAACACACGAAAATTCGCAAGGGTTCCATTTGTGATCAGGAAAGCGTTGGGTTCAAGCCGCTAAGGCCGCGTACGAGTGCAGCACGTTGGGAAATGCAATGGAACTACACTAATGTCTCTGGCTTCACTGGCTTCACCTCGACCAAATTCATAAAAACCATTGCCTATCGCGACCGAGTATTTACGTTCGGCGGTCCGACTAGATATTTTTATTGCCGGAGCTGACCGATTTCTCCCACTCGTCAGACTGAGGTCGCGAGCGGCCATTTCCGTGGGGCGACTTTGCACCGGACGGGCTCTAAGTACTACAGTATGATCCGGCTGCCGGTGTTAAAGCAAAGATCTCGCCGGACTGCGATATCACATGATGGAAATGGATCGGCTGTACTTTTCATCGGAAAAAAGATTAAATATTGGATGTAATGAGTGGTCCTAATAGTATATGCAAAATGAAGCACTCGTAAATACGGGGCATGTCGCATAATAGAGCGAGAACTGAGATCTGGGGAGGATGTATGCAGTGTCAAACGCTGACAAGCTCTACGTGGGTGAATTCTCGGGTGTTGGTTGACTTGCAGACCGCATGAGTCTTCGCAGATGCGCTAGCTCACCCGCTAGATGCCTGCGTGAAAGTGGGGACGGCTCAGCCAGGCTCAGCAGGTGCTATAAAAAGACAGGACAACGCACTCCGCGGTTTTCTCGGCCCTCTCGCTTGCTTCCGCCGAACTCCGCGCTTGCTCTTGCAACCCACTGATCTGCTCACGGAACTCCTCTTCTACTTCGTGCCGAATCCGTGCGTCATCCTCTCGCAGCTGCTGGACGCTCGCCACGTCGACCTTACGTAACTTACTCTCCTCTAATAGCTTGGCGTATTTCTTTCCGGTCACCTCTACCTCGTTCCGCCAGCGCTCCTCGCGCTTTTGCATGTCTTCGCGAAGACCATCGACGTCTGCGCGCCAGGCGGACTTCATTCCCTTGAGGGAATCGCGCAGGGTGATGTATTCGCGTTCACTCTTGGATGAAAGAGCGGTAGATTCCGTCAAAGCAGCCTCCATCTCACGGAGGGATTTCTTCGAACTGGTGGTCTCTGCCTTTAATTGAGCTTTGAGAGCAACCGCCTCTGTTTCTGCCTTTCGTGCACGCTCGAGAACCTGAATTCATGAACCGATCAAAATAAAAAAGGGACTTTAGTCAATATCAATGAGGGTAGAGAACACACCTCTTGGAGCAGTCGCTCCTTCCTAGCGACGACATTGTTTAACCCCTCGTTCTCCAGGCGTAGTCGTTCCCTAACCTCCTTCAAGTCTTCTGTCTGGCGAGTGAGCTGTGCGACGCTCCGCTGAGACAGACGCAGTTGTGCCTTGGTATTCTCAAGGGCATTGCGGGCGTTTATCACGCCAGTTTGTAAATCTGCGAGCACCTTGGTCGTACCGCCAGGTGTAAGCGACAGTCGGCGGTTACCGTCGAGGCTCGGAGACGGTGGTTGGAGGGTGTTGGAGTTGGGTGGTGCATCCGTGCCCCCAGCTGAGCGCGGAGGAGTACTAAGGGCACCGTCGTCTGCAAGAGCACGCGCATTTCCTGGTGGAGACGACATGATTAAAAGTTGGTGAAAAATAAGACAAGGGGGGTGAAGCGATATTATACGAACCTACGGAGGAAACGGGTATGCCTGCAGGCGGAGATCAAGTGAACTGTCAGTGACATGAGGGAAGTGGAAGCGGCAATCGGGGCACGCACGGCTGAGGGTTCGGGTAGGACTGGACTGGCGCTTGTACGATTGACTGGACGGGCCGGCTCCAAAGTCCATTGGAACGCCTTCGCGGATGCCGTCTTGGCTGAGCGAACTGGGATCGCGTCGGGGTAGAGGAAGGTTGGAATCGGGACCGGCAAGACTTTGGAGAACGTCGAAGCTGGAACGTCGCTTGATCTTACCGTTCGGGGTGGTCGGGGGTAGGTCGGACGGAGAGAGGGAGGGAGGTGAGGAGGGAGGGGAGTTGGTGCTGGTCGTGAGGGGGAGACGAGGGGTTCGTTGGAGAAGGTTCTCGAGGTTCTGTAGCTGGGCTTGCTGGTGGCGGATAGTGTGTTTTAGTGCGGACATATGATGGCGGACGGAGACTGTTGGTTTGGGTCAGCGAGGAGCGTTGGCATCAAAAGTGTGATGGTGACCAGGATCATCTAGCAATAGAGAAGGACTTCTTGCACGGGTCGAACGGTTTGAGGCAGATGAAGATGGCCTCGATGGGGTGTGTAATGCGATGCCAGTAAGGAACGTGCTCGAGTGGTGGTGATGATGCATGCAACGCGACAATCGCCGTCGTCTGCGACTTTGCCTTAACCTTCCGGTCGTCTTTCATCACCGCGGCCAGGCGCTTGTGCCTTTGTGGTCAATGCACCCTCGATGCCACCGCTACCGTGACACCTTTCGTTTATAGGTTGGTCTCTCCCCTTATTGTCCTCACCCCCATTTCCCTCCGACTGCAGAGCAAAGTCCAAGGCCACCATGCCATCCGTCGTCCAAGAATGCCCAATTTGTCTCGATAGGTTCCGTGACCCTGTGGTTACTCCTTGCGGTAAGCCGCGGACCCTCTCTCGTCGTCGGGAATGTCTAGTCTAACTGTAAAAACTCTGTCTCGATATAGGCCACCTAAGCTGCGGGACCTGCATGGGAACGCATGTCCGTGCTTCCCGAGACCCCTACGAGGCTACGTGCCCCACCTGTCGCGCTCCATTTCCCATTGGTACGTGGGGCTAGCGCGCTTTCCTATTTTCTTCGTCTGAATACCGATGGTGCCAGTCATCCCCGACATGTCCATGATACCAAAGAAGTATCATGTCTTTATCTCTCCCTCGTTGCGTCGCGTCTATTTAGGGGATGGGGAAGACACCAGCCGCGCGCTCATCGATGATCTCAACACGGAGATCACCCTTCTCAAAGCTCGCGTTGGCACGCTCAGGCGCGATAAGGATCTCCTTATGGACCGTTGCGAGGCTGCCCAGAGTGCCGTGTCACGCCTCACTTCCGACGAGCGCAACGCGCGTCTCGAACTCGTCAAGGCGAAGGAGGAAGCGCGCCTCGCGAATGAGAGCTTCGACTCCCTCAAGGCCGTGTATCGCTCCCTCGAGTCCATGTAAGCTCCATGCCACCATTTTTATCTTCTGCGACCTGATACCGACTGGCCAGACATTCGGACTGTCCCCCAGACACCAAGCGCAAGAGTGGCCAGGCCGCGCTCGACTCATCCTCGTCGATTGACAGCCCCGCTTCCTCGCCAAGGAAAGTCAAGGTATCCCCCTGGGGGCGCCTCGTCAAACCCATGCCCAAGCGCGCGAGAGTTCAGCCAACGACGACTCAAAATCTGCCGGCGCTTACCGCCACGCCGCGATTCACCGACCCGGAAGTCGTCTTCGGCCCCAGCGTCTCTTTGTCCTCACCTTCGTCATTTCCGTCCTCCTCGTCGGCGCCTGCATCCACGTACGCCGCATCAGCTACAAACAGGTTGCCGGCACTCACATACACTCACAGCGGTCCTAGTGTTATACCGGCCATGCGCCCCCGCGTCTCCCGCTACGCAACACCCAGCAGCGGTGACTCGGACGAGTCCGATGGACACAGCGATGTGGATGACCCCGTCCCTCGTTATCACACCCGCTCTCGGGCTACTTACTCCCGCGTAATCGAGCGCACTTCACCCCCTACACCTGGTTTCATGCGTATTGTGCGGCAGAGACCAATCGCGAGCTGAACGATGAGCACAACTCCGCTGTGCGAGCAGGACCAATTGCGTACGGTCACGCAGGAATACACGTACAACCATGATACCAGCGAGCATGATCTTGTTATATGTATATTGATTTAAACCATAGTATTAAAAGCTTTCTCGATTATTCCCGCACAAAAAACAGGTCTGTCCTACTAAAAATTTTGGGGTTCGCGGACCAGTTCTGTGAAGGATCTTCACCTTGCTTGTTAAGGTCTATACGATACGTGCACGAGAAAATCATCACTCAGGCGCGACTTCGTTCTCCAGAGTGGCCTCATCTTCGAAAAGTGGCTGATCTTGTGGGTTTCCGCTTATATGGTCATCCTGTCAAAACGTGGTTAAGACATGCATCGTGAAAAAGAGGTTAAGACTGTGACCTCAGACAACATAGTGGCGGCGGCCACATGGTCTGGCATATCAGGGATGGGGACACCGATCCGGTCCATATAACAGCGTAGGTGGTTGGCTGCAGGAGTGGTACTGCCTATCTTCTTCTCTAATTCAACCAACCGCTCTTTGAGTGCTTGAAGGGATATCTCATGCTCCTCAATCTTCTGTTTGACCAAGCATTTCTCAAGGTGCAGGGAACTACGCTGCAGTTGGAAGAGATGGAAGGAGCGGCGAGGGTTCCGACTGATCTCCGTCGCGGAAACGGATAACTCGGACTCCTATCATAGAGCAAATTAAAATATGTATACGAGTTAGTCCTGAAGCCTGAAGCCTTACAAAGTTTATATCACGACTGATACCCCCAGGGTGCACGGGTACCGTAAGGCCGTTGGCAAAGGTGAGCGGTGGCGACGAGTACCCGGAGACCCCGGGTGAGGCCGCTTTCGGGTAGTGGTAGTCCCTAAGGAGGACGTGTATGGTGATGTCGGTGGCCGTGATGAGGGGGATGGAACCGGTTCTGAGTGCATCAATCAGAATGCGTTCAAGTTTGCGGTAAGCCCGAACTAGGCTCGTGACCAGCCTGTATATGAGCAGGTTTACCTTCATATACAGACGGTCACCGGTCTAGGCTTCACCGACTCTCGACTCGGCGTCACGGTCCTGTTTGCATTCAATCACACTTCTTGCTACAGCTTCCTGGAAGATCATGATGCACTTAGTGAGGATATACGATGGCGTGCCCTATCGCCTCCGCCTCCACATATGAACACCATCACCACAGAGTACCGTGACTACCCTCGCTTGTCATTTATCCAACTTCAACTAATAATCTAAGGCAATGACAACGATGTCGGTGCAAATACCTTATCGTTAGATCCTTTGCGGTTCTCCTTAGAGGCTCGGATAACTGGGGCGTCCTGCCCCACCCATATGCCACAGCAGGAAATAAAATGCAAGCCTCACGTGCACCTTTCTGACCCCATTGCTGTTTGGCAAGCAAACTGGTATGATACTCTGGGAGTCTTCGCCAGGCGAACTGGGACAGAAGAAATGGGATATTTCCCGCGTCCAATAGGAAACCAGGGATGTGTCTGAAAGCACAAGCGGTGGCTGGGGGTGGAGATGAAATACGACTACTAGTGGTGTCAGGTGGATGCAAATGGTCACGAGGATGCAAATTTTAAAAACAGCCTCAGATCACCCTCTTCCCGTGGTCCTTTCTGCCCAAAAAAAATACAGTAGGTACAGTAGGATCTGTAGATATGAGATCATAATAAAAAATAAAAATATATTGAGAATTTCGACTACAGTGTGACAAGGAAGAGAGGGGAGTCGTAAAAAGTAACAGCCCAGACCATCAGATCCCAACGATCTTGATAAATGTCACGCAGATCTGTTGGAATAGAGTGCTAGAATAGACAAATGAGAACACCCATGATAAATTTGGGGTGATATCATGCATGCGATAGAGTTGTAGAAGGTAATCTCACCTTGGGGGGCCAGTGCGTGATCAAATTTGCATCGGGGGGTGAAATTGGTTGTGCTCCCTAGGAGCCAAAAAAAAAAAGAAGGAAAAATCGCCATCGAACAGAATATCCATTCTTCTATTGGTATTTACAATATGGAGTAGCTACGATGTGTTGTTGAAGCTACAGAAAATAAAAAGTCGATTTTTGCATAGGTACGACCACACTAGTACAGCGGGAGCCCGGTCAATCGGATACGGATAGGGGACACCCTGTTAATGTGATCTTTGCCCTGTCTTTCTGCACCATCAAGGCGGATTTCAGTTCCATACCGTGGTCTACGACAATAGCCCAGAACCCCTCAAGTGATCATCGTATTCACCACGCTTAAAACATTACGTCGCTCACCCCACGATGTTGTACCTCCGCAGATATAGATATCCGTGATGTTCGGACTATCGGCAATGGCAGCGTTGGGATCGTTTATTGTGATCGCGGGAATGTAGGTTTGGACAGGCAAGAGCAGGCCGAGCAGGCCGATAACGACTGCGATGGTGTGGAGGAGACCATGGTGAAAGACGGCGGAAAGACGGAGGAAAGACGGAAAGACAATAACAATGATCATAAAGTACATGAAGTTCGCCTCACGCGTGCAATCTGCTACCAGTGAGCTTGATCTTGTTAGTATATATCAATATTCAAGTCTTTCTCGTGAATTCGCGCCACAAAAACCAGGATCTGTCTTATTGAAAGTTTGGCGTTCACGGTCCAGGATCTCTACCTGCTCGTCCCTGTTTGTCAGTCAGAGCGATCAACTTTCATTGCCACCAGTGGAAAATTCATAGCTGTTCCATACAGTTCGCTACGACGTTCGCTATATTTTTTTCTGATCCTGCGAACATCCTCTTGGGCGAGGTGCACCTTTTGTCGCCATGAATGTTCATAAGGAGCTAGCACATAGGTCTGCGTGGCAGTCTCGCGGACTTCGTGCGCACGCGCAGCTTGTCCGCTGAGGGAAATGCAGAGCTCGAGGTCAGGATACGCGCCGGAGAAGGTTCTTGAGACCACACGCAAGCGTTGTATCTGACGCGAGCCCGAGTAGGAGCGTGCGACACCCGGATTGATCCTGCCAGGCACAACAAAGGCGTGGTCGCGATACCTGGACGCTCCAACTGTCAATTCAATCCAACACCCCAAAACATTCTTCCGTCCAGTATGGCCGCTACACAAGACATGGAGAGCCCGCAAATGTCCTTGAATTCGTGCGTAAATGGCCATTGACCCGTGGCTTTCTTAATAGTGACCCACTACTCAGCCCAGGTCCTTCAGCATCGCAAGATGCAGGAACAAGGTGCGTCAATCCCTGTTTTTTTGTCTTCCGATACTCGATCAAGAACTGTCTTTGGATAGACCTCGAATCGCCGAATCGCAGGGAGGCCTACGTGTTGAGGTGACCGGTATGTACTTGAGTCCTAACTCTCTGATCCCCCGATAAATATTTAATATCGCTTTTAGTCCTCCGAGCGCACAATGTCCCCCGTGTCAAGAATGTATTTGGCTTGAAGTTTTTTGTTACTGTAACCAGTCAGGCGACAAAAAAGAAGACACCAAGCGTTCGAGCTGAGGGTGCGACGGTGCAGTGGAACGAAAATCTTGGTCCCCTGTAAGGCATACCTTTTTAGTTCTCTGTTTCGGCTGACGGTGTTTGTTCAGCATTGTACAACCGTCTTCACGTCTTGTGCTGCGTCTTTATGCGGATCGGTTCGCACGTCGGGATACCCTTATCGGGAGGCATGAGATGATACCTGTCGAATCCCAAACTGGTTCGTTTCCTGTCAGAAACCGTTCGACTAGCTGAACCACTCGGGTGTAGAATTTCCTTTTGTCCTCACCAATAGCGACAGAATGGCTGATCAGTCGATCGAGCCAGTTATGCTCTACTTGACGGTCATTGTGTCACCGAACTCAACTTCCTCTCCGGCCTTCGCCGCCAATCTCCGACCAACCGAAGTCGGCGATTTACCCTCTGGAGAAGCTACGAGGCTACCCTCCGAGGCACAGGTCTCCACGAACACCACTCGATCTACCGTCACCACAGGCTCTGAAACAGCCGAGAATGCTCTCCAGGACGCCGACGAAGCTATAACGACAATTAATCTCTCGAATACGTTGGAGGGCGCTCTCGAGAGGATCAAGTGGGTGATGGATGCTGTAAGCTCAGTTGCGGAGGTGCGTGCGATGTCCTTTTTGTCAATCCTTCACTGAGCAGAATTTGATCCAGCTTCACCCGTATGCAAAGATGGCGTATGGTCTACTCTTTGCGATCCCCAAGGTAATCTGTTTACGCTATTGTCGGATTGGAATACTCATGTTAAGTTTATTTGGATGATAGACACTCCTAGAACAGTTTCAGCGTGACGACAACATCCGAACGTTACTTGGCGCCATGCACGACGCGTTTGATTTCGCGAACCGGGAAGACCGTTTCAAAACCGTCGAGCGTGTTCCTAGGCAGGCACAGATCCTTACACTCATGTTGCAGCATGTGTGTCATTGCTGTGACTTTATCCAATCGTACGCGAAGAACTCGCAATTATGTACGTGAAGTTCACCCACTTCTGCTGGCCGTCGTAAACACGCGATTTCAGGGAAGCGGATATTGAAGAACACTGACGGTACAAGCCGACAAAAAGATCGAAGACTTCCGGAACACTCTTCTCGAACTCCACAAAGCATTCTTGGATGAGGCCACTATCACCACAGAGATAACTGCACTCCAAATTTTGGACGATGTCGGTATAATTTCGGCCCAAGTGGGAATAATTTCGGCCGATGTCGGGCGGGTTTCAAGTCAGCTTGACGGTATGGCTACCCAGCTGAAGTGGGTGTCTAATCAGGTTATAGACACTGGTACGTAGGCCCTGATACCTTGAGTGATATCGATCTGAGGATTGTCACAGAGATAGATGCAAAAATCAGAGAAATCCCGTATGGGACAGGCTCACGATTTACACCCGATAAGGGTTGTCTTGCGGGAACACGCACGGCCTTCTTGGATTTCATCGTCAATTGGGTGAACGATCCCGCCTCCGAGCGCTGTCTTGTTCTTTTCGGGCAAGCAGGCACAGGGAAGTCGTGCATCGCGCACGAGATCGCACATAGCTTCGACAAAATCCATCGTCTTACGTCATCTTTTATCTTTTTGCGGAAGGAGCAATCCAAACGGGAGGCTTATCACCTCTTCACGACTCTTGCTCGCGATCTCTCCGACCGCTACCCTTCGTTTAAAAGCCGCGCTTGGAAGGCTCGTAAAGGACAATTCCGCTCTTCGGGTCGGCACACGTGACTACGGTACCCTGTTTCAAAACCTTATCCTGGAACCGCTTAAGGACCTGCACATCGTCGGTCCCATTCTTGTTGTAATTGACGCCCTGGACGAGAGTGGGGACGCAACTGGTAGAACGGGATTACACACATTTCTCGCTGACAACCTCAGCCGACTCTCATCGAACTTCCGTGTGCTCATCACCTCGAGACCAGACGATAGCATCGTGCCCTGCGTTTGTTGGAGCACCTTCAGTCAGGATCAGACACATGAAGGATCCCGAGCTGGCTGCTAAAACGGACGGCGACATTCTCGCCTTTCTTCGGGAGAGGCTTCCTTCGGATGAGTTCACAAATCATGGCGACGCACTGGCAATAAAGGCCGAGGGATTGTTTCAGTGGGCAGCGGTTGCCAGTCAACTCATCCTAGTTCCTCCCGGACGCTTCGGTTTTAGCAAGAAAAAGGTTATACGCCATCTTCTAAAACCCGGTGCAAATCGCGATGGACAAGGCCCTTTGGACGAGCTATACAAAGAAGTGCTTGAAGGATATATCACAGACCTCGAAGCACGACTTCTATTCCGCTACCGTTACGGGACAGCTCCTCACTGCAATTGAACCCCTCAGTATCCGCTCTCTGACCACTCTGCAACGACACACAGACTGACGACGACGGTGATGCCGTCGTTATATTGATCCGTCGCCTCGGCTCGTTGTTGAGTAATGTCGATTCGTCCAATGAAAACCTTCCCATCGTTCCCTCTCCACACATCATTCCGCGATTTCCTCACAAATGAAGATAAGAGCGGCGACTTTTGCGTCGACATTCCGTGACGCTCACCGTCAATTGGCCCATTCGTGTCTGGGCCTACTGCTCAATGATCTCAAATTCAACATCTGCAATCTCGAGACATCATATCTTGCCAATAAGGATGTCGTAGACCTCAACTCGCGCGTTGATGAACACATCTCACCTGCTCTGTTGTACGCATGTCGTTTCTGGGGCAATCATTTGGAACATATTAGCTTCGATGCGGATCTGTTCCGGAAAACTTCGGACATTCTTTGAGAAGAAATTTCTGTATTGGTTGGAAGCTCTTAGCTTGACGAGCTATATGGGTCTTGCTTCGGCAGGCGTGCTCTACTCTGGGCGTGTGGTTAGCCTCTGGTCAAAGTGTGAGTACAATTCAGTTGTTGATCTGACGAGGAAGGCAATGAACTAATATCGGCGATTGCAGCAGGTTTCTCAGACGGAGCTAGAGGAATTCAAGTCGTTTGTTAATGATACCTCCATGTTCGTGCGGTATTTCGGGGGAGCCATGGCAAAGAGCGCACCGCACGTCTATCTTTCTGCTCTACCATTTGTGCCGACCAGTTCTCTTCGTCTCTGCACATTATTCCAGGTCGATTTCCTCGAATCTTACCTGTGGAACGTGGGCGATTGTCTGATTGGCCATCATCGGAGTTGGTGATTTCAACTGTTGGGGGCGAAGGTCTATTCCATTGCGCTCTCCCCAGATGGCCAAGCGCATCGTCTCAGGCTCGCAAGATGCACACAATTCGTAGTGTGGGACGTCCACCACTGGAGAGATAGTCTCAGGTCCGTTCACTGGACATACGAATTGGGTCGCTGTCTGTGGCGGCTCTCGCCAGATGGCCAGCACATCGTCTCAAGCTCGGCCGATCGGACCATTCGTATGTGGAACGCCACGACTGGAGAGACGGTAGCAGGTCCATTTACTGGACACACGGATTCGGTCATCTCTGTGGCATTCTCGCCAGATGGCCAGCGCATCATCTCAGGGTCGGAAGATCGAACAATTCGTGTGTGGAATCGCCACGACTGGAGAGACGGCAGCAGGTCCATTTACCGGACACACGGATTCAGTCATGTCTGTGGCGTTCTCGCCAGATGGCCAGCGCATTGTCTCAGGTTCGGATGATCGAACAATTCGTGTGTGGAACGCCACGACTGGAGAGACGGTGGCAGGTCCATTTACTGGACACACTGGTGAGGTCTTGTCTGTGGCTTTCTCACCAGATGGCCAGCGCATCGTCTCAGGCGCGAAAGATGACACAATTCGTGTGTGGAACGCCACTACGGGAGAGAGAATGGCGGGTCTGTTTACTGGACACACGAATTCGGTCATATCTGTGGCATTCTCGCCAGATGGCCAGCGCATCGTCTCAGGTTCGGACGATCAAACAATTCGTGTATGGGACGCCACTACGGGAAGCACAGTAGCAGGCCCTCTTGCTGGACACACAGAATCAGTCTCGTCTGTGGCATTCTCCCCAAATGGCAAGCGCATTGTCTCAGGTTCGCGCGATCAAACGATTTGTGTGTGGAACGCCACTGCGAGAGAGTCAGTGGCAGGCCTATTTTCTGGGCATGCAGATTCGATCTGGTCTGTAGCATTCTCGCCAGATGGCCAGCGCATCGTTTCATGCTCGGGCTGATCGAACAATATGTGTGTGGAACGCCGCGACAGGAGAGACAACGGCAGGCCCGTTTACTGGACACACGGATCGGGTCTGGTCTGTAGTATTCTCGCCAGATGGCCAGCGCATCGTCTCAGGGCTCGGAAGACCGAACAATTCGTGTGTGGAACGCCACGACGGGAGAGACAGCGGCAGGCCCATTTACAGGACACACGTGGCGGGGTCGGGTCTGTGGCATTCTCGCCAGATGGCCAGCGCATCGTCTCAGGCTCGGGCGACCGAACAATTCGTGTGTGGAACGCCACTACGGGAGAGGCGGAGGCAGGCCCGTTTACTGGACACACGAGTTTGGTCAGGTCTGTGGCCTTCTCACCAGATGGTCAGTGCCTCGTCTCAGGCTCGTACGACCAAACAATTCGTGTTTGGAACTCCACGACCGGAGAGACAGCGGCAGGCCCGTTTACTGGACACACGAATTGGGTCATGTCTGTGGCATTCTCGCCAGATGGCCAGCGCATCGTCTCAGGGTCGCACGATCGAACAATTCGGGTGTGGAATGCCGCTACGGGAGAGACAGCGGCAGGCCCGTTAACTGGACACACGGATAAGGTCTCGTCTGTGGCATTCTCGCCAGATGGCCAGCGCATCGTCTCAGGTTCGGATGATCGAACAATTCGTGTGTGGAATGCCATGACGGGGGAGACAGTGGCAGGCCCGTTTACTGGACATGCGAATTGGGTCAGGTCTGTGACATTCTCGCCAGACGGCCAACGCATCGTTTCAGGCTCGGAAGATCGAACGATTCGTATGTGGAACATAGGGACAGTGACAAGCCCATTTACTAGACGCATGGATTCGGTCGAGTCTATGGCATTCTCCCCAGATCGCCAGCATATCATCTCATCAGAACGTGGATCAAATCGCATGTTAAATGCAACGACAGGAACTACAACACACCCCGACTTCACTGACCACACCATTATCAACGACGAGGGATGGATATGTGGTGGTAATGGTGAACTTTTAGTGTGGATCCCTCTAATACACAGGCCACAGCTTCACCGCCCAAGTAACTTATGGGTTGCTGGCGAAAATGAAACCCGCATTGATCTCTCCACTTCCGTACACGGACACAGTTGGACTACTTGTATTGACGCCTAGATAGAACGGTTATAGTATATCCGTAGTTTTGTAGGCAGTCCGAAGTTACACTATGACATGCTGGATCAAAGCTAATGTGGACGGTTTTATCTTGGTCTTGGTGGTGGTCAGCTGGGGACACCTTCCTTATTCGCCCTGAAGCTGTTGGCTCGAGCTGGGCTGAGGAGCCCTGCATCCCGGTATGCGAGCTGCGAAGGAAGTTCTACGGCGGGGCTGATCAAGCCGACGGAGTATATCAATGGACACGGTTATTGAGGTCAACGACGACGCACCATAACGAGAGAGTAATCACAAAGGTACAAACGGGGATGGGTAGCTTGTACGTCGTGCTACGAACAACGATAATGTTCCTAATTTAAGGTACAGGAACCTAACATGCAAAGATATACGAGTCAGTCGGATGGGACAGCCCGGCCGTTCATGTGATCTTGCCCTGTTTCTCTACACACCTAGAGCACCCCACCAAGCCGACATGGCCTGTTACGGCGGGAACGTAGGCTTGGGCGGAAAAGAGCAGAATGAGCAGGCCGATAACGACTGCGATGGTGTAGTGGAGGAAGACGGAAACAAGTAGCGACCTGGCGGGCCGGAAAACACACCCATAAAATCGAAGCCTCATGCGTGCAATCTGACCAGATCTGACCGGATCTGACCAGCGAGCATGATCTTATTTAAACGGAAACGTTTCGAGTCGGGCCTGTCCTCTTAAATGATTTGCGTTTCGAAGTCCAGTTCTGGGAAGGACCATATAATAAAAGGGGCAGATATTCAAGCAACTAGTTAGCCAACACGCCAATGAACATCATGCGTGAGGAGAACGAAATAAATACAGATTTCGAGAGGTGCAAAGTCTCTGGACGCAGATACCGTCGCAAGCCAAGTCCATAATCTCCGATAAATGCATTACACTGGGTTTCACCACCGCTCCTTACCCAACCACGCCTTCCTCCGCATCGCTATCCATCGTCCTTCTCGCCAGCCCCGTCAAGCTGCGCCGCCTATCCTCAACGACGCTCGACGGGCGTCCACGGGCGCCGCGCTGCAGGCCCGCCGACGGCGGGGGCGACGTCCGCGGGTCCGACGCGACCGAGTTGCGATTCAAACCGGACACGATCGAACTGACGGCCCCGCCGCGCAGGGGACGCCCGCCACGCGGCTGACGCGCCGCGCGGGATGCCTCGGTCGAGGTGGTGCGCGAGAGAGACGCCCGGTTTGAGTTGAGTGGCGCGTCCTCACTCTGCGAGACGGCGGGCGAGGGGCTGCGCAGCCCGGCGCCGCCGGCCAGAGGCGACGACGAGTTCGACGGCGAGCGCACGCGTGGGCTGCTGGTGCGCATGGGGCCGGGGCGCGGCGAGCCACTGTTGCGTCGCACGGGAGTTGGGGGTGAGACCTTGACGGGTGCCGCCGCAGGTGCAGACGCGTGTGCTTGTGCGTGTGCAGATACGGGTGCAGGTGCGGGCGATTCGCGATCGGACTCTGGTGGTGGAGAGGTAAAAGCGGGCCGTGGAGGGACATCGTCATCTTCAGGAGGGGGTGATTTAAAGGCGGGCCGTGCTGGGACAGCCGGATTTGCCGCCCGCGCCGCAGGAACCGGAACGGGGGCAACGACCCGCGGGGGCTCTGGTGCAGGTGTGGGTTTCAAAGGAGGCGGCGGGGGAATTGTCTGGACGGCTGGTGGTGGCGGTGGTGCAGAGACGGGGGCGGGGGGGCAGGTTCTGGGGCCCGGGAAATTGAGGACACGGATGGGACGGGAGGCGGAATGGCACCTGCGGAGAGCCTAGATCTGCTCATGCGCATGTCGACGGGAGCAGTCCGTTTGCGGAGCGGCACTTTGCGCTCCGTGTCGGCTCTCTTCTTGGCAATTGTGGGGGGTAGGACGTCCGCATGATGCTTAACAAGATCAACAAAGAACGCAGTTGGGTGACGATCTTGGACCGAGACGCTGGTTTCAGACTTCGGACGCAGAACAGCTAGGCAACTCTCAGCCAAAGGCAAAAGAGACAACGACAGTAACTCACTGCGGCCAATGGACAAAGCAAGCTTCGTCACATACACTTCATCGGTCTCTTCTACGTCAGTGTTCTCGATGAGCCTGATTCCGTAATCAGTACGTAAACTATATATATATTGGACGCAAAGACTAACGCCTTGAGATGAAGCACGAGTGCATCGAGGACGTATAGGTGGACTTTCGGCAAGCGAAGCAACGCCATCTTGAGAGCTTCGAGATGTTCATATTCGTCGGTAGGTCCTTTCTCGGCAGAACCGACTGAGACCGTCGTTAGTAAAGTAAACTACGGAGCTAGAAACTTTACGAACCGTTGGGATACAAACGACGTAGATCTTCCCACCCTTCCCAGAGGGAAATTGGTGGGTCTAGTTCGAGCAACCATAATTTGACTGCGCTTGCCAAGACCGGAGTATCATAATTGGTCATGATGTCAGCTGGGATGGGCTGCTCAGGAGGAACAGCATTGAGACTTTCGCGGAGGTGATGGACCTGCAGTAAGAGGGACTTCATAAATCCAAGCTTTCCGTCTCTCTGTGTCAATCGAACGACGTTTAGCCCCATGGTGTCGAATGTACAGTACAGTAAATAAGACTCACCATCGTCGTTCGGCAACTTGGGATATGCATGTTGCAAACCGTCCAGAAGTGCGGTCAATACCGGAGGAACTAGGGGCTTGTCCTGAGCTTCTCCATGCAGTGTACTCCATCCGCCCTCGGACCATCTCCTCAAGTCGATGCCAAATAACACGTCCGACTCGTCGTGCGCCACACTTTCATACACCTGGGGTTGCGGACGGAATGGGCCAGTCCGGTAGCGTTCAATGAGCGCAGATAGGTCGGAATCCGGTAAATATGCGGCGATATGGGATGCGGAGCGCTCAAGTGGCGCCTCAAGATGCGCGTGGGAGATTCGCGAGCGTGCCGTGGAACTGTAACAGTACCTGCTTTGACAGCATAAAGACGTTCGGTCTCCCAACGCTGAAGTAACTTCAGCGTATCTTCGATACGCTCCTCGAGGCCAAGACGCTGTCTGTCGAGTTTACGCACCGCGATACGATACTCGCGGTCTGCTGCATCGGCATCAAGACGAGCGCGCACAAGCGGGGGTTCACCATTTGCATTGGCGGCAAGCGCCTTGGAGACTACGTTGAGAAAGTTATTCGAACGTTTGATGAGGTTGCCTGCAACGGGATTGTGCTTCGTAGGGGAGTGCGGGGCGCCGTGTTTGCCGAGTTCGAATGCCTTTGGCCGGAATAGGTAGAAAGCATCGTCCACAGGTTCAAAGGCATTCCCAATATCTCCGATACGTCTTAAGAGGCCGTCGCGTTCTGTGAGTTCCTTTGCGGCCTCCTCGGCGCGCTCAAAGCTCCCGCCAAAACCTTGAACGTTCACATTGAGCCAGGCTACGAAGTCCTCGCCTGTGAAGCATTGATATTCTCCAACGATAGGAAAGCTTATAGACTGAAGCTTCAGTTCAGCGGACGCGCGAGAGAGAAGGTCCGATACGGCCGCCGGTGATAGAGAAAGACCCGCCAAGAGCATAGGCTCAGATGGCTCTGGGGGTGCCGTCGGTGAGGAGGCTTTGATGTCCAAGCTGGTCGGGGGAAGTTGGGGTGATAAAGGAGGAGGCGATGCGTTGACTACAGAACCGGAGGGCTCCTCGACCTGCCTTCCCTTTCCCCTTATCAATCTTGGGTCCCTCCTTGTCGTCGCTGAAGAGGACTTGCGACTTCTCTTCATTGGGCGAACCCTCGGCCAAGTCAGAGGCCTTCCGTTGGATATCCTTAAACTTCTGCGCAATACGTTCCGAAATAGTTGCAGTTCTGACGGGTCTTTCGCGAGGGTGGAGACGTGGGGAAGTCGTATATTTGTCAGTCAGCTCAGCTGTTCGGTGCGAACTTGGCACTGCGATTGGAAATGAGTCTCAGCGGAAGCGCGAGCGAAAAGTTTATGCACTCACTCCTCCTCAGCCTCATCCGCCTTGCGAACTTTGGAAAGATACGTGTTTTTCAGTTTGATGACCTACACCAGAATGACTCAGCATGATGAATGGGGACTAATCAGGCTCGCTTTACCTCTGCTTGGGACAGCTCGTATTTCTTGATGTAGCCATCAATAACGGTAGCCCTGCTAGCTTGAGTCCTCTCCTATAAAAAAACAATCGAATGAGGATAGGGGGGTGGGCGAAAACTAATAGAACCCACGTGGTAGTCTTCAGCCCACTTCTCGAAGGGGTCCGCAACGAGTTGATGGAGCTCGCGTGCGATTGCCTGGTGGACGCCACCCTGTTGCGCGGTCTCTGACTGTAGCCCACGGAAAGCCATAAGTAGTGTTGCACCATCGTCCGCACCAAAAGCGGTACCTGAGACGGAATAGTTCAGACATGATCCAATATACAGAGGTGGAAACGCACCAGAAGTAGTCTTAGTTATCCTCGCCAGAGCAACACCAATATCATCCTCAGCTTGGGCTCGGGCCTGTAAAAGGAGCTGTCGGTCAACCAGGTTGTGTCGCTCGGAGTTGGTACTCACTCGAATGAAAGCAAGGATCTCAGTGTTCTCTGACGCGCCCTAAAGTGTGTTATGGTGTTGAGAACTACGGTGTCTATACACGTGTGCGCTCGCATGTACCTGCTCGAGTTTGTCGTAGAGGACCTCAAGACCTTTCCGATAGTCCTGGGTCCAAAAGGAGTTGGAGAAAGAGAGTGGCAATGATAATACTGCCATATTGAGAGATTAGAGTGGGAAGCAAGGATGAGGAACAAGACGGTCGTCAAGAGGTGTCCCCTGTGCTGTGCAAGCGTCTCACTGAGAAGATTGCACCTCTGTCGCGACCGTCGAATGTCTCTGATTATGTAATACATCATCATCCTCCCCAACTTCCACGGTACAACATGCCCGACCTCACTTTCGACAACCTCGTAGACGATGGAAATTACTTGGGTTCAGAAAGAGCTCGTATCGAGAACAAAGTCATTCTCGATGAGCTCGAAAGAAAAAAGAAGGCCAGAGCTATGGCCGTCCCCACAGACGATAACCGCGTGAAAGCACGTTTGCGGGAGATTGGTGAACCGATTACACTCTTTGGAGAGCGGGTACGTCTGGTACATCCCACTGGCCTGACGGAATATAGATGCTACTACTCTAGGCAGCAGACAGACGCGATCGTTTGATCTACGTACTCTCCCAAATCAACGCGGCACGGGGAGAAGACGCTATTGACGTAGATGCCAAGTCAGAATCCGAGAGCGAAGAGGAGGTGCGTGCTCGTCACGTTGCTAGCTCTCCGACGACCTGTATATCCGACGATTACATAGGCGGAGGAATTCTTCTCTCCGGGTTCATTGGAGCTCCTGGAATCGCGCAGGCGCATAGCAGAGTTTTCACTTCCTAGGTTGGGCCTTCCTGCTACTGTTTAGGCCGCTATCAAGGTGCTTACCTCGTTCTCCTCGTGCTATATTTCCTTACAGAGCCCAAAAGCGCGTCGCTCAACAGAAATTGGACAGCAAGCTCCCCCTAAGTCGAATCATTGACATTCGGAAACGCGTCTTTGCCGACGTGAAGGTATCCCGGACCTATGGCTCGTCTTATTCCCGGTCGCTCATTCATCTCATAGACATTCTCGAACCTCGGCTCACAAATCGGAGATGAGCGGCCAATATCTCTTGTACGAATCGCCCCAAATTGCGAAGTGTTGGCTACAGGAAGCTGGTCAGGTTCTGTCAAGTTATGGAATGTCCCAGCCTGCACCCCCATCCGTACTCTCAGAGGTGAGCTTTACTATCCCGTATGTACTGTGATTAACTCTCATCTTGATGGTTAGGACACGGCGATCGAGTTGGCGGCGTTGCCTGGCATCCACAAGCGACCTTATCCCAGAGTGCTGATTCAGTCAATCTAGTCAGTGGAGCTGGCGACATGTGTCTTAATCTCTGGTCACTTAACAGGTGTGCTCGCCCAGTGGCGTCTCGTCGTTCTCTTAGCTCACTGACATCATACAGTGAAACACCGATCTCCGTCATGAAAGGTCATCAAGATCGCATTTGTCGGGTGGCCTTTCATCCCCTCTGGAAACTACGTGGCTAGCGCTAGCTTTGATACGACGTGGCGACTCTGGGACGTAAATACATCTAAAGAACTTCTACTCCAGGAGGGTCACTCGAAAGAGGTGTACACTGTTGAATTTCAGGATGACGGCGCTCTCGCTGCCTCTGCGTAAGCAATTGGTTTATCTCCGGAATCTTGCATTCACGGACATTCACAGTGGTCTCGATGCTATTGGCCGTGTTTGGGACCTGCGAACGGGTCCGAACGGCGATGGTCCTTGACGGACACGTCGAAGGTATACTGACGATGGCGTTCTCTCCCTAATGGGTACGCACCCGTCGCTTGCATCTACTTCTGCTAATGACGTCCCACAGGTACCAGATCGCGACTGGGGCATCGGACGACACCATCCGAATATGGGACCTGCGTTCGCTCAAAGCGATGTATACTATCCCTGCGCATCTCAGCAACGTGTCCGACGTGCGCTTCTTCCGCTCTGACGGTACTATCCCAGCTGCACATCGCGCGGCGGCAGCCCAACGGTCCTGCTGATGCAGATGGCATGGACGAAGACTCCGAGCAGCCCACTGGTGAGGGAGGACAGGATGATTCGGCGCCCCAGCCCATGACTGCCGAGCAGAAGGAGGAGGCGTTTGCACAGGAATGGCGATACCGCCCAGGGTTGTACTTGGCAAGCGCCGGTTATGATGGTCTGGTCAAACTATGGAGCGCGGACGACTGGCAGCTGCTCACGACCTTGCAAACGGACGGAAGCAAGGTCATGTCGGTTGATCTGTCCACAGACTCGAAGTTGCTGGTGTCGGGCACGTACAATAGGAACTTCCAGCTGTTCGCGAGTGAGAGCGGAATGTGATCAGACTCGGACGACGTATCGTTGTTGACAATAGCGTGTTAAGATTATAACATGAGACAACAGATGCACCAAGCTATGAAATACAGTGTGTTCCTGACAACGAATGCCATCTACTATGATTCACTCCGAAGCAAGACATCACTAAATTACACCGTCCCGAACCTGCAATTAGGGTAGCGACATTTAGACATGGTGCGAGACGTGGAGACGTGCTCAACAAACTAACCTTCTGCATGAAACCGGAGACCCGCCCGATATCAACGACTTGTGTCTCACTCTCCACAGCAACAACCAGGTCATCGAGCATCTGACTAGATGTCAGCTGTGCACGGCAGTGACTATTTTGATCAGACAAACCCCTTCGACTTTATCCACGGGTGCAGCCCGCGCAAAGAGCGACGATCTTCTTGCACTGGAATTCACGCTCCGCGCTCGCGCCGCGCAAGCTTTCCAGCCGGTGGTGTATGAGGGTCTCCATCCGCACATGCCACGTCTTCAGTCTCCTCAGCCGAATTAAACTGGCGACCGAGTCGCCCGTCGGGATCGCCGGCTCTGCATCGAAGTTGAACGAGACGTCCACGAGCGCGCCGAGGCCCGCCATGGTCGAGTTCTGCCCACGCCAGCGGAACGCAGGGCCCGCGCTCTCGAACGCGTCGCCCCCGTCGAGATCGGTACGCCCCGTCCAGTCGAACTTTTCCTCGTCTGCCAGCGCACGTTCGACGTTGCGGACCCGCTGCGTCACCTGGTCGAGCTCGCTACAGCGTCTCTGCCACACTTGGATTTGTTTGCGCTGCTCAGAGAGCTCGCGCGTGGCCGCGCGCAGATGTGCCTGCGTGACGTCCAGGCTGTCTTGCTTCGTCTTGATCTCGGCAGCAAAGTCGGCACTGAGACCTTGGATCATGGCCGTCATATCTGTGACGACGGGATGAGTCCCGAGGATCAGGACTGAGTGAAAGAAAGGCGCACCTGCTATCACATCTTGGCTCTTCTGCACGGGCGCCGAGGGACCGGACCGTAAAGACGCGATGAGGTCCTCAACGCGGGGGCCGCCGCCAAGCTCCTGTTCACGAGTGATGGATTAGCTAAGCCCTCGATGTCTGCTGTCTTCGACCCACTTCATTCTCGACGCCGAAGTCACCTGGGCGTAGCCCGAGCTTGTTTGGCAGTATGCGATTGGCACCTACATCCTAGGAACGACCGCACAAGACCGCGATTGCCCACGCGTGCTGCGATATTGAGTGCGGTATCTCCGTGTTCATCCTGCAGATCTACGACCGAGCGGAAATCGCCGTCTTGCTTCTGAGCGATCCAGAGAAAAATCTGCTCTAGGTAATAAGATGCAATGATGGCACGATTTCGTACGCCGGCGAGCGCGACGACATGGTGTAACACGGATTTGCGCGCAGTATCAAGCGTCCGGATTGATGGGTGGAGTAAGGAAACCAGCGTCCCGAATGACTGTTGGTCAAAGTTGTTTGATAACAAGCAGGCACGTATCAGCGGCGTCTCGCCGTTGTAGTTCCCTCGGTGAATATCTGCGTCACTTGCAATGAGCGCTTCTGCAACTTTGAGTCGACCCAGTGACGCGGATATGTGCAACGCAGTGTGCCCAAGCTCATCGAGAATATAATCCACGTTGGGACCCATGGCAGCGTTTTCAGGTGGGATGTCGCGGATGAGATCGAGGACTGTATTTGGGTCATCATGCTGAAGAATAGCGGTGATGATGGCGGCACGTCGGTGATCTTTTAATGGCGCGCTGGGGTCCATATTGCGAGGCATGGCAGGTCTGGATGCGAAGCGTGTTTTGTGGTCTTCTGCCTCAGTCGTTCCGTTTGCGTATGGACCATGTGCGGAGATTGTCAGTCCGTCGTCAAAGCTGATGGTTCCATTGATAGGTTGGGGAGTAGCTGTTCCGCCACGGGATCCGGAATGGGGGGAAGGCAGTTGAGGCAACGGAGGCTGCGATTGTATGTGGTTGGACGCTAGGTGCGTTTCACCAACAAGAGGTGGCTCAGTACGGGCACGCTTCAAGGGGTACGGGTTATCGTCAGTGGTGGCCTGTGG
Organism: Lactarius deliciosus; assembly: GCA_021525775.1. NCBI lineage: Eukaryota > Fungi > Basidiomycota > Agaricomycetes > Russulales > Russulaceae > Lactarius > Lactarius deliciosus. The sequence continues at coordinate 174,893 of JAKELK010000008.1, forward strand.
GGCCGACGCGGCAGAAGATGGTCTGGCGAGATCTGCCGTACCAATACCGGACAAGGAAATTGAGGATTGCACTGGTTGGGACACAAAACCTTGGGCACTCATAAGCGAATGGATTGTATCGGGAGGGCCAGAAGAACCCGAATCCATATTGGACCGCGTCCTTTTGAGTGGGGGAGGTGTGGGAGAAACTCCCTGAACAACAGGCGACGGAGAGCCAGGATAAACAACACCGGGTGGGGGAGGATATACAATACCCTGATGTTGTGATGTTGAAGGGGTAAAGAGGCCTTGTGCTCGTCCTTGGTTTAAAAGACGCAAAGCAGACCCGGGCATAATAGGCGCAGAGGGAAGAGTGGAAGGCAAATAATTCCCTGGCGCACCTAAAGCAAATATTGAAGCAAGTCCAAGAAACAACCGTCAGGCTTACCACTGCCTGTCTGCATTGCAGCCGGAAGAGAGCTGAGTGAGCCCGAACTTGGTATGAAATCAAATAACGGGGCAAGAAGACTGGCAACACCATATTGGAGGGCAATATCTCGTCCTCTCTCAAGCGGTATCCTTTAAAGCAGAGATGGTTCGGGTCAGAAACCGCGACTGAGCGAGTGGAAACCGTCAAATGTTTGACGAACCATGTGCCCTGATATTTTCCGTAACCACCTTGGACAATTTCATGCTTACCGGGAAGTATTTCCTTCTCGAGGATTTTAGTCCTCCTCCCTTTGTCCACGCCAGCAACCTTTAAAATCTGAGTGGCATTTACGTAGGAGTCGGCGCGACGGCGCATAACCGCGATGCCCCGAACCATGCATTCATATACCTGACAAACGCGTGACGCGACGTGGAAAGAAAGAAAGGGAAGTAGAGACACACCTGGACCGAAGAGTACACGGCATTGTAGATCTTGACTGGCTGAGGCTGTTGCACAGCGTGCTGGGCCTGCATCTGCCTGTTTTGTAAGGAAAGGACGGCGTTGACGAGAGCCCTGGCTGATATGATGCAGCTTTGATGCGGCCTTGAATGGGAATGGAACGCACGCGACGCGTGCTTGCGGAGTTTCAAGAACACATTTCACGAGCGTGAAATACTCTGGCCATACGCATATATTCCCTCTCTAATAGCGATGCCTAACGCATCAGACTCACTACAGCTCTTGCTGCAAGAGGACATGGACGCTACGCCTGTCTTTCCCATTATTCACATGATTAGGACCGTATGTCCGTCATACTTCTCACGCCCTACCATTTCACTGACATAGTATGGACTTCCCCCCCAGGATGTCACGGTGCGTGTGGCCTTTCCCGCATGCCTTTCTACTGACCAAACATGCATCGTTATTAGCATTTCATAGGTACGCCAAGTCGTGACTACGGTTAGTCGTGGCTGACAGCAGCAGATACTCCATTAACCTACGAGGCGGTCCGTCGTCCCTTCCGCACGCGGAACGCCCTGACAAGAATATCTGACGCCTGTTTCAGTTGTCGGCGCCTGACCTAACTTACACGCTCGTTCGCCCATTGGCCGAGAAATACCGAGATCTTCAGCACCACGGTAACAAGTCTGTCGTATTCTGCCTTCTCCTGAATCGTGTGCATTTCTTCCGTGATGACAACCTTGCGACGACCGCTCTCTCCCGGACTCGGGCCTATCTATGCGAAATATTGGCCATCAGATGTCTACGCGAGTATGGGGACAACCTCCTTGACTTAGCTGTTGTCGCCGTTACCAGCTGGCCCGTCTATTCTGGCGCCGATCCAGTGGTACTGAATTTAGCTCAACAAGAGAACGATGATCTAGAGGATAGAGTGGGCAACGCTATTGAAATGGCAATCATTAGCAAGGCCAAGCGTTTCATTAAAAGTACACCATGCCAAAAAGTCATCAACGCTATCTGGAGGTAAATTCAAACTCTAACTAGCACACTCCTTTAATAAAGAGTTCCTCAGCGGCAAATGTGTCTATCAAGCAGATAGTAGCCATTCGATCCTTTCCGACGTATGTCATTTCATCACCAAAATCCCATTCACCTCGGACTTACTTTCCTCCCGGGCTGTAGACTTATAAACGGGCACCTATTCATTTCTATAATCCACACACTGCCCCATTGCTCGATCACTACCGGTCCGTTTACCTTGCCAAGTGCCACTTTATTGTGCTAACGGATGTCACAGCCTCAAAGTGCCTGCAATCCGCTCCGTTCTAGAGTACTTCAAGTGCGCGATTTACTGTTAGCCTACCGATCAAGTCGTGATATCGAAAATTGCAGCTTCCTGATTCTATTTATACTTTTCGTAATCGCGGTTGAACTGAACGAGACTGATCGCTTGAACGCATGGGAGGTCGCGTTCATGATATATGCGCTTGGCTTCTCGTTGGAGAAAGCAGCCGCGATGCAAGAGCATGGGATTAGAGGTGATTTTCTCCGAGTTTCCAACCACGCACTACCCTCTCAAGGCGTCGATAGTATTCTTTACAGGTACCTGGGTACGTGGCGAAACTTGGAATGTTCCCAGCATTTATAAGGCGTATAGAACGGATTTGATCTAGCATTCAGTACGTTCTCAAAGATAAGAGGATTCTTGGTCCATCTTGATCTGTTGCCCTACAGTACCCATATTCTGCACTTATGCGATCCTCCGTATCTATGGGATATACCATCCAAGTACGCTTCAATTCCCTGATAATAGTGCGCGGGATGATCAAAGTATATGTTAGCTGGCACTTGGGCAAGGACCGTTGGCGTCGACTGCCTCGCGCTTATCGCGTGTCTTCTCTTCCCTCGGTAAGTCCCGTGTCCACGTGCGCTCAAGGGTTCGTTGGACAGGCGATCCATCACCCTCTAGCTTGGCCTTCGTAACACTGAAGAACAACCTGATGGTATTATCCCTGAGGGCCATGATCAGTCAATTTGTGTTCTTGATGCTCATCGCTGCCTTCTGCTTTGCCGGCTTCCTGTACGCACTCTGGACGTAAGCTAACACCACTCTGACCTGGAGCCTGTGAAGTCTGATTATTGTCTCTAGATTAAGCAGACCGAGAGCTGGGCGAGTACGCTGTTCAACTGTCGCCACTCCGCTGAACCGAGGCGTCCGATAGGTATTCTATAGGGTAATACTTGTTCATCGTCTCCAGTTGTGTTGACTAGCATTTGCTCACGGCCGTTCCAGTCAAATCTCGTGGTGGATGGTCGACATATGGTTCGGCCTTGATGCAGCTGGTTTCGAAAAAGCTCGTGAGTAAGCACCCAAGACATGTACTGCCGTTTCTTACCCCTTGGCAGCCGACTTCAACAAGACGATTGGCCCAATTTTGATGGTGACCTACGCCTGTCTGAGCAATACATTACTTCTCACAGGTATGCTGCTACTACGTGACAAAACCATGCTTGCTAACGCTCAGGTTTGACTGGTAGTCTTGGTCTCAGTACGCCCACCCGCATAGAACTTGAGGACCCTATCTGACTAAATAATGGTAGATCCTTTCTCATACGTTCTCCACGATATCAGAAGATGCAGCCGCTGAGGTTGAGTCCGTTCGCTATGTATTGTGTCATCGTATTCACCGTTACCTCAGGCAATGTTTAGGCGCGCGGTGTCAACAATTGAAGGGTCAGTTCTGACGCTCACACGGCGCTATGTGATCTTACCATCTCCTCATTTGACAGCGTCAAGGCAGACTCTTTATTTTCATACCAGCCCCCGATCAACCTCTTTGCTCTCTGGATTCTCCTTCCTGCAAGTTACACACTAACGCCGCGCTGGTTCCATAAAGTCTGCCATCTGCTATTTCATTGATGTATGCCACAGACTTAAATTAACCATTATCAGGTCAACGTATTCTTAATCAGGTTCTTGTCGTCGAACCGGGCTAGGCTTCCAGGCTGATGGGTCTCCTCAGATTAACAAACTTCCCGATATTGCTTACGATCGCGTTCTATGAGCGCCAAGCCAAGAAGACAGGGTCTGTAGGCGTCGGAGAGACGCTCGTTGCAACGACGGAACGCTTTATAGAAACACTACCAAGGAATATGAGACGATGGAGTAGGTTGCTTCGCACGTCAAATGTACTGTGACCGACAAGGATATGTTACAGCATTACTCGAAAACTTTCTCCCGGGTGGAGGATCAGATATCGACGCGGTTGGTGTGCCTGCTAGATCCGCTGGGATCAAGACATTGAAATTTGGTTTTCTTAGATATTCGAACTCGAGGAACAGCTCGACAGTGCATTGGATACACATGACTCTGGTGCATTACCACCGATCGGACGTCAACGAACCGGGTCCCTCAGACAGACTCGAGGGTCGGTCGGGAGCAAGCGAATGCCATCGATGTCGTCTATGAAGCCTGACGGTTCTCCTGGACGTCATGGGCGACATCGCGTTGCTTCGGTCTTGAATAGGCCAGTGGATCCTATGGCACAGGCAAGCCCGCTGGCGCAGTTGTTCCAGCCGCTAATCGTGGATGAGGCAATTCCGGAGGACGCATATCCGCAAGCTGGAACACGGGAAGGAGTGAGCTATGGGCCTGCGACTCGTCGGCGGCTGTCATCGGGGACAATGCTACAGAAGACTGCTCCAGCGAACAGAGAGAACGAGAACGAGAATCGTGTCAAGTCCAGGGGAGCGGTCGGGGTTATTATGGGAGCCAGAGACAGCTGAAGAGACGCAGGAGGAGGATTCGGCGTTGGGAAGTTTGGAATGGGCGAGACGATTGGAATCAATCGAGAAGAGGCAGAAACGGATGGAAGAACTTCTGAGCGATATTTTAGCAGCGGTTGGAAGGAGTGACGGTCGACGGTGACGAGATAGTGACGTCGTGACAGTAACGGAGGAATTGTTTTAAGTGACGAGTGAGGAAGCGCTCGGGTGCGAAGAGAGACGACCGAGCGAGCCGAGCGGATCCCGAGTGAGCAGCTCGTCGCGTCGACCTTAGTTAGCATCTTCTCTCATGGGCTACTCACAAGATCAGCCCGCCGTCCCTTCCCTATCTACTAATCCGTTACCCATCCCACTCTCCCCAAACCCTCACTGACTCCCCTCTCCAGTCTCCTCACAGACTCTCCCCAGCTCATGAAGGGCCTTCCTCTCTCCCCACTCCGTCCTTTCCTCAACGGCCCAGACAGACCTGCTCTACCCACCCGCGCGTCCACTCTTGGGACGGCTAACGAGTTTGATCACATTAAGTCCCAGTCCGACCCCTCCTTGCCAAAACACTCTCAAAGCGAGGACCTAAATCATTCCTCTTCCTTCGCCTCTCCATCCCCGGCTTTCCTCTCGTCCAGTCGCCCAAGCACCCCAGGTAGCGGCTTCCACGACCGTAATCAGACCTCCTCGTCTGAATACTCGGGTAAATCTACTAGGACTCTGAGCGGAGCATCTGTGTCCTCACAACCTCCTTCACACCTTGCAGATAACCGTCTAACTCCTTCCGTCCTCTCTTCCAGTAGCGCTACTTTGGTCTCGTGAGTCTTTTGCCCGCATACCACACATCTTTCTCTAACAGAAGCGATCCTTGCCCCTCCTCAGATTATGCTCCGCTTGTGGACTCCCCATGCATGGCGCGTTCGTTCGAGCCCTTGGAACAGTCTTCCATCTCCAGTGTTTCAAGTGTATAGTAAGCGTCCTCACGTTCTCTACCTCGAGCTCTCGTCACCTCTTCGTAGGATTGCGGCGACGTTGTCGCTTCCAAATTTTTCCCCATCGATGGTACCGATGGCAAGCAGCAACCTCTATGCGAAAGGGACTATTTCCGACGGCTCAATCTTATTTGCGCGAAATGCGGTATGGCATTAAGAGGCAGTTACATCACGGCGTGTAGTACGTTGCGCACTTGATTCGTGACACCCCAGATCCGTCTCACTCCCCGGCAGACAGAAAGTTCCACGTCGAGCATTTCACATGTTCAATATGTCCAGTCCTTTTCGGACCACAAGACTCATATTATGAGCACGACAACGACGTATACTGTCATTACCATTACTCTACGCGCTTTGCCACCAAGTGCGCAGGTTGCAATACTGCCATTCTCAAGCAGTTTGTGGAGATCAATAGAAACATGCGTGACGAGTGCTGGCACCCAGAGTGTTACATGATCAATAAGGTCTGTGGTTACCCTCGGCCACGGCACGCTTCTAGTTGCTAATCATGATCGGTTCCTATCTGAAGTTCTGGAACGTCAAAGTCGTTTCCCGCCGACCGACAAGCCTCACAGAGGCACCTCCTGACATAACCGAACCTCTCTACACGGAGGAAGAGCGGAGGGAGACGAATACGTCATTGAAGGAAAAGCAAATCAGGATGGAACAACAGGTTTATCGCATCTGGACGTGAGTTTTCTCAGCGGTGTTTTTACTTGCCTTCTCAACGAGAATTCTAACGCTCGTGCCAGCGTGCTATCAGCATTCGAAGAGTCAAGTGCAGCGTGCATTTCAGACATGTTACGACACGTGAGCAGCGGACAATACCTGGAAGCCATCCGCATGGCAGAGAAATTTATCCTCCACGTGGAAGTGCTTTTTGCAACAATTGATGATCTTGAGTGGCAGTTTACTCAGCTGAGCATGAAAGGTATGTTGCGAGGCACCCTTGACGACCGATTTCTCATTCAGGGTCCCAGGCATGTCACATGTCAGGGAAGCGCGCATGCTCTGCCGAAAAACGGTAGATTTGTTCACACTCTTGTCGCACACTCAAGAGACAGGCACACGCCGGATGGGCATGACCCAAGAACTATTGGCCCTCGTCACGGGACTCGCCCACTATCTTAAGATCCTCATCCGCATTGCGCTCACGGGCGCACTTAAGCTAGAACGCGAGCATGGCGTACGTGAAGCAATGCAGTCCTTCCTCGACAAACTCCACTTGCTTGCCGTTCAAGGCGGTAATCCTTCTGCAGCGCCGGATGATGAAAGGCGCCAAGGGCGAGGTCTCTCCGTCCCAGCGTTCCGGTTCAGGCAATGTAGGCACCAATGGGGTCACGTATGGCTTCCGTAGCTTGGCCCCAGAAAACGCTGGGGAATCCCCATTTGTCGGTGCTCCACGTGACCCTGCGCTGAGTGGCGTGCCAGTTGTGAATCCTCCCAGTGACCTGTGTGTCAAGTGCAGTCTCACGGTCGAGGAGGACTGTGTGCGCCTTGGCACATACCAACGCTGGCATTCGCACTGCGTACAGTGCAATATGTGCGGGAAAGTAGCAGCACCACCAGCGCCTACACCTACGGACGACAAAGCCAAGGAGAAAGAGAAGGAAAAGGCCGAAGATGGGGGAGCCACTCCAAGGATCACGACCGCACGCAGGCCTCCGGCTAACGTGGACTTCTTCGCTTATCAACTGGACAGCGTGGTGGATACGCAGTCGTTCGGTGCTGTGCCGACCACCATCTATTGCACAGACCATGCGCATCAGGGCTGCCGTCCAGGTTTCCAGGCTGTGTCGCGCCTCGAGCAGTATGCGTTTTTGTTGAACGTAGCCCTGAGGAGGCTGTATCTACTCCTCAAGAAGCGCAAGGTTATTCCACTCACACCTAGTATGTGTCTTTTTCTCTCCATCACAGCGTGCGGCACTCACCCCCATACCACATCCACAGCAACGGCCACGTCTCCCGGCGAGGCCGAGCATGATCCGTACCGTAATTCTCAAGACATAATGCGTATGAAGAGCGTTCATCTTGACAGGAAGCTTTCCGCAACGGCTCATGTACCAAAGCGCTCCACCATCGTCGAGAGCCCCAGCGGCAAGGTTGCACATCCAGAGCGATGTGTTTACGTCATCAGGACAGGGCAACGGGCGCACGCAGTCACAGCAAACTGATTCAACCCTCGCTGCTCAAGGACAGCGCCCTACTAATCAGCAGAATGTTCCGGGTGCTGGCGCTGGCGCAAGCTCTGTACGCACGCAGAGGCCTGCTCAGGCACCAGGGACAACAACAGCAGTCGCCACAACCGCAACAACAAACCCCACAAACCCGCCCTCCCCGCCCTCCCCTAAACCCTACCTCCCTGGTACCATCATCTTCCGCCGATCCCCGACCCAACTACTTGCGCAAAAACACGGATGTCAAGATTGTCGATGAGCCTACGCCATCTTCACCTTCTAGTGCTGTACCGTCGGACGGTGGCCCAGTTCAGCAATGTACCGCCACCCGGACCGACACTCGAGGGGATCACACTCGCCGACATTCCGCAACTCGCTGAGGCTGCGCAAGCGATGGAGCAACGCCGCTCGCTACCGCGCCAGAGTTTGGTGCCTTACGTCGCAGAGCTGACCCCACTTGAACTCGCGATCGTGCGACATGCCGCCGTAGTGGTATTGTACCGCTCGCCGTTGCGTGACCAAGTGGATTTGGACGAAATTTTGGAGATGGTTGAGGTGAAAAAGCAGGGGTTCTGGGGGAAACTGTTTCAAAGGAAATGATAAGAAGAATATCAAAAAGAAAGGTACGTCGTCGCGTCGTTAGGTTTTTCTCCTACTGGGGCCCGGCTGATGACGAACCGTGTCACCAAAGGCCTCTTTGGGGTTCCGTTGGAACTGCTTGTTGAGCGTGAAGGTGCCGACTCATTACACGGCGCGTCGAGAGCCACTCTTAGAGTGCCAAGCTTTATTGACGATGTGATCTCGGCAATGCGACAGATGGGTGGGTGCCTCATACTGCTTGTATATGCTCACTCGACGTGCTTATGTGCACGTCTTACATTGTAGATATGTCGGTCGAGGGTATCTTCAGGAAGACGGGCAACATCCGGCGGCGGAAGGAGCTCATCGTCGCACTCGACCGCGACGAATCTTCTGTGGACTGGAGCACGGAGCACCCAGTTCAGATCGCCGCTTTACTGAAGCAGTTCTTCCGCGACCTTCCTGATCCTCTCTTGACATTCAAGCTACATCGCTTGTTGCTTGCGTCAGCTGGTGCGTTCGAAGGACGCTCACTGTAGATTGCCTATCAGTGACCTTATGTCTGGCTTCAGGTCTGCAAAACGATGAGGACCGCAAGCGGTTACTACATGTGCTGACACTTATATTACCAAAAAGTCACCGGGACACACTCGAAGTCCTTCTTGTCTTCCTCAAATGGGTGGCGTCATTCGCACACAGCCTCGACGATACTGGCAGCAAGATGGACCTTCCGAATCTCGCGACCGTTATCGGACCAAGCATTCTCTTCTCGGCTGGGCGGGACCCTGCATTCGAATCAAGCTTTGGCGTTATCCGGGTGGTGACCGAGTTATTGGAAAACCAGGACGAGTTTTTCACCGTTCCGGAAGACTTTTTGCCGCTTATTCACGATCAAGACTATTTTGCTCATAGCATGGAGCTGCCTGGTAAGGACTTCATGAAGAAGTGCGAGGTGTACATGCGTCAAAGATCTAGTGGCCGCGCCGGGGGATCATTGATGTCACCCATTTCCGGGTCTTCGCCCTTCAGCTCCAACAATGCCAACCTAGCGCATCTAAACAGATCTGGAGATTTACTGGACTCACGGTGGGTCAACCAACTGTGCCTCGGTATCGAACCGCATCATCACTGACGTCTACTGTACGTATTATGCAGCGCAGGGCCGTCGTCGTCATCCCGAAATGACAGGCCTGGGTTGCCTACCGCCCAATCCGAGAACCACATCCGAAACGGGTTTCAATCGCGGCAACAGTCCCCCCAACCAGGCGTCGCCCCCCACTCCGCCCTCGTATCCACCTCCGGGCGGCAGCTCGGCCTCAGCCTCGTTCTCGCAGACCGCCATGATGATCCAGACGCCCCAGCCAAGGCAGCCCCTGAACGACCAGCAACAGCAACAGCAGTCCGACGTGGAATGGGCGAACGCGCAACGCCCACCGCAACTCCCGACGTCGCGGCCGAGCTCGGCTACCCTCACACGGCCCACTGGGGAAACACCACCGCCAGCGCCCAACTATGCGCCCAACGTGCACGGGCCACCGACGCCCGTACAGTTGCGGCAGCGGACGTAGTCGGTTCGTCTACTTTACTCGGGGGCTTAACTATCTCAACGCGTGCGCGTGGAGAGGGGCAGGCTTTACTCTAGAGTCGTCGTCGTCGTTGTCGCTACATTGCGTCTATCTTTTTTTTTCTTCTTTTTCTGTTTTTACCTGTTCTCCTGCGTCACTATATCTGTAACCCCACGTCCTTTTCTTTTCTTGTCCTAACACCTGGCCTCGCCTTCACCCGCCACTCTTTGTTTACACACTTACGAAGATGGACAAAGAACACTCCCTACCCTCCCTCGCTCTCTTTCCCTTTCTATCTTTCCTCTCTTCTCGGCAATTATTCATGATACCCTCGCCATACCCCGATTGTATCCCCCTGCACCCTCCGGCTGCCGTGTAGCCGCATGAAATAACAAAGTGATCACCCTGGCGCATGCCGAACGGCTACCGCGTGATGTGCATCAGGAGTTAGTGGAGCTGGCTGGCGCAATGGTACGCTAGTTCCCATAGCAGCAGTAACTGTAACAGGAATTCTTTTCCGCTTTTCCACACAACTGCAGCGCGTGAGACGAATGTCGTGCCAAATTTACGACACGACATCTATTTCATCCTTCTGATCCTTTTCCACGTATTAATCTGCCCGGCGAGAACCAGTTGCTGCAGTCAACCTAAGGTCGACGCTACCCTGCCGCCGTGCTACGTGCTCAAGTATACACCCTTTATCGCGTGGCGGAAATGAGGCCAACTTTACACCCAACGGAATAGAGCTCGGTAGGTACAATTTGGGCATATTTTTGGTGCAATTCAGACGTGACAGTAAAAGGTCAATACAGATGCAGTGCAATTACTTGAGGGGAATGCTTAAAAAGGACTGTGAGCTCGAAGTTCATATGAAAGAGACAAGAAAACGCACAAGCGAGATGCTATACAGGCCCGAGAGTAAAGAATGGTGAATAGCGCCCATAACGATCGAACACAATAGGTAGCTTACAGTGTGTTGCACCAATCTAGTTCGCGATATGTTAGTCGCTGAAAGACGAGGGGCTGAAAGTACGTACACCAGGGCGACCATGCTTAACAGGCTTGTAGGAAACCTGAAAATTCTCCAAGGTAGTGGCCGACCATCTCTGGCTTGATTTCGACGGAGTTGAAGACCTGTGAAACCACAGACACTGAGAATCAATCCCCATACTAGATAAATGGTAGGGACACACCTTTCCGTTGTAGATTCCAACAACAGAACCAATCATCTCAGGAACAATGATCATGTCACGAAGATGGGTTTTCACGACAGTAGGCTTCTCGTTCGGTAGCGCCTCCTTTTTCGCCTTGCGCAGTTTTTTTATGAGTCCCATGGGGCGGCGTTTCAGGCCACGTTGAAACCGACGGCGCGCGCGAGCATGGACGACCTAGAGAGAACACCGGGTCATCATCTGCCAGCCGCCCCTTTACTGACTATAAGCGTATACCTCAACAAACTACGAAAATCGAGGCAATGAGTAGAAGTACAGCCATAAGTGATAGTCGACATACCTCCTCATTGCTGAGATCCAAGAGCTTGTCGAGCTCGATACCGCGGTATGAAAAGGTGCGGAAGGTGCGCTTCTTCTTGAGATCGGCAGCGACTTGCGGGTCGGTGACGGTTGAGTCTGCCTAAATTTACAGGTTTATCGAGCACATCGCGCTACAGTAATGATACGCACCATGGTGATTGCTGAATAGTCTGATCTCGACTTGTATTGAGAGTAGTGAATCGAATTGAGTTTAGTCGGAGCCTCAACCAGCGACCAGTGGCGCAAACTCTAAACTGGTACTGTACAGTAGACAAGAGACTAAGAAGTCTCAGAGTTACTCTCGCATCATCACACGACGGATAGAATCCACAGGTCCTCCCGTTGCGGATTAAACGTACGATTTACGCTTGAGTTTTGAGCGTTCATTCCTTCTGACCCTAGACATGATCTACCAGTGATTTGTGGCTACCCACCTCTGCACATCCGACAAAACTAAAACCGCCCAAAGTCTCTATACTTCATTCTCATAGGCCAGCACGCGCTGATGTAGCATTGATAGATGCGCTACATCGCTGCGTACCTCCTCTTGAAAATTGCCGGAAACGATTCACCAACGGCCGCTGACATCACGAAGGTCATCAAATCTGTTGGCATTGAAGTTGACAAGGGAGCGTGTCAGTTCACTACTTTCCGAACTTGATGGCAAAGACGTCAATGCCGTGCGTTTCCTATCTCCCTCTGTCTCCGCTCCCAAAGCCAATGGACTTTTCTGCAGCTTATCGCTGAGGGTTCTGGCAAGTTAGCTTCTGTACGTGTTCACCAGTGGCTGGTTCACTTGTGGATGACTAATCGATCTTTGCTCTCGAAAGGTGCCATCTGGAGGTGGGGCCGTTGCCGCGGCGTCAACTTCTGGTGGTGGTGCCGCTCCTGCTGCCGCGGAGGCCAAAGAAGAAGAGAAGGAAGAGAAGGTCCGCATGCTCATCTCCGCCCATGGTTCCGCATCTGATCCCTTTACTCCCCTTCGTAGGAGGAGTCCGACGACGATATGGGCTTCGGGTTGTTCGATTAGGTTACACTTGTACCGATATAATATCCCCAAAGCCTGCACCCGTTTTTCCGATGCACGTTGGTCGGCACTTTTGACGAGTTGAAATCGAAATCTTCGCTTCGGAATACATCGTTCGTCGAACACCAACAAGCGCCGGTGACGAAAGCCAGTTCGGCATTCGGACCCATCATTCATCGTATGTAACTTACTGTAACTTGGCTCCTGTTCGTGCTTGGCTTTGACCTTGAAGCTTGAAGCTTGAAGTTTGACGCCGTAAGTCAGTAGAATGTTGTGGCTGCCGCGGGGCCCGGGCAATTTTTTTATTGAGTATATACAGATAGTGTTGATCATCCCTTGACGGCGCCGGTCCGAAGGGTCGCCTCGTGCACATGATGACGTTTGTCCGTAAACCCTACAGTCGTTCCTCTCTCGACTCGTGCAGGGGCGCAAACACCTGTTCAATTATGCTGTCACATGTTGTCAGGCCTCATTCCTTGGGGAGAATGTGGCGCCCACCCCGATTATGTCTGGTTCTTTGTGTCACCGAGCTCACGCAGATTGCTGCGCGGTTCGCTCTTTAGTAAGTAGTGAATTTGAAGACGTATTATCGAGAATGGGTGGGGATTTTGCACAACAAACGATCACAAGCGGTGACCAGTGAACCCGTGAAGACTAAATGATTACTGTAAGGGCTGTGAATAATTAATTTGACCAAGAGGGGTAAAGGAGGCGAGCACAAACTGTATGAAATCGGTGGTACGTCCCTCGCAACGTTGCGCCACTGTTGTGACTGGGGGCTGCGAAATTACGGCGTCGTAGTCGTCGAGCGGCTAATTTCTGCAAAGAAAGGAATATAACGCCGGTACCGTATTCGGGTACAGAAGATGTCTGTGAGAGACTGCCAGGTCACTCTGACAATGGGTAATGCAAGGCTGACAACAGGGGTCAGAGGGCAGACAGTGTCCAGGGGCCCAAACCGTGTTACGCCTGCCGTCCGAGGGGCCATTGCGTTGAGGCATTCAAGGTTGCTGTCCTCGGCACACCGCTGAATATCTCCGGACGTGAACAAAACAAGGAACGGGGTAAAACGCCGTCAAGTTGAGCGATAAGCGATTGCTGAGAGGTCTCACTTGAGTTGATCGAAGTGATGGATCCGGTGAGGATCAAGGAAGGGAAGGCCATAAAAGACTAGCTGATCACGCTGCGGTGCAGATTTAACCATCAACATTGGCCGGCGGCTGATGGTCAGCCGCGGAGAGGGTTGTAAGGACCGCCGGTTGTTATCTAGAAGAGGCGCGGAAGGTGTGCGGTATCGGAGTGATTGACGATATCGACGGGCCTGACCTCGCGCATGACCGCATGATCAATGACAACCCCACGCCCCTTCTCGTTCTCACTTGCGAGGTGCGAGTGGGGAAGACCGAGGGAATGGCAGCCGCGGAACTCACTTTTGCTTCCGAATTGCGTAAAGCCGGCGGCGAAACGGCGAAACGGCCGATTTGGCCATAGTCTAGCGGGCGCTTGGCGACCGCAGCACAATTTTTTCCCCATCACCTCGGCGGGAACGGCGGAGGATGGAGGCAAACCTGGCCATGGGATAGTTTTTAATTTATATATTTATTCGAAGATTCAGATCGGGAGAATGTGGTAGTCGATCTATTTACCGGTGCTTTGGACATGACGTTGAACGGACCCGCGCCCGCCTAATTTGCCGCTTAGAACCGCATATAGTCCTGCTCCGTGACTACCAAGCCAAGTTGTCCGTTCTGCCCTCCCCTTTTACTCTTACGCTCTCAATGAACCGCTTGCCCCTGGACCATTTCCCTTCCGATTCCTCGTCCGCCTCCCCTTTCTCTCCCTCGACTCAACCCACAATGCCTCCTGCTTCTCAGACTTTATTCAGGATTTCAGATGAACCCGACCCATTCAAAATATCTTTCCTCAAGGGTCCAAAGCGCAAACGCTTGGCAAAGGTCCGTATCTTGGCATACAGTTGATGCTCCTGTCCGTTGACTGCCCAACAGGCTTGTGACGCCTGCCACAAGAGCAAACGACGATGTGATGGTACTGGTGAGGTCACCCTCGGTTTTCTTGCTCGCTCCCACTGATTGTGCTTCAAGCGCCATGTAGCAACTGGTGTGTGCCTTTATTTGCATTTGATATCCCCTCGTCCCTCTCAACTGACTACACACACCAGTTACTTTGCTGCCAAGGATTGCACCTACACAGACTCTTCTGGACGACCTGTACCCGCACCTTTGGCATCAAAAACCGACAAGCCTTCGCGGGCTGGCCCGAGTCGCCGGCGTTCTCAAAAGGATTCTTATTTGGAACCACCTGTTCCTATATCCACAAGTAACCCATCATCCCCACACGGACAACCTTTGACGTCACTCCAAACTCCTTCGGACACCCGTGATGATTACGCTGAGACCTCAAAGAGGCCCCGAGTGGATTCCATATCCGCCTTTCCAACCCCAGAATCTCAGGTACCCGCTCCTCTCGCGCGTCGCTCAAGTGTCGCAGCTAGTCGTTTTGAAGTTCTCGTCGTCCGTGAGCTTGTGAACCGTACGTAGTTTATTTCCCCTGGCCCTGTTCTCTGGCTCTCTGCTAACCATTCTGGACTAAGTCTTTTTTGCTCACTGTCACCCCCATCGTCTCTTCATCCACCAGCCCACTTTCATGGCCGATGTTAGCCTCGGCCGCATACCTTCCTACCTTCTATATGCATTATGTGCTCTCGCTGCCCCCTTTTCCAGACACCCCGTCGTACGGACAGATACCCCCCGTACAAGTGGCCAGGCGTACTGCAAGGCAGCGGAAGAACAAATGTTCGATACGCACGGTCGTCTAAGTGTGGACAGAAACCTCGTGACAGCACAGGCACTTTGTCTTCTCGAGTCCCACCAATCTCTCTTATCGTGGCCTTGGCCTTCCCCTAGTACACATCACCGTGAGTATCTAGTCAAGTTTGAGATCTCGGCCATCATCACATGACGTTGTCATTTACGTTTCTCGTATCACAGAACTCGCCCTGAGTATCTTGAATGAGGACCTCCGTGTTCAGGATGTACACCCCTCTGGTTTGACTCCTGCTCCCACGACTAGTTTTGTGCTTGATGCGATTGGTCGCGAGTGCTCTCGCCGCGCGTTCTGGTACATCAAATTGATGCATCTGACTGCCTTTGCCTACTATCAAATACCTACGCCTCCCATCGCGCTGGACTTGAAGAACCTGCGCCTTCCTGTGGACGAAGCGAGCTTTGAGTTTGGCGCGCACAACTCTCAATCAGGTTCGTCAACCTCGTCCCACTCCAGGTTCGCCATATTGAGACCTTTGTCTTGACGCCACCAGAGTACCTACACCTGCCGGCGCCACGTACGCAATATGCCTCCGAATATGGTCATCTTCTCCGGATTGCTTCTGTGCACGCTCGTCTCGAAGCGTCATTGAATACCGCAGGTAGTAAACCTATTTCCTATACCCACGTCGAGCTTGTTCTCATACGCTTGTCTTAGGTGCTACCACAGTTCGGCCCGGCACACAAGACGCAACAAAGGCCGTCGTAGAAGAAACTGAAAAAGAGATTTCGGTACGCCCCTTCCTCGGGGAATAATGATGATAAAGTTAATCGTGTCTATTATTATTCTGGCCTCTTTTAACCCGTGCCCCGTAACATATGCTCACACTGATAGGCGTGGGAATCTTCACTCGCTGATCATGTCCGCTTTAGCGAGGAAGGTGCAGCGCTTCATCTGGCTATGTTTGAGACAAGTTCGAATGCCGGCGCATGGTGCTACTTCATGATGCACACAGTGTATGCGTGGTGTATCCTTACACTCTCAGACGTGCGTCCTGTTCACACGTGTTTCACTTGTCCCTCCCGCTGATATAGTCCGGCTTTTAAGGCAAAAGCATGCGGTTTGGGAAATGTGACAAACGGCAGCTTCGATTGGGCTCGTGACCGACTCGTGCTAATCGGAACAAAGCTCGGGAGCAGAGCGAAGAATAGCGTTTTGCGTATGTGTCTCTTAACATTCTGATTAGTGTGCGTGCTTAACTTGTCTCTGGCTGCTTGCAGTTGTCGCGATTCTTTTGGTAAGTCCACCCGAGGCCAGCCCCAGCTCTTCGACTGACATTCAACCAGGCACTGAAGAGGTTTGGCACGAGTGACCATCCGCAGGTTGTGGCATGGACTAGAGAATATACCGAGGCGTGTGGAATGGAGCTCCCCACAAAACGCAATTCTGAGGGGCCGATGCCGATCGCAGAAGCCTTGGCTTCCGCAAAGCCCACAAATCGGCCCATTCATCCGCTACCTCTTCCCCCATCACTTGTCCCCACGACAAGTGTGGACCGTCCCGAAGATCGAAGCGACGCACCTAGCGCCGGCTCTTACTTTAGCTCACTGCGCAGTTCGTACGACAAGTTGCGAATCACTCACCCTGAACCAGCCCACTCTCCTGTCCCGGGGTCGGCACCATCGCTACCATCATTGAAATCATGTGGGTTGCTGGAATCATGGACGCATCGCCCTCAAACCCTGCCACAGCAGCTCCCAGACGCCGCTGGTATGTCAGACTCTCCACCTTCACCAACTCCCCCGTGGATGGCACTGCGAATCGCAACCACCGCCCCTAAAGACTCTACCGCAGGCCCATCGGAGACCAATGCCTCACCATCTACATCGTCGCGTGGCACAAAATCAACGATGCCGGTGGGATTGGACTGGCTTGCGCATGAGCAATAACGTTTGCCTTGCTCTTCCCCACTATCTCAGTTCAATCCGCTGCCGGCGTCGTCGGCGTGTTATCTTGATTTGCATTTGGTGCCCTTGCGAATTATTTACGGCTCTTGCTATTAACGTACGTAAAGCAAGGGTTATTGGGTTTCGTCTATCTTGTTTCGTCTAGTCAAGGTTTCGCAGTAGCGCGCGTACCTGATATGTACCTTATCAGCTCACTCTGCAATTCCGCCGGTTTCATTGTGAGTGTCATGTACAAATAGCATGATCGATGTAGGGTAAGCGGGAAATGAAAGTACAGTACAGTACAAGGTGATTACTTCTTCAAATTACGATGGAGCTCTGGCTGGACGAGAACGACGCGGTCCAATAGCTTCCTAAGTACATCGTCTTTATGGGTGTCATATGCGTCGGTGATGGTGCGTAACTTCTCCCCCGTCTCCTTATCGATGATGGATTGTGCATCCTGTGTGCTCCCAGCGTGCTGGAATGAGATGTTAGTTGACAAGGAGCAGTGTAATAAACGGATGAAAGGGTCTTACGGAACTCTGAAAGGCGGTAAATTCCTGCTCCTTTACTCCACGATACTCCTCAATTTCTTTGGTGGCCTCAGTGCGCGCATCCTTCAGCCTTTGTACACGATCTGCGAGAGATATCGAGTAAACGAGTGATCATCACAGCAAGGGACTAACGCACATTGGCGAGCTTGTTGCACCACTTTAGCTGCCTCCTTCTCTGCCTCGAGGAGTGTCTGGATACCCTGAGATTGTTGCGCAGCCTGTAAAACATGTTAGTATACTGAGGCGTCGAGATGAGCAAGTACATCACCATAGTTGAGGCAAAGCAAGATTTAAACTCCGGAGCGCCCGTGAGCCCAGTGCCGCCAGTCAGAGAAACAGGGCCGCCAGACGCTGGCCAAGAGCGAGCGCAGTGCACCGAACCTGTGCCTCCCTCGCCGCATTGAACAACAAGTTTCCATTGACCCATTCCTACGTAACTAAACAGAAGCCAATAATCCCAGCGCAAACTCGGTTTCCAGTATGGCGTCGATGGACCCGCTTCAGGCTCTTACTGCCGCGCTCAGCGTCCCCGCAGACTCGAAAGAGCAGTCCGACTTGCTCGCGGCGCTCCGCGAGACTCTGGAGGCCCAACCCCACCCGATTCCAATTCTCTGCAACACGCTACTCAAGACCGCGGCTGGCTCAAACGATTCGTTGCTCAGACGCTGGGTGCTGGACCTGTTGCATTTTGGTATCGCGCGAGCACCTCTGGCGGTCGATACGCGTACACAACGTGCGTCTCTATCCTCCTAGTTCCACACATAACCCTGTTCTGCTGTTCTGTCGACACAAGACTGACGTATAGGTGGGCTCGCACACGGTGTTGTTTTATATTATCCCCATTAGTTGCATCCCGGTCTTTGGACGTACTTGCCGGTCTTCTCAATGACAATAGCCCTTGGACCGTCAAAATCGCGATACAGTCATTCGCAGGAGCATACCCGCTCCTCTTTCGTTGGCTGTGCGTTTCAAACTCTTGGTACGCTTCGGTGTCATCGGCGCTAATATGTTGCGCATAGATGCACGAACAGAAACGAGCGGTCGCAATGGGACACGCTCTCGCGCGCTAAGAACCGGATCATTCGAGTTCATGTGGGCACCCAATACGCATGCAGGTGTGCAGTTTGCCGCTGTCAAGTTCCTGCAAAAGGTTATCCTGGTACAGTCGCGGGGTATTGCGGACCCAAGGGTGAGCAGTCTCTTTGTTGTTTCATGTACACCCTCACACAAGCGTCTCGTTCGCTAAAGCTGCAAAATAAAAATGACCCAAATCTCGCAATCGTCCCAGGAGACCACCCGTTCATTAACGCCTCTGCTCTCGAAACCGAAGGTGTAACTCTTCTACAACGCCTCATCACCGATCTGTATACGAAACAGTGCGTCTGAACAATGGGTTCAGCACACGGCCGAACTCCTGATTTGTCTCTAGAAACCCAGACCTTATCTCCGCCTATCCTGAACAGCTGGTCAAGCCTTGTCAAGCTTCGACCAGGCTTCGTTCAGATTGTAGTATCTTCCCTCACGCTATGGACCCCCGCCCCACTGCTGGGCCAGCCCTTCTCTGTCATCAAAAGTGTTGAAAAGTCTGTACGCATTCTTTTGACACACATATCACGGTGCGTGCATTTGAGAGTATTGCTTGCGTCAACACTTACTGGAGCAACGACTTCTTTTGCACAGCTCACCAGCCGGCGCAAACTTTGCGCGTGAGATCACCGAAGCTCTCAACAAGCAGACTCAGCGCATGGAACAAGCCGTGGCAGACGAGAGGGCACGTAAGGCTATCGCGGCACAAGCCCAGGCAGACGCTCGCAAGCGTCCGCTGGCCAGCCGCGGCCGCAGCCGAAGAAGAAGCAAAGCGCCAGAGGGTCGAGGCAGACCCGAATGGAGACGCAACAGCGCTGTTGGCAGCGTTTGACTTCACAACGCTCCCCGTTGCGCTCATCGCGGAGCTCATCGTAGCGAACTTGCAGGCATTCTCCGATGAGGTTTTCCAGGCGCGTGTCAATGCGTACCGCCGTCCCGCACCCGCAAGTATCGCTTCCCCTTCCCCCGTGCCTGCGGCTGCAACATCAGTAGCTGTTCTTGAAAACTCTGTGACATCGGAGAGTACTGCGCCAGCGAGAAGAACGCCACCGACGATGCCTGCAGCGGATAGGGCAAGGGAGCGGGCTTTGGCGCAGGGGTCCTCAACCCAACAAGATGAACCCAGCTCATCCAGTAGAGTTAAGGAAGAGCCTATGGATCCACTGCAGATGGACATGGACGAAGATATCGAGTACGAGCCAGACAATCTGAACCTTGAGGTACGTCCCTCGTTTTTCGGCGTACCCCCAGCGTGTAGTTCATACTCCGTTTGTTGCAGCTGGAACCTATGCAAGAAGATGACGATGCGCTCGCTGCGGCTGAGCTCGATGCCAAACAACTAATGCCGCTGGACTTCCAAGTTCCACCGCCATCCGTTCTCAGCGAAGTGGAGCGGGCGACGGCTGTCAAATCTGCTGCCACGCGGATATGGCAAAGCTCGGGCGATCTCGCAATCGGACAGCACGATGGCGGGCGCGACCTGTGGATGCTACTCCTTGTGCGAATGATCACGCGTGTAGTCGACCCTGAAGACAGCAGAGGCAAATCCAAGGCCGAGGGCGAAGGTGAGGGCAACAAGAGCGCGGATGCAGATGTGGACATGGACGAAGAAATGGTGGAACTGTACGAGCGGCAGGACCGACTACGGAAGGTGTTGTGCGACTACATAATGGCCGATTTTTCTGGGCGGTGAGTTTCAATCTCTCATGTCTTGCTATGACTAACTGGCACTCAGGATACGACTCGCAACGACTTGGATGAATGAGGAGTGGTACAACGATCAAGTAAGGCTCTTATCGGATAATGATTGGGTCGGTGCTTCCCTTGTCTCTCGTGGGCCGCATTAACGTCATATCAGCGTCCCAATTACGAAGTCTGGCTGAACCAAATCGTTGCCGAGTATCAGTTACGCATCGATAGAAAGGATCGGATGTTTGCGCGTTTCCTCCTTGATTTGCCTTCTGTTCCCTCGGACGTGTTCACTCTTCTTCGGGATTTGTGCACTGAACCAGAAAGGTATGCCGCGGCAATCATCTAGAATTACTTCGTCATTGAAACCATTCTGCACTCCCCAGGATGCAAATCGGGTTCCAAACCTTACGGGACTTCGTTACTCAGCGGCCGACACACCGCGGGGAAGCAATGAACATCCTTTTGGAGCTGACGACACATCCAGGTGCGGGTGTCACTGATCAGCGGCATCAGGAACGCACTGACGGCGACGGCACCCTTTTCTAGAAAAGGTCACGCGTAACGCGGCAATCTTGACCGTGAAGCGTTGTATGGGGGAATTCCAAATGACGGACGGCATGATACGTGATTTTGCTTTGCAATTGCTCCGCCGACTTCAAATGCCCCGCCCGGTCGACAAACCTCCTATAGGAGATGCCGTAGTAACTGCGAGCAACGAAAATATGGAAGACGGGCAACTGCCGCCAGACTGATCTGCTGCAAACTCCATATTTGCCAGAGCGCTTAGAGCTCCCTAGCCCGAAGCCCCTAGTGGTGCAGCATGTGGAACTATTATTTGCGCTATCTTCAAAGGCCTCAGACTTCCTAGACGAGTGCATCATTTTGTTTCCCTGTATGCGTTGAGGTTCTGACTGTGTATCGTATCAGGATCTTCGCAGCATATGGGGAGATGCACACCAGCGTCCAAGAAGCCATCCAAGACTTAATCACCGCTCTCGTACGATCACTCGGGCCTGGGCACGGGAAACTCCTTACTTTAATGCGCACGTTCCCCCCAGGTGCAGAGACACTGGCGCTCCGCATCATGAACATCTTTACAGAACACGGGCGGCCAAGTGCCCAGCTCGTCGCTCTCGTTAAGGGGCTGATCGCTGAGCGTGATCTCGACGCTCAGTTTCCTTATCCCGATCATCGCCGAGATGGACAAGCCCGATATCATAAAGCACCTCCCACGCATCGTTTCAATCCTTAATGGCACGCAGGAAATGAAGGAACTCGTACGGAGCGTTTTTGGTGCCGTTGTTACGACACCTCCGCAAACCTTCGGAAGTGTGACGAGTAATCTGCCACGTGTGCGGCAGAGCGAGCTACTCACACCCGCGGAGCTGATGGTGCTGCTTCACGACACGGAAAAGGAGATCGGGATCAAAAGTGCGATTGAAGGTTAGTGTCGTTACTGTCGGTGTGTTATCGTCCCCGACTCTGCGCTTACCTCATGTGCAGCCATTGGGATCTGTTTCTCGATGACGGACGTCTTCCGCTCTGAGATCCTTCGCGGTCGTCATGCAACAGATCCTTGATGAGCCGGTCCTACCAACTTTATTCATGCGCACAGTGAGTCGTGACTTCGCCAACGTAGCACCACGCTCACGCATATATGACCAAGGTGATCCAAGCTGTCAAAACGTACAAATCGCTGACGGGCTTTGTCTCCACGACGCTACTATCGCGGTTGATCACAAAGAAGATATGGACAACTCCCTTGCTCTGGGAGGGCTTCATCCGTTGTGCGCAGATTGTGGCGCCAGCAAGCTTTTTGGTACTATTGCAGCTTCCGAAAGAGCAATTACGGGAGCTAGTGGCGAAGCAACCAAGTTTGCGCGGCCCACTGCGCGAGTTTGTCCAGAAAAAAGGCGGCAATCCTGCACGAGCCGCCGTCTATTTGGAGATCATCGGCGAAGACGAGCCCCAGGCAGGGGGGACACCGACTCCTGAGCCACCCCCGCCAAATGTACCATCTGCTACTACGGCCGAGCCAATGCCTTCGTAGCACCATTGTTCAGATGTTGTCTTTCGCATAGATGTAGCACGTGTATATTTTTGTTTTCGTTCAATGGTCATTTGCTGTGTTCCCCCGCGCCAAACCCATGGGTCGAGTTCGAGGAAAGATTCCGTTCAGAGACAGCCTAGTTGGTCTCAGTCGCTTGTTCCTGCGACTTCTCCTTTATTGCTCTACAACTTCATTGGTCAGCCACGGGCGAAGCGCACGTCCATCCATGCCGACAGAACACGCTGACGAGAATGGCGATTTTTTGCCCATAGCCCACGGACCGCCCACATCTCCTCGCTCTTCCGAGGGTTCGCCGTCTTCGCTCATCATGGCACGCGGTAGGTCGAGAGTCAGAAATATCTCTAGTGATGCAGATCCCTTCTCGGAGGAGAACCTACGCAAGCGGTGCGCATCCCGAGAGATATATTCTGCATTTGGTACTTATCGTTGAAACACACTTTTTTTAAATTTTTTTTATATTGCGCCTCAAACAGTGGCTATCATAGTGTCAAATCGTTCGACCAGACGTTCCGCCTGGAAAAGCGATGGAAGCTTGTACGCGAAATGGGCTCTGGAGCGTACGGCGTTGTAATGTCAGTGCGCATCCCTTCCCTCGTTTTTCTTGGCCCGTTTTTACAGTAACGACCGACACGCGAGATTGTCAGCTCAGCTGCAGACGAGATCTCGGGGGAGACCGTTGCGATAAAGATGGTCACGCGTGTCTTTGCAAAGACGTCGCTCGCGAAACGCGCGCTGCGCGAGCTCACTCTTCTCCGGCATTTCAGCAACCACGAAAACATCACCGGGCTCATTGACGTTGATGGCATCGCGGAAAGCTTCAGTGAAATGTGAGTGTTATAGGTCTACGAAGCCCACCACCCGCGCTGATAAGCCTTTTCTTCTAGGTACCTCTTCATGGAGGTGAGTTGTTGCAGGTACATGCAGTCTAATCGCTCTCTGATTCTGAGCTTCTGGCACGCAGCCCATGGAAGGTACGGCTCCATGCACCTAGACTTATTCCTACGCTCATTCCTGGGCCTTCGTAAAGCGGACTTGCACCAAATCATCAAATCAGGTCAGATGTTGTCCAACGAGCACGTGCAGTATTTTACGTATCAGATTCTACGAGGTACAAGCACTGATCGCGTTGTTCTTCTTGTGATTTACTCTCCGCTTGTACGCAGGCATGAAGTATATACACTCTGCCTCCGTGGTACACCGGGACCTCAAGCCCGGAAATCTGCTCGTCAACTCTGACTGTGAGCTCAAAATATGCGACTTTGGCTTGAGCCGAGGCTTTGACTCGACTCCTGAGGAGGGCACATCACAGATGACCGAGTACGTCGCGACGCGTTGGTATCGTGCGCCCGAGGTTATGCTAGCTCTCAGGTCTTTATTCCTCTTCGCTCACCTCTTGATGATATCTTGACATCGTCCTTCACAGGCGGTATGGAACAGCAAGTATGTGGCAGTCAGACGACACGTCATCACATTGAGCCCATCTGTCTACTCTAGTCGACGTCTGGTCAATAGGTTGCATACTCGCAGAACTTCTCCTCGGACGCCCCTTGTTCAAGGGCAAGGAGTGAGCGTAACAACTCCGCAGTACTGCATTTGCTCTAATCTTATCTTTTCGCGTTTAGTTATGGTGCGTTTCCGTGCGTGTGATAGATACCGGTCGCTTACCGTGACCATCAGTGGACCAGCTAAACAAAATCTTAGAAGTGCTTGGTAAGTTGACTGTCGCGAATAGACCTGATAGACCCCCAATGAAATGAACACAGGTACTCCTAGTAACGACATCCTAAGACGTGTGGCAAGCGAAAGGGTGCGTACTCGTTCCTTGTAGCCAGACGACTGCTACAGGGGTTGTTATAGGCTCAAGCCTATGTTCGCTCGTTACCTGTCCGAAGAAAGGTTTCGTTCAAGAAGCTCATCCCACAAGCTGATCCACAAGGTAGCACTTCCATCTATCTGCTTCATATTCAAGTACAGACTGACCAACTCCACGCAGCTCTTGACCTTCTCGAAAAAATGCTCAGCTTCGATCCCACCTCTCGCGTCACCGTTACTCAGGCGCTCGCGCATCCTTGGCTCGCAGCCTACCACGACGCGAAACGACGAACCCTCCTGTCCCGAGAAGTTTGACCGCTGGCGCGAAATCGAAGAGCTGGAAACTATCGAGCAATTCCGCGCGGCTCTTTGGGCCGAGATGAGCGACTTCCGCCGCGAAGTGCGTGCCGTTGGCGCCGAGGCGGACGAACAACCCTCGGCGCTGCCGTCCGAGATGCCGACACGCAGTCTGAGCACGCCGTCAGAGGCACCTGTGTCCCCGCAAAAAGAAAACTTAAGCCAGGAGGTCACACGGTCGAGGAGACAATCCACGAGCGGCAGCCCCTTGAAGGAGCGTCGAGATAGCACGGACGGACGTGCACGCCCACGCACGCGCGACCCCGTTGTTTCGTATTCACGCAGGACGAGCATATACTCGGCGCGTGACCGAGATTCTATCGTCTTCGGGGAGCAAGGATGGCCTCCCAGGTCACCATGACGCGTACATCCTCGTTCGCGGCAGAGGACGCGGGGTTACCTCCGACGGGTCCTGGAGTGAACTGCTTTCCCATTCCCAAGTATCGGCCCGCCGGAAGGTTACGTCGTACCCGCACGCCAACGCACTGCCAGCATGGGTGGGCCAGGCGTCGTCGGTTCTCGATTACTGCGCACGTTGTCTACGGTGTCGATACACGAGACGGTCGATGTGGGTGCGGCGGCGGAGGTCGCGAGGTTGATTAGGGCAAAGGAGACCACCGCAGATGCTCCGCCGAGTGAGATGCCTAAGGAGATTGGAGGTGAGGGATCCGAGTGGGGAGGTAAGGATGGTGGTACTTGAAAGTACGAGTTGCCATGGACCATACTACATCTGCAAGGACTTTCGAATAGATAGATATATAGACAAGTGCCGGGCTCCTTAAGTGATACAGATGAGTGAATGCTGTGTCTAATTGTCTCCGAGAAGTTCCTTCAGACCTAAGAGAGAGATTAACACCACGACGTGACTCATACGAGGTAAGAAATGTAAACACGTACGCTCTATGATACTAAGATAGGCTGTTGTACCAGGGCTATCGGGGTATTCTTCTAAGAAGCTTACGCCGTAGTCCGCGCTCTTTCCTATCCGGGGGTCAAGTGGCACAGAGCCAAGGAGTTCGACACCCATTTCCTTTGCGAGTCGGGCAGCCCCACCAGTCGTGGGCCGGAAAATTTGAGATTCTCCCTTGCAGTTAGGGCAGACGAAGCCGGCCATGTTCTCGACAAGTCCGAGAACAGGGCACGCCAACCTTACGACAAAAGTCAATCTCGCGCGCAACATCCTGAAGTGCAACCTCCTGTGGAGTGGTTATCAGCACGGCCCCATCGATCCCGCTTTCCTTTAGGAGTTGAACAATGCTGAGGTGTTCGTCGGATGTTCCTGGAGGTGTGTCGACGACGAGGTAGTCGAGCGTGCCCCAGTCCACGTCCTTGAGGAACTGAGTTATAAGCCCATTCTTCTTCGGGCCACGCCACATAACCGCATCCTTGGGAGAGGGGAGCATGAATCCCACGGACATGGCGCCGAGGTTGTCCTGTACATAGATGGGCGACCAGCCGACAGCAGACGTGTGGACCTGCTCGGATGCGATGCCAAGGATGGTAGGGATCGACGGCCCACAGATGTCGACATCCAGTATACCGGTCTTGTGTTCTTCAGTACGAGCCACATAAACCGTGAGGGTAAAAAATTGCGTACCTGCACGTCTGGATCGGACGCAAATGCCCAACCAAGTTGCGCGGCGAAGGTCGACTTGCCGACGCCCCCTTTGCCCGAGAGAACAAGGATCT
This sequence comes from Lactarius deliciosus, assembly GCA_021525775.1. Classification (NCBI taxonomy): domain Eukaryota; kingdom Fungi; phylum Basidiomycota; class Agaricomycetes; order Russulales; family Russulaceae; genus Lactarius; species Lactarius deliciosus. Next base: position 201,401 of record JAKELK010000008.1, read on the forward strand.
TGCGCTTCACTTGTGTCATGCGCTCACGTACGAGCGGTAACGCGGGGTCTGGGCCCTTTGTGGCCCCTGACGCACATACGTCCTGGTTGGGACAACCTGCACATGCTGCAGATGTGCCTGCTAGCTCGGACTCTGTGCCCTGGGGAGATGTGAGTGCTGTTTGGATGGTGAGGAGAACAGGCCTACGGGACAATGCTCCGGAGCATTTTCTGGGACGCTTGTTGGTTGTTGTACGGCCAACATCGTTATCACTGTCAAAGATCAAAAGTCAAAGTCAAGGACCGAGTCTGCTGAGTCAATTGACTGAGACGGTTCTTCCCGGCCCGGCTGTGGTAGACGCGACCACGTGATCTAGTTGTTGGCTCATAACTCAGTACAGTACTCCGTACTCAGTACTTAGTACTCGGGCTCTACGTTTGTGACCAGCAATGAGCACTCCCGCCTTCGATTACTATAGAATTCTTGGTCTTTCAAAAGACGCTTCTTTTGAAGATGGTTTGTGGCTCTCTTAATTCACCTTCAACCTCTACCGCTCACGTTGAATTTGCAACAGTGCGCCGCGCAGTACAAGCAAAAGGTGTTGGAAACCCACCCAGACAAACTCCCTCCCGACTCGACCGAGGAGGAGAAAGAAGCCTCTCATGAGCTGTTTAGCAAAGTATGCTCTTAAAAATTCGGCCATTTCCCTTTCTGAACCAACCCACAGGTGCACGAGGCTTCGGAGATATTAGGAAATCCCGACAGACGTCGAGTGCGATCTACTTTTGTTCGGTGTTATGTCACTCTTACGAGTTCCCCTATAGGAATATGATATCCACTATCGGGAACTTCCTGACCCGAGCGTTAAATCCGCATTCAGCCCCAAGTCATCCACCGTTTCTATGTCTAGATCGAACTCGGCCGCCACCGTTCGCACTACGGGACCTACGAACGTTGCCAGGACTTCCTCCACGGTCTCCTCTGCATCTTCCCGCCCAGCTCCTAAACCACCCAGCGACACAATTCCCGCCGTATCCCGAACAGATTCCATGAAGAGCGTGCACACCGCTGCTGCGCCTGCTAATGGCGTATCTAGAAATAATTCCACTGTGACTGCACCTCCGATGGCGACCAGAACAAACACAATCTCGTCCTCTCGCAGTGCTAATGGCGTCCCATCGTCAATATCCCGAGCAAATTCGTCGGCTAATGCACGCGATGACCAAGATAAAATATCGCGCTCCAACTCTTCTGCTATTGTTCGGGGTGCGCCACCGTCACCTTCAGTAACTAGGAAAGATTCCGTTGTATCAAAGATTCCATCTACCCCAAGTAACCCCGTACCGCCTGCGCTACCATCCGTCTCTCGTGCAAATTCCGCCGCCACCGTCCGTTCCTCCATCTCCATTACCTCTACAGCACGTAGCGCATCGGAAAGGCCCAAAACTATTCTCGAAGCACCTGGGTCTGTTTCTAGGTCTAACTCGACCTCGACGGCACCCGTTCAACCTGTCTCCAGATCCAATTCTACTTTGGCCGCCTCTCAACCTACCAGCAGTATCCAGATCCAACTCTGTTTCCACCGTCACTGCCCTATCTCTTCACGAACCTTCGTCTATTGTCAGATCCAGCTCCTCCGCCACTGCGCTCACTTCAGTCTCTGCGCGGTCGAAGGCAGTAAGCCACTACACGAATCGGATGTCTATGGCCACTGTCACCAGTGCATTCTCTGACCTGCCCACCCCACCTTACTCGCATCCTGAAGATTATGAAGCACTGGTCGACGCCATGCTGCAGGAATTATACCGCGTCACCCCAGGATGGGTAGAACGCAAGCAGAGGCTTGAGGAGGTAATCTCCTTTCTGTAAGCTCGCGTCAGATGTACACTAAATTTCGTTTGTCGCGGTATAGATTAAGGCACAGCGCGAGGCGGGACACAAGATCGATTCCCAGGCGTGGCGCGCGTCGTGGGCGTCGTGACACATCCTTTATTGACGATTTTTATTTGCTAGGGCTTATTACGTGGTTCGGACTGGACTCCGGCTCCGTTGGTTTTGTATTAACTTGCTTACATGTTGGGCTGCGTATTGGCTGTGCATTTCGTTCGGAAATGGCTTGTAGGATTTGCTGGATAGATGTTGTTTTTTGAACGGCTCATGGGCTATGAACGCTGGACGGATGAAGCTGTGTGAGTGGATCGAGTTGCTTGCTTTTGAGTCGCAAATACTCGAATTGATTTCAAATATATGTCCGCTATTCAGTTTCAAGTTTGCTGCCTTGTTTGCTGCTCTTGCCCACTTCGCATTTCAGCACTGCAGCTCTGCCGTTTTGAGGTCGGGTTGACCTCTCAAAGGCTGCTCTACGAAATGTTTCGACCGCCTCGTAGCCGCTTCCCTCGATGAAGCGATTCTACGTAGTGGGTCAAGCCAAGGGTCAAGCCCACTGGTTTACCTTGGCTGGCGCCTGCGATATTGTCTTGGTACTCCGATTGCTTTGTCATGCTCTTCAAATATAGCGCCAAAATATAGCGCCAAGTACTCAGCAGAGATTATGCAGTGATTTACTAAGGTCGAATGATTCGTAACGTGCTGCGGCCAGTTATCTAGGAAACATCGCTAGAGTGACTAGTTACACATAATTCCCGCTCATAACTCACTTTCTAATCACTACAGACGAGTATCTGCAATGGCACCCGCATTACATAGGGCCATTGTCGTTCAGCAGGACGGCTCAGTTGCATTGCGTGAGATCCCCGTACCCAAACCTGGCCCGGACGACATCCTAGTCAAAGTTGTTGCTGCTGCGCAGAATCCCACTGACTGTGTGTAGGGCCTCTTCCAGTCACGGGAACGTCACTAACTGTTTCTCCGACCAATCTCCAGGGAAGACGGCACAGCACGGAAAGCGCGCCGGAGCAGTCTCCGGATGCGACTTCTCGGGGATCGTCGAGGAAATTGGATCAAACGTTCCGCAGGGTCTTCGTTCCGTGGGCGAGCGTGTAGCCGGCATGATCCAGGGAGGCTAGTCACTCTGTCCCAACGTCGCACTGCTGCCAGCGTCGGACTCACCGAGACGCATCCACACAGGCTCCCACCACCATCGTGGCGCCTTCGCTGAATACCTTGTCACGAGCGCAGATTTTGTTGTCCACGTCCCGGACGCCTGGTCCTTCGAGGACGCATCGCAATTAGGCGTCGCGCCACTCACGGCCCTCCGGGTGCTCTATGATGTGCTCAAACTCCCCGAGCCCCTCGGAACCAACGCGTCTCGCGTCAAAATCCCCGTCCTTATCTCGGGTGGTGCGACCTCGGTCGGGTTGTACGCGACTCAATTCGCGAAGCTCTCGGGTTTGTATGTCATCGCCACGGCCTCACCGCGGAACTTCGACCTCGTTCGCTCGCTGGGCGCCGATGTCGTCGTTGACTACGCTGATCCGTTGGCAGCGGCGAAGCAGATCCGAGAGGCGGCACCAAACTTGGAGCACGCAGTCGACTGCGTAGGCGAGGACAGCTCAACCGCGATCGTCGCTGCTTCCCTCAACGGCAAAGGAACAATTGCTCAAATCACCTTGCGCCCAATCCCCGTGGAGGGCGTCAGAACTTTGTCGAGCATCATCTTTGACGTCATCGGGAAGGTGCGTGTGAACATACCGCAGTTCTTCTGCAGTGCCTCGCCCCCCCTCGACAATTCAAACAGCTGACTTGTTGTCACACCATGTAGGATTGTGATTGGCCGCTACCATTCACCGCATCACCCGAGTTAACGGAAATCGGGCGCAAGTTAGTGCGATTACTCTCGGAAATAGTAGCCAAGACCAATCTCCGTCCAAACCCGGCGTTGATCCAGCCTCTGGGGCTTGCGAGCTGTCGCGGACGGGTTCCAGTACATGAGCGAGGGGAAGGTTTGATACGCCTTTCCCCCGTGCGCTCGACCTCTCATTGACATGGCTATAGGTCAGCGCCCAGAAACTTATATACAGGGTTGCCGACACCCCCAATGAATAAAGGCGATTTATCGGCGATGCGTAGGGGTGGAGCGCGCACTCCGTGTAACGAAGTCTTGATCGTGTGATGCATCCACGATAGCAACGTAATGTGTAGGAACAAGTGTCGGTTTTGAGAACAGGCAGGACTGAATGTATTTCTGCGTGTGTGTAAATTTAGTGAATGAAGTTGGGGGGCGACCTCTCCTTACGAGACTGGGACTACCAACCCAAAGGGATGTAATTTTGATCGCGCAATTGCACGCTGTCGAGACTTCGAGCGAGACTTGAGTCCAAGCGGGACGCGTGGCGCCTGACCCGAGCGGGACGCGTGGCGCCTGACCCGAGCGGCACGTGATATCAGACTCAGCGGATGGCACTATTCCTTTCTTCCTCGTCGACGACACACTACGGCTCACAAACTCGTAAATGCCACATAAATTGGTAGCCCACCCTCTGGGGGAGTTCACCAAACGTTGACACCATAATTCAAGATAGTGGGATCATTGTTCAATTGGCACGAATGTGCTACCTATTGTTGTGTGTAACCTAGCGGCCTAAAGTAAACAGACTTTTCCTTTTCGTCTAAGTCGTCTCTTAATTTCTAGCTCTGTACTATGGACAAGGTAATAACATAGTAGGAAATCGGTACGGGAAGCTCTCCTACTCGTTGACATTGAGACCGAGTTTTTTCTGGAACTCCTCTCCCTTGTTGATGAAGGTCACAGGACGACCCACGTTCCGGCGAGTAGCGAGGAAATCCTCCATAGATGCCACCGGCACATTCTCTGAGTAAAGCAACTCAAGGGCTGGCAACACTTCGGTGGCCCTCTCCCCGGTGAGATTTTTGAGCGCAAGAATAAAGTGATCTGAAAGCACGTCATGTATACACAGCACCGTCACAGCGGTGAATGGGTGGAAGAGTTCCAGCCACCGAATATCCATGCTTGGCGCACCATATCCCGAGAACCCCGTGCTTACGAAGAGGCGGTCCACGTTGGAGAGCATATGAGAAATTTTACCGAGCACCTGATTTATCCCGATATTCCGGACGGAAAGTTTGAACGACGACTGACCCCCATGAAAAATTTCGATGATGATGAGGTAGGGTTGAATGTGTAGGTCCATATGCCCGAACCAGGATAGCTTGAGTTTTTCGGAACGATCGATCAACTTGCAGAGCTGAGGAATATGAAAACTATAGTCTTCCCAGCACTCCATTCTTAAGCAGTCGAGCTGAGGAGTGTCGATCTGCGCCACGAAATCCTCCAAATACTTGAAACGACCGCGAAAGTAAAAGCGAGTGAGAGCAGGAAGGAAAGTCCGTGTGATTGGAGGCAGACATATTTGATCGGGGTAGAAAGGTCGCCGGAATCCAAGGGAAAGATATTTCAGCCTGGACAATGCGGCCAGACTGGCGACCATCGCCTCTGGTGAAATGTAACCAGTTTCTGATATATCACGAAGATCGATATCAACAAGGTCACAGGCTGACAACAAGAGTGTTGGTGCCGCTGGAAAGGAAACGCCACGTAATTTGATCTCCTGTAAACGTGGGGCACATCCACCCAGGAGTGCATCAGGAAGGACAGTAGTTGGGCCAATAATCGATGTGAGCCGAAGGTGTGTCAACGCCGGAAATGGCTTTTGTATTGCCGTGGCCACTGCCAGTGGGTATGGCAAATTAAGGCTGAGAACGTGTACTCTATCGCGATGTTCCAGTGCTGCAAGGGCATCTTCATCATCGTCCTCGAGACAACTAGGAAAGGTAATAAAAAGGGGAAGGGCCGGAAGGTATCCTAGATTTTTCTTGACAGGTGTCCCATGTGTGCAGAGGAGTTCCAGATTGAGACGGCGTGACGACGCAAATATGATGTCTCTCCACGTTCGGCATACATGCGCTAGTCTGTGCCATTTCCATGGAAGATGACGTGAAGTAGCAACTTCGTCCTTTCGATAAAGGTCGAATATTTCTAGAAGGATATCATCTTGGAGAAAGTTGATCATCCGAGTCGTTTCAAGTCTGTGCAAAGACTGGTCAAATCAATCGCTCTATTACGGCGAACGAGCGAAGGCACAAGCAATAGACGCACCTGGGAGCCTGACGACAAGAGCGGTTCTGTGAAACTTGGTGAGCGGGGTAGATTGGGGTAGACTGCTAATCGAATATTGAAGATGAGAAACGGGTGCTCGATCGACTGGGATGACAGCTAGGTCACGGTCATGGACATACTTCTTGGAGCTCGTTGATAGAGTCGACCCAAGAGTCAATCTGAGAAGCTGGGACGACAAAGTGGGTGTTCTACTCGTTGACTAAGAGGTCTAGCGAGTGGTTACTGTAATACGGCGCTTACTCGTACGATGTTCGTGCGGCATTCGTGTCAACGTTCGTGTTCAAGGAGATGTTATTATATCACCGGAGACGGTTTTATTAGGAGACGTCTAGACACCCAATATTTTTCATTCACACTAGCCGAGTCCCTGGTCCCTTGTATTCTACTATATGAGTGAGCACGATTCAGAGACGGACCCATTCTTTCAAGTTGTAGCCGAAGAACAGTGACAAGAGCAGTGACAGTGGGCCGTATCAATCTCCGTCCAAACACGGCGCCGATCCAGTCGCTGGAGCTTGCGAATGTCGCAGGAGAATTCCATTACAGGACTATGCCAGTGCCTCAAAGACCTCAACTCTGAGGTCATCGACATACTGCCAGTGTTCACAAAATCATAAATGACTTAAGTCGAAATCGCCAGTAGCCCCTCCGGCGAAGATCAAGACCGAACGTTGATACCAAGAATATTCAAAATTGGTGAGTCCGTTGTTAAGTCGGTATGAATGTACCTTGGAATGTACTACACTATTGTTGTACTCCTAGAGTGAATAGGTTTTATCATTTGTTTTCTTTTTCGTCTACTAGTATGTTTTTTTTTTGATCTATATTTATTCTGGGTTTCGTAACATAGTTACAGACCAGTCGCAGCGAGACCCACTACATTTATGAAACACGATAGTCCTTGTACAGTAAGGGTGCCCCCGAGTCGTAAGGTAAAACGGAACAAGAGCACGAGGCGAGTCTATGTATGTCTCCCAGTAGCCCAAATAGACAGGTATTGGGTCTGTTCAGTACATTGTGCTTGGAATGAGAGTGCAGGTAACCGACATGGGAGGTTCTCCTATTCGCTGACATCGAACTCGAACCTTTCCCTGAACTCGCTTTCACTGTTGATGACGATCACTGGGCGACCCACGTTCTGGCGGGCAGCCACGAACTTCTTCACGCGCTTCACCGGTTCATCCTCCAAGCAAAGTAACTCAAGGGCCGGCAACACTTCAGCGGCCCTCTCCCCGGCTATCCTTCTGAAAGTAAGGGCAATGCACCGCGAAAGCTCGCCCAGTACAATCAGCGCCTTCACAGCGGTAAATGGGAGGAGGAGTTCCAGCCATCGGATATCGTTGGCTAGTAGCTCATCATATTCCGCAGACGTCGAATAAATCCAGAAGCAGTCCACGTTTGAGAGTATACCAGAAATTTGGCTGAGCACCTGACTTATCCCTTCGTCCGGGATGCGAAGTCTGAACGACGACTGATTCCCATGATAGAGTGCGAAGTTGCAGGGTTGAATGTCAAGTACCGCGTGCCTAAACCGAGATAGCCCGAAATGTTCTGAACGATCGATGAACTTGCGAAGTTGGGGGACTTGAAAATTAACGCCTTCGCCTTCGCCCTCGTCCGAGTACTCTACATTGAAGCACTTGAGCTGAGGAGCGTCGATCTGCGCCACGAAATCCTCCAAATATTCGAAAAGACCATCGAAGTCAAAGGTGGTGAGAGCGGGGAGGACCACCCGTGTGATGGGAGGCTGGGGTATTCGATCCAGGAAGGAAGGCCCCCACGAGCCGTGTTGGAACCCAAGGGCAAGAGATTCCAGCCTGGACAGTGCGGCCAGACTTGTGGCCATCGCCTCTGGTGAAATGTAACCGGTAGCGGGTATACTGCGAAGGCTGACATCAATGAGGTCACGGGCCGACAAAAGAAGCGTTGGTGCCGCTGGAAATGGAATGTCATATAAGGAGACGCCCTGTAAACGCGGTGCACATCCACCCAGGAATGCATCAGGAAGGACCAGGCATGTTTGTAGAGTTGGAATCAAGCTTAAGGTATACCAACGCTGGAAATGGCCTTTGCATCACCGTGACCATCTTTTCCAGCAGTGAGCGTGGCACACCAAGCCCGATAGATTGTACGCGATCGGGGTGCTCCAGTGCCGCAATGATGTTATCTTCGTCATGCTTGAAAGGAACGGGAAGGTCCGATAACAATGGGAAGGGTTGGAAGGAATCTTAGAGTGTTCCTGACAGGTATCCTAAATGTGCAGAGGAGTTCCAGGTTGAGATGGCGTGACGACGCAAATATGATGTCTCTCCATGTTCGGCACACGTGCGCCAGTCTGTACCATTTCCATGGGAGGTGACGCAAAGTAGGAGCTTCATCCAATCGACAAAAGTTAAATATTTCTAGAAGGACATTATCTGTGAGAATGTTGATCATCGTAGCAGGTCTGTACGAAGATTAACGGTGAGTGTCGAGTCAATTGGTCCCAGTCCCATCATGGCAACTGAGTGCTGAGGGTAGACACACCTGTGAGTGTTCTTTGATAGAATTTTCTCCGAGTCGAAGGCTGGGATAACAAAGTGAGTGCGGAATCGTAACACATCAGGGTGCTCTTCGTGTTGGCTTTAGCAGCGTAGAGTAACCGAGTACGACGTACGACGTTTAGTTCAAGTTGAGTTCAAGTTTTTTTAAGTAGATGTGTCGGCGGTTATATCAGCGACAATTTTAGGGTCCTTACTGTACAGTATATCATATAGTAGAAATGATATTCCTATTCTACACGCTGCCTCATGCTTGACATCATAGGCTAATTAATCTCGCCACTATTATGAATCTTCACTCATGGCAGTTGAGGTTGAGGGTGATGGGACGACGTAAAAGGCTGCATTTAACAGCATACAAATACATTAACGGTCACGAGGCTTACCAAATTTCCGTCTTCCCTCCTTTGGCTGTCTGACTCTGACGACGCTCGCAAGTACAAACCTTAGGTGTCTTGGTTACATAACTGGTTGCGGAAGCGAAATGCACCAGCAAGCAATTCCTTGAAGCTTAAGGTAGCGTCCCGAGACCAGTAGTGTCGAAAATAAAGAGACAAAAGTCTCCGGCAGTGAGCACAGAATTTCACTCGGCGGAAAATCTATCGGCATTGATTGTCCTCACACCCATTTTCATCGGCCTGTGGTTACTCCTTGCGATAAGCCGCGGACCCTCTCTCGCCGTCGGGCGCGTCTAGTCTAACTGTAAAACCGTGTCTCGACATAGGCCACCTCAGCTGCGGAGCCTGCATGGGAACACATGTCTGTGCTTCCCGAGACCCTTACGAGGCTACGTGCCCCACCTGTCGCGCATCCGTTTCTCATTGGTATGTTGTGCTAGTGCGTCCTCCCATTTTCCTCGTCTGAGTACCGATGGTACCAGCCACCCCCGACATGTCCATGATACCAAAGAAGTATATGTCTTTGTTTCCCCTCGTTGCGTCGCGTTTATTTAGGGGACGGGGAGGACACCAGCCGTTCTCATGCGTATTGTGCTGCAGAGACCAATCGCGAGCTGAACGACGAGCACAACTCCGTCGCGCAAGCTTGCTCGCACAAGGAACAAGTGCGTACGGTCACGCAGGAATACATGTACAATCGTGACACCACCCAGCCCGATTGTGTCGTTAGTCGATGAGCAAGAGGACATCTTAACCTAATCTACCACTAGCGAGCATGATCTTGTTATATGTGTACTGATTTGGATCATAGTGTTAAAAAACTTTCTCATTACCCCCCGCCACAAAAACTGTGGTCTGTCCTCTTAACAGTTATGGGGTCCCGTGATCAGTTCTGTAAAGGATCATATAAATACACGAGCAGGTATTCAAGCAACTAGCTAGCCAACACGCCAATGAACATCAAGTGTGGGGGACAACGAAAATAAATACAGATTTCGAGAGGCCAGTACGAGTGGTGCAAAATTTCTTTGTCAGTCTACATGTATGGTCGTATCCTAATTGGCATAGTAGATACGTGTTAGGTTGGTTCGGTATATTGTAAAAGAGTAGGCATCCGATATGGGGACATTCTCCTATTCGGCGACACCGGGTTCGAGTTTTTCCTGAAACTCCTTTATCTTGCCGACGAAGGTTACAGGGCGACCCATGTTCTTGCGAGCAGCAACGAACTCCTTCACATGTGTCACCGACCGGTTCTTTAAGCAAAGCAGTTCAAGGGCTGGCAAGACTTCGGCGGCCCTTGCTCCGGTGACATCGTTGAGCGCAAGAGCAACACTCCGCGAAAGCTTTGCCTGCACACTCAGCGCCTTCACAGCGGTGAATGGGTGGAGAAGTTCCAGCCATTGGAGATTGCCGCCAAACTCACCATATTCCCGGTATGCACATATAGAGAGGACGCCCACGCTAGGGAGCATACCAGGAATTTGGCTGAGCACCTGACTTATCTCTCCGCGGGTGGAAAGTGAAAGTGTAAACATTGAGGACTGACCCCAGAGTCCGATGACGGTGGCGCGGGGTGTAATGCCTAGGTCCGCGTACCTAAACCGGGATAACTTGAGTTTTTCTGATCGATCGATGAACTTGCAAAGTTGAGGGATTTGAAAAATGTCTTCATCATCCTCATACCCTATTCCCAAGTGGTTAAGCTGAGGAGCGTCGATCTGCACCACGAAATCCTCCAAATATTTGCAAAGACCGTTGAAGTGAAAGCGGGTGAGAGCAGGAAGGATAGCACGCCGTGTGATGGGAGGCAGGCGTATAAGATTAGGATAGGAAGGTCCCCCACTGGAAACCAAAGGTAAGATATTTGAGCCTGGGCAACATGGCCAGACATGCGACCATCGCCTCCGGTGAAATGTAACCGCCATCTGTTATATCACGAAGATTGATGTCGATGAGGTCAGGGGCCGACAAAAGAAGTGTTGGTGCCGCCGGAAAGAGGACGCCATTTAAGTAGATTTTCTGTAGGCGTGGGGCACATCCTCCCAGGAATGCGTCAGGAAGGACCGGCATGGGCTCATCTTGTGATTCAAGTCGAAGGTGTGTCAGCGCCGGAAATGGCTTCTGCGTCATTGTGGCCACCTTTTTCAACAGTGAGCCTGACACAGTAAGCTTGAGAACGTGTACTCGATCGGGGTGCTCCAGTGTCGCAATGATGTTATCTTCATCACTGTCTTCGATATAGCCAGGATAGTGAATAACAATGGGAAGGGCTGGAAGGTGTCCTAAGTTTGTTCTGACAGGCGGTGTCCCGTATGTGCATAGGAGTTCCAGGTTGAGATAGTGTGACGACGCAAATATGATGCTTCTCCATGTTCGGCACACGTGCGCTAGTCTGTGCCATTTCCACGGGAGGAGACTTGAAGTAGCAACTTCATCCATTCGACAAAGGTCAAATATTTCTAGAAGGACATTGTCTGAGAGAACTTTGATCATTATTGCAGGCCTGTACGAAGATCAACGGTGAGTACCGAGTCGTCAACTGGCCCATAAGGGCAAACGAAGGCACAGACACACCTGTGATGACAGAGTCAGGTTGAAGGCCGGGATAACTTGGCCTAGAGCGTAGAGACTTTGATCGATCTTGAGCTTGATGAGCAGATCATGCCAGCAGTGCAGTGATTATGTCAGCGACCGTTTCACAGTGTGAAGATCACTCGCTCGAATCCAACACCCGCGATCCGTCACGTGTCACTGGCAGGCCCTCAAACGGCCGCCGCATGAAGCATGAAGTAACGTCTGGTGAGTAGGTACATCTATCTTGCCTTCTTGCCTTCTTGGAACCCTTCTTATGGTGGCTTTGTGGCCTGCATTTCTGAGAAGCAGGTGAGGATGAGCAAAGCCAATTTGTGTTTTTTCAGATGAGGGATTTATGAGTCACTTTTGGGGCTTGTTTATATGGGCTGTATTTTCAAACTTGTTTTGGAACACTTGGTAAGAGCTTTGGGGAGTACAGTATGTCAGGCACAATCCCATGGGCCATGTGTGAAAAATGAAACTGAAAGCATACATCAAGGCATACATTGCCCCTGAGGGGTACTCCAAAAATTATTGGGCATGTGCAAAACAATGCCCTGAGGCTGAGCATAATATGTGTAGACACAACTGCCACTTGGACCTCCACCTTCTTCCTGTAATTCACTCATGAGGAAGTTGGATGACTTGGGTTTCACTTGAAGTGGGATTGGAACTCTCAGGTATCACAGTGTAAAATACATCTAAGGATTGAGAAATGAATAGTTGATGACTTGGTCCATCTTAGGTCATGGTGATCAGGGGACATACATACCATGGGTCACAATAGGGTGCCAAAACTCCAAATTGTTCTCCTTGAGTGCCTTTCTCAACAAGTTGACAAAGCCTGAGGCATGTTTCTTGGCCACATTCTCTTTAAATTGGCCCATATCAACAAGGTTATCTGCATCTGGCCTGGAGATGTGTGTGAATGTCTTGACAATACCATAGATGGCATCAGTGAGATTTTCAAAGGCAGTGTCTGTGTGGTTATCTTGCCAGTTCACTTCTGCTAATACCATTGGTACCAACTTGGCAATAGATGAGAGTGCAGCCTTGGAAATATCCCTGTCGGTTGATGTTGCCACTGTGACCAGTGGGAGGTCAATTGCCATACTACTAGGCCTGACATGTGATGGAGCATTCAAGTTGCACTTGGCTTTGTGCCAGGTTTTGGCAGGTGGGCCAGAAGTGCCAGTGAAATGGTGCCTCTTTGGCATCTTGAAGACAAGGTAACAGCTTGGGTAACAGTGGAAGTCTATAGAGATGAAGCGGGTTGCCAGTGGCTGTTCTATGATTTCAAATCATAGAACAGAGGACCCTTTCATTATCAAAAAAGAGGGTGTGTCAGCAATCGTTACTCAGCTGGCTCTAGGTCATTCTGAGGCTACTACCCGTACCCGTACCCGCGAGGGTTTTCGCGGGTACGGGTACGGGTGAAAGCGGGTCGCGCGGGTTCAGTGCGGGTTTGGCGGGTGCTGGCGGGTTAGACTACCCGTATGGTTACACTAGCACGCACTTGCAGGTTGACAATGTGTGGAGCCGAGTAGCGATGCCGTCCAAGGTGGTGAGACGAGACGAGACGACAACGTCGAGCGATCTCATTCTTCGGGTGCCCAAGTTGGCCAAACTCCTGGGACGAACTCGTTGGTTGAAGAAGAAAGTGGCGTTATGAACGCTGAATATATGAGACCATAAGAGGGTATTTAAACACAAAAGAGCTGGTATCTACGAACGAACCAGTAAGGTAGAAGGAATGGGTGGAGTGTAAAAGTAGCTAGGGAGCGAGGAGAACGAGACGCGAGCGTGATTCGGAGGTGGTGAGATGGGAGAAAGGTGCCGAATCCAAGACAAGGTGACATGGCAAATAGAGCCACGCCGAAGCTGACAACAATGTCTTGCCTTTGCCAGAGAGCGAGAGAATGGGGCGGAACGAACTTGATATCTTCAAAGTGATAGTGCCAGTGAGGATCGATGAGGAGTGTTGCGACGCCGAGATGGGCAGCTGAGCCATGCGATGGCGATCTGAGTCCAAAATAGTGAGCGCTAGTGAGCAGCGGTGATCATGGGTGAGCTGTCCTCGCCTACACAGTCAACTGCGTGCTCCGAGTTTGGCGCGACCTCTTGGATATGCTTCGCTGCTGTCACCGGATCAGTGTAGTCAGCCACGACGTCGGCGCGCAGTGAGCAAACGAAGCCAAAGTTCCATTGCGAGGCCGTGGGGATGACATACAAGCCCGAGAGCTTCGCGAATTGAGTCGCTTACAACCCGACCGAGGTCGCACCACCTGAGATATGGACGGGGATTTTGACGCGAGACGTGGAGGTTCCGAGGGGCTCGGGGAGTTTGAGCACGTCATAGAGCACCTAGAGGGCCGTGAGTGGCACGACGCCCAGTTGCGACGCGTCCTCGAAGGACCAGGCGTTCGGGACGTGGACAACAAAGTCCACGCTCGCGACGAGATATTCAGCGGAGGTGCCGTGATGGTGGTGGGAGCTTCTGTGAATGCTTCTCGCTGAGTCCGACGCCGGGAGTGCGATGTAAGGACAGTGACTAGCCTCCCTGGACCATGCCGGCGACATGCTTGCCCACTGAACGAAGGCCCTGCGGAACGTTTTTTCCTCGACAACTCTCGGGAAGTCCAAGTGAGCCAGTCGCGCCCGACAACGAAAAAAAAACGGGTCCATACCCCCGTTTTTATTTTTGGCAGGGCGGTCGGGCACGACGTTGCCAAGACCAACAAATAAAAAACACGACAAACCGGGGCTTAATGAGGTTGGGCCGACTCTGAGTTTCCTTCCTGGCCTTCCTGGACTACAAAGCCAAGACCCAGCCCGTCCGTATCTGTACCATGACGCATACCAGCGTCGCGACAAAGAGAGAAAAAAATAGGTATGCAGTTCTGATCGCGCAGTGTCAGGCTGCCAAGTGAGCAGCAACTGCAACATCAGCGGCATAACCACGCCGAAAAATTTGTTAGAGCATCCTATTTGGCGGCCAGATAGTTCGCATGCGGACGAATAGTAGTACGCGCTGATGCGCTGATGAACGACTCTGAGCCAAGAGCTGACTGCAAGGGGTGAACCGATCAGAGAGGACTGACGAACAAAACATGACTGACTACATGACCCCTGGCGACCTGGGTATATGTTTGTCAGACCCTCGACGAACTGGTCTTCCGTTGAGCCCGTTCGTAAGTATGACTCGACTCTGAAGGACGTCTTCAAGTTCGTTTCTATTGACACGCTATTCACAAAGTCATAGACGCCATAAATCGGTAGCCCTCCTCTCCACTGGCAGCTTCAGGAACGAAACATCAACACCACGATTAAAGGTGGCAAGTCCATTATTAAATCAGTATGAATGTACTAGTACCTATTGTTTTGTACGTAGCCTAGAGCAAATCGATTTTCGTTCGTTTCTTTTGTGTTCGTATGCGTGTATGTCGTCTCCTAATTACCATAATAGAGTTGGTTCAGCACATTGTATCGGGTTATAAAGAGCAAAAAACCAACTGGGTATTCTCCTATTCACCAATATCGGATCCAGACTTTTGCAGGAACTCGCTGACGAAGGTTACAGGGCGACCCACATTCTGACGAGCGGCGACAAACTCCTTCACAGATGTCACAAGCCGGCCCTCTAAGCAAAGCAACTCAAGGGCTGGCAACACTTCGGCAGCCCTCTCCTCGGTGACATTTTTGAGTACAAGAGCAACCCAATGCGAAATCTCGGACTGTACAGCCAGCTCCTTCACAGCAACGAAGTGGCGGAGGAGTTCCAGCCACCAAATACTAGTACCGTCGCCTGGCTCAGTATGAAATCCAGAACTGATGAAGAGGCGGTCCACGTTGGAGAGCATAGCAGAAAATTGGCTGAGCACCTGACCTATCCCATCTTCCTGGATGTTAAGTTTCAATGACGATGGACCCCCGCCAAGCCTGATGTCAATGGTGGAGGACTCAAAGTCTAGGTCCACGCGCCTAAACTGGGATGGCTTGAGGTTTTCTGAACGATCGATGAACTTGCATAGTTGGGGAATTGAAAAATTAAAGTCTTCATCCTCGATCAAGTATCCTATCTCTAGCCAGTTGAGCTGAGGGGCGTCGATCTGTGCCAAAAAACCCTCTGAGTAGTCAAAACTGCCGTTGAACTTGAAGGAGGCGAGGACAGGAAGGGCAGTCCGTGTGACGAGAGGCTGGCGTATTTGATCAGGGTAGGGAGGTCGGCACCGGAGCCCAAGGGTGAGATATTTTAGCTTGGACAATGCAGCCAGACCTGTAGCCATCGCTTCTGGTGAAATGTAACCGGTATCGGGTATATCACGAAGATCGACTTCAACAAGGTCCCGAGCTGACAAGAGAAGTGTTGGTGCTGCTGGAAAGGGTATGGCAACTAAGTGGATTTTCTGTAAACGCGCGGTACATGCACCCAGGAATGCATCAGGAAGGACTGGTGGTTCTTCACGTGGTCCGGGCAGCGAAATATACGGAAATGGTCCCCGATCCAATTCCAGCCAAAGGTACGTCAATGCTGGAAACGGTCCTTGCATAACTGTGGCCAACTTTCCCAACAGCGAGCACGACACATAAAGCTCGACATTGCATACACGGTCGGGGTGCTCCAGTACTGCAATGAGGTTATCTTCATCGCTATTTTTGACTCCGAAAGGGTCGGCAAAGTGAATAACTATGGGAAGGGCTGGGAGGTGACCTAGATTTTTCCTGACGGGTGTCCCGCGTGTGCAGAGGAGTTCCAGATTGAGACGGCGCGATGACGCAAATATGATGTCTCTCCATGTTCGGCATACATGTGCAAGTCTGTGCCATTTCCACGGGAAGAGATTTGAAGTAGCAACTTCATCCATTCGACAAAGGTCAAATATTTCTAGAAGGACACCGCCTGGGAGAAATTTGATCATTGTTGCAGGCCTATACGAAGATCAATGACGAGTGCCAAGTCAATTACTGCAAACAAATGCACGGTCAATAGACGGACCTGTGAGAGTTCATTGAATGAATCAACTTGAGAGCTGTGATGAAAAGGTGGGTGGACTTATAGTCCAATACAGCTGGGTGCCGCTCTACTTGTTAGCTTGGCAGCGTAGCTAGTACGAACAAAGTATGACGTTCACTGGCACTGCCATTGGCAAGTACCAAGAACTTGAACGAGCAGATGTGATTATATAAGCAAGCTGAGTACGAAACAACCTCCGATGTGCCGGAGCCTGGAGGAAGGCAGGCGGATACTACGATGCGGCCGCGCAGTGCAATGATGCACGGCGCAGAGAGGATACCACGAAAACATCTCTCTGAACCTTTAGCTTTAGCCTTCGCCAACTCCAGGAGCGCTAGCGTTTCAGTGGGTGGACAGACCATACATTACAAGAGAAGTCTATTCATTTTTGAGTAGTCACAAAATGCAATCACACACGACGTATCGAACCAACAAACTGTCGTTCAACGTCCCATTACGCGTACAAGTCGTCGTCCTGCGTATCATCGGCAAAGGCCGCGTTACCACCACTCGGTGCCGCTCCGGAAGTGCCTCCTGGTGTCCCCGAGCTTTGTGGGAACTGGAAAGAAGTACCGAAAGACCGTGACTGCTGTAAGTTCTGCGAGGCGGGATGAATCAACCAACTGTCAGTGTCAAACCTTTGTGGAGAAGGCCAGGGGCGTACCTGGGCAAACATCTCATACCGCCGAATATCCCCATCCGAGACAGAACGACGCGCGTATTTCATCGCCTCCTCGAAGTGCTCCCTTGTGATAACAGGCACGGGGTCCTCCTCATCCTCCTCCATGGTGGCATCGTCGGTATCCTCTTTGTCCTTCCGCTCGCGCGCCTTGCGGATGTCCGCCTCGATGCTCTCGTGGATAGCCAATTTAGCTGCACGCTGACATATCTCCGTCAAGTCTGCACCCGAGAATCCGTGGGTGTTCTTTGCCAAGAAGGCGAGGTCAACGTCGGGTGCCAGAGGCGATTTTCGAAGCGCAGCCCGCAAGATAGACAACCGCGACGTCTCATCTGGCAGAGGAATGTAAATGAGCTGGTCAAGGCGTCCTGGACGTAGGAGCGCTGGGTCGATCTGGTCTGGACGATTCGTCGCGCCGATGATGAATACGTTTTTCTTTGCATTCATGCCGTCCATTTCCGTGAGTATTTGGTTCAGGACACGATCACCAGCACCCCCACCGTCGCCGGACGAGCCACCACGTGCTTTGGCAATCGAGTCAAGCTCGTCGAAGAACATGACACAGGGCGCCGCCGCGCGTGCTTTGTCAAAGACGTCGCGAACATTCGCCTCGGATTCACCAAACCACATTGTTAACAGCTCGGGTCCCTGAACCGGGTGTCAGTCATAATAGCATATGGTGGATGGTCGAGTCAAACCTTGATCGAGATGAAGTTCGCCTGTGTTTCGCTCGCGATGGCTTTGGCAAGCATGGTCTTACCAGTACCAGGAGGGCCATAGAACAAGACACCCTTTGAAGGTTGCATACCATACTTGAGGAACTTGTCCGGGTGCTCGACTGGGTACTGCACAGTCTCCTGGAGCTCCTGCTTGACTTTGTCGAGGCCACCAATGTCGTCCCACGATACTTGGGGGATCTCAACAACGGTCTCCCGGAGGGCGGAAGGATTGGAGGCGCCAAGCGCGAAGCGGAAGTTATCCATGGTAACGCCGAGCGAGTCGAGCACCTCGGCGTCAATAGTGTCCTCGTCTAAATCAATTAGATCCATTTTCTCACGGATCTGCTGCATGGCAGCCTCTGAGCAGAGAGAAGCGATATCGGAGCCAACGTAGCCGTGCGTGTCGGCTGCGATCTACGGGAACCGTATAAACAATACTCCTCGCTTCAAGATATCACAACATACCTGTTCGAGGTCGACGTCATCTCCGAGCTTCATATTTTTCGTGTGAATGCGCAGGATCTCCAGACGGCCAGTCGGATCAGGGATGCCGATGTCGACTTCGCGGTCGAAACGTCCAAACCGACGGAGCGCGGGATCAATAGAATTAGGTCGGTTGGTTGCGGCCATCACTACGACATTTGAGCGCGCTTTGAGACCGTCCATCAATGTCAATAGTTGTGACACAACGCGACGTTCGACTTCGCCATTGGTCTACCAGTATGTTAGCGACACCAAAAGATAGCAAGCTGCAAAAGCCGACCTTTTCACGTTTAGGCGCAATGGAATCGATTTCGTCAATGAAAATAATCGCAGGCGAATTCTTTTCAGCCTCTTCGAACGCCTTCCGAAGGTTGCTCTCAGACTCGCCGGCCATTTTGGACATGATTTCGGGACCGTTGATGAGGAAGAAGAACGCGCCAGTTTCATTTGCCACGGCGCGGGCCATAAGCGTTTTTCCCGTACCAGGAGGGCCAAACATAAGAATACCACGAGGAGGCTTGATTCCGATGGATTTGAAAAGTTGCGGATGGCGCAGAGGAAGCTCGACCAATTCGCGAATTTGGGCCATTTGCTTACGCACACCACCGATGTCATCGTAGCCAACTTCGTTGAGATTGGACTCTTCATCCTCCCGCTTAACGGGGTCACCCTCTGGACTTGCTATGAGAGTGTCGAGACAACAGGCTTCAGAAATGCTCACCAGTGAAGATGACGGTGTCTTGAGCGACTATACAATACTCCGCTGGATCTGTCTCCATCACTTTGAATTCAACCGTCCGCATGCCACCACGGACGAGGAAGGTGTCGCCTTTGCGAACAGGACGATAAGCTGTAGAGAGCGTAATGAGAACTCAAGTGCCACTATGCGTATAAATGCGCACCCTCAAGGAAATAAGGCTTGATATAGACATCGAAAATATTGCCGCTCAAACCCTCAATAGAGTCGTCGAATGGCAGGATGTGTACGCGCTTTCCATATTTAATGTCAAGACATTGGTGAACATTGACAAGGTCGCCAAGCTTGACGCGAAGATTGTTACGCGCAACCTTGTTCACTTGTATGCGACCTTCTTCGACATCGTCGGAGCTCAAGCAGATGAGGACGGTATCCCGTCGCTTCTTGCCACTGAAGCGATACGTGAGGTCTCGAATGGGATACAAAGGGACTAGTCGACGGACCGAACAATGATAGTGTCCCCGCGAAACAGCTGAAGTGTTTCCATTGTAGCGGGGTTAAGTGTGGCGACTGGAACATGTTAGAAAGTTCAACAGCAGATACACGAGAAGACTGCATACCCGAGTTGTCATCAGGATGTAGCTTCGTCGACGATCAAACGATTAGGCCTATCCCGTGTGGTTAGATGAAGTATGACGCGTCGAAAAAGTAGCCCTTACGATTTCTTCGGCCGGAGGATAGCAGTAGAAGTATCATTGGGACCTGGGCCAGGAGGATCACCACTTGGATTAGCCATGGAGAACGTTAAAGCGATGAAAAGATCAGAAAAGCAAAAGCGAAGTCGTTGCAAGGGATGACTTTATAGTTGGTGGACAAAGGGGACGCGCGGCCCTGAGTACGGGCGTCGTTTATTGACCGTGAGAATTATGGAACGTGTTAACTGGTTAACTAGGATGTTCTCGACTGTTCTTCGTTACATCTCCTCGTCAGCGAACGGGTCCTCCACGGGGAAATCTCCCACCATTACCTTGTCCGGCCGCACAAATACACCGAATTTGGGTGCGCATGTAAAGTATCGCTTCCCCTGAACCGACCCGTCATTCTTTCCCATTGGTTCATCGTACTCGACGCCAACCCATATTCCCCCTGTACCTCCAAAGTCCGTTGGACCAACAAAGCGCACGGTACCACGCTTGTGTAAACCTGGTTCGGTAGACTCAACCTCGCATCGTGACCCGATCGGGATGTTGACATCGATAGTGGGAGGAGGAGTTGGCTCAGTCTTCTCTGCGAAGCGACCCACCTTGTGACGTTGCTTGTAGGCGAGGACAGAGTCTACGTGGACCGACACTTAGACATTTGATGCGGTCCAATTTGATAACACACCTTGTCGAACCGCATATTGCTCGTCGGAAAGCTCAAACTTTTCAACCCCGCTGAGATCTGTTAGTTGGCCAGTAAAAGTCGCCGATGGATTGGTGTCCACTACCTAGATATATATTAGCCTTTTGCAGAGCCCTGACATTGTGATCTCACTTTAAGAACCTGAAAATCCGCAGGACTATAAAAGCCCAGTGGTCGTTGATCATCATCGAGAACTCTGGTGGGCTGGATGTCCGCATCGCTGTTGTAGATTGCCAATTGCTGATTTCCAACGGGGATACCGGTGATAGGCTCGAGTTTACCCTGCAAAAAGGACATTAGACTCCCAGCATCTGCATTTCACGATCATAACCAGGACCTTTAGCTGGGAGATGGGGAGTTGAAGATCAAAGCGACGCTCTGACCGAGTGTCGAGGGATGAGACGAAAAGAGTGACCAGACTCGACATCGACATAGTTTGTAAGGGCAAGTTTGGCCACGCTGTCAGTCCGAGTGCGCGCTTCTGCTGACTGACGTCATTGAAAACACACTTGCTGGACTCCAAGCCTGCCCGTGGTCAGGAATGCCCAGTTCTCAACAGCTTGTTCGTGGCGGCGAGCTGGTTGACGTCGAATCGGATTGCCCGATGAGATGGAGATATATCCATATTTAACTCGGAGGTGCAGCATAGTTACTAGTTACTTTATTGACCATTTGTCTGCGGTCCGAAGTAGTAAGTTACTTTAGTTGAGGGGCCTACGGAATATCATACAGAGCGTCCTCACGGCTAACGCGTAGCCGGGTCTGTGATTTGCGTATCACTTGCGTATCCCTGCCGGAAGGCCGCCCGGGCACACGGGAGACTCGGTGCGATCGACTGTACCCAATACCATTGCGACTGCAACTACTACCATACTCACTCATGGAGGAGCGCCCAGTCACCAATTCCACGCTCTCCGCTTCCTTGCTCAAGGACCGCCTCTCGAAGCTGTCAGTGACACCCTTACGACCCGTGGCTGCGCTTCAAGCACGTGTGGAGTGCGCCCATTCTTCACGTCATTCATTTCCCACCGGCGCTTACCTCCAAATCAAATGGTCCTCGCATAGTTTCGTCCCAGCGAGCATTCCTCGAGTGCGCAGGCTGCAGACAGTCGTAGTGGCGCTATGGACCAGTATAATACCGATTTGTTTTTCATTCACGCTCTTCCTCCTGTATGTGCACCACTTCACCATGAAGATCTATCGCCGTTGACATTTGGTGGCGGTGGTGGCGTTGCACAGCTCTTACCCGCCCCTGTGGCCCTTTGTGATCGTTTACATGATATGGATCCATATCGATTCGGCGCCTGAGCGTGGAGGGCGAGTGTCGCCTTGGTTCCGAAGCTTTCGCTTTTGGAAGTTTTTCGCTGAGTACTATCCTGCATCGTATGTTTCTTTCACCCTTCATCTAGTGCATCGAGCCTGATCCCCCCCTCCTCCAAATCAAGGTATAAGAAGGTAACTAACGGTGCTTGCGTCCACCTGTATGCAGCTTGAGCGTTTTTTCAGGAGTGCGATCTCCCGGCAGATAGGCCTTACGTATTTGGCTATCACCCTCATGGTATGCCTTCGTCTCTCTATGACGCACGTATTTTCTCACCGACTATGCGCCTGTCTCTGTCGCCAGGCATCATCAGCATGTAAGCTTGATTCCGTTAACTCGTTTTTGCTAAGCTGACTCTGCGAAGGGGTGCAATGTGCAACTTTGCCAGCGACTCGACTAGCTTCTCAAGCGGCTTCCCTGGCGTGCGCCCGCACCTCCTTACGCTAACGTCCAATTTTACGATCCCCTTCTATCGCGAGATCCTGCTCTTCTTGGGCGTATGCTCTGTATCAAAGCGATCGTGCGAGAGGATCCTGCGAAAAGGGAAGGGCTCGGCGATTACGATTGTCGTCGGCGGTGCAGCGGAAAGTTTGAGCGCACACCCAGGAACAGCGGACCTGACGCTGAGGAGAAGGTGCGCTCTACGCTCGGTACCTGTCGACGCAGAGCAGACTGGTGTGTTCTTAGATTGGGGTTCATCAAACTTGCAATTCGGGAAGGGTGCGTCTCTCATCCCGTCGCGTACCTGTTCCAGTGCTTACGTTGACTTACGTAGCGCGGATCTCGTACCGGTGTTTTCGTTTGGCGAGAACGACGTGCGTCCACCGCCCAGCCACTGACTTTGGTACGCCTGAGATGAAGCGATATTAGATCTACGAACAAATGCCAAATGAAAAGGGTACAACCTTATACAAGATCCAGAAGAAATTCCAAAATGTTTTTGGATTCACCCTTCCATTATTTCATGGACGCGGAATACTCAATTGTGAGTCATCGAAGCCACCTCACCGTGATTCACCGATCTGACACCATTTGCAGACAATTGGGGCTTGCTTCCCTACCGCAGGCGAATCATCGCCGTTAGTAAGTCGCGATGTTTTGTGCGAAAGAACTGGTACTGATATCAGCTGTAGTCGGTCGCCCAGTCCACGTCAAAAAGATGAACAACCCGACTGTTGAACAGATCAGGGAGGTGCAGGAGGCGTATATAGCGGAGCTTATGCGGTGAGTGACGTGTGCCTTTTAAGTTGAAGGACCCTAATTGCTGCGGTGCTCAAAGGATCTGGAACACCTACAAGGACTGAATTTGCACGCACGCGGCGCAGGGAGCTGAGCATCATCGATTGAAGCGAGCCCAGCATTGCGAGTATGAACGCGAGAAAATACGTACGCTGCCTTTCACAAACACCTTCAGTGGGCTTACTTTTCGCGCGCTGTACTCTCCTTGTCTGATCACTCCATTTTCCCCTCCAATCATTTGGCCACGTTGTAATTGCTGTGGTAGAGTTAGCGTACTGTACGAACAAACAATAGGCGTGAAGGCCAACAAGAAAGCAAAAAATGAGCATCGAGAAATCTCTCTCTTTTACTTCATGCGTGCGAGGACGGGAGCCCAGTTCTCGTCGCCAGGGTCACACTTGGCGAGCTTGTCGTAGTCGTACCACGTCAACACGCTCTTCAAGTCTGCAACGACCGCGCGCTGCTCGTAGGAATAGGCCTTGGCAAAGAGCAGGAACTGCGTGCGCGAATGCCTGGGGTCAGGTTCTGGTGCTGGCTTGCTGGCAACCAGCAGCTGCTCTCATCAGTCACGCAGTCTCTGGGCGAAAAGGTGAGGGAATTGGGGCTCACGGTATCGGGGTATCGTACGGGTCGGCGGTATTTGACCTCCATAGACTTGAGAATGAAAGCTATTCCCTGCGGCTTGAGAAGCGCTTCTTCTCGGGCAGGTCCCGCCGGTGTCGTGACCCACGGACATTACCCAGCGTATGCGGCTATTTTCGAAGTAGCGAACTGCCAAAGTATAGGCGGGGTGAACTATGTGAACAGTGATAGAAATAAAATGCGCACGGTAATTGACATTGTTGACGTGTCTGGATAGAGGTGGGTGAGCAAGAGGGATGATGGGCCTGTGGGGGGAACGAACCACGTACTGAAACGCGTCATGGTCTCCCCAAGATATTGGTTGTTCCCAGAAACTGGCAGGATCAAATCCCACGATCTACAAAGTATTTGCGGGCCTCTTCCGCTGCGGGCGTTGTGGGTTGCTCGTCTGGAGAGGCTGGTCCTTGGGAACCCTTTTCAATGTAGAACGGAGACGTGGGGTCGCGGAAGGCTGCCTGAAGATGCTAGGAAAGTGTCAAGGGAGGAAATGAGGAAGAAGGGATGTTGACCTGCACGTATCGACGATAGTCTCCTTTGTTGGGGATAGAGGAGTGTATTCAGAGTTGACCTTGCCACCTTCTGAGTCGACAACATCAAGGCCTGGTTGATTACGAAAGGAATGACTGACAAAACGGCGGGTATAGATTCCACGAGTTGGATCACTTTCTCTCCCAACCACTACAGTCCAGGAGACTTTTATCCACTACACCTTCTACTAGCGGCCGGTTCGCTCTTATTTTAACTTTGTTCCATTCTTTTGGCTTTCGTCCTGCTTTCTATTGTTTTGCTTTTTTCTTGACTTGCTCGCTTGTCACTCGCTCAGTCATGGTTGCGCTCTCACCTAGCTTCACTTTCTTGGCTACGCTCTGTACCCTTACCGCCATCTCTATGGCTCCTATATCCGAAGCGGCAGTCTTGCAGCTGCGCGCGCCATACCAGGAGGTAACGTCGACCTTCGACCACACCCGCCCCAGAGCTGCGACTTCCCATGATCACTACGCTTCGTCTACGGACTCTCGTGCGGGTGTTCAAGAAGAGGATAGGATATATGCTCCTCTTCTTTCTATTCCGAAACCTACCGATGTTCCCCCGAAGAACAAGACAGACTCGACTGATGGCTCTGGTAGCTTGAGCAGTAAAAGCGACCGCAAATCGCCATCTGGTGGCGACCTCCATGGGGAAGAAGATGACCCGGAAAGTGACGAAGACAAACACACTTCACATGGCGATGAAGGTTCAGTTTCTAAGAAAGAAAAGGCGAAGGACATTGTAGGGCGTGTCTTTGCCTCTGCGCGCACCGCCCTCATTACTTGAACAGGGCCGTCGCTGGTACCTACAGCGTCCTATGAAACAACTCAAGGACCTACTCGGTGACAAAATATTGGGTGGTAAGCATGACATGCGAATCGGACATTATCATCATTTGTAGACGTCTGTCGTACAGATAATCACGTTCATTATGTTCGCGCGCCGCACCATGACCACCACCACCACCACCATCATCACCATCACGGTCGTCGTTACAGCCGGATGAATTGGGGACGCGAACACAAACACGTCGTCTCTGGGGACAATGAGCATATCGTTTATTCCCGCGCACCCCACCATCACCACAATTCTCACGAGAAGGTTATCGTTTCCGGGAACCACGACCACGTCCGTGTCGAACGTTCACCACACCATGATCATGACCGTCACCATCACCACGACGGACACGAGAAAGTGATTGTTTCGGGCGATAATGACCACGTCCACGTGCGCCGGTCTGTGTTCATTACGGGGGAGCAGGGCCAATCATACATAGTGCCCCATGTCGCAAAGCGCACCGCTGCACAGGAATCATTCAGTCTACCATCACTTGGCAAGCGGAATGGTGACATGGATGGCGCTCCTGGGCGCATCGATATAATGGTGCGTGCGGCTGTTGGCAGGGTACGACTTCTAACTTAGCCTAAATTCCTCGCAGAGCCCCGTCGCTGATTCCGCTGACGGAAAGCGTATCGCCTCCCTTGTTCTCGCGCCGTCCAATTCTACGTCAGCTTCGTACAACCCCACCACCTACAGCTCGGAATTCGTTCTCAACGCTTCGGAGACGGACAGTACCCTGATGTACCTCCTTCCGGTGTCCGACTCGTCCACCACACAATCCACCTCCACACTCACTTCCGATGAGATGAGAGTGACGATTCGATTGGCAATGTTTAATAGGGCCTCAGCGAGCATCTCTCCGTTCTGTGCTACCTTTGACCCCAACCCGCCTGCGCCAGGGCCGCTTACAGCAGAGGAGTGCGCCGACGATCCAGTTGGCGAACATCGGAGTCAGTTATTCGCATTCGACCAGGCTACTGGAGTCGTGAGGCCGATGTGGTTCGATGGCCAAAGTGATGGGACGGAACCAGAGAAAGGGGATTGTTCTAACGACGCACCTCTGACTCCTCAAGACGCATCCCTGGTGGGTGCGACCGAGGCGGGCGCCAACAACGTGACCTCGTCTCCGAGTACTGCCCCGACCACGATAGGCAACTCGACTGTTCTCTCAGCGGATACTCCCCAGGCAGCCCCCTCGAATTCGTCCGGAAGTGGCATCTCGGGTGTACAGACAGTGGCCTTGGTCTTCGTGGCTGCCGATCCTGAGATATTGGACGCTCCAGCGGTTCTTGCGAGCACAACGACTAGCTCCGTTTTGGCGACTTCGACCGGAGTAGGGGCTAGCGACAACGCCATTTCCACGGCAGATGGTTCTTCTACGACTATGGTGGCAAGTTCATCTTCTGGCTCTCTGGCTGCGACTTCTCCGATTGTGCTGGCCTCTGCTTCTGGCTCGAGTTCTGTGTCGGACCTCGACGCCTCCTCTACTGCCTCTAACGCTGCAATCTCTGCGCCAGTCTCAACTAGCATGTCCGGATCTATTCCTTCCTCGACAGCGGCGGCCTCTGGATCGGATTCGACTCTCAGGACTGTGCTTGGGGTGCAAGTTGTTCCTACGGCGGAAGGTAATACTCCGACGACGAGCACGAGCACTGACTGCCGGTCATGACGCCAGGTCAGCACGCAGCCGTATGAGTGGATGTTCAAACCCAATTCGCGATCGTAAGCAGCAAGTGACAATTGCGATCCCTTCCATCGCCTCGGTGTGAGGCTTCCTTCTCTTTGTTTGGCGTGTACTAGGATATTCTGGCTCGTCTCGGTTAGGTCAGACTGCATGTCATGTGTGCAGGGTTATATGTCAATGTGTATACAGTATTTCTTCCTTCTATTCTCGAGCGTGAACGGTGTCTTCGGCTACATCTTCGGACCCTGGAGGTAAATTCTTAGAACGACCCGATTCAGCATTGCCGCCATCGATTTCGCTTAAGGTGAACCCCACACAGGGGGTCGTAATACGTGATTGGATATGTTAGGCAGTGAATGACACCGCGGATGATTTGGGGATGGTGAGATCTTCCTTTTTTGGCTCTGCATTGACGGCAAGATCAGCACCCTCTCTTAGATCAGCAACTTGAGTGTTGGTTGGCGGGATGCGAATTCGGGCAGGTTGCGTCCTCGTTGCACAACTTGTGAGGTTCGCCCGTCGGGACCCCAACAGACCGTAGCCGTAAAGGTAGAATTTATGTCAATTTGCTAGCTACTGAGGACGACAAATGAGGAGCATCAGCACTTGGACTGTCCGAAGTTCATGACGAGACGATGAGGGATACCATGAAGAGTGGTCGACCAGTGGGACTGTGAAAATGTTTGCAGCGTTCCGGGGTCCCCAGGGCGGTTGATCCAT
The DNA here is from genome assembly GCA_021525775.1 of Lactarius deliciosus. Classification (NCBI taxonomy): domain Eukaryota; kingdom Fungi; phylum Basidiomycota; class Agaricomycetes; order Russulales; family Russulaceae; genus Lactarius; species Lactarius deliciosus. The sequence goes on from JAKELK010000008.1 coordinate 228,962, forward strand.
GCACGCAGCCACGCCGCAGCAGTTCTGCGGACCACGGGCGCCTGACGATATACAATCTAAGCGGGCATGGTAATTTCGTTCCTCCAACGGTCTTGACTAGGAAACCGCACTCTATATCTCGGAGCCCCCGAGCTGTACAACCCCCCAGCACCTCTTCGCCCCCCATCTCTGTATTCAAAATCTTGTTTCTGTACCCAAAGTATACCTGTCTGTGCGCTCTCTCTACTAACGCTCTGTTGTACAACAATATACCATGCAATCAAAGTCACACCCATCTCAGACTGGTGTGCCCGCCGCACGCCAGTACGGCACTTCCGGCAGGCCCGTAAAGGTCATAGCGAATACCTTTGCCATCAAAACGCTCCCTACACAAACTATTTTTCACTACGACGGTGAGTTTGTCCGCTCGGGCCGGTCAATGATCTGGCTCAGATAGCATACGCGGACTACGCGGACGATGCGTCACTCCGGTCACAGTTGGTACGTTTCTCGTTTGTGATTTTGCAAACCTGTACTTACAATATCGCGGTACAGTCATATCTCCCGTTTCCGAAAGCCGCTCTGGCGGCGATGTCGACCTCCCCGCTCGCCGCTGCCACGAGATCAGTCCACCAGATGCAGAACATCACCGCCCCGGCGGTGTTCAACCCCCGCGCGTTTTTCGATGGCAAGAAGAACTTGTTCTCAGTTGGGCCGCTGAAGATCCAAGGGACCGCGGCAGAGGTCAGTGGTCGTGCCCCGGTGATTACGTGTCAACGAAACACGAGGGAGCTCACGCGACTTCGCTTCGCACCAAGTTCGTCGTCAGCATGAGCGACAGGCCCCAGCCGCCTGGGAGCACACGTGGTCAATTCCGCGTCAGGCTGACGAAAGTGAATGACATGTGAGGACTTTTGTGTATCTTCGTGCCGTGCCGACCGACTTTTCGTGCATTACAGAAATATCAGCCAACGCGCCAACGACATTCTGACCGGTGGCTCAGATAGTCAGCCAAATTGCCGTGACGTTTCTTCAGATCGTGATGCGCCAGGCTCCGATGCTGTGAGAGCAATCGCGGTCTGTCGTTCGTATGCCTTCCCTGCTGACTTTTGCACTTTGTGGTCAGGAAAACGACCACGTACAATAGCCGCTCAGTGTTCACTTCGGAGAAGAAGAAACCACTGAGCGGCGGTTTCAACTTGTGGAACGGCTTCTTTCAGTAAGGTCCTTCGAATCCCCCCTCTCTTTCGTTTCTCACGAATGTTCTTCCGCGCCTCAGGAGTGTGCGGCCCACGATACATGGGCTCGTCGTCAATGTCGACGTCTCGCATGCGGTTATGTACGATTACCACACCTACCCTTTATTTTACATCTCAATGCTTCCCCGATCAGTTATGAGGAGATGCCAGTTCTTGACTGGGCATGCGCGTTCCTCTCTAAGTTTTCGGCCCGTCGCCAGAGGTTCCAGCCTCACGACTTGGAACGCCTGGGCACAGAAGACCTCAAACTTCTTAGGAGTACTCTTAGAGGCGTTCGTGTCACGGTTACCGTACCTGCCGGCGGTCGTCGCCCTGCGCGTCCTATCAAGGATCTTCATGCCGATGCCGGAAATTATGCTTTCATGAAGGGCGACGAAGAAACCACGATCAAGGTTTGTCACGTAATCGGAGTCGAACAAACTACTGACGACGCTCTTCCAGGATTATTACAACGAGAAATACGGCTTCAGACTCCGATTCCCGAGACTGTTTGGCATCGTCATCAACGTCCAACATAAAACGATCGTCCCCGTGGAGATCTGCACGATCGTTGGTGGGCAGATGTACAAGAAAGTCCTCTTTCCGGAGCAAATGTCGGAAGTCCTGCAGCATGCGACCCGAAGTCCGCGTGAACGGATCGAAGCGATCGAGCGTGGCGTCCAAGGCGATGTGAGTTCTCTTTCACACTCTGGGTTTTTTTATATATATATAACAAAATTCAATCCCGACGGCACGCGTAGTTCCTCGACTACAAAAACTCCCCCTTTTTCTCCCAGATCGGCATGCAGGTTGACGTCCGTCCGATGGAAACTGCCGCGCGCCTGCTTCAGCCCCCGGATATACAATACAACGGTTCCATAGCAGATCTCTCTGTGCAAGCGGAGAAAGTGAGCCTCGATTGAGACCGTCGACGCCTTCGTTGTCTGACAAAACAAATAGCAAACGGGGACTCACGGCGTTTGGAACGTAGTGAGGCGACAGTTCTTTAAGCCGGCTCCTCGTAGCTTGTGGACGGTAGTTTCGTTCGCCACGCAAAGCTTCCCCTTGGGAGACGTCGAGCAGTCTGTCATGAGGCTCAAGCAATGCTGCGAGAAGCTGGGTGAGCAACTACTAGACCCGTTGTTTTGAACGCACCTCTAATGTCGTTACCAGGGATGGGTAAGCCCGTATTTGTCCCAGACTCTTCTCTATCTTTATTTTTTTTTTCAAGGTGCTGAGGTTGTTGGCGGTCGAGTGGCATCTGCAGCTGGCGGTGTTGAGAGGGTGAGCGTCTTCTGATGTGGTACGCATGACGCTAAAATATCACCGGCTGATAGGCCCTGGAAGAAGCCCTGGCACAACTAGACGGAAAAATCAGTCAGCTTGGTGTCAAACCAAGACCTCCGTGTCTTGTTCTTGTTGTCCTTCCTGATAGTGCTGCCGCCCAAAGGAAGGCCGTCAAAGCCTGGGGTGATGTCACTAGACAGGTGGCCACCCAATGTGTAGTAAGTATCGATACCTACCGCATGGGTGACGCATCTGAAAAAGTGTTTAGAAAACCATGAAGTTTAGAAATCCCAACGACCAATACTGTAATAACGTTGCCTTGAAGTGGGGTTATTTTTACTCAAACTAATGAAGTTATTGACAAACTGGTACAGGGTCAATGTAAAACTAGGTGGAATCAACTCCTACCCTGTCAACCAGATCTATAATGGTCTGAACAAGGAGCCTACAATGGTAGTGGGTGAGTATTTTAATCCACAAACTAAGAGGCATACTGACCAGTCATGACTAGGTGCTGACGTCACTCACCCTGGCCCCGGCGTACGGGATCGGCCATCCATAGCAAGCCTCGTCTCGTCGTTCGATCCTACCTTTAGCCGTTATGCGGCATTTACGAAGGTACAGGCTCCTCGTATGGAGGTGATTGAGGAACTAGAAGACATGTTCTTTGTGAGTAAACGTTGACCCTTTGGACCGCTGAAGGGTTCCTAATCGTTGTAACTAGACTGCATTGCGTTATTTCCTGCATGTCAACCGTGTTTGCCCTAAAAGAGTGATTTTCTACCGCGATGGGGTGTCGGACGGAGAATTTCAGGCAGTCGAGGAACTCGAGATCAAAGCTCTCTCAGGTGAGGAGTTTGCTAATTACCCGGGATAATCATGACCTGGATATTGCTTTTAGAGGCATGGAATAGGTTTGCAGAGCTCCCTGAAGCCGGCATCCCTAAAGGCATTCCTATTACCCCTTCTTTTCATTGTCGTGGGGAAAAGGTGAAACCACAATTTACGTCCCGGCTACGACTCACAGTGAAATTAGACATCATCTGAGATTCTTCCAAGGACCTGGCCCAAAGTGATGTTTTTCTTTCCCTTGTGTTGCCTTGTCTGACACTATCTCCAGCATCAAAGACAAAACGGGAAATATATATGGCGGTCTTGTGGTTGACAAAGAGGTTGCAAACCCCCACAAGATGGATTTCTATCTACAGAGCCACCCCGGTCTCAAAGGAAGTAAGTGTCTTGGGTCCTTAGTATCAGTTAGGCTGTTGACTTTGTGCCTTAACAGCAAGTCGGCCGAGCCACTACGTAGTGCTTTACAATAAACTTGGGTTCAGCATCGACATGTGAGTTCGCAGCTGTGATTTACCGCCCGTCTCACTCTCATCGGGCCGCGCAGCATACAGCAGATCAGCTATTTCCTGTGCCACGCGTATGCGAGGTGCACGAGATCTGTATCTATCCCCGCCCCGGTTTATTGTAGGTCCTTTTTGGCCAAGATCTATGTACTGATATGGCGCTGAACTCCGTCATTTCAGATGCTGATGTAAGGACGCCCATATCCCCAAACGCGATGCTCGTATTAACCCCCCCGATAATCAGATCGTCTGCTCTCGCGCCGGTTTTTACCTCGATGAGAGTTTGGGGTTCTCCGATTCTGGGGGAAGTGGCCCCGGTTTTGATCTTGCGATGTGGCGGAAAGGCTTCAATGCGCCCGGCCCCCAAAACATGTATTTTGTCTAAAGGTAAGTGGAGAAGCAGGACCGCAAGCGGTCAGCGCCGCGTTGTCCGTCGGAAGGATGGCTATCCGGAGGAGTGTACGTTTGACACGTCGATTCTTGAACTTGTCTATAGAAGGATTTGTTGTTGTACTCAATTACGCCGAGAACGCTGTTTAGGTGCCAATGAGCCGGTGCGTCATCGTCGGGTCGGTGATACGACTGCGATAACGACAAAAAGCTTCCGGGAGCGCACGGGCCGGGGTATAGTAAAAACCTGTGGTGTGGTCCCGACCAACCGACCGCAACTTTGATCAATTTTTGAGAGTCGTAAGGCTACAAGACATGGCAGGCCAGCCCATTCTCCCCTCTTTGCCAGAAATCTACGCATCCAGAGACGCCACTCGGGATGGCCCCTTGGCACTAGCCTTCGCTACGCTCTTTGAACCGTCATACCCTCTCTTCGAGTTCCTCGTACCCACCGTTGTTGCCACCATCGATGGCGCGAACCCTGAAAGTCAGATTCCACGCCGCTCCTACAACGCACTCATAGACACCGCGATATACGAGCTCGAAAAATGGCCGCATGGACAACAAGCGAGCTTCCTCGGGGGTCATCCGCGCATCGGGGAGATCAAGGGGCTATCTGCGCTGAGCGCGAGCGAGCAAGCCGCCCACGCGACCCCGCCCGAGGTCCTGGAACGCCTCGCGGTCCTCAACGAAGAATACGAGCGCAGGTATCCGGGCTTGCGATACATCACCTTTGTGAACGGCCGGAGCAGGAAGATGATCATGCTGGAGATGGAGGAGAACCTCGGGATAGTGGACGATTCGTGGGTGAAGGGGGATAGCGAGGAGGTTTACGAGGTCGGGAGTGGGGAGTGGGTGTCGGAGGCCAGGAGGGCACTGCAGGACATTGGACACATAGCCAAAAGTAGATTGGCAGCATTGAAGGTCGACGGGGATCAGGAAGTAGAGGACTAAATGTAGTCAAGTATGTAGGTAGGTTGGCATTGACATTGGCTAGGAGTGGCGGTCGCAGCTCATGGCCTCAGGTCTGGCTCCGGTATAGGCCAGGTCCGTACCCGGAGGAGCGGTAGAGAGATTACGAGTTACGATATATCGATCTGACAACTCCATGCGCCACACAGCCACAGCCCTGACTTCTGAGTTTCACTTGCAACAGGTGTAACTGGAGCCTCGAGATCTGATTTGCTTGGGATTTCGCTAGATGCAAGACAAAGCCAGGAAGGACCCCTTGAGACGTGGGGAAGTGAGAAGGTGAGTGCTGGCGAGTGACTAGTGACTAGTGGCTGGTGACCAAGCTGGCGACTGGTGCCTTGGCCCGTGTAGCGCCAAGGTGGTACCTAGGTCAACCGCTTACAGACCGAATGTTCACACGCGCATCTTATCGAACGTCAACGACTTGAAAAAATATTATTTTTATTTTCCTTAATAGCCCCATGTTTCCGGTGAGAAGAATGGACCTCCTCCGATTCGGTACTGGGGCCGTCTTGTCCTCTTCTTTTCCTTGCATCGACCACCTAGCAAGCGGCGATGGATCCCTTCTCGTCTACCGTAACTCCCGACATTCCTGACGACAAAAAGTCGGTCACCGACGAGTCTATCTCTCCCTTTGCCGATGATCACGTTGTCGTTCGCCCGGAGATCGACTATTCTTCCGTCGGGGCCTTCTGCAGCAGCTCCTGGCGGCGTTTTGCGAGCATATGGACGAGGCGTTTCGTTTTGTCTCTGCTCGCTGGCCAAGTCGTCTCGCTGTGCATTACGTGCACGAACGTCACCACCGAGGAGCTGACCCTACGGAACTGGGCTTTGCCTACCACGCAGACCTTCTTCTTGTATTATCAATCCCGCTCCTCTAGCGTCTCTCTCTGACGGGTTTGGACGTGTACAGATACTTCTCCCTTTTCGTGATCTATACGCCCTACACGATATACCAATGTATGCGCCCCATTCCGAGTATAATTCAGGGGGGACGTGCTTCTGACGCTAAGCCACAGATGGGTTTGGTGGCTGGTTCAAGGTCATTTACAAGGATGGGTGGAAATGTGTGTATTTGTAATTCCTGATATGTCGCTTGGGGAACGTCGTCGCTCACGCCACTGCAGATATCATTTTGGCTGCCTGCGATGTCGAGGGAAACTTCTTGGTCGTAAAGGTCGGCCTATTTTCCACGACCATTTCCTAGTGATGACCTTACGATTCCAGGCCTACCAATACACGAACCTCCTCTCGTGTATGCTACTTGACGCGTAAGTTCGTTTTGCGTGGAGTTTGCGTGATCCTGAGAATTTCCCTCCTTCAGATGGGCAATCCCCGTATGCATGGTCTTTTCGTACATATACATGCGCACGCGCTTCCATTGGACACAACTTCTCGTGTGTTTCTCCCTTATATCTCAAACACGGCCACTCACAGCTCTCTCAGGGCGTCATGATTTGCGTGGCAGGCTTGGGCCTTCTCGTAGGAGCTGACCAGATCACGGACAAGGATTGGCCGGCGCTTAGCAAGGGCAAAGGGGACGCCTTCATGATTGTCGGGGCTTCGCTATACGGCTTCAGTGCGTCTTGTACGATGATGCTCGCTCGTGAGAACTGACAGAAAATTTGTAGCTAATGCAACTGAGGAATTTTTTGTGCGTAAACGACCGTTGTATGAGGTCGTAGGTCAACTCGGCATGTGGGGGACGATCATAAACGGCATTCAAGCGTCTGCCCTCGAACACAAGCAGATGAGGGAGGTCACATGGAACGGTACTAATAGTATGTTACTCCACCCTTCGTTTCTTGATTTCGCGCTTACACTGGACTTTTCAGTTGGACTTCTCGTGGCTTACACAGCTGGTGCGCACATTTCGTGACTACATGGACAACATGACTTTGACACCCACCGTAGCGATGTTTATCTTGTATACTGTCGCGCCACTGCTCTATCGTCTCGCTTCCTCAGCGTATTATAATTTGAGCTTACTTTCCAGCGACTTCTACGGTCTACTCTTTGGTACGCGCTCGATTGTTGATTCATTGCTAGATTGTGCCTGACCCGCATCGATAGGCCTTTTCCTCTTCGTGCGTCCACCTGTAATTTTTTCATCCTCTTCACTTTTGTCCTGAGTTCGCTCCAGCACTACAAGCCGTACTGGCTCTACTTCCCTTCTTTCGGAGTGGTCATCTTGGGACTTATAGTCTACTTCTGGCATTCTACACGTATGTCCTTCGTGATCGTCTTTCCTATTCATCCTGATAGCGTTTGTAGCCGAACAACAAGGCAAGACGGACATCCGTGTCCCCGTTTACGTTACCCGGCGTGGAGGAGCGGTGACAGAAGATGTATAAGGGAAACTCACGAGCGACAGGAATTATAAACTACAGGCGCTATTCTTATGTATCAGGATACCTTGTTACAGTAAGGGGAAGTGACTATATCAACAAGACTGGGTTTGATCAAAGAGAAATAACAAAAACTAAGCAGTTGGGTTAGACCCAGTGACGAGGCTGAGGCGACTGTTCTGGTGAGGGAGCCCGGGGAGCAGCTGTGGCTAATGGTTCTTGGGGGTCTTGAAACTGTTGAGCGCGACGTTCAGCCAGTCGCTACACGTGGTGATCAGTACACTCAATCCTCTGGGGGGTAGAGTGACGTACGTCTTTCAAACGCTGCAGGCCACCCATCATACTGTCGATAGTGGCCTCGGACATCCCGCTGATCTATTTCCCTTGTTATCACTTCTGCATCCGAGTACGACAAAACAAACAAACGTACCGTCTCTTCGGCATTGCGACTCATCTCGCGTAAGCGGTCGAGCTGCTCTCGGTCTACGGGGGACCTCCCGCTGGCTTCTGCCACCGGTGGTGGTGGCCCCCACTGTTGCTGTTGCTGCTGTTGTTGTTCATCAAAGCGCCGGGGACTCGCCTCGCGCTCCCGCTGGCCATGGCCGCGGAAGCGGTCGTCATACCCGATCTGGGCAGGGTGACGGCAGGCATCCTTCGTGCGGTGGTGGTGCATCCAGGCGAGCGTCGCGAGGGAGCCAATGGAGAACCAGATGAAGCGCGAGGGCCCGTAGAACATTGGGTTGTAGAGTTTGTGGTGTCTGTATCCAAAGAGGTGGTGAGGGGACATGCGAGAGAAAAAGGGGAGTAAGGATTAAGATACGTTTTTGAGCTGTTGATTGGATGTGCGTTGGACACTGTGGGTCATCATGGTGATGGTGTCTGGGTGACTTTATAGGGCTCTGTTGGAGAGAGCTGCTGCGCCAGGCCGCGAGGAGGCGTCATCTCTGAAATGGATCCGAAGTGCACAGTCACTAGTCACTGTAGCCGCGAGTACGCGCAATACTGCATCGTCCTCAGGCTGAGTCTGCCGTGCCGATGCCGCAAGACGCGACGCTGTCACGTGGTCACGGCTTGAATGCAATATGAAATAGAATGTGGCAGTGCTACAGATCATAGAAAGTCGATCGCCCTCTTTCTACCCCGCGGTGGCCCTTCAGTCCTTTGCACTTGCGCCGATGACGACGACACAGGTGGCGGTGCAGGAGCGACTTCTAACCGTGCGTCTCCGTCGGCCGCTGGGGGAGCATCCACGAAACTCGTGACCACCTGCGGAGGCGCCTTCTCTACCCACATTTCGGCGTCTTCGTCGCCCCCCGCTGCTTCTACGTTCGTGGCCCCCTTATCCTCCTTGCGGCGCTTCTTCTTCTTACGCGCCTTGTCTTTCTCTGCTTGCGGGGCGATCACCAAGGCTGCACCCTCCTCGTCGTCATCAAAGGACACGATCGACTTGATCCTCTTCTTGTTGTCCTTCCCACGGCCGTCTTTTTTGTCCTTGTCATTGTCCTTGGGCTTTTGCGTCCTCCGCTCTGCGCGTGGGACGAAAACGGGCTTGAATGTGACGATGTCGACGGTCCCCGAGCCTGCCGCTGGCCGATCGACAGTTTTTGGCTCGTACGTCGTGGTATCGTGAACTCGAGAGTGGGCGGGAGCGGCTATGGCGTCCGCCGTCGCCATCTCTCTCGGCGGGTACTCGGGCTGGCCCTCCTCTGGCTCTCCGCCACCGTTCTCGTTCTCATCTTCGTCCTCGTCGTCGCTCGCAAAGATGGCCTTGAATATGTCCATGCTCGGGCGAACATACGTGAGCGTATCGCGGCCTTGCGACTCGTCCTCTCCAAGGCCGATATTTTCCAAGTCGCGGCGTCCAGTAGCGGCAGAGGACGGCCCCGCGCTGGTAGACCCCGTGGCGGTCTGCAAATCTGCCTCCGCGAGCGCCTCCTCCGGCTTCCACGTGTCGCCCGTGCTCTGTGACTGTGGCTGATTTCGTGACGCTCCTGGCATCGGCGCGTCCGTCGTGATGTCTGGATTCGGGTCCTTCACGCCAAAGCGTTTGCACAATAGCCGCGACGGCTGCCATGGGGTGATCTCCCGCGTTAGCGCGCCGTACATCCCTGTGCGCGCCGCATGGGCCTTCGAACTCTGCACTTCCTCTTCTTCTCTCCGTGGTGCCTCCTTCTCTCGCTCTCCTTCTTGCTGTGACACTGGCGTCGTGTCCGGCGCATACGTAGGCTGGTGGAGGCCTTCGACGGCCGTTGGACCTGAATCCACGACAGCGGCGGTCGTGAAGCGGTTTGCCATGGCGCCAGAAACGGGCTTGAAAATGGCCGCGCTCTTTGAATAGTCCGATAGTTCCCTATAGTAAGCTTCGGAAGTTTGGCCGGGGAGCTTAGGCGGGAGAAGTTCGGGGTGGTCTGGCGTAGATTGCGACCGGAGATAGGAAACGTAGCGCTCCTGCTTGGCCAGATCGTTGGCGAACGGCATAAAGCCTTTGAGGGCAGCAACAGCGATGTGGGGAGCGGTATAAGGGAGGCTCGACGGCGCTGAAGGAGCCTCTACGGGAGGTGGGGTAGATTCAGGAGCGGATGGATGGAGGCCAGCAGCAGCATGTTCGATGCGTTCGCGGTCTTCCTTCGATAGGTAGTCGAACACCGACCGTGTTGATGGAAGGGGCTCTTCACCGAGGATAGCACCACGCTGTCGTACCATATTAGTTACGGCTTAGAACAAAGGTATCGGCATTACCTCGTCGGCAGTCAGTTTTTGCCTTCTTGACGAAACTTCCCATGTCGATGTAGACGCTGCGGATTTTTCAACATTGAGATCGTTTTGCCACACTCGCCGAGGGTCAGGCTTCCAACCCGAAGGAACCTCTGGAATCGGAAACCTGCATCGTGCCTGGTCTGAGACGAATAACCACAAGTGTTGGAGAGACAGTCACCATTGATCCTTCTGCACTAGCTCCGGAGAAAGAACGAAGTCGGACAGTACGATTATTCCATTCGAGAACTTCTGCTGCGTCGTGGTAACCTAACGGTAATTTTAGTCCATTGTGTTTAGTAGACAGAATTGCTGTCAAACGCCCACCGCCTTGTGATTTGACTTGTTTCGACTAAAACTGGCGCCGTCGTCGGCGTCACGAGTTGAATCGTAAGGCATGTGAGTCCGGTCAGCACGAGATGCAGAATCATAGACGTCAATGTCATCGTCTTCTGCCTCATTCAACGCGCCAAGACCAAATCCAGCTGGGGGGGGTTAGTAAGTCTCCGCAGACAGCACTACCACCAAACATTCTTCACCTGCGAGTGCTGGGCCTTTAACCCCTGGGCGCTTCTGGCCAAGGCTCTCGACGAGCCCAGGAGCAGACGTGTAGCCGAGGCCGTGCGAATCTGACTTCATCGAAAATCGCGGCACGACCGTGTCGCGGGGCGGGTACATATGGCGCTTCGCTTCCTCGTCATCGTCGAGCGCGTCGACGTCGACTCCATCGATTGACCTCCCTGCGGCGAGCAGATCCTGGATCTTCCGCGTGCGCCAAGTGACACGTGGACCGACGCCCTGCCCAGGACGCCAGCCCATCTTTTTGAGCAGACGCACGCCGGGCGAGTCCTCCAGCGGGGGCATCAGTGCGCGCTGTATGCTAGCAGCGATCGAACTGCCGAACATTTTTATTTGAACGGTGGTGGTCGACGACGGACAGAGGTGCAAGGAACTCACTCTTGCTCGGCGTCGCCCTGAGCGGGTTCGGGCTGAGCGACCCCAAACACGCCTTGCTCCTGCTCCTGCTGCTGCTTTACCCCGGCCATGATCTGGTTCTCTCTGAGTTCCGCGAGGTCCTCCTCGTCCATGTAGTCTTCTGGACGGGAAGCTTTTTGCTTGGCACGATCCGCCCTTGACGAGACGAATGTCGACGGTGTCCATCCTGCACAACGTCGGTGTGCGTGATAAGGAGGTGTGTGGCGGTGAGAACGCACCTTCCTTCGAGCCGACGGTGTTGAAGTAGCCAGCAGAGAAACCACCCGTGAAGGCGCCGTGTAATCGCCTGCGGCCCTTCTCGTCTCGAACCTACAGTGCCACGTTGGAGCGGAGGTAGCGAAGAGTTAACCTGTCGGGCATACATCTTGTTTCCATAAGGGAACGAATTCATTCGCGTCCTTTTTCTCTAGGGGAGGCAGTGGAGTGCCGATCTAGACGAGAAGTACGCTCGCGGTCACAGCACGACGACGTCTCAGCAGACAGACGCACCAGACAATAGTTCTCTGCAGCCTTCTTGTTCGTATAATTGATGCCCTGCTCATCCAACCTTCGCTTTAAGCGCGCCGTTCCTGTACTCATCGTTGTACAAAGCCACCGCTGGCAAGAACCCTGGCGTAACTCTGGACGAGATGCACGTGGTATGTGACTCAATATTGGTATTACGTAGTCGATAAGTCCTTATCATATACACCAACACGCTAAGCGCTAAGCAGTAAAGCGACCGAGGCACGGTAGGAAGGTAAGCGTTCGAATTGGTGGCGTGGTGCACTCGTAAGAGGGCTTAGCGGGGGCACCTTGGGGCACTGTGAGGGGCCACTGACCATGTCCCGCAGGCCGGTCCGTTCGGTCCGCACCGATCCAGCTGTTATAAAAACACTGTGACCGCAAATTAGGATGAATTTCATCCTATAAGTCATCCTATGTAACGCTTACAGCAAGATCCAATGAGATAGGCCCCTCGTTTGGGAACACATACAGCGGACTTCCAAGATTCAGGGGCGGTGTTCATATTTAAGTACAATTTGAAATCCTCGAGGTGGTAGTTATCTCGCATAATTTGGGGTTATAAAACAGTTACCCTTTTTGTTGCGTGGCCAGGTGAGGGGTAAGGCTACCCGTCCAAGCGGATAAGGCTTGCGACCCGTGCACTACATTTTTCACTCAGACAGTCGTTTGTGTGTATATTTTACTGTACTACAGTACTTGTAATCTAAGGCTGTAGCGTCGCGGGTGGGACTTGCACGCCACGGCGTTGGTCTCTTACCCGTGTCATGTGGGTTCGCGGGTTTCGCCGGGCACTGCTGCAACTGGTGCTGCAACCAAGGCTGCAACGTGTCAACAACCGCCATTGCATCGTCAACTTTGTTGCTTTGGCCCAGGAAACCCTCAAGAAGCTAAGTATTCCTTTTAGCTAACTTGTGACTAACTACAATGTTTTTTTTTGTTTTATAGGTTTTAAACACGTTCTTACCCGGCGCTGCGACATCACGACACCGACGCAGCGCTGCGACTCCATGGCACCACCCCAGTGCCGCGACTTCACGACACCGATGCGACGTCGCGATACCCCAACACCAACACGGCGCCACGATATAGACGTGGGCGCCACGACACCACGACACCGACCTCTATGCAGCAACTTCGATGACTTTGTCAGCATCGGCGCACCGCTCCTGCTCGCCTCGTCATCGCCAACCGTGGTGCCTCACGTCATACAGGACTCTCTCGCGACGTGCCAGCGTGGGCGCTGATGTTCGCAGCGCTGGAGGCCGCGGAGGACTGGTTCGACCCCGTGCGGCACACGCTTGCCTGGTACCCCCGCGGGGACATGCATTGTCACATACCTCGCCCGGCAGGACGGCCTTGAGGGCAAGCGGCTGCGCGCTGCGGACCATGCGGCGCTGCTGGACGTGCTCGCGGGTCTTGCTAGGACGGGCGTCACGGTGCACGTGGTGGATGAGAAGGCGAGCTGGACGGAACGCATGCGCGCGGTGGCTCAGTCGTCGGTGAGTCGTGACCCCAACACGAAGCAGCAGATGATTGACTAAAATACGCGCCTTTCCATTTTGTTTAGATTGTGTTGAGCGTATTTAGAGATCACGTCGCGAACGCGGTGTTGGGGTCCGCAGAGCGCTTTGATGGAGTTCTACCCGGTGACATGTGCTCAAGAATGCAGTCTGACATCTCCTGAGCGGCCACCTGTAACACCCGTACTCTATAGATTCAGTTTTATATTCCGATCACGATTTTGAGCTTGACCAGAGTACGGTCATCGTGAGCCGTGGTGCACTTAGTATTTTGCGTGGACTGATTATATAATTCTCTTTTTTTAATTCCCCCAAATAATTTGTGTGAGAAGAAAATCCGGCATGTGCTGCCGGAACATACATTTAATCTCAGCCTACTTCCTAATCCAAAAACGAAGGGCCTATCTCAATGGATCTTGCTGTAAACGACCTCTTTCATAGGATGAATATCAGTATTCCACGCGTGATTATCAGCATCAAGTAGGATGACAAAATTAGGATGCTGTTCATCCTAAATCTGTACAAAATCAGCCAATCCAAAAACGACACACCGTAAGCTATCCTTAGGATGAAAATCAGTAGCAATTATTGGATGAAAATTAGGATTGATTTCGACTGAAAATCAGCCTTGAATCACTTCATCATTGGATGATTTTCAGCACTCCTTTTAGGTTGATCCGATAAAAGAAATTCGTATTTTCACTAATACACATACTACATGCTACCTCCGTCACTACGGTAATCGCGCTGCTGCTGCCACCACTGCCCATGCAGCCATTGTCTTCTGCACCCTCGTGGACCACCACTACTGCTGAGTTCCTGCTGCATGGTGCGGCCAGCTCTGCCAGCCCAGCTCCGTGCTGTTCCCGCCGCCGCGTCACCGTCGTCGTTGGTGTCGTAGCGGTGGGGGTTGCGCGCCGTGTGGGGGTAGCGTTGCGGCGGCTCTTGCGCGCTGTAAGGGGTGGTGGTGGCGTCGTGGCCGACGCTGTTGTGGTCGCGCCGTCGTCGCTTGCGGGTTGAGTTACAACGCGGCTGCGTCGGAGCGGTCGGTCGTCGTGGCCGCGCAGTCGTGGTCGCGCCGTCGTGGCCGACGCTGTCGGGATTGCGCTGTCGTGCCGACGCCGTCGTCACTTGCGGGTCGTGTTAAAGCACGCCCCAGCGTGGCTACGTCGTCGCGTGGGGCGGCGGACTTGTACGTGGCGATGGGTTGGAGGCGACGGCCACGGGCTTGTGTGCTGCAAGGTGGGGGCGGAGGCGGCGACGGGGACTTAGGTCCTGTAACACAAAAACAAAAAACAAAAAAAACGTATCTTAATATAATGGGCCGAAGCCCAGCAGCGGGGGGGTGGGTCAAGGGACAGGGTGTAGTGGTGTGGTGGATTGCGTGCCCGCGACGGTATTGTCCTTGGAGTAGAGGGGGTGGCCCGCGTGCAAAGGCGATACCTGGAAGAGGACCGTTAGAAGAATAGTTAGAAGCTTGAAGCTTGAAGCTTGAAGTGTTGAAGTAGAAGGGTGCCCGGTGTCGACGTGTCGGGCTACCACTCACTTTCCCACGCTGCAGATTCAGCCTCCGCCAGTTTTTTTTTTCTAAGTCGAGTGTGCGTCTGCTGCCACGACCGTGACCGCCACTGGCCCCACCGATGCCCACCACCGACGCCACTCCCACACGTGGACTCCGACCGCAACCCGCCACCACCACTCCGATGCGAGCCCCACGCGACGACGCACGCGGCGTGGTGCAAGCCGCACGACGACAACTCGCACGACGACGACCGATGGCGCGAAGATGGTGTGACAACGGCGCGACGATGGCGCGACAACGGCACAACGATGGCGCGACGACGACACGACCACGGCGCTATAACGGCGCGAGTCGGCCGCGCGAAGACTACGCCGACGGCCGTGCAATGACGGCGCGACCACGACCGCTACCACGACGACCACGACGAAGTGGCCGGTGACGAAGCGGCGGCAGAGGGCACGGCGGCGGGGACGACGGGAATGGCGACGGGGCGGGATTGGCGACGGCGGTGTGGGGGACGCGTACGGGGACGACAGAGGCAGCAGTCCTCGTCAAATTTTTTTTTGTCCAAGTCGTTTCTTTACCCTCTCTTTACCCTCACTGTATACATATGGTGTCAATCATAGGATGATATTCATCCGCTATTTTTAGTCATCCAGTCATAGATGTGTTTTAGAATGAAATTTAACACAGTTTTATGATTCATGATTTTCAGCAGGTAATAGAATTATTTTATTTGGATGATTATCAGCACCGCAAAATTAGGATGAATCGAAATCAGCCTCTAACTCGTCTACCCTAGGCTGAATTCTGAAAATCAGTATGACTTTGGATGATTTTCATCCAAATCGACGTTCACAGTGAAACCCAGCCACCCATTTTCTCAACCCATTTTCACAGAGCGGGGGTCTCATCCCAGAGACTAAATAGTAAATGGGGCGCCACGCTAGGTAACGAAACGACCCACACCCTCCTCATCCCCCAGAGGTTAGATGGGGCGTCATGTTGGGTAACGAAACGACCCACAACCCCCGTAACTTAATTGCCATTTTTTCTTTAATAAATGGCAAATCGCATCACGAAAAAGAGAAGTTCAATAGTTGCCGGGAGGGCACTTCTAGTAGTGACGTATCATTTTCCTGATGCCTCATCCCCAGAGCATAAATGGGGCGTGATGCTGGGTAACGAAACGACCCACAACCTCCCCCTCGTCCTCAGAGGCTAAATGGGGCGTCAAGTCGGGTAACGACATGACCCACACCATCGTCCCCGGAGGCTAAATCAATGGGCCGTCACATTAGGTAACGAAATGACCCTCAGCCTTTCAGATGTAGCTACGAACCTGGTACGTGGCCTTTTGGTGACAGAAGATAAATGATAATAGTTTTTAGATGCGGCCTCTATTGATAGGTTTGCAAGGTCTCCAAGCGGGCAGCTGTCAATGACTTGGAGGGCCGGCCGCCGTAAAGACCTCCTACATTTACCCCCGCGTGCTATGATCAGTCGGCTCACCTGAGCCTGGATCTCCACCGGAGAACAAAAACCAAGTTCTCTCAGGGCGTGGTCTCCACACTTTCTGGCCTCTGATGGAGCATGCCTTTCGTCGGGAACTACCGCCAACACTTCATCTCCGTCTCGTAGGTGTAAGGAGCTTCTTGAGACAGTCACGGTCGAGTCTCAGTTACATGACGTGTGTACCTGCTACCCGCAGTTCGGCCGCGATCCGAAAGCCGGCGCATCCGTCAACCGGTTTTGTGTAACAAGGACCTCGAAGGTGGTGTTCTGGCCGCTGCCGCCCATTTTCACCATTCTGACTCGAGTTGCCGTGAGGGCTCGGTTGATATTGGCCCAGTTTTATGCTGACCTCGCCCTTCTATCCTTCTCTTTACCGCGAGCCAGCATTGTTACTCACACCTTGTACAAAGTCCAATCCAGCAGAGTGTTGCGATGAATAAATACAGAATTAAAAAAACGTTGTTCTCAATGTTGCCCCTGCAGTATCTTCTGGACTCAGATAATGACAACGCGATCTCATCACGTCTATACGCCACTGCTACCCACAACGGGGTGATTCCGTCCGCGCCATGCTCTGACAGGGTGAGTGCGACCTCGAGTTCAGGTGTTGCCACCGGCGCAATAGGACCTCAGGCTATACCGCATGCTCCAGTAATGCCGTCATCACTGTGCCGTCATCACCCTGTGAATTAGTTAACATCTACATCGTGCTCAAGTAGAATGACGTTGAGGTGCCCACCCAATCACAGAACATCTACATCCCCATCACATCGAAGCAGTAGTGATCGTACAACGTGAGCGGGACTCGGACCTCACACGATGTTACACATAATGCGGCCCCACAGCCACCAACTATAGTATTTGGATATTCGAAAGCGAGTTCAAGTTGTCAGCTAGTTCACGAGCACACAAGGCAACATAGTATAATGGTACTGCCCCTGGGGATTTTGAAGTCCGGATTTCGGCGCGAAATGCAATCGACACCGTGCAACTTGACCCACACACTGTACAGCCTGTCCAGGTCAAGGAGACACTTCGAATTATCGCGAATGCGTGAGGCCGCATTCTCAACCTGAGTAGCCCACTACCTAGCTTCACATCGAACTTATAGGTACTGTTACATCGTCATTGTTATCAACAGCAACCTGTACTAAGGCGCAAGCGCAGAGACAAGTTATGGTGAGGACCGTAAGGAACTTCGAGAACAAGGTGGTAGTCTCCCGTCGCAACTGCCAGGCGATTTAACGACCCCAACACCAGCAAAAAGTCGCTTTTGTGGGTGAGAATATTGTAGAGAGCATGGAGTGGACAATCGCAGTCAGGTCCAGTCAACTCGATAATCCCTCGTCGCTATTCCTGGACCGATTGTATTTATCAACTATGCCCTGAGGCACAGAGAGAATGTTCCCTGGAAATTAGCAGGCTTGGAGATGTGCTACGAACGGATGCAGAGTCTTTTCTCGTATACTTTCAAGGCAGCGCTGGAGATGGACTAGAACTGTGTAGCTGTGGGAAAAGTCCGAGATATAGAGAGCCATTCGATGCCAAGAACGAGACCAGATCGCCGAGACATTCAGAGTTCAAGGTCCAGTGCAACTTGCCAGTGGGGATACATGACGCACCGTCGCGTGTACAGTTCGTCCAGATATTCGGCGATCAGATCTCGGAGATCAATGGTAGGCACCGAATCGATTATAGCCAACCCGTCAAGCGGGCGACAAAGGACCCTTCTTCAGACCCTTACAACTATATGTCCTGTCCCCGACTCCGATTGAACGCCATCGACCAGCAGACAACAGAGTGGCACACTATGACGTCCTTCTACGCCAATTTCTACAACTCCTGGAATAACGCAGTTACAGTGCGCGGGACCCCAGAAAGCAGGTTAGGCCCGTGCGTCCCGCGCGCGACCGGGCTACAGTTGGCGCACTGTTGACGCTTGTACCTACCACGTTTGGTGATTCCGGCTCTTTTCGCCAGATTTTTGATAGTTTTCCTTCATCCAAGAGAACGGCTGGAGTGGTCAGGTACAAGAAAGAACCCAACGTGTCTGATCCGACTCCGAGAAGAATCGAGGTTTTTATTTTTTCCGACTGGAGTGGGCTTCTTTTCTTAAACTTTGCTCCTAGAAGCGCACATAAGAAAGGACCAAATTCGGGGCGTGCGTACTTGGGTTGCTGCAATTGGAACATCGGACCGTCGAATGACGTTGTCTGCTGAAGTCCTGTTGGGGGCTGTCCGACCCTCTGGGGTGCGGCGGCGGGTGCCATTACGGTTGTCCCAATTCGGTGTGTTCTCTCACTCATTGAGTGTCGTTTTGCCTCGCCGGGGCCGTTTGGTGCCCACTCCAACCGTGACAGCTCTTCCGAATCGGTGAGTGGTTCTCTGACGGATCCTGGACTGTTTCTGTCCCGCCGGCACCACCAGGACAGTAACATTGGCACGGCCCCGGAAAATCACGCTGCTCTTCCTTTGCACAGCCACAGGACTTTGGTCGAGAGCCAGCCATGTTCGCTGTCACAAGTCTCAACTGCTTGAGTTTGAGCCAGCGCGAATCTGAAGTGGGTCAAGAGAACGTTTGAAGTAGGGTCATTGTAAATTGAGTCCATGACCATGCTCACCACAGTAGCGCCTTCCGCACTTCCACACTCATGCGGTCTTCTGAGTCGGGTGTGGGTGTCATCGTGGCGTCATGAACAATGCACCCCAACCGCCAGGTCAAGAAACGCCAAGCAAAAGTGCTCCCACGAAGAAGTGTAAAATTTCACATTCTAGAAGTGTCATGAAGCACAGCGCCCAAACATCCGCCATTTGGTAAGTCTGGACTTTGCACCCAAAACCCGTTCGCGGGTCCCGCTACTTGCCACATACAAACGAACCAGCTCCTCCTGCCACGCGTTAGACCCACTGCCAGCTCCACTTGGCCGCAATGACAGCTCGGGACGCTCAACGGAGAGTGTGCTATGACCATGACCCTGAGGGAGGGCACGTTGGTATTTCGGCTAATTGGTTCAAGGGCCTCTATAGCGACGTGCTCTCACGGATGGACGACATGTGAACGAGCACAGGAGCCAGTGTGCACGCATTAAGCCATAAGAAGGGTGGGAATCGTGCATCATGTCGTACATGTGGCACACGACAGAAATGGAATCGTGCCTTGGCGTTCAACGTTCAATGTTCAGCGTGGCAGTGACGCCGCGTGGTCCGAGAAACATAATTGGGTTCCGTCACTACCAGTGAGCCTAATCGAGCATTTGCATCAATCGTCCAACTGGCAACTACCCTCAGGTCCCTCTCTGGCACTTCCCCGTCGATGGTCGAAATAATGGCAAAACTATTGTGCATATGTTTGGACAGGTCCCTGCCTCTGTAGGTCGTCAGCGGGGGCCCAGACGAAATGTCGGTTCCTCCAAGCGAGTGATGTGATCCTCGGGTGACGGTTTGGGGGGCAGTGATATCTACCACTCACGACCAAAATAGGGAACACCGTGACTATGAACGATTGTGGGTTTTTCAAAGAGATGGCGTCAAAGCCGGAATATCATGAGGGCCGACGTGAGGACCGACGATAGGAAATTTTGCTTGACGCAGGCATCTTCAAGGCACAGGAAGCTCTGGCACATGCTTATCTCGGACCTCTTCTTATCGAGACGACTTTTAAGATGTGAAACGGGGGACGACGACCTATAATTGGGGACAGCTTCTCAGCACCACTTTTCTCCCACCCCCTACTCCCAGCCACCTGCAACCTTTCCTCACTTGGGGACACTTCACAGAATGTCTACGGAAAAATACGAAGACAATAACATCTTTAACGATAAGTCCCTTGAAAAGGGCCCCGCTGAACGTGCTGCACCTGCGGATGACCGCTATCACTTCGACCAATCCGACCTTGACCGTGTACAGCGTCGTCTGAAGCAGCGCCATGTGCAGATGTTTGTACTTTCTTCTCACATGAACATAGTTCACCGCGTTGATATCTTCTCGATTGGACAGGATTGCCGTTCGTGCCCTCCATTCGTGATCAGCCAGAGCCAGAACCTAACCATCTTCCCTCTACGCTTAGATTGCGGGTACAATTGGAACGGGTCTGTTCCTTGGGTCAGGGTCTGCCCTGCAGGGTGCAGGGCCCTTGGGCGCACTGCTCGCGTACATGTTGGTTGGGACGGTTGCGTATTCGTACGTCAATCTTTGATCCTCCAGGACCCTTCTCTTACGGGGTACAGGTCATTGTGCTCCGTCGGTGAAATGACGGCTTTAGCGCCTATTTCCGGAACATTCCCTCACTTTGGTAGGTTCCATTGGTGTCAGATTGGGCGCAATCTCTCATACTGGAATTTCACGTTCAGCCGCTCGATGGGTTCAACCTTCCTTTGGTGCTGCTGTGAGTGCGTCTTTTTGTGCTGTGCTGCTCGTGCTCAAATGGGGGGTTGCTATGTAGGTTGGCTGGGTACGTAATTACAAGTCACCTCGGACTTTGAGTGCTCAGCTCACAATTCATTCCCTCTCAATAGAATTACTTCTATGTGAGTGGCGTTGATCGTTGGGTTCTCACGAGTACTGAAATTTGTTCTTCGTAGGCACAAGCGTAAGTTTCTTTCAGGATTTCTTTTAGAAATTGCCCCACATTCAAACCCTATTCCAGTATCACCGTGCCAGTTGAGATCACGGCTGCAACGATCTTGATCACTTTCTGGGACGATAACGTTCGTACTGAATTCTAAGCTCAGCTGCCAAAAAAGGCTATCGATTTTAACGCACTGTCCTACTAGCACAAGCATCAGGCTGGTTATACCGCCGTGCTCTGCTTCCTCGTCTGCCTCATCAACATTTTCGGGGTTCGGTACTTCGGAGAATGTTAGTACAGTCACATCTCTCGAAGAAATCCAATCTGATCCTCATTTCAGCTGAGTTCATTTTCTCTATCATCAAGCGTGCGTCCCGTTCTTCCGCCTGGTCTGTAGATGGCATTGACTCTCCCGCTCAGTTACCCTCATTACTGGGCTCATCATCTGTGGTTTAATCATTGACCTTGGTGGAGGCCCCGATAAGAAGCGTCTCGGCTTCACCGTAAGTGTGCACTCAGTTACTTATGACAGTGGATCCTAACTACGGGCCCCAGTACTGGAAGCACCCTGGTGCCCTCGCTGGTCCCGGTCTCGTCAACAGCAAGTCCACCGATCACTTCCTCGGTTGGTTGTCCGTCCTCGTGCAGGCAGGCTTTTCTTTCCAGGGTATGGAGCTCGTCGCGATGTAGGCATCTTGTCCTCTCTTTTCCTTCCAGTACCTAGTACCCTGACATTGACCTGTGCAGTGCGGCGTCTGAGACAGAGAACCCGCGTCGTAATATCTCGAAGGCCGTCCGCCGCGTGTTCTGGCGTATCGTTGTTTTCTACATCCTCGGTATCCTCATCACCGGCATGCTCGTTCCGTCCGACGATCCCGATTTGCTCAATGGCGGTGGCACCGCCTCTGAGTCCCCCTACGTCATCGCGATCCGCCGTGCCGGCATCCACACACTTCCGTCGATCATTAACGCAGCTATCTTCACCAGCGCGTTCTCCGCAGGCAACTCGTTCCTCTTCTGCTCGTCGCGTATATTGTACGGTCTTGCTATCCGCGGTCAGGCCCCCCGCTTCTTCACGTACTGCACGAAGAACGGCCTGCCGATCGTCTCCGTTTTGTTCTGTGTGAGTTTTTCTTCGTGTAGGAGCTATGTGGCGTGCACGGCTCATCTCTCGCGGACTTACAGTGCAGCTTCTCCCTCCTCTCTTTCATGAATGTGTCGTCCGGTGCAGGCAAGGTCTTCAAGTGGGTTCACGTTCCTTTTCGCAAAAAGAAATGTCTTCTAAACAAATGTTTACTTTACAGCTGGTTCGTTAACCTTTCGACTTCTGCCGGCTTCTTCACCTGGTGGTCAATAAACCTGACTTACATCCGCTTCTGTGCGTATTTTTTTCTTTTTGGTTCTTCTTTACGCTGATGACCAAACATCCGTCCAGGGCGTGGTCACAAAGTTCAAGGCCGCGATCGCAGTGAGCTCGCATACTGGAACCCGATGCAGCCCTATCTCGCCTACTGGGGTGTTTTCTGGACGACGATCTTCATCCTCGTCGACGGGTACCAAGTCTTCTTCGTGTGGAACACGCAGGACTTCCTCACGGCGTACATTAACATCCCCATCTTCTTCGCGCTCTGGGGCGGATGGACAATTTATATGCGCAGACCTTTCTGGCGTGCCCACGAGATGGACTTTGTTACGGTGCGTTGCGGCGATCACCGCGCGCCACTTCACTTGGGTCCTTGCTCACGCATATCATTTACTTAGGGCATTCCATCCATCGAGGAGACGGACGCTCCAGAGGTGCCGCCCCGCAATCTCAGCGAAAAGATTTTCAACATCTTATTCTAAATTTACGGGTTCTGAGTGTCTTGTCTATTTCATTTCCTATGACTTGTTTTGTCGGGGACTGCTGCCTGACATACAGTACGATTAGTACCTTGTGTTCCTGTCGGACGTAATAAATTCTTTTGAAAACAGCTCGCCTACTCGCGACTTGGAAAGAGACATAGTAGTAGGCATTCAACTATTCGAGTGCAACACGTGAGAGGGGTGATATCATAAAGGTGGATTGTCGTTGCAAGGCTCCGCAGCCGCAACTGTTAGCGAAGCGTCTCTTTCGGTGCGCCGAAATTTCCCCTGCATCCAAACGCGATACATCTTGAGCTGCCGCTTGCGGTTCACAAGTAGCCTGCGGTCAACGCCAAGCTGCTCGGTGATGAAGAGCGGGTGGACCAAGCGAAGCGCGGCGGGGTCACGCAGGGACGGATGGATCGGCTCTGTAGATGGGCCGGCGTTAGGAAGGGGGTTGTCGGGGGAATCGAGACCGGGGGTAGGTACGTTATCGCGACCGTCTTCTACGCCACCACCGTTGTCGTCATTATCCTCGTCGGCTTCGTTAGACTCGTGTGTATGTACCTGGACCTGTACAGTCGGCGCGGATGAGCCAGTGAACAGTAGCGCGAGCTCGTCTGGTGGGGCGCACGAAGGAAAATAGGGGAGGGAAAAGGTTGTTCAGCGACGAAGTGGAGATGAGGAAGAAAACGATTACGCAACCAAGTTCGAAAAAGTACACGCGTGTGCCGTCGCCGCGGATGTAGAAGTTGTCGTCGAGTAACCGGCCCGCCTTGAAGCGGAGCTGAGTGAGGTCGTACCGACCGTAGTCGCGCATGAGGACGAGCCCGCCTGGTTTCAGTATCTAGGTGCGTGTTAGTCACGATACCAGCGAAGGAGTGAAGACCCGTACCTGCGCGATGTTGGAGATGGCCTGGGGCCATTCGGATGGGTGTAGGGCACTAAGGACGAACACGAGGACAAGAATGTCGGCAGAGCGCGGCACGAGATCAGGAGGCGGCGATGCGGAGGATAAGTCCCAAACCGAGGCGGTGATCGTTCCGCAGGGCGGGGAAGTGTACAGCGTGTTATGCTTCGGAGACAAATGATTAATGAAGAGTGAAAAAGACCGAACGGAGAAGAATCCCCACCTGTACGAGCTTTATGGCATGCGAAGAATAGTCGAACGCGTGTATGCGAAGCTCGGGATTGCGGTTTTGTTCTAGGAGCGGGAATATGGCGTTTCCGGCGCCTGTATGGTGATGGTTAAGACAACTTATTGTGAGCGGAGGTCGGGGGACATACCACATCCGACCTCGACGACGGTGCGGGGTCCAGCCTGCACAGGGCGTACGTCACGATCATAATGAAGGACGGACGGACAGGCGCACCGATAACTCGGCAGCGGCGACGAGCTCCGGGAACTCGAGATGTAACCTGATCGCGGATTGAACAACCACGGATCGAATAACGTAAGTGGAACACGCACCACTTGCGATTCTTGAAGAAATTTGAGGCGTTTGCCTTGTAGAAGTTATCCCTGGTTCATTGATGAGCGAGACACAGCACAGGGATGGCAGATAACGAACCAATGTTTTGCAGGTTTTGCATTGTATTTTTGCTTGTCAGGTTGTGGGACTGGCGCAGCCCGCTGACGAGCTAACGAGGCAGCTATGGTAGCATGCTGGTCTGGCGGAGAAGGGACGTGATCCCAAGCGTTCTGAGACCAGACGTCGGCGCTCTCTGTGAGAAACCTATGTTAGGTTGAAGATGAGGGATGGGGTCGATGGTCCAAAGGGAAAGAGGACGTTCCTCGAGCCGAAAGGAGGGTCGAGTGCAGTGAAGTCTTGTACGGAGGACGAGATCTTGGCCATTAAGATTAGAAATAGAAATAATAAAATAGTTATGTTATCAATAAGTGGCTCGAGGCTGTCAGCATCATCACCCATCCTCACCACAATGCCGACGACGATTGCTTCCTCGTCTTCTCCTCCAGGTGACGCTGACCTCCAAGAGCTTTACAATCAGGTTCTCAGCGCTTTCGCAGAAGAGTCCAGTCCTTCCAAGTTTTCCCCCACTTTCTCGCCTAATAACGTCGATCACGATCCTCACAGTTCGCATAGCGACGAACCCGTTGGCTCATATATCTCTACACGGCCGCATACACAATCCCGTGGTGAGCCTCCTTCCCACCCCTCCCCTCTTTTTCTCCTCGTCCTCGTTCCTCAAAATTTCGCATAAGCCTCCGCTAGCCCTCGGGACAATAACCGTCCCCTTCCATCCCCGACAACGTATCCAACCTCCCCTACCCAGGGGAAGGGCCCCCGTCCTCTCCCAAGACTTCCTGGCGCCTCCCCAACCTCCCCCTCCGCTTACCCTGGCCACATGCCTGAACCCCGACCCTACCCTGCCCTTCCCGCTTCTACTGGTGCCAAGCCCGCAGCCGAGCAGTGCGTGTGTTTCCTCCCTTACACACTCTTATCTTCATCGTATATCTTCGCAGGCCTCGACGGCAGTACTCGGCCGAACCCTTTGGCAACGGCACTCCCACATCCCCAGCAGAGCGCCCTCCGCGTGGCTTACCTTCTGATCCACGGCCTGCCCACAAAACTCCCGCAGCACTGCGTCCGGGGAGCAGTGGCGGCGTTGATGCGCGATCTCCCTCCCCTGCTGCTGGACACACGCGGGGAGCGAATTCGCTTCAGTATCCTATGCCCGTTCCTGATGTTACCTCGCCATCTGTTGGGGTATACGGCCAACCGTGGAACGCATCGCCCTCTGGAAGGAACTACACTGGCAACGGCGCTCAACCCCCCGGGAGTACCCCACAGAGACAGCCATCTTACCGACCCCCGGGCGCCTCTGCACCCCGGATACCTGGTCATGCCGCAGGTCTCGACTCCCGGGATGATTCATCCAGCGCTTCACCGTCAGCCGACCATCATTCGTCCGTGAACAGTCCTTCCAATTCCAACTCTTACTTCTCTCCCGACACTAATTACTCGTCCGCCTTGTTCAACGTCTCCAATATCCCCCCACCGCCACCGCTTAATCCGCTTTCCCACACTCTACCATCACGTCTGAAGACCCATGATCATGAATCCTCTGATGATATCCTTGCCCCCGGGGCTCTAGGGTTTGCCCGTCCCCTTTCCCACAGTGAGTCTTCTCATTTCCTTTTCCTAGATATCCGCAGGGCCAAACGGACCGTCGTTATCCGCTTACAGTTTCCAGCAGCGAGCATCCGCTGCGATCAACCAGCACCGTTTCGACCGTCTCTAGTACGCACGTGAGCGCCTTGGAGCGTAACTTCACCACGTCGACGGTCGCAACCGCGTCCACCGCGCCGACAACGTACAGCGGTGCTAGCAGGGACAAGGACACGATCGCGGAACGTTCCGTCGACCGCTCAGAGTCATTCGGGAGTAAGCTCCGCGAGCCCGCAACAGGCCCTGTTCCATTGAGTGACCGTCAGCCATCTGAGCCGGCCCAATCCGTGGCGACTGCGCGTTCACACCTGGCCACTGAGATTAGGCGGCTGAAAAGTCAGGAAGCTAGAGAAGACGCGACGAATTCATACGCAGACGATGATTATTACGACGAGGACGATGACTACTACTCGGACGAGGAGAGTCTCGACTCCTTTGTCAACTTCTCGCTGCTCAGTAATATTGCGGTATGGATGCGCGATCAGGTGCCACGCGGGACGCATGTGAAGGGAAGCATCCCGTACCCGCGGGCATTTACTGGCAAGGACATCGTGGTATGTACTTTTTTTCGCACCTTGTTTGTGCCACTTTTGACCAAATATATTTCATATCAGTCCACACTGCAGTCGCGCATCGCCTCCGAGCTCCTTATCAACCAAGGCGTCACAACGAACAATCGCGCGATCGCACTGCAAGTTGCGCGCAGCCTCCAGCAGCAACTATTTTTCTACGAGGTCGAGTGGGGCGGGCGTGTCCTTCAGGATGGTGTCGAGGACGTTTACATGTTCCTTGATGACCAGGAAGGTTCTGCTTCTGATGCTCCACGTGACCGCGAGGAACTCCCAACAAGCGTGATCACTGTATTGACTCGGTGTTACTCCCCCAGCTGTTCCGAGGCCCAACCGTGCTACTCGTTTGCGTGTCCACGCCTTTCGAGGGTGGGTGTACTTTGATACTAATTTTCGTCATTCTCATATTACGTACTCTAGGCGGACCCGATCGTTGTGGATGAGACGCCTTCGCCCGTCCCGGTTTCACTTGATGAGGACTGGTCCGCTCACGTAGATCCTGCTGTGTTGGCTGCGCTTCCTGAGAGCGAAATAAACCGCCAGACGGTCATCCACAAGCTCATCACCAAAGAGGTCCAGTATATCAAGGATCTTGATGTCATCGAATCTGTATGTTTTCGTTTGCTGCATCTATGGCCGGGATGTTCCAACTTACGGTCTTGCGTCGTAAAAACAGGTATTCATTCGACCGTTACGCAACGCGACCCCGCCTGTGATACCTTACACTGACCTCGACGGATTCATCGAGGACGTCTTTGGAAACTTCTACGATGTCCGCCGCGCGAATCGCCAACTCCTGGAAGTGCTCAACGTGCGCCAGCGCGAACAATCGCTCGTCATCCAGCGTGTGGGCGACATATTCCTTGAGATCGCGACGGAGTTTAGGCTCGTGTACCCCGTCTACGTTGGCCATTTGCCGCTCGCAGAGAAGCGTCTAAAAGAGGAGACGGAGGGAAACCACGAGTTCCGGTTGTTCCTAGAGGTGCGCCGCGCTTTATCCCTATCTCTCAGAAGTTGATGTGTCAAATGGCCTGTAGAATGCCAACCGCAACCCAGATGCCCGGAGAATGGAGCTCAAGGTTTTCCTGAATCGTCCGTCGGAGCACTTGC
The DNA here is from genome assembly GCA_021525775.1 of Lactarius deliciosus. NCBI lineage: Eukaryota > Fungi > Basidiomycota > Agaricomycetes > Russulales > Russulaceae > Lactarius > Lactarius deliciosus. The sequence continues at coordinate 256,627 of JAKELK010000008.1, forward strand.
AGCGGTACGAGAATGTACTCGAAGCTATCGCAAATGAGACAGCCGAGGGCAATCCAGACGCGGACTTCCTCATGGAGGCTGTGCGGGCATTCAAGGGTCTCCAGGCGGCATGTGTTTTGCAGACGTTCCAGCATGCGATGTGCAGAGGCCCGACGGGCAAGTTCGAATGGCATAACCTAGTCTCTGAAGATGCTCGAGCTGACATAAGCAAGTCGGAGCAGAAGCGCCAGAGGTGAGTTGGCATCACAAGAGGTTAAGGGAGCACTCTGACGCCAAATTTTGTAGCATCATCTTTGAGCTCATCAAAGGTGAGATGCAATATGTACGCGATTTGGAGAATATTGATGTTGTGAGTGACCCCATCGTTCGTCTGGCGTATATCCCGTTTAACGCAGCGTCACTCCGTAGATGTACGTCCAGCCACTGCGCACGGGGGAACCACCCGTCATCCCTCGCGAACGATTGTCGGCCTTCATTACGGACGTTTATCACAACTTTGGCGCGCTGCACGCACAACATCGCAAGCTGCTTGATCGCCTCCATGCCATCCAGCGTGACGAGCACCCGATCATCAACAGTGTCACCGCTGCGATCTTCGATGCTGCGCTCAACTGGCGTGATGAGTACATGGAGTACATTACGAACTATCCTATCGCCGAGTATCGCATCGTTGACGAAATGGCGAACAATCCTACCTTCAAGGAATTTGTGGAGGTGTGTTCATGCACCATAAACTGCGTTCATGACATTAAATTCTCCCTTAGCAATGCACGCGGCATCCAGACGCAAACCGCCTAGACATGAAGAACTTCGTGAACCGGCCAATCCCACGTCTCGCGCGATATGAGCTGCTGCTCAAAGGCATCATGGAAGCCAGTCACGATGGCCACGAGGACCACGAGAGTATCCCGCAGGTCATTGAGGTGATCAAGTCGCTACTGAAGGAAACGCAACCAGGCGTCGCATCTGCGGAGCAAAAGGTCGAACTTTGGCGGTACAACGCCAATTTAGTGTTCAAACCTGGCGAGGCCGTGGTGAGTCCCGACTCGAAGTACGAAGGCGTTCTGTGAGACTCATTTCACTGTTTCTCGTGTAGGACATGGACCTATTAGCCGAGAACCGCTCACTCATACACGCCGGAAAGCTCTTACGCCAGCCGGATACTGGCTTCGAATGGAGCGGGTGGAGCGAGCTGTTTGTTCTGCTGTTTGACAATTATTGTGAGTCAAAATGGATGGGCAGGTACAGTTTTTTGATAGCGTACAGTGGTCATGACAAAGCCAAAGGAGAAGGACGGCATCACGAAATACAATGTTAACCGCCGGGTATACATTCCTTCACTTTTCTGCGCACGCTCCCAAAGCTGACTCTTGTAATTTAGCCTATTCCCTTAGATCTGTTGACGCTTTCAAATTTCATCGATCCTCCTACGCAGCGCGGAACTGGGCTGCTACGTGGCTTCGGTGGCAACAAGGGAGGAGGCGATGCACAGGCAAACACGCCCGGTCTCACCCCTGATACGGCGACGGACTCGCGCGTCGTGTACCCGTGCACTATTCTGCACACCGGCCGACTTGGGGGGTTGTATACTGTATACGCCGAATCTTCACAAGCGCGCTCGGAATGGAAGGAGAAACTTGAGGAGGCGATTGGGTTACGCAAGGTTGTACAGGAGTCGAACAGAGTTTTCGAAGTTGAGACGCTCAGCTCGGACACATTCGTCGTCCCATCGATGCTTTCGCCGCCGACAAACCACTCGTGGAATGCAGAGAGCTCGTTTACGGGCAAGGTCACTTGTTCCGTACCATTCAGTAAGCTGATTTACTTGGAAATTGTGTACGAGAGCCTGATCTGTTTTCAGCTACCGCGGATGGACGTGCCCTCGTCGCAGTTGGTTGTGCGGAAGGTGTTTGGATTGGGTTCCGCCACGATTCCAGATGTGATGTTCGCGTTACTGTTATATTAAATCGTTACTCATCCTCCTTTTGCAGCCATGCGCAGGGTGCTGCATCTGAAGATGGTCACACAATGTGCGATGCTTGAAGATTTCGGGATCTTCCTCGTGCTTGCCGACAAAGTAAGCTACTTTTCCCTCTGCGTTACCAAGACGATCTGATTGACGCTCGCTTGTTAGTCACTGTTTGCATACCACATTGAAGCACTTGTACCCACATCTCCACAAAGCGCGAATACTACACAGACACCGCAGAAGCTCAACGGCTCAAAAGATGTACACTTCTTCAGTGTTGGGAGTCTCGGAGGACGGACCCTTGTAATTTACATGAAGAAAAAAGGGGTATGGTCGATGTTTTGTTATATCAGCTCTGCGTCGGTCTCACCGAGTCAACCAGTTGGACAGCGTCTTCCGCGTACTCGAGCCTGTTGTTGGCAAGATAAACGAGAAGGCTAAGGCTCCCGTGTTTCTGAGTTCTCGATTTGGTCTGCGACAACCCCGCTCGGAGTGGTTCCGCATTTACAGAGTACGTATATCCCCTCCCACGGCTTGGCAGGACTTTAAACGCTATTTGACAGGATTTCTTCCTACCATCCGAGTCGTATGACCTCATCTTCTTGAAAGCCAGGATCGCCATCCTCTGTACGAAGGGTTTCGAAATCATGGACCTTTCTGAGTTAGTCCTTCTCACGCCCCTTGTCTTCAATGTCTAACGTGTTGGATGTGTAGTTTCAAGAGTGTCACGATTCCACAACGTGATGACCCGCGCCATGAGAAACTTGCCAAACGTTGTGAATCGTGTCGTCCAATGGGAATGTTCCGCTCCAGCGAGAACGAATTCCTCCTTTGCTATGATGGTAATACTTAGTGTTTGGGTGCTCCCTCTATCAGTACGCTGACCGTCCTTCGCAGAGTTCGGGTTGTATGTGAACCGGCACGGCGACCCAAGTCGCACCAAGGGCACCATCGAATGGGAAGGCACCGCCGAGCACGTCGCCTGGCACCCACCATACGTCCTCATCTTCGACTCGCGCTTCATCGAAGTGCGACACATCGAAACCGGGCGGCTTTGCCAGATCATCCCTGGAAACGACCTGCGATGCATCTGGGACGGGCGCGGGGGGTCGGCGCCGCCGATCGCGCCGGGTCCCAATGGGACGTGGGAAGAAGCACCGTCGCAAGAAGCGCGCGTGCATGGCGTGATGCGCACAGACGACTCGGCGCAGGGTCGCCCGGGTTCGGGCGCCGGGCGGGGCGTTGCACAGCATGTCTTTGAGCTCATACCCACGGTCCCGCTCTTCCTCCCTGAAAAGCTTTCGTCGCCCACGCAGCACTCGTCGTTCGTGCACCCGAGCCTGAACGGCTCTCCATGAACGATATGCAAAAAGTGAAACGACCCCTTTGACGAATTGTGACATGTATAAAAACCTCCGACTTTTATATTGACTATGATGCTATTATACAGCCCATCCATCACTCATTCGGTTCCTCTCTCCATACCCCCGTTCCCTCCGGTTACTCTTTCATTTATGACCTGTACTTCTTTACATTCGCGCAAGTTCGTTGTTCATATATGTACGCCAACAAAAGTGTTATTTTTGTGTCTTCGGAGGATGAATCATACATATGTGAAACGGCGATTCAATTATAGCGTAGCGTATACGTAGCGCGACCACATGACACCGTTTCTGATGACCCTCACTGATCTCGCGATACAATACTATCACGTACGGGCTATTGCAACAAAAACACTAAATTGCTTCTGGAGTCTCAACAACTCATCGTAGCTACTAAAAATTGTACATACTCATAGCCAATGGTATTTTACATCCTCTGAAGATTTTTTTGTATTTGTTTCTATTTTATTTGAGGGTTCGGAATACATCCGAGTTTGCACGCACATCTGCAACTTTTTGTCACGAATAGTCACACGATTGGCAGCATACGGCAAGCGGGTAAGCGGTCGGCAATTCTTTCCGTTCCCGAGAATGCTGACCCATCTTCTAAAGGAGTTTGAATTTGCATCACGTCTCTGTCACCCTCTGGGACGTTTTTCACGTTTTTCCCTTCCACAAGTTGATCGCATCAGCCTGGTGAGTCCAAAATCGTCATAGGAAGTCTCCTTTATATGCCCTAACACCCTAGCTTGGCAGATCTTAAATTTTTCTGGAAGATCGTTGGGATCTGCACGCACAGAAACCTCTCAAAAACGACCCCCCTACTTTTTTGTTTACTTTCCCTTCGCAGTCACCAATTGATTCCCCTTTCTTTTGCTGATCCTGTATCTACACAACCCACTGTACATAGTGTAATATTTTTGGGCTCAAAGGATGTCAGGAAAGCAGCGATCTATCCCAATCTTTGAAAGTTGCACAAGGTTGTGCAATTGCAATAGCCCGTACATGATAGTACAATCAAGACCTTAAAAACTAACTTAAAAGGTCTCGCTCCAATCCGAAGCCAATGCTCGAAGCAAGCGGAACATGTCACGGTCGATCACAGTCGTTGAGTACGTCAACCGAGACCGGGCAGAAAGGAGCGCGAAAAATGAACAAGTGCTAGACTGCTAGTGGACCATGATATAGAACTTGTATCTTGAATGGGAGTCAGAGGGGGAACCCCAATTTTGCAAGAGTCCAATTTCCCGAGAATTTCTCCCTGTAACCTACTTAACTATGAATCCCGCATTTGAATATTGAAAGTCCGTCGGTGAACTCGGTCGAAACAAAACATGGCCTATCTTTGTGAATCTGCTGTGTACGGAGAGGATGCGGAGAGGATGGATGGTTCTTGTCCACATTTTAGATGGCTTCTTTCAGACTGGCACTCGCAGCTAGGCTAATTCTGAATTACTAGGACCTTTTTGGGCATCGTCCTGTACGGCGCTTTAATGATCGGTGTCCCCTAGTATGTCTTTACTAGGATTTATGCACTTGCCCAAATGGCTGGCCCTTCGAACCTTTTTCTGCCAGGTACCCACCCAAGTCTCTCGTCTGTCCTTCCCAAGTTCCCCTTGTGCTCGCACATACTCGTTTCTCCATCCCTTTTAGTGATCGAAGTAAATCTGCTGTAAGACCACCATTGCGCTTGGCCCTGATACCTTACATCTTCGCTCCTTCTTGGCTATCTCGCAGCAGCTCAGGGATCACACGCACGGCAGTTCGGATTCGCACATTCCGCGTAACAGTACGTTGCCCGGATTCTCTCATTCCTGCCTTTGTCTACCCAATCAGTCCCTCGCACCACCTTTACTCTCCCTTCCCCTACTCTAACCCTTTTTTGTACTAGGTACTATTCTGCCTGTATCAAAACCGCCATTTCTTGCTGAAAAAAACAGCGCTCGGTCGCTACTTGTCCCCCTACTCTACGTGATCAGCTCGAATCAGGCCCAATCAAGGGCACCCGCAGTTCGTCCCATCGTCTCGGTTTCTCATATTGGTCTCGTTCTCGTTCCTACGGCCATTTGGCTATATTCTCCTCTCCTCTTTTCTCTCCGGAATCCGCTCCGCCTGCGAACCCAGGCCATCACAAATCCATACACTGCCTAGTAATGGCCGATACTAGCTGCACCGGAATTTTATCAAACCCTGATTTAGCAGGAATCGGGGTCGGTCCTTTCAGCTACTCTTTTACAGATCTGACTAACTGACTTTACAGACTCGCCTCAATTTCTATGTCACAATACTCCTTGTGGCTCTAATACCCCAGAATACATATACGACCGAACTTCTGGACTCGCTCTATATGAATGCAATTTTCTATGGTTTCGCCCTTCTCATCACTGTCCTTGTCCAGACCATACAAGGACAGCTAGACTTGTATCATGCCATATTCGTGATGCATATGCTAGTATGCCTTACAGTTCTTCATATCTACGGTATGACTTGCGTTCTCATGAGGATACACTTTAGAGTGCTGATCAGAGACGATAATACAGGCATAAAGAGATTTTTCTTTGCTGATAGATTCGGTTTAAAAATGAAGATAACCATTGCCTTCCAGGTATTACAGGTCCTATTTATTTTCATTCCCTGGACGCTCTACGTGTGGACCAAAGGCTCGCAATTCGGTGCGCAGCCAGAATGCAACGACCTCGTAAAATATGTCTTTTTTTTCGTCACCGTCCGGGCGACCGTTGGCTGGCTACGGATCATGTTTATCGTTTGCTTTGCTATAAGCGTGGTCGCCTGGTTGGTCTGTCTTAGCACAGTGCCTATCGTGTGGCGTGACCTTATGGAACTATCGCGCGCTGAGTCCGACGATGACGACGGTCTTCCGTGGTTCTCCTGGATCCTGTATGTTTCTTCATTACTTTCGTCTCACGATAATAATACTAACTCACCAAACCAGACCTGCGGCATACGGTGTCGCGACCACTGAGTTGATAGTCTGTGGCGTTTCGTTCTTAATTTGGGAGGCGTACTCATGGAAACTCTCCTAGGTTCATCGTAATCACTCGCATGTCCAGACCGGTGAGGATTATTGGGGCTTTGGTCAGATTGTTTCTATCATCTTGATATTACCCATCATTATCGAGATAATGGTCGCTTTCAAGAGATGGTATTCTGGTGACCCAGAATAAGGAACGAGAAGTGTACTCGTTGTAAGGCGAGCGTTGTACCTAAAACCTTGCCTTTTCGCTCCTTCATGACGTTCTCAGACCTACGCTGGGCTATAATTAAGCACTAGGGTTACTTGTGTAGCAAGTGTCACTTCAGATTGCAATTCGTCCTCCTCGCCACTTCCTTCCACATCCACGGGATCCCACTAGTCTGGATTGTTCATGCTCCGATCACAATCGTCAACATAGGTTGGTTTTTCACAGGTGGGGGGGACAGGAAATAAATCCGGTACGCGCTCTCGCCACTTTGGTGAACCACATGTTCCGAGCCCAGTTCTTTTTATCTCCTCGACTCGTTTCAATCACTATCACGCTCCTTTTCCCGGTGCATTACCCCTTTCGTCGTTGTCTTGTCCCCATCCGGTACTACTCTGTCCCTCTTACATTTTCGTTACCTGTCCTTTTCTGTGGTAGCTAAGGTTTCCCCTGTATTTGAACGACCTTCCGTGATTTCTGAAGGACTGTGTTGTTTCTCCCTCTTCATCCCAGTGTGATCGTCTAGGAAGTTAGGCTCAGTCGAGGTCAGTTCTCCCTCACCTCGCGCTCACTCCGAGTCCGCTCCTATGTCCCTTGATTGCTTCCTTCCTTCCGGAATCTGCTTTGCATACGAACTCACACGGATCCCAAGTTCGTTTTAATGATGTATCAAAGTCTTGGTCAAGTGGCTTTACGGCTGGGGTTGTCGCAGCTGCGATTGGTTGCCCCGGTCGCAAAATTCCGAGACCCGAAGCGGCTCCGTCGGCCCGTCCAACTATGACGCACAGCACTAGGTGGCCAAGCAGATGATAGCTCACACATTACGATGAATGTCAATGCCCGCCTAGCTCAATCGGATAGAGCGTCAGACTCTTAGGCGGGTGTTCATTACACCTCTGTAATCTGAAGGCTGCGAGTTCGACCCTCGCGGTGGGCTACTACTTTTTGCGTGCCAGTGTTCTAAAAAATACTATCCGAAGTCGACCACATGTCACAAGACGTCAACAGGATGTCATTTTCCACGCATCCCCGGATATTGGGATAGAATGGGACTCGATATAGCTTGTCAGAGTCGTTGCGTGGACTAGGTGCGCCGCTAATTTCGCTGAACCACTACGTCTTCTTGCGCGGGCTACGAATGTCGCTTTCCGAGACGAATGTCGGCGTGTCGCCGAGGCCGCCTTTTTGGTGGCTTAGAGAGATGCAAGTTTGCGCTTTGCATCAGAACCGGTCGTTGATTACTACGAAATCGGCCAGATTAAGAATCTGCAGGTAAAGACGTGCATCGGTAGTCGGGGATGGCAAGATGGAAAAACCTTCGTCGTCGCGAGGCGCGGCTTCTGGGAGCTCCATTCACTTTTTATCCTTGTCTTCGCCGTCACTGATGTCGAGACTATCTCCACCATTATTCTCGACGTTGATCCAGCCTCCCGAGTCTGATGAATCATCCGACGACTCTGTCCCCATCTCCCCCAATCTTTCTCGTGACGGTGCGTTAATAGGAGCCATCACACATTGCCTCAGGCTCTTCACCCTCATCCTCGTCCTCAGTAAGTGGCGCATCCGTAAATCTTAAATTCACGTGGTGCATCAACTGTGATCGAGTCGAAGGTCGCATCCAGCGACCTACACATAAGCCCCATCCAGCGTCCCTCTCACGGCTTGTTTGTCTACCGTCCACGTTCAAAGATTGACTACGACACATTAAATTTTTGGGTGGCTTTGCCATATCACCCTCGGAACTTGAAATGACCCCCGATGCTTCTGGGATGGGCGGGGGTCTGCGCGGCCGATCGCGAGATGCACGCGTTGCGCAGCACGCCTTCGAACTCATACCCAAGCGGCCAACGGAGCCTAGACGAGGAAGCCTTCTCGGGATGTTGTTGTATCAGAGAACTTATAAAGGCATTAGAAATTGCAGGGGAAACCGTAGTTATCACAGAAAAGGCAATGTGAAGTAGAGTAAGAGGGACTGAGAGTAGCATAAGGTGAGACAAGATAGGGGGGTACAGGACAAAGGAGTGACCGACGCGGTAAGTAAGGGGTCAAAACGACAAATAACCTTGGGGGCCTGGTACGGTGCAAGTAATTCACTAGAGAGTGGCGAGACCGTGCCAGGACACATGTCCTGCGCAGGTCTGAGACCGCCAAGGGAGCGAGAGGCAAGGTTTCAGGCCCAACGCCCAGGATGGTCCCACGGCGAATGCCACTTAGCCCTGTTTTTCTGAGAGGAGGGGCGAGGGGCTGCCACCAGCACTGTGCGAGGGCTCGTTTCCCTTGAACCAGACAGCCAGTACGTCGATAACAATGGGTAATATCAAAATGACGGAGGCAATTTGGCCAAAGGCCCATTCATTCTCCGAGCTATCTTCAAGGATGATCGGGTGGTTGCGATGAACCTAGGATGGTTTTGATAAGTACGCCTCCAGACGTAGGATCCTGAGGGAAACTCCACTGACTATCAACTCCATGGTCACGACACTGTAGATCGCGGCTCTGGTGTGGCGAGTGTCGAATTAGTACTATCGTGAGAAGGAAGTACCGAAGAAACGCACAGTATAGAGGAAACCCAGAAGACCTTACCAACACGCTCTATCCTCCCCTCCCACTTGTCCCTCAAACGTTTCAATTTCTCTTTCACGCGCATATTGGGATCCGGAAGCAGGTTGCCGAAGGTTGTCACCGCCGTGCCGGAGATGCGGAACCCCATGGCATAGAGGGTCGGTACCAAGCCTATCACCGGGCCTAACAGTGGGATGCGGTTCAGCCCTGTAGAGGCGTTCGACAAGCTGTTAGAGATTCCATTCAGCGCATCAGAGATGAACCCTAAGGGCCCGGGCGGAATCTCCTCGGACGTGGGTCGAAAGATATCTTTGATGCGGTTCTTCAGTTTGAGAGCCATTACGAGAACGATAACCAAACCGACCGCACACGCGGCGAGGCCAACAAAAGCCACGATCCGTAGCCAGCCAACGGTGGCCCGGACGGTGACGAAGAAAAAGACATATTTTACGAAGGGATTGCATTCTGGCTGCGAACCAAATTGCGAGTCTTTGATCCACACGTAGAGCACCCAAGGAATCAAAATTACGACCTGTAATACCTGAAAGGCGAGAGTAACGTTCATTTTGAGCGTGGAAACGGATTTGTCGTCGTCTCTTCTCGTGATATATCTCTTTGCGCCTGTATTCCCGTTTCCGATCAGCACTCTGCAGCAGTTCCTATCGGACAAAAGCCATACCGTAGAGATGAAGAAGTACGAGGCATATTAGCACTTGCGTCACGAAGAGAGCGTGATACAAGTCTAGCCGTTTTTGTATGGTTTGGACGACGGCAGTAATGAGAACGGCGAGACCATAGAAAATTGAATTCGCAAAAAGATCGTCCAAAAGGTCGGTAGTAGGTCCTCCCTCGCCCTCAGGGGGCGGGAGTACAATAGCCGAAAGGAGTATCGTGACATAAAGATTGACGCGAGTCTGAGAACTCAGTTTGTCAGATCTCCAAGAGACGAAGTAGCTCAAGAGTAAACAGGACAGACCCCGATTCCTACTAAATCTGAGTTTCCCTTAATACCACTGCAGCAATTATTACTGGCCATGACTAGGCGGTGTACGGAGTTATGACCGTATGAGTTTGCAGGCGTAGCGGATTCTGCAGAGGGAGGAGGAGAAGGATAACTAAATGGTCGCGGGAACAAGAACGGGACCAAGCGGGACCAAGATGAGAAAATGAGATGACGAGACGAACTGCGAGCGCCTTCGATTGGGCCGGACTCGAGCTGATCTCGTAGAGCCGGGGGGACAAGTAGCGACCGAGCACTATTTTGTTCAGCAGGAAGATAATGGATTAAATACTACAGGCGGAACAGCCACTAAAAGAAGGGGTAAGGTAGGAGAAGGAAAGACAGGTACAGACGGCATGGGGGGACGGTGGGGGAGACAGAAGGACGAGAATGAGATAAAGAATCTAACTAAGAAAGGGAAAATGAAGGTCAGGCTACGGAAATGAACTCCAGTACTGTATGCACTGGGTTCGTGATTGCAAGTAGATGACAGCAAGAATGTATGTGTGCAGACATGAGGCGTGAGGCGTAGCGGGGTGCATGCAGATTATACGTTATATGATCCTACTATACTGTAAAGGACGCGAACGTTAACGTACGAACGTAGTGATCGAATCGAATAGGGCATTTTCGCACCCCGACATCAGGAAAAACCTCCCGCGATACTATAATCGTGATAATTATTGTAACAATAATCGAGACTCACTTGGATGTCGATAATTCAATATAGAAATTATCAAAGTTGGTTTTCCCTGATGAGTAACCGCTGGCGATGTGTGTCGCTGCCTGCATGCAATGAGAGTAATTCACGACAGGGTCACCAATCGGTGTCGCGATTGTGGAGGAAGTAATGGATATTGAAGGTTTTGAAGTCTGCGTGTCCGAGATTCTAGAACGGGTATTGGAAATTGTTGTCTTCTTTCTTCCGTTTACTACTACAGGCCGACTACAGGCCGAGTGTACGCTGTCACTAGGATGTCAATAATTATTCTTCAATATGGAAATTATCTCAAAGTAGGTTTTCCCTGATGAGTAACCACTGGCAATGTGTATCTGCTATGCAATGGGAGTAATTCACGCCGGCAGGATCACCAATCGGTGTCGCCGACAGTAAGACTGGAGGAACTCCGAGCTCGGAAGTAATGGAATTTGAAGCTTGAAGGCCCTGGAGTTTGCGTGTCCGAGATTCTAGAACGGGCATTGGAAATCGTTGTCTCCTTTCTTCCATTTACTATCACATGAACACTCATAAACTACAGGCGCCGCGTGTATGCCGGCGTGAAGGCAGAAGGAAGGTGTGCGGCAGCCAGGCCTGTTTTATTTCATATCAGAAGAGCATCGCGGTCACTCACATCATTTCAGACCGTCGCCAATCCAAGGATATGAGGTCAAGAAGATCCGATGGACCTCAATGTCTCAACCCTGCCCTCCCCTCCATGCAGACGCTAAATTCAGACTCAGAATAAATTGATCAAGGACGTATTGTCACACTCGAGCGTTTCTTCTCACAAAGGAAATCTGTCATGTTGTTGAGCTTCTCGACTTCCTACAGAAGACCGGAGCTACAACTCGCCTGATCGATCAGCGTCATTCTCACAACAAGCGCCGCGCTAGTCTGACCGTCATGTAACCAGCGACTAGATGAAAGGTCAGGCCGGTCAGGAGGCTCATGTTGTTCATTTGCGAGAACCTTTGCCCAGAGCCGTCCAATTCAGCTCAATATAAGATGCCTCCACCCTCTTCCCCCTCTTCGAGTCTGAGAGATCTCTCTCACTCGTCGTCTCATGATTTTTCTCCTCTTTTACGTTCTCGTCTTCGTTCACGCTATCCCCTTTGTAAAGCGTATTGTCGTCAGTCCACAGATCACGTATCCAAAGGCATCCACGACTTGGAATGAAGGCGAAAAGGTTACAGTGACGTGGTGTGTACAACCCTCCTTACTCTACCTACCTTCCTCCCCGCGCAGCCGTATAATTGATGCCGTACGTGCGCGTATACAGGGACACCTCTGGCATCCCGCGGACAAGCAACTTTACCGGCCAGCTCTTGCTCGGTTGTGTGACAGGCGATAGCGAGAATCTGGACATCGGTGAGTTGATATCCCTCTCCTCCTTGTACCTTCCCTACGCTCCGTAGTGCTGCGTGCACATATCATGCGGGAGATAGTTAGGACTACGTAGGACCACCCCACGCTGACCTCCTCACTCCGTCTTGTTGCGTCTTCCAGATCGCCCGCTCGCCCAGGACTTCTTCCTCGGCGAGGGCTCAGTGCAGATCATTGTCCCGAACGTTCCGGAAGGGTCCAACTATATTGTCGTCTGTGCGTACTTCTTTCTCTCTGCAGAGTGGCTGGACGTCACGTTGACGCAACCACCTCCCCGTGTGCGGACTTCGCTTCGGCTTCTCCGGCTCTCCCATAGTATTTGGTGACTCTGGCAATGCGATTCCGCATTTCACAGGCGGGTCAACGTCTCCGAGCTTGCTCGTATCTTTCCCGTCAAGCGCAAGTCCGCAGTTCACGATCACGGGCGGGTCCAGCACGACCACGACCTTGAGCCCGCCCTCCATCTCTACGCAACTCCCTACCCCCACCACGCCTTCTCCTTCCCCCACCTCTCCGTTATCTCCTAAGTCGTCTTCCCCCCCTCCCACCTCGCCAGCCTCGCCCTCCTCCACGTCGACGTCCGCATCTTCCACCCCAACACTCCCAAATTTGCCCGCCTCTTCCCCGTCAAGCAGCACCCCCACGCCGAACTCGGCCACAGCTGCTGCCGCGAGTGTGCCATCCTTGTGCTTGGCCGGGTCTGCCAACAGTGCGCTCCCTCTACATGCACGTGGCGCAAGTGCAATATTTCTCTCTGCGGCTGCCGTCGCGATGAGTTTCGTGCTAGTCCTATAAAGTAACAATGCCATACGTACCTACACGAGTTACCATTTTCCGCGTCCTGTCATTCGCTAAAAAGGCAAGTGCAAAGAACTTTCGATCCCCTGCTTTTTTGTTTTTGTTTTTGTTTTGTTTTGTTTTTTTTTGTAAAAAGCTTGAATTTCGAGTGCTTCTCAAGCTAACCCTCAAGGCAAGATATCTTTCTGCAACTCAATCGCATTGGTTCCATGAAACCAACAAGATCTGTGGGACCTAAGGGTAAGGGTTATGGGTGCGGATCATGATGCTTGTCATGACGCTATATATTTTAAATTTCATTCATCCCCGTTTTCTTGTATGATCCTATTATGACTATACATCCTATTTAACCTTTTTTGGTAGAAAAGGGTGGGGAAGTGATGATCGAATGTCACTGTTTTCACCCAACAGGGCATTTGCACAATCCGGGGGTGATAATGCAATAATTGCCCGGCGATGAGCGTGTCCGCTGTACACGAGGACTTCCCGGTTCCTATCTGAGTCGCACCGACGGTAAGATCGTGGGTCCGAGATCCTAACAAGTATCCTAACCCAGTAATTCTAGAACGGGGTAATTTCAAGGCGTTGTTTCCACGTTTTTTCCATTTAACCTTCACTAGAGATGTGAAGCAAAGCTTCACATGGATACTCATAGACTATAGGCGCTGAGCGTACGTGAAGAAAGGTGTGCGGGGGCCATCAGGTGTCGTTACGCATCAAGCGTGACCCTGGGGGAGGTTGGAACTTGGAAGAGTGCGTAAAGTCTGTTGGATAGTACAGATTACAATGGCCCATAGGTACTACTTCACACTGACTTCACGTCTTTGAACCTCACGTATGCCTCAACTCTGAGATCTAATTGAAGACCCGAGGGTCGTCGATATACTACTCACAAAGTCATAAGCCAGTAACCTGCGCTTTCGGAAAAGTTCAGGACCAATGTGTCGGGAGCCATTATAATCATTATAAAAGTGGTTATAAGGTGATTATAATGTGTTTATAATATGCTAGTATTGGTAGACGGCCCTCCGAGCCGTCCGTACGATGCGTCGATTTCGATTTGCCTGCCCAGTTCTTGGCCCAGTTGATCGATTATTTCCTCCAGTTTAGCAAAGTCGAGCGTCCCGAGACCTGTGACCTATGGAGCCAACAGTCAACCAACGTTCGAGAAACACGAGCCTGAAGGGACGTACGGGATCCCATCCGGCGACAGCAGGAAATCCATCAGTATTACAGCCTGGGTTTGAGCCAGACTTAATGTCATTGAGGCCCGGGAGGCCTGTTCCGTACAGCCAGGGGTTGAGGAAGCCAAGGGGTTGGCTGCCTTTCGAAATGAGATAGTCATTCAACAAAGAGATGATGCCTGCCACGGTCTGTGCGTTGGCGGCCAGCTGAGTAGACGAGGCAGGGCGGAGGGAGGAGAGAAAGACGCACGGGTACAGAGCCACTCGTACCGGACACGACAAAGAGTTTCCCTCCTATGGCCATTAATAACTTGACTGCCTGCGAGGAGATATCGGGGTATCCGCGGCCTTGAGGACTGCATAAATACAAAGTAAATAACAGGTCAGGTCAGGTCAGGTCAGGTCAGGGTTGGGAACCAACTCGTAGAGGCCGCTATGCTTATCCCCGAGGATTTGGAGGAAGTTAGATACCGCGTTATCCTGGTAGGGTTGGCGTCGAAAGTAGATCGAGAAGCCGCCTCCAGATATGCTCGCTGCCACCTCGGGGTCGTGGCCCGTCGTGCCACCAACACTAGTGACCCACGGACCTACGAAATCACGGTCTTGTGAGTGACTGTGTGCTTATACCTGTGTACAGAAAAAAAAAGAAATATCACATACAAGTCGCGGGGAAGATGGGGAAGAACTGGACAGAGGTTTCTCCGGAGCTGCTCTGGACCAAGCAGTCCCCTTCGCCGACGCCCCAGTCGCCGGTCGAAAAGAGGACGCTCACGCCTCGTAAACCAAGCTGACCGAATAGGGTGCACACGCTCAACGCATACTCCGGCGACAAATTATGCTCGTACCCGCCGTACGACGTGCTGATTGTCTGCGGGATGTCGACGTCGTCTTGAGCAATCAAATAGCGTAACCAGCAGAGGTATGGATCATCTATTGGCGAGCCAGGCGTGCCGCCTGTGCTGTAGTAGATGTGCCGCGTCGGGTACGCCATAGCCTCCGCGTACTGAAGGTCCAGGTTCGCCTCGACGGCGGGGTTTCCCGCCGGATCGTACATTCCGCCGTTTACCTGCGTCACAGTGAATGTCGCGTCTGCTCCATCGGTGCGGCATTCCGTCATGAAAAGCGCCAGGTCCTGCTGGCTTGGGATGTCCCCCCCATAGCCCGCAATCCCGAGCGCGTTCCGGTCTGTCGCTTTGGGAGCGTAGCCCAACGTATTGTACAGCGAGCGCAGGTACGACGGCGTGATAACATCTTCGTCGCGGCTCGACAGCACCGACTCTGCCTTCCCCCGTGCCTCGACTGCCGTGCTGAGCTGCATCCGTTGTCGCATTCCATCCATGAGAGGAGAGCCGAAGTTAGTCGTCGGGACGACAGTTTGTATATGCCCATGCAGAACCTCTGGGAGCGAGTAGCTGATCGTGCGGAGAACCGTGTCGTTCGTCTCGACGTGCTGGTAGAGCTGGTACGATGCGCCGAGGATACGATTGGCTTGGGACACGGACACGCTGACGACCCTCAACCAGTTGCCACCAAGTGTCATTGAGATGGAGGAGGAAGGAATGTCGTAGTGTCTAAGCCAGGAACTGACGAGCTCAAGGGTGTCCGGGTGCGGCGCGACGACCTCGGCGACCTGCTCTTTAGATAAGTGTGCACCATATCTGCCATGGGACGATGGCACCGGTGGGTACATGCGCGCACAAATAGGCGGTGTAGGGACGTACCTTGAGTGCTGAGGGTCGCTGACCTCGTACAGCGCTTCAACCATGGCGTCCTCGCGGTGGGACTTGAGCGCGAGGTGGAGGTCGATCGTGGTCTGATTGGGCGGGTGGCCCGAGCTCTGCCAGTTCTTTGGGACGACATCCCATGCATGCTTCACCTTCATTCCGTCCCAACGTGATGCGAGGGGTGTCGCAAAGCCACAGAGGAGCAGGGCTGAAAGGGTGGGGAGCACAGAGAGGGCGTGGTAGCGCATGCTAAGAAAATATCACCAAGACGGTAGAATGAGTTTATTCGTCCCTTTCAAGTTAAGAGGGCCAGCGACGCTGAAAGCCTAGAGTTTTATGACGTGTCCCATTGCATTCAACGACGGAGTTGTCAAAATAGAGGTACTGTCCCTATATCAACGATAGTAACAGACTCCTTCCCCTCGGCCCCCGCGTAAGAGACACGTACACCCACCTTCCTATTATATCCGAACTTCAACACCTGGAACTGACTGGGGATTTTCTTTTCTTTTGTTTTCCTTCCACATGTGTGCTCGTCTGCTGATTGCTACGATAGATGATGTTAGGTCAGTTGCTAGGTTATAAGAAAGTAGGCAACTAACAAGGAAATTCTCCTATTTGCTGATGACAGACTTGAGTCTTTCCTGGAACTGGCTTCTCTCATTGATGACGGTTACAGGGTGATCCGTGTTCAGGCGAGCAGCAGCGAACTTCTTCACACATGTCACCGGCCGGTTCTCCAAGCAAAGTAGCTCAAGGGCTGGCAACACTTCAGCGGCCCTCTCCCCAGTGATCCATCTGAGCGCAAGAGCAATGCGCCGTGACAGCTCGTCCTGTACACCCAGCGCCTTCACAGCGGTGAATGGGTGGAGTTCCAACCATCGGATACGGTCGCCTAGTAACTCTTGATATTCCGGGGACCACGAAACAATGATGAGGTGGTCCACGTTCGAGAGCAGGGCAGAAATTTGGCCAAGTACCTGACTTATCTCTACATCTTGGGTGGAAAGTCTGAACAAGTGATCAAGTTCGATGTCGACAGCGCTGGGCCAAATGTCTAGTTGCGCGCGCCTAAACTGGGACAGCTTGAAATGTTCTGAACGATCGATGAACTTGCAGAGTTGGGGAATTTGGAAATCAACGCTTTCATCGTTGTCCAAGTCTGTGTTCAAGTTCTTGAGCTGAGGAGTGTCTATCTGTGCCACGAAATCCTCCAAATACTCGAAAAGACCATCGAAGTCAAAGGTAGTGAAAGAAGGAAGGACAGTCCGTGTGATGAATTCGTTCAGGATGGGAAGTCCCCTTTCGGAATCTAAGGGTAAGATATTTGAGTCTGGGAAACGCAGCCAGACCGGCGACCATTATCTCTGGTGAAATCTAACTACTATCGGGTATGTCGCGAAGATCGACGCAAAGGAGGTCATGAGCTAACAAAAGAAGTGTCGGTGCTGCTGGAAATGGAATGCCATTTAAGTAGATTCTTTGTAAACGTGGGGCACATCCGCCCAATAATGCATCAGGAAGGACCGGCATGTCCTCACCTTTATTTGATTCAAGCCAAAGCTCTGTCAATGCTGGAAATGCCTCCTGCATCACCGTGGCCATCTTTTCCAACAGTGAGCATAGCACGAAAAGCCTGACAACGCGGACGCGATCGGGGGTGCTCCAGTGCTGCAATGATGTTATCTTCGTCGCTGTCCACGAAAGAACCCTGCAAGCGGATAACAATGGGAAGGGCCGGAAGGTGAGCTATGGTTTTCCTGACAGGTGTTCCGTATGTGCAGAGGAGTTCCAGATTGAGGCGACATGACGATGCAAATATGATATCTCTCCATGTTCGGCATACATGTGCTAGTCTGTGCCAGTTCCATGAGGGTCACTTGAGTGAAATAGTTGAGCCAATCGACAAAAATCAAATATTTCTAGAAGGACATTGTCCGGGAGGATGTTCCCAGGTCTGTACGAAGATTAGTGACACGTCAATTAGTCTGTCATACCCCAAATGAAGGCACAGTCAATAGACACACCTGTGAGAGTTCATTGATATCAACTTGGACGACAGGTGCTTTTATAGCCCCTAGGAGTTGTGATACGTCAGAGTGCTCTATTTGTCGGCTTAGCAGGGTAGCTGAGTACGACGTTCACTGGCAAGTTCAAGTTCGAGCAGACATGATTACATCAGCGGCGATTTTCTTCGGAAGAATCCTCTTATTTACAGAAACGAGGTCTGATACTCACGGCGGCCTCATGCAGGCATCATGGCCCGTTAGACTGCCTTTCAGCGTGGATGAGTAAACCCAGGCTATGAACGCTATCGGTGGGGGACGGGAGTGGCGACGTTCGTCACTGTGACGATTCGTACATTTGTACAAATGTTAAAACGGACTTCAACTTGCGGAAGCCATTAACTTGCTCAACTATGTACAAGACGCGGTTCAAGCCGCCACCCTGATGTGGGCTCCGAACGTATCGAGTCTGTACCTTTCACGGTCGTCGCGACTGTTTCCCTCGTGGCACGATGCATGGTAAGTTATAATTCTGATTGCCCAAAAAGGAAGGTCTTATTGCGATTTTTTGTAAGCTGAGCCCGGCCCGGATGTGTGGGAACCTCACGCTTTACACACTGCTCTCTCTCACCTCACCCTTGGCTCGTCACCGTTACCGTGGTCTTCTCGGGCACCACATCCGTCAGGTCTATTCCGAAAAGACTGGTGCTAGTCCAAGTATGGCCTCCATCTCCTCATCTATCCCATCATCGCTAGATGGTCTTAGTCACTCCTAGCCATCCTGGACCATTAGACGACTCCGAGTCTGGGATCTCGTAGCCGCGTTATGTCCCCACTCGGACGCTGTTGCTTACCCTGAGGCAAGATAGTCCAACTCCTATCTGTTTTGGAGAGATTCAAGTAGAGCCGTCCTCGACGATTAGTGATATCATCAGAATCGCTGTGGGATCGTGACAGATTCATCTTCTCGAGTCCGCCATCTCACCATGCGATCGTGGCACTGTGCTTCCTGTGGTTTTCCCGGCCCGGCGTTGAACAAATGACCACTCTTCTGTCTTGGCAATTGGTTCGTATCCGTGTGGTAGCATGCCGCGATCATGGTTCTATCTTGAGACCCGCTGGCTATCGTGCGACAACAACGTTTTTTTTTGGACGAACTATCTTCAGTAGTCAGTTGCACTTGGACCCGGGTCGCTCCCGTGTTTTGCAAGGATTTGTGTCTAACCAACAGGCTGTGCACCGTTTGGAAACCTGTTACTATCTATTCTCTCTTCCGCCTCTTCACCCAGCACACTCAACTAATGTTTCGACGACTCTCCCTTTACGTATTTCCAATCCATGGCTCATCTCCCGTTCCCATGCCTTGGGTGGCCAGCGGATGCTACCACATGGTGTCCTCCGTCACCTGCATTGATTCATTGTGATTGTTTCCCGATTCAGTCTGCTCTGCAGGTTTTACATTGAGCAAATACCCGAAGTTAACAAACAATCTTCCTGCCCAGGACCAAGTGCTTCAGACGATCACATGGACTACAGCAACATGCAATTCTCCCAACTGATGATATTACCCCGCGTGCTCTTACTCGGCGGATCCACGTGTAGCGCATTGACCAACATCCAGCTCTACTGTAGGCAAGCGCGAGTTTTTCTGGAGTACTGAAAAGTAGATAAAAGGGCTGCTCATGGCCGACTTTTGTCCTCCACTGGTACTTCTGGACGTTTCAAAACACTCTTGTACCTGCTCCCACTACCCTCTTTCACCACCGCCAACCGCTTTGTTTCACACTAATGGTTGCATTTCTTATGCGTCTCCTCTCCGCCGCCGCGGTTGCGTCTCATCTGTTTAACCGTGTTGCTTGCATCCCAATTGAAGATGTAACCTCTTCGAGAAACGCATCTCTGGTCGAACTCGAGACAAGTGCAACACCCGCAGCACCCCATTGGGTCATTTACAGCGACCAGTGGGTTAGCGGTGAGAACGGACCTCCCGATCCGTCAGCTGTCAAAGTAGGTCCACAACCAGCAGTAGTGATTTGGCGCGGCTCTTTTCTGATACCGCTACTTAGGGTTTCAATACTTTGTGAGTTTTCCCAGGCAAGGAACGTGCCTGGGGTATGTGTCTAACACATGTTGCGAAGTATTATTTCATTCCTGTTGACCTCTGGGGCTGCCGATCAGGCGCTCGAGTGGCAAACCATTTCCGCGTCTGACCGATCGGCCATCAAGTCTCAGTATGCCGCTGCTGGCATCAAGCTCCTCGTGTCCGTGTTTGGGGCGACTGAAGCCCCAACTACTGCGGGCTCCGACCCTACCGCTGTTGCCAATACGATGGCTGCTTGGGTGAAGAAATACGATTTGGACGGAATTGACGTCGACTATGAAGATTTTGGCGCATTCGATGGCTCTGGAGGTTCGGCTGTGGCCTGGCTCAAGACGTTTACAAAACAGCTGCGCGTGCATTTGCCACAGGGATCTTATATCCTGACTCACGCACGTGGGTTACTTCCTGTTCTTTCTCAAGGATCTCAGAAGTGACCACCTATTACCAGCTGTCGCGCCGTGGTTCCAGCCAGATGCGTGGTCAGGCGGTGGGTACCTTGCCATTGACCAGGCCGTGGGAAACCTCATTGATTGGGTGCGTGGTGATCTGTCTAATTTGAATTTGGCGGAACCTTACCTGGATCCATGGTGATGCAGTACAACGTGCAGGTAATTGCCTGAACATGTATAGGCACTTTTTGATATTGACGACCTAATTCTTCCCTCAACGACTAGTTCTACAACCGTAGGTTTCACTATATATGGAGAGGATTAATGTTTCTGATTCAATGTTGATCAGAGGGTAGTTCCATGTACACGGCGTGCACCGGCCTGCTTACGAAGTCTGGTGGTGCATTCCCTGGTTCTTCGGTCTTTGAGATCAACGCAAACGGCGTTTCTCTCAACAAGATTGTCATTGGGAAACCAGCTGTCAAAGGTGACGCTGCCAACGGATACATGTCTCCCAGTACACTTGCGAGCTGTCTCGTCACGGCCAAGAAGATGGGCTGGAGTGAGTGTAGCGACTCACCTACGTTTTGTGGCTGCTCATCAGTTACTCACAGGTGCTGGTGTCATGACCTGGGAGGTGAGGACACGTATCTTCTTTGCCTTCATGACCCACCGCTAAGATGGGCGTCATTAGTTCCCCAACGCCGAAGCCTCGTGGATCTCCGCTGTTCGCTCGAAAGTATTCGCATAAGTCCCGAGTTGGGTAGGACAGAGCAGTCACACCTCAATATTCTCTCAATCTTCGTATGAAATCCGGAGCTTTGGCGGGCATTTGTAAGATTTTTGTCGTATTCGGTAGAGCTAAGTATTCTTGGGAATGTAGTGATTTTTTTAAATGTATATTTTGCTTTGTTTCGTCTCGAGGGAGGGGGGAGGCAAATTGTTGCTGTACGGTGTCAAGCCAGGACTTCATTCGATCGTTCTATGTGCAGTACGTGTGTTTACGACGACACCTTTTCATTCTCGGTCACGAATACAAAACGTCACACGTGTTCTTAACCTTATGGGAAAAAGCTGTAAAAGAACGACCTTTGCCGTCCTCGGTTCGTAGTTTCTTTTTCTCCAAGATCTTCATTTCCCCGCGACCGATCTGAGTGTTATTGGCATCCCGGCCAACTTCCACTTACCCACGTGCCCTGGCGAGCGCCGCGCTAACATGCTCAGCGTCTGGAGGGGGCAGCCCCAGCACACGCACGACCGCGTCGATCGCGCACGAGAGCGCGTGCTCGAGATCCTCTCGCACATCCATTTCGATCACCGTGTCCGCCTCGCCGTCTGCGAGCGGCTCTGTGGTGCGCAAAAATTGCCACAGGACGCTCTCGTGCGTTTTTCCTTCCTGGTCGGCGTGC
Source organism: Lactarius deliciosus (assembly GCA_021525775.1). Lineage (NCBI taxonomy): Eukaryota > Fungi > Basidiomycota > Agaricomycetes > Russulales > Russulaceae > Lactarius > Lactarius deliciosus. The sequence continues at coordinate 278,455 of JAKELK010000008.1, forward strand.
AGCGTCTGATGGTTCGTGCCGCGCAACACGATGCGGTTTGCACAGATCCGGTGGGTCTCCGCGTGAGGCTGGTCGAGTGGCCAATGGAGCGCGAGAAGGCGAACGGGCGGGTGCGTGCCCTTAACGGCCTCTCTGAGGGCCCGACGGTGCATGTGAAGGTGGTTGTTTTTGTCGGCTATGACCACGTCATGACTTTGCAAGAGTTTCTTGACGTTTTGAATGAAAGCGGGCCCCCGCTTTTTGGCCCGGACATTGTCGCTTTGTGTGTGCCCGAATCGGAACAGCTCCGCAAGAGCCACGGCAATGGTCGTCTTTCCGACACCAGGGATCGCGACGGGCATGATGATCGTCTTCCCAAACGGTCTGTCGGATGCCGCAGAGACCCCCTCAGCGCTCTCTGCCTTCTCTTTATCGCTCCTTCCCTCCGCCGGCCGACTTCTAACAGGCTTGATATCTGATGAAACCTTGCGCCGGGTTTTGGCAGGTGGGCCAGACGACGGCTCACTGGAATAGTACCTCTTTGGCATCCCGAAGGTAACAAGTCGACAAGGGTGAGGCTGAAACCTGGGGCCTGAAGGGCAGAGAGGGATTGAATCGATATCGACGCGCACTGGCTTTGTAATTACACATCCAGTCGTCCTGAACGTAATAACGTAAAGAAAGGGGGGAGAAATTCGTCAGCGAGCGTCAGCCCGTCGTCCGAGACAGTGGAGACAAATGGACCTTCAAATTTGCGGGGAGGGAGCGTAACTTACGCGACCCATTCGCTGCACAGCTCAGCCTGGCACGTGCGGAGTACAAACCAAGATAGACAACAGCAAGACAACAATTCCTTCGACGATACTTTTGCCAAAAAAAAAAAGGACCAAGGAACGTTAAGGAGTTTAACTAGACGTATCTCTAATTTGGTAGTAGGTAGACTTTTAGGAGTGCTCTTTTAAAAGGCAAAAGAAAGTAGCAGCACCTCGTTTCGATCGAGGGACCTCAGGGTGACCAAATTATGGGCCCTGCGCGCTATACCAGCTGCGCCATGCTGCTTCAATAACGTGATGAGTCATTGTGTTCTCATTTGTGTCATCGCTGTGCGGAGTTGGTGTTTAGTCATTGACCAGTCAGGCCAGATTCGACATCACTCTCTGCTCCCAACCAAGATGGCCACACCAGAGGCCGCTTTGAAGCTCGAAATCGCTCGTCTTACAGGTACATTCTCTTTACACATTCGTATTCTTCTCTTGTAATATAGTTTCTAGGTGCTATCAATCGTCATCGATCCACGGAGGGCCGCCCACCGCCCTCGTATCCAACGACGCGCAATACCTATGTCAACCCATCATACAAGCTCTCATCCTCGAAAATACAAGTTCGCCCCGGATCCCAAATGCCCAGTGCCGCTCCAACCTCAAATACAAGTTCAGTTCCCACAGTACGTCCCCAATCCGGCCCCGGCCCCTCACAGTCGCAACCCCGCGACGTGACCATTAATGGGGTCGTATTCGAGACCTCCAAACGCTCCCTCGTTCGCAAAGACAGTGCGTCCGTATATTCTTCCTGTCGACTTTTTGCGCAACCGTCACCCCTAGTCAAGCCCTCCTCCAAGCCGCCCCCCTCCTTTGGTCCCCGTCCCCGCGTACAGTCGCAGTTCTCCCGCAACAAGTCAGCAGTGGGCCCAAGAACTCGGGCTTACAAGCCCAAGGGTCCTCCACGTAGCCGCCTGAGGCTCGACAACACCCGCAGGGCTTACCAGTTTGTTTATTGATGGAGTTCATGTCCGCCACTCATCACTGACGATCCCTCATAGGTCACGCGGTCCCAATTACAGGAAAAAGTATGTCGACAAGCCTTGTCCTAGGTTCACCACGACCGGTGCGCTCTTATCCAATTCCTGCCTCCTCACCTCCTCACCTGTGGTTCCGTTTCTTTTTAACCACTTCCACCCCCTTCAGGTTCCTGCAATCGTGGTCTCACGTGTGCTTACAAACACGACCCAGTCAAGATCGCAATATGCTGGCCTTATCTTCAGAACAATTGCCCGCATACCGCAGAAACCTGTGCACTCTCGCATGAGTCGAATCCCCATCGCACGCCTCTCTGCGTGCACTTTGCGAATGCGGGCCGCTGCACACGCGCAAATTGTCGATACCCTCACGTACGCGTCGGGCGTCGTGAGGGCGTATGCCGTGACTTTGCTGTGCTCGGCTACTGTGAGGCAGGCATCGAATGTCCCAAACAGCATGTTCGCGAGTGTCCTGACTTTGCTGAGAATGGGGTATGCCCGAACAAGTTTTGCAAGCTCCCGCATGTCATTCGCGCCAACCGTGCGCGCAAGCCGGCTTCCACTGGTGTTGAAGCTGGCCCTGCCTCCGCTTCTGTTGTTAATGATCTAGTTTCTGCTGTAACTGCGCCCACACCAACAGCAGAAGACGCTCAGCTAGGCGATGAGTATATCTCTCTTACCTTCAATGAGAGCGAGGAAGATGAAGAAAGTAGCGATGATGATGACGTTGATGAGGAAGATGATGACCAGGAAGAGGGCGACAGCCCCAATCCAGGTGACGACGATATTGCTCAGGATTGATTTGACTCTTTATCTTGCTGTCTTGTTTGTTGTGTCATCGCAACTTGTGTTGCGTTTATGAATATATGCTTTCGGACTTGAATATTAGCTTGAATCGGCGTGGATATCTGAGCCGCAGTGCTGCCTTCCTGTTATCATGATCACGGCGTTAGCTTGTCTTAGGCTGTGCCATATCGTTACTCGCTGAAGAACACTCTGACACCCGCAAATTGGTAACCAGTCATGGAGGCATATGGTCATTTGTCTTTATGTGCATATAAAAAAACAACAAAGGTAGAACCGAGAAAAATGTATTGACGCTTTTATGCCTCCGTGAGATCACGCAGACGGCGGATTGTGCTAAAATGAGACAAATAAGCTCTCCACAATTCTGAACGGAAAAGGTCAGGGTTGGGCGCACCTGCGCACCGTCGCAGCGGCCGTAGTGGACACGGTCCATGCACCGCCTGCAATGACCTTCTTACATGCCCTGCACTTCCAGATGCCGACTGCCTGGCGCTTCACGCTGTCCTGGATGAACGCGAACGAGTATCAGCGATCGTGGATGTGTGTCTCTAGTGGAAAATTGTGTGCGCTTGCCTTGCCACAGAAGGTGCAGGTGTATCGCGCGTGTTGCGTGATTTCCATCTTGTAAGTTTAGGAACACAGAAGTCAGATTTTTCCTCTCCCCACAAAGGCGATCGATTGTGCGGGAACGGCACCTTTTTAACCTGCTTTCTCAGGGAGGCACCGTAGCGCTATCCGAGAAACCCGTCAGCCTCTGGGGGTGGTGGTTCGGCGTGCAGTTTGCAGCTGCTGCTTACCGTGCCGTACTTGCCAGTGACGCCGACCTTGCGTGTACGTTTTGTCTGCAAAGCAGCTCTGTAAGATGCTGAAGAATTGGCCGATTGGACCAACTTACCATCGTGAGAGGTCTTGAGAAGGTGTTGGATGAATCGAATCGTCCGGCTGGAGGCGGGCTGCGAGTCCGTCGATAGTCGTGGGTATTATTGATAATCATATGTATAGCTATTACAAATCTTTTCGCACGTCTACAAAACTACCGACTCTCACGAAATCGTCTGACTGTGCCTACCAGCTCGTTCTCAACGTCAGCTAGACTCGTCTCCTTCCGCAAAACCTCCAAGTACACCATACTCTCTGCCTCGCGCCGCGCAACGTGCCAGTGTTGCGGACCCTGAGTCCGCGAGAATACCTCCGTGGCATCACCATTGCTGAGGGTTTGTTAGCATCTGAATGAACGTGAGGGGGGCCACGAGAGCTGCTCACGCGATCAGCTGGCTCCCGTTGAATAGGTGCTCAGAGCGGGAAGAAAACCCTGCACTCGTGACCGTGGTACCTTCACTCGTCACTATCACGTATTTATCCTTTGGCTGGAGAATCTTCACCGCCGTGAGAGGTGTTTCGGCGTTGCTAGCTTCGTCGTCGTCTATCAACCCTTGTACGTTCGCCAAGAGCGCGGACGATGCCTGATACAATGTCGTGTTGTCTTCTGACATCGTTACTATTGGCTCCAGGAAAGCGAGTGTGAGCTGGTCTTTCTGTGAACCAATTTCTAGTCAGTTGCAACTGGAAGTAGGAAAACCGCTCACGGTTACGTATAACACTCGCCTCTGTACGGTAGCCAAGGGGTCTTCGTGAGCGAAATGGAGGGTGAATGATCGGAAAGAAGGTGCGGGAGGGGGAACAGGAGGAGTGACTTGAGATGACGACGGAGAGGGAGGCGACGCAAAATCTGGAGGGTGAACGACCTGGCGTAGATGGGGATGCTGGCGGAGATAATTCTTGCTCATCCTCATCTTGCGGAGGTTGACTTGCGCCCAGCAGTGTAGCATCCACCTCAGCCGTCGTTCCCTCAGTGGCTGGTGGTGTTGGTTCCTCAACCAAAGTACTCTCCTCTCCTACGGTTTCTTCTTCGTGGGGTTCACTTATACCATCCGACGACATGGCCTCGTGTAAGCTCTCTCTATCAACCTCTACTTGTATTCTCGCCTCGGTGTTCGGAGGGAGAGGTTCACCAGCGGCTTCGTTCTCCGCCAGCTCCATCCTGTTGCGTCTCTGACCCGTTCTCAGCACCTGCAGGTTGGTCCCGGGGTCCTGCCTTCTGCAGCGTTCCCTTGTTGAAGGTCAAGTATCCCGGCCAGGTCCACTTTCGCACGTCCATGGCTCGCTCCGATCGCGACGAACGCCTGACCAGGTCGCCCCCATCGCTCCACGCGTTGCGTTCATGCTGCTCGCGAAGATGTCTGTTCCCTGCTTGGGTGACGTAGGGGACTGGTTCGCTTGACGAGGCAGGGGTAAGTGGTGGGATAATCCGTAGGCGCGAGCGGACAGTAGAACGGCAGCACGGGGGAAGGGGGGTTCGTCGCGTAACTGGTAGAGGGAATCATATGAGGATGTGAGAGGACAAAAGGCGCACAGCCTCTCAAAGAAGGGTTGTCCAGAACAAAGTCGTCCAAGGTCGAACCGATGGACTTGTGCAAAGGATGCAGTGGCACACCTTATGGATTAGAAGGTTTCAGTAAGCTAGGGTCGAGAGAAGAGATTGCCGTCGATAGACGCACCAAGGCAGTTGCCAAACTCCGAGTCCTCCTCGACATCCCACTTCCACGCCCATACATGTGAAGAACCTCTCGAGCTGCAGCTCCAGTGCCTGCTGGCCCAGTGTCTTAAGGACAGACGTGAAGGACCCAGTGGGTGAGCTATAGGTGGACGTAAGCGCCCGCGCATGCAAGGCGATGCCACCACATACTTTGAACTCCTCGTACCCCCTCAAGACCTGCGCGCGCAGCGCGAGGTCATGCACCGAGGCGTCATGATAGTCATAAACGACACTGCTTTCTCCCGTTCTTCCCCTTGTCGGCCGCCTTTGCCCCTGACTTGCCCTTATCCTTGCTCTTTCCTTTGTTCGCGGGGGGTGGGCGTGGCGTCTTTGCCAATTCAACACACTGACAACGGATCAGCGACTCCCCACTTCAATGACGAGGGATTGAATTTACTCACTGCGTGAATCCAGAAGCCGGGTTCGGGTGAGACCATGAGCATCCGCCGTGAATGCGAATGGACGTTGTCGCACGTGTCCTCGGAAACGAACAAGCTTCGGTGTTTTTAATTTCTGATGAGTGCGCATATAGGAGAGATTGCTAGCGTACTCGGAGAAACTGATCAGGGCTTTGGCGAGGCCGACCTGCCTGAGCATCTTGTCGCGCGAAACAGCCCGTTCACGCGAAGTGTAGAAGAGTATATGCGCCTGTTCCTCAGCGTCCTCGTCATCGTCGCTCACTGGGCCGCTAGGTTTGAGCAACGGATTATAGATGGTCAGGTAGAGGAGGGCGGGCGGCAATCTGCTCATCTGCCCGTGCTGGTAGAAAGCAAGCCGCGGAGAGAGCTGTTGGGGGTGGTTGGTGGTTGGTGGATGATGTCAAATTACAATTGGGGGATTTCTTAGGTGGACAGGTAGGTGTTCGAATATGTATGTTACTACTACTACTACTAGGTCTGCCAGTGGCTACCGTTAAAAACACTCTTATCGTATCAGGTATTCCACGTATCCGCTCCGTATTGCGTAGCTCGCGGGGAGGCTCGTGTAGAATCCGCTTCTAGTTGCTCGCTTAGTTCATCACCCGAATCTATCTCCACCTCGTTCGATGACGTCGGCGATGCCTTCCCAAAATCAAACCGCTTTGTGGAGAGCACAAGCGGGTCTAACGAGTCCTGCAGCACCTCGTCGAACTGAGATTCAGCGAACGACGGCAACTCGCCATCACCCTCGTCTAGTGGCGGAGGCGAGGTGGAGATAGGTGGACGATGCCTCGGATTGGGGTGTCGGCCAGCGGCCCGTATTTGACCAGTTATGGCTTGCCGATGGGGGGATCCTTTTTCGTCGTCGCCGAACCACTGGCAGATGGTACAGATATCAAGGTGACGGGTTCGTCTGGGGGAGTCGGAAGTTGTTCGTTGATAATCACGGGCACTGGTGTTTCCGTTAAACTGCTTGGTTCTGAATTCAGCCGCGCAGCCTCGATTTTTGTGTGGGTTTTACCCCCGAGAGGGCGGGATGTCCGGCGCTTATAGAACAACAAGTAGGCATCGGCATTCTGAAGAGAAAGGTTCAAATGAGCAAGATGGCAATCATGTTTATGGCCCGAGCTTACCACAGCTGCCTCCGGCCGCGAAAGGGAGACGAAAGCGTCGTCAAATTGATACCACTGTCCAGTAATGTCGTTGGACGCGTAGGCGCGGTAATGTCCACCTCCAAGCCCGCCACGGTGCTCGTCTACGGCATAGAGGTCGTACAGCAGCGGTTCATCGTGCTCCCCTACGTCGATATCCACACCCTGCGCCTGAAGCTGTTTCGCGATCTTGCCCTCCTGTACCATCTCTGTAAGGTCAAGCCCCTCTATTGGGAAGTCAACGAACGCCTCAATCTTGTCACGTAGTGCACGCGAACTCGAGAAGCGTTTGAGATGCACGACGAGGACATCGGGCACACTCCACAAGTCAAACTTCTTCGTTGCTTGCTGGTGCTTCTTGCATTGGGGACAATACCAGGGGTCGTCCTCCCCCAATTCTTCCTCCCTCGTAAACTCGTCGAGGCAATCTTGAAGCGAGATACCCTTTTGGCTCTTGGCAGTAGCAGCCTTGACCGCTTCGCTGTACTCGGGATGTATGAATGCCTCCCACGTATTGAATAACGCGTGCTGGAAGGCCTGGGTGCTAGTACCGAAGTAGAACGCCTTCATATTTTGGTCAAACTCGAGGAGGAGCGCGTCGTCGCGTAGGAGTAGTACGGGTTCCTCGTTGCCCGGCGTTGTCAGTTCGTCGCGGCGCGCATCCCACGAATCGAAGCGCGAGCTGCTCATACCGTACGCGAGACCTGTCCCGAATTCTTTGTGCCCCGACTGCACACGTAGAGTGAACGCGCCTCCCTTGACCCCGACTCGCCGCAGCTTTCCCGGAGAAGTTTCCTCGAAGATGCCACCAGAACGGATCGGTGATGCGGCCGTAGACGCCTGAGTGGTCACCGGAGGAACTTCATCTTCGTCTACGTAGAGGAGGACCTTCTGATCGGCAATTTCACCCTCTTCTACCGGGACGACGTCTCCAGTTTTCGTTGATCTCGGTCATTGCGTCCTTCGGAGCTTCTGAGGGTGCCTGGAATGTGTACTTCCTCCATTTCCGTGTCGGGGTCGGGTTCTTCAGGTGCCTCCCAAGACCACAATTCGCGTGCATTGTCTGTCCAACGCTGCAACTGCTCGACGACAACCTCCTTGATGCGTCTTGTACTGCGGGCGTCGTCCGGAGTGATTGCGACAACGAAGGGATACCCAAACAGCGAAGGGCTCGGGCGGCTGAATGTGTGTATGATACGTCCGACAGCGGCGTCACACAAGAAGATAGGAACAATCAAGGGGATCTTCTGGCTTCCGTGTGAAGTTGCGCGCTTGTTGAGCATGGCATGGCAACTCGTAGCATACAATCTTGTCGTTCTCCGCCATCTCCCCACAGAGTTGCAAATCATCGAGGTTCTTGTAGAAGCGATGTGAGAAGATCTCGAGGGTAAGGAGCTGCATAAACGTCAAAAGTCAGTAGAAGGAAAAGAAGACGGGATTAGAGATTTTTTTTACGTTGTCTGGGTTTGTGTTCATCCATCGACCGAGGAGGGCGCGGAGATCTCGGAAAGTAGCGTCGCGGCTAAGCTCTACAGGAATCTTCACGTGTGTCTTGTTCGTATCCCAAGGAATGTAATAGATTTCGTGCCTCCACTTCTTGTTGACCGGCAGGGGTAGAGTGAGATACATGAACGGATCAAAAGTGATCGAGACCTATGGAAGCGAAATCAGCACAAGGTCCAAAAGTAGGGGGCAACGCCCACACACCTTCTTGCACTCCGGACATACTAGTGTGCTCCTGTACTGCCCTTGGAAGAGGTCGACAATGACGCTGTCATTCCGTTTCATATAACCTTGCCAGCTCGATCGTGCGAGCCTTCACAAGTTCGAGATTGCCGCCGCCATTCCAATCCGGTTTTTCAACATACGGTTTCTTAAGCACGCGGTTGAGATCCTCGTGTAGCCCATCCAGTAGAAAAGCGACAAATTCCTGGGTGTCGTGTTGTTGATACCCGGAGAACTGGGGGGCGAAGCGCGACAATATGGACTTGAATTCACGTGGGGAGTAGGAAGTGTTCTGAGAAGTGTCCGACCAAATGCGCTGGAGTAGCGCACCAAAGGACTGTGCGATCTCTCCGTGCATACCGAGAGGGTTATCGGGATTTAGCTCCTGAGTGAAGACCCCAGCTGTGATTCCTGTTTAGATAGGGGCATAAGAGAGTACAGGATGCATACTCAGAAAGTAGTCTGTCAACTGAGGGGTGTGTGCGAGGCACTGAAGTGCGGAGTTCATGAAGCAGGTATTGCCTCTGCAAGAAGTCAGTCCAGTGGCACCTTAGGAACGGGGAACTTACAAATTCCCCAAACCGAGAGTACCCGGCTTAATTGACGCCTTCGGTCGTGCGGTAATCGCGGTAGATTTGATCAATGTAGAAGAGCCAGATATATTCGATGACGAGGCTAACCCGTTGATCGTGAGGGGAGAACGGCCGAGAGAGGTGCTGCTGCTTCCGGTCAAGCGGCCGAAGAAGTTATTTTCTTGATTGAAGAGCGGGAGGGGTGCTTGATCCTCGAGTATGATAGTGTCGTTCGTATCGACCATGTCCACGTTGTCGGTGATCCATTTACCATTCTCTTTGAACTCCACGACGAATGCGTCACTCGCGCCGATGACATCGCCGATGAGCTTGTCACCTGGGTCGATGACGCGAGCCTCTGAGGAAGAGAGAGCGCCCGATGGGTAATTTGTGCCTGTTGGCTCAGTGCCCAGGGTCATCTGCCAGATACGGTGTTCCTCGGTACGATTAAACTTGGCCGCAAGATCACGGTGAAGCGCATTTGTTGTAGAAACGGAGGATGTGGTGAAATAGAACACCTTGTCGCCGTGAACCATCCGATTGGCAGGTTCATCCGTTAGGAGGAAGTAGCGGAAGCGTGGTGGATGTAGCTCTATGGAGGGCTCCCCTTGAATGCCACGAGTGATGACTCTTCTTTTGATAGGGTCTTGCTTTGGCGTGCCATATCTGCGTTCGGTGGGTGAGTAGAAGATACCCCTAACGGTGCGGCAGTACGTACAGGTTGGTGAGCCAGTCCCAGACAGCCTCGGGAACACACTCAAAATCAATGCCTTCGAGGAGATTCTCCTTCAACCCCCCATCGTTCTCGAGTAAAGGAGAGTTGTCGACGGGGCCGAGATCTTCCTCTTTGACACCCCCCTCTTTATCTACTTGACCAGTGGCAGCCTTCTCGAAGCGTCTGTACCAAGACCTTGAGAGGAGTGCCCATGTCGTCCCCTCAATGAGAGGCATTCCACGCATAGTTTCGACGGCATGGAACCGAATATGGGTAAGAGAAGGGAGATCTTTGCGAATTGAGTCGTCGAGAGGGGGATTGATTTGATGTGGGGCTGGAAGAAGAGTTGATTGAATGACATCGGGTTCACCCTGAGCGTCCATGTAGGCGTCAATGTCGCTGGGAGAGGGATCGGATAAGGAAGGGGCAGTATCGTCGAGACGCGTGCTGCGCGTGACGGGGGAAGACGCGGTTGGATCTTCTGACGCTGAGCGTTTCCGGGAGGATGCGGATGTTGATGACTCCATAGAGAGCGATCTGTATCGTTTACGGCCCTCTGCGGTGGACAAAAGAGTGGGGTGTGAAGACGCCGATGAATTTGACAAATTCTGCATCGGCGGGGAAATGTTGTGTCGTGAACCCCTCCTCTTCTGCAAATCCGAATCAAAGCTCTGTCTTTCTTCCCACGGTCATCTCCTCCTCTACATGGCTGTACAGTGTGTGTCTCGCTCTCTGCGCTTGTCAGCCACCTCTCATGTCTCTTATTAGCCAAGCACTTCTTGAACGACCCTGCGTCACTTGTCGTGCAGTCGCTCCAGGGGCTATGCGCGATCAATCCAAAGCTTGGTCTTGATACTACAAACAAAGGTCCGTCCATTGTACAACTTTCCCCGGAATAAATTGACCTCTCTGTTATAGTCGTATTCCTCGCCGACCAAGAAAAGTCCACAGTCGCACTCGTTTGTGGCGGGGGTTCTGGTCATGAACCCTCTCATGCGGGCTTTGTCGGTGAGAACCAACTTGGATGTGCTGCCATCGTGAGAAACTGATTCGGGGTTTTGACTAGGCAGCGGCATGTTGACGGGTAATGATACCAATTTTGGGCAGCTTGCTTTGACATTCATTGGCGTTAGCTGCCGTTTGTGGCAACGTATTCGCCTCTCCGGGACCCACCCAGGTACGCCGTGCAATACAACTCGTTGACAACGACAAGGGGTAAGACGACCCAACAGTCTGACCCTCTTTTCGATAAACTCATCGTTGCGACTTTTTTAGAACCCTTATTATTGTCAAGTAAGCCCTATGCTACATCCTTCACCATCTAAAATCAAACGACCCTGAAGAAACTATACGGGAGACGTGCTCAACTTCGGTCTTGCCAAAGAGCAATTCGCTGCCCAACATCCGTCCAAGGCAGATAAAGTCAAGTTCCTCGTCGTCGGAGATGACGTCGCCGTAGGCAGGACCCAGGGGAATATAGTCGGGCGCAGGTAGCGCGCTTTCTGGAATGGCTCTACCTTTACTTGCTGAGTTTATCAGGGGGCTTGCCGGGACTGTCCTTGTGTATAAGATTGCAGGTGCACTAGCTCAGACTGGCGCAAGCCTCGAAGAGGTTTATTCTGTGGCTGAATGGGTATCGAACAATATCGCCACAGTCGGCGTCGGTCTGGAACACTGCCACGTAACATCTCATTTATCTGAGCCCGGACTCGTTGACCCTCAGATCCTTCTCGTAGGTACCTGGGACTACCGCTGGTGAAACGCACCTGGGCGCTTCGGAAATTGAAATCGGAATGGGCATACACAACGAATCTGGGGCCCAGCGCGTCTCCCCTGTTCCTCCCCTCAACGAGCTCGTCCAAACTCTGCTCGACCTCCTCTTATCCCAGAACGACCCGGAGAGGGGATTCCTTCCCACGCAAGGAAAAGACAACGTCGTGCTTCTCGTCAACAATCTTGGCGGTGTAAGCGAGCTCGAACTTGCGGGAATCGCCCAAGAGGTTGTCACCGCGCTGGCGGGCAGGGGCGTGTCTGTCCAGAGGCTGATAAGCGGAACTTTCATGGTCCCTCATTCTATCCACTTGCGCGCGCGCCTCCGCTGACGCGAGTACATCGCAGACGAGTTTGAACATGCCCGGGTTTTCACTCACCTTACTACTTCTTCCGTCAGCCTCTGACGTTACCCCGCCATCGGATCATATACTTCGCCTGCTCGACGCGAATACCTCGGCCCCTGGATGGAAATGGACTTCCGGCGCTGCGCCATCTGCGCCATCTGCTCCGCCGGCCGTCCTCCCATCCGAGCGTGTCGCAGACCAAGGGCAAAGAGTGCGTGCGCAAGACGTGCGTGGATTCGAGCGCTCTGTAGAAAAGGCGTGCAACGCCCTGGACAAGGCCGAGCCCGAAATTACCAAAATGGACACCATTTCCGGTGATGGGGACTGCGGCCTGACGCTACAAACAGGCGCAAATGGTACGCCTGCTAACCCCACGAATCACCAGAAGCTGCGACTCACGATAACGCAGCCGTGCTCGCGCTTCTCCGCACAGGCTCGATCAGTGGCCAAGATGTCGTCGGCGCTCTGATCGCCGTGTCTGAAGTGGCGTCCGAGAAAATGGGCGGCACCAGCGGCGCATTGTACTCGTGAGTTCCCTCCTTGTCTCTCCTGGCGACCGTCACATTTATCCGGCGCAACTACCATAAGCATCTTCTTTTCCGCTCTCGCGCAGGCGCTGTCCTCTTCAGGCGCTGGCGAGGCAACCGCAGAAGACTGGTCACGTGCCGTCTCTGCCGCACGCGAGCAGCTGTACACGTACACACGGGCGCGCCCCCCATCCCGCACGCTCGTCGATCCTCTTGCCGCATTCGCCGACGCGTTCTCTGCTGTCCCGTTGGACTTGGGAAATGCAGTGAGGAAGGCTGCGGAGGCCGCTGAGGCAACGAGGGACGCAGAGGCTCGCGTTGGTCGGAGCGCGTATCTCGAAGGAGGGCTGCTAAAGCGGGAGAGGGTGCCGGACCCGGGTGCTTGGGGCGTCAAAGTACTCCTAGAAGCATTAGCAGGAGCTGATTCGGTATAGGAGAGAAAATGCCAATAATTGGAAAGAGGTGGTGATGTATATTGTATGATACTGGCGATTTCGGAAAGGCCCATGTATTGTGTTCGTACTATATAGTGATGCGAAAAAATGAAAGCTGTCAATTGCGAATGACCGAGAGTTAGTTACTTCCACGCGACGACTTCGACAAAGTTGTATCATACGTGTCGAGGTGGCCGCCAGTACGTTTGTGACCCATCGCGGAGGGATCGGTTGAAAGTACAGAATCAAATTTCTGTGTCAGTGACATTACTAACAACACGACGGTATTTACACCAATCACTCAATCCATATCATGTACGGGTGAATATTCCCTGCAGCTTGAAATCAGGAGTCCCGCGACCTAAGGTAGGGGCCATCAGGAACTCACACCCCCCTCTATGACTTGTTTCCGCTTTTTCTCGTTCAAATAAAAATATTTTTCAAAAGTGAAACAGGAGACAGAAAGATGAGCTTGTTTCCTTTAGGTCTCATGTTCTACATTTTACCTTTGTGTGAGTGAGGGAGGAAAAAGTGGAAACAAGTCGTAGAGGGGGGTGCGGGTTCCTGGTGACCCCACCTTATTGAGTTGAGCCAAGAGTCAGTTAACATTGAAAATGGAACGGACAGGGTCCCACCCAACGACAGCGGAGAATTCACCAGTGTTGCATCCTGGGTTCGAGCCAGACGTGATGTCGTTGAGGCCCACCCGGCCGCCGCCATACAGCCAGGGGTCGGGAAAGCCGAGTGGGACCTGGTCATGAAAAAGCTGAAAGTCATTGAGCAGAGAGATTGCCCCACGACCAGTGTGTGGCGGTCAGCCGGTGCTCCAGGATGGAACAACACAGAGAGGAGGGAGGAGAGAAAGACGTCCGGGTACCATCCATACATCAGGAAAAACCTCCCGCGCTAGCGAGAGATAATGCCGCGCTAAATTATTAATAATTTGGATAATGAGGATGGCGTACTAGTAATTGACAATAATTGCTAGTAATTGGCACTAATTCACATAATCGCTTATGAGATAATATAATGGGAAGATAATCATGATAATGGGAAGTGAAATTGTGAAAGACGACAAAAATCAAATCTGAGGTACGTCAGTCACTGACAGCAGTGATTTACTACCTGGTTTGAGAGGGATGGACGGGGCTTGCTTGTACGTCACTGTAGCTAAACACACACTAAGTACATGAACTACGAATGAGCTTGAGGTAAGAAGGAAATGGTCGCATCGCTATCGCCATCCCTACCGTCCCCGCTGCCCACTGTCATCCCGCAACCACCGTCCGCTGCTGCTGTCGTCGTGGTCGGGGCTTCGTTGTCATGTTCGTGGTCAGTCGCCAACCCCGGCTGCTGCCGCCGCAGATCTCGTTGTTATAGTCGCTTCATTGGGGTCATTGCCGCCTAGGTGCCGCCACTGCTACCATTGTCGTCGCTGCGGTCGTCGTTGCAGAGCTCTGCCCTCCGCTATTGCCGTCGTGCCCGTGATGGTCGTGGGGGTCGTACCAGCACAGCCGCCGCCACCATTCAAGTTGTTAGGGTTGGGTCGTCGCCGCCTAGCTGCCGCCACCACTGCTGTTGTCGAGGTTGCCTCGTCGTGGTCGTGGTCATCGCGGGATCGTTGCCGCCTAGCTGCCATCGCCGTGTCACCCTGCCACCGCCCCCGTCGTGATTGTGGCAGCTTGGGGTCCACGTGCGATGATGATGAAAGTGCTGTGCCAGAGGGTTGGTAAAAGGAGCAGTGGGTGTGGTGAGCGGGTTCAAAAGACTTACAGCCAATCTTGGCGACATAACGTCACTGGTGGCGCCGGCATCAGAGGCCAGTAGATGAGTAGTAAATGGCGGTCGTAGAGTGCAGTGGCAGTGGGAAGGCCTGGAATTGATGTCAGTATGCGTTGAAACACGCACTCGAATCGACTTAGACAAAAAAAAAGGTGTCGAGCGGAGGCTCAATACGTGGCGTGGGAAAGTGTGCATTGTTGACTTTCGAACGCAGACTGGGTGACTTCCCGTAGCATCTGGAGCCTCTAGATTGTTCTCCAGACCGGAGTTTCCTCCAGATTGCCGAGGTGCCGGACAGGTACACTGCTCACATAAGCATTTTCATGTTCCGACCGTGTCCTCCAGAGTTTAAATCTGCAGGAGCCTCCTCCACCCTCCTACAGAATATTTGTAATGCTCTAAACTTTAAATGCCGATATGCCAGATCCAGTGGAAAGGTGACCAGGCTGAGGGAGGATGAATTTCCATTGCCATGTCGCCTACCGAGCCCGCGAGGAGTCATAATCTTGGTCATAATGATATGCACCTTTAGATTTTTTTTGCGTCTACGGGAAACACAGGCCCTCCAGAGTTTATTTTCCAGATTACACATTTCGGGTACAGCCGGTCTGGAAAATAATCTAGAGGCTCCAGATGCTACGGGAAGTCACCCACTGGGTGACTTCCCGTAGCATCTGGAGTCTCTAGATTGTTCTCCAGACCGGAGTTTTCTCCAGATTGCCGAGGTGCCGGACAGGCATGCTGCTCACATAAGCCTTTTCATGTTCCGACCGTGTCCTCCAGAGTTTAAATCTGCAGGAGCCTCCCCTACCCTCCTCCAGAATATTTGTAATGCTCTAAACCTTAAATGCCGATATGCCGGATCCAGTGGAAAGGCGACAGGCTCGGGGAGGATGAATTTCCATTGCCATGTCGCCTACTGAGCCCGCGAGGAGTCATAATCTTGGTCATAACGATATGCACCTTTAGATTTTTCTCGTGTCTACGGGAAATACAGGCCCTCCAGAGTTTATTTTCCAGATTACACATTTCGGGTACAGCCGGTCTGGAAAATAATCTAGAGGCTCCAGATGCTACGGGAAGTCACCCACTCTGTCGGTTTTTCTTCATTCTTTTTCGAAACTGATGGCACGAATATCCTGCAGGTGGTGTGTGTACACTTGGCACTCGAATAACTACGTGGAGATATTCAATGTCCTTGGTATCTATAATTTTTTGTTTTTGTTTTTTTTACGTCGTTTTTCACTGAGGTTACAGTGCCACGTCACCCAGCGGCTGCCTCGCACTCGTCAGCTCGTGTCCACCACCTCCATCCCTCGTCATATGGGAAGTCCACCACCACCACCCCGCCGCGTGAAAGCCCCGCCCGCCCCGACGCCATGTCGTCGCGACACAAGGCCCCGCCACCACCCACACCAACCTGCTGCCCGCAAGCCCCGTCATGATGCAACCCAAACACGGGGTGTAATACCCTACAACCGCCGACGCGGCGTGCAAATCCCCACCAGTGACGACGACGGCACCAACACCGGTGACACGAGGCCTACGACCACGATGGCCACGAACGCGCGGCTGACGATGAGGGCCCAGTACATCAAGATAAGTTTTTTTTTTTGTTTCATATCGTTTCTCACTGACTCGCATCCCGTCTCTCCGGCACATGTAACAAGCGCATCCCGCGCCTCACTCTTCAAGCTTCAAGCCTTGCAAGTTCTCGCCTCGCCATACGTCGGCCCCACATCCACCCTTTGCCAGTCCACCACTATTACCCCGCCACGGCCGAAGACCTGCACCGACGCTACGCCATCACGACTCGCAAGACCCACCACGACACCCACTTGCGTATTAGACCCGCAAACCGTTCCCCGCAAGCCCCGCCCCAAGGCCCCGCTGTGACTCACGTGCAAGACCCTATCAACTTGCCGCAACGACACTGACACCGATTTGACGACTCGAGGGGAACGAGGCCGACGGCGGCAGCAGTGGCACGGAAGTGATTTTGAGGGTTGAAACACTGAGCAGCGGTTTAAACAAACTGACACACCTTTAACAGTCAACCGTGAGATTCCCAAATACCCCCGTGATTCCTGTCTTTTCTCGCTATTTTTGTTTTTGTCCGCTTGCGCATGCAGGATGTCCGTTCTTTACATCATTATCAGCGCATTATCTTTACGTTATCAATGTATTATCTGATTTGAATAATCCATGAAATTTGAAAATTTGGATGTTTGATAATTGTGATAATCCAAAGATAAATTATTGATAAATTAGTCGAAAATATCTGTCCATTATCGCGAATTATCACTAGATTATATATAAATTATGGGGGGGCAACATAATTCATGATAATCAAGATAATTTAGATAATTTCAATAAATTATCGCTTATTATCTCTCGCTAGCGCGGGAGGTTTTTCCTGATGTACATCCCCGTTGACAATTTTCGACAAGTCGTGCGCGTGCGTCGCGATGTCGGAGAAGCCGTGGCTCGAAATAAGAACTGGTTAGGTCAGGTCAGAATGTAGACAGCACGTTATGCCGATAGCTCGGAACCCGGAAGTAGCTCGAGAAGCTGCCACTGGAGAAGCTCGCCAGGACTTCGGGGTCAGCGGTATACCTCACGCTCAATACTGGGGCATGTTCTTACAGTTGTGTACAGTAGTTCCGGGTGATCTGAGTAACGCGCGTAACAGCGTCGTCCGGTCGGTTCCAGGAAATCCGGGCGGTTGATGTGCAGCAGGGAATGTCTTCAAGTTTGTAGGAGCTTCACCGTTGCCGAGCCTTTGTGGCGTGATAATGGTGGATCTGGATCTGCACAAGATGGTGACACGGGGTGACGTCACACGTGTTATAAATTCGCTCTTCGCATGAACCCAGCTTAGAACCCAGTGTCTGAGCACGACAAGAACATGTCGCTCAGGAATAGCATCGAGAAACAGGCTGAAGAATCCACCGAAACACCCAATAATGGCGACAGTGAGGGCTCGAGTCAAAGAGCCGAACGCAATAACGAGGTCCTCAGGCTGGTCACCAGCATCCGAAGTTTTGAAAGGGATGCCAATACGGTTATCATAACTGTACGTTTCTGCTGCACTAGCCGGGTCATGAATGCTTACACATGCTGCGGTGAAGGCCGGTGCAATTTGCGCCAGCATCCTCTGGTGCATTCTTCGCGGCATTGAGGATATGCGAGCGGCGGGGACGAGACAAAAGATCAAACGTTACCATAATCTATACACCGCATTTCTCTCGCACGTACCTCAGGCAAACACTCTCACCTCTCCACAGGTGCCTCCCATTCCATATGCCCTTGATCCGGCCCTCGCCTCACCGGGTCTCGACCTGCTATGGGCAAATGTCTACTGGACCACGAGTCTTGTCTTCGGTCTGTCCGCGATATTCATGGCAATTCTCATCAAGAACAAGATTTGGAGTTACAAGGTTATCTTTCAACGTCGTGGGCGGCCGCCGTTGGAGCAGGCACAGATACAGGTGTCCTTAAATAGAGACTTGGGGGCTTGTTACATGTTGACGGATACGATGTACCGGCTTCTCCAGGTCTGTTTCGTCGTACTCCCCCTGGGGCACGCGTCCTACCTTTACCCCCTTGGTGGTACGATCTTTGTCCCAACTGTCGTCGGTGGATTGCTTTACGGTTTCGCTGCCATCGGACCATTCGTAAGGCTACTACAACCGCCCTGGAGCCCTTCCTCAGGTTAGAACCTCTATCTCACCCCTTAAATCCGTGGGCAGAATCAATCGAGATGCGGCGACTCAGAGACGTTGGAGACCTGGTGGAAGTGTGAGCGACAGTTGGTCTGGGGTGGGGTTGACAACGACAAAGGCTAGAGGAGAGCGTATAGCCTAGAGATGCAGTAGTACCCATGGCATACAGTAGTAGAACGAAGTGTAACATGTAATTCCTCAAGTCTGACTGTGTGCTGGGGGCCCCAAACCATTTATGTCGAGGTCTCCGGTTAGTCAACGGAAGCCAGACGTGAATCTCAAAGATCTGATCTGAATTAGTAGTCGTCGTCGTCGTCGTCGATGTGTTTCTTCAGGAAAGTGCGTTGGGGAGCTGCGTGGCAATGATGACTCATGACGTCGGCTGCTGGGCGCTAGAATGACACGGCGCTAGAATGACACGCGCCAACTCGGGAATTTACTCAAGAATCGAATGGGACACGAGCGCTTGACGCTTGCCTCCTCTTACCTGCGTTCTGAACAACTTTTGGTGGTCCCGGACGGGCATTTTTCAAGGACCATAGAACTAGTCCGAGGATTCTGTTTGCGTTTCACTCTCGTAAAGTTACTAGGCAACTCTTTCCAAGTCCCAGTCTCAGGGTCCAGCCAGTGTGTACACGTAGCCTAAAGTTAATGAAGGTGTTCATGGAAATGACATGTGATTAAGCGCCTTGTTCGACCGACTCCTTTGTGAAAAAGCCGCCGCTGCCGAGCCTTTGTGGCGCGGCAACGACAAGACAATGACATGGGGTGACGTCACACGTGTTATCTGGTCGCTCCCCTGAGTCGCATTTCTTGAACAAGCGACAAGAACACGTCACTCGATATGAACAAAATCAAGAAACGGGAAAGTGCATCCACCAAAGCACCCAACGATGGTGACATCCGCAGTAGGGGCTCGAGTCAAGGAGCCGAACATGCTCTTATGATCATTCGAAGCTTGAAACAGGAGGAAAAGGACATCAACGCGGTTATCATGGCTGTACGTCTGCTCGGTTTTCTGCTACATTGGCACGGTCGTGAGTGTTCACGCACGCTGCGATATAGGCCAGCGTAATTTGCGCTTCCCTCATTTGGTGCAGTGGCCAGGATGATCTACGGGCACCGAGGGCGAAATATCTCCTGGACTTATTATTCTCGCGCGTACCTCAGACAAATTCCCTTACCTCGCCGCGCGTGGCCGCTCATCTCATTCCACACGTCCCTGATCCGGCCCTCACCCCATCATCGAGTTTCGGCCCAAGTTTCGGCCTGCTATGGGCAAACGCCTACTGGATCACGGGTCTTGGCTTCGGTCTTGCCGCGATATTCATGGCGGTTCTCATCAAGCAAGCGATTCGGAATTACAGGGTCGTCACTCAACGTCGCGGCCAGCCGCCCTCGGAGAAAATACGTACACAAGAGTCCTTGGATGGAGACACAGAGGCTTGGTACAGGTCCGCGCCGACGGATGCGGTGTACCGACTTTTCCGGGTCTTTCTCGTCCTATCTCTCCTGGCGCACGTCGATTGCTTCGTTTGCCCTGTTGGTGCTACGACCTTCATCCCGACTGTCATCTGTGGTTTGCTCTACATCTTTGGTGACACCAAACCAACCGTAAGCTCAGAACAACCGCCCCAGAGGCCATCCCCAGGCTAGAATTTTTCATCTCATCCCCTCAGGTCCATGGGTAGAGTCAAGTGATCGGGAATGCAGCGACGCATGGGGCGTTGGAGATTTGGCGTAAGGGTGGGTGACAGTTGGCCCAGGATAATGGCAAAGGACTGGGAGTACCGTAAGAACGAAATGTAGTATGTAATACCTCGAGTTTCTGACAGTGTGCCGGGGGCCAAGTTATGTCGAAGGTCCCCGGACTTGTCAGTCAATGGAAACCAGAGGTGAAATCTCAATTCAACGATTTAAATCAGTCGTCGTCTAATGAGGTGCTAATCACATCTTCAGAATGATGTGAGAGAGGAAGGGGATGCGTGTAAGAAAGAAGAACAGCGCGGCAATGACATGAGACCCGAAATGGCTGGTGGGCGCTATAATGACAGGCGCCGACTGGGGAATTAGAGACACGAGCGCTTGACGTGTGCTCTCCCTCTCTCAACTTATCGGTGATCCTGACAAGGTCAGGGTGTTGACCCCGGTGTTTTCCATTTTCTCTCTCGTACGGCCCGTGCGCCCTGGTAGGGAATATGAAGCACACGTGATTACAGTATACAGAGTTTGAATCGCAACATCGTCATGCGTAGATGTGCCGACCTGGGTGGGAGACGAAGGTGCCAGTGGTGGTATCTAGCCAAAGAAAAACAGGCAACAAATTGTATCGTAATGGCTCCTAGGCAATACTTACGAACTGGGGGTTGATCGGCAGACGGTGCAGGACAAACATCTGTAAAAATGGAACCTGTCAAAAGCTGTCAAAAGCGTTTGAGACCGGTCTCAAACGCTTTTGACCAGCTCCCACTTTTACAGATGAACCTACTGCGAGAAAACGGCATCCTTGACAATAGTTTGCGGCGGCAATGATGAGGCCGTAAGGTACGAATATCCTCATAACCCAACTAGTAGGAACAGCCCGGCGAACCACGAGAAGGCAGGCGATAGCTGTTCGCTGGCAATCTCCGAGTCCCTGAGTGGGACACTACCTCTGAGACGCATGTCGATAGTTCGCGTTGTGCTCTCGCACAATGTTTATCTTGAATGTGGCGTTGTCGAATATAACACCTCACCATGGCGCGTTGACAGGGTAGCTGCTGTCATTGTCGCGGCAATGTCGCCCACTTCGAAAATTGGAGGGCGACGGCGGTGAAAACGATGGTGAACCTACAGAAGATTTCCAGTGAGCGACGATAATGGAGTGGCACTCAAGAACGTTCGGAGGATTGACAATCACTTCGAAGCGGCGATGTAGTTTTGCGTATTTGAATAAGTGGATATGGCATTCAGACCTTATTCAGGGGGAGAAGGACTTGGATGAAAGACCACTCAGATCCATCGCTTTAATTTTTTGGAAAAGGGTACATGTTTCACCCGAGACGAGATCAAGTTTACAAATACGGCAGACAACAATGCCCTTGACAATGCCACAACTCGCCCCATATTATACTACTCCCAATAGGTACGTTGTTCCCCCGAGACATACAATGTGAACAAGTTAAGCAACGAAGTGTGGGGGATCGCATTGCCTGATTTTGGTGTAGGTCAACTATTAAATTTAAGTAACAGAAAAACACAGAATGAGTTGGCAGCCACGTACCTCGAAGAACGGAGGAAGCCCGAAGGACTTACAGCGCTTTTCATATGTATGCGGAAACGCGTTGAAAAAATTCATTGTTTTGTCACGTTTGTTTTGTCTGATGGCGTAGTGGGTATCACGCGTCCGCCATGCAATTATGGCTTCCGATGTCCCCTCTCTGCATTCAGATTCCCTCTCAGTGAATTCGACTCAATGTTCGATGTAGTTGTTGCACGTCGGTGCAGCGCTCATGCTCCTCAACGGCGTCTATCTCCAGTGATTCTCCACCTCCATCTCAACGTGACTGTGATCACCTAGGCGGACAGGTGACGCACATGCAGCACATCAACAACCATCCCGATCGTTCCCGACGAAGCCTTGGGCTACCGCCACGCCTCAGGCAAGGTCCATATCACGGAGTCGGGCTTATGGGAATCTTGCCCCGGTGAGCTTTTCTCATCATTGTCGGGTTTGCTGGTGCAGCGGAGCGCTGACGAGAGCGCGCGGCGGGTTATTTTTCACCGTTATCAATTACTCTTCACTATGCCAATCTCTCCATGCAGGAGAAGAACCTGCAACACCGCTCGCTCCTGCCAAGCATAGATACACGGCGACTCAGTAGTCTTTCTAGCTCAGCACGGCGGCAGCGGCGGCGCTCACGCTCATCACGTTGAGCACGATGTTCGGGCCGAGCAACCCACTCAACGCGATGCAGTCCTGTTCATAACATCCTCATGGACAGTGAGCGCTCCGCTCCCGTACCAACCCTGCCCCTAGTCTAACATTGGTGCTGACACGACGCTGCTGCCCACAGGTCCACCGAGCCAGTCGCTAGGCATTGACCCTGTCGACCACGACGTGGTGTGCAAGCCGCCGCAGAAGAAGGACGAGCCGATCACCAGCCGCCACATCCTCTCCCGCTCGCCTCTTCTGCGTCCATCGTCATCGTTGGCACGCTCTTCGTCTACTACTTTGCACTGTCAGACGACCAGTGCATGTCGCGGCCGACCAGACAATGGTGCGTGTTGTTCGCGCCTATATCGCCTTGCTCACTCAACTCCCCGCCAGACTTTCTCCTTCGTTTTCCTAGACCTCATCTCGGTGATCCAGAACTGCAGGCTCGGCTGCGGCCTGACACAGAACTGGACACTCGTTGTTACCGTGGCAATCTCATTCTTGTCAGCGGCGTTGTCACAGCTCGGGCTCATATAAATACCCTTCATGCAGGTGATCTTCCAGACCGACGCGCTGCTGCTTGACAACCTGCTCCTGCACACTTGCGGGGTTGTCCTTTGTGCTGCATTCGGGCCAGTGGCGGTGGTGAACCAGAGCGAGACGTACGCCGCGGATGGAGGAGTTGGCCTAAATTTCCATAGTCGTGTGTGGTCGGGGTCGGAACTACTGCATTTTTATATTCTTTACTAGCTCTACATTCACTTGGTAACAGTATTTTTTATATCGATGAAGGAGAAGACCTGACGGCGACCTCTCCTATGAGTGTGGCCTGGGGGATTGTGTGTGAGGCCATACACGCGGAAATATTGAAGTGCTTTGTCTTTTTCACACCCAAAATATGGCAAATGTCGTCAACAGTGAGCCTTCAAGCTGCTTCAAGTCGCGCGATATGGTGTGCGGAGGCATTATAGTAACAAGTCGAGTAGATACAAATCACTCCTCGGGGGAATCGAACTCCAGGTCAATCACGTGCATTCGCCACAGGGCCCAAAAAAAAAAGTGTGTTTTCCGCATACAAATGAAAAGCGCTGTAAGCGGAAATAGAAAAAAAAAGGTGGCCCGCCCACCCACCCATACTTACTGACCTTCATTTCGAATTGGTGTAGGTCAACTATTAAATTTAAACAGAAAAACACAGAATGAGTTGGCAGCCACGTACCTCGAAGAACGGAGGAAGTCCGAAGGACTTAAGCGGAAATAGAAGAAAAAAAAAGGTGGCCCGCCCACCCACCCATACTTACCGACCTTCATTTCGAATTGGTGTAGGTCAACTATTAAATTTAAACAGAAAAACACAGAATGAGTTGGCAGCCACGTACCTCGAAGAACGGAGGAAGCCCGAAGGACTTAAGCGGAAATAGAAGAAGAAAAAGGTGGCCCGCCCACCCTACCCATACTTACTGACCTTCATTTCGAATTGGTGTAGGTCAACTATTAAATTTAAACAGAAAAATACAGAATGAGTTGGCGGCCACGTACCTCGAAGAACGGAAGAAGCCCGAAGGACTTAAGCGGAAATAGAAAGAAAAAAAAAGGTGTCCCGCCCACCCACCCATACTTACCGACCTTCATTTCGAACCTGGGTGTTATTTCAAGTGATGACAGCAAAAGAGAAGAAAAACTGGGTAAACCGCCCGCCCACCCACTGATACGCACCAAGGAGAAGTCGGTGACGCCAGAGGCGTCACCTTCAGTAGAGTGCGAGAGCTTACCGGTCACCCACCCACCGTCCCGCACTTACCCATCACCCTGCTTGACCTTGACGTCCTAAGCGAGTGCAGGCGGGTCGATACAGGAGAGTCAGGCCAGTGCTGGGCCACTATTTCACACCCAAGAGCAAGAGTCCAGTCACACTTTACACCAACTTAATGAAGGTGCAGCGATTCCGCGCACAACTTCAGTGTCGCCACAGTTCTAGAGCAATCTTTGCGAAGTCGGAGAGCCGGTCAGACATCGGGAACCGTGAGGGCGACTCAGGTCTTGCGCGCAAGTTGCCAAAGCCGCGTCTGGCGAAGGTGCAAACAGGGGTGCACAACTTCCCAGCGCCCGAGAGAGAGAGAAAAAGAAGAAAAGAAACAACAACAAGGAAGCGCTGCACAGTGCGGTGTTGCTCCCATACCAGATAGACACGAGGTCGCCTTTTGAGAGCGTCACACAGAACCTAGATGTAGCGGATGTCGGGCACGATTTGGGGACCAGCAAGGACCAGTAGTAATGCCTTTTTGAGCGTACGCGTCGGGACGACTTGAAGTGGCAAGCGGGCGGTGCGAGTGTATTTGGCGTTTAGGGTGGTTTACGACGTTTGGGGTGGGTTACGACGGCAGCGAGGCATGAGTAGATCGTGGCTGGCCCATGGAGACACCGTTTGAAATGGACTAGCTCGGTAGCAGGAGCCAAGGTCACGAGAAGAAGATGCCGCGGTGGTTGGCATTGGCCAGAAGCGAGACCGCGGAGCAGAAGTTCTTGCTGTTGCCAGAAGAAAACCGATCGGCCGAAGACGATACAAGGCATAGACAAACAAACGCCGCCAGGTGGCCGACTCTAGAGACCAGAGGAGTGTCGCCTTCACAGAAGCCGCCATAGAAGCCAGGGCAGCAGGAAGCAGGAAGGAACCGAGGATGCGCGGTGGACGCCGGATGCTGGATGCTGGACCCAGTAAATAGACGAATGGCCCAGTATATATACCCGCAGAGGGTCAGCCGCCACTTGCCAGGGGTTGTGGCACGCGCTGAGGGTGGGTCCAAGCCTTGCACGTTCGTCGTGTGACATGCCTCTTGCGCAGCAATTGTGACCGCCAAGACGACCGTCCGCCAATTGAAAGATGCGTACCACACAGCCACTTTATCTACAAAGGCCGCCACAAGCGAATTTGTGGCTCAGAGCAGAGCATGGCCAAAGCCACGTCCCGCCACCCGACACGTCCGTCACGTGACCGGATCTGAACTGAACTTTGACCGGTTGGCGAGGGTCGCCGGGCGATCCGAGGTGGTGTAGACTGGGTAGCACGCCAAACCGGACTAGCAGAGACGCGTGCAGGCAGCATGGTACGATAGCGGAGCCCTTGGTCGAGCCTGAGGGGGGCGGAAAGAACGTGCCCGTCAACGTTGTTGGGAACCGCAGACTCGGAGGTATTCGAGTCGAGTGCGCCATTTGCAGCTTGCTTCGCGCCGGCGGAAAGTGGCGACGCAGATAGAGAGCTTTTGTGGTCCGTAAGAGGGAGTAGGAAGGTAGAACGATGTGGGCGGAGTACTGCTATCTCTAGAGCCAACGAACGCCTATTTATACTCAAGAATACCTGTCAGCCGCTGAGCGCTGAGGCCTGAGGTGCCGTGGAATGCGTCCACCGCTATGAGTTATGTGTGTCTATTCTGTCAACGTGATGCATTCGTTTCATCTTGGCTCGCAAGTGGTCTCGAGTTTTTGAGCTTGAAGCTTCCCGCTGAGAGGGTCCGGAGGTGTCAGAAAGGCTTAGAACGCCTCATGAAGCGAAGAGATCACAACACCCTGTCGAGTTTGCTCAGCAACAGCTACCAGGCAACAGTATGTATTCCGTCGCCAAGTCATACAAAACTAAAGGAATGTATAATCACTAGTAGAGGTGAGGTGTGGCGGCCATTAGAGATCTAGATCATTACCCCCACGCCCCTCAAGGAATTCATGTCTATGAGATGGGTGCTCGAGGGTAAGTCAGGTATGGGACGACGTTGCCTCCGGAGCCGCTTTTGCCCACGCCTCTCGCGTGGCAGCGCGAACGCGCATGCTGATACTACCCAAGTCGTCCAGCGCGGGGCGGACGTCAAGTGAGAAGACCGGTGATCCATCTGGGAGCGGTGGCGCGCCGTAGTAGTCAATGACGTAACGGACTTCTTCGCCGGTCGACGGACGCCGAACAATCCAATCGTGGCGGTCGAACGGAGGCTCGGTGCTGGCAGACCCAGGGTCAGCATAGTTTTCAACCAAACGGTCCAGTGTAGGAACTCACTTGAAGCGCTCCGGTAAAAGCCAGCCGACAAATAACCAGAATCTCGCCTTTGGAGATAGCTCGCCCGGACGTCCCTTGAAACGCACGAGTTGCAAATCCTCGTCCCTGTCAGGCGCGGAAACAAATGTCAGAGAGGGTAAAACGTCTCGCGCAGAACAAAAAGACAGACGTACTTGTTGACATCCGCCTCCCACTTGTGTACTTCCTCCCACGCCTTCTCGTTCAAAAAGTTATGAATCTGCACCATGGTCTCGATCTCATTCTCCGGAGTTTCCCAGCCCTTTCGGACCAACGCGTTGTAGAACTGCTGAGGAGACGGGTACTCCCAGTTGCCCGCGGCGTCGCGGCGTATCGAAGACTTGGTACGGTCTGTAGGGAGGTCGGTCGTTTGCGAAGGAGCGCGCTCCTGCGTGAGAGTCGGGAGGTGATTGCGCGGGTCTAGCGCGTCTGGCTGTATGGGGCACTGGGCGGGGGTGGCCGGTGAAGATTTTGAGAGGGAGGCATGGTCAACGGGACAGCTAGCGGCAGAGGACGAGGACTGCGCGCGTTTTGCTAAAGAGGTGTGGTCCACCGGACAGGAAGCGGCGGCAGAAGGCGTGTCTGGCGGATGTTGTTTTGCTAACGCCGAGTGGTCCACTGGACAGCGAGTGGATGCGGACGACGATGGGCTAGCCACAGATGGTTGCTGGGTAGAAGACTGAGTCTGACCCATCTCTAGGGATGCAAAATACGAGGCTAATAAGCGGATATGAGCGCGGAGCTCAGAGTGCGCTGGCTTGGGGTATAATAGTCACGTGAGTTCAAGGCCAAACTCCGTTTCCCGTCCTGTTTCAAGTTGACTCCAAACTGAACGATCCTCACAGCACAACTGACGACAGGTCAGCTATTTTTGCACTGCGCCCGGGCATACTATTGGCGCGACAAGGTTCACGTGTACTGAACGGATGATCACGACCGCGGTGTCTCATTGCGCTCTCTAGTAAGGTAAGTCACTTGTTTGGGGGAGTGATGAGCTTCATCACGGTCTAACGCCGTGTTGGGCTGCCGTTTTGATGTCCCTGTGTCACAGTCTTCCTTAGATTGTATTGCTTCCAGGTAGGTGATGCTACACCAAGGTCGGTCTTTACGTTTGATGGCGTCCGAATTGTGTATATGTTCTCATAAGGAAGCCACAGAAGTGCGATGGCCGTATCAGCCGAGACAATGCAAAGGTTCTTATCGACCGTCTACATCCACCGTATGCCGTTTTCATGCAGTCTTCCCAGAGACCCCTGGTAGTGCAAAATTATGGTTCTGCTGACTCCATCTGTCGTTGCGCGGCTATTAGACGGGCGCTGAGATCCTTATCCTGCGCCAAACCAACTTTCTTTATTTTTACGGGGCGGACTCCCCAACGAGGCGCAAATCATTGGCTCAGATGACTACGGAGGAACGACCTCGGTGGATAACGGACTTCGAGTTCCTTCATGGTCGACGACAATCTGGCAACCGCCGACTTCTCCGCTTCGTTCGAAGCAGGGCACGTTCTGGGCGCGCCTCGTTCATTTTCGCGTGTATCCTCGATAGGGTACGTGGCTACGTATCATTGCGTGCATGACCACACGTGCCCAAGATAACAGGGCCCTAGCGACAAGCCTGACGAGATTGTCATGCACTCCATAACTCAGCAGGATTTCGCAAGGCCACAACCAAGTCCCCAGTTTGCGCCGAAACTTGGTCAGAGTCACTGGTCCTTGCTCGCCTGGTGGGTACATAGCCCTTTACGTACAGTATCGTTTTGCCGAACACCATATCTGAAACGGCTCAAGCATACTGTAAGTGGAATAATAAACCCTTATGTGAAAAGTGTTGGAGCGACCGACGTGGCGAGAGCACTTGGAACCCACGCCGTAAATTGGGGTCGACGGGCTATTGTACAATACAGTGAAACTGTACTTGTTCATCATATCCGGTTCGGACCATCATGTACCACAGACTTCGGCCGATCATACAGTAACCCAAAGCCTCGGACGTCGTTATAAGGCACCAGAGGCAGGAGCGAAACTCGATTTCGGAATCTTGTGCTGGCGTCACCCCATGGGGAATGGGGCTCGATACCGGAGGTCACCAGGGTGCGTTCAAAGGTTACGCTCCATTCCATTTACCGCGGGCGGGATTTCCGCTGGACGGTTCCGCCAGCGGCAGGCACGTCAAGTGAGCTCGTGACGCCTGTGCCAGTCCTGTGCCACTGGAGAACCATGCGGTGTTCTGGAGTGTCTCCATATGGAGCGAGAAGGGACCCTCAATTTGCTTCTTTGAGAGACCGATCGGGGTAGTGCACGTGTGAATAACCCCGCATCCGCGGTGTAACTATCCCGCCTACCTTGTTGCGAATGGTCACACGCTCAAACTTGAAAGATCTTGTAAGATCAGTATATTCCTTCTAAAAAAAGTAAAGCATGTTACTGTAAAAAGGGAGGGATCCGTATATATTTGCGACTACAAAAAAAAATGAGTTTGTTAAGGGGTGGTCTGAGTGCGCAACTTGAGACGCATCGCGCATCTTCGACTGTATGTCCGGTTTCACTCGTAACTTCGAAACCACCGACTTATGCACGTCGTTGACATCGCTCTCAAACAGTCAAAACTTTTTCTTCGATCGCGACTACGAATTTCAAATTCAACCTGTCAAGGACCCCGTGCACCCGCCGGTTTTGCTATTCCCCGTGGCGTTGGTGGCGTCGGGATGGGGAAGAAAATACAGTAGATGAAAATAATGGAGAATCTTAATTGTTATGAGACACGTCGTGTCATGTTTTCGAGTCCTGCATTTGCTCAAGCTCAAGCTCCGGTCTCTTTGGCCGCGGCAAAGCCTTTGATCCGAGTCAGGTCCAGCTTAACCATCTATCTAGGAGGCATCAACCAGAAGGGGCGACGTGTGCATCGGATTGGAAGCATTGCTCTGGATCGGACCTCGTAAAAAGAAAAGACCCTGGCCCGAAGGTTTGAGAGTTCGAGAACTACCTATTAATCTGAGGATCTGACGCGCGCGTCAGGTACCCCAATCGACTTCTGTGACGCTGCAGCACGTGTAGCTTGTAGTTTTTGTTCGCTTTGGCTACGGCACGAACGCGCCTGCCCGAGCGTCGTGTCGGAGCGCCAAGAAGCCTTCGGTCGTTGTTAGAGACGCCGGGCCTTCATGAAGATGGTATGAGACTATGAGAATATACTGGTCCGACCACCGCGTGTCACCGCACGCACCGCCCTGCATCACACTACATCATGCACATCAGGGGATATCCGGGGCATGGGGATCGATGAACAGGTACACAGGTCGACGGCATCTCGGAGTGACCAGCGACCACTCAAAGAGGAGGCCAAAAGCCGGACATGCATGCACGGCCCGCAGCAAAGTTGGTCCTGGTTTAATTTCTGAATCGGAATCCATACGTCAGAAAAATACAGGGAGCAGTGCATTTGCCGGCGCGGGCCGTTTTCTGAAGTGATGCTGTCAGAAAACGAGACTCTGGCTTGCCTCCATTCCGCGGGCGTGAAAGCGGTGGGGGAGGCCGCGACGCCACAGAATACAGTAGAGTTAGACGGACCGGACGGCCCGGTACCAACCGAGAGGGAGTGAATGTGGACACCCAAAAAGGAAGGTAGGAGGCTAATGATGGAATAGTTCGGTCTTTCAGTCCCGATCATATCACCCGTGAGTGGTCCACACGATGTGCACGGGAAGGGATTGGTCCCGCTCATGAAACACGTAAAAAAAACCTTACTTAATACGGCAACGCATTGGATCTTCTGACCACTCGTCTCTAAGAGGAAAATCGTTCATGCCGACACATTGTTGTGAGGCCACTCAGGTGACATGCTAGGAACTGGGGGGGATCTAGTAACGATACAACGAAGTGAGTATCATGCAGGGTGTCACGCGTTGGTGGTGCAGGGTATACAGAAGGCATTTATTTCCCCTTGTTGCTCGGATTTTGGTAAAGGGCAGCACAACGAGAAATGCTCTATCCCCGCCGTTTATGGGTGCGGGGCGCGGGGGCCAGGCGGGTGGGACACCGTGTGATTGCGTGGGTGTAGTGTAATTTTCTAAACCAAAGGAAGAATGGAAGACCGAAAGTCCAGGTAGAATGGATAGGATAATCAAGAGGATAATAGGCAGGGGTCGAGAGGAATTAACGAGACGAAGCGATGTGAAAACAGGATTGAGGGGCTCCACTGCAAAGTTGGGGGATAGGCACGCAGATCACTGAAAACCTGGGGAGACAGAGGAGGGGGTTGAAGTTGAGGGTGTATCGGCCTGAGGAGTGGGGAAATGAGGGGGAGGGGTGTCTGGGGGACGTGGAGATCTAAGATCGCAAGAAGGATGGATCATGTGGAGAGAAAGCTGAGAAGCTGTCGCAAACCAAACCAACGCGTAGAGAAGACTTCAAACTAAACACGCCCGGTCCCGCATAAATAGGCCGTCACTTGGCATGATGCTTTTCTTCCCAACGGTCCTTTTTTTTGCCGTTTATTGTTCCATCCCCCCTGCATACTACCCTCCGAGTGTTAACCGCACATTATGCCAGGTGGTCCAGTTGACACAGGTGGGGGCATCGGGGCCAATGCGCCCAAGAGTAAAATAGCTGGCATCCTTATGGTTGGTGTTCTCTCGTCCTTGCTCTCCTTGCTCCTT
This sequence comes from Lactarius deliciosus, assembly GCA_021525775.1. NCBI lineage: Eukaryota > Fungi > Basidiomycota > Agaricomycetes > Russulales > Russulaceae > Lactarius > Lactarius deliciosus. The sequence goes on from JAKELK010000008.1 coordinate 309,429, forward strand.
TTCTGACACCTTCATTCAAGACCAGTTTTGCTGCGTTTGGGGGTATCCTCTTCGGTTATGATACTGGTACCATCTCTGGTCTCCAGCAGATGCCTGACTGGCTAAAAACTTTTGGTCACTCCGTTCCTATCTCGTCGACCTTCCCCGACGGCTACGGTATCTCTTCTTCTCAACGGTCCCTCGTCGTATCCATCCTTTCCGCTGGTACCTTCTTTGGTTAGTGATGTGCCTTCGTTCGTCTTCATGCACTGTCTGACCCTCTTTATCTAGGCGCCCTACTTGCCGCCCCGTTCGGTGATTATCTCGGGCGCAAATGGGGTCTCATTGCGTCATGTCTTGTTTTCTGCGTCGGTGTCGCCATGCAAACGGCTTCAACTGCCATTCCCCTCTTCGTCGTTGGTCGTGTCTGGGCAGGTCTCGGTGTCGGTTTGGTCTCCACTTTGGTCCCCATGTACCAGTCCGAGTGTTCCCCCAAGTGGATTCGCGGAGCTGTCGTTGGTCTTTACCAATTTGGAATCACCATTGGTATCCTCCTCTCCAACATCTTCAACAACGCCACCAAAAACCGGCCAAATCATTCTTCGTATCGCATCCCAGTTGCAATTCAGTTCATCTGGGCCGCAATTCTTGCCGTCGGCATGTTCCTTCTTCCCGAGGTGCGCACTTTTCGTTCTTGATCAATAACTACATTCCACCTAAATCTCATATTTTCAGTCCCCTCGTTGGTTGATCAAGAAGCATCGTGATGCTGATGCCGCCCACTCATTATCTCGTCTCACCTCACTGCCCCCTGATGACCCAGAGGTCACTAACGAGCTCGACGAGATTCGCCTCAACTTGAAACACGAGGAGGAACTCGGCGAGAGTTCTTATCTGGATTGCTTCCGTCCCTCGGACAATCGGATTCTCTTCCGTACACTCACCGGCATTTTCCTCCAGGCCTGGCAACAGCTCACCGGCATCAACTTCATCTTTTACTTTGGTACTACCTTCTTCACCAACGCCGGTATTCACAACCCATATCTTATCTCCATTGCCACTTCTACTGTCAATGTCGGGATGACCCTCCCCGGAATCTGGGGTGTCGAGCGTTTTGGCCGCCGTCGCCTGCTACTCGTTGGCGCGGTCGGCATGACCATTTGTGAATTCATCATCGCCATCATCGGTTCAACAACAGAGACGACCAACCAGTCTGCGCAGTCGGCTTTGGTCGCTTTTGTTTGCTTCTACATTGCGTTCTTCGCCTCGACCTGGGGTCCCATTGCCTGGGTCGTTACCGGCGAGATCTTCCCCCTCCAAGTCCGCGCTAAGGCCATGTCACTCTCCGTAGCATCTAATTGGCTCTGGAACTTTGGTATTGCGTATGCCAGTACGTTCTTTGACTCGTCATCGTTTTATAGCTTTCTCATTCCATTGATAGCCCCCTACTTGGTTGACTCTGGCAAGGGAAACGCCGACCTCGGCACCAAGGTGTTCTACATTTGGGGCTCGACATGTTTCTGCTGCATCATCTTCGCGTACTTCTGCGTTCCGGAGACGAAGGGTCTTTCACTCGAACAGATCGACCTGCTTTACCGGAATGTGGCTCCTGTTCATTCTGTCTCGTACCGCAGGCGACTCATGGCCGAGGGCAACGACCTCTCTCACGTCAACAGGGATGTCTCACGCGATGCAAAGGACGACGACGTGGCATCGCACGAGAAGGTCTAAAGTCTGCACATTCACGGGGCAGCAACTATCCTTTTCGACTACCGTCCACATGTATCTTTTTAATATCCATTTATCTTGTGCTCGCATTTCGGAACGCGGGTCTTATGAGGATCTAGGGTAATGTTTTATTGGGAGTGGTGGGCATTGAGGTAGAACTGACAACGATTGTTATGAAAATGCACACGAACCCGTTGTATTAACTCCTAATTTTGTTTCGATTCACCGGTTACAGTAGTATTCCGTGCAAGCTTTGGACTTCTTTGTTTGGGAGAATCAGTGATGCAGCCCAAGTCTGCTGACTGTGGGGCTTCTCCGTGATGCGGACCTCGTTCCTGGTCAATTACTGTAGGGCGCAAATTGCACTCGCATGTGTGATCCCGGCAGGGTCGGCATTATTCCCTTCCCATGCTCTCTTAAGGTTAGATATTTTCATCAGGATAGCGACTCTGTCCAAGTTGGTGAGGCCGGTCCGGGTGCCACGAGGTTGATTGGGGGTCTAAGTTGCGCCGGATTTGCGTCGGTTCCCCGCGTCTGCGCCTTCGTCTCGGTCCACGAGTAACACAAACAAGCGTTCCCGTGATGATGAGGTCCGAAACCTTGCTGTCGGCCGCGGCCCCTTGGGAATTCGTTTCCGTTCTGAAATTGCCCGAATCGACCAACCTAGCTTCTTGTTGATTTCGGTACACGCCACTCCCCCCTGCTACTATAATGCGGCGCCACTTGCTCCCCGTCGTCTCCGTCACCGCTCGTCACAGTAATCAGTTTACCCGACCGCTCGTGAAGAATCTCACATTGCCCATACAGAAGTTCTCCCACTCGTTCTGTCTCATCGGAGACAGCTCTGGTTCGCCGTCCCACTTGATCCGCACGCTCGTATGCCGCCCGCCAACGGATAGCTCGTCCAGGGGTTCTTCCTGCGATCCGCTCGCCTCTTTCCCGCCTTCCTCACCGACGTCGCCGCGCCACATCCAAGAGCGGGGTCGATCCCCGACAAAGTACACACGGACACCGTCGACGCCCGAGAGCATCATGGGCGTGCGTTTCTCGAGCTCGGGCGAGAACTTGACGCGTTCGTGATGGGAGCGGATCGCTATTGGCCCGCGGAAACAGCGGGGCAACGAGATGGAGACGTCTCCGTAGTTGGCCCAAAGCTCAATGTCGAGGGAAGGGCGGTGTTCGCTCTCGCCGTTATAGAAGATATCGTGCTGTGTGCGTTTTTTTGTTTGAGGGATTTCTGGACTGCTCACAGCGGAGATGGACGAGACGTACTAATTTTGCGCAAACATGGCCATTGTCGCTGCATAGTTTCAAGGAGACTCGCTTCAACCTGTTGTTTCCGGTTACCCACACGTCGGCAGTGACAGCTCCGCTCGTCGTGTAAAGAGAGAGGTTCTTGGCCCCAGACATGATATGCAGTGCTGGTGGTGGAATAGACAGGTCGACGAAATACTGTCCCTCAATCGCGACACCCTTCTTGGACACACACAGATAGTTGGTGCGTGCGTCGCGTATTTTGAGTGGCACAGACCCATACTAACATGAACGCTCATCGGTTCCCGAGTAGTATAGGGGCAGTACGCACGTCTTCCTCTTTCTCCGGAAGGGTACTTGTATCGGACATATCTTGTTCCAAACCTGGGTCGACGTCCGGTTTTCCTAGATCCACCATACTGTGTGACTACATATGTAGGCGGCTAGTGGGCGAAAGGAAAGGGGCAACGTCCCTGTACAATGGTGCGCCACAACTCTTATGGACAACTGGATTTGGGATACAGTTTTCTTTCTTTTTTTCGAGTCCATTTTTGTGCACCCGCTCGGGTGCGGATTACCCTATGTAGCACTACACTTTTGATAAACTACGCGTCCATGTCTCTCCGCTTCCCAAGGGTTCCACCCTTCTATCTTAGGGATACAATTACTGGCTATGGGTTCACCACCTTGGCGCTTTCAAGTTCCAATCACTTCTTGGGCCAACGTGGTACATTCAACTCGCTCAAACCGGACTATGCGGCCATTGAACTGATGCAACTGCATACCTCACACCGTGCCTATGTTCCTCACTCTGGATACTATCCTATTATCCGCTCTATTATACCAGATCTTCAAGCAGATTTCAACCTCGCAGTGAGGAATGATGGCCATGACGATCTATATGACGACGGTGGAGCGATGAATCATTCCGATCAATCTATTCAACTCACTCTTCGTTCGACGGCTCGACCGGGGATAAAACGAAGCATTACTGTAACAGCATCAGATGGCACAACTGGCAGCGTTTTCTAAATTCCTGACGATGTCAAGCGGGTGTGTATCGCCAACGGGTATAGCGACCACTTACTACCCCTTCACACTCTACTCAAAAACTGAGTGGTTCGAAACGGAGGCCATTGCACACCCCTCGTTAACAACGGTTGCACCTCCCCACCTCTCTAACGTTAGGGCAAGAAGCGATAGCGACTTTTTTCGAGTTGGTGAGGCCAGTCCGGGCGCCACGAGGTTTCCCTCATGTCGGACGTTGGTTGGGCTGGGCTGGGGGTCTAGTTGTGCCGGATTTGCGCTGGCTCCCTGCGCCCGTACCTCATTTCGGTCCACGACCAGTATAGAGATAGGCATGAGGATGAGGATCGAAACCTTGCTGTCGACCGAGGCCAGGCCACGAGCGCTTTGGGAATTCGTTTCCGTTTTAAAACTGGATTTTGCGGTCATGTAAACTACATCGGCTCGGCCCGCGATGGCTATCATACTCGTGCCACTGCCTCGTGAATCGACGCGGGGGTAGATAGCAGATACATAGCAAGAACTCTAGTGGAAATATGAACAGACAGCGATAAGTGCTAAAACGCCGTAGACTTCTCGCTCTAGTGAGGTGCGAGCTGTGCTTAGGACCCTGACTATAACCGAGAGAATGTTCGAGGGATACTTTAACTGACTGCATGTTCACCACATTTGGGGGCCTTTGGGTCACTGAGTTACTTGCTGTAGGACTGACAGTAAGCACATACCAACCACCTCAATACATCGTTGGGATTGGCTTCCTGTGATTTAGCAAATTGAGTAACACCGCTACAGAAAAATGGGAATGGCCACACCGTCTTCCTGTAGTGTTCAATGCTGGGGGACTCAGGCCGGAGTACTACTAATGGATCATTCAGGAAAGTCATTGGTCAGAGCACGAATTCGGGGCATTTCCGGTGCTCCACATCTTGTGCAGCACCGTGACCCATGCCAGTTATACAAGAGACAAGAGAAGTTTGTGCGGTCCAGGAGAATGCTTGTTGGGGTTATAGTATATCGAGTGACGGTTCGAGCGTCTGTGTAATCAACCATAATTCTTAGCCCAAACCCACGTTGATGGCATATCGTTGGGATCAAAAGGTCACATAATGGGAACACCAAACATACTATAATTTACATCACCCGAATCGGTCAACCTACAGATATGCGAGCTTTCCTCGAAAACGCAGTTGTACCACGTTTTGCAAGCCCTTGTTGATTTCGGTATGCGCCACTCGGAGTCCCCCGCCAACTCGATTATTATGATAAGGCGCCCTTCCTCGCCTCACTGGGGCCGAGAATCGGTCTTGTCACGAAAACTGAGAGAAAACCATGAAGGTTCGTAGTGGCAAGAATTTAAAGTCCACATTGTCTGCCCCAAGGTCTGCCCTTGTGCGAACTTGACAAGAAATTTATGTCTACGGTAAGTTGGTTTTTCTCACGGTTTTTTTACCCACGTTGCGTCTGGTGCCGATTCCCCCTTACCGCTTACAGTAATGACTTTACCCGACCGCTCATTAAGAATCTCACTTTTCCCGAACGGAAGTCCTTCCACCCATTCTGTATCATCTGAGGAAGCTCCGGTTCGCCGTCCCAGTTGATCTGCACGCTCGTATGCCGCCCGCCCACAGATAGTTCGTCCAGGGGTTCTTCCAGAGATCCACCCGCGTCTTTCCCGCCTTCCTCACCGACGTCGCCGCGCCACCTCCCAGAGCGGGGTTGATCCCCGACAAAGTATACACGGACACCCTGGACGTCTGAGAGCGGGGCCACGCGTCGCTCGAGCGCCGCTGAGAACGCGATGCGTTCGTGAGGAGAGCGGATCGTTATTGGCCCGCGGAAACAGCGGGGCAACGAGAGGGAGACGTCTCCATAGTTTGCCCAAAGCTCGATGTCGAGGGAAGGGCGGTGTTCGCTCTCGCCGTTATAGAAGATATCGTGCTGTGTGCATTTTTTTTTGTTTGAGGGATTTCTGGGCTGCTCATAGCGGAGAAATGGATGAGACGTACTATTTTGGCGCAAACACGACCATTGTCACTGCATAGTTTTATGGAGGCCCGCTTCAACTTGTTGTTTCCGGTCACCCATACGTCGGCAGTGACGGCTCCGCTCGTCGTGTAAAGAGAGAGGTTCTTGGCCCCCGACACGACATGTAGTGCTGGTGGCGGAATGGACAGGTCGATGAAGTACTGTCCTTCAATTGCGACATCCTTTTTGGATACACACAGATAGTTGGTGCGTGCGTCGCGTATTTTGGGTGGCACTGGCCCACCATACTAGCACGAATGCTCATCGGCACCTGGTCATGGGGAATAGTATGGGGACAGTACGCACGTCGCCCTGCTTCTCCGAAGAGGTAATTGTATCGGGCATAGCTTGTTCCGCGTCGACGTCTGGTTTTCCTAGATGCACCATGCTGTGTGACTACAGAGGTAGGCAAAAGGAAGGGGCAACGTCCATGTACAACGGAGCGCCACAGCTCTTATGGGCAACTGGATTTGGAATGCAGTTTACTGGCTATGGGTACACCGCATTGGCCCTTCCAAGTTCGAGCCACTTCCTGGGCCAACGCGGCACACTTAGCTCTCTCAGACTGGACCTACAATTGCATATCCTCACACTGTTTTTTTTTTCACTCTGAGTACTTAGTCTTGGTAGTCTTTGGGTGACAGATGAATCTACGTCAATCCGTAAAGTAGGTTTTAACCTTGCTCTTCGTTCGACAACTCGACCGGGGATAGGCGAAGCCAGCCTTCGTTGTTGCTGTACAGCATCAGTTGGCGCAACAGGCCGCATTTTCTAAATTCTGACGCTGTCAAGCGGGTGCGTATCGCCTCCGAGTATATAACGATATCGACTGCTTACCCCTTCACACTCTACTCAAAAACAGAGTGGCCCGAGGTGGAGGCCATTGCACACCCCTCGTTTACGACGGTTGCACTTCCCCACCTGCACCCCGTCTCGGTCTACTGTTAAAACTGGAGGTCCTTAGTAGTGGTAGGATACAAACGACTAAGGACAAACGTATGTATACCGAGACGCGTAACCGAGACGCGTATACCGAGACGCGTATATACGGGGGGTCACATGACCCAGTAGCGATGTGGCGTGACTAATGTTACTCTGACTAGAACTGGACCCACAGATTAGTCCTTGGCCGAACTTTGATACCACTAGGTGGTCACTCCATTTCGAGCCGGGTGGACGTTGACAGGTCGTTCTGGTTATTGTATTCGGATCAACGTATACTACAGTGCGGAGTACATGGCAAGAACTACTGTGGAAAATGAGAGTGACGCGATTCAAAAGGGGCGAACGACGCGCCATTTATCACTCGGGACTAATCAGTTTACCCGGCCGCTCGTGAAAAATCTCGTTGTGCCCATACAGAAGTTCTCCCGCCCACCCAGACTCATCATGAATCAGCCATCTGAGGAAGCTCCGGTTCGCCGTCCCAGTTGATCCGCACGCTCGTATGCCCCTCGTGCACAAACAACACATCCAGTAGTTGATCCGGAGATGCTTGCTTGCCTTCCTTGTCGGTATCGCCGCCCCACGGCCCCGAGCGGGTTCGGTCGCCGACAAAGTACACGTGGACATCACGGATGTCCGAGACCGGTGCCGTGCGTTTCTCGAGCGCAGGTGAGAACGCGATGCGTCCGTGAGAGGAGTGGATTGTTATTGGCCCGCGGAAACAGCGGGGTAGCGAGAGGGAGATGTCTCCCTCGGTAGCCCAAAGATCGATGTCGAAGGAAGGGCGGTGTTCGCTCCCATCATCAGAGAGGATGTCGTGCTGTGAGATGCTTTTGAGAAAGAGAAATTTCGGATGACCCAAACCGGGACTCGGAGACGTACTATTTTTGCATGGACGTGGCCCTTGCCACTGCATAGTTTCATGGAGACCCGCCTATCTTTGTTGTTTCCGGTCACCCATACATCGGCAGTAACGGCTCCGCTCGTCGTGTAAAGGGAGAGGTTCTTGGCCCCAGCGGCGACACCAGAAACGGACGGTGGCAGTGGTAGAATAGAAAGGTCGATGAAGTACTGTCCCTTAATCGCGACGCCGTCCTTGTATACAAGCAGATAGTTGGTGGGTGCGCCGCTTGGTGGTACAAGCTCATACTATGCTGGCACGAGCGATTATCGGCTGGTCATGGCGAGTACGGGGATAACACGCACGGTATCCGGTGTTTCCGGAAGGGTACTTGTATCGGACATACCTTGTTCCGCGTCGACATCCAGTTTGTTAAGACCTACCATACTGTGCGTGACTACAGAGGCACTGGTAGAGGAGATAAAGGGAATGCCACACAAACCAGTATGCGCAACCGGATTTGGTATACTGCTCCCGTTATCACGATGCGGCGAGGACAACCGCCTTGACGCCTTCAACCACTTCCCAGGCCACGCGGTAAACTTGACTCTCTGAACATCTTTAAACTACCTCACCATTCATAAATGGTAAGTCCCTAGTCACTCTGCAGACTCGCGATGAGAGGAGTTGTGCAGGCTTTTGCACCACACATGATTTCGCATGGATGCCTGCCATTGTCGCGAGTGCATTGTGCTCGAGTCCCCAAGGTTGCGCGCAAATGCAGCATGCTCAGGGGTGTAAACAATAAAGCGCTTGGAGCCCTGAAGCACAAAGTGGAGTTCCTCTATTATTGTTGAGAGCTGTAAATACACGAAATATATAGAGGTGTGAATCCGCAAAATCTACATCTGCGAAACCGGTACCTGTCAAAGCTGTCAGGGACCAGTCCTGACAGCTTTTGACACCCTCCACTTTTACAGATGTAGAGTGCATACATGAGGTAGTGAAGTAGATACCAGGTAACGGCGAGCAGGCGGCCCACAGCTGAAACGGCCGAAATCCCAGTGTGGGAAAGTGATGATGAGAACTACCGAGTGGTCTTGATGCACGCCGACGATTACTCAGTCATCTCGGCGAACGCAATGAAGGACAGGACCAACAAGCGTCTGTAACAGGATGAAGGACTTTTGCACTCAGGTCCAGCCTGAAAGTTAGTCGAATGTTTTGAATTGGACCCTCGGATTGGTCCTTGGCCGAACTTTGATAGATCGATTTCAAATCAGATGAACGTGGCGGTCTCTGGTCGACAGGTTGTTCTGGTTATTGTATTCGAATCAACGTATATTACAATGCGGAGTACATAGCAAGAACTACAGTGGAATATGAGAGAGAAATGCTGACGTGATTCAAAAGGGCCGTTTATCGAGTGTCGAGTATACTCGGGACGACCCATGCGTCGGGAGAGTTTATCAGTTTACCCGACCGCTCGTAAAGAATCTCGCTGAGCCCATACAGAAATTCTCCCACCCGTTCGGTTTCACCTGAGGAAGCTCCGGTTCGCCATCCCAGTTGATCCGCACGCTCGTATGCCACCCGCCCACGAACAGTTCATCCAACGGTTCTTCAGAAAATCCGCCCGCGCCCGCATCTTCCTCGACGTCGTCGCTGCGCCACTGCCCCGAGCGAGGTCGGTCGCCGACAAAGTACACGCGGATACCCTGGATGTCCGAGACCGGTGCCGAGCGTTCCTCGAGCGCGGGTGAGAACGCGATGCGTTCGTGAGAGGAGCGGATCGTTATTGGCCCGCGGAAACAACGGGGTAGGGAGAGGGAGATGTCTCCATAGTTGGCCAGAAGATCGATGTCGAAGGAAGGGCGATGTTCACTCTCGGCATCCGAGAAGACATCGTGCTGTGCATGGGTTTTTTTTTGAGGAGAAATTTCGGACAACCCATATGGGGAGACGTACTATTTTGGTGCGAACAGGGCCATTGTCACTGCTTAGTTTTATGGAGGCTCGCTTCACTTTGTTGTTTCCGGTCACCCATACGTCGGTAGTGACAGCTCCGCTCGTCGTGTAAAGAGAGAGGTTCTTGCCCCCAGAGGCGGCGTCAGATACGGACCGTGGTGGTGGCGGGATAGAGATATCGATGAAGTACTGTCCCTCGATCGCAACACCCTTCTTGGACACAAGAAGATAGTTGGTGGGTGCGCCGCGTATCTTTGGTGGTACAGGCTCATACTATGGTAGCACGTATCGGTCACTGGTCATGGCGAGCATGAGGATAACACGCACCGCGTTCAGTGTTTCCTGAAGGGTACATGTATCGGACATATCTCGTTCCGCGTCGACGTCCGATTTGTTAAGATCCACCATACTGTGCGTGACTACAGGTGCTGGCGGGCAAAAGGATAGGAGAGAAAAGGAGTGCCACAAAAACTATTATGCACAACCAGATTTGGAATACTGCTTGGGGGCTGTGCGACTTCTCGAACTTTTTGGGGACAACCGACTTTCCCAGGCCAACGCCGTAAGCTGGACACCGGCATTCTGGGCAATTGGTTACCTTTAAACCTGCATACCTCACCCCATTCCTATACTTTTTCACATGCATCATATTGTCTACTTTATTATGAAATTAACTCGAAGAGGGTCACTAGGCCGCAACTGGCGAGCGGGAGCTGGTAGACGATACGAACTGACACATCACAACCCCGAGTTAGTTTAGCCTGTTTAGGCGACAGGAAACTACCTGGGAGATAATCGTAGCATATGAGAGTGGATGGAATCCACTCACCGAAAAATATTTGTGTGACCTGAGGCGGAGGTCTTGTTCACAATGGTGGGTTGCCTCGTTTGTTTCACCCTACGTTTGTGTATGGCGTCTAGAGACGTGCAGAGCGACGCTGAGGCCACGCATGAGTGCGACATGCTATGGGGTACAAAGAGTGGGCCGCTCTGCAGACCCGTGATAAGAGGGGCCGTGCAGGCTGTCTCACCACGCATAACTTCGCAGGTATGCCAGCCATAGTCACAAATGATTGTACTCGAGTCCCTAAGGTTGCGCGGGTGCAGCATGCCCGGGAAACGGCCGAAAGCGCAATTCCACTGTTGAAAGTGATCACAAGGGCCTTGCAAGCGGCATAGGAAAAGTAATGAACTAAATACCATGCACTGGGCATTGGGGCAGAGCAGAGTGCCGGAAGGGGACATAGCCTTTCTTAGGTCGCAGAACAAAACAGACACAACCCAACACAATATGTTTTTGGTGCGTTTCAGCATAATTACATACGAAAAGTGCTATAAATACAACGGGTCGTGGGCATTTTCATCGTCGTTGTGCCCAACGCTCTCAAGAAAACATTAACAGGACTCGTGTTCGGAAATGTGAGCCAGAACAAATAGCTACTGGTACTAAAAAAACACGTGACAGTAGTCGAAAAGGATAGTTGCTGCCCCGTGAATGTGTAGATTTTAGACCTTCTCATGCGACGCCATGTCATCCTCCCTAATGTCCCCGACGAGGGAAAGCTGGTTACCATCGGCGATGAGTCGCTTGCGGAAGGCGACAGAATGAATGGGGGCGACATTCCGGTAAAGGAGGTCGATCTGTTCGAGTGAAAGGCCCTTCGTCTCCGGAACGCAGAAGTACGCAAAGATGATGCAGCAGAAACATGTCGAACCCCAGACGTAGAACACCTTGGTGCCTAGGTCGAGGTTTCCTGGGCCCGAGTCAACCAAGTAGGGGGCTGTCGAATGGAATGAGAATGTGATAGAACTCTGATAGGACAAAGAACGTACTGGCATATGCAATACCAAAGTTCCAGAGCCAGTTTGATGCGACGGACAGTGACATGGCCTTAGCACGGATCTTGAGAGGGAAGATCTCGCCGGTGACGGCCCAGGTGACGGGTCCCCAGGTTGAAGCGAAGAACGCAATGTAGAAGCAAACCAAGGCGACCTCAGCTGACTGAGCGGCTTGGTTGGTCGTCTTTGTTGTTGAACCAATGATGGCAATGGCGAATTCGCATATGGTCATGCCAACCGCGCCAACGAGTAGTAGGCTGCGGCGACCAAAACGCTCGACACCCCAGATTCCGGGGACGGTCATCCCGACATTGACAACGGAAGTGGCAATAGAGATGAGGAAGGGGCTATGGATACCAGCGTTGGTGAAGAAGGTAGTGCCGAAGTAAAAGATGAAGTTGACACCAGTGAGTTGTTGCCAGGCCTGGATGAAAATGCCGGTGAGTGTACGGAAGCAGATCCGATTGTCCGAGGGACGGAAGCAATCCATGTAAGAACTCTGGCCGAGCTCGTCCTCATGTTTCAAGTGGAGGCGAATCTCCTCGAGCTCGGAAACGACCTCCGGGTGATCAGGGGGGAGTGTGGTGAGACGAGATAACGAGTGGGCGGCATCAGCATCACGATGCTTCTTGATCAACCAACGAGGGGACTGCGAACATCAGATTTAGGTGGAATGTAGTTATTGATCAAGAACAAAAAGTGCGCACCTCGGGAAGAAGGAACATGCCGACGGCAAGAATTGCGGCCCAGATGAACTGAATTGCAACTGGGATGCGATACGAAGAATGATTTGGTCGATCTTTGGTGGCGTTGTTGAAAACGTTGGAGAGGAGAAGACCAATGGTGATTCCAAATTGGTAAAGACCAACGACAGCTCCGCGAATCCACTTGGGGGAACACTCGGACTGGTACATGGGGACCAAAGTGGAGACCAAACCGACACCGAGACCGGCCCAGACACGACCAACGACGAAGAGGGGAATGGCAGTTGCGGCCGTTTGCATGGCAACACCGACGGAGAAGACAAGACATGACGCAATGAGACCCCATTTGCGACCGAGAGTATCAGCGAACGGGGCGCCAAGTAGGGCACCTAGATAAAAGGTCGGACAATGCATAAGACAGAATGAGAAGATATCACTGACCAAAGAAGGTGCCAGCAGAAAGGATGGATACAATGAGTGACCTTTGAGAGGAAGTAATGCCGTAGCCGTCGGGGAAGGTCGACGAGACAGGAACGGGGTGACCAAAAGTGCGGAGCCAGTCAGGCATCTGCTGGAGACCAGAGATGGTACCAGTGTCATAACCGAAGAGGACACCTCCAAATGCAGCGAAACTAGTCTTTAATGATGTGAGAAATGTAGTAGGAAAGATCAAGACGAGAGAGCACCGACCATTAGGACGCCAGCATATTTGCTCTTGGGTGCATTGGCCCCGATGCCCCCACCTGCGGCAATTGGACCACCTGGCATGATGTGCGGTTAAGGATGGTATGCAGAGGGGGTGAACGGCAAAAAAAGGACGGTTGGGATGAAGAACTCCATGGTCACGACAGCCTATTTATGCAAGCGGCGTAGTTTTTTTGCGTCCACTCTATGCGTTGGTAGGTTTGCGACGGCCGCTGCTGTTCTCTCTCTCCCCCGCTTTGCGATCTCAGATACACCCGCCCCCCAGACACCCCGCCCCAAGGTCTCCCCGCATCCCCCAGGCCACTTACTCTTTTGTCACCCCCACCTCACCTTTATTCTGCCTACTTTGGTGTAATTTCCTCACTCCTCACACTCAGGCTGTGAGTACACCCGTTTTTCAACTTCAACTATTCCTCTGTCTCCACGTCTTCCGGCGATCTTTGGGCCTTGCTTTGGGCGATCTGGACTATATCTGGGCAACTGCGAAGCGGTAGCCGATCCTCGGCGTTGTTTGACGTGGCACGGGAGATAACAATGTGGAGAAATGCCGGGTGGTGGCCAAATCCCGAGGACATTGGCCGGAGTAGCTGACGGTTGTGCTTAGTGCTTAGCTAAGTGCCACGCATCCCTTGACGCATTCGGACAGCACCTGGTTGTCGGACACCTCGAATTTCTCTTGTCCGATCCCTACAATATCAGGCATGCACCTTCTAGTAACATGCTCCAGATATTTAAGACGAAAATTCTATTGTGTTGCAAAAAATGAGAATTGGCTGTTTGTCAGGTGCTGTCCGAACACCAAGCCGAACACTGAGTCGTAGCCGGTGACAGGAGATGGGGACGGCAAATATTCGGTGCAATACACGGTTGGTCTGGAGGCTTATCCCGATGTAGCACCGAGTCGCGTTTATGATTGCGCCCTGTTTCTCAAGGTAATCCCGAGTCTATTTTTGGTTAACCTGAGGACTCCACACCAGGTGGTACTTCAATGGAGTTAAGTGCGACAGAGAGAAACCAACGACGATTACAACGATAAGACATCTCCTGTTCACCCCGGAACACGGAAGGAAAAAAAAACATAGAACATAAAGGGAAAGAAGCAAGAAGTTCACCAACCGAATACCCTGCAATTCAAATTATGATTATGTTAAGCCCATGGCATAGCAACGGATTGTTTTTAACGCACTCTTCAATGTTCTCAACGCCACCCACATCCTTCCAATCCGCCCAGCTCACATGACCGACCGCTCGCGCGGCGTCGTCTATGAGCGAGGTAGGCCCGCACGAGCCAATGACGATACCACTTGGTAGGTCTGAGTCGCGTGTGTGACCTGTCGTCGTCGAATACGCCTCGCGCACGCTGACAATTGCGCTCTGCAGCGTGGCGCGGATGTCGGGGCGGCCTGCATGAAGATGCATGCCCGGCGGAAGCGTCGAGTGGGGCACGTGTGGCGCGAGAGCAGACGTACGAGTCCAGTGCACAGAGAAGCGGAGTGAGAGCGCAGCCCGCGGAGATGTGCGTGGCCGCATGAGCGGGGAGAGCTCCGGAAGGAGCGAGTAGAGAGAGTCTGGGATGTCCATCGTTAGTTCGATGTGGCCTGGAAGAACCGCATTTTTCTGCTCACCGGGATCCGCGACAGACCACACGACTTCGATAACGCGCACGTTGCTTTGGCCAGAGGCGTGCTTCTGCAGGATGTCGTCCAATACACCCGTGACATATGAAATCCCGCTGCCCCCGGCAACGAGCACGACTCCTGAATAAGCAGTGTAAATGGTGTATCCGGGGCCGCCTTCAAGACGAGTAAGCATTCGTCACAGGACGTGGAAAAAAAAAACGATCGCTCACTATATGGACCCTCGACGATAATCCGAACTTCCCGGGTGCCATCACACCCACCCTCGGCATCAGCAGATTTTCCCGCAGCGTCACCGGCTGCGGCTATGCGCAGCAGCTTGCGCGTCCATGCGCCACGGGCTTTGATCACGAGTAGCATGCCACCAGAGTTGGATCCCGTGGCTATGGTGAACGGTCTCGCGCGACCGACGAGCCAGGTCGCCAACCAACTGAACCACGTATCGCCGATGACGCGGATGCGCACGTGCTGACCCGCCCGCCACCCGGCACCGAGGGAAGGTACCTCTACGAGTATCGTGCCACCGTTGAGCGCAGTCTCAGCGGTAAGCCACGCTGAAGTGTACCGCGTCCTGGCAGCGCGCGCAACGTGATCGAATACGTAGAGGGCCACTGCAGCTAGTATATAAGGCCAGATGAAATGTTTGTGCATGTATATCTAAGATGCAATTAGTAAACGAATCAATCGTTAAGAAAAAACTTACAGCGAGTAAGGATACAACGACAAAGGTGAGATGCGTTACGAAGAACACAGAGTACCCTGGAATATTGTCCCCCCTAAAAGAAAGAGAGAAGGCGATTAACAAGTCCACGGCGCAGAGGGCAACGAGTCCCCAGATGTACTCGGGGGTATGTATTTTGGCTTGAAGTGTTCCATTAAGGGACGCCTTGTAGACTGTCAACCATGGATGAGCACAGCAACATAATTAGTGAGCACAGGCATACGGCGACCCAAGGCATGGACATTGGCTGCGATGACGGCAAGACGCCCAGCAAAGCGGTGGACGTAATGAAACTGGGTTGGCTTTCAGAATAGAGTGGTTTCGGAGGAGCGCACAATTCACCTTCTCGTAACCAATTCCGCTCAACCAGCTCAGCCAGTTCGACTTGTTGGCGAGGGCCACAACGATGGGTATTTGTGACACCGCAACGTAGGCCGTACGATTGGGATCTTTGAATGGATTGGAGCGGAAAAAGGAAGCATAGAGCATGATAAGGCCGTAAGCCAGGAGAACTAGGAGTTTTCTCAAAGGGAAGCCAGGTGCGACCCGGAAGTTGAGCGCGTAGGCGAGCGAGGGGTGCACGATCGTCGTCCAGCGAGGCACGCGAGTTGGCGCGTAGGACTGTTGGGCACCGCGAGCGCGGTTAGCGACAGGAGTGACGAGGGCTGAGAAAGCCTCCGTGGTTTTGTTATCTTCACCTAACGCGGCGTGCGCACCGCCGGTGGAGTTGTGTACTGGCGGGGCGATCGCGTTGCCTTTCGATATTGTGACGGTGCCGGAGCGGCCGCGCGTGTCCGCTCGGAGGAGAGTACGGGTGCTGTTACTCCGCCCCGGTGGAGTGCGCTGAACGCCAGACCGTATGAAAATGCCACTGAAGATCTCGGAGGGCTGGAAGAGGCGTACAAGTGCCCGTGGAAGAGTCGAGGCGACGTAGAGAGCGAAGAGGCCGAGCAGCAACACATCAATATGAAAGACGAACGCAGGGGCGTTAACCTTGTGAGTGGAGGTGCTTGCTAACGACTGTGCGCCAGACATAGTGGGGAGATTGTACGCTGCCCACGGACGGAAAGCACTGGTAGGGCAATCCCTTATGTACGTTTCCGGTCAGCCGAGATGATATCACTGATTAAAAAATTTCAATGGAAATTGAATAGCATGCGTCTGGGAGTTCGGAAATGAGACGCCGCATAGCGGATTCTGCGCAGGCATTGCTCGCGCAGCACGTCCCAAGATATGGGAACGAGATGGTGTCAGTGACTCAGTGAGTAAACTAGTAAAAGTTTAATATGCAAACCCCAAGTCGGGAATTATTCGTACTCTATGTATCAAGCCGACTGGTCCGAAGATCTCCTTGCTAACCGGGAGGGGTTGCTGCACTTGATAATCGGGTGAGAGACCTGAATCTTTAGGTTGGTACATGAAATATAATGCGAAGTGTCACAGAGTTATGCGTCAATCAATTACGTAGGCTATCTAATATTATCTGATAAGGGGCATCGGCCATCTCGCGAGTCCGACGGGGACCTTGAAAATGGATATATGATCTTATCTGATATGGGTACCCCAAGACGATTTGGACCTTTACGCTATTATTCATGACAATGTAGTCTGATGTACGCCGCAGACTGTCAGTCATAGCTCCACTCCGACAAGTCTGACCTTCGATGTTGGGCTTGGCAGGTACTCCTAGGTATTACCAAGGGTATTACCGTAGCACTAGGGGAGAAGAAAGCCATAATGCCGCGCAGCCGCGATATGGCGTGTCATATGGTATGTACAGTACACGTTGGGTACTACATGGAAGTACGGGTTCTATGTGGTTCCTTTCCCATGAAGTTTTCTCTCCCGAGTCTGGATTCAACCATCGTGATGACAGGAAACTTCGGGATGCTATCGTCTCCGAGTCTAGATTTGACACTGGGTCAGATGCGGCGTTGTTACATCGTGATACCATCTAGCAGGGTACTGTAGACTCCAGGCCTCACAGCAGGGCCACCAAATTTGTTAACGGTGGTAAAGCATGCGTCACGTAACTTGAGACACATGCCTGCGAGATGACCCTTTCCACGTCCTGCGCCAAAGTAGAATTAGACACCTTCGAGGCGTCTTGACCTTCCAACACCATATATTCCGTAGAAGCATTCAAGCAGTTCAGCCGGAGTGACAGTTCTGCCGCACGGACGGCTTTCGAGCAGCCGCAGTACATCGTGGAGGCAGCCAGCCCTCAGATGTGGGACACAAAGACTTCGAGGAATCGAGACAAAGTACAAGTGAAATTGGGGGCGGCACGATGGGGGCGTCGTTGCCACGGTGGGCAGGAAAGACGATGACGGGGAGTCGAACCACATCGGTTGAGGCTCAGTAACTTAGTTGCCCGACTAAGCGTTTGCCGCTCATTCGTAACATCCCGGGCCTGTATCGACTGGCAAACGTAAAAGCGGTCGTGGCACTGCAACTCGAAAGCGCATCCTCGATGGTGTTGTCAAGGGGCCAGGGCTTCGATTATATAGGATATCTTCGAGATTAGTTAGATTGTGGTTTTCAACAGGATAGCAGAGGCGGAGGATGATGTGAAGCGAGCTGGAACTCTCTGTTAACTCGATAAGAGGGAGACCATAGCGCTGACTATTGCCTTCGAGAGCGGTAATTCAAACGTGTCTTCGAACAGCGAATCGACACTACAGCATCCGACAACCGCAAAATTACAGTGAGGCCAAGTGTCGCGGAATGGTGGCTGGCATCGCAGCCCCTCGTAATAGACAGGTCAGGTTGAGAAGCTGGAAAGAACGAACGCGAGAAGAATCGACAGACGAGGCGGTGAGAAAAAGCATGTTGCGCCGCAAAACTTTCCCAGACATCGAGGGTCGAAGCCAGGTCGAAGCGACGACACGGAACTTGAAGTGTACAAGACGGCGTTGGGTATCACAGTTGGGTTCTCTCTGGGCCATGAGGTGTCCATCTTCGTCACAATTTACCTCCGGTGATTACGCGTGCGTCTTCTATTTTCTTCGTTCGTGCAGCTATTTTCCTCAGCGTTTCCCCATATGTTCTGGCCTCTGTCGAGTGTTCTGTCTCGGTGCATGACTCATGATGCTTCCCGTTCTTTCCCGGGACTCTAAATTTGCATGTCTGTGACCTCTGCACCGAATATCACCGAAACGAGGCCGACGTCCAGGCACAAATATTGTTACGCGAGAAGGATATCTGGGTAAACAGCAAAACCCTGGCCAGAGCCTGAGTGTACGGGTCGGGGTTAACAAGGTGATTCCGAGTTAGCTCGTTTACGTGACGTTCGGAGTCTGAGAATTGGGGTGGAAACAGAGATAAGGAAAGTCAGTGCTTGCGATATCGATCGACGTCGCAAATTTCTCATGGGGAAGGCGGATTGGTGGGGAGCACGAGAGGCATACTCAAGACCGAGGGAAAGTAACAAGATCGAGGGTAATATCTGATAAGATGACGAGACCTGTCTGTGGTGGGGCCGTGGGAAAAAGGCGCCGCAAGGACGATCCCCATTCGCGAAAGTCGCACATTCAAAGGATCTTGGACTCCTACTTGACAGGACTGACAGTTCAGCGCTTCAGCGCCCAGCGCTCAAGTGCGCCGAAAAATAATAATCGTGGCGTTCAACCAGCTCTGTGATATACTAACTTGGTTTGAAAGAGGAACCCTAGGGAAGACAAATCAAGGGGAAAAAATGGTAAAGTTGCCTCGTCATGCATCATGCGCCATGACTCAAGTCGTCGCAGGAGCAGTCGTTGAGCTGTTGACCCTGCAGGGGTTGTCTCCTGTCCAAATCCTCTTGAATGAGGTCCTCGTGCTTCCCACTGATTCAGTGGCTAGCAATTCTATTGTCAATGACGTCCATGGTGGTGTCCGCTCCCTCATATCAGTCGAGTGTGCTTCCGTCAACGTGCAGTTTTTGCTATGATATATCGTGACACGAGCTCCACAATAACCACACCGGAAATTGATGATATAAAGTACACTATAGTTTTATACTACTGCGCGATTCCGTGCCACCCAATGCGCTTCATTAACCCCGAAGTTCTAATTTTGTCATCCCCACTTCCGAGTCGATGACTCAGACATTGCTACACTGGTGCTACCTTTAATCTGACATAGTATTAGAACAACAACGCAACTGTGCGGATCTCCATTGACCTGTAACTTTTCTGTATAGCTGAGGAACGACTCAAGCTATTTATTGAACAGTTTGCTGGTATTCGCTTCCTTGTACACCCGTCTGCACCTTACAACGGGCTGCTGACGACATTGGAGGTTCGTGTGAATCTGGCCACGAATCACTGACTCCGAGTCCCTGCGAGCAAGCGACTTGCCCAAGATCTTGGTATCTGTGCGTCATCACACAATGGACACCATGGCCTTTCATTCGACCTCTGCCTAGCATTAACAGCGAAGACATTTCCTCTCCGCAGTTGAATGCTGGGACACAGTACGACACGATTACTGGAATACCCGTCAACCTGAAGGTACTCGAGGTCGATAACATTCTGACCGAGATTCTGCTCATGTCTTCGTCTTTAAGATATAACATACGGGATCTCTCTGCGTGGATGCCACGTATAATTCTTGCACCGCGGATATCAGTCAAATGATTTGGGCACAACCGTACCGGCGGTCCCGATCCACTTGTGGCCGACAAGTTTCCCCTTGCAATTGAGCGCTTGAGCTTGAGCCCTTCTGGGTCTGACCCGTGCAGCGCGTCACGCATCACGCGTCACGCGTCACGGAGCATTGAAACTGAAGGATGTCTGATCTCGGTCCACATGACCGCTGGAGCGAGAATGGAAGTATCAGCCTGGCGGCATTATTAAACTTGAACCCGAGACGCAAGGAATGGTTATCCATACCACCGCACCATTCTCCTTCGCGTTACAATAACACCATATCGGCGCGTATTACAGTACTGAGGTGGCGTCGGAGTGGATCAAATGGATTAGAACCACGACCAGATTCGGATGGGCAGCTACCGGAACCAAGACCGCCAGTGCCGCGTTGCTCGCTGGGGTCAGCCAGAACCGAAAAGGAGATAATCGGGCGAAGTGCGTGGATCTTGGCGTCGTGTCGCCGACAGGCGATGATCGATGAAGGTCGACATACGAATGGACCAACTTGCAATGCTATACTAGTATGATTTCGGAAATTCGCAAAACCCTCTCGATTGGGTGTAGTCGCTTCAAGATCTGTTCCCAACATCGTGTCTCAAAGAAGATTTTATATCCTAAACGATGACACCTTACTCAGCGTCAGATACAAGACAAGCCGAGGAAGGAAAAGGTATCGTTTGAATTGATATACAGCAAAAGTATGTTTATGAATTCCAGAGACCACACAGTCCGAGCGAGGCAGTTCGTCCGAGTATAGTAAAAATTCTTTGGAAATTACATAGCCGCCAGCGTCAGGCAGTCATCAATGTCATACGAATTCACATTTCTATGATCTTTCCGACACAGGCGTTACTTCCTGCATACCGCGATCGGAACCGAAGATGTTCCAAGGCGAAGCACATGTCGGTGTCGGTCTGAATGCGGACTTCGCATCCCAGCCCGGCTAGGATGCGGTTCTTCTGTACACACTGGGATTCGTCATGCCTCTGTCAAGGTGGCCTAGGGTATATAAAGCATCTCTCGTGTTCAAACCGAGGCTGCACCAGGCTCGTCTACAACCTGCGATTTTCTCATCATGCTAACTAAGCGTGCAATTTTGGCCTCGTTGGCCGTGCGCACCCTCTCCGCCCTTGCTTCACCAGTAGACAGGCTCGTCGTCCAAGACCCTTTCTCCTACCAGGTATCAGACCATACCTGCGCCGGCCCAGAGTCGACGGAACAGCTAGCTTCTACCCCAGAGGTCTTCCTTGACGACGCCATATTCACTGGTATCCGAAAAGGCGTAACGGATCAGTTCTTGGGCATCCCCTTCGCACACCCGCCGTGAGCACCCTGTTTTCATTATCCTGCATAACTTCTCACGCTGTCGTGCACACAGGACGAATGAGCGACGGTTGCGCCAACCAGAACCCCTTCCACCGTACCAAGGCCTCTATTACGTTCAAGAATTTGGCAAGTCTTGCCCACAGCAACGTCTGGATCTTCCGAACGGGCTGGACTCGCAGCTGGTCAAAGATATCGGCGGCGCCGTGAATGTACTCTATGAAAAACTTACACCTGCGGGCGAGGACTGTAAGGGAAATGTTTTCCTCCCTATCAACCGCGAGTGATTTATTCTCCAAGGTTTGACCATCAACGTTGTGAAACCGTCAAGTGCAACACCTGGGTCTAAGCTCCCCGTTATATTTGTGCGTATTTCCACAATCGCTTAGCGCCACGATGTTCACTTGGATACTTGCTTGGATAACCACATCGTTCCAGTGGATTTTCGGGGGTGGTTTCGAGATTGGTGGAACCTCTACGTTTGTCTTTTTTTGTTTTCGATTCGATTCGACTTCTGAGATCTATCTCCGCAGTTATGATGGTGGCAGTTTTGTTGCTCGTTCTATTGACATTGGCCAACCGGTCATTTATGTCAGCGTGAATTATCGGTGAGGTTTTTATATCCTCAAGACGGGGGCTTCTCTCTGATGCCGATTGTTTCCAGGCTTTCTGGTGTGATGCGTAACTTCTCCCCACGTGGATCAGGCTTTGATCTCTTTCCTCGCAGCATTCGGTTTCTTACCTGGAAAGGAAGTCAAAGCGGAAAAGGTCGGAAACCTTGGTCTCCAAGACCGTGAGTGGACGGCGCTCTTGCCTGGCGTGTTTTCACTCATATTCGTTTTGTCTGCAGAACGCCTTGGCCTAAAGTGGGTGCAGACCTACATCTCAGAGTTCGGTGGTGACCCATCGAAAGTGACCATGTGAGCAACTTGAACACCTTGTATCACACTTCGTTGGTTCCGTCGACTAACTGGCCATAGCTGGGGAGAGAGCGCTGGTGCTATCTCTGTGGCTCATCACATGCTGACGAACAACGGGAATAATGAAGGGCTGTTCCGTGGTGCGATCATGCAGTCCGGCGGACCCATCCCCGTCGGAGACATCGAGAACGGGCAGCAGTACTATGACTTCATGGTCGAAAAGACCGGTTGTAGCAAGGCTTCGAACACACTCGACTGTCTTCGCAAGGTGCCATACGGCACGTACAAGAGAGCGATGGACGACTCTCCGAATTTCTTCGCGTATCAGGTGAGGGATTATGGCCTTGTCATCGCCGTGTGATTGGGTGCTTGACAGTTTTACAGGGACTTGTGCTAGCCTGGTTACCCCGTGTCGATGGCGTCTTCCTGAAAGAGCCTACACAATATTCTGTCTTGCGTGGCAACGTGGCGAATGTGCCGATGATTGCAGGTGCGTCCGTTGAGCCCATTCGCGATAGAGGCTGACCTGGCATGTCAGGAAACTGCGACGACGAAGGCTCATTGTTCTCGATATCCACGACAAACATTACGTATGTGGGAACCACCACACGTTGATGCACATCGAATCTTATCTCTTTCTCCAGGACCACGGCCGAACTGAAGGACTATATGAAACAGTACATGATGCCTAAAGCCAAGGACAGTCAAATCGACCTCCTTCTCAAGTACTACCCGGATGACCAGCGGGCCGGGTGTCCTTTCGACACCGGGCTCAAGAATGCACTCAGTACGCTCGCTCGCACCCAAGAGTCACAAATTTCCAATACTCACACAACGATGGCTAGGTCCACAATTCAAGCGTACGGCCGCTCTTCAGGGCGACTTCGTGTTCCACGGCCCGCGTCGGTACCTCCTCCAGCACAGGGCCGACAAGCAGAAGTCGTGGGGGTTCAGTACGTTGATCCATGATGAGGTTCGACCCGCTGCTTATTTTACCCACGTGCTCCGTAGTCCACAAGCGCGGCAAGAATTTGCCCTTCGTCGGAGCGGTAGGGGCCTGACTTGCATCCCACGCCCGTCACAGGCTAACATCTCGCATCGCTTTTCAGGCCCATATAACGGACGTCCCCAACTCCTTCGGCGTTGGCCCTGTCCTCTCGGAACTCAGGGACTATTTCATCCGGTTCACCAACAACCTCGACCCTAACGGCAAGAAGGGCCTCGGGGTCCCGTGGCCCCAGTGGGACCCGAAAAAGCCCAAGGCAGCCATCTTCCAAGACAGCACCCTCTTCCCGATCATCATCGGTGATGACAACTACCGCACTGACGCGCTCAACTACGTCGCGAACATGTCCTTACTTTACCCCATCTAAAAAAACAGAAATGCGCGAAGAAAAGTATAAATTAGGTCACTACCATACGTGGCCTCTTTCAGTTATCTAAAATATGTCTTTCTTGATCTTGGACTTGCTCCAGACGAAGGAACTCGTCTTATTTTTTGTATCTACCGAATTTTTGTATCTGCCGAACGTTTTTGAAATTATCTTCCTTGGGCGTTCAAGTTGTTCAAGTTCCGGTGCACCCAATGGCGTAAACGTGTTGTATAGAGGTCGCTGGGCCAGCCCCAGCGGAGAGAACGTTGAGGTGTTGCAATCCTCCAACAGGGGCACAGTCACCCTTTAAATTGACCAAGGCGTCGTACATCTCTTGATACTGTTCAAACTTGAAAGCTTGAAAGCCTTAGCCTCTACACCCAGAACGAAACGGTGACAAGTCGACTGGTCTAAATATGAATTCATTTCTAACTTGAAGTGGGTTCGAATTGATTTTTAGAAGCTGCTTGAGCTTTCGCCGCAAGTTTCAACATGAGCACTTTATGCCAATGTTGTATCGTGGAATGAACGATCGCCTCAATTCGAGTCTAAACAAGAGTCTAAATCTAATAATACGAACACAAATGTCGCTGGCATCGAAGAAAGGTCACCACAAATTGGCGAGATTGAGAAATCCAAGAGAGCATGTTGAGCTTCACACCTACGGGCAGTAAGTTATTGCTATCCTGGCCGTTCAGGCACAACCACTAAGGAAGCAACCTAGTTGTCTACGAACTTTTGTTACCCTTACGTTTATGTTGGGGAACCCGAGGCAGTGAGGCCTAAGGGTCAGTACTCCTTTGACTCATATCTCGGGATGCTGTTCAAGTATATAAAAAATTGATTTGAACATTTGTCGGACGCTGAGGAGCCCGACCCAAGCCCGACCCATTTTGACTCAGGTGTTCCGGATTTTCTCACGAGTAATCAACGTTAATCAGCATGTATAACTTACTTATGGCTAGATCGACCCGCGCCCTCTGCAATCACTCCCTGCCCCTGCGTTCCCCTGTTTCCTTCAAATCGATCTCCGTCAACTTCCTCTCTGTTCGAACAATGTCCGATGCTAAGATCAAGTCTGACGATGAATGGCGCGCGATCCTCAACCCAGAGCAGGTGTGTTCACCTCACAAATCTACGCGATCAACATCACAATTACACACAGTTCAGAGTACTCCGCTTGAAGGGTACCGAACGTGCTGGGACCGGAGAGCACGAGCACAACAAAGCCACGGGCGTCTACTCCTGCACGGCTTGCGACACCCCGCTCTACAAGAGTAATACCAAGTTTGACAGCGGCTGCGGCTGGCCAGCCTTCTACGACGGTGAACCGAACATTTCCGAGGCATGTCACGATTGTTGATCAAGCCATCTCAGCCATCCCCGGTGCTGTATCCCGCCACGAGGACTTGTCTCTGGGCACGGTCCGCACTGAGATCACCTGTACTGCTTGTGGGGGCCACCTGGGGCATGTATTCAAGGGAGAGGGATTCAAAACGCCAAGTAGCACCATTCGTATCTTTCTTTCCGTTGTTAAGACACTAACCCGATTATCCACACAGCCGACGAGCGACACTGTGTGAACTCGATCTCCCTTAGTTTCGCTGCTGGTGATAAGTAGCGTACGAGTATTTTCATGAGGGAAAGCTGTATTGAACGTGCTGTTAAATCGTTGGTATTGCTCGACCATACTTTATGTGTATTTTCCGGCACACCATGTTGTTACTTGTTTCCGTCCTTCCTCCGTCTTTCAACATAGTCCTCCCCCTCCACACCTGCTCTTTCTGCTCTTGCCCGCCCAAGCCCACATCCCCGCGATCCCGACAAACGGTTCCAACGCTACCATTGCCGATGGACTGAACGTTATATCTATATCGGCAGTGGTTCAACGTCGTGGGGTGAGTGGCATACTGTTTCAACCGTGGCAATACGACGGTCGCTTGGGGGGCTCTGGGCTATTGCGGTAGGCCATGGTATGGTACCGAAACCGAGGAACTTGGCATATCAAGCGCGAATGGTGAGGAGTTGAAAAGACAAAGATCACACGAACTGGGTGTGCCCTATCCGATTATGTCGGGTTCCTGCTATAACGAACGTTACAGTAATCGTTGTTCGAAGTACGACGTATAAGCTACCTACCCCCATTCTAGTTTGCGGTAGTCAGGTACGTAGCGCTGTGCGAGTGGCGGAAGGAGCAGCGCGGCGAGAAGCAGGTGTTCATAAGAGACCGCGCCGTACAGCGCGACTAGGTCCGCGTAGAACTGGAAAAACGGTCGAAGGGTACGGAGCGGGGTAGGAGAGGCCGAGGGTAGTGACGTGGTTGACAATGTAGATGCGGGCGAGGGCTGATCGAGCGTCGCCGAATACGCTAGTGGGTGCCGAAACTCCGAAGACGAGGGAAGCTGGTAGTCTGGTGCTGACTGACAAGGTGGAGAGAGCCCGTCGAGGGTGGCAGTTGTCTCCGCATTCGAGGTAGCAGCGCGCAACATTTCTCGGAGACCGTAGGTATCTTGCGATCCATGCTCGGCGACCGGCTGTCCACATCTTACGTTGAGGACCAGAATCGCTGCCCTTGCGACCAGGGCGACGGGAGGAAATTGTCGTATGCAAAGGCTGCACGCGCACTGTGGACGGCCGGAAGGGGTTCTTGCCGAGAAATAAGATGGGGCTGAAGGTCGGGGGTGGGATCTGCACTAAAACGCAAAGTCGCGTTCTTCTTCGGTCAAGTAGCCCGTGTGAGGCAGAGAAATCTCCTGTAGTACCGCAGCACGTCTTCCTCGCAGAGCATTCGGTTTCTGGAAGAGTCCTGGATAACTGCGCAGCTTTTGGTTCATGACCTGGTCGCGAGGTTGCTGAGGTGTAGTATTGCCGAAGACGTCGACGAAGGATTGTCGAAACAGGGGCCAGTAGCCGCGCGAACAATATCCGTTAAGAGATTTGCAAAACTCACGGATCGAGGGAGCGAACGATTACGTCGACCCCGGCAGCACGCAGTCATACGCTAGGCCGTCAAATTCCTCCAAAAAGTCCTCGAACGAATCGACGCGGCTTGAATAGTATGGCGCATACTCTGAACGAGGCGATGACATCGCTGAGTCATCGCTGCCAGTCAAATGCACGGCACGGGCGGGTCGTCGTCGTTAAACATCCCGATGGTACGGGCGATGATCGATGGACAGAGAGAAGAGATGGGCGAGTGTGGGAGATCGAGGCGAGTAGTGAGACCGGAAGGTAAATGCACGAGTTCGGAGAGTAGAACAGAAGGAGGCGCGAAAGGGGATCGAAGGGAATAAATGATGCAAAAGTGTAAGCTAAAGGGTGGATGGGAGAGATCCAATGGAGGATGGAAAATCGTAACGTTGGCGACACCAGACGATGACGTGGACTTGGTAACGCTACAACTAACACAAGAAACGAAAAAGGGTAAAACGACCGAAATGTGGGTTCCAAGACTGAAACTGCGAGTCAAGGGCAGAACGAAGGAATGAAACGAGGGCAAAGACGAACTAGAGGGGAAATGGCCGGAAACGACGAGGTCTTAGGCTTGGGAGTCGGGAGTCCCAAACTGATTGACATTGGTGTAGGCCACCAGAGGCGACCGAAGAGAAAGTGAGGTTGTTGAAGGAATAAGGGGGAGGGTAATCAACTGGGGTCCGATGATCGACCTTCCGGGATAAGCATACTGAGTAAAAGAGGGAAAGGCGCAACTCGAGCGCTTCCTCAATTCAGAAAAAATGGATGGCGTTCAAGTACAAAAGAAAGCGAATACCTATGACAGAGCCAGTAGGTAGGGAAAGTAAGTAAAAGTTGCATAAGACAGGCCGAGGTCAAACAGACAGAGTCGTCATACTGCTTTGATCCGGCATGTTATTACACTTCAGACTACCTACAGAAAATCGATCTAGGGTTCAATACAAGCAGTCCAACTGCGTCCGTGTACGGAAGTGGAAAGATCAATGCGGGTTTCATATTCGCCGGCAATCCATAGATTACTTGGGCGGTGGAGATGCGCCCTATGAATTAGAGGGATCCACACTGAAAGTTCACCATCGCTACCACATATCCATCCCTCGTCGTTGATAATGGTGTGGTCAGTGAAGTCGGTGTGTGTAGTAGCTCCCGCAGTTCCTGTCGTAGGATTCAACATGCGAATTGATCCACGTTCTGATGAGATGCGCTGGTGATCTGGGGTGAACGCCACTGACTCGACTGAAACCACGGGCCCAGTAAATGGGCTTGTCGCCGTCCCTACGTTCCACACACGAATTGTTCGATCGGAAGAGCCCGAGACGATGCGCCGGCCATCCGGCGAGAATCCCACAGACCAGACCCAATTCGCGTGTCCAGTAAATGGGCCCGCCATCATCTCTCCCGTCGCAGCGTTCCATACACGAATTGTCCGATCGGAAGAGCCCGAGACGACGCACTGGCCATCTGGAGAGAATGCCACGGACAACACTTGATCCGTGTGTCCGGTAAATGGGTCTGCCACTGGCTCTCCTGTCGCAGCGTCCCACACACGGATTGTTTGATCTTTCGAGCCTGTGACAATGCGCTGGCCATCTGGCGAGAATCTCACAGATCTGATCCAATCCGTGTGTCCAGTAAACGGGCCCGCCACTGTCGCTCCCGTTCTAGCGTTCCACACACGAATTGTGTGATTGCCCGAGTCTGAGACGATGTATTGGCCATCTGGCGAGAATGCCACAGACCAGACCCAATTCGCGTCTCCAGTAAACGGACCTGCCACCATCTCTCCTGTCGTAGCGTCCCATACACGAATTGTTCGGTCTTTCGAGCCCGAGACGATGTGCTGGCCATCTGGCGAGAATGCCACAGACCAGACTGCATCACTGTGTCCAGTAAACGGGCCTGCTGGAGTCTCTCCTGTCATGGCGTTCCACACACGAATTGTTCGGTCTTTCGATCCTGAGACGATGTGATGGCCATCGGGCGAGAATACTACAGACCAGACCGAATCTGTGTGCCCAGTAAACGGACCTGCCGCTGCTTCTCCCGTTGTGGCGTTCCACACACGAATTGTCCGATCGCCCGAACCGGAAACGATGCGCTGCCCATCTGGCGAGAATGCTACAGACCAGATCGGACCCGCATGCCCATTAAATGGACCTGGTGCCGGTTCTCTCGTAGTGGCGTTCCACACACAAATTGTTTGATCTTTCGAGCCCGAGACGACGCGCTGGCCATCTGGCGAGAATGACACAGACCAGACCCCATCCGTGTGTCCAGTAAATGGGCTCGCCATTGTCTTTCCCGTAGTGGCGTCCCACACACGAATCGTTTGATCGGAAGAGCCCGAAACGATGCGCTGTCCATCTGGCGAGAATGTCACAGATGTGACTGAATTCGTATGTCCAGTAAGCGGGCCCGCCATAGTCTCTCCTGTCGTGGCATTCCACACACGAATTGTGTCATCGCCCGAGCCTGAGACAATGCGCCGGCCATCAGGCGAGAATGCTACAGACAAAACCCAATTTGTATGTCCAGTGAATGGACCCGCCGCCGTCTCTCCCGTCATGGCGTTCCACACACGAATTGTTTGATCTCGCGAACCGGAGGCGATAAGCTGGCCATCTGGCGAGAATGACACAGACCGGACCGCATCCGTGTGTCCAGAAAATGGACCAGCCGCTGCCTCTCCTGTAATGGCATTCCACACACGAATTGTTTGATCAAAAGAGCCTGAGACGACACGCTGGCCATCTGGCGAGAATCCCACAGATCTGATCAAATCCGTGTGTCCAGTAAGCGGGCCTGCCACCGTCTCTCCCGTTCTGGCGCTCCATACACGAATTGTGTGATCGGCCGAGCCTGAGACGATACGCTGGCCATCTGGCGAGAATGCCACAGAAAAGACCGAATTCGTGTGTCCGGTAAATGGGCCAGCCACTATCTCTCCCGTAGTGGCATCCCACACACGAACTGTCCGATCTTCCGAGCCCGAGACGATGTGCCGGCCATCTGGTGAGAGTGCAACGGAATAGACAATGCCCCCAGCGTTTGAAATCATCAACTCCGATGGTGGCCAATCAGACAATCGCCCGTGTTCTACGCGTAAGATTCGAGGAAATCGACTGGAATAATGTGCAGAGACGAGAGAACTCGTTGGCGTAAATGGTAGGGCAGAAAGGTAGACGTGTGGGGCGCTCTTCGCCATGGTCCCCCCGAAATACCGTACAAACATGGACGTATCATTAACAAACGACCTGAATTCCTCTAGCACCATCTGAGAAACCTGCTGCAGTCACGGATGTTAGTTGTTCGCCTTCCTCACCAGATCAACAATTGAATTATACTCACACCTTGACCAGAGGCTAACCACGTGCTCAGAGCCTTGCACGCGGCCGAAGCAAGACCCATATAGTTCGTCAAGCTAAGGACCTCCAACCAAAACAGGAGTTTCTTTGAGAAGAAACTCCGAAGTTTTCCAAACAGACCGGCTTCAAAATCAATATATTCCAAATGATCGCCCCAGAAACGACACGCGTATAATAGAGCAGGTGGGATGTGTTCGTCAACGCGCGAGTTAAGGTCTACGACATCCTTGTTGGCAAGATATGACGTTTCGAGATTGCAGATGTTAAATTTGAGGTCTTCAAGCAGTAGGCCGACACAGGAATGGGCCAATTGACGGCGAGCGTCACGGATGTCGACACAAAATTCGCCGCTCTTATCTTTATTTATGAGGAAATCGCGGAATGACGTATGGAGAGGGACGATGGGGAGGTTTTCGTCGGACGAATCGACATTACTCAACAACGAGCCGAGGCGACGGATCAATATAACAATAGCATCACCGTCGTCGTCGTCCGCGGCGGCATCGGCGTGTCGTTGCAGACTGGTCAGGGAGCGAATACTGAGCGGTTCAATTGCAGTGATGAGCTGTCCGACAACAGTGCGGAATAGAACCCGTGCTTCTCGGCCTGTGATATATCCTTCAAGTACTTCTATGTACAGCTCATCCAAAGGGTCTTGTCCGTCGCGATTTGTACCGTGTTTTAGAAGGTGGCGTATGACCTTTTTCTTGCTATAACCAAAGCGTCCGGAAGGATTTAGGATGAGTTGACTGGCAACTGCTGCCCACTGAAACAATCCCTCTGCCTTTATTGCCAGTGCGTTGCCATGATTTGCGAACTCGTCCGAAAGGAGCGTCTTCCGAAGAAAAGCAAGAATATCGTCATCCGTTTTAGCGGCCAGCTCGGAATCCTTCATATATCTGATCCTGACTGAAGGCGCTCCAACGAGCGCAGGCACGATGCCGTCCTCTGGTCTCGAGGTAATGAGCACACGGAAGTTCGACTGGGAGTCTGATGACGTTTTCAGCGAGAAATGTGTGTAGTCCCATGCTACCAATTGCGTCTCCGCTCTCGTCCAGGGCGTCGATCACAACAAGAATAGGACCGACGATGTGCAGGCCCTTAAGCGGTTCCAGGATAAGTTTTTGAAACAGGGTACCGTAGTCACGTGTGCCGACCCGGAGAGAGGAGTTGTCCTTTACGAGCCCTCCAAGCGCGGTTTTAAACGAAGGGTAACGATCGGAGAGATCACGAGCAAGAGTCGTGAAGAGGTGATAGGCCTCTCGTTTGGATTGTTCCTTCCGCAAAAATATGAAGGATGACGTAAGACGATGGATTTTGTCGAAGCGATGTGCGATCTCATGCGCGATGCATGACTTTCCGGTGCCTGCTTGCCCGAAAAGAACGAGACAGCGCTCGGAAGTGGGATCGTTCACCCAATCGACAATGAAATCCAGGAAGGCTGTGCGTGTTCCCGCAAGGCAGCCCTTGTCGGGTGCGAAGCGCGAGCCTGTCCCATACGGGATTTCTCTGATTTTTGCATCTATCTCTGTGACGATCCTCAGCTCGATAACCCTTAAGGCATCAGGGCCACATACCAGTGTCTGAGACTTGGTTAGACACCCACTTCAGCTCGGTAGCCATACCGTCAAGCTGGGCCGAAATTATTCCCACATCGTCCAGAATTTGGAGCGCAGTTATCTCCGTGGTGATGGTGGCCTCGTCCAAGAAAGCTTTGTGGAGCGCAAGAAGAATACTCCGGAAGTCCTCGATCTTTTTGTCGACTCGGCTACCAGTATTCTTCAATATTCGTTCCCTGAAGACCGCATGTTTACGCTGACCACCAAAATCGGTAAAAAAAAATTTACTTACATAATTGCGAGTTCTTTGCGTACGATTGGACAAAGTCACAGCAATTGCAGACATGCTGCAACATGAGCGTAAGGATCTGTGCCTGCCTGGGAACATGCTCGATGGTTTTGAAATGATCTTCCCGGTTCGTGAAATCAAACGCATCACGCATGGCGACAAGTAAGGTTCGGATGTTGTCGTCACGTTGAAACTGTTCTAGGAGTGTCTAGCGTCCACATAAGTATTTTAATCTAGCATTAGGGCAAACAAATCACCTTGGGTATCGCAAAAAGAAGTCCATATGCCATCTTCGCATACGGGTGAAGCTGAGGATGAAATTCTGCTCAGTGGAGGATTGACAAAAAGGACATCGTACACACCTCCGCAAGTGAGCTCACGGCATCCATCACCCACTTGATCCTCTCAAGAGCACCTTCCAATGTATTCGAGAGATTGACTGTCGTCATAGCTTCGTCGGCGTCACGGAGGGCATTCTTGGCAGATGACATTCCCGCTCCGTCGATCGGCTGCTGGCGGAGGGGTACTCACATCGCTGGGAAGGCGAAACCGTTGGAGGTGGGCATGTTTCAGAGCCTGTGGTGACGGTGGATCGAGTAGTGTCCGTGGAGACAAGTACCATGGAGGGGCTCGTAGCTTCTCCAGAGGGAAGATCGTTGACTTCAGTCGATCGGAGATTGGTGGCGTTAGGTGACACAATAACCGTCAAGTAGAGCATGACCGGCTGGATCGACTGTCCAACCTTTCTGTCGCCATCGGTGAGTATAAAAGGAAAGTCTACACCCGAGATGTTCAGTTAGCGAACAAGTTAGGTTTCCGAGACGAACCGGTTTGGGACTCGACAGGTATCATCTCGTGCCTCCCGATAAGGACATCCCGACGTGCGAAACGCTCTGCATAAAGACGCAGTACAAGACGTGAAGATGGTTGTAAAATGCTGAAGAGAACTCTCAGCCGAAACAGAGGACTAAAAGGTATGCCTTACAAGACACCAAGGTTCTCGTTCCACTGCACCGTTGCTCCCTCAGTCGGAATGCTCGATGTCTTCTTTTTTGTCGTCTGATTAGTTACAGCAACAAAAAACTTCTGGCCAAACAGATTCTTGACGTGGGGAACATTGTGCGCTCGGAGGACTAAAAAACACTTATCAGGGGATCGGTGGGTCAGGCATGTCATGACCGAAGTACATACCGGACACCTCAACATGTAGCGATTCGGCGATTTGAGGTCTATCCAAGAATAATTCTTGACTGAGTATCGGGGCACAAAAAAGAGGATTGACTCACCCTCTTCCTACATTCTGTGATGCTGAAGGACCCGGGCTGAAGTGGTCACCGACCACTGTTAAGAAGACCACGGGTCAATGGCAATTTACGCACGAATTCAAGAACATTTCCGGGTTCTCCACATCTTGTGCAGCCATATGGGGTGGATTGAATGAGCGTCAGACGACTCGGGCCGTTCTCGCCGAGAAAGTGCCACGAAAGTACGCGACTCAACTCGCGACTCTGAGACTGTCATGCTCCCCCGTCATCTACGCCGTGCCATTCCCGCCCCGACCCCCCTCCGCCTCGCCGCCTCCACCGCGAATGCCCACCGCTCCCATGCGCTCGCCGTGCCGCGCTACCGCCCCGTCGCGGGTGCCATGTCCTCTTTCCACTCCTCTTCCCGTCGGAGTGACGAGCTGCCGAAATCGCCCTTCCAGACGTTCGTAGACGTGCTGAGGGATGAGCTGCGGAAAAACAGGGAGCTTCAGGAAAACGTGAAGCAGCTCCAGGGTGACGTGGACAAGTTCCAGGACTCGGAGGCGATGAGAAAGGCGAGGGCTGCGTACGAACGAGCCAGGGTACGCTCTTTTGTTCCCCCCCTTTGTGGGCTACTCTCTGACTGGACAATTTTTTAAAACTAGCTTACCTCGAGCATCAAAGAGAACCCACGGCTCCGGGCTGCCGCTGAGGAGCTCAAAAAGCGCGGTGTCAAAGTTGGCGACGCAGTCACCGAGGCGCTCAAGACGATGGAGGAGAGCGAACTCGCCCGCGCGGTACGTGTTTTTTTCTCTCTCCCAACTGCCGTTTCTCACAACGGTCAATGTAGATATCCAGGGCGACCGCAGCAGTCTCCTCTACCATCGCCACTACGACGGAGCCCATTCGCAACACCGCCGCATACAAGACTCTCGCGGAGACTCTCGTAGACGCGCTCGACGATTCCGGGACTGCTAAACACGCTGGTTTCGAGGAAAAGGAGGCGCGGAGGGCACGACGACAGCTCCGTCTTGCCAAGGCAGGCAAAGAGGGTCGCATCAAGGCGCGCGTCGCCGCTAACCCCGAGTGCGTATATTCTCTCTCTTGAGCGATCGTGTCGTACCTCAACTTCACGTCCCACGCAGCGCGGGAGAGGCACTCGTCTTGCACGCCTCGTCGCCGCGGCAAGAGCGCTGGCAGCAGATCAAGGAGACGAACCCGATCCTGCGCAAGTTCGCCGCGCTGAACGAGGCGTACAAGGAGTCGGAGAACCCGGTCGTGCTGTCGCTCCGGTCGGTCACGTCGACGGTCGCGTCGTGGTTCGACGAGAACGAGACGGCGCAGGTGCTGCGGAGCATGAAGGCGCTCGACCCGGGCTTCTCGATGGAGGGGTTCGAGCGGGAGCTGCGGGAGTACATCGTGCCGGAGGTGGTGGACGCGTACCTGAGCGCGGACAACGAGGCGCTCAAAGCGTGGTGCTCCGAGGCGGTACGTAGCCACCCGCCCTTTTATTTTATTTTATTTTCATATTGACGCGTGTTGAACAGACGTACAACGTGCTCTGGGCGACGATGGAGCAGTACCTGCGCCAGGGCATGCAGCCCGACTCGAAGGTCCTCGACATCCGGCAAGGTGGACGTGAGCACGGGGCGCTTCCTGGAGGACAACACGCCCGTGTTCGTGATCACGTTCACGACGCAGGAGGTCCTGCTGTTCCGCGACCGCAAAACGCGCGAAGTCGTCGTCGGCGCCGAGGACCGCGTCGAGCAATGCAACTATGCCGCCGTCGTCACGCGCGTGGAGGAAGACCTCGACAACTGAGCTTACGGGTGGTTGGAAGGTTATCGAGGTGCGTTTTTTTTCCTTGAACGAGGAACACAATTGGTGACGGGGGCTAATGCAGATGGCTCGCCGGTCGGGGACGCGCGTATCTATGATAACTTGGCCTGCTCCATACCCCGACGACCGCCGCCCTTCCCTCCAAAATTGCATTCGTCTCGCATCGCACTTTGTTTTGTTGCAAGCATACGCCAGTCTCTTGCTATCTATCGTCAACGTATCACCGCCATCACCACCACTCGGGAAAAAAAATATGAATACGCATATATTAATCCGTATTAGACTATGAACAAACTCTAGATTTGAGCGAATTTTGCGTGTTTGCCGATCCCGTCAACAAGTAAATGATATATACTGCACACTTTTCCGAACAGAACCAAGAATTTTTTGTTTTTAATTTCAACTAGCTGAGGACATGTTGAGAAATGAGAAATGAGAAAATGGGAGTAAAGGTACGTACGGATCAGATAGGGAATTGGGTATTTGGTTGGTCTATCTATGAGCTCTTGAGCTTGGAGCGGCGTTCCTCGATGTCCCGCCGCGTCATGCGCGTGCCGAGGATGACGTCCCAATGGACGAACCAGGGCTGAGAGAAATTAGACTTGACGCCGACGATCTGGTGGTGGATATCGTGGTAGTCGGCCTGTGTTTCCGCTGAACATCTGGAGCGGGTCGAACGGAAGGCGGTACCCGCAGTGGTCGTCGACGGTCTTGCATGTCGAGAGGGCGAAGAAGAGTGCTGCCTGCCGGACGGAGAGGCACGCGACTGGCCTCGGAGAGCACGGCACCAAACGAGTCGAGCAGGAAGCCCTCGACGGGGTGGTTGTAGAGCGCGCCAAAGGCGTACGGCACGTAGAGCCGGTGGTGCACCGCGTGGAGGTGCTTGTAGAGGAACTTGTTGATGTGCATCGCGCGATGGAGGAAGTACTGCCATGTGTCGAGGACGACCCTAGGAGAAAAAACGGGGGGTCAGCGACGGGTACAGGCACCAGGAGGGAACACGTACATGGCGACGAATAGCTGCACGGCTGGGGATGAGATACCAATAGATGATATAGGCGAGCCGCGGCGACGCGTCTCTGAGGAGGGGATACGCCTGCTCGTCCGAGGGGGAGAGGAAGAGCACGCCGAAGGAGGACGACAAGGCGCGCGCGACGGCGCGCATCGCCGCAGGGTGGTCGATGTGTTCCGGCGCGTCGGACAGCCAGAAGTACCCTAGGGCGGTCTGGATCGCCTGCTGGAAGACGACGGCGCGGAAGACCTCGGAACGGGTTGCGCGGTTGCGGGAGGAAACCTCCGCGGAGTCGTGTATGCGATAGTGGTCGAGCCACGCCCAGTTGGAGACGTCGAGGAGGTGGAAGACAGCCGAGGTGAACCAGTATGCGAGGACAGGGAGGATCACGGCGAGGAGAGGGTCGGAGAGACCGGGGACGAGGGAAGTGGTTTGCGGGGAATAAAAAGGGTGAGAGTGGAATATGGGGTGATCATGGTGAACAGTAGTGTTGACAGTCGAGGACATGCTTGTATCTCGCTCGCTCACAGAGGAGGAAAATGATACAACTGCGGAGTGGGCGGGGAATGAAGATAACTAATTATTATCTCTGTCACTGCAATCGTTACATGGTGCGATACCAACGGTCAAGCAAACTTGGTACCGCACACGGGAAGGTCTGAAGTCTGGGCATTCACGATAATTTACGACCGCCATCATGTGTTTTTTAGTAGTCATTTATTTAGGGGCGTTGAGGTAGAACTGTGACCAATGCAAAATTTTGTTTTGATTACTGTAATTTTGGACTAAAACATGTCCTTTTTTGTGCAGTGAAGTGAGAAAAAAATAGAGAATGCTCCAATGATGCAAGTGATCCGGCCGTCATCTTACCACTGACGCTCACAAGATGTCTCGTTGGATCCCTCTCGAAAGTGATCCTGAGGTACCGTACAGCTACTAGTCATCTTGGACATTCAAATATTGCTTACTTCCATTCGTCGATAACCCGCTCTGATTAGCTTTTTAACGATGTCCGTATATTGGTCATTTCTTTATTTATAGCCGACTCAAAGATCCTTCTAGTGGGCACGCAAAGTTGGCCTAGTCGGATCAAAGTTCGTAGATGTATACGGCCTGGACGATGATGTGCGTATGCGTTTCATCAAAATTCCATATACTAGCTAATGTGGACTGTTCGCCAGCTACTCGGTTTTGTCCCCCAGCCAGTCAAGGCGGTCATCTTACTTTTCCCGATCCGCGATAAACTCGAAAAACTCAGAAAAGACGAAGAGGCTCAGATCAAAGAAAAGGGTCAGGTTCCAGTCGACCCAACAGTGTTCTGGATCAAGCAGACCGTACGTCCCATCCCTTCTCTTGGTGAAGCCCGTTGTATTCGAGCGTATGTGGGAGGGCAGATCTCGAACGCATGCGGCACGATTGGCCTGCTGCATGCCCTAATAAATGTAAGGTCGACCAGATAAACCATCAGGTGAGATTGATGGTTCGCTTGTAGGCCCAAGTTGTATATGAGCCCGGAAGCCCGATCACCCAGTTCATCGACGCTTGTCAATGTAGGTAACACGGTCTACATCCCAAAGTGCCTAACAGCCCTCGACAGATAAGACGCCGTTAGAGCGTGCCAAATTCCTCGAATCAACAAAGATTTTCGCGGACATTCATGCTGCCACTGCGGCCGGTGGACAGACTGATCCCTCTGCCAATCTCAATACAGATCTGCACTTTACCTGTTTCGTGCAGGCCCCCGAAGCATCTGCGCGTGAGGCAGAGGTCGAGACTGACAAGCAACGTCTGATCGAATTAGATGGTGGCAGAGCTGGGCCCGTCGATCGGGGTGAGTCGACGGATCTTTTAAAGGTACGCGTTGCTTGTCACTATCTATCTCGTATCCAACTGTGCATTTTCTTAGGACGTGGCCAAGTACGTTAAAGAGCAGATCATTCCCAAGGCACCGAGCTTGGAATTTAGTCTCATCGCGCTGGCTGGTGAGCCTGCTGAACCAGTTCCGTCGGAAGAGTAAGGAGTTGTACGTTACTATGGTATGATATTATCATGTGATATCTCGGTGATAGCTTCGGTTGGAGGCGTCGCGACTCGCGACAGATGAATTTTCAACCAAAAAAGGAAAATACGAAAAGTGACACGATTTTTTTGTATCGTGCAAGATTCATGCGAGAGCGCATATAACTCGTATCGTCATCCCTTCGTTCTTTTAGTCCTTCACCTTCGTTAAGAAACAAAATCAAAAGGGGGATCAGATGTCCTCGGATACCTTCCAAGACTCTCCGTATCACGTCGTCATCGTCGGTGCTGGCATCGCTGGCTCAGCACTCGCTCATGCACTCTCAGCCGCAGCATCTACCTCTCGTACCGCACCGCTCCGCATAGCCCTTCTCGAGCGCTCCCTTGCAGAACCCGACCGCATCGTCGGCGAGCTTCTCCAGCCCGGCGGCGTTGCAGCTCTGCGCTCCCTGGGCCTCGGCGCGTGTCTCGACGACATCGACGCGATCCCCGTGCACGGCTACGCCGTCCTCGACGCGGGCGACACGGTGCACATCCCGTACCCCGACCGCGCCGAAGGCCGCTCCTTCCACCACGGCCGCTTCGTCCAGAAGCTCCGCGCGCACGCCAGCGCCGCCCCCGGCGTCGACGTCCTCGAAGCCACCGTCACGGACCTGATAGAGTGCCCGCTCACCCACCGCGTGCTTGGCGTCCAGGCGCGTCGGGAGGGCGCCGAGCGCAAGGAGTCGTTCTATGCTGACCTCGTCGTCATCGCCGACGGCTGCTTCTCCAACTTCCGCAGCACGGTCATGGGCGGCAACGCCGCGTGCAAGCCCGTCGTGCGCGGCAACTTTGTCGGCGCCGTCCTCGAAGACGTGACGCTCCCGATCCCACAGCACGGGACCGTCGCACTCATCAAAGGCCACGGTCCCGTGCTCTTATACCAGATTGGGCAGCACGATACCCGCATCCTCATCGACGTCAAAAACCCTCTCCCGTCCGACCTCAAGGTGAGAAAGCGCGCATGCGTGTTTATTTTTGCGTCTCTCCCTGATTGCTCGTCGACTCGCAGAACCACATCCTCACGCAAATCGTCCCGCAACTGCCCGCGTCGCTGCACGTGCCGATCCACACAGCGCTCTCCAAAGACCGTCTCCGGCGCATGCCCAACTCGTTCCTCCCGCCCGTTGAACAGGGCGGACGGCACGCCAAGGAGGGCGTCGTCCTCCTCGGCGACGCGTGGAACATGCGCCATCCGCTCACGGGCGGCGGCATGACCGTCGCCCTCTCAGACGTCGTGCTCCTTGCGCCGATGCTCGTCGCTGTGCCAGACCTCGCTGACTGGCACGCCGTTGCGGAGGTGCTACACCGCTGGCACTGGGCGCGCAAACCGCTCGCGGCGACGATCAACATCCTTAGCATCGCGCTGTACGACCTCTTTGGTGCAGATGGTACGTCGCTGTTTCTGGTGGTCACCGCTGCAACGCATATTGACCCTATGGGGAAAACGGAAATAATAGACCAATATCTCGCCATTCTGCGAACCGGATGCTTCAAGTACTTTGAGTGTGGTGGTGAATGCATTCGTGGTCCGGTCTCCTTACTCTCGGGGTGAGTCTCTTTCTGGTGCCTTTCAATTTTCACCCTCATGTAATTGTCGAAAATCACTAGTCTCGCACCAGATCCCGTCTTGCTCTTCAATCATTTCTTCTCTGTGGCGGTGTACGCCGTCTGGGTCGTCTTTACACATCCGCGGCGCGTGCATGTTTCGGAAGATGAGAAGCCCAGGCTGGCCAAGCCCACGCTCGTAGAATACCCGGCACTGTGTGTCACCGCTGTGCGGGCCGTGAGTGGTCTCCTCAATCCATTTGTGCGGCTCCTGACTTGGATTTAGTTCTGGACGGCGATCGTTGTATTTACGCCATTGTTATGGACCGAGATCCGCTGGTGGTAGCGTGTCTACGCATGCTGAGCTGAGCGGATTATCTTGCTCGCTCACTGGATACCTCCTGCCCGCGCACCATTGTTCGTGTACCTATGCAATCTAGACTAATGTGATCGATACCCTTAGAAGACTGCGATTGAGCGCTGAGCAGTGCAGAACTGGAGTGAGTCTCTGTACGAGTTGGTCATCGTGCCTATGCGTCACTCCGCTCCGCCCGTGCGGCCGGACAGGCGCTACTTCTCTTTATGGGGTCCGGCCCTTGCTAATGACGGGCTACGGGCCGAGTACTCGGTGGGCAAGCTTAGTTTATCCCCTTGTCAACGACACCATATCTTTTGAAGTTGGATTGGCATGCAGGTGATCTCTGAGCCTAGAGCATCGTAACAATCGCAGCAGAGAGGTGATTATACTTTACGACTCTGACCTTACTTCAAAATCCGCTGTGCCAATTCCACACTTTTCTTGCTCACCGTCGAGCGAATCCTTCCTTGAATCCTTCCGTCAATACTTATATTCCGTACATATGGACTTAGGTGAATGTAGCGTAACTAATTCCGTCTGACGAACGTGCTGTCAAGATTTTTGTTGTATGATAGTACAGTAGTGCCCCAACTGTGACTTGGACACGGTCGCTTTGTACAGAATATAGCTGATGCATAAGGTCATAATCCATATATCTCATACTGCATGGCTTTTGGCTAGAACCATAGTAGGTTCACAGTGATATGCATATTGCAATTGCATACACTCAACATACCGTATTGACGAATTATACACGAATCTCAAGATACAGGTGTGAGGGAGGCCGTTACTACTTTTATGGAGACGTGAATCAAGACGTGAATGGTAAGGAGACTGACGACGAAACGTGCCAGCCGGGCCGGGTTGGAGAGTGGGGGTCCTTAGGACTCGGAACAGTCCCAGGATTTAGTAGGTGCCCCGAGGTCAAGTGGTCAGCGATACGCAAATAGGATGAGATCGGAGCGTAGAGTGCCAGGTCGTGGGAGTCGAGAGGACAGTAGTGTTCCTAGGAGGGTCTAGGTCGAAAAGCGGGGGGCGCTGCCAGTTGTGCGCGTCTACGATGGCGGTGCTATGGTAGTATAAGCCTGAGGTCGTTCGCAGTGCTCAGCGCTATCAGGGCCAGTACCCGCTGTGGGTGTTCCCCCACCTTCCCTCTGCCTCCACCACTAAACAATATACTACTTCGACGGACTGTTCAAACATGCGTTCTACGTCATTTCAAACCATCCTTGATGCGGCTCTCGCCGATTATGCCAACCAGATCGGGATCGACCCAGCCAAGCATCCCTCTGCTGACCGCCTTCAAGCCTGCCACTCTCCCGATGACGTCCTTAAGCTACTCGAAGACAAGGCGAACGAATTCAAAGACTACCGAGACGGAAATCGCAAGTTGATCGACTGTCTTAAACCTGTAGTGAACGTCATCCATGCGTTTTCTGGTGTTCTTGGAGAAGTCGTTAGCTTCGTGAGCTGAATACTCCCATTCATGTTCGCATTTTCGCTGACCTGCTACTACCAGGTTCCGTTCCAGCCAGCAAGGGCGATCTTCGCTGGCGTGGATATTCTCCTCACAGTACGTATACTCTGACATTTTCCGAACACACAGCCTCACAATATCTGGACACTACCATGGCAGGCAGCCAGCGGTGTTAGCTCGAGCTACGACGCGCTCGTTGACTTGTTTGAATGCATTGGAAATTTCCTCAAACGCCTTCGGATCTACACCGATCTCCCATCGACTCCTTCAATGATGGATATAGTCGTAAAGATCATGGTCGAGCTACTCTCCGTGCTCGCTCTCGCTACTAAACAGACCAAGCAGGGCAGATTCAGTAAGTGGGTCCTTGTCTTCAATGCTCGATAGCTCAACATAGCGCAGAGAAATTTGCAAAAAAGCTGTTAGGAGATAGCGAGATCGAGGCTGTCCTGCAGCGATTGGACCGTCTCACCCAGGAAGAAGGTCGGATGACTATGGCCCAGACTCTGGAAGTGGTTCACGGCCTTATGGGTGCCATGAAGGTGGTCATGAACGGTACGTAATGTTTGCCCAGCTGGTCACAGTCATTAAAGTGAGTTGTCTGGTAGATGGAAAGGCGTCAATGGATGGTATCTGGAAGGCTCTGGGTACGATGCAGCAAATGGCGAATGATATAAACAAGATCAGGCGTTAGTTATTCGGGGGTTCCTCCACTGAGGGCCGACGGCGCTAAAGCTAGTTGCAGGTGACCAGCTGCAAAAGGAGTCCCGAACTTGGCTCTCCCCCCCAGATCCGTCGCCGAACTACAACACTGCATGCGAAACCCAGCAAGACGGGACTACCACGTGGTTTTTCCAGGGAAGCGTCTTTACTGAGTGGAACGCGAAGGATCCCCTGTTGTGGATCCACGGAAAGCGTGCGTTTCTGATACCGGCCTTGTGACAGATCCTGATTCCTTTCCCTCTCTGTAGCGGGTTCTGGAAAAAGTATTCTGATGTATGTGTCATGTCTCACCGCATTCGATCATATTTACTCACGGAATCTACTAGGTCGTCAATTATCCGAGAGATCGACCGAATGCGCAAGGCGGGATTAGCATCTATGGCCTACTATTATTTCGACTTTAGGGACACTCAGAAGCAACACAAACGTGGTCTTCTCG
Source organism: Lactarius deliciosus (assembly GCA_021525775.1). NCBI lineage: Eukaryota > Fungi > Basidiomycota > Agaricomycetes > Russulales > Russulaceae > Lactarius > Lactarius deliciosus. The sequence continues at coordinate 351,932 of JAKELK010000008.1, forward strand.
CTTCTCTCCTCTCCCAACTCAGTGCCGAGTCCGATTCCTGCTATCATATTTTGTCCCAGCTATATTCTGCTCACGCCGGAGGCACACGTCAACCATCCGATCGAGCGCTCTCAGATTGTCTTGTCGAAATGCTCGAAGTTCAAGGACAACCTGCGATGTACATCATTATAGATGCTCTCGATGAATGCCCCAACACCTCCGGGATGCCGACCGCGCGCGAAAAGGTGCTCGAGTTTCTGGCGGATCTCGTCGATTTACAACTCCGGAATGTACATATATGTCTTTCTAGTCGCCCAGAGTTCGACATTCGAAATTATCTTGAACCCCTGAAGCCGTTGAGTGTGTCGCTCGATGATGAAACCGGACAAAAGGCAGACATATTGGGATACATCACGTCGGTCGTACATTCTGATCGGAGGATGCGGAGGTGGTCCGCAGAGGATAAGCAGCTGGTTATTAGTACACTCTCAGACAAGGCTGATGGGATGTAAGCAATTCCTCTCATGGTTTCTCGTAACAATCGCTCAACAAGTGGTGTAGGTTCAGATGGGTTTATTGCCAGTTGGAGATTCTGCGCCGGTGCTTTCCTTCGAATATCCGAGGTACTTTGGTTGGCCTTCCAAAGACGTTGGACGCAACGTATGAACGGACATTACTCGGAATCGATGAAGAGAAGTGGCAGATCGCGCACCGGCTCTTCCGGTGTCTCGCTGTTTCTGTTAGACCACTTCGCGTTGAGGAGCTCGCGGAGGTTACAGCAATTCGGTTCGATGAAGGAGCAATCCCCCAGTTTGATGCAGGTTGGCAACTAAGCAACGCGGAAGAAGCTGTACTTTCCGCATGCTCCAGTCTCATCATCATTACCAACGAGAACGGGTCTCAAATCGTTCAATTTGCCCATTTTTCCGTCAAGGAATTTCTGACATCTGACCGCCTCGCCACCACGAGCGAGAATCTCTCTCGCTATCACATTTCCCCCCGGTTGGCACACACGACTCTCGCACAAGCCTCTCTTGGCGTCTTACTCCAGCTCGACGGTCGCATCGACAAAGAGAGTATTGGGGAGTTTCCGCTTGCAGATTATGCTGCGCAACACTGGTTTGACCACTGCAAGCTTGGGGACGTGTCGCCGACGATCCAGGATGCCACGAAGTGCCTGTTTGATCGAGAGCTGCCACACTTCTCTGCGTGGGTCTGGATATGTAACATTGACGACCCCTGGCAAAAGCCCATGTCTACGAAGAATCCAGTGCGACCAGAGGCCACCCCATTATATTATGCCATACTTTGTGGTTTTCTCTGGCTTATCGAACACCTAATCGTCACCTACCCAGAGGATGTCGACGCCAGGGGTGGGTTTCATGAGACCCCGTTGCTCGCAGCTGTCAGGAAGGAAGATGTCAACGTTACGTCGCCACCACATCACCATGATGGTGTGTATGTCCCGCTGGAGAATGGGGGCACAAATTCACTGCACCGAGAATCGCCTAGTGAACGCGTCGACATTGTGCGGTCGTTACTCGAGCATAACGCAGATGTCAATCTTCCAAACAAAGCAGGCAAGACTCCATTGGACCGGGCATCGGTGCTTGGAATACACGAGATCTCACGGCTACTTGTCGAGCGGGGTGCGAATGCGCACTCGAGGGATGAGGGCGGCTGGACCCCACTTCAGACAGCATCGCACAGCGGACATCTTGGTATTGTTAAGTTCTTGATTAGCAGCGGGGCAGATGTGAACGCTCAGGACAATAATGGTTATACTCCTCTGCATTGGGCGTCGAGGCGCGCGCACATCAATATCGTCGAATTTCTTGTTCAACACGGTGCAGATGCCAACAAGAAAAATATGGACAAAGCGACCCCCTTGGGCCTTGCGTCGTTGAACGGGAAAGTCGAGATTTCACGGCTACTTGTCCAAGGCGGCGCAGATGTGCAGGCCCAGGACAAGAACGACTGGACCCCGCTGAAGACAGCGTCTCACAAAGGACATTTGGATGTCGCCCGGTTTTTAATCGACAGCGGTGCAGACATAAACTCTCAAGACAATGACGGTTGGACTCCTTTGCATTCGGCGTCGTCAGAGGGGCACATCGATATCGTCGAATTTCTTATTCAACAAGGCGCGGATGTCGACGAGAAAAATAACAGCAAAGCGACCCCGTTGTGCGTGGCGTCGTCGAGTGGGAAAGTCGAGATTTCACGGCTACTTGTCCAGGGAGGTGCAGATGTGCAGGCCCGAAACGAGGACGACTGGACTCCACTTCAGGCAGCGTCGCACAAAGGGCATTTGGATGTTACTCGGTTCTTAATTGATAGCGGTGCGGACGTAAACTCTCAAGACAATGATGGTTGGACTCCTTTGCATTCGGCGTCGTCAGAGGGGCACATCGATATCGTCGAATTTCTTATTCAACATGGCGCGGATGTCAACAAGAAAAATAACAGCAAGGCGACCCCGTTGCACTGGGCGTCGTTCAACAAGAAAATCGAAATTTCACGGCTACTTGTCCAGGGCGGTGCAGATGTGCAAGCCCGGGACAAGGACGGCTGGACTCCCCTTCAGGCAGCGTCGCACAAAGGGCATTTGGATGTTGTCTGGTTCTTAATTGATAGCGGTGCGGACGTGAACGCTCAGGAAAACGAAGGCTGGACTCCTTTGCATTCAGCAGCACGCAATGCCCATTTTGACGTTGTGAAGCTCTTACATGAACGTGGCGCGGATGTCAGCATTCGTAATGACAGCGATAGGACACCCTTGGACCTGGCAATCGAAAATGGGGACCCTCAGGTTGCGGACTTCCTATCTGGATCCATGACAGGTTCGGTCATGTCGCTGGACGGCAAGACGAATACAACACCGTCAACTATCGGCCCACAGAATAGTCCCCCCAATGTCGTGCACCTGCCAGAGAAACACGAAAAAGCCGCAACATCCGACGACGACGAACAGCCCTCGCTATTTACTGCGTCAAAAAAGGGACAGCTCGACGTTGTGCGGTCGTTACTTGACCGTGGTTCTGATGTCAATGAATGGTATAACGATCGCGCGACCGCGCTGGATGCAGCATCAACGTCTGGGCATCTCGAGGTAGTAAAATTATTGATCGAGCGCGGTGCAGATGTGGACCCTCGAGACAGGGATGGCTGTACTCCGTTGATCTCTGCGTCGTTACGTGGATACTTGGAGATCACGCGAATATTACTCGACCACGGTGCCGATGTGAATGCACAAACTAGAGGCCACGGTACCGCGTTGCATCTCGCATCATTGAGTGCGGAATTCGAGACCACCCGGCTCTTACTAGAACGTGATGCGAATGTGGGCGTACGGAACTCCGACGGGGAGACGCCAAGGGAAGTAGCACAACGAATGGGACACCGCAGGATTGTGGAGCTGCTGTCGGGCTTTGGAAAACACGACCAGGTCACCTAGAGGTGCGATTTGTTTATTCAAGTAATGTTCGATTCGTACCGCGTGACTGTCATTGCTATAGTCGCCATGAGGGCTACTAGGGGCAAGGCTAGGGATCGTCACAGTAATTCGCCACATATAATCTAGCTCAAGATCTAGCTACTATTCGATTACTAAGCACCTTGCTAAGCACACATACTTTTCTCCCTGTGTCAATGACCTCCGTCTGTGTCCCGTCTACTTCTCTGCGTTTCATGCAATTTCATGCTCTCACTTCTTTTACAAATTATCTACGCTTCTCCTTGGATTAACATCTATAGCTGGTCTGAGGCGAAGCGAGGAATGAGCGAAGGCTTAGAGCATAGTCTTTGCGCGAGCGGACAGGGCGGCACGTGCCCATCTTCTTCCTCCGTGCCGCCACCTGTCCACCCATATTCTCAGCCGGTTCAAAGAACCGTGTCTTTTTATTTTCTAAAAAATATAAATATTCTCCGTTAGCCCTAAACGCATTCCCAACCACGACAACCTTCCAAACCTTTAAACTCTCCAAAATATGCCACGCATCCTTGAAGACCCAACCCGGGCGGTTTGCCCAAGCTTCGAAAGTGTGGAATGGGACTTCCTACGGCAATCAATGGTCGACTCCCACCAAGGGGTCGTCCCCCTGACCCCCGAGGAGGCCACCCAGAGACTCAAAGACGCCTGGGCCCGTGAAAACGGTGCCAAGGTCGCCGCATGGGATGCCCAGGTCGAGCAGGACCGCGCTGAGCAAGCAGAACTGGACAGGCTGGCTCAGGAGGAGGCTGACGCCCAGTCGGCACAGCGTCAGAAAGAGACTGAAGACCAGCTTCGGGAGGCAGAGAGGAAAAAGCCTAAGTTCAATGATTTCGACCCTGACCGCGTTATCGGTGATTGGATTGAAGCGAGACCTGCCCCATATGCCATCAACAAACTGAACAACCTTGAATATGTCGAACTCGACTACTTCACGGCAAAAGGCTGCAATGAGGCCAGCGCCGACGCGAGCAACCTCACCGGCCAAGACACCCTTGCGTTCACTCAGCTAGATGGCACCATATCAGTGAGACCCCTGGCCGCGGTTAGATCCTCAAGGAACATCAGAAACGACGAGGACCTCAGCTGGGAAGAGATGCTACAAGGAAAGAACGTGATGCTCCGCTTCATAGCAAAGTCCAACACGTGGCCACGGACCCATGCCCTATCCATGGCAGCTTTCTTCGTCGCCCTAGAGTTACACTCAAGATCGTCACAGATAAATGGCAAGCGTGCTCTCCTCCTCTACCAGAGCCGAACCAGACGCGAGTGGTTCGCAGCCCTCAAACGTGACGAAGGCTTCAACATAGAACACATCGGGGAAGGCCTCCTCCGGACTGCCACGGACGAGGTTGATCGCCAGGTCCAAAGGGAGGAATTTGACCAGGTACGAATACACACGCCCCAAATATCATTCACCCGCTAACTGCGCCTTCCCCCCCCCCCCCCCCCCCTTTACAAACTCTTCGTCCCCTCAAAATGTCCACCCCTGGCACACCGCACCTCACCGCCCATGCTCTACCTGCTACACCATAACCCCTGGCCACTTTGCCACCTGCCCATGCTGTTTCCTTGCCACCCTGCCTCGCTAACCTCATGCCCTCTCGCCGAAATGCTGTGCTGCCCATCGCCATGCTACCACCCGCTTTGCCATCACCGCCATCATCCACTGCCTCCTGCCACACTGCCATCGACCCGCCAATCCAGTTCCGCAAGTCGGTGCATATAGCAATAGACTCCCCTGACAGGCGTCCCTCCTCCAGGCGCCATCGTGAACGTGATCACAGGGTGCATAGCCGTGCCCGTTCCCCATCACCACGTCATGGCGAGGCGTCGAGAAAACGCTACCGTTCCCGATCCCCGCAGGGCTCCTCGTCGGACCGCCTGGAGAAGCGCTCCAGGGGCAACCCCGGGCGTGTCAAACGCAAGAAATCCGAGTTTTTTCCGTCCGGCGCAGGCCCACGTGGGGGCGTCTGCGCCATTTGTCTCGGTTGCCACAAACATGTTTTCGCCAGATGTGAAGGGCCCAAGTTATGGGACGGTACAGCAGCAGGCGCCAGGAAAAACGAGCAGGGAAAGCTGGTCGCGGCCGATGGCTACCCCCTCTGCTTCGACTGGCAAGTCCCGAGGGGTTGCTCCTCCTCCAGCCACCCCGACCGGCACAGGTGCTCAGGATGCGGAAAAAACCGGTCATGGGGCTCAGGCATGCCCTCGAGCGGAGAAGGCTTGAACCCCTCACTTCCTACAACGGTGACGTCTGGGCCGCAGAACTCGCGCGCCTTGGCCTGCTCGACAGATACCCGTCCCTACTCCAAGGCTTGGCCAGCGGCTTCCACCTCGGTATCCCAGACATCCAAACCACCTATACCCCGCGGAACCACAACTCGCTCAGACTCCTACCAAACATATACAATGAGATCCTCGAGCGCGAATTCACAGCCGGCCGATACATCGGCCCGTTCACCCAGGCGCAACTGGAAGCCAAGCTGGGCCCCTTCCAGTCCTCACCCCTCTCGCTCGTCCCCAAGACATCCAAACCGGGCAAATACCGGGCGGTGCACGATTTCTCACATCCGCACAACCCCCTCCCCGGGACCTTTTCAATCAACTCACGCATTGACAGCGAGGACTTCCCATGCACCTGGGGCACGTTCTCCGCTGTTTCCCTCATCATTGCTCGCCTTCCCCCAGAGTCACAGGCTTCCGTGCGCGATGTTGCCGAGGCGTACAGGACCATTCCCGCGGCCCCCTCCCAGTGGCCTGGCCTCGTCATCCGCCTGCAAGCAGATGACAGCTTCGCCATCAACGTATGCAACAATTTCGGCCTCACGTCCACTGGGGGGGTATACGGGACCGTTGCCGATGCCGGCGCTGATGTGCTCCGAGGCCACGGCATCGGCCCACTGGCGAAATGGGTCGACGACCACATTTTCTTCAGAGTCCCACGCCGGCATTTGGACAGCTACAACGCGAAGCGCGCTGACTGGAACCGCGAGATCCTCGCCCATGGTGGCCGCAGGCAGAGCGGCAGCCACCTGTGGTACGGTGGGAAGGACCTCCCGGATGGCCCCTCGGAAGAATTCACCGAGGATTGCGGTGCTGCGCTGCAGGACTTGTCCGGGGTGTCCCCTCGCTCCCCAGAGGACGAGCGTTTTGCCTATGCGGACACTGACATCGACGCCGTCTCGCAACGACTCGGCATTCGGTGGGAACCCACCAAGTCGGTGTCGTTCAGAACTGAAGTCCCATACCTCGGGTTCAGTTGGAACCTGCGCACGCTCGTCGTCCGGCTGCTGGAGGAGAAGAGAGTCCGCTATCTGGCTGCTATTGTCGAATGGGAGAACAAACGCACGCACAACCTCGTCGAGACGCAGAAACTGTACGGCAAATTACTCCACACGTCGCTGGTCCTCCCAGCAGGACGTGCTTACCTCACCAGCATGGAGGCCATGCTGGGCACTTTCCACGATCGTCCTTTCGTCCCACATACCCCACCCCGCGACACTCAAAATGACCTCGGGTGGTGGAAACTCCAACTCAGTAAACCAGAGATCGCCTGCCCCATCCCCGAACCCCGACCCCTCACAGACTATGGCGCATACTCTGACGCAAGCTCCGGGGTCAGTATCGCAATCACCATCGGCCCGCGGTGGCGAGCATGGCGCCTCATCCCTGGCTGGAAAGCCCAGGGACGGGACATCCAGTGGGCCGAGGCAATCGGTTTCGAACTCCTTGTCATCTGCCTTTGCGATTTGTTTAGCGAAGGCAAACACATCCTGGTCCATGGGGACAACAGAGGCGTCGTCGAAGGATGGTGGAAAAAGTCCAGTGCGAATAAACCCACCAACCGCGTCTTCCGCCGCATACTCCGATTTACAGAAGCTCGCCAGCGAGCGATACACACAAAATATATCCCCAGTGCGCTCAACCCTGCCGACGCCCCTTCCAGGGGTGTCTACCCCTCCTCCGGGCTCCTGCTCCCTCCTGTCGTCGTCCCAGAAGAAGTTCGCCCATTCCTTGCCGACGTCTGACCCCCAGAGCTGGGCGAAGGAAGCGGCCATCAGGCGCCTTGTCCGGGCGCGTGACCAACCCCCACCTCCTGAGGCCGAGTCGAGGAGCGCTAAACGGCCAAAAACCCTCGACACGAGGACACGCCACCTCCCCATCCCACCCACCACGACCCCGCATAAAACCCCGACCCCATACCGGCAGGGGCTCACCCCCATCCCCTCTGTCCTGCGCCCACACTGCTATGCCAAGGACCGCCTCAGGATGTGGACGCCGGTCTACACTCGCTCAACCACACCCAACTCCCACATTCTCGACGAGACGGAGCGAGAACGAGTAAAAGACACTATGCTACACGCCTGGGAGGAGGACACACGCACGGCATATGGCGCCGGCCTGCTGATGTGGCACATTTTCTGCGACGAGAAACACGTCCCCGAGCGAGAGAGGGCGCCAGCGAGCCAGGAGCTGCTGTCAGCCTTCGTGGCCCACATGGCGATAGCTTACTCCGGCAAGACCGTATCTGGCTACCTGAGCGCCATTCGAGCTTGGCACGTCTTACACTCCGTGCCATGGGCCCTGGAGAAGGCAGAAATGGACACCATGCTGCGGGCCGCCAACAAACTAACCCCCAGCACCTCAAAGGCGAAACAGCGGCTCCCATACACGCCCGACTTCATAGTCGAGGTGGGGAAACACCTCAATCCAGAAGAACCGCTGGACGCCGCAGTTTTTGCCTGTCTCACCTCCTGCTTCTACGCCTCCGCCCGCCTCGGTGAGTTCACCGTGCGCACCATCGGAAGCTTCCGCCCCAACACACACATCACCCCCCGCAATTTATCATACGACCAGGACCACAACGGACTCAAAGTTACAGTCCTGCATCTACCTTCCACGAAAGCGGCCCCTGCCGAAGGCGAGGATGTCTTTTGGGCGACGCAGCTAGGCGGTTCCGACCCCACGGCAGCCCTCCTGAACCACCTACGGGTCAACCAACCACCCGAGACATCGCATTTCGTCACGTATCGGGTCCAGAACGCCAAGCGGCCGCTCACCAAGTCCAAATTCCTTGAGAGGGTGGGCAAGGCCGCCCGCGCTGCCGGCCTCGAGCCACTGCAGGGCCACGGCATCCGGATTGGGTCGACCTTGGAGTACCTCCTCCGAGGCATGCCATTCGACGTGATGAAGGCAAAAGGACGATGGGCGGGAGATTCCTTCCTTTTATACCTACGCAAACACACCATCATCATCGCCCCCTACATCCAAGCTGCCCCCGTCGTCCACGACGCCTTCATCCGCTACTCCATGCCCCCAGTACGATAAGCTGTCCTGAATCGGTATCGCCTTTTACCCCCTGAAAACCTCTAGCGCGAAGGGTAAGCTGCAATCCTGCCTCTTCCTATTCCTTGGGGGTGCCGAGTCTCATTCGACGCGTCATCGTCATTCCTAGCAGGTCGGGTGTCGCGACCTCGCCTCAGACACCAAAACCCCAGTTCTTCGATCGAGAAGCACTTCGTGCTTCCGCCCAGTCTCTACTAGCCCGCCACGTATTTACTTAATCACACGCTCCCATGTACATGCCTACCCCGCTGCTACCGTCCAGATACCCCGTTGTCTGACAATGACACGCATTTGTTTTCTCTCTCCACCGTTTCCCGTGTCTTTGCGCCGGTTCCCATTACCGTCCGCGCAACCGCTTTGTCCCCACCCGGCGCCACACGGGCATGCTCCCACGGAAGCCAAAGTAAGCGACTCGCAAAGATAGCCGGTCTGAGGCGAAGCGAGGAATGAGCGAAGGCTTAGAGCATAGTCTTTGCGCGAGCGGACAGGGCGGCACGTGCCCATCTTCTTCCTCCGTGCCACCACCTGTCCACCCATATTCTCAGCCGGTTCAAAGAACCGTGTCTTTTTATTTTCTCCCACCCACCACTCCCTTTCCTTCTCGCAAAACGCCAAAGGGTCGATGAAATGGCGTTTTTTGGTGCCCCTTGCTTGCCGGCGCATCTCGGGTTTTTCCCACCCGCCCGGTCGCGACCTCGCCTCGGACACCAAAACCCCAGTTCTTCGATCGAGAAGCACTTCGTGCTTCCGCCCAGTCTCTACTAGCCCGCCACGTATTTACTTAATCACACGCTCCCATGTACATGCCTACCCTGCTGCTACCGTCCAGATACCCCGTTGTCCGACAATGACACGCATTTGTTTTCTCTCTCCACCGTTTCCCGTGTCTTCGCGCCGGTTCCCATTACCGTCCGCGCAACCGCTTTGTCCCCACCCGGCGCCACACGGGCATGCTCCCACGGAAGCCAAAGTAAGCGACTCGCAAAGATTACTCGTTACATCCCCAGCACCGGGTGCCGGACCGGGTAAATGTCCCGAACTTGGAGAGTGTGGGAACGATGCTCGCCACTCGCGTGTTTCACCTGTGATTCGTATCCACAATCCCGCGAACGAGAGGAAAAACGAGGGGCAGGAGGCGACACAGTCAGGGAAATCGAAATTTAAAAAGAAAAAGGAACGAAGGAACGAAGGAAAAAACGTACTCAGAGCGCAGTGAGGGCGCGCATAGCGTTCCCACCCGCACTCTGCACGAGCGTGCACAGGATGACCTCCAGCACGTCGGCGACCGCGCGGAACGGGCCCGCCTCGATGCCCGTCACCGCCCACGCACGCACGCAGGCCGATCGAGATGGCGAACACGATGTTGCGTGCGACGGACATGCGTCTGCCAGGTTGCGGTCGATCTCGTTGCCATATCTTTGGACAGCCCACGGTACATTCCTCTGGGGTGCATTCGGTCAGGAATCTGAAGTGCCTGGAATGAGAAGGAGTGAGACTCGGATTTTGGAGGGGGGAAAAATACACTTTTACTTGTCACCGATCTTCTCGATATTGAGCAGGCCACAACGGGTTCCGACGTCCGATTAAATCTTCTACGCGGTTCACAATTGCCTCGCCCACTGCGCGCATGATGCGGTTGTTGTCCCATTTGCGTACCCACCGGAGCCTAGATACGTTGGCTTTAGCTGTTCCTTGTTGCAACGCAGCGCAGGTTAGAGGGGTCGGTAACTGGCACACCTAGCACACTAGCACACCAAACGAGGTAAACGAATGTATATTAGATAGACATAATAAAACCACTTGCCTAGCACACCAAACGAGGTAAACGAATGGGGTGCCAGACGTACACAGAGCCTTCTTAAGTACATCGTAAGGAACGAGTAAAGACTGTAACTACACGTGAAAGAATATGCGGAAGCCCGCAGTCCGTTAGAAACGATCGAGGGATTGTCCCTGATCATACTCAGTAAGGATCGTGTTGCGAGACTAAGCTCGCGTCTCATCTCTTCTTATTCCACACCGCCAGGGCATCCACTGACTCACAGAACGATACGATCACGCACGTATCCGCACATGAGGTGCAGACGATGCCCGACACCGATGCGGGGTCGACCTCCGACGCCGAGAGAACTCGCGCGTGGACTCACCGTATCCCAACATCTCCCCCTGATCAGACAATCCACGACTGCCTTGGGAGACTCACACGCCAACATTGGCGAACCATCCGCGTCAAGCCGAGCCCATCAAGAACTCCGTGGAATCGAATTTCCACGCGCGGGAGGCCGTTTCGAGGCCGTACAACGCCTTCTACAGGCGGTAACTCGAACCCGAGTCCCCTGTCCAGCAACATGAAACCTCGTAAGTGCTCCACTTAAAATATTTCCCGAGCACGCCGTTGAGACGCAGACTGCACAACCCTCTTGTGCCAGTCCTCTAGCGCGGCCGACGCTGGTAGCTAATGCAGCGACTCAACGCACGCGACAAATACGAGAAGGTTTCATCAACTTATCTGGGATATGCGTGTATCCCATGCCACCTTTGCACGGTGCGTCCTTCTTTTCTTTCAATTAATGACCCATTCTGACTTAACGGATCTGCGACCGGGCGGGAGTTCCATCACTCCCGGACTTCGCTCTCGACCAGCGCGGCTCATCGCGCGGCCATCTCACTCCCACCCACGCGCCTCCCGCCACTCTCCATCTCCGCAGAACGCACACGCGTTCCGCATGACTGGCCACGACTTCGCCTACACGAGCGACAACCGGCGACTCCGCGTGACCGAGTCGTCAACCTCGTATGCCTCGTTACCCACGCTGATACAACGCAGGCTGAACATACAGGCTAGAGGCATGACTCGAACGCCGAGACACACCCGCCGTCTCACGCAGTAGCCACGCACGCTGCATCCGATCGGCGTACCCTTCCGACAGGTCAGGCAGCAACTTCAGGACACGATCTGCGATGCGCGGAATACTACGACGTCGCGGCGGTGTACGGAGCCCGGCAACCAGTCGCTCAGGTGTATAGGGGAGAGGAGTTGAGGTGGTAAGGGGGTGGTGATCCCGGTCGCCCAGACGGTCGATCAGAGTCGATCCGTCTTAGCTTACAGTAAGGACACAATATATTTATGTCATTCACTTCACCGTCCGAGCAGGAAACCGATGAAGGAACGTGTGCAGTCAACACAGGTGACGCCGCGGCTGCCGGGTTAGGTGCAGCGCGTGCTGGACTTTGAATAACGGGGGCTTGCGCGCGGAATGGCGCAGGAGACGCGGGTGCAGGGCGTGGCTCGACACCCTGCAGGGACTGAATAATAAGATGCTCTCGTCGACGTTTACATCCCAGAACGATCTCAGAGAGTGGGTATATGTGTCCCACAGCCGGTAGCCCAAACTTTCCGGCTCATACCCAACGAGCGTTGCTTCAAACGGCATTCGCATCCCACTTGCGACGCTCGCTGACGATGCACTATGGCATCCAACAATATAAACAAAAGCTCTTCAATTACTCAGAGAAGTACATGGACGTTTGCCTCCTTGTTCGAATCGGAGTCGCTTTCCGTACTGCTGTTTGTATTACTACCCTCCTCCTCCTCTTTTTCGGCTTCATCCTTTTTCTTCTTGCGGCAATCGCGCTGGTGATGCCCTTTCTTGTTACAATACTGGCATGTCAATGTTTCTTTTTTCTTGCCAGCGCGCGCCGCGTTAAGGGATGCCGAGGGACCACTCTTCCGACCCTCCTCGTTGAGAATGCGAGCTTGAATTCGCTGTACTTGAGGGCGGAGACGGGACCTGAAGCGAGTAGAGTCGAAGCCACTACCTCGTATGATTCGGGTAGGGCATTAAGGAGGATAAGACAGAATTGCACGTCGGAAACGCCCATGTTCGCGTTCGAGAGCTTAGCGCGAGCTTCATTCAGCTTCGCTAACTGTGGGGCAAGGGGAGAACCCTCGTCTAGTTTGACCTGCGTGAGCTCAATCCAAAGATTATACAAGGCAACGCTGCCAACGCCGCCGTAAGTGTCGCGAAGTCAGTCGAACTTCTTCTTGAAGGAAGGGAAATCTGCGTCTGATTCGACAGTCGAATACACGTCTGCCTCACAATAGAGGCGCAGATACGCCATGGACCTCTTCTGAATGAGGCCCCAGTCGTCTGCGTCCACTCCATTGGGGCAAGTGTCGTGTGATAGAATGCAGTCGACGTCGTTAAAGCTTAGAAGAGCGCTCATAATCCCACTCCAAGCATTCCAGTTCTGACCTGAGAGATGTTCGAGACGAGTGCCCGGAGGCACGATAAAGTGACTTGCGGCCGCAGTTTTGATACGCGTGGCAGACAATCCAGTTGGATTCTTGGATGAGCCACCTCCACCGGACGCACCGGGGCCAGAGCCACCGGAGCCAGCGGGAGGCGCAGGGGGTGCAGAACCACCTCCAGAGGGAGGCACAGGCGGCACAGGATGCCGCGAGGAGCCTGAGGGAGTGCCAGATGATGCCATTTATTGTATTGGGATGATTTCTGTCGCTGAGGAGCGATCAGCGACGGTACGTTGTCGAGCCAAGGTCACATGACCTCTCCAGCCCGTGTAACTGTAACGGCCAGAACGCTTCCGCGTCCTGCCTCCATATGTGCGGCTTCTACTAATACTAGTAACACGACTACTATCCCACTGGAGTGCGTGAACACATTTGCTGGGCAACACCACTATGCGACAAGACGCACAGGACGCACTCGGCAAGACGATGCGTTCAGAGGCATCCAGGGGATCCGCGCCAGGGAGGAGCCGCCCACAGCAGGTTCCACGGAGACGCGGGTCTGAATACCCGCCATCCGTGCTGTTTGGGGGAGTCCCTGGTTAACGCCTAGGGCGCACGGATAGGAACGCTATGGCTTAGCGTGCCTACAGGGAGTGACCCCGCCGGCATTGGCTTCGCCCCCAGCGTCCCATGTGAGTACTACTATAATAACTAGCGCGGCGCAGTTGTAACAGAGGCAAGAGCTTCGGTGGAATGACTACCGCCCGGCCTTGACACCCCAAAACCGCTCCCAACTTAATGGGCAGCAACGGCCAACCGTTCATCCGGGCCTATAGCCAGACCGAGCTCCCCCGGTCCCGCCTAACAATCATGGCCAGTAAGGCCGCATCGGGACGAACACCCGGAATGATAGAAGCGAATACCATTGCGCACAGGGATGGAGGTTTCTCCCCGCGCGTCTCCCCACGCCTGGGGTCCGTAACGCGGGTCGAGCAAGGCGTGTTAGGCCCCAGCACGGGCCTCGAGTGACTTGCGCCCCAACGCGCAGAGGTGCACCCGAGTCGGAGGTAACATAAGAGGGTGAACTCACAGTGTGAAGAACAGCGAGTAAGACTTTGACTTTTGGACAACGAGGGGCACAGGGCCCATAACCTGTTGCAACGCAGCGCAGGTTAGAGGGGTCGGTAACTGGCACACCTAGCACACTAGCACACCAAACGAGGTAAACGAATGTATATTAGATAGACATAATAAAACCACTTGCCTAGCACACCAAACGAGGTAAACGAATGGGGTGCCAGACGTACACAGAGCCTTCTTAAGTACATCGTAAGGAACGAGTAAAGACTGTAACTACACGTGAAAGAATATGCGGAAGCCCGCAGTCCGTTAGAAACGATCGAGGGATTGTCCCTGATCATACTCAGTAAGGATCGTGTTGCGAGACTAAGCTCGCGTCTCATCTCTTCTTATTCCACACCGCCAGGGCATCCACTGACTCACAGAACGATACGATCACGCACGTATCCGCACATGAGGTGCAGACGATGCCCGACACCGATGCGGGGTCGACCTCCGACGCCGAGAGAACTCGCGCGTGGACTCACCGTATCCCAACATTCCTCACCGGCGCTAAGTATTATTGCTCGATCAACTCTCCTGGAAAAACCAGTCGACAAACCTTAAGATGCCCTTTTCTGTGATGACGAGGTCAGGCTTAAATTTGAGGACGCCGGTCGACCATCACCTCAATTTGCTCCTCCTTGACTTGATTGATACATGCGAAGTTGGCCTCCTTCAATATCTCGACATTGGTCTGACTAGTTTGGGTTCGGGCGTTCAGGCAGTCTGTCACGAGGGCCACGGCCTTGAAAAGAACGAGAGGATGGACAGAGGGGAGACAAGAGGTACACCTTATATCAGGAAGTCGAAGTGCGTCGTGTCGAGTCTGTTGACATGGCGGTGCAAGAGGCAATTACTGAAGAACAAACGACAGTAAATGCGCCGATGAGCCATCCTCAGACAGGACACGGGTGTCCTCCAGACCTTCTAATACCTCGTCCATGTACTCGCCGGCCCCAGATAAATGAGCGACTCTGCAGCAAGCAGCATGGATCTCGAGATAGGCCGGGTCTGGTAAAGGGAGGTCTGAGCCCGAAGTCGTTAAGGTGATCCTGCGATCATTCATTTTGCATGAGCGAGCGAGGTACAACTCTTTAGTTGCTTTGACCGTGTAAGTATCGGGCGATCCTTCCTGTAGACCTTCAGTCTCAATGACGGTTGTCCGGGAAAAAGCACGCACCACGGCCTCAAACCAAAGCAAGAGCTTATCAAACCAATGATGGCAAGCAGAGTCTAACGTCATGACATTATCGAGAGCATGAATTCCACTTCCTTTCAACCTCTTCGGAAGGTCCTCATAGCCAAAACAGCCCAAGATGGCCCAGATCGACGCCGGATGCTCGAGCTACCGCCGCGTCGATCTGGTCGATGAGTGTAAAAGAACGGGGTTATGACAGCATACCTCGTCTTTGGAACCCGATATGTTCCCGTTGATCGAATCAGGGAAGATGTGTGCGCAGTGAGTGATGCCCATCGGCAAGTCCTCGCTCAAAACTTTGGCCTCGAGTTCATCATTTGTCACTACGGAATCAGAATCGTATCTTCCAGATACGACACATTGAAGGTTATCCCGAACAAGGGCCTTTAAAAAATCAAGCTAGGGTTTCAAAATCAAAGTCGCAACCACGGAAATGCCTCGCCACCTCCGCGCGCCTCTCAGCATCCCGCCGCCGCCGCTCGACCCGCTCACGCGTCCGCCTCTCCTCCTCCGCGCGCTCTTCCTCCTCTCGCGCCATCCGCATCGCCGCCGAACGCGCCAGGTCGCGCTCCAGCTGCACGCGCCGGGCTTCTTCTTCTTCCACGGCCTTTTTACATCCGCGGCGCGTGCATGTTTCGGAAGATGAGAAGCCCAGGCTGGCCAAACCCACGCTCGTAGAATACCCGGCACTGTGTGTCACCGCTGTGCGGGCCGTGAGTGGTCTTCTCAATCCATTTGCGCGGCTCCTGACTTGGATTTAGTTCTGGACGGCGATCGTTGTATTTACGCCATTGTTATGGACCGAGATCCGCTGGTGGTAGCGTGTCTAGGCGTGCTGAGCTGAGCGGATTATCTTGCTCGCTCACTGGATACCTCCTGCCCGCGCACCATTGTTCGTGTACCTATGCAATCTAGACTAATGTGATCGATACCCTTAGAAGACTGCGGTTTCTCGATCGATCGGTGTTTTTGGATGAAGGCTGGCACACTGGCATTGGTCCGTGAAGAAATACCTGACGATTGAGCGCTGAGCAGTGCAGAACTGGAGTGACTTGCCGAGTCTCTGTACGAGTTGCTGTTTTGCCAGTTTTGGGGTGCATCATGCATATGCGTCACTCCGCTCCCGTGCGGCTGGACAGGCGCCACTTCTCTTGGCTCTTGCTATTTCTATGTCCGACTACGGGCCTGAATTGGCGAGTATTTGGTGGGCAAGCTTGGTTTATCCCCTTATCAACTACACATTCATCACTTTTGAAGTTGGATTAGCATGCAGGCGACCTCCGAGTCTGAGCCTAGAGCATCATAATGATCGCAGCCTCCACGTACGCGTGCCCCTTCGTGCCATCCACCAGACACCTCCGACGCGCGTCCCCGTGCCACAATTTACCGCCTTGTTTCTTTACCTATTGTATACGGTGTTTCTCATCGTACTAAATGTTCGCTCGCATACATTGATACTACGTCGCCTCCGGAGTTTCCTCTATACCTTAGTAGAATTCCTCTTAACATATCCATACGACGCTGACCTTGCTTCAAATTCCGCTGTGCCAATTATAGTTGACTTGCTCATAATGCATAAGGTCATAGTGCATATATATCATACTGCGTTCGCAGTGATATGTATTTATAGTGCTTATTGCATGCACTCAACATGTGTACAACATCTGTAAAAATGGGACCTGTCAAAAGCTGTCAAAAGCGTTTGAGACCGGTCTCAAACGCTTTTGACAGGTCCCACTTTTACAGATGAACATCATGTATTGACGAATTATTAAGGTGCTATGGCCGCGAAGTGAGCTACTTGTTGACTGTACTTACATAATCCGATTCCTACAAATCCTCTGTTACCACCAGAAGAACCGACTTCATTGGAGACGTGCCAGTAGTCAGTGAATGAATGGTAAGGAAAGGAGACTCGACGAAAGTGTGCGAGCCGGGCGGGCCGGGGTGGGCCGTGGAGGCAAAGCATGTGGTTCCACCTTCAGTTGTGTGGGACTCGGACTCGGAACAGCCCCAGAATTTAGTACTAGGTGCTCCGAGGCCAAGTGGCCAGCGATACGATGAGATCTGCAACGTAGAGTGCCAGGTGGTGGGAGTCGAGAGGACAGCAGTGTTCCTAGGAGGGGTCCAGGTCGAAAAAGCGGGCGCATGCCAGTGCACTCTTATGGTTAAATTGTGCGTCCGTACAAGGTCGTTCGCGCCTGTGCTCAGTGCTACCAGGGCCAGTACCCGCTGTGAGTGTTCCCCCACCTTCCCTCTGCCTCCACCACTAAACAATATACTTTTTCGACAGACTGTTCATACATGCGTTCTACGTCATTTCAACCCATCCTTGATGCGGCCCTCGCCGATTATGCCAACCAGATCGGGATCGACCCCACCAAGCATCCCTCTGCTGACCGCCTTCAAGCCTGCCACTCTCCCGATGACGTCCTTAGGCTGCTCGAAGAAAAGGCGAACGAATTCAAAGACTACCGAGACGGAAATCGCAAGTTGATCGACTGTCTTAAACCTGTAGTGAACGTCATCCATGTGTTTTCTGGTGTTCTTGGAGAAGTCGTTAGCTTCGTGAGCTGAATACTCTCATTCTTGTTCGCATGTTCGCTGACCTGCTACTACCAGGTTCCGTTCCAGCCAGCAAGGGCGATCTTTGCTGGCGTGGATATTCTCCTCACAGTACGTATACTCTGACATTTTCCGAACACACAGCCTCACGATATCTGGACGCTACCGTGACAGGCAGCCAGCAATGTTAGCTCGAGCTACGACGCGCTCGTCGACTTGTTTGAATGCATTGGAAATTTCCTTAAACGCCTTCGGATCTACACCGATCTCCCGTCGGCCCCTTTGATGACGGATATGGTCGTAAAGATCATGGTCGAGCTACTCTCCGTGCTTGCTCTCGCTACTAAACAGACCAAGCAGGGCAGATTCAGTAAGTGGGTCCTTGTCTTCGATGCTCGATAGCTCAACATAGCGCAGAGAAATTTGCAAAAAAGCTATTAGGAGATAGCGAGATCGAGGCTGTCCTGCAGCGATTGGACCGTCTCACCCAGGAAGAAGGTCGGATGACTATGGCCCAGACTCTGGAAGTGGTTCACGGCCTTATGGGTGCCATAAAGGTGGTCATGAACGGTACGTAATGTTTGCCCAGCTGGTCACAGTCATTCAAGTGAGTTGTCTGGTAGATGGAAAGGCGTCAATGGATGGTATCTGGAGGGCTCTGGGTACGATGCAACAAATGGCGAATGATATAAACAAGATCAGGCGTTAGTTATTCGGGGGTTCCTCCACTGAGGGCCGACGGCGCTAAAGCTAGTTGCAGGTGACCAGCTGCAAAAGGAGTCCCGAACTTGGCTCTCCCCCCCAGATCCGTCGCCGAACTACAACACTGCATGCGAAACCCAGCAAGACGGGACTACCACGTGGTTTTTCCAGGGAAGCGTCTTTACTGAGTGGAACGCGAAGGATCCCCTGTTGTGGATCCACGGAAAGCGTGCGTTTCTGATACCGGCCTTGTGACAGATCCTGATTCCTTTCCCTCTCTGTAGCGGGTTCTGGAAAAAGTATTCTGATGTATGTGTCATGTCTCACCGCATTCGATCATATTTACTCACGGAATCTACTAGGTCGTCAATTATCCGAGAAATCGATCGGATGCGCAAGGCGGGATTAGCATCTATGGCCTACTATTATTTCGACTTTAGGGACACTCAGAAGCAACACAAACGTGGTCTTCTCGCTTCTCTCCTCTCCCAACTCAGTGCCGAGTCCGATTCCTGCTATCATATTTTGTCCCAGCTATATTCTGCTCACGCCGGAGGCACACGTCAACCATCCGATCGAGCGCTCTCAGATTGTCTTGTCGAAATGCTCGAAGTTCCAGGACAACCTGCGATGTACATCATTATAGATGCTCTCGATGAATGCCCCAACACCTCCGGGATGCCGACCGCGCGCGAAAAGGTGCTCGAGTTTCTGGCGGATCTCGTCGATTTACAACTCCGGAATGTACATATATGTCTTTCTAGTCGCCCAGAGTTCGACATTCGAAATTATCTTGAACCCCTGAAGCCGTTGAGTGTGTCGCTCGATGATGAAACCGGACAAAAGGCAGACATATTGGGATACATCACGTCGGTCGTACATTCTGATCGGAGGATGCGGAGGTGGTCCGCAGAGGATAAGCAGCTGGTTATTAGTACACTCTCAGACAAGGCTGACGGGATGTAAGCAATTCCTCTCATGGCTTCTCGTAACAATCGCTCAACAAGTGGTGTAGGTTCAGATGGGTTTATTGCCAGTTGGAGATTCTGCGCCGGTGCTTTCCTTCGAATATCCGAGGTACTTTGGTTGGCCTGCCAAAGACGTTGGACGCAACGTATGAACGGACATTACTCGGAATCGATGAAGAGAAGTGGCAGATCGCACACCGGCTCTTCCGGTGTCTCGCTGTGTCTGTTAGACCGCTTCGCGTTGAGGAGCTCGCGGAGGTTACAGCAATTCGGTTCGATGAAGGAGCAATCCCCCAGTTTGACGCAGGCTGGCAACTAAGCAACGCGGAAGAAGCTGTACTTTCCGCATGCTCCAGTCTCATCACCATTACCAATGAGAACAGGTCCCGAATCGTTCAATTTGCCCATTTTTCCGTCAAAGAATTCCTGACATCTGACCGCCTCGCCACCACGAGCGAGAATCTCTCTCGCTATCACATTTCGCCCCAGTTGGCACACACGACTCTCGCGCAAGCCTCCCTCGGTGTCTTACTCCAGCTCGACGGTCGCATCGACAAGGAGAGTATTGGGAAGTTTCCGCTTGCGGATTACGCTGCGCAACACTGGTTTGACCACTGCAAGCTTGGGGACGTGTCGCCGACGATCCAGGATGCCACGAAGTGCCTGTTTGATCGAGAGCTGCCACACTTCTCTGCGTGGGTCTGGATATGTAACATTGACGACCCCTGGCAAAAGCCCATGTCTACGAAGAATCCAGTGCGGCCAGAGGCCACCCCATTATATTATGCCATACTTTGTGGTTTTCTCTGGCTTATCGAACACCTAATCGTCACCTACCCAGAGGATGTCGACGCCAGGGGAGGGTTTTATGAGACCCCGTTGCTCGCAGCTGTCAGGAAGGAAGATGTCAACGTTACGTCGCCACCACCTCGACATGACGCCGGTGTGTATGTCCTGGAGAATGAGGACGCGAAACCATTGCACCGAGAATCGCCTAGCGAACGCGTCGACATTGTGCGGTCGTTACTTGAGCATAACGCAGATGTCAATCTTCCAAACAAAGCAGGCGAGACTCCATTGCGCCGGGCATCGATGCACGGAATACTCGACATTTCACGGCTACTTGTCGAGCGGGGTGCTAATGCGCACTCGAGGGACAAGGACGGCTGGACCCCACTTCAGACAGCATCGCACAAAGGACATCTGGGTGTTGTTCAGTTCTTGATCAGCAGCGGTGCAGACGTGAATGCTCAGAACAACAATGGTTGGACTCCTTTGCATTCAGCGTCGCAGCATGGGCACATCAATATCGTCGAATTTCTTATTCAACGCGGTGCAGATGTCAACAAGAAAACTACCAACAAAGCGACCCCGTTGGACGTGGCGTCGTCGAGTGGGAAAGTCGAGATTTCACGGCTACTTGTCCAGAGTGGCGCAGATGTGCAGGCCCGGGACAAGGGCGACTGGACCCCACTGAAGACAGCGTCGCACAATGGACATCTGGATGTCGCCCGGTTCTTAATTGATAGCGGCGCTGACGTAAACTCTCAAGACAATGATGGTTGGACTCCTTTGCATTCGGCGTCGTCAGAGGGGCACATCGATGTCGTCGAATTTCTTATTCAACACGGCGCAGATGTCAACAAGAAAAGTACCAACAAAGCGACCCCGTTGGACGTGGCGTCGTCGAGTGGGAAAGTCGAGATTTCACGGCTACTTGTCCAGGGGGGTGCAGATGTGCAGGCCCGGGACAAGAACGACTGGACCCCGCTGAAGACAGCGTCTCACAATGGACATCTGGATGTCGCCCGGTTCTTAATTAATAGCGGTGCTGACGTAAACTCTCAAGACAATGATGGTTGGACTCCTTTGCATTCGGCGTCGTCAGAGGGGCACATCAATATCGTCGAATTTCTTATTCAACGCGGCTCAGATGTTAACAAGAGAAGTTACAGCAAAATGACCCCGTTGAACGTGGCGTCGTCGACTGGGCAAGTCGAGATTTCACGGCTACTTGTCCAGGGGGGTGCAGATGTGCAGGCCCGGGACAAGAACGACTGGACCCCGCTGAAGTCAGCGTCTCACAATGGACATCTGGATGTCGCCCGGTTCTTAATTGATAGCGGTGCAGACGTAAACTCTCAAGACATTGATGGTTGGACTCCTTTGCATTCGGCGTCGTCAGAGGGGCACATCGATATCGTCGAATTTCTTATTCAACACGGCGCCGATGTCAACAAGAAAACTACCAACAAAGAGACCCCATTGGACGTGGCGTCGTCGAGTGGGAAAGTCGAGATTTCACGGCTACTTGTCCAGAGGGGTGCAGATGTGCAGGCCCGGGACAAGAACGACTGGACCCCACTGAAGACAGCGTCTCGCAATGGACATCTGGATTTCGTCCAGTTCTTAATTGACAGTGGTGCGGACGTAAATTCTCAAGACAATGATGGTTGGACTCCTTTGCATTCGGCGTCGTCAGAGGGGCACATCGATATCGTCGAATTTCTTATTCAACACGGCGCAGATGTCAACAAGAAAAATATCAACAAAGCGACCCCGTTGGACGTAGCATCGTCGACTGGGCAAGTCGAGATTTCACGGCTACTTGTCCAGGGGGGTGCAGATGTGCAGGCCCGGGACAAGGGCGACTGGACCCCACTGAAGACAGCGTCGCACAATGGACATCTGGATGTCGCCTGGTTCTTAATTGATAGCGGTGCAGACGTAAACTCTCAAGACAATGATGGTTGGACTCCCTTGCATTCGGCGTCGTCAGAGGGGCACATCGATGTCGTCGAATTTCTTATTCAACACGGCGCAGATGTCAACAAGAAAACTACCAACAAAGAGACCCCGCTGGACGTGGCGTCGTTGAATGGGAAAGTCGAGATTTCACGGCTACTTGTCCAGGGGGGTGCAGATGTGCAGGCCCGGGACAAGAACGACTGGACCCCACTTCAGACAGCGTCGCACAATGGACATCTGGATGTCGCCCGGTTCTTAATTGATAGCGGTGCTGACGTAAACTCTCAAGACAATGATGGTTGGACTCCTTTGCATTCGGCGTCGTCAGAGGGGCACATCAATACCGTCGAGATTCTTATTCAACGCGGCGCAGATGTTAACAAGAGAAGTTACAACAAAATGACCCCGTTGAACGTGGCGTCGTCGAGTGGGAAAGTCGAGGTTTCGCGGCTACTTGTTCAGCGGGGTGCAGATGTGCAGGCCCGGGACAAGAACGACTGGACCCCACTGAAGACAGCGTCTCACAATGGACATCTGGATGTCGCCCAGTTCTTAATTGATAGCGGTGCTGACGTAAACTCTCAAGACAATGATGGTTGGACTCCTTTGCATTCGGCGTCGTCAGAGGGGCACATCGATATCGTCGAATTTCTTATTCAACACGGCGCCGATGTCAACAAGAAAACTACCAACAAAGCGACCCCGTTGGACGTGGCGTCGTCGAGTGGGAAAGTCGAGATTTCACGGCTACTTGTCCAGTGGGGCGCAGATGTGCAGGCCCGGGACAAGGGCGACTGGACCCCACTGAAGACAGCGTCGCATAATGGACATTTGGATGTCGCTCGGTTCTTAATTGATAGTGGTGCAGACGTGAACCCTCGGGACAACGACGGCTGGACCCCTTTACACTCAGCAGCACGCAATGCCCACCTTGACGTTGTGAAGCTCCTACTGGAGCGTGGCGCGGAGGTCAGCACTCGTAATAACAGCGACAGGACACCCTTGGACCTTGCATTCGAAAATGGGGACCCTCAGGTCGCGGACTTCCTATCTGGACACATGGCAGGTTCGATATCGCTGGAGGGCAAGACGAATACAACTCCGCCAACTATTGGCCCGCAAGGTAGTCCCCTCAATGTTGTGCATCCGCTAGGGAAACGTGGAGAAACCGCGACATCCTCCTCTGATGAACAGCCCTCGTTGTTCACTGCGTCAGAAGAGGGACAGCTCGACATTGTGCGCTCGTTACTTGATCGTGGTTCCGACGTCAACGAAAGGTACGATGACCATCGCGCGACCGCACTGGATGCAGCTTCATTGAATGGGCAGCTCGAGGTAGCACAATTATTGATCGAGCGCGGTGCGGACGTGGACTCTCGAGACAGGGATGGCTATACCCCGCTGATTTCGGCGTCGACATATGGACATTCGGAGGTCGCGCGATTATTACTCGACCACTGTGCGGATGTGAACGCACAAATGAGGGGCCACAATACCGCGTTGCATCTCGCATCGTCGAATGCAGAATTCGAGACCGCCCGGCTCTTACTAGAACGTGGTGCGAATGTGGATGTACGGAATGCCGACGGGGAGACGCCCAGGGAAGTAGCACAACGACTGGGACACCGCAGGATCGTAGAGCTGCTGTCGGGCTTTGGAAAACACGACCAGGTCACCTAGAGGTGCGATTTGTTTATTCAAGTAATGTTCAATTCGTACCGCATGACTGACATCGCTACAGTCGATGAGGGCTGCTGGGGCAAGGTTAGGGGCCGTCACTGTAATTCTAGCTACTACTATTCGATTACTAAGCACACATATTTTTCTCCTGCGTCTACGACCTCCGTCTGCGTCCTGTCTGCGTTTCATGCAATTTCATTCTCTCACTTCTTTTACAAATCATCTACACTTCCCCTTGGGTCAACGTCATCATTCTTTTGGAGGAACTGCCCCGACTAAAGATATGATATCTTTAGTGTGACGTAACAAAATTTTCGCCGCCCACAAAATTCGACATGATAGTTAACAATCAGCTAGGATCACTCATGCAGGCTCTTCTGGGGGTGTACCCTTCTCTTGCCTACGTTCCTTCCACGTTGCCTGAACGACGTTATCCACATGTAATAGGACATGCGCCGCCTGGAACAAAAACCAGTCAGCGATGGCCAAACGAAAGGAACTACTCTTGAGCACTGTACTACGCACTTCGATGGCAGTTTTTGAGGTTTGAATCTATATGCCCAACGAGATATGTCAGGTCAGGTGCAACGGTGCGCAAGAATGATGAAGGACTAGACCTTGACGCTGGCGGACTTGTACAATTTGTACGTCTTTGTCACCCGTCTCGTCGTCGATACCCCACTGAATGTTCGCCACTCGCGTGTTTCACCTGTGATTCGTATCCACAATCCCGCGAAAGAGAGGAAAAACGAGGGGCAGGAGGCGACACAGTCAGGGAAATCGAAATTTAAAAAGAAAAAAGGAACGAAGGAAAAAACGTACTCAGAGCACAGTGAGGGCGCGGATAGCGTTCCCACCCGCATTCTGCACGAGCGTGTACAGGATGACCTCCAGCACGTCGGCGACCGCGCGGAGCGGGCCCGCCTCGACGCCCGTCACCGCCCACGCGGCGAACACGATGTTGCGTGCGACGGACATGCGTCTGCCAGGATCTCGTTCAGCACATATTTGGACAGCCCACGCAACAATATGGTACATGCCTTTGGGGTGGTGCATTCGGTCAGGAATGTGAAGTGCCTGGAATGAGAAGGAGTGGGACTCGGATTTTGGAGGGGGGGAAAATACACTTTTACTTGTCACCGATCTTCTCGATATTGAGCAGGCCTCAACGGTACGCGGTTCACAATTGCCTCGCCCACTGCGCGCATGATGTGGTTGTTGTCCCATTTGCGCACCCGCCGGAGTGCAGATACGTTGGCTTTAGCTGTTCCTCACCAGCACTAAGTATTATTGCTCGATCAACTCTCCTGGAAAAACTAGTCGACAAACCTAAGATGCCCTTTTCTGTGATGACGAGGTCAGGCTTAAATTTGAGGACGCGGTCGACCATCGCCTTAAGTTGCTCCTCCTTGACTTGATTGATACATGCGATGTTGGCCGCCTTCAATATCTCGGCATTGGTCTGACTAGTTTGGGTTCGGGCTTTGCAAGTTTTTTGGCGTCCAGGCAGTCTGTCATGAGGGCCACGGCCTTGAAAAGAACGAGAGGATGGACAGAGGGGAGACAAGAGGTACACCTTATATCAGGAAGTCAAAGTGCATCGTGTCGAGTCTGTTGACATGGCGGTGCAAGAGGCAATCACTTCTTGCTGAAGAACAAACGACAGTAAATGCGCCGATGAGCCATCCTCAGACAGGACACGGGTGTCCTCCAGACCTTCTAATACCTCGTCCATGTACTCGCCGGCCCCAGATAAATGAGCGACTCTGCAGCAAGCAGCATGGATCTCGAGATAGGCCGGGTCTGGTAAAGGGAGGTCTGAGCCCGAAGTCGTTAAGGTGATCCTGCGATCGTTCGTTTTGCATGAGCGAGCGAGGTACAACTCTCTAGTTGCTTTGACCATGTAAGTATCGGGCGATCCTTCCTGTAGACCTTCAGTCTCAATGACGGTTGTCCGGGAAAAAGCACACACCACGGCCTCAAACCAAAGCAAGAACTTATCAAACTAGTGATGGCAAGCGGAGTCTAACGTCATGACATTATCGAGAGCATGAATTCCACTTCCTTTCAACCTCCTCGGGATGTTCTCATAGCCAAAACAGCCCAAGATGGCCTAGATCGACGCCGCATGCTCGAGCTACCGCCGCGTCGATCTGGTCGATGAATGTAAAAGAACGGGGTTATGACAGCATACCTCGTCTTTCGAACCCGATATGTTCCTGTTGATCGAATCAGGGAAGATGTGTGCGCAGTGAGTGATGCCCATCGGCAAGTCCTCGCTCAAAACTTTGGCCTCAAGTTCATCATTTGTCACTACGGAATCAGAATCGTATCTTCCAGATACGACGCACTGAAAGTTATCCCGAACAAGGGCCTTTAAAAAATCGAGCTAGGGTTTTAAAATCAAAGTCGCAACCATGGATATGCTGCACCTCACTAGTCTTTTGGCCTCCCTGTGGTTTTGAGGAGGCTGATCGGCTTCACGGAGCATTTTTATTATCATCTCCTTTCTTGTCTCAAATGCGTTGCATGAGGAACGCGAAGATGCAGGCGTACGGCCTCCGTATTTCCTGACTGTGATGACGATCTTAAAAAAAGAATTGGAACTTGCGGAGGCGACGCACAGATACGGAGATAATGGAGGAAGAACATCTCGCCGAATTTATCAATCTGGTCTTCGTCTTCCTTATATGAATTGACCTCTTCAGCGACGAATTCGCTGGCCGTCAAGGAAGGTCCCTCCAGGATAAGATAGCCGAGTACCCTGACGCGCATCAATTTCAATCGTTGTTGTTCACGAGACACCCTGGTGCCGATGAAAGAGGAACTTGAAATAGACTTTTGTATCTTCAAGAGCGTAGAGTAGGCTCTACGTATCCCCTCTATTTTATTTGAGAGACCGAGATGGGGAGGGAGATTATCGGGGAGTGGTACGGGGCGTACGGACATCGTGACGGTCCGATAGTGACCAGATGCATATGGTGAGCGGGTCGTAGTCACCCACCTACTGTAGCACCAGACACAAAACACAGAAAACTAGACGAAATAGCTACACGGGGGTCAGTCGATAGAAGCCACAAATGGCGGTCTTCCCTTGGAAAAACCTTAGATTGTAAGCACCAGCCTCTACCCTCTGAATCACCACTGACTCGGACGCGTACTGACGGCCCAGAAGCAGATCAATGACTCGAAGCATACAATCATACCATCCCAAACGGGGAGACAACAACGAAGTTACACACAGGGCCACAATAAATAAGAGATTGCGCTAGCTACGACAGAGGTACTCCTGTACAGTCATTGCATCCTCAAAGATCTCATTGCAAACTCTCCATAGTAAGGTATGGGTATATGTATCTTGACAATATGTAATCGTACAGATGGTGAGACATATATCGAGACAACACTCACGAAAACCGTTAAAGCAAACGGTCATGGACACGTCATCAGGAGACCTGAGAGCAGATCCTAGAGCGAATGGGTCAGTAAAGCCAAGAGAGTTAGACGCACAACCGTACTTTTTCGGCACTCGTGTCGGAGAATAACATCATGGGCGACTCGCCGCTGCCGAGAATAAGAGCGAACGAATGAGGGATCGCACGAAGTTCTTCGAATCCTTCGTACCACTCCTTGACAGAGGGCTTCGCGCCTTTGAGTACGACAACGTCCACCGGGACACCGGCGACATCCTGTCCGCCATTTAGGGTCTGTACCTCGTGAGTGGTCTGCAAAGCAGCTCACCTTGTCCTTGTTATAAAATCTTATCAAAGTATCCGTCATCTGGAAATACCGCCTCCGCCAAGTGACGGACTCCGCGTTTTGCACCGTGACCCACCCGCTCAACAGCATGCTATCCCCGGCCAAACGGCTCTCCCGGCGTCTTTTCGCGCCGGCGAAACGAGCTGCGTCCCTCCGCTCCAACGCCTTGCGCTTCAGCTCTTCTTCCGCCCTCGCGGCCTCTTCGAGCCGGCGCACCTCTTCGAGCCTCTGTTCCTCGAGCTTCCTCGCCACCTCCGCGCGCCTCTCGGCATCCCGCCGCCGCCGCTCGATCCGCTCACGCGCCCTCCTCTCCTCCTCCGCGCGCTCTTCCTCCTCTCGCGCCATCCGCATCGCCGCCGAACGCGCCAGGTCGTGCTCCAGCTGCACGCGCCGAGCTTCTTCTTCTTCCACCGCCTTTCGCGCCTCTTCTTCGCGCAGCCACTTGATGCGCGCCTGGCGCGCCGCCTCCTCGCGCAGGGCCGCGCGGTCTTCGGCCTCGGAGGACCGACGCGCGGCTTCGCGCAGCTGTGAGCGCGTACTGGGGTCCCCGAAGTTCGGCGGACCGCGCATGGAGATATAAGTGGCCGGCTCGGAGGCCGTGCGGGTGACGGGGCCGGGTGCACGAGGCAATGTTTTCTCACGGTTGGCGGGGGCCTCGGACGACGTGCGTGCGATCCCGACGGGGCGAACTGGTGTGAAAGGCATCGCTTTGCGGATTGCACTGGCGGTGAGATCCTCGAGATGCGATATGGTTAAAGTCGCTTGTGGGCCCTGTGTGCGTGCACCGAGCTGAGCGCGAGGCGTACGCATTGTGATGGGTAGACATTACCTTGAACCAAGATTGAACGGTACGCCCTGCTACGGATGTACGCGCTGCGTGACGACCATAGGGTTCAGAATAACGGCAGCTATGAAAAGAAGAAGGTACGCACCTCGGCGCAGGCCAGATGTGCCCTCCGGAATATAGGTGATTGTGGCAAAGCAAGTCACACCGTCGACAAATACGCGCAAGAAGGCGAAGAATATTGACTGCTCCGACTGCGCGATGAATTGCTTCAGTTCCGGTAACCCTTGCGAACCAGCCGCGACCAGCTTCAATGCGGGCGACCACTGGAGACAAGACTGATTAGACGACCGACGTCGGCCCTCTGGCCCTTGAACTGAGGGAGAGACCAACCCTTCCGTAAGTAAGAACGAGCCTATTTCAAGGGGACTGAGCCAGTAGAAATGATCGGGAGAGGGGGGCAGGAACCGACCAGTTAAGGGAACCCTGCAGGGTGATGCTCTGATATGCCATCCGGATGTCGGGATCAGTGGATTCTGCCCCTGTCGAATCTGAATTACGAGATGTCATGGAGACCATGGGCGGAACGGTTGCTTCGTCTTGCCGAGAAGGAAAATGTGTGAGGGGGGAGAGGGGAAGATGGGGGGTATACGTGGCCAGATGTAAGGGTATCGGGATATTGTGGGTAAGTTTGATGATCTTGCCGCATCATTGTTCGTTCGGAGATGGCCAATGCGCGGCGTGGACAACAATCTCTACACACACGTACTCCTTGGCAACAATCGGTACGATGGCCCAGAACACGGCATTGTGGTAAGGTAAGGGAATGCGGGTGTAGACAACGTAAGACGATACAATTGACGCCACGGGTACATGCGTTCGTTGTCAGACCTTCTGGGAGCCACGAGGCCAAGCACACAATATAAACATGCAAAATTATACTCGAATCAGGTTTGAAACCCTGGCTGCCAGTTGTACGTTATTGTTGTGGGCAACTGGGTCCATGATTGTATGATAGCTTCTGCTGGCATACTGCGCAACACCTACTATGTTACAGCAAACGAATCATTGAAGCCAACGTCGCGTAAACGTCCTTCCCTTCAAGAATCGAAAGAACAATCCTCCATTACCCTTCCGACGACCGTCGCAATGTCACAGTTCAGATGCGTTCGATGATGACCGTTTCAAAAGACAGTCCTGGTTCCTGAAACGTCACGCACCGCCATCGAAACACAGACGTGTCTGGACACTTAACACTCCAGTCATATCTCAAAGAAGGTATACGTGGTCCAAGATGCTTTCGGGTGACGTTGAGGGTCGACGATATGACCGAGCAGAAGGCCGGAGATGAAACTGGAGCCCCCCGACGAGTCGAATGACACGGCGAAGCGTCAGTTGGTATGCGGAAAGGAAGCAACGGAAAAGTGAGGTGGTCTTCTGTGAAAGGACCTCCTACACGTGGCGTCTGTGAGGAAGTTGTTCCAGACTGCGACGAGAAGACGGACACAATTCTTCACCTTACGCGACTTGGACACAATGTATAAAATTTCTCCCTTGCTGACGCGCTACTGGAACAAGGACATTCATTGAACCCAGCGAAAGGCGGATAGGAGGGTCGATGCATCAAATGTGCCGCGGGGTAAGAGAACACATGTAGTACGACCGACTTGGTCGACCGGGTACAACCGAAGACAACAAGCCAAGCATCGCCCTCGCCCGAGACCATACCTTGCGTTGATCGGAGTCAAAGTAAAGAATTGGGTGGTGCGTTGCGAGGACTTCCTGGGTTGCTAGCGTCACTTCCAGGTTTGCCAGTGGCCGTCACACTTGGCTACGGTCGCCACAATTCCAAACACACAATTGGCGGCGCATCGCTCGTCTTTACAGTTTTCCGCGTATTCGCGCGCTTATTTTCATTACTTTTGGTCATTGTGGTCCTCGTGCTGTAATGGCAACAATGGACTTACACAACACAACCAATTGTACCTGGCTTCGCTCACCTTCTTCCCCACGATGCATCGAGTATAAAGTACTCTCCCTGGGGCTCTCTTCCAGCCTCATAATCCATCGCCCACCCACTAGAACCTATTCCCCCCCTTCAGTCTTTTATACCCTAAAAACATACCATGGCCGGCCCACTGGCAGTTGTCTCGTACGCAGCCTCACTTGATGAGCGGCCACGGTAAGACCCACTCCAGAACGGACGCGTTTCCCTCCAATGCTGATACAGCCCCCCTCCCAGTACGTCTTTCGTTCCCCACAGACGGTCGTCCCCAACAAAATTCCTCGAGCGCCGTCCTCGTGCGCATCTGGAAGCGGGCAACCAACACCGTGCGCCGCAAGGAGCGCGCTTCCATACTCCCTGATGGCTTCGTGCTCCTGAATGCCGCGGCCGCTCGTCGTCGGAGCATGTACATCAATTCCGTGTCTATTTGAAGCCAACGCTTCTTGATCCCCGTTCACGACAAAAGGCCAGCTTTGCAAGGCCCTGCCTCTCCCTTACGAACTAATACCTATGTGGGAGGGGGCACCAGACATCGACCTTGTAGCATCTAGACCCTTTGATATATAACACGTTGTAGAGCTCTATTATTCTTTTCCTCACCGTAATCTATCCAAAATAGTAATTCTACTGTATTCTCACAACCAATGTATTATTATCGCGGGTACAAGCTGCCCGGATTTTGTGCCCAGCATGTGACCGAGGCGGAGATGAAGGAATCCTCGGCGATGCGACCAGTCCGTTCACCACAATCGTACCACGGATGTAACGAACCACATACACCTTAAACAATGGCGTCCCCATCACACAGAGTCAACACCCGACATAACATTACAAAACGACTTCTTCTCTGCGCTAATCGGACGTCTCAAGGACGGTACGCAAGCGATCGGTCTGAACTTCCAGCGCATCCCGTTCGCGAACAATCGCGGTCATTTCGGGCAGTATCTGCGACGAGGCCACGAATTTGGGAATTCAGGACACCGCCGGCATCCGACGCGGCTGAAGTAACTTAGGCTCACCGAGAGTCCGCGACGCAACTCGCT
Source organism: Lactarius deliciosus (assembly GCA_021525775.1). Taxonomy (NCBI): domain Eukaryota; kingdom Fungi; phylum Basidiomycota; class Agaricomycetes; order Russulales; family Russulaceae; genus Lactarius; species Lactarius deliciosus. Next base: position 383,576 of record JAKELK010000008.1, read on the forward strand.
TGCACGGGATGTGCCAACTGCCTGGCGGCCGCCATCAGGGGGGCGGCCTGGTAATGATACGGGCGACATCCGTCACGATCTACTCCAGGGGTCATTGATGCTCGAGCAGCGAGTCGAGATTATAAACCCCCCACGTACGGAATGGCCACGACGGACGACTGCGTCAGCGCGAGCGTTGCTGCTTTCAGGTACCTCGATTTCTGGCATTAAGCGAGCGGGGCAGATGGCATCGGCGATCGAGATGAGCGATTCTTTGCGGGTGAGTGCTGCCCCAGACCTGTTCCCCGTCCGTCCTTGAGCGAGTAGGAACTGCTCCCTGTAGTTCTGCGCGCAAAGAATCGGTCAAACGGAAAAGTATGACCGTGCCGGGAGACGTACGGCTACAGCTGCATTCGTCACTCTCTCATTCGTGGAGATGCCTCTTGTGAACGCGGCACCGAATACGTACAGGTTGGCGGGGTCGACGCCCTTGGCTAACAACTCTCGGCGTCGCAATGCGTACCTACAAGATAGGTCGCGTTAACTGGGGCGAGGTGTAGAAACGAGAGTATGAAACCCCTCACCTCTGTCTGGTTGCCTCAGGGACAGTAACATATTCTTTGAATGGATCGAAAAATACGACGCCCTCGTTGGCCTACAAGATAAAATGCGGTTAGATGGGGCCTACGAGAGAAGTGGATAAGGTACGAGTTGGATGAGCCTCTTGGGAACGTCCCTCCCCGCATGAGGCCCCAGCGGGGCGAAGGCGCTTTGATGCTGCCTCACTGAGTGACTTGAGTTCATCATACGCTGCACAGGACGGACTATGGAAACGCACTGAGGTCCAAGATGGCAGAGAGGGGAATACGGTCGCCTCCATAATTACCGTCCTGGCAGAGTTCGCTCAACGCAAGGGAGACCCCTGCACAATCCCCTATTTGTTACATCCTGCGCGACGGAAATTAGAGACACTGCACAAACCACGCAGATAACTCCAAGAGGCCTTCCTGGGGGACGTAGTTCGTGCAGGTGGAGGTTGGCCACCAGTCTCAGGAGCTTCGTCTGCCGTAAGTCCCGTGCGCCTCTGCTCTCCTTGCAGCTGGGCTACGACCGAGCGCCACATGAGGACCATAAATGACTGACACTGGGCCACCAACTCCTTTTGAAGGGCGGGCCAGCAAACGGCGATGAGGCTGCGAAGATAAAGAAAGAACCACGATTCATTATGGGGGCCAGCCCCATTGACTTGGGCAGACGCGTTATGGAGGCTACTTGCTGGGATGCCAGTGGGTCGCGCGGTTGTAGGGGTAGCGCTATGAGGATTCATGTGGGAAGGAATGAAAGATGGGGAGAACGGGTTCGTAGGACAGCTCGCGTATTTATAGTCGGCCACAAAATAGTTTACGTGTCCCAGCACATTTTTGAGGGAACAAAGGAAATGGGCGGAGTGTGGGCGCAAAAGAAAGGATCTAGGTCAGCTGAAATGCCACCACTAAAAAAATGCGAGCGACATCGTCTGCTTTCCGGTTTCCCGCCAAGACCAAAGTGAATTCTCAGTTAAATAGATAGCACACAACAAGAGCAGAAAACCAGAGTTGGACAGCAGATAGTAAGTTCTGAGGCGAAGGCAGCATAGTATGGCGGTGTGCAGACTCTAACTCGAGGTCACGGTGGCATCGCAGCTTGGCGCCCGAGAGACACGATTTCAAAGGAAACGTGTAGCCCTTTTTTCCGGCGCATTTCGGGCGCTGCGGGGTCTTTGTGCCACTGGCAGTGGCACCCTTTGACAGTCCTTTGACTATGTCGTGGGACATTCCTGGTCGTGACTTCAAGACCATTGTTCGCCGGCAAAGATGAGTCACCATGACGGTGGCGGCAATCCCGCGATGATCGACAATCTATAATCTAATCGTTGCAGTACCTAGGAACCCGGTGTATGATATCTGCTCAGCTGAGTCGCCGCCGCAGCACCGTGACACCATGGACCCCAACTCTACCCCTCCACCAGTAAATCTCCCTGTGATTATAATTTGTGGCTTTCACTGACTCGAGGTCCCCGCCGTTAGCAGCCCAGCTCCCAGTCCCGTCCGCGTGTGCAATCGCACAAACCTCGGTCCATTTGCAGGAATTTCGTTTATCACGGTGTATGCAAAGATACGACTTGTCCTCGGGCGCATGTCCCGCACAGCGACATGGTACGACCCATCTACGTCCACTCTTCCGGATCCCTCACTCCCGACTTGTCCTAGCTCGATCTAGTGACCTACCTTATGGAGCGTAACGATTTCCCTCCAGAACTTCGTTCGGTCAAACAACGTCTCACCCCTCCGAACCCTGTAAGTATCTCGCGCGAATGGTTTTTTTTTCTTCTTTTTTTGCTACTCTCACAATTGGAATAGAGTTTGTGCAGGGGGCAGCTCCCGTCCGATCGAATATGCCGCAATTTTGTTCCTCGCCCTTGTCCGCTGCGCGAGAGATGCTTGCGCACGCATTTCTCAGTCGCCAACATATACGGTTCCTTGCTGCAGCCTGCGAAGGTATCCCTTTGCCGGTTCACTGCTCTTCCTCCGACGGCTTCTCATGTAAACAGTCCCAGCGCGCCAAACCACACGAAGCTGACGTAGCCCCTCAACTCGAATCTGATGCCCGCAGTCCTTGAACGCTGTAGTTTTAGTGTATTAAGGTGGAAAGCTGTAAGATGAGAGAAAAGGGAGAAGAGATGCGCAAGACGTCTTGCATATGTAATTTAAGGTACTGTAAATCGTTCAAAGTCAGCGGGGAATGGAAAAGGGCCAAGGTCAGTTGATATGCAACGCAGCACGACCGGTTCCCGTCAAGACCAATGAGTTGTGGACAAAAAATCGGACGCCAAATTACACTGCATGCGTCGCCCGAGAGGCATGGCTTCAAACGAAACACGGGTTCCCTGCTGACACGTTCCTTGGTTGTGTCTCTTGGACACTCCGTAGATATTGGCCGAGATCATTGTTGTTGATGAACAGTACAATGAATGATGGCGCCATGGCGGTACTCTCCTGGCCTTGACCGCGGTGACGGAATCTGATTCTTCGATTCAGATGCGCTTGTTGACGAAGGGCTCGAAACTCGTCTGAAAAAAGACAACGACATCTGATCAGGTCTGCTGGCGAATATACCAAATGGCATTCAGCAGGAGACACGTATAACAATGAGCAGTGCGGGTGCGACAGAAAGAGCCGTCATGAAGATAGTCCTCCGACCCTTCTCGGTACGAACCAAGCACTCGCCTCAGCCCATCGAGACCTATAAGATAAATGCGTCCGCCCAGTGCCTCAAAACACCCTCTCCGATCTTGTGGAACTCGTAGTTCTTGATGTCGCGTGCGATGATCGTCCCATGTGAGTTGATCACGTCAGTGATAAACGCGCGCTCCTTCTTGAGCTGTGGCAGTGTGTTCAGGGCAGCCACCATCCTTCTCTGTGCGGGGGTAACGCGCAGGGCCACCTTTGCGGTCTGATTGCCGTTCGGTGACGGCACCGAAGTGGCAGGGTCATCGGCCATATCGGCGACGATGTCTTCGACCCTCCGCTCCAACTGCCCAAAGACGTGAACAAGTCGCTGGGTGGCGGAGGCGTCCTCCGACTCGAGCAGCCTGATGCGCGAACGGGAATGATAAGATGAGATGGAAATTCTGATCAACACGAGGATCAAGATGATGGGCAGGAGAATTGGAATGAGGATAGTCGTGGCCTGTATACGGAATCGGTGAATGACTCGTTCGAGGGATCTCCACGAACACGCACGATGTTGAACGGAAAGGGTGCCTGTAGACGAGGAGGGAGAGGCGGCTTGTAAGATCTGAACCACGCTAGCGAATACGGGCGAGGACCACGTTTTGGGGGTGGTGCGTCCTGTATGGTGAAAGATTTGATGATCGGGAAGTATTTGTCGTCGTATTCCCTACCAGAATAGTTAACAATCAAAAATCGGCATAACATGAAAAGCTGGCTTACACTGCAAGGCCATCCGTAGTATGGTTGATGAAGGGGTCCTCCAGATCCACGTATGCGGTCAGATAGGGCACCGTCACATCATTAATACTACAACAGGAGGTGAGCGCGCCAGAGGTAGACAGTGAAAGGGAACCTACGCATTAGCGTATATCCGAATATGAGGGAATAGCTTAAGACCTTGGTAGAAGACATGCGCTAAGGGCGTGGTCAGCTAGCTTAGGGTGTCTAGTCGGGGTACAGCCTCCTACCTGGATCTGTCATGATCTCTAAAAGGCTCTTCCCGGTATTTGACCATCTGTCCACGGCGTAAAACTGTTTCCCCGTTCTACTGAAAAATCTAGGTACGACGATTGAACTAAGTCTTGACCGAAGTGAAGGGTATTCGAGAAGTCCAATATGAGGGGTAGCGATGGTATTGAAATTGACTGGAGTAACTGCGGCAAAAAATTTGCGCTGATGGAGGATGCTGTACGGCATGAGTCCTAGCATGAGGACAAGCAGAGCCACAAGACCCACCCAACGACATAGCGCGCGAGCAATCCACCCAAGCTGTATCCGGTGACGGAAAACCGAGTGACCTTCTTGCCTCCCTTTTCCAATTTCTCGATCTCCTGGAGGATCTGTGTGGAGCGGTTGAATTAGCTGTCGAGGGTTCGCGATCACCGCTCACCTCTGATGCCACTCGCTCACCTCCCCAGTCTATGCCATCATATGTGCTCTCGGCCTGGTTGGTCTCGGCGAGCATTACATGGAGTTCCGTCCCATCCGGATTGTCTGATGACTGGTGAACCCGGGTCTGCTCGATAATGCGATGCATCGAAGCGAGATGTGATGGATTTCCCCACATGCCATGGATAAGAACGAGCAGATGTACAGTCTGAGCGGGTTGGTCGGACATGATGGGAGTGATACTAGTAGCAGTTGTGTTGGTGGGACCGAATAAAAGAGGGTAACTTTCCGTTCATGGTCGGCAGAGATGACGAAGCGAGGTGGAGGTGATTACGTGAGAGTGGATGTGTCGTGCACAGCGACCTCAGGAATAGCAACCGCGTTGCACTCGCTCTGTTTGGGTCACTTTCCCTCCCCTCGTCCTCGTCTTCGTCTTTGTCTCGCGTCCGCCTTTCCACGCGCCTCGGACCGCACTTGCACTCCTTTCTGTCTCTCAAAATTTAACTTATATCTAGCAACATAATTTCCGTCATGGCCCAGCCCCTATTTAACGAACACCCCCTTCAAGACTACCTCAGGCGTGAGTTCGCTCTTCACATACCCAAACCGTCTCTCCTCACCTCTCTGTTCCCAGAATCAGGCGATATATTTGAACCTATACCCGGCGCAATGTCCGACCTTACAGATCCTTTCTCCGAGGAGTGCGCAGATACCGATACGGACGCTGATCTCAGGCTGTGGTCCTGGTTACCCACCCCCGTACTACTCCTTGTTCAGGCAAGTAGTTCTCGTTTCAACGCCCCGCCGTGGAGCGCTTTCCGTTGGCAGATCGGGTTTCTGTAAGCTCGCTCATGGGGTAACACTGTTCACCAGCGCCTACGCCCACCTTCATTAGACCCACAAATCTCCACTCTCATGAGACGCGCTCAGTCTTCTCCACCTACGGCTATCCCAATGTCTATGATACTAAACGTGTTCATTTTCCAGTTCTTTAACATTATCGTAACCTCTGCGCAAAACCATCACTCTACTCTTCGGGAATTCTCCGACAAGTTCCAATACGATGTGATATCATCCTCTCTTCTGTCCTCTTCCGTCACTGCGCCATCTTCGACTCGACGACGCTCATCTTCCTCGACCGACGATGCTCCTCCTGACGACCCCGACCTAAAATCTAGGACAGACCCTTCCCCGCCAATCCCTAGCCATTCAGTGGAACACCGCACCTCTGCATGGTCACTCACACTTTTTTGCTTATGTTGCATTTCTCTGTTCTTTGACTCTTTCATTCTCTGTGTTTTAATGGGAACCGCGTTGTACTATATCGAATCGTACACTGTCCAGCCTGGAAATTTACCTGACTTTATAACGCCCGTAGGTTTCTAACCTTTTCGTTGTGTTATCACATACTAAACTCAACGTGTAGACCTTGGGTTCACTTAACGACCTCATCGCTGCAGCAAACCTATGGGATTCTGCAGTACACGAAGCTATTAACCTTCTCGAGCTCGAAGAGAGCATGTACGTTATCGCAGCCGTCGCCGTCGTCCACACTTGAGCTGATGACTTTGGACAGAAGTCCCACCTTGTCACCTTCTTCGCCCCTTCGCGTGGCTCTCCACTCTTCTCTCCAGAGCACACAAGTCCAGTCTGACAATGTCAGGCATGTCCTTGTTGGGCTCACCGCACCCTCTGCACTCGCCCAGCTGTCCGAGATGTACGCACCGCCTTCACCTACAAAACCCCTCGCCCAACTTCACTCGCGCTCCGGTTCTGCCACAGCAGGGTCGCGTATGCGGGCCTCTACACCTCTTTCGTCGGACAAGCGCGCAACGTGGAACGGGAGCATGTCGTATAACTACGCCGCTCTGGCAAACGCTGGTACCCCATCTCGGCGATCTCTGATGCGGTGGGAGAAACGTAGATCAGATTTATCTGCGTTACTCCTACGGCCAACTGGAGTGGCTATGAGCGCGCCTACCACGCCAGAACCGGGGAAGTCGCTTAATGGCGTCGAAGAAGAGAGGAGGAACGATCCGGCTGCTGCCAATACTTCCGATCAAGAGGGAGACGCCGATGCCGTGGTCCCGCTTAGCGAGCGGGGACAGTTTGCGTCTGCTGCTTTGGAATTTCAGCGCCAGAGGCGGAGCAGGGGCATCGAATCCCTCTTGCTTTCCACTCCTTCACCGTCTCCCAAGTATACTGCGATCAGCCCGCAACCCCCGACCTCAACACATATCACCCGTCTTGGGAACAGGTCTCACTCTAGTCAATCTCCCCCACCCTCCTCATATTCCACTTCGCGTTTCACGGCAATGCAGATGCCGCGGCACCCGCTCTCCCTCCACTCACTGACTCTCACACTCAATGGGGCGCTCGCCGCACGGCGTTATGCTGCGTCACATCTCCTGGCATTACGTTTTGTGGGCGGAGACGCTCTAGAAGACAGCGGTAGGGGCGGTGACAGCTACTGGGAAGACGTGCGTGCCGTCATGGCGCTACTGACGAGCGCACTCGCCAACGCGACTGCCCCGCTCGTCGAGGCGCTCGAAGCCGCCGAGCACGAGCGTCTGCTCACAGAAAACCCGACGCCAACATCAGCACACTCGCGCGCCTCTTCGGAACCTCATACGCGATCCGCGTCGTTCCACCAGCAACGTCTGGCACGCAGACCATCGCACGTCACGTCCTTCGCACCGCTGCCGAGCCACCTCTCGCGCTTCGCGGCGCACGTCGACGCGCTCACGAACGCGCTGCACGACGCGCGGGAGCACCTCGAGTCCTGCGTCGCCTCTCTGCGCGACGGCACCGCCAGCGGGAGCAGCAGCAGCAGCCCGCAAGATGCGCCCGCGCTGCGGGCATACGAGCGTCTCCGGCGGGAGCTCGGCCTCGCGCTGCGCGAGTGCGAGCGCGGGCGTGAGCCATTGCTCGAGCTCCTGCTCCCGCCGCGCGCGCTGTCCCCCGAGGACGACGAGGACGACGAAGAGGTGCCGGCGCTCGGCCCGGACGCCGAGAGCTCATCAGAGTCGGACAAGGACCCATCGTCGTCGCGCGCGGCGCACTCGCCTATATCCTCGCTCCCGTCCTCGCCGACCCACGCGGTCCTCGTCGAGGCGCGGCCGGACAGGGAAGAAGAGGACGCTGCAGCTGCGAAACACGAACGCGGCGACGTGCTCGTTGTGGGGCTCGAGCGCCTTCCTGCGCCCGGCATCGAGCAAGTCTTCGAGGCGGATGCGGGAGCGGACCCCGCTGACGGCGACGCGGATGGGGACGGTGCGTTCTCTCTCGCCCGTCCGCGCTCGAAGCTGTCACGCGCGGAGCGGATCGCGGCGGCCAAAGCACGCCGTGCGAGTGGCGGTGGCCTCGGACTGTCGGTGGTGGGCGGCCAGGGTGACCGGGACGGTGCTGGGGGGGTGCAGTGGGCACCCGTGGGGGACGTCGTGCAGGAACTAAAGGACGTGATCTGGAAAGTGGGCGAGCAGCGGCGGATGCGAGAATTACGGCAGAAGGAGGAACTTGACAGGGTTCCGAGCACGGAGGACGTGTTCACATCCTAGTACGAGGCGCTGATTTGGATGATATCCCATTTGGGTCATACAATTATACAAATTAGGGAACAGTCACAAGTAAGGCTAGTCAAGCAAACAAACAGTCGAACAAAATCAGATCAAATCAAATCAATCAAAAAAAGAATGAAAAGAGCCGAAAGAGCATTGCAACAGTAACTAACAGTGACAAATGAAAGAGAATCTAGAAGGGAAAGGTGTGGCTGGCTGTGTGCGTCGAGGTATCCGCGGGGACCACGATAAATACACGAATCAAAAGAGTTTGGGTTAATGTCAGTGGGAAGAATACATGCCAGAGGCGTGTGGGACAGCACGCCAGCGGAGCCAACCAGTTGAGGCGAGGTGAGGTGAGGTGAGGGTGCACGATGAGGTAACGAGTTTGATAAACACAGGGGGCACAAAAACGCGGGGTGGGAAAGCAGGAGGACAGGAGAGAAAGCGCACGAGGTGAGGGAAGCCAACGACACCAAGAGACCTCTGAGGGAACAAATCGGAGCGGAAAGGGCCAGAATGGGAGGACGGACACATCCCACTCCAATCGGCCGCTCCACTTCCCGTAGTAGGTAAATTTAGGCGGTCTACTTCATATCAAGAGCCGCCCCATCTTGTACTGACGACGGATCAAACCAAAGTTCCATATCGCCTAGCGAACCTGGAAAGTCAAAATCCCCGCCATTGTTGGTAAACATCTCGGACATGTCAAACGGAAGATCCGGTATTGGAACTGGTGCTGACGGTGTAGGTGGGGGGGGAGCAGACGCAGTCGGTGGGCGTTGGGGGGCGTTATTGAGAAGTGATCCAGGAGTCGGCGCAGGTCCTCCGGAATTCATGTCGCCTTCACCTTCTTTGCCGCCCTGCTTCGGTGGACCATTCATGCCTACTTGACCAGGAGGTAGCATGGGACCGCCCATCCCTTTCGGTTGTTGCGACTGCTGTGGCTGCAGAGGGCCAAGCCGTCCGCCCATGGGCGGGCCAGGGCCACGCATGTGAGATTGTGGGTCTCCAGGCCCAGGGGGTACCGGTACATTGGGGTTGGGGTTGTTATTCTTGTGAGCGTTCACCATTGCCTGCCGGTACTGGCTTGCACTTGCATACAGCTACATCGGGTTTCGCGACCAACGTGTTAGAAGAAGGAAAATATTACGGAAAATGGACGAGACTAGGGCACCTGGGATTGGTTCATCTGGGGACCCATCACGCTCGGTGGTCCATGCATCATGTTGGGACTCATCGCATGCATCTGAGGCGGCATACCAATTTGATGCATCTGCGGGCCGCCGAAACCATTCAGTGGCTGCCCGCCACCCATAGATGCATGACCTCGCATAGACCCAGGCATGGGCTGTGCTCCAGGCGGAAGTGAAACAATGGATGCCATCGGTGGTTGTGGCTGCTGGTGCTGTGGCTGTTGTTGCGGCGGTGGCGGTGGCTGTGGCTGTTGGGATTGCTGGTGCTGTTGCTGTTGTTGGTGCTGTTGGTGCTGCTGCTGGTGCTGCTGGTGCTGGTGCTGCTGCTGTTGTTGTTGTTGTTGTTGCTGCTGCTGCTGCTGCTGCTGCTCGCCAGGGTTCGGAGTCCGGCGTGGGCGCTTGCGGTCAGGTGGGGATTGGTCGTTCCTAGGCAGCGTTTCGTGCTAACAAACCAATCAACCAATCAAGTTGGCCGACGCCACGAGACGGGTGGTGAAATACAGCGTACCTCCTCACCAGGAGAAGTGCTATTCCTCTTTGCACCACGTTGCTGCTGCATGGATAACTGCTGTTGTATCGGTTGTGCCAGAGGTCCCCGATTTTGCAATGGCCCGTGCATGTTGGATCCAGAAGGACCCCCAGCGCCGTTATTAGGTGGACCACCTTGCTTGAGCTGCATAGCTTGTTGTACGATGCTTTGCTTCAAGACAAACGCCTGGACGTCAGAATAATAGCCTACGAGGGGGATGGTTACAAACTTTATCATCCATAGTCAGCGATTGGGCGTCCTTGTCACCCAAGCCAGCACGCAGTTTAGCCTCTCCCATCAGGTCTGCTGGGTAGGCTGCCAGCGCAGCATCGAGCGAATCCATGTGTGGTCGTTCTTGACTCGGAGGAAGACGCCCGGACATGGCTGGGCTCGGGTGGGGGTTCATATGGTTCTGCGAAGAGGTATCATGGCTACTGTGTGGGCGGACGAGTTGCTGGTAGGCGGGGGTGGGTGTTTGATGAGCGGAGCCAACTGAACCAGGACCTTGTGGATGCTGATGGCCTGGAGGGGGCATGGCAGCTCTGTTCATCGGTGAGGGACCAAGGGGTCCCATCGGGCCAGCCGGAGGCTGTTGGGGTCCACCTTGGGACTGAGGGGACGGGGCTATGGTGGGAGAGTGATACTGTGGCGCGCCATTGGGGTGCCGTTGCTGATGGCCCATCGGGGGGCGGTTACCCATACCGGGGGGGAAGTGCCCTGGAGGACCTGGAGGGCCTGTAAGACCAGGCATGCCATTCGGTTGGGAAGGCGGGTTAGGTGGACCGTAAGGGGGGGGTTGTCCACCGGGGCCGATTCCGTTCATCTGACCGGCCGGTAATGGTGGGACGGAACCTGGGACACCATTCGGAATAGGATAGCGCGCCGGGGGCTGAGGACCAACGGGGGGAGGGCCCTGACTAGCTCGTTGCGCCTGAAACTTGCTCTGGGTCTGATACTGTTGCGTGGCAGCAGATGAATATAAACGAGGCGAGTAGGGGAGAGTCGAGCGAACCTTGGTGTAAAGGATTGCGTCTTCAGAACCGGCACCACTGTTTTTGGCCTGGAAGAGAACCCAGAAGACGCTCCACCACCTGCGAAGAAGGAATTAGAGGAGAACGGAAAGCGAGAGAGAAGGGAAGATGCTGACTCGAAAAGAAGGCCTTGTTGGGCATTGATGGGGGGTTTTGATTCTGGAGGGATGTCGGCCTCAGAGACAAGCTGAGTGGCGGTCTTGTGATAACCGCGCTTTTTACAGTAGTCTAAGATATAGATGTTGAACCTGCGGATGGGAGGGTGAGATGTGTGAGGAGTGGGGGAGGGGAAGGGAGGGAGGGGTGGCGAGAGAGATAGGTGGGGGAGAAGAGAAGCATACATTTTATCTCCCTCCCAGGTGATTTGGTCCGGGGGACCTGGCGGAGGCTGAGGAAGAGGTGCGGAAGAGGAACCAGGGGGTGGTTGTGAGGGGCCGACGGTTGTCATTGGCAAAAGGGGGGGGAGGAGGGGGGGAGGAGGGGGGAGACGAGTAGGAAAGAGGAGTGGAAGGAGCAAGAGAGTCGAGTAACGCAGCAGTGACCAGACTAGTGTTGTCCCTCGTTCCGAAAGAAGCGTGTCGGGTTGGTCACACGTCTTCGTCGGCGATTCAATTATTTCTATTCTTCGCTTCGGCGGTTCACTCGGCCACGCCACGCCATGGCAATGCTGCTACCGTAAATACGACATATACTCTCTGCGATCCTAGTGCCGCCGTACAACTGCTATCTGGAAGTCCCATCCCCCCACGATGTGCTTCACCTCCACCAGCCTTTTCACCTCCCGCCATCCTCCGCTCATCTCTCCCATCTCCCCCAAATCCGTCGCAACGTAGATAAAATCGGCGGGGGAGATGAGCGATCGCAACAGTGACCCGATGAGGAACGATATCAACCCTATGACGATAACCGTCCACAACGTGAACCTCCTTGTCCCCATCCCCAATGACGACGGGGCTGCTTGTCTAGAGCCCAGCTCCCTCCCACTGGTAGAAGAGCAGCCAACCCCACCGCCCGTGTGAACTTTGCTCCCTTCACCCACTAATGATGCGGCGCTCCCTGATTGCCCTCCTCCGTGCGAGTGTGACGTCGATCCAGAACCAGAAGCAAACCGTAAAAGCGGATTTGGATACCCATTCAAGAATCCACGCAACATTCCACTCCCTGACCCGATCGTCGGCGACGCCGTCTTGGGTGTTCCCGGACACTGAGGTGGATGCTAGGAAATGAAAAATAAATAAATTTCAGTCTCAAACTTGTCAGAGATAGAGATGTGTTTGTGCGTGCCATGCTCCTGGATTTCTCATTTTCCTCTCCATCCCCAGTCGCAGTTCCCTCCTCCCTGTCCTCAGTTTTTGGGGTCGCCACCTTCTCGGATATTGCGTTTGGCTCGAGCAAAGTATCTGCGACTGCGACCGCGTTTCGCAGTTCCGTTGGTAACTTGTCGCTCTCGCATTCGCTAGAGTGCCTGTATGAAGAATGAAGTGATAGCGTTTTTGTCAGTTCCGAAATGATTAAAAACGTGACAATTGTCTGCGCAATAGACAGACCTTGACAGCACTGCCATCCACGCCACCCGATCGTCCTGTAGTTCCTCTCTTCCAAGACTCGTCAGCGACTCCTTCTCCCCTTCAACCTTCACAGCGACGCCATCGATCGTGACCGTCGTACCATCATCACTTTTTGTCCTTTTCCCGCTTCCGGCAGCGACCAACTGCGTGGCTGGTAGGATCTCCACTTCAATCACCGCGCCCTTTTCACTTAGATCGAGCAACCATTGGGGCTTCGGTGGTGGCGCTCGTGTCTCCCCCGTCAGCGGGTCCAGCAGCGTCGATATCTGCGTTTGCGCCGTCGGGAGCGTCAATCGCAGCAGGTGCCGCGGAGGATGGTCCACAGTCAACCCAGACGAGTGAAGCGGCGACGAGGGTAGCGTGTATACCGAGTAGACGAGCGGTAAGAACGGCGGCTCCGATGTCATCTCAGTAGTGGCGGTGGCGCTGTCTCCAGTCGTGGCAATGGCAGGTAGCAATGAAATGGGCTTGCTCGGGTCATGCAGGCGTGAACGTAGCCGGACGTGGTAGCCCTCCGGGTACAGCTTTGAGTCGACCACCACCTCAGCGACGAGCAGGTCCGCTGCCTGCCGCACCTCCCCGCGCACCGTGAATGCCGAGCTCGCTGATCGTAGCGATCGCTCGGTCGACGGTGACCGACCCCCAATGACCGCCGACGTTACCCGTCGCAGCATAGGCGTTGCTGTCGAGGACGACACCGATCGGCTATGCGGGCGTGTCGTGAGCGTTGACTCGGTCATCTCAGGGGTCGCAGGCGCGGACGACGGGAGACCAGAGCTGAGTGCCGTTTTGACCTGATCGAATTTGCTGGCACTCGCGTTTGGAGACGTTGGCGGGGCGGGCGGGGGCACCGGCTCGGCGGCGGGGGTGGTCAGGAGCACGACACCGCGGTAAACACGGTCGTCTGGCGTCCAGCGCGTCTGCACCAGCACGCGACTCTCATCGCGCTGTTTCAGCGTCCACGCGCTCGGCTCCGTGTGCTCCTCCGTTCGCTTGTCTACGAGGAGCATCCCCGCAGCGGGCAGGCGCGCAAAGGGGAGCGACGCGATGCCCTTGATGTACGCTTCGACGGACAGGAGCGTCTTGACGAGCGTCGTGTTGCCCACGGCATTGACCGCGGCCGGAAGTGATCCCGCGTAGTCGGCAGAGACCACACGTGTGCAGCGCGTAGATGGGATCGCGTAGTTTTCCGTCGTGTATGGGTCGAGAGTCTCCAGAATCCACCCGTCGATGAACATCCGTCCGATCGGAAGGTTGTAAGGGTTATATTTCGCCGTCGTGAATGCGCTTGCCAACTCGGGTGGGAACGATGCCGAGACGCAGAAGAACGGTGGTGATCGGTTGTCCGAAACGCCCTCCTTGCCCTCACGCTGGCCGCGCGCGAGAATGGACGCGAGATAGAATCCGCGGTCGCGAAACGGAAAGTTTGCCCTGCTTACTGTGAACGCCGTATGGGCTCCGCCTGCTCCTGCAAACGCCTCGAGCACCTGAGCACCGACGAAACGGTCGTCCCATCGTTTTCGCGTGTCGTAACTCGTCACCACCGCTGCGATCTCCTCTGCCGAAATCCCTTCGATGACCCTTTCGCCTTTGTAGACCGGCAGAGAGGTCGAAATCTCAGGCGAAAGTTTGCGATGCAACGGGAAACCTTTTTCCGAAATGAGCGTCCAGCCGTCAGAGACGGTCGTCGATCGCGAATGAAGCGCTTGGAGGTATTGCAGTGCGTTGAGTGCGTATTCGAGAGGATACTCGCAAGAAGAATAGGTCGGGCTGTCCCCGGAGGAAGAAGGCGAGATCGCAGCAACGGCCTGCTGCGTCGTAGTCGCTGCCTGTTCCATCGCCTGCATAAAATATCGTCCCAGCGGACTGCGGAACTTTGGCACTGCACTAGACCACGTCGAGTTTCGGCTCTCTGGGGTTCCATCCACAGTCGGACTCGGCGGTTCCGTGCTCGAATCGTCGCCCTCTCCACTCCAGTCCCTATGCCGCCGGCGGATGACCCCAAGCACAGGCGGTTGGTCCAGCGGGATGCGCGGCGGCTTGACACGCTTCTGCTTGCTAAGCGACTTGATTTCTGACTCGGGAAGCTCTTCCACGTCCACCGAAACTTTCGAGCCATTAAGCATCACGACACCGCGTTCGCGACCGGGACTACGTCTCACGATGGCCAGGAGGCGTTCCTCACCGGCAAGGACGGCGTCGTGCGTTAGTGTGAGCCAGAGGCCCCCACCTCCCGATGACAAACGATGGCGGCGGAGGCAGGAAATTGACTGAGGCGGCGGATCGATTACGATGTCGAGGGAAGCTGCCCAGGTGTCCATGTCGCACCGCAGCTCGCATTCAACGATGGGTGTTGAAGAAGGCGGTAGGGTTCCACCCTCGGATTGCGAATCCGAAGAGGATATTTGTGGCGATGTCGGAGTCCGCTTGCTGGCAGATACCTCGTATTCGATTCTGAAAAGAGCGCGCTCGTGGTCATAGCGAATGTCAGTTGCTCTTGCGCCGGCCAGTCTGTTGGCCACCGGCGGTCCGCCGCATTTGATCGCAAACTCGCCGATGCCCGCAAGGGTGGTAATCATCTGCTGCGGGATGGACGTCTTGTTGGTCCAGCCCTTCGGGTCGGATTGCTCGAGCAACGTCAGCAGGGTTGTTGTTGGAGAGAGCGCCTCAATTGCAAAACCTTGGAGGTCGACCTGTGTGCGAATTGTGTTGGCTTCCACCGGTGGAATATTAGGAAACAAGTTTGGTTCGTCAGCAGAGAAAGAGAATATGTGGGCGGTACTGGGGGACTTGTAGACGGTTTTGAGCAGGACGGCATCTCGTGGACTGGAAATAAAGTCACAACTAGCGAGGAAAGAAAACCTCTGAAACCATACTTGGCTGGCCACGTCGGCCTCGACTTGAAGTGCCATAGTTCCGTCAACTCGTTCACGTCTTCTAATAACGCCGCCTCCTCATGTTGCTTGTCCCAATATGGTCGAGCACCTGGGGATGCGATTGCGGCGTAGAGATCCCACAGACCGACGCCAACGAACGTGGCTTCGGCCTTGTACACGACCAACGTGGGATCGATAGAGTCCAACTGCGTCACAGAGACACCGCGAGCTTCGGTGGCTGGCCACGTGACGAACGATAAGCAAAAACTTGCAAGGCAGTAAGATCGCTTGTAAGTTACTCACTGCGTTTCCACTTCGCCTCTGGTTCCTGAAGCAAGGAAGAAAAGTAAATATAATTGCGACGAACACGACTTAATATTGATTTCTCTTGAGCGGCCGATCGCTCGGTCGTTGATCGAAGGGGTTGCGAAACGCCCTTGGAGGCGCTTGAACCAGACAGCGTACTCCTAACCGTGGCTGCGGAGGAAACGGTGTGAAAACTGATGTCCGCTGTGCTTGTAGCATCCTGCAGCATCTGTGGAGACATGAGGTATGCCGCAGGATTTCGTTCTTCGATGGATTCGACGGATTGGGGTAGACCATTCAGGCGTAGTCCACTAGATGCAGAACGCTCGATGACTACCTGAACTTTGAGCAAGGAGTGGTCGTTGAGCAAGGCAGCATGTTTCACTCGATAGAGCAAAGTCTCCGTATCAGAAGTGGGGCCACCTGATGTGGAACCTGCTTCCGCAGAGCTACCGCGATATGCACTTGCGGACCAAGGGAGCTGCGATACCTTATCGGACGACGCCTGTGTAGAGATCTGTATATCCCAGCCTTCGTGCAACGGAATACCGAACTCGACCGTCCGCGTGAGGCGACGATGCTCACGAATGGCATGTAACTCATCTAGTCCTTGCAGATTGTCGGATGAGTGTGTAGAGTGATGGTCCTCATCTTCAGGAATGACGGAATATTCGAGTGTGAGAGATTCCCTGTTCAGGTCGAATCGTATGCGTGAAATGGCGACGCCATTTCCGTAGCCCGTCAATAGAGGAACGCGTGACCGTCTCTTGATCGTGGTCTTCAGTAGGCCAAGAACCATGGAGGCTAGTTGCTGGGGTAGGCTGCTCGCGGTACCAATGTTCCACAATGCACGGAGGTCATGCTGCCAGAAGCAGGTAATACGTAAGCGCCCTGGGTTGGTTTTTCGTGTAGACGTGTCTGCGGGGGACGTCTGCTGAGATGATACGGGTGGTAGAGACTGAATACACCATGCGAATACTACACAGGCGGGGTCAAAGCGATGACCCTACGATTCTGAGAAATCACTCACGCTTTACATTAGAGCGCACATAAGGTGGGCTGGGTCTAAGATATGCAGGCTCGTCTGGAGAGCGCGGGAGGGATGTTGATACATCTATTATCGTTGTTGCGTCATTAAAAGTGCGAGATATTGTGACGGCGTCTCGAGGGCTTTTGTAACATCAGGAATGCGAACCGCCACAGAGGAACGGAAGTATACGCACTTTGCTGGCCAGCCAAGTGTAAAGTTTGTCTTGGATATTCGGGTGGTGGGGTCCAGCATTTCAAGAAGAACAGCACCATCGACTGCCGGATCCCACTCCTGACGCAGTTCTGGTGTAGCCAATATGGATTTCCAGGCATCGAAAGGGATTGTGTCATCGGCGGCGGGTACATCGAGGATGACCCTATATACCGTGTCTTCGGATTTAGTTGACTTGCGATGAACAATGACGTCGGAAAGTTCTGGAACGGACGAGCGCCCCTTTCCTTTGGAGTTCAAAGAGGTGTTTTCCCCTGGGACCGGGACGCGCTTCCATTCGGACGAAGAGGAGGAGGTGAGAAAGCGTCTGAAGGAAGACTGTGCGTCATTAAGTGCGTTGTACCACGCCTGCCTGAGACTACCACCGAAAGGAGATTATAAGTGGTCATAAGGTGTGAAAGAGACGTGCCTACCTGACGCCGTCATGCATGGGGACGTCCTGAGACAGAGGCGATGAGGCAAGAGAGAAGTGCACGCAGCAGAACTTAAGCAGGCCCGGCTAGTGCCACGGCCCACGGCGCGTTCATGTCACGTTGTCCGGAGACTTGGTGCCACGGGACCAAAAACACGTAAGTATTATAAATCGCACTTCGGAATACCATCGTGGATCCACCAAGTCCGCGGACCGGTACCACTCAACAACTTGAAATGGCTTCAGAGGACATTGGTCGTATCATGAGCATTCAGTCCCACGTAGCATACGGCTATGTTGGTGGAAAGGCTGCCACGTTCCCCCTTCAGCTTCTTGGCTACGATGTGGACGTAAGCGCTTTCATTAATTGAGCTGTCCAAGCTCAAATGCATCGAAGGTTGTCAACACCGTCAATTTCTCCAATCACTCAGGTGCGTGCAGTTTATGACGAATCCCGTCGCCCACGTTGTTTAATACATCAAACCAATAGGATATCGTCGATTTGGGGGCACAAAGGCAAGCGCCGAGGAGCTCGATGCCATGTTCTCCGCCATGAAGCAGAACGGTCTCCTCAGGCCCACCCGGATCTTGACCGGTGAGGCTCTGCGATAACGTCAATTCCACGTCACTCAATGATCTACGCAGGTTTCGTATTTGGTGCAGAAGCTCTGTCCGTCGTGGCAAGGTCTGTGACTAAACTGCTTCAAGATGACCCGCAAATCGTATACTTACTGGACCGTAAGTGACCGCCAAAGTATGGCTATGCAGCGGAAAGCTAAATGATAGCCTGCGTAGCTGTCATGGGCGACGCTGGGCGTCCTATACGTCTCGCCGGATGTCATCCCTATCTACCGTTCCTTACTCCCGAAGGCCACCATAATAACACCCAACTGGTTCGAAGCCGAGTAAGACCCCTTTCGTCCGTTGTCGAGCATGCTACACACTTTGTTGTCAGGACGATCACTGAGATCAAAATCGTGGATAAAGCCTCCTTGCAGAAGGTTCTGACGGTTCTCCACGAAACGTACTCGGTCCCCAATGTCGTGATCAGCTCTATACCAATGGCAAAGTGGCTGTGGGATGCGACCCAGACGAACGTCCGCTCCGCGTCCTGCGACCAAGAACAGTCCCTGCTTTGTCTCGCTTCCGTTCGTGCAGCACCAGGGACCGTGTCAGGTCATCCATCCGACGTCTACATGGGTTGTGTCCCACTCGTACCGGGTTATTTTTCTGGCGTCGGCTGATCTCTTCTCTGCGCTCGTCCTTGGACACTACTCGTCCCTCGCCCTCGCCCTCGACAGACTCCCCTCCCCCGCTTGTCCATGCTGTTTCGCTCGCGTTGACCAAAACGCACGCCATGCTCTGCTTTACGCAAAGGCATGCATTCACCGTTGCCCCCAGAAGAACGCACGGCCACAGATGACGAACTCGATGGGGCGAACCCGGAGCGGCGGATTCGGCGGATGCGCGCGGCGCGAGCTGCGTCTCGTCCAGGGCCGTAAGATACTTAGCGGCGAGGCCATAGGCGAGTTGAGAGAAATGAAAAAGTGGGAAGGATTCTGGAAGTCGGACAACAAAGCCTATACGTCAATTCACCCTACATAATACTGTGCATCATAGAGTAGTGCCTAGGTTAGCACTTCGAATATACTCATACCTAATAGAATCCATCATTTTACCTCACACGGGCAGGGGAGGAAAGCGCTTTCATAGTTATACAGGCTCGTCCAGTCAACAAGTCTCAGTCTCCACGACCTAATTTGTCAAGGGCACGTATGCCTTGCTCGTACCACTCGTCTCTTGAAACCCAAAACTCTTCTCGTCCTTTCATGATGTCCGCCAAGACTGCACCCCCAAGGAAAACCATGTGCTTCCTGCGCGGGGGATCTTCGATGCGAATCTTGAATTTCTGGAAAAGTGGCCAACCCCACGTCAACGAATGAAGTGAAGGAATAAGAAAAGACACGCACGTTCAGGCGTGAGGGGTCGCGGTTGAGCACGCGCGTCAGGTACAACTGCTTCATCTCTTTTTCTAGGCGGCTCGGGAGGCCCGGGTACATACTCGACCCGCCAGAGAGCACGACATGCTTGTACAGTTCCGTGCGGACGTCGACGGCCGCATTCTGGATCGTCTCGAAAAGCATCTCTGCGATGCCCGGCTGTTCGATGTCGACGAGATGCGGCTGGAACATACACTCAGGTGCCTCGAAGCGCTCGGAGCCGACCTTGATCACTCGGCCGTCCGGTAGCTGGAGAGAGAGAGACGGTCAAAGCGAGGAAATAGGGAAAGCAACGGCGGGGTGCCTTACGGTGTAGCTCTCTACCAATGTGGTAGTCTCCTCTGATAGCCGGGTGTCCATGTCAAGGTCATAGCTGGAAAGAAAGAAAAAAATGAATAAGAGTCCAAGCAAGCACGGGGATATATACTTACCTGACGTAGCAGAGGTTCTCCTTGATTTCTCGCACGGTCTCGAAATCGGCCGTGCGGTTGAACGCGTACCCCCGCATGAGCAGAAGCTTGATCAAATACCGCGTGACGTCTCGTCCGGCGATGTCAAGCCGCCTCGTGAGATGGGGCAGCGCAAAGCCGTCGTAAACCGGGACGATGTGCGTCACACCGTCGCCCGAGTCGACCACGACGCCAGTTGTCAGACCTGTAATAAGGAATTCAGCTTGGTGCTGTGCTGCACTCCTCTAGGGACGCACCTTGGGCATAGAGCGTCAGCACGGCCTGGATCGCGACGTACACGCCCTGAAAGCCGTATTCCTCGAACATGACCTGGCACATCTTCTGCCTGTTCACCTTGGGGTTCATCGGGGGCTCCGTGAGGAGCACCTTGCGCCCCGCCGGGTCGACGCGCAGCTTCTCCGTGAACGTAGTAGTCCCACAGGTGCTTCATGTCTTCCCAGTTGCGCACGATCCCGTGCTCCATCGGCTGCGTGATCTGCAGGTAGTTCCGCAGCGCCGCCGCCTCGTCCCCGACCATGATGTCCTTGATGATTGCGTCCCCGACGCGCTCCTCCGCGCGCAGGATGGGTCGCCCGATCACAGATGGGAACACTTTTTCGTACCGTCAGAATAATAACAAAAATCTTTCCGTAGTGAACCCTTCCAGGTATCACTCACCATGTTCAGGGAAGTTGGAACCGGCGTATCCGACCTTGACAAACTATAGCGAGGGGCTTCAGGTAGGCCAACGCCGATCGTCTAAGAACAAAGCCTACCCCAGTTCCATTGTCTACAACTAGAGGTATTGAAGGGTCCATGATGCTGTCGGTAGCGTTTGTTAGATTTAGATCAACGTTTTGTAGTAAGCGGAAGCGGAGGTCACAAAACGTTGCACCACAGCCGCGTTGAGATTAGATACATCTGCGGTGACCGGGGTACCGTGACTACTCTTACTGTACTATCGTCATGGACTCAGTACAGCACTCATCCACAATTTTTTCAGGACACAATGCACTTTGCTTGCGAGTCGCTCTCTTCGAGTCATCGTTGTCGCTCACTATGCATCTGTGCTCAAGGGACTCTCGTTTCGTTGCCTTGTCGGCGCACAACTTCCGGAAAACACACGGCGATAACTTGGTCAGCGCTCTCAACATGCATAGAATATCTCCACAACGGCTGAAATGTGGACTGTACGACCTTCTCATCTACCAGGACTGATACCGACCCGAGAATATCCGTCTGTGGGGGCTGAGATGATCAATTTCGGACCGTTCTGATCTGATTGATAATACTCACGGCGCGGACAACAAGCCACCCATATACGGGATCTCTCGGGACTCGGACGCTTGGTTTCTTATCCGCTCCTGGCCGACGCCGTAACGGCAAACGCTCTGCGAATGTACGGTCTACTTTGTGATTATGAAGCGCACCCTTTTTCGTCCTCCCTTTTCGTCTCTTGCTAACTCAGGTATTTGTGGTGGGTCGGGCTCATCAGCTGCAGCTGTAACTTGAAGGATTTTCACCCCTAGTGTGTGTGTATGCCAGCGACTTCAGGTTGAGTAATCGACTCTGTGTGGGCTATTCATTTCCTACGTGTTGCTGTCTTCATGACGCCGGTGTTGGAATGAGTGTCTCTCATGGATGCGTGCAACCAGCTGACTGAAGGTAGGGGGCGAATCGACCTACGCGCCAAGTTTTATGCCATTTCTTTCCTCAGGAATGTCCCCTGGTCATGAGCCTGATGCGTCGTCTTCGTCTTCTTTACATTGAGGGCGTTCGTGGTTGTGTTGACGTCTGCGAGCGGTAGATGCTATGCGGATCTCGACGGTATGCCAGTGACCGTCCTCACAAAGACATCGGCGTGATAATCACCACCATGCAGAATAGATGGGTCCGAGCACTATGCGTGATGCATGGACAGACACAGAGTGCACGCCCTTTCGTTGATTTGCGGGTAACTATACGCATAGAAGAATACAAGCAATACTCGATGATGGCTCGCACGGTCTTTGAGGTGTATGAGTGCTGCAGGTAAAATGTGTCCAAAATGTGTCCGGGATTTTGACACAGAATCAGTAAGCACAACGTTCTTGGCTTACCGAGCTGACCTCCGTGGTGCTTACAAACTACCAGGACCCGTCTGATGACTAGGATGAACGGCATCGTTCTCATGGCTGAGTTTGAGGCTATAAATGCTTTCCTAGAAGTGCCTCGGACAACAACGCGTCTCACAACTTCATCGTCACTTCGGTCATGTCTTCTGTGCCTGCTCTTTTCAGCCCCTCCGCGTCGGGACTACCGATCTTCAACACCGCGTCGTGATGGCTCCTTTGACACGCCTCCGTGCGAACAAAGACCGGGTCCACGGTGAACTCGCCAAGACCTACTACGCGCAGCGTTCGAGCGTACCGGGAACCCTCATAATATCGGAGGCCACTTTTATCTCCCCTCAAGCAGCGGGATATGCGAACGTACCAGGCATCTGGAATGAGCGCACAAATTGCTGGATGGAAAACGGTTTGTGTTTCACCATCTCCTTCGTTTACTGTATGCACTAATTTACTGCACAAAGATTACGGATGCTGTCCACGCCAACGGCTCTTACATCTTTCTTCAGCTTGGGGCGCTTGGACGGACTGCTGATCCTGCCGTCCTCAGGCAGGAAGGTGGGTTTGATGTCGTTGCCCCCAGCCCTATCCCCCTCGGTGGTCATTCCGGCGAAGGAGGACCAGTTGTTTCACGCGCACTTACGACTGCGGAGATCGAAGAATATGCTCGACTGTACTCGAAGGCAGCAAGCAATGCCATCGAGGCAGGCTTCGATGGCGTGGAGGTACATGCAGCCAATGGCTACCTCCTAGACCAGTTTTTGCAGACGATGTCAAATGAACGGACGGATGAATATGGTGGATCTGTAGACAACCGTGTGCGCTTCCCTCTCGAGGCGATCAACGCGATTGTGAGAACTATTGGTGCGGAAAGGACAGCTGTCCGCATCAGCCCATGGTCCAAATTTCAGGGTGGGGAATACCTGTCTCGTAGTCCTTCTTTCCGAGCTTCTAATACAGCTTTATAGACATGGGCATGAAGGATCCACTTCCTACTTTCACCGCCCTCATTGAACGCATCCGCGATGCGCACCCAGGCTTCGCTTACATTCACGTTATCGAGCCGCGTGTTGATGGCACCACCGACGGAGACGTCACGGATGAAAACCGGGCTCAGTCAAACGAGGCATTGCGGAGAATCTGGGGTGGTCGCCCTTACATTGCGGCAGGTGGCATGGACGGTGCTGCCGCGATCAACGCGGTGGAGAAGTACGGAGGTTTGGTCGCATTTGGTCGGCACTTCATTGCAAACGTGAGTCTTGTTTTCGGCAGTTATTGGAGCTATTTCTCAGACCACATCGCAGCCCGATCTTCCTTTGCGTCTGAAGGAAGGACACTCTTTGACGCCCTATAACCGTGATACATTCTACACTACGGAGGCTGCGACTGGATACATTGATTATCCGTTCTCCAAGAACGTCGTCGCTCTGCAGGCATAGCGATACGTGGATGGGTGAGTGATATTGTGAATTAGACACCATAGAAACAGGATTACACTGTACTTTATGTATATGCACAAGTCAGTCAATGGGTTGTGTACTTATCACAACCGATATCTCGATCTCAACCCATGTGAGCGGTGCTCGCCATAAAAGGTGACAACAGACCATGCCGTGACCAGGTGCGGATATATGGGAGTTGGGCTGCTCCGTGGGAACTGCAAGCGATGTCGAATCGTACAGTACTCATCGCAATTTCTTTGTGCGTGCCGATCTGCTAAGCTGGGTCAGAGATGTCATCACCTAGCCAAAAACGATCAGCAAAGTCGTTCCTAGGTAACACTTACGAGCTGGGAGTTGATCTCCAGACGTTTCAAGATGGGACTTGCGGATCCTTTGCCTGAGAGAAACGGTTCGAACGGCACCTTCGACAACAGTCGGCGGTGTGAATGGTGAGACGGCAAGGTATGAATACCCTCATAGCCTTAGGAGCGGCCCCGGCGAACCAAAAAAAGGTCTACAAGCAGGCGATAGCTATTCGCTGGCGGTTTGCTTGCTCAGGCTGCCGGTAAACAGTGTCCGAGATTTTGAGCCTATCTGTCAAGCAGCACGCCTGCTGTACTGTTTTAGGCGAGTAAAGCGCAGAATCAATAAGCGCAAGGCGTTCGTAGGCCAGCCAACACCGAATGACGAATGAGCGGGACAGAAATGATGCGGCATTCACCAAGCTGACCGGAGTAGGTGCTTACAAACCACTGGACTGACAAAGGGCTCTCGGGCTTAGAAGGACCCACTGAGCCACTGGTGATTACAACTACTAAGGTCAATAGAACGAACGGCATCGTTCTCATGGCTGAGCTCGAGGTTATAAATCCATTCCTGAAAGTGCTTCGAACGTCAACATATCGCCTTACCACTCTTACAACTCCTCTCACAACCTCAAGCCATGTCCTCTTCTGTGTCTGCTCTTTTCCAGCCCCTCCAGCGTCGGGACCACCGATCTTCAACACCGCATCGTGATGGCTCCTTTGACACGCTTCCGTGCGAACAAAGACCGGGTCCACGGTGAACTCGCCAAGACCTACTACGCGCAGCGTTCGAGCGTACCGGGAACGCTCATAATATCGGAGGCCACTTTTATCTCCCCTCAAGCAGCGGGATACGCGAACGTACCAGGCATCTGGAATGACGCGCAAATTGCTGGATGGAAAACGGTTTGTGTTTCACCATCTCCTTCGTTTACTGTATGCACTAATTTACCCGCACAAAGATTACGGATGCTGTCCACGCCAACGGCTCTTACATCTTTCTTCAGCTTGGGGCCCTTGGACGGACTGCTGATCCTGCCGTCCTCAGGCAGGAGGGTGGGTTTGATGTCGTTGCCCCCAGCCCTATCCCCCTCGGTGGTCATTCCGGCGAAGGAGGACCAGTTGTTCCACGCGCACTTACGACTGCGGAGATCGAAGAATATGCTCGACTGTACTCGAAGGCAGCAACCAACGCCATCGAGGCAGGCTTCGACTGGCGTGGAGGTACATGCAGCCAATGGCTACCTCCTAGATCAGTTTTTACAGACGGTGTCCAACGAACGGACGGATGAATATGGGGGATCTGTAGACAACCGTGTGCGGTTCCCTCTCGAGGCGATCAACGCGGTTGTGGAGGCTATTAGTGCGGAAAGGACAGCTGTCCGCATCAGTCCGTGGTCCAAATTTCAAGGTAAGGAATAGCCGTCTTGCAGTTGTTTCCAAGCTCCTAATGCTTCTTCATAGACATGGGGATGAAGGATCCGCTCCCTACTTTCACCACCTTCATTGAACGCATCCGCGATGCACACCCAGACTTGGCTTACATTCACGTTATCGAGCCACGCGTTGATGGCATCGTCGACGGAGACGTCACGGATGAAAACCGGGCTCAGTCAAACGAGGCATTGCGGAAAATCTGGGGTGATCGCCCTTACATTGCGGCAGGTGGCATGGATGGTGCTGCCGCGATCAACGCGGTGGAGAAGTACGGAGGTTTGGTCGCATTTGGTCGGCACTTCATTGCAAACGTGAGTCGTGTTTTCGGCAGTTATTGGAGCCTATTTCTCAGACCACATCGCAGCCCGACCTTCCTTTACGCCTGAAGCAAGGACACTCCTTAACACCCTATAACCGTGATACATTCTACACTACGGAGGCTGCGGCTGGATACATTGATTATCCGTTCTCCAAGAACGTCGTCGCTCTGCAGGCATAGCGATACGTGGATGGGTGAGTGATAGAGTGACTTAGACACCATAGAAACAGGATTGCACTGTACTTTATCACGTACTAATGTATCATAACTTGAAGATACAGTAATGATAATCTGGATATCTCGATCTCAGCCGATTGTCGCCGGTGTTCGTCATGAAGGCAGTGACAACAGACCATGCCATGGTCGGGTGCGGATATATGGGATTTGGCTGCTCTCGGGATTTGCGAGCGATATTTGAATTGTACAGTACTCATCGCAGTATCGTCGTGCCTGCCGATCTGCTAACCTGGGTCAGGGATGGCATCACCTGGCCACAATTGATCAGCAAGTAATATAATAGTGGTTCTTGGGTGACCCTCACAAGCTGGAAGTTGAAAGCGCTGAACGTCAGACGTTTCAGGATGGGATCTGCAGGTCATTTTCCTGCGAGAAACCGATCTGAATGGCATCCTCGACAACAGCCACTGGCACTGTCAGCCAGTGGTGGGAATAGAGTGACGGTAAGGCATGAACGTATATGAACACCCTCGTAGCCTTAGAAGCGGCCCCATCGGACTAGAGTAAGGTGTACAGGCAGGCGATAGCTATTCGCTGGCGGTTTACTTGGGATACTGCCCCTATGACGCACATCAATAGTCTGCATTCATTCTTGCACAATGTTGTTTCTGGAACGTCGACTAGTAATCCAAGGGCCTGGGAAGGCTGAGATTAAAGTTTAGATCCTAAGGCCGTGTAAACAACTGATAGGCCTCTAGAAGTTCGGAGGAGAATGCTGTGGATGATGCAGGGCAATCCCCCTTCATGGGCTACTCCACTTTCACGAAGCCTGCTTGGCGTAGCCGGCCCGGTATAGCGCGCTGTTCCTAGTAAAATTCTTCCCACGCAATGGTCTAGCACAGTTCACGCAGGCTGTGACACAGCAGTGCTACATAGAGTTCGATAGCTATGAAAGGGTGTTGACCGCCTGATCCTGGGCAGCATATTGTTTGAAGGCTGGCTTTTTTAAATAATTGTTGGACAGTCGAAGCGTAGCAAGACGATAGGTGAGCGAACCTTCCGTGGTACAAACCGGATCGACCCCCTGGTCAGTGAGGCCAAATTCAATCGTCGTTGAGATTGGATTTTTCCCGCAGGCGCTTCACCACCTTGAACGTCACCAAGTTGCCCAGCATAACCGTGACGATTAAAGTAACTACAAAGAACGACAGTCAACGCCGTGAACCTCTCTCTCTCATCCGCGAAATAATACATCTGAGCCTCCAGCCCTCATTTATACGTAATTGGACCACAGCACAGATAGCCATCTGTCATCCCGTGATCCTCACCAGACCCGACCAACGGGCTCTGGTCCCGCTCTTAAGAACGTCTTCTAAGTGGACCAGGCAAGCGGGTCGTGAAGTTTAAAAACTTGAAGCCAGACCATCCCGGCCTGGCCCGCGGAACCGTCGGGGTCGTATCTGCGCGCCGGTTGTTACAGTTGGCACTGCGGGCATTAACTTGGGTGGTGTAAGTGGTCGATGGTGGCGCCAAGTTCTGAGTACAGCCTGCAGCGCGTTGTTTGTCTGGAGAGGGCGCTGAGCACGGAACTAAAGTGTTAAGGACACCCCAGGATACGGATCGATCATGCGGCTTACCCCCAATCTGGACATAGCCGCTACATGGTAGACTTGCGATGCCCATAGTAAAACGACGTGATGGGTCAAGGTGTTATTAGAAATATGGTGATGAAGGTGAAGAAGGGCGAGGAAGGCGCACGCCGAGAGACCGCACGAACTTGGAGCACAAGGTTTATATAATTGAGAATCAATGATAGACAAACTGACATGGGGTTTCGGTTAGCGCTTACATCATATCACAGCCCGGCAGCGGCGAACATATTCACCCAATTCGGTGTGATTAGTCTTTTCATTGTGGTCATGTTAATGAGAGCACACAAAACGAAGATAGACTTACAGGATCCCTTCTCGCAGTTGCAGGAAAGCCGTCCGCGTTACACCGAGGGTTTCTTGTCAGTAGTTCGAGAAACCACCGGACGGGAGGCGGAAGTTTCTCTAACGACGTTATATGTCGCCCCAACTGAGGCTATGCTGAGTTTTGCGGGAAGATGTTAGAATGGGGGCGGAGAAACTACTGCGGGAGGCGCGCAAGGGAGAAAAGACAATGCGATGGGGCGGGAAAGTGAGCACGACGATCGCACATTCGGTGGTTTGTGAACACGAAACACCATCGCTGGATGCCAAGAGGGTGCCGACAGGTCGGGCACCAAGAACCGCACAGGTATTGCACAGCTTTGCTCATTGACGGGGTTAGTGAGACGCAGGCCTCGACTCGTACTTGACCAACGCGTGGGAGATAGCGTTTTCGCCCTCTCGGACCTCGTGCGCACTCTTGCCCCTCAAGGTCGCCATTCGATCGCTAGTCGAGATGAATAGAGTTGACAATGTCGATCGTGTATTGTTCCTCAAGGTCCTTCAGAACAGCGTCGGGTTTTGCAATATGATGCTGGTGAAAACTCACAGTACTGTACTCACAGAGAGAGGAGTCTGTGAGTTTCTGCCACCATCCATTGTTCAAAGGGCAAAGGTGTGTATAGGGAGAGACCAAGCAGGAAGATCCCGAGGAATAAAATTATTCAGAGGAGAGTAGTGTAGTTTTTGGGATGTGGCTGCTCGTCTTGGCATATACCTGAGGTCAATCGTATTAGCAGATAGCAGAAGAAAGCCCGAAACAGTAAGCATGTTCGGTAGCTAGGAGGCGCGCTTGCTGGGAGTGTCGTATGGCTGTTGGAGGCAACTCGGAGTCATCAAAGCAGTCGCTAGATAAGGGTTTGTCTGCAGAGGTTAGGTTCCAGCGGGCACGATTTTTGCAGGTGAATTGAAGATCGGTGGCCCGATCTCGTTTGGGATAGGGAGTTGCAGACACAGACGAAGTCAGAACGTCTTGCGACGCTGTTTGAAGGATGGGGCAGATTACACACGTGATTGTTTGGTGTTCAAATTGGAGGTGGTCCCTGAACCGACGCTGGGATTGAAATATGCCAAGGTACGAACCGCATTCTTTCCGCTTCCATCGTACACAGAGTGGAAATTTTCAATATGAATAGATCCAAAAAGAAAAAAATTTGGAAAATTTCAGCACCGAAAATTTCGCTCGTGCGAGACACGGTCGTATGAAATAGATCCAGCCTCCTAACGGCAACAAAGGCGTTACTCTGGGGCCGCTGGCGTGCCGACATCCACGGACTCGGTTTGGGGACCCTTCTGGACAAGCGCGATGCGGTGACGCAGGGCTGCATTTCCAGGCGTAGGGCCCCTGCTCGTGAAGCCTTCTGGGACGCCATCGCAACGGGTATGAAGACACATGTCGCGTTGTGACAACGGTGCAAACAAGAAGAAGACGGGAGAGCGGCAAGCGCATTCATCATGACCGCTGAGAGCTTGGAAGCACTTGGGATTCCGGAACGCTAGGTTTCAAAAAGTAGCGAGTCAGTATCAGGGGGCCTCACTGTGCATAAGTTATTCGGAATGTAATTGGAAAATAGCAGAATGTGATGTTGAAGAGGTCCTGCACCGATATGAGACACGACGAGGGCCAAAGGGGCGTCCCCATCGGCTGAAATGTGGACTGCACTGTACGACCTTCCAATCCACGAGGACTAACTATGAGCGCTGAGAAGATCAATTTCAGGATTTGGTTCTGATTTGATTGGTAAGACTCACGACACGGATCTTTCTCACGAACAAACTAGCCGCAGCATCTCTCGAGGTTTCTGGCGCGCATATCCGTTCTTGGCTAACACCGTGACAGTAAACGCTCTGCGAATGTAAGAAGATCTACCGTGTGATTATGAAGCGCACCCATTTTCATCCTCCCTATTCGCCTCTTGCTAACTCGGTGTTTGTGGTGGGTCGGGCCCATCGGCCGCGATGCAAACACACCCACCCCAAAGTCTGTGTATGCCAGTGATCTCAGTTAAGCAATCGACACTGTGTGAATTTTTTTCATCCCCTTCGCGTTGCTGCTCAAACCTAGCTTCACGTCTCTGATGTTGGAATGAGCATCTCTCAAAGATGCGTGCAACCAGCTGGCTGAAGGTAGGGGTTGAATCGATCCCATGCACCGAGTTTTGAGCTGTTCCTTCGAAAGTGCTCCTCAGCCATAAGCCGATGCGTCGTCATCGCCGCTGCCCTCTTCACATTGACATCGTTTGTAGTTGTGTTGATATCTGCGAGCGGGAGATGCATGCGGATCTCGACGTCTGACCGCCCTCGCGGGGACGTCGGCGTGATGACCACCACGATACAGAATAGATAGGTCCAGCACCATGCGTGGACAGACACAAACTGCACGCCCTTTGAGGGTCTACACGCATAGAAGAATGCAAGCAATGATCATTTCAAAGTGGACGTTTGCTCGGAGGTCTTAGATGCCAGTGATAGTTCGCACGGTCTTTGAGGCCTTTGAGGAGTGCTCAGGCTGCCGGTAAACAGTGTCCGGGATTTTGAGCCTATCTGTGAAGCAGCACGCCTGCTGTACGGTTTAGGCGAGCAAAGGCGCAGAATCAGTAAACGCAAGGCGTTCTTAGGCCAGCCAACACCGAATGACGAATGAGCGGGACAGAAATGACGCGGCATTTACCCGCTGGTTAGCGCTTACCAAGCTGACCGACATGGTGCTTACAAACCACTGGGTTGACAAAGGGCTCGGGCTCACCACTCAGCTACTGGTGATTACAACTAAGGTCAATACGACGAACGGTATCGTTCTCATGGCTGAGCTCGAGGTTATAAATCCATTCCTGAAGGTGCTTCGAACATCAACACATCGCCTTACCACTCTTAAAACTCCTCTCACAACCTCAAGCCATGTCCTCTTCTGCGTCTGCTCTTTTCCAGCCCATCCGCGTCGGGACCACCGATCTTCAACACCGCGTCGTGATGGCTCCTTTGACACGCCTCCGTGCGAACAAAGACCATGTCCACGGTGAACTCGCCAAGACATACTATGCGCAGCGTTCGAGCGTACCGGGAACGCTCATAATATCAGAGGCTACTTTCATCGCTCCTCAGGCAGCGGGATATGCGAACGTACCAGGTATCTGGAATAGCGCGCAAATTGCTGGATGGAAAACGGTTTGTGTTTCACCGCGTTCCACAGCTACTGTATGCACTAATATACTGCACAAAGATTACGGATGCTGTCCACGCCAACGGCTCTCACATCTTTCTCCAACTTTGGGTGCTTGGACGTACTGCCGATCCTGCCATTCTCAGGCAGGAAGGTGGGTTTGATGTCGTTGCCCCCAGCCCTATCCCCCTCGGTGGTCATTCCGGCGAAGGAGGACCAGTTGTTCCACGCGCACTTACGACTGCGGATATCAAAGAATATGCTCAACTGTACTCGAAGGCAGCAAGCAATGCCATCGAGGCAGGCTTCGATGGCGTGGAGGTACATGCAGCCAATGGCTACCTCCTAGACCAGTTTTTACAGACGGTGTCCAACGAACGGACGGATGAATATGGGGGATCTGTAGACAACCGTGTGCGCTTCCCTCTCGAGGCGATCAACGCGGTTGTGGAGGCTATTGGTGCAGAAAGGACAGCTGTCCGCATCAGCCCGTGGTCCAAATTTCAAGGTAAGGAATAGCCGTCTTCAGTTCTTTCCAAGATTCTAATGCTTCTTCATAGACATGGGGATGAAGGATCCGCTCCCTACTTTCACCACCTTCATTGAACGCATCCGCGATGCACACCCAGACTTGGCTTACATTCACGTTGTCGAGCCGCGCGTTGACGGCATCGTCGACGGCGACGTCACGGATGAAAACCGGGCTCAATCAAATGAGGCATTGCGGAAAATCTGGGGTGATCGCCCTTACATTGCGGCAGGTGGCATGGACGGTGCTGCCGCGATCAACACGGTGGAGAAGTATGGAGGTTTGGTCGCATTTGGTCGGCACTTCATTGCAAACGTGAGTCGTGTTTTCGGCAGTTATTGGAGCTATTTCTCAGACCACATCGCAGCCCGATCTTCCTTTGCGCCTGAAGGAAGGACACTCTTTGACGCCCTATAACCGTGATACATTCTACGCTACTGAGGCTGCGGCTGGATACATTGATTATCCGTTCTTAAAGAACGTCGTCGCTCTGCAGGCATAGCGATACGTGGATGGGTGAGTGATAGAGTGACTTAGACACCATAGAAACAGGACTACACTGCACTTTACGATGTAATGCACAAGTTAATCAACGGGTTGTATACTTATCATAACTCGAAAGATACAGTAGTGATAATCTCGATATCTCGACGTCAACCGATTGTCGCCGGCGCTATTCATGAGAAGTGACCTTGCCATGACCAGGTGCGAAGAGAGTTTGGTTACTCCTTGAGAACTGGATCAGGGATGGCATCATCCGGCCAAATACGACTTAGGTAACACTTGCGAGCTGGGAACTGATTGGCGCTGATTGTCAGACGTTTTTACCTGCGGATCCTTTACCTGAGAGAAAACGGTCTGAACGGCATCCTCGACAACACCCGGTAGCGGGAATGGTGAGACAGCAAGGAACGAACACCCTCATGGTCTTAGGAGCGGCGAACCAAAATAAGGTGTACAGGCAGGCGATAACTATTCGCTGGCGCATGACGCACGTCAATAATCTGCATTTTACAATGTTGTAATCTAAGGGCCTGTGATGATAAAGCTCGATAAAGTTTAGATCCTAAGGCCCGTGGAAACCACTGGTAGGTATCTGGAAGCTCGGAGGAGAATGTGTAGATGATGCAAGGCACCGGTATCCCCGAGGGTATCCACGTCACGGGCTCTCTCCTCCCGCGCGGAAGCTGAAGCGCTGAAGAGCCGAATAGTGCAAAAACAAGGATTTCTCGGCAGAGCCGGTCCGGCGTCGCTGTCTTCACGCTCACGCAATGGTCCAGCACAGCAGTGCCACATAGAATCCAGTAGCTATGACAGGGTGTCGATCCTAGGCAACATGTTGTTTGAGAAGGTGGGCTTTTTTAAATAATTGTAGAAATTAGATGGACTGTCGATGCGTTGCAAGACGATAAGTGAGCGAGCGCTTGCGCACTAACCGGACCGACCCCTGAGGCAGAAACCAAACTGAAACCAATCGTCGTTGAGACTCGATTTTTCTTGCAGGCGCTTCGCCATCTTGAACGTCACCAAGTTACCCAGCATAACCGTGATGATTAAAGTAACCAGTTATAACTACAAAAAACGACGACCTCTCATCCGCAAAATAATCCATCTGGGTACCCAGCCCCAATTTGCACGTACAGTAATTGGACCACAGCATGGATAGCCACCTGTCATCATGTCATCCCGTAGATACGGCGCGATCCCCACCAGACCCGACCAACGGGCTCTGGTTCGGCTCTTTAAGAACGTCTCCCAATTGGGCCAGGCAAGCGGATCGTGAAGTCTGAAAACTTGAAACTAGACCATCCCGACCTAGCCCGCGCCACCGTCGAGGTCGTATCTGCGTGCCGGCTGTTACGATTTGCACTGCGGGCGTTAACTTGAGTGGTCTTAGTGGTCGCTGGTGGCTCCAAGTTCTGAGTACAGCCCGCAGCGCGTCGTTTGTCTGGAGAGGGTGCTGAGCACGGCACCAAAGTGTTATGGACACCCCAGGATACACATCGACCATACGGCTTACCCCCAATCTGGAAGTAACCGCTGCATGGGAGACTTGCGATGCCCATAGTAGTAATAGTAAAACTATTTGATGGGTAAACGGGTTATTGGAAATATGGGTGATGAAGGTGAAGAAGAGCGAGGAAGGCGCACGCCGAGAGACCACAGGAACTCGGAGCACAAGCTTTTATAATTGGGAATTAGGGGTAGAGACAAATCGACCCTCCTGGCATTTTCGGTAGCGCTTATACCACAGCCCGACAGCTAGGCGAACATGTTCGCCCAGCCACTGCAGTCACCTGTAATCATGTGAATAAGTGCACAATCGGCCACAGAACGGAATACACTCACAGGATCCCGTCCCATCGTTGCAGAAAAGCCATCCGCGTTGCATCCAGGGTTTCTGTCAATAGTTCAAGAAACCGCCGGGCAAGAAGGGGGCGGAGGTTTCGTTGATGACGTTCTGTGTCGCCCCAACTGAGGTTATGCTGATTCGTGCGGGAAGAGCCTAGAGTGGGAGCGGAGCGCGCAGAAGACCACTATGGGTAACCGGTTGAGAAAGTGAGCACGAAGGTCACGCATTCTATGGTTTGTGAACATGAAACACCGACGCCGGATGCGAAGACGAATCCTCGGGCGCCCGGCGCCGAGAACCGCGCAGGTATTGCACAGCCTTGCTCAATAACGGTATTAGTGAGAATCTGTGGGGGTGCACTCTGGCCGCTCAAGAAGTTGATGACCGCCAACTAAGATGAACAAAAGTTGGCGTGTATTGCACCTCAAGGATCTTAAGAACCGCGTCGGTTTTCGCAATATGACGCCGGTGAAAACTCACGGTACGGTACTCACAGCGAGGGGGGCCTGTAAGTTTCTTCATAGTTGGAGAGCAAAGATGTGCATATGGATAGATCGAGGCAGGAGATCCCGACGGGTTGAATTATTGAAAGGAGACTAGTTTTTGAGACGCAGTTGCTCACTTTGGCATATACCCAAGGTCAATCGTATTAGAAAATTGCTGAAGAACGCCCGAGACGGTAAGCATGACTGGTAGACACGCTTCCTGGGGGTGTCGTATAGCTGTTGGAGGCAACTCGGGTGAACTGAAGATCGGCTGCCCGATCTCGTTCGGGGATGGAAGTCAGAACGTCTTGCGACTCTAGTGTTGCCGCGAGTCGATGCGGTCCGAGTCGAGTTGCCAACTCGACGCTAACTCTAACTCGGGAGTTCACACCGGTGCAACTCGTGCAAAACGTGAACCAATGGGAAGCCTTCAATTCTGAAGGTTCCCACGCCCCTTCTGCCCCGCGTCTTTAGGCAGAACGCTTGTACTCGCGGAAATTATAGTATATACAAGCCGTAACCCAGGTACTAGTAAAAGTCACCTATGAAACCGTGACGGAAGAAAAGAGCACACGCACCATATTAGTTTTCCGAACGTTTTCGTTTTTAGGGCTCCAAGTCTTTGCTGGTTAGTATATTCATTCACTATTATGGTACAGAGTATACTATAGACTACAAAAAGTCGTTATTTGGTAGAGGAATGGAGATTTACCAAGTATACGAGCAAAGGGAATCTATGCGGGGCATTTTTGGGGCCAACTCCCGAGTTGCACCGGTGTGAATTCCTGAGTTAGAGTTGCTCCGAGTTCGGTCCGAGTTAGAGTTCACACTGGTGTGGACTCTAACTCGCGGCAACACTACAAGTTGCGACGCTGTTTGAAGGATGCGACACGTGATTGTTGGGTGGTCGAGTTGGAGGTGGTCCTGAACCGATGCCAAGATTGAAATATGCCAAGGTACGAACGGCCATGTGACGATACGATGCATTCGGTGGAGGTGACGTCCTCGATAGTCTTGATCGGATTTTGTGCACAGCGAAGCAGATACATAGTGGTTCCAAGCGGAGAAGCATCGGTCAGTGTCCCGTCAACATATCATACTCGGGGATTACTAGGACTTCTAGGCTGTTGGTGGATCGTTGGAAGGCCTGGCTTGAACCTTATATGAGTCTTCCACAGAAAGCTGGGGGAATATAGAAATGGAGACGGCATGCTTCGAGTCGTCAGCGCATCAGCACCGATAAAGTAGAGGGAAATGAATGACACCAGTGAGAAGCAACAAGCCCGTTCAAGTTTCCGTCCGCTAACGCGCATGTAGACTTTTCTGGAAAAGGACCGACACGCGCGACCAGCATTCATCCACCACAGACCTGGACGCCAGGATCGAAGGCGGGCTGTACGCTCTTCAGTTTTGACAATAATGCCATCTTTGTTGTATTTCTTGACTTCGATTCCTGAATTCGCACACTTCAAGTATTTCACAACTCCAACAGCTGTGCAACAGTGCAGCAACACGATCTGCATATATTTGCCAACCAGAGTAGCCAAGTTGACACTACTGCACTCTCCACGCGTTCGTCGTCCTCGGTTTTGCTTAGATTACGATTTTGAGACTCAAATGAATCGTTGCTTGTCACCTCCGTTGACACCACTGGCAAGGACGCGATTCTACCGCGTGTATGACGTGGCGACTGAGATTATCCGGATACTGTATGCATGACTGTATGCATGAAAAGCCTGAGCATGGAACTTGAAAATGGAAGGTTCAGACAGCCGGCTGGGCGCCGCAGGAATACACTACATAACCCTCAGACTCTATTGTTCTATATATCGCCCGCCGCCGACCGACAGGTCGCATATCCAACTTCTTGGTTTCAGTGTCACGATGCAGAACGGCCGCGGGGCTGGTGACCAATTGAGTCCCAGATCGGCAGTTCTGACATTTTGGTGACTCGGTACACTCGTAAAAAAGAATAATCAATTGTAGCAGCAACAACGCAATTGTTCATCGTCAACGTCAAGAAACAGGGGTATCAACAAAAGTGTCGCTCGTTACGCGTAAGTAGGCAGTGCAGACTACTAAAGCAAGAACAAGGGAGTGTGCCTGCACCACCAATCGCCAAAAGCAAAACGCGCCGGAGACGCTATTTCGGAAAAAGCCAATTGTGAAAATAAGGTAGGAGCACTAATGTGTACAGCCCACCACCACGGGAAAGGGAAGGGGAAAGGCGCTGCGACCGGGGCACAGAGTAAAAGAGCAGTCAGTAATACAAGCGGTGTCGA
Organism: Lactarius deliciosus; assembly: GCA_021525775.1. Lineage (NCBI taxonomy): Eukaryota > Fungi > Basidiomycota > Agaricomycetes > Russulales > Russulaceae > Lactarius > Lactarius deliciosus. Next base: position 419,968 of record JAKELK010000008.1, read on the forward strand.
ACGCGCCGAAAAGTACAGCGAGGCGCCTCGTCGACCGGGACGTAGCGTATTGTGATATGTAGGCACGACTGGTGCTCAGAATCCACCGTAGGCGTCCTCCTCGTCATAGACGGTATAAACGGTATCAGGACGGTTAGCAGGATGCAGGCCCCAGTCTTGGGCTCGCGAGGTATGACGGTGGTTTGTTCTTGGGTTCGCACAGGAGGTGGAAGTGGCGAGAGGGCTACTCTTGTAATTCGGCTCGGAGGGAGGAGGGCCGCGCAGATCTGAGAACTCTGCGCTGATGGACGAGGGACTACTATGCACGCTCAGCGGAACGGGGAACTCCAGTGACGCAACTGGGGAAAAGGAGCGTTCGGGAACGTGTATTTCTGGTAGGGTCGGTGGAAGCGATGGGATACGCGTCTGATTGAATGCATTCGGAGAGGGTAGAGGCAATTCGTCGTCCGACTCATAGGAGGGATTGTCGATCGGTTGTTGGACAACAGGCGCATCAACAAATGGAGACCCGGTATGCATATTCACGTCCCGAGTTGACGGGTCGTCATAAGAAGGAACTGCCATATTGTCAGACATAGTAGGCTGTCGTTCCTCGGAGACGGTACCCAATACGGAAGACATGGGGGCACCGAGTTTTTCAGTAATCTCCGCGTACTGTGCAGCTTGGAAAGGGGTCACGCTGGAACGCGAGAGATCGGTGTAGTGAGGATCAGCAGCATCAGGGGATGAGACAACCGGACTGAAAGGACCACCGGTGACCGAGTTCTGATGGGCAACCGGGACGGGACCCGTACGAATCGGCGGCTCTCTCGTAAGAGCTTGAGGTAAAAATGCAGGGTTCCTAGGATGGGGTGGATCATGGTATTCAGGAACAGTGCTGGAAACCGGTGAAGCCATGACGTCCTGTGCATACGGAGAGAAGAACGGGTTTGCCGAGTTGGGCGAGACAACGTGGCCAGGGGAGAAAGAGCCTTGAGAATAGTTTGTCGCGCCGTAGCCGTTTCCATAAGCGTTGTTGTGATACACGTTGGGCAGAGTTGGCTGTCGGGGGGGCATGGATGGCGTGTTATTCATGTGGCGCTCAATCATGGACGGCGGACGTGGAGGAGCGCCGTAAGGTCGGACAGGCTCTGCGTCAGCTCCAAGGGCGGCGGACTGCCTGCGAGCATCACTGCGATTCCAGATTTCTTCAGAAAACGCCTCATCTTGGCGACCACGACATTTCCTCTGCGATGATAACGTCAGAAAAGATATTGCATGATTAAATGTGACCAACCAGGAAATAAACGACAGCAGCCAAAATACCCGCAGATCCGAGGATGGCGGCAATGATACCACCAACAATGATACCAGTAGAAGCTCCGCCAACTGGAGTGGAAGAACTGGTGGGACTCGGAGACACCGTAGAACTGTGAACACCCGACGGATTGACAATGGTCTGGATGAATGTGGGGGTAGTAATCGGGGTGGATGAGGATTGAGACTGAAAAAAGAAAAGAAAAAATCTCAACGCCCTGAAACACACTATTCGAGGTTAAATCTTACAATAGTCGACGTGGTAGTTGGTGTCGAAAGGATGGGCGAGCTGGATGAGGTTGAAGTTGTTGAAGTGGTAGTCGACGTCAAAGACAGCGACAGCGAGGAGGGCGTCAACGAAGGGGAAACCGCCGAAGAGGTGGTAGCGACTATATTAATGTGAGCTGTCAGAACCAAAGGAGGGAGTGAAGGCTACACACTTGACTGAACGGGTGGCAGTGAAGGGGTAGGGGTAGGTGTGGTGCTTGTAGAGAAAGGATCGCCAATGATAGTAGGAGCAACAGGGATGATGAGGCTCTGAGAGGTGGGACTCGGTGTGTTTGAAGAAGAGTCAGGTGGCAGGTGTGACAACATCGTCGCGGTGAAAAGCGGGATGGTGGACACGTCTCCAATGAAGGTCGAAATGGTCGAAGTGTGCCATGTTTTTTTAATTTATTTTTTAGTTGCTTTTAGCGAAAAGGAAAATGAAAGTGATAGCAAATGAGCGTGATTGAGGCAAGAACGACTTGTACTGAGCGTACAGAGCAGAAGAGAGGGTATCAACGAAGCCGAAGCAAAGCTGGGAACGGAAACACGAATGCGTCGCTTTTCATTGTATCGTTGGATGACTAAGCCATTTTGTGGCCCCTGCTCAATTGAATCGAATCGACCCTCGTTTTTATTTTAGTCCGTTCCCTCTCTCCCTCACTCTTATAGCAGAACCACTTTCTCTCCTTCGTAGTGTCCTTTCGTGGCGAAGGGACCTACTATGGACATCTGAACGCTTTCTCTGGCACGTTATCACGCATTGTCTCAGGCGGGCGTCAATGTCTTGCTCTGTCGCAATGGCGACCCGTACGAAGCAAATAATGATCTGATCGCCTTCTCCTTGATGTTCTCGTCACTCATCTCCACCACTCCGGCACTGCATGACAACGTATTCCCGTTGGTCCCCATCTTCCGGCCCCTCCCTCCATTGCCTATTCTTCCTGCTCACCCATGGACACCGCGCTTTTGCCGAGATTGTCACCACAATTGAGAATACTGATCCCCGGATATCGTACATACCCTCGGTGTGCAACAATACCGGCGTTTCTCCGTCCTCGTCCTGCACTGCTCCTTGGTATGTGAAACACTCGTTTATTATATGCATATATTACTTTCTGATCCGTATCTCAGGCAGGTAGTCGTCCTTGCTGGGGCCTCGAGTGGTACCGTGACATCCACCTTTGGACCTACCTCTGTAGGGGGAAATCTCATCCCTCAGCTCTTCCTCGTCCTCCGTGGCACCTCTTTTTTCATCAGCACCTCTTCTGCCTCTAATGCTACTGCCAACGTCACCGTCGTAGCCTCACCTTCAAATGTGTTTGTCTCTACAACCTTCGACTCGTCCGCAGGCAGCATTTCAGCAGTTAATCTTCCGCCCGATCAAGATGTGACCCTTGCAGTAACATATATATCCTCTCAAGACGGTACGCCAACAAGGCTTGACATTGATTCAGTCACCGTCTTCAGTGACGATGAGAGGTATATACAGAACGCCATGACACTTTCAAACGCTGACACGATATCTCTCCGTAGCCACACGTCGCTGACCTCCACTCCCTTGCCCTCATCGAGTTCGCTTCCCTCTTTCATCATCCCTGCTCCTTCCACACTAGCCCCCTCCCCTACCTCGCAACCACACTCATCGCTGGCACAACCGAAAGGAACGATCGTTGGCGAGTCCCTGGCGGGATTCTTCGGCCTCATCCTCATCCTCATCTCTGTTTACACGTTGCGCAGATGGAGGCAGCGGCAAAGAGCACGAGCTGCAGAGGGCTTTCAGATGCGAACAAGAGAGGGGGGTAAGAGGCCAATAGAGGGTCGGTAGCTGCTGTCTTACGCTGGACTTTGGTCATTGGTCGTTATGTGTTATACCCGATGCCATACCTCGGAAAGTCCTCGGAGGGACCTGCGAGAAATCTCCGATAATTACCCACGGCATCTCGGCCAGGTTGGTTGGAGACTGTTTTGTTTTGTTGTGTTGCGCGTCGGTCTCTTTGACTGCGACAATGGCACCACGTGAGGCCGATAGAATACCATCGGCACAACAAACCTTGGACAGTACGCTACAATGTCCTTTAATACGAGTATGGATGGATGGTGATTCCATTTCCTAGTTCTCTATGATATTTCTCAGTTACTCGGTACGCAACTCGACAAGGAGACCCTTGCCACATGTATTGGAATGATTGAGAGTGGTGTGAATCCGGAGGCATTAGCGGTCAGTGTCTAATATTCTTGCAGTGTCTACTCTCCCTGAGACATGCCAACATAGGCTGTAATCCAAGAATTAAGGAGAGAAGGTGCAGCTATTGCAGCCGCCAAAACGAACGCAGCGGATGGGTCTCGTCCGCCGGGTAGAGCTGCTTAGTCATACAGCGAATTTGGTGGCGTGTGAATTGAAACTCGTTGATTTGTCATAGTCGTCCCTTGACTCGGGCTGAGCTTAAGCAACTTTGTACCCTCCATCACCTCACACTATGTCCGCACCCAGTTCACCTCGGCTCGTCGACTCCTTTTCCGTTCCAAAAGATGTTCTTAGGGAGTTCGAAGAAATGGCCGAGGAGGAGAACGTCGATCCTTTCGCAGAGACAGCCTCGAAACGCCAAATCGCGGCACGCCAATCCGACTACCATAATCGTCGATTCAACCGCACAGCCAATGAGAGTGCCGATGCCTTTGCTGTTAGGGAGGATGGCCAACCTGCAGAAGGTGGTTATAAGGAAGCAATGCGACTGCAAAGGCTTGAAAAGGAGGAGCAACGTGTGCGCAGGGCCATCGAAGAGAAGGAGAAGCGGGAGCGAGAAGAAGATAAGGAAAAGATGGACCTCGACAAGACACCCCCTGCCGCAGAGCTCGAAGATGCAGCAGAGGAGCTCGCCGCTTCTGCCGCGGCTCAGGAAACAAAACGCAAACGTCGTTGGGACGTTACAGAACCTGTCGAGGAGAAGCCTAGCGGGGAATGGTCCCAAGAGGCGCTGGACGCATCTACACCTAAAAAGCGGCGCTCTCGCTGGGATGCCACTCCTGCTGATGTCGCCGAAACCCCAAAGCGCTCCCGTTGGGACCAGACACCAGCCTCTGCTGGACCGGACACTCCCATGGTTCCCATCATCATGAATGCGCCGGGAATTATGATGGAAGACAAACACAACCGATATCTTAGCGATGAGGAGCTCGACGCGGTCCTTCCCGCGACGGGGTATGCCATAGTGGCACCGCCGCCAGGGTATGCTCCTCTCATCGCCCCGAGGAAACTCATGGCGACGCCCATCACAGACGTCGGCGGCTTCCACATCCAGGACGGCTCGGATGCCGCCGCTGCCGCTGCCGCCGCCGGCCTCGCTCCTGAGCTGCCTACTGAAATTCCCGGTGTAGGTAACCTTGCGTTCTTCAAGCCCGAAGATGCACAGTACTTTGCCAAAATCCTCAAGGAGGAGGACGAGACGGAGTTGTCCGTGGAAGAGATGAAGGAGCGCAAGATCATGCGTCTATTACTCAAGATCAAGAACGGCACTCCATCCGTGCGCAAGACGGCCTTACGCCAGATTACTGACAAAGCCCGTGACTTTGGAGCCGGCCCGCTTTTTGATAAGATATTGCCGTTGCTCATGGAGCGTACACTCGAAGACCAGGAACGTCATTTACTCGTCAAGGTTATCGATCGAGTTCTCTACAAACTCGATGATCTCGTGCGCCCGTATGTGCACAAGATTCTCGTCGTTATCGAGCCGCTCCTGATTGACGAGGACTACTACGCGCGTGTCGAGGGTCGTGAAATCATCTCTAACCTGTCGAAGGCGGCCGGCCTTGCCCACATGATCTCAACCATGCGACCCGACATTGACCACGCAGACGAGTATGTGCGCAACACGACCGCGCGCGCATTCTCCGTCGTCGCTTCCGCTCTCGGTATCCCATCTCTACTCCCTTTTCTCAAGGCCGTCTGCCGTAGCAAGAAGTCGTGGCAGGCGCGACACACCGGCATCCGGATCGTGCAGCAAATCGCAATTATGATGGGCTGTGCAGTCCTACCTCATTTGCGCAATCTAGTCGACTGTATTGCGCACGGTTTGTCAGACGAGCAACAAAAGGTCCGCACTATGACTGCACTGGGACTCGCCGCCCTCGCAGAAGCTGCTGCGCCCTATGGTATCGAGTCGTTCGATAATGTCCTCAAGCCTCTTTGGTTGGGCATTCGTTTACATCGCGGCAAAGGCCTCGCGGCGTTTCTCAAGGCCATCGGCTTCATCATCCCGCTTATGGACCCCGAATACGCCTCATACTATACAAAGGAGGTCACCGTCATCCTTATCCGCGAGTTCCAAACGTCCGACGAAGAGATGAAAAAGATCGTGTTGAAGGTGGTCAAACAGTGCGCTGCGACAGAGGGCGTCACCGCCGGGTATATCAAGCAAGATATCCTTCCAGACTTTTTCAAATCGTTTTGGGTGCGCCGCATGGCTCTTGACCGGCGTAACTATAAGCAAGTTGTCGAGACTACCGTCGAGCTTGCTCAGAAGGCGGGTGCGTCCGAGATCATCGGTCGCATTGTCAACGAGCTCAAGGACGAGGCGGAGCCGTACCGCAAGATGGTGATGGAGACGATTACGAAGGTCATCGCGTCTCTCGGCGCGTCCGATGTCGACGAAAAGCTTGAGGTCCGTCTTGTCGACGGCATCATCTATTCGTTCCAAGAACAGACCACGGAGGACCAAGTCATGCTCGATGGATTCGGCACGGTCGTCAACGCCCTTGGCATCCGTGTTAAGCCCTACCTCACGCAGATAGTGTCGACCATTTTGTGGCGGCTGAACAACAAGAGCGCAAAGGTGCGCCAGCAGGCGGCGGATCTCACGACACGTCTCGCTGTTGTGATCAAGCAATGCGGCGAAGATCAGTTGTTGAGCAAGCTAGGCTTAGTCTTGTTCGAGCAGCTGGGAGAGGAGTATCCTGACACGCTCGGTAGCATTATCGCTGCTGAGGGTGCGATTGCCAACGTTGTCGGTATGACTCAGATGAACCCCCCAGTGAAGGATCTTCGTGAGTACCCAAATATTCGAAGTCGATAATGTGATTCTGACACATTCTGCTCTTAGTCCCTCGAATGACCCCTATTCTGCGCAATCGTCACGAGAAAGTGCAAGAAGCATCTATCAACTTGATTGGTCGTATTGGTGAGCACCATATTCGATTGTTTCGTGTTCCATTCTGATGCACGCCCATTCCCAGCTGATCGTGGTGCCGAATTCGTGCCAGCGCGCGAGTGGATGCGAATTTGTTTCGAGCTTCTCGACCTCCTCAAGGCACACAAGAAGGGCATCCGGCGTGCGGCGGTGAACTCGTTCGGCTATATTGCCAAGAGTCTGGGTCCGCAGGACGTGCTCTCCGTCCTGCTGACGAACCTGCGCGTACAAGAACGCCAGTCACGTGTCTGCAGCACCGTCGCCATCGCCATCGTCGCCGAGACGTGCGGGCCGTTCACGTGCATCCCCGCGATCCTGAACGAGTACCGCACGGCGGAGCTGAACGTGCGCACGGGCTGTCTCAAGGCGCTCTCGTTCGTCTTTGAGTACGTCGGCCCGCAGTCAGCCTACTACGTCGACTCGGTTGTGACGATGCTCGAGGACGCGCTCACGGACCGCGACCTCGTTCATCGGCAAACGGCCAGCACGATCGTGAAGCACCTCGCGCTCGGCGTCGCGGGGCTCGGATGCGAAGACTCGATGATGCACCTCATGAACCTCGTCTGGCCGAATTGCTTCGAGACGTCCCCGCACGTCATTGGCGCCGTCATGGAGGCTATGGAGGCCATGCGCGTCACGCTCGGCCCCGGCGTCCTGCTCAGCTATGTGCTGCAGGGTCTGTTCCACCCCGCGCGCAAGGTCCGCGAGGTGAGTCCTCCCGTCTTTTTCCTGTTCTCGTCTGGGACTTTCCACTCACACATGTCAATTCAGGTTTATTGGCGCATTTACAACGCGCTATACCTCGGCGCGGAAGACGCGCTCGTCCCGTTCTACCCAGATGTGTCAGATCTTAGTGAGGGTAAGAACGTCTATGACAGACACCCACTGCGGATGTTCGTGTAAGCGGAGAGAGGGAGAACTGGTTGGGACCGTTGAGGGTAGTTCGCTGATCGCTTATTCACACATTGCATCACACTTGTTATTATTTTTTTTCACCCTTTCTACTACTATGATTACTTGTAAAATTAAAACGCGTTTTTATTGCTGTGTTGTGGTGCCCTCTTGAGTGTCCTATTAACAGTTCGTCATTTACGGTGCCATGATTCGCCGAAACAGCAATTCGATCACAACAACAACCTGGCGGACACCGCCGCGGCGCAAGCAAATGTAACGCGAGGCGGTCTGCGAGGCCCAATGGCATCCCAAGTGTGGGGTACTATGGGACTCTGGGCGCTCCACTGACGGTTATCTGGAAGTCTCCGGCCGGAGTGGATCTACACTACACCACGAAGTGCAAGGAGGTGCCCTCTCGCATGCACGAAGGTAATAAACGGGTCTAACCTCCTTCCCGGGCTGAATCCCAACACTTCCACAGACATTCTATGAAATGATGCCAATCAGAAGTTAAACCGTAAATGCCAAGCTTCCAGCCTCTGCTTCAAAAAGCAATCAAAAAGGTTTGCGTCGCTGCGGCTGAGACGAAGAGTGGCCACATTTGTTCATATTAGTCCGCCGAATGAACATAGGTGAGCCAAGGGGTTTCTCTCTGACCGCCACCATGCCCCAACCACTCCCCAACGATCTCCCTCCCCATCTCTATTTCTCAGAAAAGAATAGAGGGGATACGTAAAGCCTCGCTCTTGATACAAGAGGTATCGGCACACCAAGGGGTCTTGTGAACAAACACTGGTGCACCTTAGGGTAGTCAGCTATTTTATCCGGAAGGTCGTTCCTTGACAGCCAGTGAATTCGTAGCCGAAGAGGTCAATTCATGAGGAGAACGAAGACAAGATCGACAAAGCCAGCGAGAGGTATTGCTTCCACTATCTCCGCGCCTGTACGTCGCCGTCGCAAGCTCCATTTTGCTCATTTTTTTAGTATGCATTGGGCGTATGTATTGTCGTTTGTTCTTCAGCAAGAAGGAATTGCCCACGACTTAATCACCGTCTAACACTTGGGATTTCCCTTTCACTTTCGGCCATGTTCCCATACACTTGTATTAGTTACTGGGATCTTTGTTATTGTAACATGGATACGTGACGCAGTTATGTCTAGTAACATGTTTGGCAGCCATGTCCAACGCCATGGCATTGCACCCTGTCACCATTAACATTATCAGAACATATGAACCTTGGCTAGTGTTTTGCGACATGTACCTTGGGCCACCCCGAACCGTGCGGGCCCCAAAGACGACGGCAGTAACAACAACGACTAGGTCGTGCGGTGCAGTATACATGTTTTGTATGTATTGTCTTTTTTGTCATTTGTATTTCAAGTTGTATTTCGCGATGTCGGGTTCTCCGGGACGCTTCCGGCTATTCTTTTTCTCCCCTGAAACTCGTGTGACGCGTGTGATTCACTCAGGCTCGAGCGCGCGCCAAATCTACTCGCCACTTAGCCTCGCGTCAACTAGAATCCGAGTCTATGATATGCATGAGTGCTCCGCGTTTGTGTCCTTTATTAGGTATGCGTGAGGGGCTCTAGGTTTGTGACTTCTATTTCGTATGAATGAGGGTTTTTAGGTATGTGCCCTCTATTAGGTATGCGTGAGAGGGGTGCCAGTGCCCTTGGTTGGGTACTAATATACGCAGGGGTGGCGCCTTCTAGACATGCATGCATGAGGTGGTGCCCTCTAGTGCGTGGGGGGTGCCCTCTTGTTATCGGAGGAGGAGCTTGGACCGAAACCACCCACCGTACGGTTTTTTCCTACACCATGGCACCCTCCACTGCGTACATAAGTTCGGCATATTCTACACAAGATATTCCAGCAAGAGTTGTCCCGTTAATTCCCACCTCATGCATTCTCCAAGGTAAGTGATCTACTAGCACTCAATACTCTACCGCAGGAGGTGACGGTGTACGTCGCGGATCTCCCAATAGACGTACCCGTGTCCGATATTTGTCGTGCCCCCAAGCCGTCGCCACACCAAGTGAATGTGCCAGGAAAGGTACACATCCCATGCAGTGCTAGTCGCCGCTCGCTGACGCTGACGTATTCATTTTACCGCACCAACAAGTGATGATCGGGCAGCTTTCCGACGAAGTGCTCCTGAGCATATTTCGTTATTATCTTGATGCGTCTCCATCCATCTGCTTGATGCAGCCAGGAGCCCCCACATACCTTCAACTACGATTATTCTGCGAGCCAGTAAGCGGGCAGCTATTCTCCATGGTTCGATTCTACTTTCGTTTTCTCGCCCCACTTTTCAATGTGGAGGATCTACGCATCAGTGCGGCGCGGCCACCAAGGTGGAATGTCAGTGGACATTGGCTACGACTTATCCGCTCATTGACAGGTGTAAAGTGGTTTCATGTCACTGGGACCCTCTCGAAAATCGTGCGCGCTTTGCGACTATCAGAGAGGTTGCGCGAAACTGTACTACCTGCCTTGCGCAAGCTCTACATACTGCAACCCGGGCCACGTCATTCGCCTTTGAGGGAGGCCGTATTGCCACTCATGACCCCACGCCAACTCCCTGGCCATCCTATAGGGACGGAATATGAGCGACTACTACGCCACATCAACGAACTACGTGGAACAGGTACAATGTTCGCCCAGTGGCATCACCACTACTCGCTAACTCGTTCTGGAGTAGAACCTTTTTCTCAGCGGGTGACGATTGAGATACTCTCCAAGGACAGCCTTCTGAAAATATTTCGTTATTGTCTGGACACTACTCCGCGGTATTGGCCTACGCTCGCGTCCGTGTGTCGAAAATGGCGACAGATCGTATTAGGATTACCTCTGGGTCCAAATCATCGACTTCACTGTACGCACGGAACACCTGTCTTGAAGACCCTAGATTTCTTGCCAGCCCTTCCTATCGTCGTACAGTACGGGGGATCTCCAACTCTCGATCCTCCTGCTCCTGAGGACGAGGACAATATCATCGCGGCACTGAAGCAATCTGACCGTGCTAGCACCATCGGCCTCACAATCACAACTTCTCTCATGGGAAAGCTATCCGCCATCGAAGAGCCTTTTTTAAGATTAGAAGAGCTTGTCCTTCGATCCCCGGATAACACACAGCTGACCCTCCCCAGTACTTTTCGGTGGGGTACACGCCTACGAAGGCTCCACTCAACCAGAATTTCCCTTCCCGCACTTCCGCAGCTACTTTCTTCCTCAGAGAACCTTGTCGATCTTAAGCTTCACGAAATTGGTTATTTTTCACCCGAAGCGCTCGCGGATGGGTTGTCTAGGATGACCCAGCTTCAATCTCTTTCGCTGCATTTTCTTTCCTCCCGTCTCCCGCACAAGTCACATTGGTACATCTCCTGTTCCTGGGGAACGCGTTGTTCTTCCCGCTCTTTCCTGCCTCAAATTTCGAGGAACAAGCGAGTACCTAAACGACCTTGTGACTAGAATCGATGCACCTGGTCTCGTGGATATCCAAGTCAGGTTCTTCAACCAACTCATCTTCCACATTTTACCATTTGTCCAATTCATCGACCGAATCGAATCGCAGAAGTCGCATCGTCGAGTAGACATTGTATCCATCAAGCATTTCATTTCCATCTGCTTCACTCGGCCAGGAGCTCCCACACGGCTCAAAAGTGCGAGTATCGTGCGAGCAATTGGACTGGCAGTTGTCCGTCATCACTCAAATCTGGGATCAGCTTTCCCCTCTCTTATCCCCTATTGAAGGTCTAGGCATCTATACGACCCAATGTTCAAACGGTCAGGATGACATGAACAAGGAACAATGGCTAGAGCTTATCCGCGGATTCGGTGGCGCGAAAGACTTTCGTGTGACTGGTGGACTTGCGACAGACATCTTGCATACTTTACGTCGAGCAGACGGGGAGCACACAACTATGCTCCCTTCCCTGCGCACTCTCGGTGTACTTGGGCCAATGCGCGGGTCATTGTGGGAAGCTGTAGAGGCATTCACCTCGCGACGGCCCTCTGACCATTTTATTGAAGTGTATCCACTGTCCCCCTTGGACTTCCCAGGCCCCGACACGAAAAAGGAAAAACAAGGTACTGCACCACAACAATACTCCTGCACTGTTTGTAATGCTCGGCTTCACAACCCGGCACGCCCCCAACAGCAACAGACACAACGGCATGCCCCGAAGATGTGCCCCTATTACGGCGTCTTCAACTGGTCGCAGCCACGCAAATATAATCATTCGAAAACGCCTCGAAGGCAACGCTCTGAGGTCGCACACACCGACGCGCTCATCTCGAATCCTACTTTGCAATCTCCCCCCTCTTCCGTCCTGGCGGTCTCGGTACCAGGAACAATGATCTGCGCGCCAACCTCTACCACGGTTACGTCCCACGGCCTGGATTTCGACAACCGACGGTTCCTTACGCTGGCTTGACGACACCTTCATCGCCTCCGGCAGACGTGTAGTAGTGCAGTCTTTGTTCAGCAGGCGGTTATTCATTTATTATCCGTCCGCTTGCCCTGTCTGTCCGTTTGCTTACTTGTTTGCCTTTTTTGTCCTCTTGTTTTTCTTGTATGGAGAACGGGGGGAGAACGCAGAACGAACGAGCGCATGTATTTACGAGTATCAAGCAATGACAAACGTACCCCCTTTAAGTAATCGTCGTCGCCCACGTCCGCTTACAAATGCACCGTCATAAACAAAACCAAAACACGGAACAAGCAAGAACACGGAACAACAAGGTCACAGTCGACGAAGTCGACACCTAGTACTGTAAACGACCTTTCAAATTCCATTGACAACTTCGTCACTGTTGTCCGACTCTCTGGTCGTCCCATAACCTTGCCCATAACTATCGTCCACACGCTACACGAGTTTGAGAAAAGACCCGAGTCCTACGAAAGTGAGGAGTCCTGTACCAGTTGCATACTGGCGTCGTACGATCTATTTGATATCCAGACACATTAACGAAACAGACTATATGCTCTCGCTAACATATGTGATGTATAGTCGTACGAACGATAACTTTGTCTTCGTTGGCCTCCCACGAGGAGCGTGACGGACGGCCGCACGATCGCCGCTACAGTAGAACCACACGACTGAACTCATGGACATACTAAGTACTGGAAAATCCGCGACACATAGTGAGCCTAGGACAAGGGGGAGACTCGGAGAGACGGTGTCGCGCATCATGCAGCGGATGAGGTCGATGAAGTCCGCGTTTTGTTGTGCGAGATCGCGGCCGATACACGATTGTCTACATCGTCCGCGCTCTTTCTCTTTCATCTATTGAAAGCACCAGTCGCGTGCACGGACGTTGAAATAAATGTTTTGTTGTTGCAATTATGAGGTGGGTCGAGTGAGTTGATGCGAAAACTATTTCCCTGGAGCCTCGAATCGACTTGTGCATGTAGTTTGGAAGTGGGACCCACCTATCGCTGTTATTCAGGTCCACGAATCTTGGGACGATTTCCCTGTCCTGCGCCGCCTCCCCGGGGTCTCATAAAGATGTTCTGCAGCTTTTCAAAGTCGGGCGTCCCAAGACCCGTGACCTATCGAACACAAATCAGCCAACGTCGAAAACGAAGAGATACATGTCTGGGGAGACGAACGGGATCCCATCCAGGGACGGCAGAGAATCCATCGGTGCCGCAGCCAGGGTTAGAGCCAGATGTGATGTCGTTGATGCCCTCAATCCCGTCGTTGTATAGCCGGATATTGAGGAAACCAAGCGGGGGCCTTCCGTTCGTAATAAGATAGTCATTCAGTAGCGAGATTACCCCTGCTACTGTCTGGGCATCGATGGTCAGCTGAGAATGGACAACGTAAAGCGGACGGAGCAGGGAAAGACACACGGGAGTCGAGCAGCTCGTACCCTCCATAACAAAGCCAACGTTTCTGACGAAGACTGGGAATTTGAGAGCTTGGGCTGCGATGTCAGGGATGCCTCGACCATCAGAGCTGCACAAATTACGAATTAAGAAATGGTCGGGTGACAGCAGCGAGCGCACCTGTAGAGACCAGCATATTGGGTGCCCTGGCGCTCAAGGAATGCGGACACGGCGACGTCCTGGTAGACTGGGCGTAGAAAGTAGTCCGAAAAGCCGCCTCCAGAGAGGGGAGCCGCAACCTCGGGGTCATAGTCTTTAGTGCCGCCGACGGTAGTGAGATAGGGACCTGCGAAACCACGGCAGTCTGGTGAGCTACTTGTAATTGCGCTTGTGTAGTAGTTTTAAGGGGTGATAAAATGCGACACGTACAGGACGCAGGGAATTCGGGGATGAACCGGACGTTTCCCGACTCGTCCTCGCAGTTCTTGCCGACGCCGTTGTCACCTGCAGGGAAGAGGACGCTGGCGCCACGGGCGCCGAGCTGTGCAAACAGGATGCACAGGGCCCTCGCATACTCCCACGGAACATTCCGCTCGTAGGTGCTATATGATATGCTGATGGTCTGCGGGATGTTCGTCTTTCTGAGCAAGTATTCGAGCGACTCGAGGTACGTGTCTCCAGGGAGCGGCTCGCCGCTGTCCGACCACTCCCCAATGCCACCGGTGCTGTAGAAAATGATCGGGGTAGGGTACACCATAGCCGATGCGCACTGGACGTCGACGCTCGCCTCGGGGCCGGGGGTGTCTGGATTGTACCCACCGCCGTTCACCAGCTCGACGGTGAAGGTTGCCAGACTGGGGGGTTGCACATCGGAGCGATAGTTAGTCATGTACGTAGTCAGATCTGTCTTACTCGGGTATTCATTCTGGTAGCCAAATACCCCGAGCGTATTCCGGCCAGCCGCGGTGGGAACATATGCGAACGTCTTGTACAACCCGCGCAGTTGCGACGGCGTGACCTCACCTGCACGGCTCGACAGCACCGTCACAGGCTTATCAGACGCCGCCTCCGCCGCTGCTTCGACGTGCCTGCGTGCTGTCTGCCGCAGCGTCCGTGTGGAGGCGAAGTATGTCGTCGGCGCGACCGCCTGAATGTGTGCGTGCAATACCTCAGGGAGTGCGTAGCTGACCGTGCGGATTATGGTGTCATTCACTTTGGCATGTCGGTATAGCTGGTATGACGCGCCGAGCATTTGATTGGCCAGCGACACGAGCACAGTTGCTGACCGTCAGCCACGCTCCGCCGTGTGTTGTTGAGATGGAGGAGGTCCGCACGCCGTGATGTGCGAGCCAGGAAGTGACAAGCCCGAGCGTGTCTGGGTGCGGCCTCACCAGTTCGGCGACCTGTTCCTTAGAGAGGTGTGCGCCATATCTGAAACGGAGGAACGGCACACGTGAATGAAGGCGCGAGAGGAGCAGCGGTGAGATGGACGTGCCCTTGGATGCTTGGGGTCGCTGACCTCGTATAGTGCATCAATTAAGGCGTTCTCCTGATAGGGGTTGAGCGCAATGTAGAGGTCGATAGTGGTGCCGGCGGATAGGCAGCCCAAAGTCTCCCAATTAGCTGGAGCGGCACTCCATGTGTGTTTCACGCGCATGTCGTCCCAAGGAGCGAGGGGCGTGACGAAGTCGGAGAGGGGTGCGGCGATGAGGAATGAGAGGGCATAGAGCCAGTGGTATCGCATGAGCACGGGAGTTCAGCAGCTCGGCGCTCAGCTACGAAGGGCGGTATCCGCGTCTCCGAGTCAACGGGATTGTGTGGTTCAGAAAGCAAGAAGTCCTTACTGTAAGTACCGGAACGCTGTTGAGGTGCAGAGCTTTTATTGTGCATTTCGACGTCAGATCCGAGGTTGCACCGTATCAACGGAGCGCAACCGCGGGTTGCGACTGAACCGTCTTATCAAATCACGTGGAGCAAATCGGACAAGCCGAAGCTGTTTATGTAACATTGCGCCCAATATGGACCGCCGCCAACCGTCATGCCAAGCTCTGAATATACCTTGGTATATACTGTAAACCGAAGCTGACCTTGTCGCTCTTCGCCTATTCTCGAGCCGCTGCCCACTGTGCCTATGGTCGTGCCACAGCCCTGACGCCGCCATTACCACTTGCACCAACGCCCTACCCGCTCTGCAGTGGTTCCACTTTCATACAGGGGGGTGGCGATGGGAATCCCGATCAGGACGTTGGAGGGTGCATGAAGGCCTGAAAAAGACTTTCCTACTATAATTGGGAAGTGGTCCCCCTAGCACTACGCTCTCCTGATTTTTTTTCTATGATAGATTTCCTGTGTTTGCGCTCATGTGCACTTGGCTTCTTCATCTTTTCCCAGGACATTTCCCTATGTGTTTTAGTATTCCCCTAGTCCCTTGTTTACCCTCTTTCCTTAGCTCTCTTTCCTTAGTACATGGTGAGTAGGGTGGCTACGTTGGCAAGAAAACCAGATGGTCAACAGAGACAGAACTACTGAGAGATGCGTCTTTTTTGGTTACAAAAACGTGGGTATGTCCTACAACATGTCAGGGGATGGTGGCCGTTCACAAAACAAAACGACGCCTGTTAGCAATCAAACATCGTTTACACGTTTTCTCCCCCTCTTGTGACCTTTCCCTTTTTCATTCTTTCCTCCTTCGTTGACCAGTGACGATGACCGTGGCAAGCAGTACACCTCAGTATGTGGCAGCAGCATATTCCGTTTCAAGGACAACGGACATGAGCTAGATTCATGCGGCGTGAGTCGTTCGCTCGGTTATTAGTGACTGTTAAATGCTAGGCAGAAGCGTGCCTGATAGATATCCCCTTTCAAATGGACATTGTCTGGTTTGTCGGCACACACGACCCTATTTTCTTCAACTGTCTCTCTCCCTTTGCGAAAACACAAACCGCAGTGATGATGTCATTGATTCCGCCGACGGGTGACTTATTGAAGAAATGTTCAAACTTTGCTATATCACAGTGCAGCCTGCACGAAATCCGTCGACTGTATTCGATGGCTTGAGCTGAAAAGATCGTAGCAAGGAAAGAAACGCTGTCGGCGTTGCTACCTGTCTGCGGCCCTTGCAGAATGGCTCGACTTGAAAATAATGCACAACCAGGGGGGTGGGGATTTATCGTCGGTGCGGTTTGAAAGTTACTCAGGAGTTGCACACATTGTTGCGGATCGGTTCAGGGATCCGCGGCCTTAGCGACTCGAACCCGACATGTTCCCGACACGGGAGGGCACCTATCCCAAGTTTTGCATTGTGCAGAGGTGTGTGCGACCGCTTCTGACTGCTTCTGACCACCCAACCCAGCAGGACTCCGTGTAGCCCACCGTTTCTGTTCCCGACCTCACTGCACCCGTGCACGGCCCTAGCCCTTCGACACCAACATGCCCGTGATCGCTGCAGACCTGAATACAACATCTCGCGCCCTGCGGAAGCCCGCGTGACTGCAGTCGATATTCGTCCTTGCTATGCTGCATCGGAACTTCTGAACCCAGGCACACTTATCCGAGGCGGATACCGTCTGGTTTTGAGGGACATTGAGAGTTCCTGTATATCGATATGCAGGTGGTCACGAGCCTACGCAACTCTGCGTCTCATTACACCGCGCACATATTAAATATACTGTTGTATCATGTTCGTGACGAAGCCGAGCTAATATGTATTTGCGACAAACCTCATTCTCATTCTTCCCTAACCCACGACGCAAACTCACTGATCAAGGGACGAGCATCTAAAACCCGTCCGAGATCCGTTCCACCGAAACCCATTCCCTTCGTTCGCAACCCCGTCAACCTCTTAAGCGTAGCTATCGCGCTGGTGAATAAGCGGCGAGCTCTGGTCGGTACGGTACGCCGGAGGCACAAATCCGTCGACCTCCATACCCTCTGCACCTGGATGTGCCATGTGTAACGCAGAGTAACACGCACACCCGCCAGTACTCCTCTTCATTGTCGAAGTAGAGTTGGCCTGCGAAAAGATTCAGCTCGGTTCGGAGGTGTGCGGCGGCCGTCCATTCCTCTGCCGGAGACTCTGGGATGGAATAGAACGTGAGGTCCGAGAAGGATCGCATGTAGGAAGTCACCCGTGGTGAGTAAATGTGAAGTCGGACCTTTCCACTCTTGCGTATGATTGGGAGGAGCTCGTTCGCCTCATATGGGCTAATGACGATCGCAATGCTATCCTTCCCAGATCCGCTTGACAAAATCCAATTGACGGGGCGGAGGTAGTCCGTCAAGCGCGTGATACTGGAGTTCGTGGTCGTGACAGCAAAGTCTGTCGTCGCAAGTGGAGCCGGTGACCATCTCTTCATCGAATTCAGAGCCTCGTGGATCCCAGTTGGAGCAAACAGTGGGATGATGTGCCTCAAAGGCTCGGCAAGTATTCCGGTACTAACGAAGTCGCGGATCTCGTCGCAGACGACATGCTTCGCGGGGTGAACCTTTGGAGGGAGCTCCCGATGACGTTCCCGTTCAATCTCGTGATCAACCTCCCGCTCTTGCTCTTCCGCCATTCGTACGTCAATCAGCCGAGTTACTCCAAGTCGTTCCAGTCGTTCCCGTAAAGATGGAATGCCGTTTATTTCGGGGCCCAACACGGCGCCTTGTGCCCCTGAAACCGGTTCGTACATTTCTTCCAGAGTTCTTGATTCGGGCTGTAACCAGGAATTCCTCAAAACTCTCGGGTCTTCAGTTGAACTGTACTGCTTGTATGCTGAAAATCGCTGGTGATGATCAACTCCTTGCTGCGCCCAGTGCGGGAGATGGTGAGAAATATCCCGACAAGTCTCGTGCATGGCCCAACGGAGGATGTCGATCACCTGTACGCCATTCTCGGGCTCATTGCCCCTCGGAATAAGGCGGCGAATGCGACGGTCGACTTCGCCTGGTGCAAAGAACATCACCGATTGCCCCTTTCCCAGTTGGCGCATCCGCATACACCCTACATCATGATCCGCTTAGCCTATACTTTTCTCATTTGTTTAATAACGACGTACCTTGTAGCAGCCTATCTTTGGTGACCTTCGGCCCAAGTGTGACTGCCGCCCGAGTCCCTCGAGGAAGCTTTAAATCCGTCCCTCGCGTATGTGCGTCATCAAGGTATATGATGCACTTGTCGAGCTGCCGATTGAATGGAGAAGAGATGAACGGCTCGATGGTTCCATCCTGGGTGAGCACGGTGAGGTGGTCCGATTCGTTGAAGAAGATAGCCGCCGAGATATGCGGTGTAAGGGAGAGCCAGTATCGCGCCAAGTCCTCATTCTGTAGCTCTAGCATTTGTGCTCCGACGTCCAATAATACTCGAATCTCAGGATCGTGTCTGATTAGTCGCCGTAAGAATGCCTCCGCGGATTCACGTTCGCCGTTGATGCTTTCAGTACACTCGTAGTGATTGTTCTCTGACCGGAGAAGGTACTGTAAGACGAGCGCATTGGTGCTGAGCTGGGAGACGGGATCCTCTTGAGTAATTGATGTCGGCAAGAGATAACGATTGTCGTTCGTGCCGCTGAAACCCGTAGTCACGTTTGACTTGTCCTCAACCAGATCCCAGGCCGACGTGGAAAGTTTATCTGGGAACTCCTTGGCCGCTCGGGGGAAGACTACTTGGGATAAGTAAAAATCTATGACTTTCGTATTCCTCGAGAATAGCGGAACAAGGTATCCGTAGACTTGGGTGTCGTCGTTCGTATTGATGCCATTGACCTGTCGCAGTGAAGCGGGAACGCCCTCCCCGAATTCGACCCACTGATCGTATTCCATGTCGGGATTGTCTAGCTTGGTGAGCAAGTCAAAGCACTGTAGTACTTGTTGCTTCGTTAAACCACCATAATAATAGCTGAGACAAGTTAGTGCAATGGCTACGTCCGGGTGACCAAACTCTGCTCTCAAACTTGGTACGTCCTACGTTTGCCTTGAGCTACGTTCGTTGATTGGATAGAGTACTGGGGAACTTACCTTTGCACGATATGGCACAGCAAGTAACGTCCTACTGGGATCGAGTCCATAGTCCACTCGCCACCGGCGTTCCCTCAGCACGTAGCCGAGGATGCCTTCGCCATCGACCAGGAGCCCACGGAGTAAAAGAATTCCATTCCATATGGTCGTGCCAGCACAGTGTGATCGGATCAGCTGGTGATCATCGACGGAGACCTCTTTCTGTATTATGAAGCGGCGAATGGCCTCCCGAATTGAGGGTGAGAGGACTGCTAATGAGAGTGTAGATAAAGCGCCTCCGAGAGCGTCGTCGGTAATGAGTGAAGATATCCGTTGAGAGACCTCTTGATCGAGGATCCGCATCATGGGAAATCCTTTCTGGGTCTGATCAAGCTCGAACATCTTCGGAAATCTGGCGTGCAATTGCGTGGCACGTGCGTATAATCGACTGAACACCTGTTGGGTCGTGGACCAACGATTTGGATGATCTTGGACAGGCATTTGCTTCCCTTCGGTGTAGACCAATTGATACCGGACGTGGAGTATCTCGTCACTCTCGTCGAGTACGTCGCGCGATGCTTTAGCTAGCCAATCGTGCAGAGATTTGAGTTCGTTAGCAACGGAGAGTTTCTTGTGGTCGTTGCGGGACGCCAAGAGAGTATCGATAGACATCAGTTTTTGCGAGAGTAAATATTCGGGTTGGGTGACGAGGACACCGCCCTCTGCAGCGCACTTTTTGTAGAGGGCACAGATGCTTTTGACCGCAGATGCGCTCATTGGCAGATTTCGGGAGAACGGAATGTAGAAAATGCGTCGATCGGTGAGATTAGAAAGCCTACTGAGGAGAAGTTGGTACATTTGGTTAGATAGCGGCTTGAGCGTCACGATTCTCGCAAGGTTGGAACCATCGGCTAGTGTTGCGGCAACGAGAGGTACGATAACCGACGACTTTCCCTCTCCCATGTTGAGCTGAAGCGATGCAGACCGCTTGCACGAAGGAGATATCATCTCACGTGCAATTGCCAGTTGCAGCGGACGCGCCAAAAAGTTTGCATCAATCTAATAATGCTATTTGTTAGTGGTCATAAATGGCAAGGGAAATGAGCTAACTTGTATGAGGAGCCAGTCAGGAGAACAAGCGACGACAACTTCTTCGCAAACGGTTTCCGCTTCCCGGAGGAGTTCCTCATCCCGACGTCTTGACGAAAGCTCAAGCAGACGCTGAGATTGTTGATATTTGATGAAGGCGATTGCATAGCAGACGATGGCGTGTTTCCACTGGTCAGTCAGTGTGTAGACGCGATCCCTCGACAATTCTCGTAGAATCGATCGCGGCGTTATTCGGGGAAACAGACCTGAAATATGAAGGACGTATTCCGTTCCCTGGAACGGCGCGAGAGCCTCTGAGATCTCAGAAAATATTTCGTCCTTCTTTTCAGAACACGAGTCACGATAGGAGCGTAAAGCCTCCTGCTGAGGAACGCCACGCTGTACAAGGATCGGGGCACTTTTTCCCAGCAAGTCGCTATAACTCTTATTCAGGTCTTCTCCATATAGCTGTAGCAACGACTCCCGAGAATGTCGGAGTTCCTGAATAAGAGAACTGATTCCGTCCTCTCCGGTTGACGATGGGGCTAACACCACAGTGGAAGGCATGACGCAGCTGGGCGAAGCGCTAGTCGGCGGCCGTGGTGGGGTGGTCCGGTACATCAGTAGGTCTCGAAGTGAGGGAGTTGACGCCATTGATAGTCTTTCGCCGAACTGAGGAGAAAACCCGTAGGGAGCATTAGGGGGAATAATGGTCTCGTAATGGTCTAAGATGGCCTGCAGACGAAGTGTATGGTCCCTGAGGTCGATATTACGAGAAACAGATTTCAGGTAAGCTCCAACGCTCTCTCTGCATTTTGATACGTTGAACCACTGGCCTGGAAGATCGCACCAAATCTCGGGCCACCGTTCCATTGTTGACCGCGATGCCTCTGACGTTATTCCTCCAATGGACTCGTCATATTTCTGCTTTCGTTCCTTCTTCTTAGCGGCCTTCGTTCTGGCTTGGACCTCCATAGTTTGCGCAGGGGTTTGCTCTAGGGGACGAGCAGACTGAGACATCAATTTTACCAATCGCGCACGGTCCGGATATGTGCCGTCTGAAAGTACGTAGTGAAGGTCTGAAGGGCGTGTAAGATCACGGAATCTTGTGTCTGTCGCAAAAATTAGAATGAGTGGAAGGATATCCGTGTGATTAGTCGCGCTGAAGCTGGCTGCGGGTAGGCTGAATGCTAATTTGATCCTGGAGTCTCGAGGATCGCGGTATAACGCTTCCTGACAGATATCGTATATCCTGAGCCAATCCTTCGCGGCATCGAAAGTAAGCCAGTATCGACTATATCGCAGGGAAACTCCATTTCCGGCTGGGCCAACTGATTTCCATGATTCCATTGTATCCCACAGCTTGAGTGATTTGCGAGAAAGGCAGGGCCGGTCGTTCAAAACAGACCACGACATCTGGTAAGCAGCATGCTCAGCGCCTTGCCCGTCGGCTGTGTCCCTTGACTTGTGCACGACGTCGTCTGAGATTGGAGCGTGCGAATGCCTCAAGTTTTGCAAGTCACGTGGATAATACACATTGTTACGAGAGGCTGCTCGAGTCAGCAATGACGCTTCCCGATGAGGAATCTTGAAGACGACGGGTTTGTCGTAAAGCGCTTCAATTGCACGTGCGTGTTCGAGAATCGAAAGCACAGCCGGATGAAAGTCGTGGTGCTGTGAGAGAACAGGAAGGCCTTCCCACTCCACCGTAACCATTGACCTTAGGTGTGGCGGGTGATACACTCTGCTAGGCGTCAAATTGCCTATTGCTTCCAGGAGTTTTGCGTCCTCGTCCTCGTCTAGTCTTTGAAACGATAGGAAAGCGGCGCTTTGCAACATATTAAGGGATTCCTCGGTCCCGGTGTGTCCAAGTAACGGATCGGGGAGGCAATGGCTCGTGAGCGCGTGCAAATAACATTGGTACAGCTTGCTATGCAGGCTCACATTTCCTGTGAGGCGTCCCAGATCGGTGTCGATGGTATACTCATGCCAGTGGACGTGCCGCGCCGTTCCCGTCTCTATGGAAACGCGGGAAAAGTCACCTTCCAGTCCAAACTCGATATTTCCTTGTGGAATAATGACCCGTCGCGGCATCTCTGAAGAGCTGTTGCTCGGGCGCAAAATGAGTTGATTTTTGAGTCCAAACATGGTGCCGCAAGACTGAGATTCATCGATGACGTAGCCGGGAATGCTTCGGCACTCCAGTTCTGAGTTGTGATTGATGAAGAATACGAGGCGCAATCGACTTAGGGAGGCTTCTAGCGCCTGGTTTGTGTGCGTGACGACAATATGCTCCGGAGATTCCAGCGCAGAAAGAACGTGGGATATCGTTTGGAAGATAGTTGAACGAATATCGATCAGATGTACCGGTGCAGCGCTATGTCCAGAAAACTTGTGGAACGTGGACCGGGTATCATCTGCACGGATAGCAAATCGCCAGTTGGATGGATCCGGTGTCCAAGGGGATTCAACAGGGCGGAACTCGACTTCTCCGGTGCCAAGGTCAAGCCAGTGTACATAGTCATCCACGAAAGCCTTCGGGAAGTCACCAACGAATACTGCGCGTGGAACAAACTGTAAGAGTCGAGAGTTCTCTGGTTTCCGGGCTTGCAGAGTTAGATCTCCATCGCTCAGCGAAAACAATATCTTTAGCTCGCGTCAGCCGCTGCCAAACATTGGCGATGACCTAACTCACCTGATACCCTAACACACTTGATCTCGTCATAAATTCCATCGAAGGGATGTCAGCAGGAACTACATCAAGAACCCGCTGAAAACAGCACATGAACATGTGTGAATAAGCGTATTTCAGAATAATGATAACACTCACGGTTCCTAGGACACTTGCGTAGGTTGGATGGTCGATGATCTTTTGTGGCAGTCTTCCAAACGGGTCCCCACCGATGAGTAACTGCCCGGTCAATAGGTTATAATGCACCTCCTGTCTACCCTTTACGATACAGGAAATCCATCGTGAGTTAGGAATGGGGAGTACACGCCAATTCGAAGAGGTTTGCCGGCGGAACCCGGTCCATAAATTTGTGAGGCCGCGATCGAAGCCTGATGGGTTAGACTTTACAGAGTATCGGAGAGATGGCTCGAGAAAATGGAGTAGGCGACGATGTCGATTGAGAAGCCGAGTGAGATAACGAGAGTCGTCGTCTTTGAGAATCGATGGGGTGTTGTCGTGCACAATCACTGCGCAATGCACAACTATAGCGATATCGCTGTCGCTAGAAAGTATCCCAGGGACATGCTCCAGGCAAACATCGTAGGTGGAGGAACACGTCGCTGCCAGTATGCACAGCCGTCGACGTAAATTAGCGCGTGCAGTTTCATCGTCGGTCGTCTCTAATTTCGAACCAAGCTCGCTAATCCACCTATGTGCTACGCTCCGTGCCCTCCGGAGTAACGCATAGGCGCTTTGACGAATATCGCGGTCGTGAGAAGAAGATAGGAGCCGGCTGGTTAGAAGAGCTACAAATTATTGGATCAACGGCGGGATATAGTGAAGGGTGGAGTGAACATACCAATAGTCCTGACGGTAACCTCCTCTAGCCAGTTGGCTTCTATTCTTCCAAGAAGACCCTCAAGTTCATGTAGAAGGGTCCATCCGAAGCTGGGAATGTCAAGGTCGGTGTGCCACTCACGTACACCATCCGACGATGGGCCAAGATGCCACGCCGCCTGAGTGATTAGTGTATGTACCTCCTCGCGGCGAAATGAAAGCGAGGGCGATGACAGCTCTCTTGCTATGTTTAGCCATTGCAAACGTGGCCCGCTGCGCAACCCAGAGAATGCGATATATTCGTGAGGGCTCAACTCCGGAGGGCAGTCAGCCTGAGCAGCGATCACCTCATTAGAAGTATGATGTGTTCCAGACACAAATGAGTGGATCTTGTTATACGGAGACGACATGGGGACAGGAGGGGCACAGAAGTTTGCGACGGTAGATCCAAGAAAAGGCCGCCCTGCCCAGGATTTGGCCTTACGATCAAACAATTTATAGGATAGCCCATTGTTGAGTAAAACCTGAGATTGATTAGCAGGAATTCGAACCGCCTTGTAATGACTTTGGTCGCGGAAAGAGTTCGTGGTGGATGCGATCGTGATCCAATGGTATGAGTAACGCACTGCCCAAGGTTTTAGACCAGAGAATGTGTCTAAAAAAAGCTTTGGTTTGTCAGCCTTGACAGGCTTGGCGTTGGACATCCCAATGTCGCGGAGAATCTTGTAGGTTACCTCGCGCCATGTGGAAAACGCACGTGGCGGAGAAAGCTCGAATACTACCGATTGTATTTTCTCTGGATTCTGTGGGAGTGGCCATTCATGGATATCAATCTTCAAGCTATTGGCTGACTTTTCTGTGCGACATTTTTGACACTTTGACTTCTTATGGTTCGGGTTTCCTTTCTTGTCTGGTATGGAGGTGTGACTCATCTCTGAGGCCGCGTCCTTAAGTGATTGATGCCGCTGGTTCAGAGAATGGAGTTCAGAAAGCTTTTGAGTCTGCTCTCCCGAAGCACGTTGGGTGATTTCAATATCGAGTTGTTGCAACCTTTGAGAAGTACGGAAATACTGTACGGAAAATGACGATTCGGTGATATTGTCCGAGAAGATGGACGTCGTGTTGGAAGCCTTCTCATGCCGCTGTAAAATATACTGTTCAATGAGCATAGCACGTCGTAGGGAGCCAGAGCGATGGAGGAGCAGGGGATGGAGGAAGTCTTTAGGAATTTCCGGTGAATAAAGTCCTAGGAGAGGGCACTGTTGGATGGCCAAAATATCCAGCGCCGTCCAAAGATCCATGACTGTTAACATCATAACTGAGTTATCCTCGGGATCGGCACCGTAGATGACCCTCGCGGCGGAGAAATACTCCTCGATGCAAGTCGCAATCACATCCGGAGCGTTGTCATCGTGGAGAGACGCGTCGACCCAATTATCCAGATATCTCTCAACGGACAATTCGAAGTCCGCGAGAGCAGCGCGATTGTCGTCTGCGACAGCGGCCGCGAGTCGGCCGTCCAAAAAAAGAACAAAGTTTGATGTATTCGCGAGACGTGGTCGATGAGAAGGGTTAAATTGCTTCGAGGTGTAGCCGCGAGACGTCGAGGAAAGTGCCTTCAGGAGGTATAGGTGTGAATTGTCGAGCGTGAGTGTGGAATTGCTGACGACGTCCAGCTCCTCGGGGCGCCACGCCAAAGAGACTGATCGGCTTTTCTGAAAACTTGTCCACCGTTTTTGAAGAAGCTTCTCTGTCTTCTTCGCGGCGCGGCACACAGCTCGATAGACATCATCCGAAACAGAAGGACCTAGTTTCAAAAGACGTCGCGCCATCTTGACCCTCATCAGGTAAAGCGTTTCGCTTGGAAAACCCATTGTGATGGAAATTTGGAGGAGATACGCGTGGAAAAAGAGCATAAACGTTTTGTATATGTCGTTGTCTAGAGAGGTTTGGAGGGCCACCCTGATTACCAGCCATAACGGTGATCTGCGCCAAGGTTTGTAAGCGCCTTTCCAAAGAACTTCATCTCCTATTCGCTTCGTGATACAATGTACAGTGGCCGGTTGACCGAAGCCTCTCAAAATTCCCACCAATAGCTGAGATATGTATCTTGGGTCAGCGCTCTCGCGAACTTCGCGTACAGTGGATCCCGCCTTGACCGTGGTCGCAGTAGAATCCAAAACGTCGACGTCCATTTGGATGAGAAAGGAGGAAAGCTCCTGAAGAAAACATTCGTTGAAAAAGACCTCGGGGGAGACTTGGACTGCAGGACCGGGATAGGAGCAAATGAGCCTGCCATTGGTAGACACGACGACGCCGTTTGGCGGAGTGACTTCGAATATCTCAAATTGAACATGATCGATAGCCACGCGAACGACGACTGCGGCATTCTGCTCTCGAACATGCATTACGAAGACATCTGAAAGTGAAGGTGAACGACGATACAACACGCGTGGGAATTCGACGCACCTCCGACAGCAAGATCTGATAAGGCCCCTTTGACTTCTGCCTCTTCTAGGGGTGCCGCCGCAGTCTGGTAGATGGTTTCCATCATTTTCATCATCCGAGCCCATATCGACTGCTGAGCGGGCGGGAGGTACTGGCAGAAAGTTCGAGCGGCTTGTATAAGGACGTGGCATAACGTTGCATTTGTGCCACATTCAGCTTTTTCCGTTGGGGCTTTTTGAGGAAGCCTCGGGGGGAGAAATACGTGCTGGACAACAGAAAGTAAGTCGTCGGGGTTGATATCAGTTATAGGGGGATCCATTTTCGTTCGAAGGGACGGTTAATGAGACACAAGAGATAGAGACACGAGAGATAGAAGGTCCCTGACCTAAACCCTTGAGCTTGCCAACACAAGCGCCGCCGCACGGACGCCGCAGCAAAAAGGTCATCCACATGATTGGTAGGCGCTAGGGTGTTGCCGGTGAATTACACATGGTTCTTGGTGACGTCCTGCCAAAGGGGTACTGTATCTGTTATGAGAGGACTCGACTGTATTGCGAGAGACACTATAGTCACATGTGAACAAGCCAACCAGTTGCCAGGTCATGGAAACGTATCGATAAAAACACGCAGGGGGACATCGCGATTGATTCACCCCGGCGCGCCCATGAAAACATCGTCTTCGCCCCCACCCAACTCACTAATAACGGCGGCGGACATCCCACGCTCTGTTGTCTCGGCGCGGCGTGCATCGCGCAGCCTAGTGAGCGCATCTAGTACGCCGTGCCACGCGTCACGCTCAACGCGCTCCTCAAGCAGACCACGCGTCTGTTCCTTCACGCCGCCGCCGCCGCCAGCATCCGACAAGAGTTGCTGCCCTCCAGGAGCAGGCGGTGAGGGGAGCCCGACACCCTGCGGGTGGGACGAACCCTGCTGGCGGGGCGGTGAGGATGGCAGGGGAGATGCGTGCGGCGCGGATGTGTGCAAGTGAGGAGCGGAGGGCGGCGAGGGCCATTTGTATGCTCTGCGGCGGCTGTAAGTCAGAGGGAGAGGGCAGGAGCTGGTGGCGCACGTCGAGGGTTTCAAAGTATTTTCCGACCTCGACAACGAATTGTTCGCTGCGCTCGTCTCCCTGCGGAAGCCCGGCGTCTGGAGCGTCGGTTTGTGGGAGAGCGAGGAGAGCGAGAGAGGAGCTGGCAAGGGAGAGGAGGCGGCCGATATCCTGGAACGCACGTTAGCGGTAAAAGAACGCGGATGGAGAGGCGAGGCGGGGACGTTTTCTACTCGACCCAGGTCGTGTATTTGACGAGCTGTACGAGACGAGTTCCATATCACGTCTTCTGGCGTTGACACTTTCGGGGATATCGGGCCGTGAATTGCAAGCATTGCTCAGCTATATCGGAGTTATATCGGTCAATGCACATCTGGCTGTCATGTCTTCGCTCTTCCTGCTGTTTCTTGGTCACTGCGATCCGAAGTTTGCCGTTACTATACATGTCGTCTTCTGGTACTTTGTTTTCTGGTCTTTAGCACGGACACCTCGTACTCACGCGAAGAACGCTCCATACAGATACGATGCGCGGCTCCTCGACGCACTCCCCACTGTACCTGTCAATGTGATACCTCCACACGTGCTGCTCAACTCCCCAGGCGGCGGGTGGTCCGACCTCCCCTCCGACTCCGAGGATAGCTTCTTCCTTATGCCTGACGAGACCGCCGACCTCCACCGCTCACATGCGCGCCCTTTCCCCCGCGCCCTGCCTAGATGACGACAATGACGCGTGGGGCGGTGACATCGGAAGAGGTGAGCACCTTGGCTCATTTCGTACATGGTGCCAGTACAGCCAGACACAGCACAGGCAGATGGCGGCACACGTACGCGTCAACAATTCGTGTTGACCCTGCTCATGCTTTTACCGATTATATATAACAACACCATCTCTACAATAATCTTTTACTGTACCATCCCAGTCTTTTCTCCGAGTTCACCAACACATCTCCGAAACAGTCAGAACACCAACCAATAGTTGGAAAAAAACGAACTAGCACTGTACAACTTGGAGAGAGTAACTAGGGATTGTTGTTCGACAAGATCATAAGAAAGAATAATGAATAGGAGCTACACACATGTGCAGTGATGTCGACTTGCGTCGGTCGATAAAACATAAAGGGACCAATGTCCTATCTCCCAAAATACACAAATAAATACTCTCATCAGTTCTTCACAAGCAAAGTCATAGTCGACAAAGTCGACTAGTTATGTATGTACACGTGAAAGGGCTACCATCCCATACCGCGCCTTAACAGGAAGCCTGTTCACGATAACAAGCTTCGTTCTAAAAAAAAGAAACCGTTCGATTACCTTCCCTGCGCAACACCAGCACACAAAATGATCAACAGGACAAGCCTTACAAGCAAGGCTTCAGTCGACGAAGTCGACACCTAGTGAGAAAACGAGATAACAATACTGGTGATTGCCAATGCAGGTGCATGCAGTCTGAGCCGTAATTTTTGTCGCACACGACAGGCTGACCCGGATTCGGAGGGAGAGCCTGATTGTGCTTTTAACAATCAACAAAACTCGTTTTCCTTTCTTGTCTTTCGCATTTCGAGATCTCACCTGAGGCCCTATTACGCATGCTGGGTGTGTTGGCACACTGTGGAGTTGGTCGTGGGTCGCAGCAGTCAATCATCAGATGCGTTCCCCCGGAACATTCTAATTTTGCCTTTCTGCGACAATGAGTTCGAGATGTTGCATTGGTCATACGTATGTCGTCGTCATGAAACGTAGTACCCAGAGGGCAAGTGGTGAAATGAATGACGGTTTTTCCACATCACGAGAAGGGTGAACGGGTGTGAAAATAAAGAGGGAGAAGAAGAAAGGGTGTGTGTATGAAATAAAAGGCCCATCGAAAGATCTTTATTTAGCCCGTCAGACTCGGCGGAAACCCGGAAAAATCTACTTGGTCTTGAACGGACCGTCCACCGACCGAGTACGATATTCGTAGACGTAACCGGATGTTACTCTGCGTGCCCAAACAAAGCAAAAAAAAGAATGGTGTGAAGTCAGCACGCACACATTCATTAGGGCAATAGTAGGGCATTGAGGGAGGAAGGAGGACAGGAGAAGACTGGATATGACAATGACGAACTCACACCGGCCGGCGCAGTAATGCGCATCTGTTGCGTCTCTGTCGCCCCCGGATTGACGTCCGGATGCGACATGGGTTGCATCTGCAGCTGCTGAGTCTAGCGACGGCGGCGAGAGGGTACGAGATCATCAATAAAATGTATCTCTCATGGTTTGTACGGGCGGGTTGCTCACCTTGGGGACGGCAACTTGGAAGTTGATGCCGGCCACGGTGCTGCTCCCCGTCACCTGGAACCGCGCGAGGATTTCCACCACTCCCTTCTGCGCCGCCGACCGTTGCGGCGTCAGCGAAATCACGAGGTCGTTCTTGTTGTACGCGTTGTAAGACTGTAACTTCGATGCGGCAGGCCTGGGCGGGGACGCTGCCGCAGCAGGTGCGGGTGCGGGTGCAGGTGTGGGCGCGACAGTCGAAGTCAAGTCGAAGAGGCTCGAGGGGAGTGACGACGCGGCTTGTGTCGGAGCAGAGGGAGCGGGCGAGTCGAAGAGGCTGAGGATGTCGCTGGCGGTCGTCCTTTGCGGCTGGGAAGCTGACGTTGGGGCGGTGGGAGACGTCACACTCGAACCGCCAAAGATCTCCGCGAGTAGATCTTCGTTGGTCTTTTGGCCACCAGGTACGGACACCACGTGCTCGGAGGGTGCAGAAACATCATCGCCAAGTAAATCGGCCTGTTTAGAGGAGGTTTCTAGTGAAGTACTAGGTCAATCAAGAAATGTCCACGCACACTAATTCCGGTCCTAGTTGACCCGACGGGCTTATTCTCGCTCACTAGTGGCAAGTTGCTCGGCAATGGTATAAACGAGACATGGTCAAATAACATACCAACTCCGGTGACAGTGGCTTTCAATTCTGGAGGAGGCATACGCTCCAGTACGCCTACCCGCAGTTCGCCAAGTGAGAAGAGGCTTGCAAACTCGACCGCACGCTGCTGGAGCTCCAGTTCAGGGTTCGTTGTGTACCCAGCAAGGACAGCGGCGATGCGCTCTTGTTGGTTGGGACTCGTTGTTGGTCGTGATGATATCTTGGTGATCGATGCAAAGACAAATTGGCGCGCAAGGTGGTTGGCATATGGTGAGTCGAGGATGGAGAGGATGAGGTCGATGATTTCTACGTCCGTTACCTACACTCCGACGGAGATTATTAGAAGACGCAAGAAACAAGGCCATCCTCCGTACCGCTGCAGCCTGCTCCTCGTCTACGAGTCCGCCCTCGATCAGAATCTCGCTGTATTCCCCTAGAATCCATGTAGCAGACAGAGTCAGCGCCTCCTGCGAGATGTCTGCACGAAGGGCGGCGTAGAGTTTCGAGGCTATGTATGCTTGCAATTCGGGGGTATGGGCAACGAGTCGGATAAAAGCTGAGAGTATTTCCTCTCGAACGTAGTTTCCAGCCTGTTGGGAAAGCCGTCGTCGTCTTGAACTAAAAAGCAATGCAGAGATTAAGGACCAACCAGCTTCAAAACCCGAAGGAAAGTATCAATGTGCCACCGCTTGTTGGGTGCAAACCGTTCGGCAGCTAGGCTGATTTGAGTAGTCATGCCAAGCTTGAACTCGTTGTCCGCAACCTCCAGGAAGGCTAGTAGCTCCCTGGTCATGACGCGAATGTTCTGCTCGTTGATGAGCGCATAAGAGAGTTCTAAGGCCCGTCGTCGGATGGAAATATCACCATCTCTCAAACAATCAAGAATGGTGTTGCGATGTCGTTGAACAGCATCAGTATTTGTTAGGACAACCTTATTCAATGTATTGAGTGCAACATAACTATCCACAGAGTGGTCAAAAAAGTCGAACAGGGAAGCGGTGAGAGGAAGTACGGACCGAATGTTATTGTCGCGGTTGCTGAGGAACTTCCCGAGTATGTTGATGGCCATAATCCGAAGACCGCTGTCTGCTTCCGCTTCAATCTCCAGGACGGTAAGGACGGTTTCATAAAGGATGGCGTTTCCGACATTTTTCGTCGAATCAGTGTTTGTTGCTACCTGTCGCGGTCGTGTGAAAATCAGCCTCGCGAATGTGAACGTTATGGATGATTTACTTGGGCTAGGATGTCATTCATAGCCTCGCTGGATGTGGCATGGCCCTTCCCTACAAGCCGGAGGAGCCGCAGTATTTTAATTTGGAGGAAAGGATCCGTGATACCGGAAACGTCGTGCTCTGGACTATATCCAGTAGTGACCAAAGATTTTAGATGTCGAACGAGAAGGGGCACGGCCTGAAAGCACACATGTAAGTAAAGGTCAGGCACTAGACGAGAAGTTGGATACGTTTCGGAACTCTTCGAGACACCCCGAATCGGCTTGTACCATGTCAATTACCAGCGTGATCGCGGTTAAAAGGACGCCGTGGTTGCGATCGGCCAGAAGGTTCTTAGCTTTGGAGGTAAAATGGTCAGAGAGGTCAGGGACCTTCTTAATGACGCGTAGAGCGCAAAGGGCGGCCTATAAAGAGACGTGAGGAAAGGCGGATAAATGGATTTGTGAACGTAAATACGCACTTTCTTCCGAATGTACGTGTTGCTGGATCCAAGGAGCTTCTCGATCTCATTGACAAGATCCCGCGACATCTCCTCAGAGGCAATGTTTGCAAATGTGCAAAGAGCCAGCCCAACTGCATACATATTCGAGTGATTCATGTCGCTGAGCGAATGATCAGTAGGCCACAGGGGCGCATGCATAAAGACGCACTTCTTTAAAGAATTGGTGACAAGTGTGAGGACCTCTTGGCTCTCATCCAGCAAGAGCATGATCCCGAGGTATCCAAGCCGTTTGTCTGTGAAACGCGGGCTAGCGACGAGTTTCAGGCATTCGATCTGGCCAAAGTGGGCGGGAGAACCGAGCATGTGTATGTATAGGAGTTTCGCGACATTGTTATGTCGCGCGTAAGAGTCTTCCTCCCTGAAGGAGGCCCTGATGGCTGCCGATTCTTGTTGGATGAGTGCGCGTTCATCAGCGACAGTCTGGGTGCAGAAGGTGAGCGATTGTCGGGTCGTGCAATCGAAAGACCAGGCGGACCTTGCAGGCTCTGATCCCTTTGATGAGGGCTGCGTGGGGGACGAGGATTATTATTGTCATTAATGCACGCAGTGTACGACGCACCCTTCAGGTTGTGGTAAACCATCGCCTCTCCAGAGACCAGACAAAATTCACACAACTGGTGTCAAAGCACGGTGCGTACAATATTATGTAATTAGACATCAACAAGTACACACACTCCCGCTCTAATCGTCTACAGCATTCTCCTCCGCTACATGCCTATGGCCTTAGGATCTAAAAATATGATCTATCCCAGACCCCTGGATTACTAGTCGGCATTCCAGAAACAAAATTGTGTGGGATTAAAACGCGGACTATCGACATGCGTCATATAGTCGTAGAGCGTATCCTAAGCAAACCGCCAGCGAATACTAGTTATCGCCCGCTTGTACACCTTATTTTGGTTCGCCGGGGCCGCTCCTAAGGCTATGAGGATATCCATACCTTGCCGTCTCACCATTCCCGCTACCGGGTGTTGTCGAGGATGCCGTTCAGACCGTTTTCTCTCAGGCAAAGGACCCGCAGGTTTCTTCCTGAAACCTCTGACAATCAGCGCTAATCAGCTCCCAGTACCTAAGTATTATATGACTTGCTGATCGTATTTGGCCGGATGCATCCCTGACCCAGTTCTCGAGGAGCAGCCAAACTCCCATATTCGCATCTGGTCGTGGCAAGGTCTGTCATCCCTTTTCATGAATAGCGCCAGGGACAATCAATTGAGGTCGACATATCGAGATTATCATTACTGTATCTTTCGAATTATGATAATATACAGCCCGTTGATTAACTTGCGCATTACATTATGAAGTACAATGTAGTCCTGTTTCTATGGTGTCTAAGTCACTCTATCACTCACCCATCCACGTATCGCTATGCCTGCAGAGCGACGACGTTCTTGGAGAACGGATAATCAGTGTATCCAGTCGCAGCCTCCGTAGTGTAGAATGTATCACGGTTATAGGGCGTCAAAGAGTGTCCTTCCTTCAGACGCAAAGGAAGGTCGGGCTGCGATGTGGTCTGAGAAATAGCTCCAATAACTGCCGAAAACACGACTCACGTTTGCAATGAAGTGCCGACCAAATGCGACCAAACCTCCGTACTTTTCCACCGTGTTGATCGCGGCGGCACCATCCATGCCACCTGCCGCAATGTAAGGGCGATCACCCCAGATTTTCCGCAATGTCTCGTTTGATTGAGCCCGGTTTTCATCCGTGACGTCGCCGTCGACGACGCCGTCAACGCGCGGCTCGACAACGTGAATGTAAGCCAAGTCTGGGTGTGCATCGCGGATCCGTTCAATGAAGGTGGTGAAAGTAGGGAGCGGATCCTTCATCCCCATGTCTATGAAGAAGCATTAGAAGCTTGGAAAGAACTGCAAGACGGCTATTCCTTACCCTGAAATTTGGACCATGGGCTGATGCGGACAGCTGTTCTCTCTGCACCAATAGCCTCCACAACCGCGTTGATCGCCTCGAGAGGGAAGCGCACACGGTTGTCTACAGATCCCCCATATTCATCCGTCCGTTCGTTTGACACCGTCTGTAAAAACTGATCTAGAAGGTAGCCATTGGCTGCATGTACCTCCACGCCATCGAAGCCTGCCTCAATGGCGTTGGTTGCTGCCTTCGAGTACAGTTGAGCATATTCTTTGATCTCCGCAGTCGTAAGTGCGCGTGGAACAACTGGTCCTCCTTCGCCGGAATGACCACCGAGGGGGATAGGGCTGGGGGCAACGACATCAAACCCACCTTCCTGCCTGAGGATGGCAGGATCGGCAGTACGTCCAAGCACCCAAAGTTGGAGAAAGATGTAAGAGCCGTTGGCGTGGACAGCATCCGTAATCTTTGTGCGGTAAATTAGTACATACAGTAGCTGTGGGACGCGGTGAAACACAAACCGTCTTCCATCCAGAAATTTGCGCGCTATTCCAGATACCTGGTACGTTCGCATATCCCGCTGCCTGAGGAGCGATGAAAGTAGCCTCTGATATTATGAGCGTTCCCGGTACGCTCGAACGCTGCGCATAGTATGTCTTCGCGAGTTCACCGTGGACATGGTCCTTGTTCGCACGGAGGCGTGTCAAAGGAGCCATCACGACGCGGTGTTGAAGGTCGGTAGTCCCGACACGGAGGGGCTGGAAAAGAGCAGACACAGAAGAGGACATGGCTTGAGGTTGTGAAAGGAGTTGTAGCAGTGGTAAGGCGATGTGTTGATGTTTGAAGCCCTTTCAGGAATGGATTTATAACCTCGAGCTCAGCCATGAGAACGATGCTATTCGTCGTATTGACCTTAGTTGTAATCACCAGTAGCTGAGTGGTGAGCCCGAGAGCCCTTTGTCAACCCAGTGGTTTGTAAGCACCACGTCGGTCAGCTTGGTAAGCGCTAACCACTGTAGCGGGTGAATGCCGCATCATTTCTGTCCCGTTCATTCGTCATTCGGTGTTGGCTGGCCTAAGAACGCCTTGCGCTTATTGATTTTGCGCCTTTGCTCCGCCCAAAACAGCAGGCGTGCTGCTTCACAGATAGGCTCAAAATCCCGGACACTGTTTACTGGCAGCCTGAGCAAGCAAACCGCCAGCGAATAGCTTGTACAATCTTTGGCTGCTCCTAAGGCTATGAGGGTATTCATACCTTGCCGTCTCACCATTCACACCACCGACTGTTGTCGAAGGTGCCGTTCAAACCGTTTCTCTCAGGCGAAGGATCCGCAGGTCCCGTCCTGAAACGTCTGAGTTACCTAGGAACGACTTTGCTGATCGTTTTTGGCCAGGTGATGACATCCCTGGCCCAGCTTAGCAGATCGGCAAGCACAACGAAATTGCGATGAGTACTGTACAATTCGACATCGCTTGCAGTTCCCACGGAGCAGCCAAACTCCCATATATCCGCACCTGGTCATGGCCTAGATAATAATTGTACTCATGGATATGGACTTTACAGTAAGCAAACTTATGAATAAGCACTCGATTTTCCTTGGCTATGGACTCGGAAGCACATTGCGTACCAGATTGCGTGCGTTTACATTTGATCTGCGATTGGTCATTGTGAATAATCACCTCGGTCTACCTCGGTCTCGAGTACACCGGTACTATATAACTTCGAGGAACGTCGTATCAATTCTTCATTGTTCTCTTCACCACACCACTGTTCTCTTCACCATGACTATTGTTCTCGTATGTAAACTGTCTTCGTCTCATGTGGTATGAGTCGTGACTGGCCTGTTCTCTTGCAGGTTACTGGTGCCTCTGGCTTTGTTGGTTCGCACGTCGTCAGCGAACTTCTGCGAGGCGGTTATACTGTTAGGGGGTACGCGCGTATTCTGCAGTCCTACAGTGTTGACCCGATGCTAACCCCCCCGCGCCGGTGTTGTCAGCGCGGTGCGAAGCCGCAACGTCGCTCGCGTTAACAAGAGCTACGAGTCCTTCGGCGACAAGTTTTCCGTCACAGTCATTGACGACTTGGTCACGTCGGACTTGTCAGACGCCGTGAAAGGTATGTGACGAACCGGGCCCGTTTCCTCGTATCCGATGGCTGAACATATTTTAGGGGTCGATGCCATCATTCACGTTGCGTCCGCGCTCCCCAATGCCAATCCAGACGTTGTCCTTGATGTACGTCGTAGCCGCACCTTTTGTTGTCGGAAAAATGGTTGATTAAGTATTTTCTAGGCCGCCGTTGCTGGGACCACTCGCATTCTCGACGCCGCTCTCGCCGCGGGCATAAAGAAACTCGTCATCACCGAGAGCGCTGTATCGCTTGCCCCGGCGGGTGATTTCTGGAAGGATATAACCATCACTGAAGAGTGTGAGTGCTCCAAAAATAGTAGAGGGGAGGGGTGGTACCCCTTCTCTCGCTTGCGGAAGCGGAGGTGTAGCTAACGTGAATACGGGCCAACAGCATACACTACCCAGACGAGAGAAGACGCGCATAAGCCGGGTGTGTCCGAGTTCGACGTATACGCGATCTCCAAGAGCCTGTCCGACCGCGCCGTGCGTGACTTCAAGCGGGCCCACCCTGACTTCGACATCGCATCTATCCACCCATCGTACATTTACGGTCCCGTCGGGCTTGGCCAGGTCTACGACAAACCTGCGACGGGCACGAACCAGCATGTCTACGGGCTCATCTCCGGTGCCCCTGGTCGCCCCGTCAGCGGGTATGATCCCGCATCCGGCGTCCCGGCGCTGCTGAACGTTGACGTCCGGGACGTGGCGCGTGCCCACGTGCTCGCGCTCAAGCTTCCCCCCTCCGAGACTCAGAAGCGGTTTACCTTGTCCACGAATACGTTTACCTGGAAGGAGGCCGTCGAACTCCTCGCCGAGAAGAGACCAGAGCTGAAGGGACGTCTGCCTGTAATCACAGGAAAGGAACCTCCCGTTGGGCCGATCGCTACGCTGGACACCAGCAACACCCAGAACGTGCTCGGCTTGAAAAATCCTGTCAAGTGGCTGGACACCGTTTTGGACACCATTGACGATCAGCTGCGCCTCGAGAAGGAGTTTGGGGTGGCCACGTAAACAGAGGGGTGCCCGGAAATCACAGGAGGGGAGAGAAGTAGTTGAAGATTTTACAGTTGCGGCGCCGCCTCGTGGGCGCGGTGCGTCAGTCTCATGTCGGAATGTTACTTACAGTGCAAACAATGAATGAGTGTTTGAGTATTGGAACGCGCGATGTATCATGGCAAATATCGTGGGCTTAAGAAGACATACAGTATTTCCACTTGAGCAAACCGATTACAGCGTATAGTCTTCTTCACCCCGTTTAAGTACTTTATTCCCACAGCGGCGGTCCGGTGGACCGTACTTGTGGTCTTGACCCGCCTGGCGCTGCGAATTATTCACACGTTCTATTGCTGCCTGCAACGACATTTTCTGCAGAATAACAAACAGAAAAAATGAAGGTTTACTGAACACATTCTGCAGTTGAGAGTGTTGTTCAACAGAATACTATCTAGGTTGCCATAGAAGGTTGCTGTCATGGGGAACTTGACGCAATTTACGGTCACATCCAGAATCTAGAAATGCAAAAGAAGTACAAAGTAGATCTGCTCCTGATTTGCGGAGATTTCGAGGCTATCCGAGACAAACGCGACCTCCAAACGATGGCGGTGCCGCAAAAGTATAAACGCATGGGTGACTTCCATAAGTGAGTAACGAGTGATCGCCTGACACGAACAACCACGCGGCAAAAAACTGAGCTTTCATTTCCCAGATATTATACGGGCCAAGCTACGGCGCCCGTATTGACGATCGTCATCGGTGGGAATCATGAGGCCTCGAATCATCTGTGGGAGCTGTGAGTCCTTCTGGTGACACATTCCTGCGTGTGAGACGTGCGTTACTGATTCGCGTTCCCGCAAGTTATCATGGAGGCTGGCTTGCTCCAAATATTTACTTCCTGGGCCACGCCGGGTGCGTTCAAGTGAATGGGATCCGAATCGCAGGTGCATCAGGAATTTTCAAACAGCATGACTATCATCGCGGTGGGTATTTCAGTGAATTTCCTGGCCCTCTTGGGTAATTCTAAGACCTTTTGTTATTGCAGGCCACTTTGAAAAACAGCCGTACGACAATTCGACAATGAGGAGCATTTATCACATTCGAGAATACAATGTTCGCCGCCTCGCACTGGTGAGCATCTGTCAGTGGGGGTCTCATGGTGGCCGACCATATCCAGCTCTCGTCGCCAGATGTTTTTTTGTCTCACGATTGGCCGAGTGGTGTGGAGCAACATGGGAACGTCAACGACCTGCTCCGACGCAAACCGTTCTTTCGTAGCGATATCGAGTCGAATCAACTTGGCTCGCCACCGTTGATGGGCCTGTTACGAAACCTCAAACCTTCGTGGTGGTTCGCTGCACACCTACACACGCGCTTCGAAGCTCGCGTGCAGCACGACCCCCCTGGTCCCCCTGTAGTTGTGGCGGCAAGCAATCCCGACGAAATTGCGATAGGCGACGAGGACGATGACTTTGAAATTCC
The DNA here is from genome assembly GCA_021525775.1 of Lactarius deliciosus. Lineage (NCBI taxonomy): Eukaryota > Fungi > Basidiomycota > Agaricomycetes > Russulales > Russulaceae > Lactarius > Lactarius deliciosus. The sequence continues at coordinate 458,621 of JAKELK010000008.1, forward strand.
AAAAGACACTACAACACCACAAAACCCAGACGAGGTCGTGCTCGAGAACGACATCGAGACCGTCGCGCCACCACCTTTACCACCACGCGAGACCAAGTTTCTTGCACTGGACAAGTGTCTTCCTCGCCGCCAATTCCTCGAGGTAGGCCTTCCTTCTTTTAGTAGTACTGAGGCTTCCTTTTTCTCTACAGGTCGTCGACATCCCCACGAAGGAGGAAGGGTCGTCGAGCGAGGGGGCCACGGCTGTCGTGCTCTCTTACGACCCTGAATGGCTTGCCATCACCCGTGCTTTCCAGCCGTACCTCTCGCGCAAACGCGAACAGGCCACCTATCCTGACCCAGACGCTGCGCGCGAAGCAGTCGCGCGCGAGTGGGACTGGGTGCAAACGCATGCGCTACCAAAACTCGGTGCTGAGTGCCGCGTCGACGCGTGCCAGCGGTTCGTGCAAGGCGTCGATGGCGCGTGGCAGCAAACAGACGCGTTTGTGGCGCTACTCGAAGTGGAGAACGTCGTGCGATCATAGCGGTAAACGCGTAACGGCGCGGTCCCAGTCATAAGGAAATTTCACCCGGCGTCGTCCTGTCTTGGTAGTGGGAAGAAGGGGACCGGAGTGGGGGTGTAAGAGGTGTTTCGTATTAGCTAGTGGCCAGGATTGGCACGGAAAAATGCGCGAATGAATTGGAATTCGGCGGTACTGTTGACCGGACCATTCGTTTTGTCGCATGTGATTTATAGCAGTTTCATTACGGCAGTGTTCACGGTTCACGGCGGCTTTTCTCCGGGGCGTTCCCCACAAAATATCTCCTCCTTTTCTCTTGCCCATTATGTTGCGCACTGCTCTCGCCTCAACCCGGTTGCCCCTTCGGTCCAAAGTCCCTTTCAGGTGCCACTCTAGCGAGTTTGGGTACTCCATCCTTGCTGATCCGCTTTGCAACAGGGCGTTCTCGATTTCCCCTACGTGGCGTGCACCAAATTCGCTCGACGCATTTACCGAGGAAGAGGAGCTCCTACGTGAATCTGGTACGCAGCTTACTACTACTTTGTAGAAAAACGCCTAAGAGGTGTACAGTGAGGCGCTTCGCGCAAGATGTTGTGGGACCTAAAGTCCGCGAGATGGACGAAAACGAAGGCATGGACCCCGCAGTAATTAAGGGTCTCTTCGAACAGGGAGTGCGTGGCCATACCCCTACTTGATATATCTAGCTCAAACCCCGCCCAGCTCATGGGCATTGAAACGAGTGCGGAACACGGCGGCGCAGAGTCCTCATTCACTTCGGCAATTATCGCGATCGAGGAACTTGCCAAAGTTGATCCGTCCGTATCTGTCTTGTGCGACGTTCACAATACGCTCGTAAACACCGTCATCCGTAAATATGGTACCCCAGAACAACAGGAGAAATGGCTGCCAGAGCTTTCCACGTCGAAAGTTCGTCGCCAGTTGCTGCCGTGTAAGTTTGCGCGTTCCCTGACCATGACACACGTATAGCTTGGCAGCTTTTGCTTGTCCGAGGCCGCGTCTGGTTCGGATGCGTTTGCTCTTCAGACGCGTGCAAGAAAAGACGGTGACAACTGGATTATCAATGGCTCCAAGATGTGGATCACAAACTCGTATGAGGCCGAAGTATTTCTCATCTTTGCCAACGCAAGTGTCGCGTCGTTATATATGCGTGGCGAATATTACTTAGCACTACTTGGCAGATCGATCCGAGCAAAGGTTACAAGGGTATTACTTGCTTCCTAGCTACCAAGGACATGGGCGTCCAGATTGCCAAGAAGGAGCAGAAGCTTGGCATCCGTGCCAGTTCGACGTGCACCCTGAGCTTTGATGACTTGAAGGTCCCGGCTGAGAACATCATTGGCGAAGAAGGACAAGGATATAAGATTGCCATTGAAATACTGAACGAGGGTTCGGCTCGTCTTTCACTTGTTTTTCATCTTCTCATGACAGCGCGACAGGTCGTATCGGTATCGCAGCACAGATGCTTGGCCTCGCTCAGGGAGCATTCGCCAAAGCGGTCCCTCCGACGTACGAGCGCAAGCAGTTTGGGCAGGCGGTGGGTACGTTCCAGGGCATGGCTTTCCAGATCGCACAAGCTGCTATCGACATCGAAAGTGCACGGCTACTTGTCTACAATGCCACACGCAGAAAAGAGGAAGGGCGCAGCTTCGTCAAAGAGGCAGCCATGGCGAAGTATTGGTCGAGCATTGTGGCACAACGCGTGTCGGGGCAGGCGATCGAATGGGCAGGCGGCCTCGGTTTCACGCGGGAGACTGGAATCGAGAAGTTTTGGCGTGATTCAAAGATTGTGAGTTTCTATCACCGAAGCGAAACATACCTAACGTAGTAAATTTAGGGTGCTATATACGAAGGGACGTCCAACATTCAACTACAGACCATCGCTAAGATCATCCAGAAGGAATATTCATAGAATTGTGCATACAGCGCCATCGGAATGTATTTTAGCAATATCACTTGAACACAAACACTCTAATACTCTACCTACATCATAATCTCGAATCTCTCATCAGATTGCCGTACCCAAATCTATCATTAGGCCCGGTGATCTAGGTCAACCATTGACCGGAAAGGTATGGTATCCTAGAGAACTTCCGCTCCTTCGACACGATGGCACTTTCTTCTCAGACGAAGTGAAAGAGTTGCAGTCCTTCAAAACGATACAGTCTTACGGTGTTAATCCATCAGAAATGCCGTTCAGACAACCCAAAAGTCTTGGACGAGATCCCGGAGCTGACGCCAGAAATACCCCAGAAAACAGAATTTTTTGGCAACAACCCCCAAGTCTTCCTTTCGTAAAGTGTTTGTTATTGCAGCACTAAGAGGCAGCACTCGAGTGGCTCACACTGTCTTCATTCCACTCTTCTTTCGGTCGTCCTAATCTAGACATTCATGGAAGGCATTGAAATCCAAATTCTGTGTCACTTGAACAGGGACTCCGGAAAGAAGGGAAGACATGTGCTATCAGGAGGATGCATGTGTTATTCGGGATCGATGCTGGTCCCGAGTGTCGAAGTAAAGAATTAATGCACCACCCATACGAAAGGGAAGACACCTGACGAAGCGTCTGCGGAGAAAACGCGGGAATAAATTAAGAATATAAACCACTCTTTTGTACGTTCCTTGTCCGCGCAAATACTAGGAGAGATTCATAGACTGCCCATCCGATTGCCGAGGACAGTATTTTCCGAGAGAGGCGGAGGGATGCGCCATCGAAGAAACTATATATGCCCCGTTCCTTTCGATACAAACAAGATCAGAGAGTTTGAAATCAATCCGAAGAGTGGCACTGACGTTCCAGACAGCCAAGATTGTTCGGGTGAGGCCGTGATATTTTTGTTCAGTTCGAACTTGCATTCTGGTCTATTTAGAGTCTGTTAATGCCCGAAGGGAAGAGAAGAAAAGGAGGGAAAACCTTGATAACGTCGAAAGGATGGGTTGCAAGGGTTGCGACAGTACCTGCAGCAGCAGCAGAGCAGCTGTGGAGCATCGCAGAAGCCAGAGGGGATGAAGGTGGTAATATTGACGCGGCTTCGTGCTTGACGCCCTCGTAAAAGACCAGGAAAAGACCTGCGTAGGGCGCGTCGCGCAAGGACGAAGCAAGGAACCCGCGAAACAGCTCCGAAGGCCCCGCGCGAGTGATTGACCGCACGGAGGAAATCAGGGAACTATATGCATGTAGATTACTCTGCGAAAGAAAATTGACGGGCGTCAAAAGCGCATACAATGGGGCAATGGGCAAAAGCATGCGCTAACTTCGTACCGTGCCTTGAGCACCGATAACGGATTCAGAACGAAGCCGACGGCGACACGGGTGGTGGCACCAGCCAAGAGATTTCCCGAGTTTGTGAGAACGGGGAGAACGGACGAATGTCGTTCGGGGTCGCGTTTGCGGACGGCAGCGAAGATGGGAGAAACGGCCATGAAGCCGCGGGCTTGATTCAGTCCTGTCATGTAAAGAGCAATTCCGGGAACGTTACTGAAGGCGTTCACTTAATTCGAAAGAAGAGGCCAATACGGTCAAGAGACGCACCGAATCAACGTCGCGGACGTGCCACGCCAGAGACCAAGTACACCGTTAGAAGAGACGATTGCCCGCGCTGTGGAGCAGATGGCACCGCGCTGTCCTAGAAGAAGATCAGAGTGGTGGGAGGAAGAAGAAAAATAGTGCCCACTTTGCGCCAAGTGCAACATTGCCTTGTTGAAGACGCGTCTTTCATGAGGTCGACTGTAGAAAGATGATAAGTACGTCGCGTGAACTGAACAGAGAGCAAATTACATGGTTGCAAGAAAAGTGACGACGTGAGCCCGGAAAGCGCGCCTGTTTGGATTGATTGGTCTGCATGGTGAGATACAGAAGTATGTTATGGTCGGTACCTGAGAATAGGTGTTTACCGACATCGCTCATCTGCGTATATGTCAATTGAATGCTTCAAGATGGGGCTTGGGTAGTCGCGTTCTCAGGTGTCGACACGTGACGCGTGACTTATTACCTCCGTCCATGACCATGCCTGATGTGGTACTCGGCACCATGCTTCGGTTCGATTCCGTGTCTCGGCTCAACGCATAGGGCTGCACCCATTCTCTTGCACCTATGACTGATTGGTTTATTACTTTGGGCCTCGTCTTCGGTGGGTGTTGTAGGTATGTCGTGCTTTCCAATTTACATTGTTGTGTGTGCTGACTCGGCACGAGCAATGCCCTCACTTTAGAACGTGTTACCTCCGAATACCCAAGGTCGGGAAGCCTTATCACTTTCTCTCAATTCCTTGTCATCTCCCTGCATGGACTTCCCAAATTCGTCACATTCACCCGTGGGCCATTCAATATTCCCGTACCTCGACTGCTTCCTCGCAGGATACCCCTCACACCATACCTTATACAAGTCGGACTCTTTTACACTATATCTTTGCTCAACAACCTCGCATTTGGCTATAGTATTCCCATGCCCGTGCACATTATCTTTCGAAGTGGGGGGCTAGTTATCAGTATGCTCATGGGATGGTTAATATCGGGCAAATCGTGAGTTTTCCGCTTCTTAATTTCTGCGGCTAACTTGTAACACCAAACTAGATATACCATCTCTCAAGTACTCTCGGTGCTTGTCGTCACCTGCTGGCGTCGTTTTGACCACGCTTTCATCAAATCAAAGCCACCAAACGGCGGATATCACCACCTTTGATTCACATCGTTATCTACAGGGAATAGCCATCCTGACTTTGGCCCTCGTTCTTTCTGGCTTCCTCGGGGTAGTCCAAGACAAGACGTACGCCTTGTACGCAAAAAGTATCCCCACCAGATGCTGAAGTCAGACGAGCCGACTCGTCTGCCGAACACGAAGGTGGTCGTACTTCCGGACATCTGGGAGGAATCCATGTTCTACCTCCACTTCCTGTCCTTACCTGTCTTCTTTTCTGTCCGCAAAGACCTCACCATGCAAGTCAAGGAGTTGTTCACAAGTGCGACCATGCTCCCCGTCCCTCTACTTGCTGCGCGGATTACCCTACCAACTGTGTTGCCGACACTGCTGGCCAATACTTTAACACAGCTCTCTGTGTGGCAGGCGTCAACCGCCTCACGACGCAGGTTCCCCGCACTGACTGTTACACTCGTTCTAGGTCGTACGCAAGGTTGTCTCCCTCGTACTCAGTGTGCTATTGTTCGACGGTGCCAATGTCATATGGGGCATGCTGTGGAGCGGCGCATTTCTCGTGTTCACAGGCACCGTGGTATATACGGTCAGGTGGTAGTGCGCCCATTAATCGTGAAGGGAGAAGAGAGAAGAAGGAATAAACAATGTCTATGTGCATTACTGACCCTTTACTCAACCCTGTCTTGTCATAGTGCGATCTATAGACTGTATCTTATCTTGTCTAGTACAAACCAGAACTGAAGATGGTATTTATACACCTGCTAACCTGTCTTTAAGTTTATCCCAAGACGCTGCGGTCGCAGTTTCGATCCCCGCAGCTCGACCCCATGGTGGTAAGTTAGTCACAGTAGAGTCAAAAGAACGATAAATTGATCATATACTCGTGAACACGAGTTGTGCATATTGTTTGCGGGCCCCAAGCAGCGATGACTAAGCAGACGACGCCATCTCCCCTGCCATGCATCGAGTTCTCAATCTGCTTCCTAATTGACAGCATAGCATATGATATGGGATTCGACAAAGCGAATTTTCAGCGCCCAAGTTTGTACCAATGCTATGCCCAATGCCTGGGCGTTGGCACAAGCAAAGTTAGTGAGAAACTGGAGCAGCCGGACGACATGTGGCGATCACAGTATTAGGAACGAGATGCCTATATCACTGATCGATTTCTTACTGGCCTTACTAGAGTTGGGGTGCATTGTCGACGAGGCAGAAGGAGCTTTCCAGATGTCCGCCACTTGCTCCACAACCGTCTTTTGCCACCAAAGCTTCATGTCCAAGTTCATGTCCTCATTCTCCCCAGAAATAGTTGAGATACAGGCAATCCAACTCATTCCTCTTACTGAGGCATCCAACCCCACTCAAAGATACCTCAATCTTCAGCGTTCTGGACGTTCGCGAGGACCTTCATTCAAAATACACCCTTCCGTGAGGGAGATCTACAAAACAAGTATCGGACGTTCAACATTCAACCCGTGACACCCCCCGATTTGATGATCAGTCTGTAAATGTGTACACGCTATCTGATATCCATCTTTGCACTGGTAATGTGACCGTCTGACCTTTGCACCTTTGGGGTCTGTCCCAGCCCCAGTTCCACCAGACTAACATTCCCTCCTGTTTCCACCCACTATGACCAACTGGGCCGAAAAAGGGTTTCCACAGGTTACTGTATCGGTTTCGGAAAGGCGTCCTCAGAGGCCGAAATGGAGGATGCTTGGGCTTGTCTCTCTGCTCGTCGTCCCGGTAGTACTGCGTTGTATTGCCCACCTTGGACCGTTCTTACCCGGAAGAGGATTCGGACGCCCGTACGCAAAAATCTGCCCTCAGGCTGATATCCTCTACCCAGATCGCAATGCGCTTCTCTGGGATAGTCTTGGAAAATATTTCAGTCAGGACGCGTTCACTTCGAGAGCGGTCGAATGGCTCGGAGGCGCAGTGCGTGTTCCGTGAGTGACCATCCTCCTTTCGGAATCTCGTTACTGAGTCCCCCTATGTCGGAAAAAGCACGGAATCCTACGACAACATGGGCCCCATCGGCGTGGACGAGCGATGGGAAGCTTTCAGGCCGTTCCACGACTATATCTTTCGATCGTTTCCCCTCATGTATGTGGCAACGTATCTTCGAAATTGACAGGGAAGTGAATGTCATGATCATGCACGTCACACCAGCCACGAGACTCTGACACTTACCAAAGTCAACACGTATGGGCTGCTCTATGAGTGGAATGGGTCAGCCCACGGTCTCAAACCTCTCCTTCTAGCCGCTCATCAAGGTCTGGCCACGGACTATGAAAATCTCAAATCTCTGAGCCTAACACTTTTTGATAGACGTTGTTCCTGTCGACCCCAAGACCGTCAACCAGTGGAAATATCCCCCCTATTCTGGGAATTATGATGGTATAGATTAATCACGTCTTCGTCTGCTGGATAACTCAGGATGGTTTTCTATAGGCGAGTTCATCTGGGGACGAGGAAGCTCCGATGACAAGAGTGGACTGATTGGAATACTGTATGTGGTATTTTGCCGTCTCCTACCGTGAAAATGAGGTTAATGCCAAGCAGCTCATCTATCGAGACTTTACTCGAGAAGAATTTCAAGCCCGCCCGTACCATCGTTCTCGCATTCGGCTTTGATGAAGAGGTTGGCGGCATGCAGGTCAATAACACTCCCCTTTCTAGTTCCATGACTAGGCGCGCGGACCTGACGCTGTTCTGATAGGGTGCTCAGAGCCTGTCCCAAGTATTGTTGAAAAAGTATGGCGAAGGCTCCTTCGCACTCCTCGTGGACGAGGGCAGTAAGCACTAGGAAGATGGTTATCAATAGCTCACACTTATCTCGTTCGTAGGTGGGTTTTCCGAAATAGGGGGCACTGCCATTGCCGTCCCTGCCATCGCTGAGAAGGGGTATATCGACACTATGGTGACGGTTTCTACTGTCGGCGGTCATTCTAGCATTCCGCCCCCTCATACTGTCAGGACTTTTTCTTTTTATCACGTGATCTAATTGTCCCTCAGAGTATTGGCATTCTTTCTCGCCTCCTCGTCGAGTTCGAAGCCAATCCGGTCAAACCTCAGCTCGATCGTGCCTCCCCTGTTTACAGCAACGTGCAATGTGTAGGACAGCATGCCAAGGAATTCCCGGCACACTTGCGCGCACTCATCAAGACATCTATTAATTCTGACTGGGCATTGTACAAACTGGAGGCGGAATTGATAAAAGACGAGACATACAAATCGTTGATTGGTACTACACAAGCGATTGACCTTATTCAAGGCGGGGTGAAGACGAACGCGCTGCCTGAGGGAGCTTGGGCGGTCGTCAATCACAGGATCGCTACACAAAGGTTCGATCGTGAAACCATTCCTTAGAATTCCACATTCATATCGGGTTTTCAGCTCCGTTGCTGCGGTGCAACAGCACGACACCAACATCCTGAAGCACTTGGCGAATGAGTTCAATCTCAGCTTCACTGCATTTGGCTTGAATGTCACCCCCGATGGTACCCCCAGTGCAGGCAAGCTCACCTTGACGGACGCCTGGGGATCTGGGTTGGAACCAGCTCCAGTGACACCCACGGACGAAGACTCAGCTCCGTGGCAATTGTTGAGCGGGACGATCAAGGCGACTTACAATGCTCACCGGGGTCTTGAAGGTGTAGGACAATCATATTCGTCAGCCCCGGAGTTATGGGTGGAAACACGGGTTGGTGTATTCGTTGTACAGCTTTCACGGAAAATTGATGTGCGGCCGCAGATACGAGGTACTACTGGAAGCTCACTCCGCACATCGTACGCTATAATCACAAAAGCAAAATGGACAATGACTGCCCCGCATACCGTAAATGAACGTATGTTTGATTATCTGTTTGGGGTCGCAGTCATTCACATTTGGGCAGAACATCCGTGCCGAAAGCCTTGTGAGATGATCAGGTTCTTCACGACTTTGATTCTCAACGTGGATGAAGCGACGTCGTTATAAACAGTGAGTGATTTTCATGCCGTGGTGAATTTTACTCCGCAAGGGTGGCAAACGCGGTCACCTCACAGTGCACTAACGACGCACCATCTAGTCCTGAATCGGCCAATATTGATTATTCGCGTCCTTGTACTAGTAGTAAAGATTCAATGACGACCCCGGAGTCGAATAACATCTTTTGTGCTTTTCTTTTGTGCGCACGCCCCTCGAATCCCCACTCGTTCTGGCCTGTTAAATTCACGCGGGTCCCAGTTTCACTTAGTTTACATCTCTTTACTGAGATATCTGCCTTGTCATATTATCAGGCAAGCTATGGTTTAAGAAGATTGCATCTATCTAGTAACCTGAACAAGATAGTTAGTATCGTCGTAACTTGTCGATACCAATTTGGGAAGAGTTCATGGAAGACCCTCGTGAGGAATTATGTGCAAATTAAATCGGACTGCGAACGTGATGTGCTTCGTATCTCACGATGTCGAATAGCCGACAACCGGTGTCCACGCAGTTCGACCGGACGAACGTCTCCTGTTTCATCCACGATTGGCCAACTGGGCTGAAAAAGATATCCTGCCAGCCACCGTACCGGTCCCACAAAGGCGTCCTCAGTGGTCCAAATGGAGGGTGTATGGGCTTATTACCCTGCTCGCCACCCCGGTAGTACTCCGTTGTGCTACTCACCTTGGACCATTCTTACCCGGAAGAGGGTTCGCACCACCTCAACGACGCAAATATCTGTCCTCAGGCCGATGCCCTCTACCCGGATCGCAATGCACCACTCTGGGAGAGGCTTGGGAACGATTTCAGTCAGGATGCGTTCACTTTAAGAACCGTGGAATGGCTCGGAGGCGCAGTGCGTGTTCCGTAAGTAGCTGTCCTCCTTTCGACGTCTCGTTATTGAGTTCCCCAGTACGGAATCCTACGACAAGATGGGCCCAGTCGGCGTCGATGAGCGATGGGAGGCTTTCGGGCCGTTTCACGACTACATCCTTCGGTCATTTCCCCTTACGTATGTGACAACCTATTTTCGAGGAATGTCACCATGATCTTGTACATCACACCAGCCACGAGACTCTAACACTTACCAAAGTCAACACGTATGGATTGCTCTACGAGTGGAAGGGATCGGATGATACTCTCAAACCTCTCCTTTTAGCCGCCCATCAAGGTTGTTCTGGCTGCGGACCTCCGACGATCACTAAGCCTAACATTTTTAATAGACGTTGTTCCTGTCGATCCCAAGACCGTCGACCAGTGGAAATATCCCCCCTATTCCGGGCATTATGACGGTATGCACGGGTCACGTCTCCAGGTGCTAGAGAACTCAGGATGGTTTTCCGTAGGCGAGTCCATCTGGGGAAGAGGAAGCACCGATGACAAGAGTGGATTGATTGGCATATAGTACGTGGTATTTTGTTCCTTCCCTTTCGCGGAAATGAGGTTTATTGCAAACAGCTCATCTGTTGAGACTTTGCTCGAGAAGGGTTTCAAGCCCACCCGTACCATTGTTCTCGCGTTTGGCTTTGATGAAGAGGCTAGCGGCTTGCAGGCTAGTACCATGCTCCTTTTGGTTCCACGAATGGGCGCGCGATCGTAACACTGTTCTGATAGGGTGCCCAAAGTTTGTCCCAAGCATTACTGAAAAGGTATGGCGAGGACTCTTTCGCGCTTCTCGTGGACGAAGGCGGTAAGTGCTGGGAAAATGGTTATCGATGGCTCATATTTATATCGTTTGTAGTTGGGTTTTCCGATGTTGGGGGGTCTATCATTGCCGTCCCTGGCATCGCTGAGAAGGGATACCTCGATGCCATGGTGACAGTCTCTACTGCGGGTGGTCATTCCAGCATCCCACCCCGTCATACTGTTGGGACCTCTTTTTTTGTTCTGTAGTACGTGACTTAATCGTTCCTCGCAGAGTATTGGCATTCTCTCTCGTCTCCTCGTCGAGTTCGAAGCCAATCCGATCAAACCTCAGCTCGATCGTGACACTCCCATTTATAGGACTGTTCAATGTGTAGGACAGCATGCCAAGGAGTTCCCGGCACACTTGCGCGCACTCATCAAGACATCTGCTCATTCTGACAGGGCTTTACGCAAACTGGAGGCGGAATTGATCAAGGACCCAGCGTACAAATCGTTGATTGGTACTACACAAGCGATTGACCTCATTCAAGGTGGGGTGAAGTCGAACGCGCTGCCCGAGGAAGTTTGGGCTGTCGTCAACCACCGCATTGCTACACAGAGGTTCGATTGCGAAGCCACTCCCCGGAATCACACTATTCATGTCGGGTTTTCAGCTCTGTTAGCGTGGTCCAACAGCGCGATACTGATCTCCTAAAGCAATTGGCGAAGGAGTTCAATCTCACGTTCACTGCCTTCGGCTCAGACATTACCCCTAAGTGTACCCCCACTGCGGGCAAGCTCACCTTGACGGATGCCTGGGGAACTAGCTTAGAGTCAGCTCCGGTGACACCCACGGAAGATTCAGCTCCGTGGCAATTGTTGAGCGGGACGATCAAGGCTACTTACAATGCTCACCGGGGTCTTGAAGGTGCGGACAATATATTCGTAAGCCCCGGAATTATGAGTGGAAACACGGGTGGGTGTATTCTTTGGTCAACCCTCCGTTGAATGCTGACCCGCGGCCGCAGACACGAGGTACTACTGGAAGCTTACACCACACATCGTACGCTATAGTCACCAAGGCGGAGTGGACATTAGTACCATACACTCCGTAAACGAACGTATGTGTCACTTGTCTGTTGTTTTCTGATCGGGTCTCGGTAACTTATATATGAGCAGATATCGGTGCCAACGACTTTGTGGAGATGATCAGGTTCTTCACTACGTTGATTCTCAACGTGGATGAAGCAACGACGTTATAAACAAGTCCCGGGACTGATATTGACCAATGTTGATTATGAGACATTTTTCCTGTATCTCGTTCTACGTTTCGTTTCGTGTCTGCATTTCGATTTTGTTTCCGCCCACGCATGTAAGGGGTAAGGGCCTGTCCGGTGCACGATGCATGATTTCTCGCGCAAGACATGGACCAGACCAAAAAAATAAAAAATAAAAAAAACCAAGAGAATGTGGCATGTTCTGCGACTTTGTGTGACGGGAGAATGAGAAAATTACTGTCAGGAGAATCTCCCTGCCTCGATTCACGACGGCCCCACAAGGCCGTTTCATCAAAACTTTCAGATTCTTGAGATGTACACTTTTGTGCAAGATACAGTACATAGGATTATCAGGTTGGTGTATCGATGGTCTCAAAGTGGGGCTCCCAACGTGGTTCGTTGATGTATCCATATCTTGATCCGCTTCTGATGTTGTCCGACGTAGACCCGGCCTGACACCTGTTTCTCATAGTCACGACAGTGCCAAGCCAAGCACAACTCGACCAAAAAGGACTGAGCCATTCCAAATTGAGCTGGCTCAAGCCACTCAAAAGTACAAATAAGTTTCTGCAGACTTGGAGGCTTGGAGTCGGTACCGACCGGCTGAACCCGAAAACCTAGACGTTATGGCTAACTCAAACTTAAACAAGCCGACTATTCTGAGTCAATTTTTGGTCAACCTCGTCACGGAAACTTTGCAGATTCACCTGATTTTGACCATGATTTTGACTCCCGATGGCCATTTCTGACTACCAGCGGACCCGGGTCGACTACTTCCTTCTTACTGAGCGTGTTAGGGGGTGGGACAACTAGAAATGCAGTGACAAGACTTGTCACAAGCCTTGATATAGATCGAGCGAACACACAAGGCTTGCCACTCCACCCTGACCCCACAGGCCTCACCCCTGACCTCACCCGACTTCATGACTACGTGGCGAGAATTTCTGGTCGAGCACGCAAAATTCCCGTTCCCTGATCCCGTTAAAAATCGATATGTCGGTACTGACATATCCCCGAAGGATGTTGGGGATGTCGCTCCAAATTGGAGGGCCAAATACGCTGTGTCAGACAAGACCCTAGTGCAGAAACTTTGTCAAACTCTCGACAACATCCTTGGGGACACTGTTTTTCCGGATGATTCCCGAAACGATTTCCTATTGCACTTTGGGCGTCATCTGCAATTCCGTACCATTGGTGCGATGGAGATAGAGAGATCGGAATGGGCTGAGAATGGAAGTAGAGCTCGGGTACGAATTCCGAGTTCTCTTTCACGGCTGAGCACTAGCTGACTCTTGGGACAGAGTCGACGTTTATTAGAAGATGGTTGTTTCGAAGCCGCAAACATCTTTTTTGTCAAGTATTGTGGCTCAGGACACCGCCTTGATACCACCGAGCAGCATATTGAGCGGGGTCTCTCCAAGGTCGATTATCTTGTGATGGTACACGATAAACGTGTCGTCCTTGTTGGGGCGGAATCGCCCTCACTCATGAAGGCAGTGGGCAGTTCGCTATCGGACCGCGCAGTCAAGTTGGACTGGACTCCCGGTGGAGATCCAGTATCGAAAGTTCTCCTGAATGTGAGTACACAGTCCTTTGCAACACCGATTTTGATTTTGACAATTCATCTAACTTACCAGGCCGCTTTGAACCTGGGTCTGAGGAAGATGGAGTGGATGTTCCTTACGTGCCACAACTATTGGATCGTTTGTCGTCTCGTCAGCGACGATGACAACCCATTTCTTGCCTTCTCACCCATGTTCAGTATCGAAGGCTCCTCTGAACCGTTTCGGGCATTTCTCAGTGCCATTTTGTCGGTTCTAACAGGCGCTCCCGTTCAGGCCAGCGAATTCAACCCCACTATGGTGCTTGACATTATTCCCGAAGAACGCCTTAAGACGACGTCGATGACGGTTCGGGAGAATATCGAGGTCGTTCAACCACGAACATTTCATCAACGCACCCGACGACCCGTTCTCGCGCGATCACCAGTCGTGATGCTGCCGAGTCTGAATTAATGGTTCGTCCAATACCCGGCCATCCCCGGTCAGTTGCTCACTCGTTTACTCTAAGTTTACTTTATCCTCCCCACACTATCCCGAGTCTTTCCAAGTATGGATCCGTCTTCATTCGCTGCCCTACAGCACATTCGTTCTTCCACACTGCGCCGAGAACGGAAACAGGAAACGATGCCTATGGTTGACTCGCCACATAGGATCTGGATTTACCGGAAATGTCTGGGAATGTCACTTCGATAACAGTGATGATTTGTTTGCGATCAAGGTCGTTGAATCGCTGCGCACTGACGAAGAGCGCCGACGACGGTTCTATAACGAGTTCGAGATTTACCTTAGCCTGGAGACGGCGTACCAATCTGGGGAACTACCCGATCGAATTACTCCGCACTGCTATGGTGCATTTGAGGGTGATGGGATCGGCGCCCTCGTTCTTGGACTATGCGGCGACACCCTCAGCAGCTGGGATGAGCTCGATTTTTCGGAGCAGTAAGCACTAGCGGTTATAGTATCAAGGTGCTTGTTCCCAGATTGACAATATTTGTGCAGAACACGGGTCTACAAGTTGGTAGGGGATCTCCATCGAGTGGGAATAGTCCACGGAGATCTTGAACCCCGGAACGTCGCTCGTATTCCAGGAGGTGGGTTCCGCCTGATCGATTTTTCAGAAAGTAGAAGCCACACCTGCGTGGAAATTTCGGTACGATATGGTTGCTGGTTTCACTTAATACCTGATATTGGTATAGGGCAAATTGGAAAAACGTTACAAGCTTGGTTACAAGTGTTCTGAACTGAAGGCGCTGCGGCGTTTTTTGAGACATGCTAACGTAAGGACCAACCTCGGTCCTACACCGATCAACACCATGGCACGCTCACGCCAATGTCGAACCGCTGTTACCAGCTAGTTCGCTCCGGTAGACTTTAGAAAGCCTTCTTTGACTATTACTTGTGTATATAAGATTACCTTGTTAATTACCACTGCTGCGTTCTCTCTCGCAATCGTTAACTTGTTCCCATCTTTATGGCCAGCGATATCATGACCCCTGTCATGCCAGACGCTCCGTAAGTTAGGAATTACGCAACACTTCGGTCCGTTCTCCCGTCGGCCTTAAATTGAGTCTCCGCTTAAAAATGTGTTGTCCGAGTCCGAGGATCCAGGGCCCAGGCTGATGCGCACCACTCTGGAGAGGCTTGGGAACGATTTCAGGGAACGATTTCAGTCAGGATGCGTTCACCTTGGATATTGACCAATGTTGATTATGAGACCTGTCATTTTCTCCTGTATCTCGTTCTACGTTTCGTGTCTGCATTTCAAATTTATTTCCACCCACGCATATACCTTGGCATATACGGCCTGTCCAGTGATTTCTCACGCAAGACATGGGCCAACTGTGAATGGAATGAGAATGTGGCGTACTCAGCGACTTTGTGTGTGGAGAAGGAGAATTACTGTAAGGAGAATCTCGCTGCAAACCAGAAAATAGCTCAGTTCACGCAAGAGTTCACGATGGCTCCACGAGGCCGTCATTCGTCAGATGCTTGGATTTACACTTTTGTGTGCAAAATACTACAATAAAATTATCGGGTTGATGTATCGATAGTCTCAATGTGGGTTCCCAACGTGCTCCGTTGATATCCATATCTTGATCTGTTCCTGATGTTGTCCGACCTGACACCGGTAGCCACGAGCTTGCTTGGGAAACAAGTTCCCAAGTTGCTTCCACGTGGACTACTTATGCCAAATATGGCAATCCATTGGTTGGAGCGGAGCCACATGGACTTCAGACATCTCACGATGCCATGATGTCGAATAACAGATAACTGGTGCTCAGTTCGGCCGGCTAACGTCTCCTGTTTTCATCCACGATGTCCAACCGGGCTGAAAAAGATATCCTGCCAGCTACTGTACCGGTCTCAGAAAGGCGTCCTCAGAGTTCCAGATGGAGGGTGTATGGGCTTGTAACTCTGCTCGCCACCCCGGTAGTACTCCGTTGTGCTACTCACCTTGGACCGTTCTTACCCGGAAGAGGATTCGCACGCCTCAACAGCGCAAAGATCTGTCCTCAGGCCGATGCCCTCTACCCGGATCGCCACTCGTCGCTCTCGGAGAGGCTTGGAAACGATTTCAGTCAGGATGCGTTCACTTTAAGAGCCGTGGAATGGCTCGGAGGCGCAGTGCGTGTTCCGTAAGTAGCTGTCCTCCTTTCGACGTCTCGTTATTGAGTTCCCCAGTACGGAATCCTACGACAAGATGGGCCCAGTCGGCGTCGATGAGCGATGGGAGGCTTTCGGGCCGTTTCACGACTACCTCCTTCGGTCATTTCCTCTTACGTATGTATATTTTTTAAAAGTGAGGACGACTATCATCACGATCTTGCACCACACTAGCCACGAGACTCTGACACTCACCAAAGTCAACACGTATGGATTGCTCTACGAGTGGAAGGGATTGGATGATACTCTCAAACCTCTCCTTTTAGCCGCCCATCAAGGTTGGTCTGGCCGCGGACCTCCGACGATCACTAAGCCTAACATTTTTGATAGATGTCGTTCCTGTCGATCCCAAGACCGTCGACCAGTGGAAATATCCACCCTATTCCGGGCATTATGATGGTATACACTAACCGCGTCTTCATGTGCTAGAGAACTCAGGGATGGGTTTTCTATAGGCGAGTCCATCTGGGGAAGAGGGAGCGCCGATGACAAGAGTGGATTGATTGGCATATTGTATGTGGCATTTTGTCCCTCGGAAATGAGGTTAATTTCAAGTAGGTCATCTGTTGAGACTTTGCTCGAGAAGGGTTTCAAGCCCACCCGTACCATTGTTCTCGCATTTGGCTTTGATGAAGAGGCTAGCGGCTTGCAGGCTAGTGACACCCCCCCTTTCTAGTTCCGCGACTTGGCGTGACGTGGCAACACTGTTCTGACAGGGTGCTGGGAGTCTGTCCCAAGCACTATTGAAAAAGTATGGCGAGGACTCTTTCGCGCTCCTCGTAGACGAGGGCGGTGAGTACCAAGACTATGGTTATTGGTGGCTCACACTTATCTCGTTCGTAGGTGGGATTGCAGAAATAGGGGGCTCTATCATTGCCGTCCCTGGCATCGCTGAGAAAGGATATTTGGATGCCATGGTGACGGTCTCTACTGCAGGCGGTCATTCTAGCGTCCCGCCCCCTCATACTGTCGGACCTCTTTTTGTTCTGTAGTACGTGGTTTAATCATTCTTCACAGAGTATCGGCATTCTCTCCCGTCTCCTGGTCGAGTTCGAAGCCAATCCGATCAAACCTCAGCTCGATCGTGGTACCCCCGTTTACGGCCTTCTGCAATGTGTGGGACAGCATGCCAAGGGGTTTCCGGGACACTTGCGCACACTTATCAAGACATCTATTCATTCTGACAAGGCATTACGCAAACTGGAGGCAGAATTGATCAAAGACCAAGAGTTTAAATCGTTGATTGGTACTACACAAGCGATTGACCTTATTCAAGGCGGGGTGAAGACGAACGCGCTGCCTGAGGGTGCTTGGGCGGTCGTCAATCACAGGATTGCTACACAAAGGTTCGATCGTGAACCATTCCTTTAATCACACTATTCATGTCATGTTTGCAGCTCTGTTTCCGCTGTCCAACGGCGCGATACCTGACGTCCTGAAGCACTTGGCGAATGAGTTTAATCTCAGCTTCACTGCCTTCGGCTCCGACATCACCCCCAATGGTGCCCCGAGTGCAGGCAAGCTCACCTTGACGGACGCCTGGGAATCTGGGTTGGAACCAGCTCCGGTGACACCCACGGATGGAGACTCAGCTCCGTGGCAATTGTTGAGCGGGACGATCAAGGCGACTTACAATGCTCACCGGGGTCTTGAAGGTGCGGACAACATATTCGTAAGCCCCGGAGTTATGAGTGGAAACACGGGTTGGTGTATTCCTTGACCTGCCTTCCATTGACGACTGATGTGCGGCCGCAGACACGAGGTACTACTGGAAGCTCACCCCACACATCGTGCGCTATAGTCACCTTAGCGGAGTAGATCCTAGTACCATACACACCGTAAACGAACGTAAGTTGTATCTCTTTTATTTTCTGATCGGGCCAGTCATTCACACATGGGCAGATCTCGGTGCAGACGACCTTGTGGAAATGATCAGGTTCTTCACTACGCTGATTCTCAACGTGGACGAAACCACGACATTCTAAACATAGATCTGGTAGTGTAGTAGTCACGTGGCTGTATCAATGTCGGTCATACCGTTATACTTGTGGGGTTTACAGCGATCTAGAACGCGCGGGCCCAATCTACAGCCGTATTTTGAATGTCGGTTCAGCCCAACCAATCCTGAAATTCCTGTAACTGGCCTTTTCGGTCCTTTTCTCCCACTGAAATCAAATTTCTCTCCGCTCTGAATCATGGACACAAATAAAGGTAAATAAGGGACCAATGTCTTGTTCTGCTGTAGCTAAACGCGGAGGACCCGCCCAGTCGCCGTTACCGTTACACATGGCTCGTCTGTTGACACCTGCCACCAGCAACGATCCCCCCCGCATAATGGACATAGAAAACCGCGCTTGCCCTGAGTGCGTCCCCGACTGTGACGATGTAGCTTGTGAAGGTGATGATCGCTGCACCGAGCAATGTGTCATCGTCGCCTGTGATGACCCAGAACACGGTGATACGCCGTGCTCTGAAGACATCTGCGAATCCGCTTGTGTAGACCCTAAACAGTGTTTTCTGGTGAGTCTTCTCTGACGATGCACCGTCATGACTCATGACACCCACTCTTCAGCCTGTGCACCAACCAATAGCTTGTGAAACTCACCAAAATACGTCTTGTGCGCAAGACGGATGCAACCTATTTTGCGGATCTACTTGCGATGACCCGGACAACTGCTCCTTGACTGGTGTAGTAAGTCCAAGTAAACTATCACTACTCCCCCTAATCCTGAGCTTCATTCCAGCCCGCTGCTCCATGCTACCACTCGACAGCAGACCAAGCATATCCACCCCGCTCTCAATCTGCGGACTTTAACGCATCCGTGGAGGCTTTTTATGTTCCTGTCGTGACGAATCGCCCCTCCGAGACGGCCTTTTACCCATCCAACAACCCTTGCGACCCCTATGCCGGCTCTTCTCCGTCTCTTTCCTGCCATAACATCACTGTCTGATAGCAACACACACACTTCCACATTCAATACTCCATCGCAACCCACTGCATATATCCCACCGCTCTACATACAACACTCACCAACAACGATCGCTCACGCAGAGCACACCTGCTTGTGGAATGGCTGTCGTTCTAGTTTTTCCTCGCTCGCAGAGCTGGTCTCTCACGTTAACCTTTCTCACCTGAACGTATTCTTGTCTGAACCTCTCGACCCCTTTGCGACATCGTCGTCCTGCTTGCGATTCAGCTCCGAGATGCTCGGACTTTCATGTCAATGGGATAATTGTCACTGAGTACTCTTCCGCTCCTGTGGCCCCCTCAGGTGACTTGGCGTTTGGTAACGCACTCAATTCTCTGACCGGCCACCTTCTGCATGACCACCTTGGGTTGCAAGACAATCCTGGAAGCCATAACTGCCGTTGCAACTGATAGCCCTACCATTGCGAATGCGATATTACCGATTCAAGAACCTGAACCTGATCGTGATGTGGAGATGCGGGACCAAAGGCAGATCTCTCTCTCACAAACCGATAAACAGCAGAGCGAGGCGTTCGGATGGAATTGTGAAGCAAAGCGACGTAGCCAAGGGACATAAAGCGGACGAGCACTCACTACCAGCCGACACAACGCCAAGTCCAACGCTGGACCCCGAGAGGTGTTACTGGGACGGGTGTGGACTTTCGTTCGCGAGCGTCGACGACCTTATGAACCACCTCACGGTTGATCACGTCGGCTCAGGCAAAAACCATTATGAATGTTTTTGGAGCGGTTGCGAACGAAGTGGGGAGAAAGGGTTCTCAAGCAAGCAAAAAGTGTGCCGGCACTTACAGGTTCGCAACCTTTTACGTAGTCTCGACCTTTAAAAGTGATCGAGGTCCTACAGATGCATACAGGACATAAACCATTCCAATGCAAACTTTGCAAGCAACATTTTTCTGAGGCGGCGACGCTGCAACAACACATGCGTCGCCATACGCAAGAAAGTGTGTGACATCTGCTTGGTTCCTGACCGCCTGCTAATTTCTACCTAGAACCCTATCTATGCGATGTCCCCGGCTGCGGCAAGGCTTTTGCCATAGCCGGAGCTCTCACGATACACAGGCGAACGCACATGGGTTTGAAGCCTTTCAAGTGCAAATACTGTGAGCGGTACGTATCGGATAGCCAACTGTACCTAGAAAGTATCTGATAACGCCGCGCATTAGGGCTTTTTCCGAGTCATCCAACCTCTCCAAGCACGTGAGTACCACCCACGTTTCACGCATAAATTTAATTTTGATTTTGGGCTATATACAAAGATGCGAACGCACACCGGCGTTCGCCCATATGTATGCGAAGAACCTGGCTGTGGGAAAGCGTTTGCCCGCCCTGACCAGTTCACCCGACATCAGGGCGTACACTCGAGACGACATCGTACTATTGGATCCGTGCATGAAAACGGGACCTACCCGCCTTCACATCAGAGACCATTGAACTCGGTGACCGTATAGGGGATGGTATTCGTTTGGAGATTAATGACCCTATTATGACGCGTTCTGCTTTCTCCATCTTTCGTATCATAATGTTACCCATCAATGTACTCGGAGGATATTCAGTATTATCAGATTCGGGCGGGCTTTCTCTTGAGTAGAAAACCGTATGGAAGGTCAGATTTCTTGCGCATATCCTCGGGTGCCCTTGCAAAGGCGTCGACTATGGACGCCTTTTCGTCAGGCGCACTCTTCCGTCCCAAATGCTCGTCATCTGTTGTCAGCAACACGAAAGGCCGCAAGCTGGGTTGCAGCACAAGCACCCCGCGTACGTCGTCCGTCTCCAGCCTCTTGCAGCGCCGGACATGCGCGGGCTACGTCGACGACGAATGCGGGACACGCGCCGTATATCCCCAGGGTCTGCACCCCGGGCATGGGAAGGGCACAGCGCCTCAAGTAGCTCTGACGTAAGTGCTGGGTGAAGAGGGAGGGCGTCGAGAAGCAGAGCTCGAGATACCGCACGCGCGAGGGAGGTTTACCAGGCGTGCGTGTTCGAGCTCGCGCGTGAAGGACCACCCCGTGTAGTGCAGCGCGACGCGATGGAGGGCCGGCGCGAGCGCGTCGCGGTTGGTATTGATAGCGCGCAGGACAGTCTCCATCGCGCGCGTCGTCGGATTCGAAGACCCGTACAGGTGGAACGCGCCAGATGACGATGATACGGGGGATGGGTCGTAGATGTGGAATGTGATGCTGTTGCACGCTGCATGGACTGAGTTGGTCGCTAGGTCGTAGTCGTGAGCCGCGGGTTGCAGGAGCGAGAGGAGATGCGCGGCGTAAGCTGGGGAGACGACGTGTGCGTCGCGGAAGGAACAGACGACCAGCTATCGCGCGGAAGGCTCTGCAAACTGATGGGAGGGCGAGGAAGGAGGTCGTGGCGTTCCGCCCTCGAGAGGGGGAGGGACCACGCCTCCTCGAGGATCTTGTAGCCCAGCTCTATTGGGAGGGTGTGCGAGCGTAGGTCATCTATCATAGCGAGGTCGGTCAAATGGGCGGGAAAGTTCGTTGTGTGCCCTCAATGGGTGGACGCAAAGGTATATATATAGGGGGCTTTGCTGTCCCGTGCTCATACCGCACCTGAATAACGACGTGGGTGAGTCGGCGTACGCTGTACGTGTCACGGGGGACAGTTTCGCCACGAACCATTGGTGTGCGACTAACGCACTGGCAGAACAGAATATGGCTGATCAGCGTAGATTTCAGGTGCAAATGGCCATCCCAGGCAATCATCCACAAATTACGTAATTTTGAGTTACCATTTTATACAGCAGGATCCGGTCGAGTCCCATAACCTTACTATATCTCGGATCATGCTCCTCAAGTCCAGAGTGCGCCAATAGGAATCCCCTGGACATGGGACACCACTCGACTCGATGGGTACCTGCGGCTTTCCTGGATCCCTCATCTAGCAACTCTGAGCGATCACGGGCCTTGCTGGAGGAGCTTTGGTGATCCGAGTAGCAGAGTTTCAAGTTACGTTTCCAAACCCACCAACCGCTCGGGGCGATAGTGCCATACATATGATTGACGCATTCGTCAACGCAAAGCTAAGGTCGAACCTGGCAACCGAAGATCGATTTTAGTCTGAACCGTTCACACTTCGGCGCATGCATGACGCACCTCGTCAACCTATACCCCAGGGAGTCAGGATGGTCTCAGGCTTATTATAAAATTGAGTCTAGACTTATTACACACTGGGATACCACGTAGGTAGCGCTGTACAGTTTTTCACCGCAAGGTGCATCTAATTCAAGGAGAAAAGAAAGCGGTTATACGCAAGTTTCAGGGCAAGTTCATGATTACAGCCATGGGTCGGTCAGTGAGACTTCGAGTATTTACACCTAACTTATACTGCCGCACGTCATCTCTAAGATTGTCTAGGAAATCCTAACATCAATTCAGATTAGTACACAGTGGCATGCAACACACAATCCGTAGACTATGGCTTGCCTACTATTATAAGACAAAAATTGAGTGAAGCAGGTCTGATTAGAACGCCGTGGTTTCATCCACATTGAGGATCAGGGTAGTGAAGAACCTGATCATCTCTACAAAGTTGTCGGCCGGAATATCTACCCAAATGTGAACCACTGGGATACCAAGTAGAACATACAAAGATACAACATACGTTCGTTTACGGTGTGCATCGCATTACTCTCAACCGCACTTTGGTGATTATAGCGTACGATATGTTGGGTGAGCTTCCAGTAGGACATCGTGTCTGCGACCGCACGTCAACCTTCTGTTGGTTGAGGGCCGACAAAAGAATACACCCACCCGTGTTTCCACTCATAATTCCGGGGCTTACGAATATATTGTCCGCACCTTCAAGACCCCGGTGAGCATTGTAAACTGCCTTGATCGTCCCGCTCAACAATTGCCACGGAGCTGAGTCTTCATCCGTAGGTGTCACCGGAGCTGGCTCCAACCCAGATTCCCAGGCATCCGCCAAAGTGAGTTTGCCTGCAGTGGGGGCGCCTGTAGGGGTGATGTCCGAGCCGAAGGCAGTGAAGCTGAGATTAAACTCCTTCGCCAGGTGCTTCAGGATGTCGGTGTCGCGTTGTTGGACTGCGGAAACAGAGCTGAAAACCTGACATGAATGGTGTGAGTCAAAGAGATGCTTTCGCGATCGAACCTCTGCGTAGCAATCCGGTGATTGACGACAGCCCAAGCTTCTTCGGGCAGGGCGTTTCGACTTAACCCCGCCTTGAATGAGGTCGATCGCTTGTGTAGTACCAATCAACGATTTGTACGCTTGGTCTTTGATCAATTCCGCCTCCAGTTTGCGCAAAGCCCTGTCAGAATGAGTAGATGACTTGATAAGTGCGCAGCAGGTGCGCTGGGAATTCCTTGGCATGCTGTCCCTACACATTTCACAGTGCTTGTAAACGGGAGTGCCGCGTTCGAGCTGAGGTTTGATCGGATTGGCCTTCGAACTCGACGAGGAGGCGGGAGAGAATGCCGATACTCTGTGAGGAACGATTAGATTCACGTAGCAAAACGAAGAGGGCGCGAGACAGTATGAGGAGGTGGAACGCTAGAATGACTGCCGGCAGTAGAGACCGTCACCATAGTGTCGGCATATCCTTTCTCAGCAGTACCGGGGATGGCAATGACAGAGCCCCCTATGTCGTCGAACCCACCTACGAACGAAATAAGTGTGAGCTATTGCAAAGTACCTTCCCAGTACTCACTGCCCTCGTCTACGAGGAGCGCGAAAGAGTCTTCGCCATACTTTTTCAACAATACTTGGGACAGTCTTCTGCCACCCTGTCAGAACACAGTCACGACCACACGCCTAATCGTGGAATCAGAAAGGGTAAATTTATTGACCTGCATGCCGGTGGTTTCTTCATCAAAGCCAAATGCAAGAACGATGGTACGGGTGGGCTTGAAATTCTTCTCTAGTAAGGTCTCGACAGATGAGCTGTTTGTAATTAACCTTATTTCCGCGGTAGGAGAGACAGAATGCCACATACAGTATTCCAATCAATCCACTTTTGTCATCAGTGCTTCCTCGTCCCCAGATGAACTCGCCTATGGAAAAACCATCCTGAGTTCTCTAGCACATGTGGAGACGTGCCTCATGTATACCGTCATAATGCCCGGAATAGGGGAGATATTTCCACTGGTCGACAGTCTGGGGGTCGACGGGAACAACGTCTATCAAAAGGTGTTAAGCTCAGTGACAGTCGCGGTCCGTGGCCGAACCTTGATGTGCGGCTAAAAGGAGAGGCTTGAGACTGTCGTCTGACCCCTTCCACTCGTAGAGCAACCCATACGTGTTGACTTTGGTAAGTGCTAGAGTCTCGTGGCTAGTGTGATGCTGCAAGATCATGATGTTCACTCGCTCGTCCCCAGTCAATTTCGAAGATACGTTGTCACATACGTCAAGGGAAATGATCGAAGGAGGTAGTCGTGAAACGGTCCGAAAGTTTCCCATCGCTCGTCCACACCAATGGGCCCCATATTGTCGTAGGATTCTGTGCTTTCTCCGACAAAAGGACTCAGTAACGAGATGCCGAAAGAAGGACAGCTACTTACGGAACACGTACTGCGCCTCCGAGCCATTCCACCAGCCCTCAAAGTGAACGCATCCTGATCAAATTCCTTCCCAAGGCTGTCCCAAAGCCGTGCATGGCGATCCGGGTAGAGAGGCATCAGCTTGAGGACATAAATTTGCGTTGTTGAGGCGTCTAAATCCTCTTCCGAGTAGGAACGGTCCAAGGTGGGTAGTACAACGCAGCGCTGTTGGTACGACGAGCAGAGTGATAAGCCCAAGCACCTTCCATCTATGCCTCCAAGCACGCCTTTCTGATATCGGTAGGGGATCTTTTTCACCCCAGTTCAGGTTGGCCATAGTGAATTAAGACAAGAGGCAATGCGGTAAACCGGTGGCCGCCTATGGTGTATGAAGGCTGGAGGCACTGAAACCCGTGGTCCACATCAACAACTTATAGCACGAGTCTACTGTAGACCCAATTTGGGGTTCGATGAGTGCGACCGATTGCGGCCCGAGATAATCTACTGTAACCCATGGCACCCACAAAACAGTCCACAAAACAGTCCTCAAAATTCTCAAAAAAGAGAAAGTTTTCCATCCAGAGTCACGCAAGGCGGGGCAGCTCGCGCGCAAGCACCTCCGGAAATCCAAGCTCGCCGGACACGCAACCAAGCGCGCAAAGCTGCACTCAGCCAAGGGCAAGTCCATTTTATCGTTATCATCGGTAGCGCCTTTTGAAGCAGGCCGGGGTCGTTGACCTCCTGCGAAAAAAAGTGCTGAACTAAAAAATCTCATTCTGGCATCTTTAAATCTACAGCTGATTTTTACGGGTTCTTCTTCCATGCTATTCCCGAGGAGCAGAGGGCAGGCGTCGTGCTGACGTTGCCTGAGCTCACGAACTCGTCACGGACGTATGGCTCACACGGAACGATGTGGAACTGGAGGAAGAGAGGGCAGAGCGACGGAAGGGCCGTCCGAAAAGCACGAAGGAGTGCAGGTTGGAGGAACTCAAGCTGCGCGAAGTAGAGGAGTACCGCACTGGCTTGGGTGAGTTCCATGCCATCCGCATCCCTTTCTCCCATGGCTTGCCACTGTCGTAAATAGTCTGGGAGTTACTCTGACGATTATGATTTTTTTCTCTCTTGGACACAAATCTAGAGGTGCCAGACTTGACACATCGCGAAAACGTCGCCTTGTATCGGACGTGGGACCAACGAGAGGTGGCTTTCGTCCAAATGTTGCGTTTCATTCGAATATCAAGCACAAAGCCAGAATTGGCGATCGTGTCAAAACAGGGAAGGCATCCTAGCCTCGCACCGCCGCATGGTACCCCAATGGATATCGAGGGGGCGGAGGCAGATTAGCTTGCCACAGACCTCGTCATACACTGAACGAGTGAGGGTGTAATTTTGGGCGTTGTCGCGCGATATGTATTGTCTACGAGTGTTCGGGGTATAGACTGTGCTGGTGATAGTATGATGCTACAAAATACTCTACAAATGAGTCCTCTACGGTCCGCAAGAGTCCCTGAGGTCTGAAGTCCTTACTCTAGGTATACAAAAAATGCCAACGCGATCTGATCATGACTCAACCATACAAAAAATCTGCAAACCTTCCACTCCCATCGGTGAGCCCTGGGCTCGGAGCAAGTAGTGGGATCTTCGGGGCATCCAAGTCCCACTCGCGCCTCAGCTTGCCATACACGAGCCGAAAGCTCGATGCGGCACCCTTCTCCTGCAATAGCTGTAGCACCGTCTGGTACCCCGCTGTCTCCTGCGCTTCGCTGGCTGCATGCACCTCGACACGGAACCGGACCGCCTTGGCGACGCCCGCGACTGCGGCGGGATCCTGCAATATCGTCCAGACGGCACTTGAGAATGCCTAGCTCATCCGCGTGTATGAGCACCACGCGCACACCAAGGCCGTGTAAAATCCGCTTGCATTCCTCCCGCGAAGTGTGCGGGTCGTGCATGGAGAGTAAGGAGAAAGACACCGGTTTTAGCTTGAACAGGTTCCCGAACCATGTCGGCGTCAGCGGAGAGGCCGGCGGAGGGTCGCCTGCGGACGCCTCTTTGGTGCTCTTGCGCTTAAGTACACTAGATGGCTCAACGATCTGCACGCGCCTGTCGGTCAAGACCCTACGAACTGGGTTCTTGCCCTTGAGCGACGACTTGTGTGCCATTTCCGTATGCTCTGCTCCCGTGTTCTCCTTGTCGGATTTGAGCTGCAGCGGAGCGGGCTTTCTCAGAGTGCGCCGGACACTCAATGGCTTTGTGACGTTGCCATTCACTGTCTCTGTTGCTCCAGATCCGAGAATTCCTAGTCCTTCAGGCGTTGGTGGGTGATTTAGGTATGGCGAAAGGACCGCGGGATTCACGCTGGCTGCTGCTGCGTGCTGTTGCATGACGTTAAGGTGTTCGACAATTTGCTGAAAGAACTGTTGCACCTTTTCGTCTTGCATCTCAGGGACATTAGGTGGTGGTGTCATATTTAGCGTGCTCCAGAGTGGCGAATCAGGGGAGAGTGGATTGATATTAGGAGATATCGGGATGTTGGGCGTCGGTGGAAAGTTTGGGGAGAGCGGAGTAGGGAGTGCAGAGAGGAAGTTGGGTCCAGTGGGCGTCGCAGAGGTAGGGGCCGGGGTGTATAAATATTGAGGGGCGAGGAGTCCGGGCGTCAAAACGCCCTCGTTGTCGCTAGTACTACCCAGGGAAGCTCCTCCCCTGGCACGTCGGGGAGTTGGAGGGGACGCGCGTGGGGGAATATTCGATTGGTCTGGAGCGGGAAGTGTCACACTGGCTCTCTTACGGCCTCGCGATGCCTGGAAGTATAACTCTTCGACCTTTTCGTCGTAGTCCTCCAGATGTTTTATCCGATATTGCTGGAGAAGGTAATAAACGCCCTTTTCCCATGTCTGCTCGTTGTTCGTCAACTTCCGTATAATTTCTTCCTCCGGTGAGCCGTGCCACAGGGTGCGTAGGTTTGCCAGTATATCGGGATCAATATCGGCACGGTTTTCGATGGGACGAGCGATAGTTCCGAGTGATGGCGGAACAAGCATAGGGATTTTGGGTGGGTGCATAGTAAAAAATGGATGGGCGAGTATTTGCTCTATTGTTATGCGCTTTCGTACGTCCTTCTCGAGCATACGTGCTATGAGATCTTGAGCTCGCTTGTCAATGGCCTGTGGCATGTCGTAGGATCCGATTTTTACTTTCTCAAGCAACGTGTGCAAGTCTTCATCGTCAAACGGAAGACGTCCTGCAAGCAAGGCAAAGAGAATGACACCGCACGACCAGATATCGGAGGAGGATCCATTATAAGCGCGACCTTCTATAACCTCCGGTGCCGCGTAGTGTGGGGACCCGCACGCCGTCCGCAAGAGCCCACTGGTATTGTTCATTTGCCAGGCAGCCATTCCAAAGTCCGCAACCTTGATGTTCTTGTCTTGGTCAAGAAGCAAATTTTCTGGCTTGAGGTCACGGTGGGCTATGTTGAAGCGGTGACAATAGTTTATGGCGGCGATGATTTGTTGGAAATAGCCGAGAGCTTCGGATGCGGAGAGGCGGCCTCGTTTGCAGAGGTAATCGAATAGTTCGCCGCCCTCGACGTATTCGAGTATGAGGTACAACTCCGTAGATGTTTCCCAGACATCGTAGAGACGCATGATATTAGGGTGGTCGATCAGCTTCATGATGACTATCTCGCGCTCGATACCCAGAAGTATACGATCCGCTTGGTCTTCAAGCCCCTGGATAGATCTTCGAGAGTTCACCAGAGCCGTCTTTGATACTATCTTTATTGCTGCATATTGGCCCGTCTTTGAGTGGCGGGCAATCCGCACGCGACCTATCGTGATGATTCGGCTTAGCGGGAGGTGAAGAAGGTAGCAAAACGCGACCTACCCGAACTTCCCTTTCCTATCGTCCTACCGATCTTCCAAAGCCCAATAACTTTAGGGTCGTCCTCTTTCCTTGCAAGGCGATGAGCGTCCTGCATAGAAGTGGCCTTTGAGCTGACCCCCAGATGAGAGTGAGCAACGCTGATGAATAAACAACGACCAAACAAACCCGTCGCGGTGACGTTGTGGTCACGGGTCTCCGAGTCTGCTTTACATGCACCCCTTGTCTCAAAATTAAGGGAATACTCGCTAATCTCATGTTGCCCACACCGGCTCCTACGACGCCTAGGAGCTCACCACCGCTCCCAAGTTCTCAACTGCCCGAACTCCAATACCCTGATGACAGCTACCCAGAAGCGCCACAGAATCGTGGAACTACGCCATTTTCGGTGCTTTCCGGTCTTTTCGACAAGCTTCAGAATGAGCGAAAGCCCGACAAGAGAAGAAAGCTTATGAGTGCTTGGTTTGACGTGCGCCTTATGCTATCCTTTGGCAAGCCTGTCCACTCAGGGGTGAGATACGTCTAGCGTTGGCGTAGGGAGGTCGGCCACGATCTCTACCCGGTGCTACGTCTTCTTTTGCCCCAAAAAGACAGGGAGCGAGCGATCTATGGATTGAAAGAGAAAAACATCGCAAAAATGTACATAAAACTGATTCCTCTAGGGCCTAAAGACCCCGATGCCATTCGTCTTTTAGAATGGAAGAAACCTTCGGGACCTGATGTAAGTTTGATCGACGATTCCGACATGTCAACATGTCAATTGTCGTTCTAGAGGTCTTCTGGTGACTTCCCTACGGTCTTCTATGAGGTCGTCGCGAAGCGCTCTTCGGTTATCGAAGGAACTCTCACTATTGATGACCTCAACGACGCTCTCAATGAGATGTCCAAAAATATATCTAAGGGGTGAGCAGCGACTTTGTGTGCCTCTGATTCACACCGTTCTACGTTCCCAATCTCCCAGCGACGCGCAATCTAAAATTATGCGGCGAATTTACAACCGCACCACGCCCGAAGAACAAAGGTGGATCGTCCGTATCATTTTGAAAGGTGCAACGCCTATGAGCAAGTGCCTTGTTGGGGTCTAATAGAAGAATCCTCAGACCTAGGTATCTCAGTCCAGGAGACCTCTGTCTTCTCTGTCTTTCATCCAGACGCCCACGATCTCTTCAACACTTGTTCTGACCTGAAGAAGGTTGCATGGGAGTTGTGGGACCCCGAGCGCCGTCTGGATGACCAGGTGCATCACAGGTCTTTCGTCCCGGTTTTGAGTTACTTATTTCCTTTTGCACCTCAGGACAAAAGTGTTCACCTATTCAGAGCATTCGCACCTATGCTTTGCAAGCGGCCAACAGGTAATATTGAAGAATCAGTTAAAGACATGGAAGGCCACACTTTTATCCTGGAGGAAAAGCTGGATGGCGAGAGAATTCAGCTACACAAACGCGGGAACGAATATTTTTATTGCTCGAGGTTTGCTCTGTATTTCCAGAATGTGCCATCGGTTGTCTGATCTCGTATTAGAAAAGGAAAGGACTACAGCTATCTGTACGGGAACCACGTTGGGACCGGCAGCCTCACGCCATACATCGACGCAGCCTTCGACAAGCGAATTGATAGGTCCGCGCTGTTTCTTCTCGATAGTACTGCAAAACGGACAGTTTCCTAGCATAATATTAGACGGCGAAATGCTTGTCTGGGACCCCGTGTCTGGAAGGAATCTACCTTTTGGGACGCTCAAGTCAGCGGCGCTGGGTATGTTCTCATCAACCGGCGAGGATAAAACAACAACATTTGACCCGTCCGCAGATAAAACCAAGAAAGAATTGAACCCTCGGCCATGTTGTAAGCTTTTCAAATTGATACCGCGTTACTAGACTCGTTTTTATGGGTACTACAGTCAAAATATTCGACCTGCTGTACCTCAATGGACAACCTCTGATACACAAGTCAACGAAGTTTCGAAAGCGCAACCTCAAATCATGTCTCAAGGAAATACGTGGTCGCATCGAGTTTGTCGTAGATTTTGAAGCGAGAACCGCGAAGGACGTACGGAAGAAGATGGAAGATATCATGGCCGACCGTGGTGAAGGCCTAGTGATGAAACATCCCGATGCCGGATATGTCTTGAACGGTAGGAATAAAGACTGGATAAAAGTATGTGTTGTTTTCATGTTACGGAGATGCACTCAATATATCGTGGCAGGTTAAGCCTGAGTATATGGTTAGTGATGCTCCAGTGTTTCTCCGAGTCTCCTGTCGCGAATATTAGTAGGATAACATGGGTGAAACCGTGGATGCGTTGGTCGTCGGTGCGTACGCTCATTATCGATGTTCGAGCAGCTGCCCGATCACAAAGGTTCTATCCAGCTGGTAACTACGGATCTGGGAAGCGTGGAGGAGGCGTATCTACTCTTATATGCGCGGTCCTGGATGATAGAAACGTAGCCGATATGGATGAAGAACCGAAGCAAGTGATCCTTTCACTTCTTATGGTAGACGTTCTAAATTTCCTCAAGATATAGTACCTTTGTTCGCATCGGTACCGGCTTTAGCTACGCGGAATACGTCTGGATACGTAGCCGACCTTGGAAAGAGTGGACAACAAAAAATCCTCCCAAATTCCTTGATACTGCAACTGGATCCCATGATGATAAGGGGGATGTCTATATAGAGCCCGAGGAGTACGAAATCCACTTGTTTCGGACAGTTGTGACGCTGAAATACACCAAGCTCCTTTATCGTCAAAATAAAGGCAGCAGAAATCACGGCCTCAGGTCCGAGTTATCCACTCAATTTTTATGCGCATCCCAGCCCTGATGTATATGCTACAGATCAATATCATTTAGGCTTCACCATGCGTTTTCCTCGCGCTATGTCAATACGGGAAGATCTTTCGTTTTCCGACTGTATCACAGCCACAGGTGCTTTCGTAGGTTCTGTTTCGGCACGCCGCTTACTCCTGAGCTCCTAGCCATCTTGGAGGCCGTCCGTTCAGTGAAGAAAAGAAAGATGGAGGACGTCACAGAGTGTGTTCTCCGCACGTTGCATTTGAGGTTTGTCCTCCTGATCATTTCTTACCAGGAAGACTGTTAAGAAGCGCAAGGCAAAGGCGAAGGTATGCAAGTTAAGCCTCGTATACAGGCCAACCATAAAAGGTTACGTTCACAGCCCTCCGTCCTCCCCGAGTATAAGGGGGTAGATCTCAAGGACGTACAAGTCGAATCCAGTCTGCTTGAAGGATTAACATTCAGTAGGTCCCTCCCGTCATTTAGATTTATAATCGCCGAGATTGAAACCTTCGCAGTGGTTTCCTCCGATCCCAAATCAAGGACACGGGATGCAGATAAAGAACAGTTACAAAAACTGTGAGTCGGTCCCGTAAATCGCCGCCCAATCGCTGAACCACGGTAGCATTCGTGCGCATGGAGGAAACTCCGCACAAGTGGCGAAAAATCAATCTGGGCTTCTTGTCGTGTACGGAGGGAGCTCTATTCGTGAGGCTTTCCTCGCGTTTTGGGAATTTAGCTCACTTTCGCCAAAGCGTACGACATCAAGTTGATTATGAACAAAGGGATGCACGACATCATCCACCCGCAATGGATTTTTGATTCTATCGCAAACGGTGTACTTGTGCCCATGTCAAGAAAGTACTTCTTCCACGCAACTGCTGAGCGTGTGGAGTCAGAAGAATACAACAACTCGGACGATGATATCGAACGGTGTTCGTCAGGAGAAGTTGCAGCTGAAATGGCCGGTTCTCCTGGAGTGCTCGACTCTAGGGTATCTGAATCAAAGGAAGGGGATTCGGATATGCAGGATTGGCTCCAGATTGGACCCGAAGCCAACACCTTGGAAAATGATCACGACGACGCAGACTCTGCCACTGATCCGGATTCTGATAATGAAGACAATGACAATTGGTTCAACGTCGAGCCTCCGCAGCCAGGTAGTGGGAAAGAAGTGACAGACATGGAGGTGATCCTCGGTGTGAGTCTCGAAGGAGCGGCGTTCATTTCTTCTTTGCCAGGTCGATGTCAGCGATGACGAGTACGAGCGCGTAAACGTGGGAGATTCCAGGCAGGCTCGAATGGGGGAAGAGTCGTCGATGGAGTACGATCAAGAAAGAATTTTCAAACACTTGTACGCCTCTTCTCTAGAAGTATGAACTACTTAATGACATGGTTTTTTTACAGAGGTTTCTACTTGGATACACCTCAGAACGCTCGCGAGAATGGCTTGCCCACTACTTCAAAGCTTGAAGGTGCGATTACGAAAAGGTACGCCTCATGCGTCTCCCATTGATGACATGTACTGAGTACGTCATTAGCCTGGCGCGAATCACGAAGCTAATCGAGGACAACGGAGGCAAGATCGTGAACCTTGACGATGAGAAGCTCACGCATATTGTATTGGACAAGCGAGACGACAGCCGTCGGCGCGAGCTCATGAAGAGGACTTCAAAGTACGTGCGCGTGCATTTCTGTTTTCTGGCAGGACTCAAACATATATATATGCAGGCCAAAGCATCGAAACCTAGTCCTCTCCGATTTCATCGAGGCGTGCATAGAGGAGAATACATTGTTGAATGAAGACGGTATACTCTACTTCCCGGTCCCTTTGCTAACGCCTGGCTCACTACGTCCAAACTAGACTTCATGCCTTGAGTTGGGTCATCTCAGCCATGGGGAGACCCGCGTTTTGGAAATGACTTTGTTCTTGTAGTTAAATAATACACTTTGGAGAGGTGATTTCCTCTGGACAGGCGTGTCGAGTAGCGGGATATCTTTTGTGTTGGCGCTATTGATGGCGGCTAGCGCAGAAGGATCGGATATTGGTTTCCTCGCTTGGAAAAACTGAAGGGCTTCGTCGACTTCGTCCTCAAATGAGAAACAGGGAAGAAGCGGAGGCCCGGAAAGGAAAGTGCCACAATTGCGGCAAGCTGGGCCACTAATGCCGTTCGCGTGCCCAGTGGCCCAGCTTACCACAGTTGTGGCACTTTCCTTTCCTCCACTTCTTCCCTCCGTCCCCTTGCGTAGCCGTCATTGCTTCATCTCGGCTCTGGGACTGCTTCCCTTTGCCAGATGGGGTTCCATCGCGCTTGCGCCGCGCTGCGAACCTATCAGCCTCCTCGGAGATGTGATCAATGAGGATGTCGGGGTCGATGGAAATAGTGGGCGCCAGTACGCGTGCAGCGGTGAGTAGACCGGAAGAAAACTTGGACATTTCGTTCGGGATAGCCTCGATGATGGCTGACTGATACTCCTCCGTTACAGTAAACCCAACCGCCGCGAGTTCTTCGCGCTTCACGCGCATCTGGCCGAGGAACGAGCGGACGTCCCCGCCGCGCGGGCAGCGCATTTCGGATGAACGCGGTGAGTATGTCGGTCTCCGCGTACTGACTCTTCACGCTGAACTCAGTTTTGACTTTGTCCCAGCGCTCCTTGGCAGTGGTAAGAGACTTCAGGCGTACGGCAGTAGAGTCGGGTAATTGTGGACGGCAAGAACCCGCAGATCCTGTCGAACGGCGTGGACTTGAAGTTGCGCGACGACCTCGAGCGCCTGAAGAAGATCCGTGCGCACCGTGGTCTCCGCCACTTCTGGGGTCTCCGTGTGCGCGGACAGCACACGAAAACAACCGGTGAGCCGTCGTTGCGCCTTTGGCCGGAAAGGCAATGCTGATTTGATGTACTTTCTAGGTCGTCGCGGGAAGACGGTCGGTGTGTCGAAGAAGCGTGGTTAGAGCGACTGTTTATGCTGGAAGTACGTACACGCCTTCGCAGTCTCTCATGTTACTGTGTGATGTGCCTTTTTTCAACCTATGCATGCATGTCCAAATGTAACGGCGCGACCTGCTCCCGCACACATTTAAGCGAAATTGTTGCAACACAGCAAGATTTTTCCAACAAAAAAGCATCGTGTTACTGCTGCAGCCAGCTGTAAAGAACATAACTAGGAGACATCATGCATCATGCACCAGGCCTCTAATCTGGTAGGACAATCGAGGCAAAGCTGAGCGATCGGTAGTGTCCGAAGGAGGGGTAAGGAGAAGTACGGAATCGTCTCACAACACAACATATCGAATCAAGTATCGAATATCTTTCATGATTTACGGAAAAGCGGGACATTGTAAGGACGTTGAGTCCTGTAAGTTGGAAGGCGGTGAGGATCTGCCGCCAAATAGAAAGGGAAAGAAGCAAGAGATAACGCGATAACGAGGCGATGACTTGTGAGAATGGCCTTGGAGTGCCCCTCGACTGGGCCTGACTTCGGGGGCAATCACGCAGAGTTAGAGAGTAATAGATCGCAACCGAACGCTGTGTATATTCAGTAGAGGGGCATGGTTTAAATACAAGGGGGGCGCCAAGGAAGAGGGGAAGGAAGAGTAAGGTAGTAGCATAGGGGAACGAGACAAGGAAACGTAGGGACAAGGTGACGAAACGCGGTAAAGGTCTAGTAGCCGAGACGAGTGGCGCAAGACAACGTGACATGAAAGATAGAGATCCGATCTGAGGCCGCGTTTATGAGTTCGACACGAAACGAAAACACAGAAAATGGGGACCAGCTCCGCGCCCGGGCTCTGAACCCGGGCTCTGAATCATCATCGGGGCCGAACCTGCCCAATCAGGCGCCGCTTATTTCGACCCCACGGATCTGTCAACATACCTGGCTTTTGTAGTTCACAGGCCTTCATTTGAACCAAAAAAACCGCTTGGTCCTCTCCCTCACGGAGGGAAATAGCGCCACTGATGATCTGATCCAGGATCAACCACGGGTCAAATGTCTCAATTTGGCTCCGCCCAGGAATGCGACCATAACATTCGTGGTAACTGTGGTGATCCTCCTGTTGCCAGTGCTTCTTGAATAAGTTGGTACGATTCCCCCTCCACACGCAATGCGGAAGTGGGCAGTGAATAAAATATGGGACGTGTTTCAGTTCGTGTCTGTCCCGCTCCTGCCGACGGAGGAACGACTCCAAGCAAATCGGGCATTGCCAACGACTCCGAGTCACCGTGGTAGTACCAAGTGGTATGACGGTACTGTGAATAATGGAGGACGGCGGGGGGGAGTTAGGCCGCGGCAGGGTGTAGACGAGACCTCCCGTGCCAGCCCACTGCTCAATAGTCTGTCGGGGTTAAGACGAAATGAATCATTAAGTGATACAGCCAAAAAAATTCGACCGACTTGGTACGATGTCGAGAAGCCCGCAAGGCGATTTTCACCGAGTGTGAGTTGGAGGGGGTGGCCGTGCACAGGATAATGACTGCCATCCATAGTGGGTACAGGAAAGAGCGCAAGTCGGAAAGAAAATCAAGAGACAAGCAAGGGGCATGCTAGCCGCTCGGGGTAATCCAAGCGACTTAATATACTCATCTACTCCACGGTTGGACGAGCATATGCGCCAGCATGCGCCGATGCCCTGGCAGGTGCATCCAGGTGATTGTCAAGAAGAACCACAAAAGTTATGTATAAACCTACACGTGTCTATCCAAAGCTTCATGTGGGGCACTTTGGGGCACGTTTCGGACCTGTGATGTACAAAGATGGAAGATGAACAGTATAGTGCACCTGCCATCTGGTCAAGGATCTAGTAGAAGAGGTGGTGGACCCAAGGGTGGACCTGGCGGTACTAGTCCCGAGAGTTACGATATCATACATTAGGAACTTGAACCTACCCGGACTTGGGGTAGTTAACCGTCGACGCGTCACGCCGCGTTGTATTTGGAGCTGCGCATTTGGCCACCAATCAGCACGCCCGTGAACTGCACCCAGGAGGAAGAATTGGTCTCGCCCTAAAATCACTCTTACGCCACTGACAATGACTATATAAGGCAGTTCCTTCTTGCGGCCTCTTCTTTGGACGCCGACATCTTTGAAATATTTCTCACACATTCTTAACTTTCTCTTTGATTGTGCCAGT
The DNA here is from genome assembly GCA_021525775.1 of Lactarius deliciosus. Lineage (NCBI taxonomy): Eukaryota > Fungi > Basidiomycota > Agaricomycetes > Russulales > Russulaceae > Lactarius > Lactarius deliciosus. Next base: position 495,191 of record JAKELK010000008.1, read on the forward strand.
GCTCTTGAAAAGGACTTGCGCACCCTTTCACACCCCTAATATAGGGCCCTAATCCTCGGGGTCGATGATTGACCTGGCCTGGCGGCTTCGATATGGGCGCTCTGCAGTCATCCTCTTATTTCCTCTTAGATTTCTCGGGACTGTGCCATGGAGTGTGCCGTCCCGGGTTCCTCCCTTGGGGGCCCCACTCACTCTTCAGGACTAGCGTATACTCAAGGTTGACGAGGACACCACGTTCTGTCCTCTCGGCATGTTGAATCTCTAGGTGCTAGCCACTTCCTGATGCTCCGTTCCCAATCGACCCATTCATGAGCTTATGACACACGTGTTATTACAATATCGGCTACGCTTGTGGCAGTGGTGTATGGCATTGCCAGCGCCTGTCTATGTGTCGACACGTAAGCAAATGCAGACACGAGCACCCCCTATCGATTGGGTGGATGGGCTCGTGCGCCACTTCCGCGCCTAATCCTTGAGGTGGACCACTCGGCGCTTGACTGGCGAGACCCGGAAAGCGCCTCGATACGAGCCTGAGGCGCTCTGCCTTGCGCTCTGCATCCATCTCTCTCGCCGGAACTTCAGGCAAATAGACGTTTTAGGAGAGGCTGCGCTACCACGGGGTCCCCCTTACGTGTATTTTTCAGGGTCTCACACCTACTCTTCAGGGAAAGCACATTATAGTTGACACTCCCCAAGATGAACGAGGACACAGCCCTTACTGGCCCTCGCTTTGGGACTTTTCTGCACCTCCCCGGTAGAACCGCCGGGATGATCGCCACCTCTTGTGCGTCCGTTCCCAATCGGCGATTCCATCGCTGGTCTTGAGATATTCGACTCACTCGAAGACACTGGTGAGGAGGTCTTGGCTTGCGTCGACGTGATAAAACACTCTGTCTCATCGTTTGCTTTCCTTTCACAGATAGATACCATAACTCCACAGTCGTGTCACTTGTCTTCCCTGGATCCCATCAACACAGATGTCGGCTCAGCATGCGGTGCGTTACTTCTCGAGCTTATCAAAGGGCCGGCTTTTTTTTTGCTGAGGTTTCCAGAGTCGAACTTAACTTGGATGAACTGGTGCGGCTCGTGACGATCATCCAGAACCCGACGCAGTTCAGGACCCACCTGTGGCTCCTGACCGTTGGTGCGTCGACGAAGCGTGGTAAAGCATCTGTTTGTGCTGGAAATACCCATGCGCGCTCGCCGTCTCCGATGTTACTGTGTCATGGGTTTTTCTTTTTCAACCTATGCACGCATGATCGAGTGTAACGGCCCGATCTGCTCTTTCACACATTTCAGTGGGATTGTTGCAACAGCAAGATTTTCACAAAAAAGGAGTGTGTTACCGTGACGAGCACAACTAGAAGACGTCGGGTCCCTAATTCGGCAGTATAATCGAGGCAAGGTTGAGCGATGTATGGTGTCCGAAGGAGGGGTGAGGGAAGTATGGAATCGTGCCACAACGCAACATATGAGATCGTAATGTATATCGAAACGTAAATTTCGTGTTTTACAGAAAATCGGGGGCGTTGTAGAGATGTCGAGTCCTGTGAGTTGGAAAGCGGGGAGGATCTATCACCAAAGAAAGGGGGAGGAAAGAAGCAGAGGAAGGCCAATGGCCAGGGGGAGATGAGAGAGAGACGAGACGAGGGCAAGTGAGGAGTATGAGATAACGAGGCGATGACTTGCGATGACGGCATTAGAGTGCCCCAAATTGTGCCTAACTTCTGGGACAATCACGCAGAATTAAAGGTGACAGACGGCGACCGAGCGCTGTGTATATTCAGTAGAGAGGCACGGTTTAGATAAAAGGGGAAGGGGAGGGTACGATGGGGGAACGAGACAAGGAGAGGAGACGCAGAATAAAGTGGTACGAGTGAGTAGCTGAGACGAGTCGCACAGGACAATGTAACATGAAAAAAGATAGAGATATGAGGCCAAGGGAGCAACGCGCTAAGATTCAAAAGTTAGGGTTTATCAAATATTGGAAGGAGACCAATAGGAGACCAAGCCTCTGCCAAAGACAGAGCAGCGGCGTGGCTGGTGGTCGAAGTCGTCGATGAATTGCGAAGTGACTTGACAGCTTTAAAGAGATAACGAGGACAGTCGGGGGTGTCGAGCGGAGGGAGTGAAAAACAACATCAGGAAAAACCTACTTTGATAATCAAGCATTATTATGATAGAATAGTGATAAATTATCGATAATTTAGATTATCACGCATTATATTATATTTGCTTAACCCCCCGATAAAATATCGATAAAATATCGATAAATTAGTGATAAATTACCGATAATCTATTATCACAGATTACATTATCACGGATTACATTATATTAGCCTTACCACAAATTAGGGGTAATTGTTTGATAGTGGAAATATAATTCACAATAATTCACGAATAATGAGTGATAATTTTTTGTTAAGCGATGACAAAATTATGTGCTAATTAAAACGATTGCCGATTTCAATTCAGACTAAGCTCGACTAAGTACGGTGACAAAACAAAAGCACGAAGATCTTGAGTTAACGCATCCTGGGTATAGTGAGCCAGTTCTGCTGACCATCAATATATATCACTTGGGAGGTGTGAAGAAACGTACAGTTGGCTCATGTTTGTTGAAGGCCTTATCATTCGTCTTCGTCGAGGAGATCGAGATCGATTTGTACCATCGAGGTACCAGTTCTGTTGCCAAACTCACTGCCACCCCAACCAGACCGTCAATACCATGATGGCGTTCAATTTAATAATTAACGACTTACCTTGCCTCAGTATATATTTTTGCCATCATGTTGTGGAACGCGCTATCTCGCCCATCCCGAATAAACCCAAGTGTATCCACGTGATGTCGATAGACGTCGAAATACGTGGTTGTTGAAAACTCTACTACTTGCCGAACGCCGGTACGCCACTCATATATGGATGCATACAGCTAGTGATTTGTGTTAGTATGTTCATGTGCTTAGGAAAACGGAGCACTCACCGCCGTGGCAACCAAGGCGACCATCGCAATTGGCACCTCACGCACCATTTGTCCGTTGTCACCAGATTTGTTAGTAAAAAGATAATCAAATCGTGCTTTAAACGAAGAGCCTCCTCCAGTGAAAAATAGGTCGTGGATGACACGGATTATCCGCGAGTTGCGATACGGTTGTGAGCGCATTATGAGCCTATTCTGACCAAGACCCTGACTGAAAGTTAGATCACTATAACTGAATAATAATAATTGTTTACCTTTGGTCCCTTCGGGTACACGTATTGATAACCCGAGAGTTGCCAGTCGACAGATTGAATGATGTCTGCTGGCACCTGGGATGTAAACTCCGCCATAGCGATGGCGTTGCAGCGGTCCTTGACCTCACTGCGGAAAAGGGGTATACGCGCGCGCAGCTTTGAGCCGATGTCAGTTGTGTAATCCCCAGCAGAGGAAGGACTTACCACTGGAATGATCTTGAAGGCATAATCGTCGTCGTCGACGAGTCGCTCCTGGACAGATGACGCAGCCGAGTTCTTCTTGCTGACCTTCTCGGCGCCGATATTAAGGGAGTGCCTGATAAAACAGGTGGCAAGGATGCCATCTGGGAACGCGTCGTTGAAGATCAGCGATGCCCGGAGATCTTCGATTGACTGCTTGACAACTTCGCGTATCACTTCGTGTTGTCCGCCCAGTGTAAGTCGGTTCTGGCCTGGAGCGAATTTAAGGTTAGTATAGGCGGGCCACGCCAATGTCAACTCAGTGGCCGCCTGTGCCTGATCCTGGCGTGGCTGACTCGGCACTGCAACTCAACCAGTTCAATGCTGAGAATATGCGTGGTATTGGTGCTTACATGTGGTCCCAGCCAGTACTGGTAGCGGCATGGGCAGAGTATAGCTCGGTGACGTGTTGTCACTAGTCCCAGTACGAACTGTGTTGCTCACAGATGAGCGACGTCTAGCACCGAAGGCTGGATCCAGCCAGGATGGTATCTGCGAAAGTAGCTGTGAGATCAAAAGTTCAAAAGCGATTGCAGACGCACCTGAGATGCCATGAACTTGCTCGGGTTTCCTTGGGTAAGGGCGGCTATGTCGTCCTCGTTGGCAGAGTCTTCCTCAGTTGTAGGATAGGAATCCTGATTCCGATGAGTAGGACGGAAGGAGGGTTCTTGACCAAAGACATAGAGGCGAGAACGATGAGAAGACGAGGCTATAGTAAAGGGAAAAAAAAAGGCGTGAGTGGTTCGTTTGGCAACATCAACAAACATGTTATGTCAGCTATTCTCACATGGTTGCGGCACACGTCTGCTTAAGGGAGACACCTTCCGAGTCACCCCTGCACCCGTAGACGGCAGCTCCCTCAACGCTTCACTCTCGCTGGTCAATTGAAGCTGCATGGGTTGACCATGGGCTGGACCTTTGGACATCAGTCAGGTAGGTCATCTGATCTGGCAGCGTTGTACGTACCAACATGCCTAGCCTTTTTAGTAGCAGGAGTAGGAGTGGGTACCGCGGCGGGGATCTCGGGACTGTCATTGAGAGAACCAAAGGTCCGTTTCCCCTTCCCTTTTCATTGTGTGAGTTAATACTGACTCGGGCGCATTGGACCCACCTGTTAGATTGCCCTGGGGAGGAGTCGGGTCACCGATGTGTTGGACATCAGCGTCCTGACCGACAACGCCAACTTTTGTTATATCCATTTGCATAGAATGACCCAATGAAGCGTGACTTTCGTTGGAACCCTCTGATGCCTGACTATTCTGCAGTCGCTGTGACTTGCGGGTGCGTGGTGCCATTGGAAAGAACGTGAATGAGAACGAGAACGAGTGGAATATGAATGTGAGTACGACACGAAATGACCGGAATTTGGATGAGGTTTTGGCTCCAAGGTATGTACTGTATTTATACTGGCGATCCAAGCGTACTGATCGAAAGATCCCCAGCGCGTTGACGCACCATTCTTCCCCTCCCCTAAGTTGAGCGCCCCCATGATCCGATGCCCTGGCTGTGACAAGGGCTTCACGCGTCATGGACTCTCTCTGCACATCAGCAAGACCCGACGCCGTGGCTGCCAGAATTTACATCAGTCGCTCCAAACTCGGATGGTGGTCCAACCAGCGCAAGCGGCTTCTTCTTTAGCACCAAACACAGGCCCCAAGGCGGCAGATGGGCCTATTGGGCATGAGCCTGCTTGGGAAGACGAAACTGATGCAGCCAGCTCCGAGTCGTCGCAACAAGGCGACAGCGCAAATGAAGGTAAGTTTTTCATAGCATACAAGATGGCGCCCCATTAATCCTATAGCAGATAGCACCGGTGACGAAGCAGATCACACAGGCGACCCCGTTGACACCGCAGACGCTAATGCGTTCGAAAGTATCTCTCGGGATGGGAATTTCAGCTCTTTGGTCACCCCAGAACCTGAACACGTCAACGGATCTCCGTGCTTATTGCCACCCCCAGAGGACACACAACCCTCAATTCCGGGTCCATGCAATCCTGACGCAAGGCCGATTTCATTTGTCATTCGATTTCCTCATGGTCAGGCTGGCGCTCCAGTGGCTAGTAGTACGCCTCAAGGTTCCGCCTATGAGTCGACATGTAACAGGTCGGGTAACTCAGTGTGGGCCCCCTTTCGGTCCCAATGCGACTGGGAGTTCGCACGCTGGGCAAAGATGCGTGGGGCAACGGCTTCAGCTGTGACGGCACTACTTGCGATCCCGGAGGTATGGAAGTGTTCTTCCCCACTTAGCATCGCTGATGTATTATTCTGAAAGCTCGTCGACAAGCTTGGGCTATCATACAAAACAAGTGCGGAGCTGAACAACCTCATCGACAAGGCGTTGCCCGGGCACCCCTCCTTCCAGTGCGAGGATCTGGTTATTGGAGGCGAAACCCTTCAATTTCACTATCGCGACATAGTTCCATGTATCTGGTCCCTGTTTGGTAACCTGGAGTTTGCCCATGAACTCGTCTTCGCCCCAGAGAGGCACTACACGGATGCTGAACGAACGTGCCGTGTTTATAGCGAGATGCATACGGGTGATTGGTGGTGGTCCGTACAGGTGCGTAACTAATTCTTCGTTTGAACTGGAGTACTTACAGACGCACTAGATGTCACTTGAAGCACGCAATGCTGGAGCAACAGTCATCCCACTCATAATTTCCTCTGACAAAACCCTGCTAACACACTTCCGGGATAAGGAAGCGTACCCGATTTATCTGGGGATTGGCAATATACCAAAGAGCACTCGCCAGAAGCCGTCGCGCTCTGCACAGATGTTGATCGGGTACGTCCCGATAACCAAGCTAGTTGGTATCACAAACAAGGCAGCTCGCCGTCGCGCCCTTGCTAGCCTCTTTCACTCATGCATGGCAAAGGTCCTTGACCCGATCCGCGCGTATGGTGAAACAGGCCTAGCTATGCAGAGTGGTGATGGCACTTGGCGCCGCTGTCACCCCGTTTTCGCCACCTTCGTTGGCGACTACCCAGAACAGGTGCTAGTTACATGCATCTACAAAGGGCGATGCCCGAAATGTCTCGTTCCAGTAAAACAGCTCGGCAATTACGATATCTTTCCTACTCGGAACCATGTGGACGCAATTGACACTTACCTCTTGGCCAGCGAAGACATTCGCCGATTTCGTGCTGCCTGTCGTGAAGCTGGACTGAAGTCCATTTTCCGTCCGTTTTGGAGTGTACTTCCACTTGTCGACATTTTCGTGTCCATCACCCCCGACGTGCTTCACCAACTGCTTCAAGGTGTTGTGAAGTATCTCACCGCTTGGCTGACCACCATTTTCGGGGCAGCAGAAGTTGACGCACGCTGCAGGTCTTTGCCGCCCAACCACCATATTTCATTGTTCACCAGCGGCATATCGACCCTCTCGCAACTTTCAGGAAAACAGCATAAGGACATATGTCGATTCCTGCTGGGACTCGTCATTGACTTAGCTCTTCCAGGCGGGCAACTCCCTTCACGTTTGATTAGAGCTGCGCGTGCGCTCCTCGACTTTGTATATTTGGCACAATACTCCTCACATACAAGCAAGACGCTTCAACGCCTCGAGGACAGCCTTGCTCGCTTTCATGAGAACAAGGATGTTTTCATCGACCTTGGTGTGCGTGAGCACCTCGACATCCCGAAGTTCCACAGCATGCTTCATTACCGCTCTTCCATCACCTTATTCGGCACAACCGATAACTACAACACGGAGCAGTCCGAGCGCCTCCACATCGACTTTACGAAGGACGCGTACCGTGCAACAAACCGCAAAAATGAATATCCTCAGATGACCGCATGGCTGGAGCGCCGCGAAAAGATACAAATACGCACAGCATCCGTCGAATGGCAACCGCAGCGCGATCCAACAAACACACAAACATCCACGACTTCTACCGGGCCCTTGCAAGTTGGCACGCGGTATCTCAAGATGACCCTCCATCCAACTGTCAAGGCTGTCACGTTTGATGAACTAGCAGCAGGTTATGGCGCCGTTGATTTCCAGGACGCGTTGGCGGACTTCATTGCCCTTATCAATTACCCTGGTGCCTCAGCAGCGATGTTGCGCACTCGGGCAGCTGACACACTTTTACCATTTCGTTCCGTGCCTGTATTTCACCGAATCAAATACGCTAGTGAGAACTCGGAAATTGTCGACAGTGCAGTTATTTGGCCTGAGCAAAAGGATGGACGCGGGCGCACAGTGCCCCAACGGTTTGACACTGTGCTTGTCCGTGGTAAACGTCAAGACGTTATGCACGGAAGCAATGGTAAGTTTGGATTGTATTTCAGTCTACATGATATAACCAAACTCCTCAGGTAACCGGATAGCGCAAGTTCATGTTGTCTTTCAAATACCGAGCAAAGTTGTCCATAATGTTTTTTTCAATGACGCTCCAACTCACCTCGCATACATTGAATGGTTTTCGCCGTTGTCTCCAACACCGGACATCAATCACCTTATGTATAAGGTGTCTAGGTTAACGCATAGAGGCCGCCGCCGCGCCGCGGTCATTCCCGTAGGCAGTATAATTGGCAGCGTTCACCTAATCCCCCGATTTGGAGAAGCTACTCCCGATTGGAATAGCTTCTCCGTGCTCGAACAATGTAGCACATTTTATGTCAATTCGTTCAGCGACCAGGATAATTATCTCAGATTTGGATAAAAAGTTATAATAATTGCATGATCCATTGTCTCATCGAACGGCGAGTGAATGTCAACGGGTGACACATACGTCTTTACAACGGTTTTACAGACGCGACACATCAAAGACTCAAATCAGTTTACGTGATTTTATTAAAAAATAGAAGGTGTTTATCTGTCAACTATGATCAACTATTGATGCGTTGTCTCCGTTAGCTCCATTATCTTAATTTACACGGCATTGCCTCTCGTGCTTTCCCTGATGCGCCACTGGTGTGTTACTACTGCCGTCAACTTGAGACCAAGGACTGTCCTTAGGCCCTTGTCCATGATACCTACCTCTGGACCAGGATGGGACGGTGTGTTACCCTCGTATTGGGTGGACTGCTCAGGCCAAGTTGGGGAGATCGGCGTAGCTGGCGCGACGGGATAGAGCGAATGAGGGGCGCTAGATACAGGGTAACTATATTGCGTCTGGATGGGCTGGGGACGCATCGAAGAGGTTTTGGCGCTTAACGGATACCTTGCTGGGGTATCCCCGACAACCGACTGGTGTTCCACTCAGGTCCCGGTACGCCAGGGCCACAAAGCGGCAGTCTACCATAAGAATAGGACCTGTGTTGCCGCTCATAGGGTTGAGGGGGGTACTGCATTGTCGCATGCTCTGAGCCAATATTGTAGCGATCCTCAGTCCCATCTAGCCGGGCCATACGCTCTGTTTCGTCGTTTTTGGCCTTACGCCATTGCTTTCTGAGCTCCTTAAATTCTGGTCGACATCTCGTAAGTTAGACGTCCAGGTTTGGTGGTAAACAAAATTCTAAGTCTCACCTGCAGTAGTTCGCTTATTCCCATGGCGTTGCTTAACTATGTGCGCGTTGAGGTGATTGAGGGCACCATAACCCCTACCACACCCCGTCCAAGAGCAATGATAGAGACGCTCGATCTCGTGGTAGCATCGACGGGGACGGCGCTTTCTCACTGCGTTTCCAGGAAGAGATACAAAGGAGTCGGAGTACGTCTTGGATACAGACGGGTCCGGTGGTGAGGAGTCATGCTCTTCCTCAGAGACCGCTGAACGTGCGATCGGGACATGGGACGAAAATCCAGGAGAATGCAAATGACTTTGAATCGACTCAGGGAGAATAGTAGGATCAGCGGCACCGAAACCAGAGGATCTCGGCCGGCCATCGCCAATGTTATCATTGAAAGGATTGGAGAACGTGGAGGGGTATCGCGAGCCCAGGGAAGTATGGTGATACCCTGACGTGATCGGATGTAAATCTGAATCTGAAAAGGGAAGTTCATTAAGAAGATCAACGAGGATCACAATGAAGTGAAGTGTGCGCACCCTGTACGGGCGTCACATCTTGTATGGGTTCCGCACGAACATCCCGGCGATCCCAGCCCAAGCTAGGGTCGCAGAACTCGGCGAGGGTAAAATGCCATGCTGGAAACTGTGATGTTGCCTCCGTTCCTGTTGATAGCATTGTTCTGTCACGGATTGGTAACGCGTAATTGTGGCCGGATTGCTGTGTGTCCACCCGTATGTTGGGTTCAGAGAGATGCCGGTTCAGTGAGATGGGAGGCTGATGCAAGGACTGATGGGAAGAAAATGATTGCTGGGCGGAGGAGCTGCCGCTGGCGGTGTGAAGGAAACGCGCGTGACACGTGGGATCGTCGCGGCTGGTGCGGGATGGATGAGGACAAGGATGAGGAGATGAATAAGTAGACCTGGAGATAGTGTGCGAGGCTGAGTTTGGCAGGTTGAGAAACATTGGCGGAGGCCCTGACGGAACTCGATGAACCCGTAGTGCTCGGATCGGCCTGTCGTTTTGGCGCGCATCATATGGGGACTAGAGCAGCAGACGCACCTTTTTGTTAGTGCGAGATGTCGCCAAACTGTGAAAAGTAGTATGTGTGCATCTGACTTTCGTAGAAATCGCCGTGGGGGATCCAGCCAAGATAAACCACACCAGTTTCTGCTGCCTAGGGAACTAATGAGGGCCGTCTCTTGAGTAGGAGACAACGACACGTACGAGCTCCCGTTTCGCCTTTTCGAGTTTTCTCATCACCGTCGCATGGTCCCGAGAAATAGAGGGAAGAGAGCCCACGACTCGGAGGCGGTCTAAGTACCGCACGCAAATAGCGCAAATAGCTAGTAATAGTTTATTCGTAAATTAGACGGCATTTTACTTATGTGATCTTATGCGTCACTATTGATGCATTATTTCCGTTACTTCCTTTATCACTAATTTATACGGTCTTACCTCTCGCTAGCGCGGGAGGTTTTTCCTGATGAACACGAGGCCCGAGGACGCGCGGCCTTGGGACGAGCGGCTAATGATCTATTATGAGGCGATCCGCGTCGGCGTCCGTCGCGATGTGATGGGTGACGGGTGAATGAACAAAGAAATGGGCGACGGGAGCGGAGGGAGAGAGACAGAGTGGGTGTGTGTGTGGAGAGAGGTGGCGAAGGTGATGGCGGGGATGTGCAACGGTCGTGGGAGTCCGAGTCCGAATTGGCGGGTGTGCCCTGAAAATGCGGTAAATATAGGTGATTACGGGCTCGGCGCTCAGCGCTCGGCCCTCGAGCTGGCCTTACAACGTTTGAAAGGAATATACTCACCATCGAACCCGAACCTGCTCTCGAGTCTGCCCCATCAAGTGCCTCTTGTTTCGGCCCCACGGATCCAGCCACATACTCGACTTTTGTAGCTCGTAGGCCTTCACTTGTACCGAAACAATCGCCTGGTCCTCCCCCTCATGGAGGGAAATAGCTCCATTGATGATTTGTTTCAGGATTACCCACGGGTCGAATGTCTCAATGTGTCCCTGTTCAGGAGTGCGACCGTAATATTCGTGGTAACTGCGATGATCCTCTTGTTGCCAGTGCTTCTTGAATAAGTCGGCACGATTTCCCCTCCACGCGCAATGTGGAAGTGGGCAGTGAATGAAATACGGGACATGTACCAGTTCGTGTCTATCCCGCTCCTGTCGACGGTGGAACGATTCTAGGCAAATGTGGCATTGCCAGCGAATCCTCGTGGCAGTAATGGGTGGTGTGATGGCGCTCTGGATAGAGTAGGATGGCGGGGGCAAGTTAGGCTGCAGCTGGGTGTAGACAAGATCCTCGGTGTTGGCCCATTGCTCAACAAGCTATCAAGGTTAAGACAAAATGAATTTTTAAGTGATACACAGCCAGAGAAAATTCGACAGACTTGGTGGGAAGCCGAGCACTGACAGAAGAAGTTTGCAAAGGGATTTTCGCCAGATGTGTGTTGGAAAAGGTAGCTGTGCACAGGACAATTGTTGTTCATAGTGTGAGGACAGGAAAGCGCGCGAGTTGGAGGGAGAATCAAGAGACAAGAACGACACTGCTAGTCGCTCGGGGGGAATCAGCCAGGCTATATACACATCTACTTCACGGCGGTTGGGCTAGCACATGGACTAGTGAGCACTAGAGCCCAGATGTATCCATGCACTTGGCAAGAAGGCTCCACATCGTGTCGATCCAAAGCCTCATGTGGGGCACTTTGGGGACCTGTGGTGTTGAAGGCACAGTTCTCAGTCTAAGAGTGAACGTGTATCAGGTGGAAGATGGTTGTATGGTACCCGTAGTCCGGCAGATCTAAAGAGGGTAGCGTGCCCGAGGCTCCTACCCCGACTTGGATGGTGGAAGTTTGAATGTTTACGTCCTGGTCTCCGCCGTGAATCTCCTGAGTTGTAAGTGAAGCCGCGCCATTGACCCACCGATCAGCACGCCCCGCTTTCACCCCGGTCATACCTGATGCTGCGCACCGCGCTAAGCGCGTTCTTTTAGTATGAATGAATGCGTAAGATGAGTCCTCTTGCCTCATTAGCCCGGGTGCCCTTGCGGGTGCCAGTATCGAAGTTCGAACCATGAACACGGTTCAACATAGACAGAAACCTGCGCGATCCTGAACAGAAAGAAAGGACTACGTTGATGCGTGTGTTATCCTGCTCATTAATACTCATTAGGGGGGACGGCGGTTAGTATGCAGAAGAGACTTACTGTACATGAAGAAGCACGTGTACACGATGGAAACCTGTACGTTGTCCTCTTACGTTATCTTACGTGAAATCACCCTTTTCCTCAGGCTCCTGGCACCACGGTCCTGAGGCCTGATGGCTCACCCCACTCATCATCCTCATACCCCCTTGATCGAAGCTTGATCCTAGGTTCTGGTGCTAAAATTGACAATACCCCATGCTTACACTTGTGTCAACCTTTCCGCATTTATCCCGTCAACTCTTAATTCCTATCGTCCCCAACTGCATCGTGTGGCACACGCTGAATGGGATATGGGAAGTCATCTACCGTTTTTTTCAGTCAGTTTACTTCCCTATCGCAAGTTTACTCAGCTGCCATCGCACAATCCCCTGTTCATCATGGACACTTTTTTGGCGTTCCAAACTTGGTTCCAAAAGTCGGTGAATGGTCGGAAGGAACCCGGCAGTATAATCGTTTGTGGCACCTCGTGTTATGATAGTTAAATCTGCACCGACCGGATAACGATGCCCCGATCCAGAAAAGCTAGAGCCGGTACGATCCTCGTGTCCTGGCCGAGGTCCTGGCATCAACTCGTCGAAGGGGCTTGTATCTTCGAGTGCCATTTCGCTACAGCAAGATCCGAAATGATAAGAGTAGATATTTGTGTTATCTATAATTTGAAAACGCCAATGACAATCACATAAGGCAGTTCAAGTTCAAATTCACCACCAGCATTGCACGCAATTACTGCCGTGCCCTTGCCTGCACCTTCTTTGAATCCCGGCATGTATGCAATGCAAATCTTTGACACTGTACTCAAGGGGGTGGCGGGGCCGGAATCCCGAACAGGACGTGGGAGGAGGGGGGGGTGGTGCGGTGGAGGCCGGAAAAAAATTTGGACCTTCCTAATTAGGAAGTGGTCCCCCTAGCGGTGATACAACCACGCTCTCCCTGGCTGATGTTTTCATGATTTCTAGATCCCCTGTGTTTAGCCTGTGGTTATTCGTGCTCTGCCATGCTTTCTCGTGCTTTTCTACACTCGCTTTTCCACTTTCCCACATGTTTCGTTGCTTTCCCGCGCTCTGTGCATGCTCGGCTTCCTAACTCTTCGCAAGACATTTCCCCATTGTACCCTGTCCATCTAATGTACCCTCTTTCTTTAGCTTATATCCCATGTAATCTTACACCAAAAGTTTAGAATAGAGACTTCTCCCCTCACATTTCAGAGCTCAGAGCAGCTCACCCCTCGTGTTCCTCAGCGCGTTGCACTCACGCGCGGTCTTAGCAACTCGAACCAGAGGCGTTCCCGACACAGGCGGTTACCTATACGAAGTTTCGTGCCGCGCGGAAGCCTGTGCGACTGTTTCCGACCACCAAACTCGGTGGGGCTCTGGAAGCCCATAGCTCCGTTCCCGACCTCTCTGCACTTGCACGCGGCCTTAGCAACTCAAACCAGACACGTTCCTGACACAGGCAGTTACCTATACGAAGTTTCGTGCCGCGCAGAAGCCTGTGCGACCGTTTCCGACCACCAAACTCGGTGGGGCTCTGGAAGCCCATAGCTCCGTTCCCGACCTCTCTGCACTTGCGCGCGGCCTTAGAAATTCAACACCGACACGTCCGCAATCTCCACAGACTAATATACGACATATCGCGCCATGCGGAGGCCTGCCATAGACTATTTCCTGGTGACCAGGCTCTCAATAGAATGTGGGAGTGTGATGTGACGCAAGTGGGTGTGCATGCCTCTGCGGGGCATGATATGTCGTGAGGGGATTTATAGTTGTCGTAGACACATTTCCATTAAACCGCTAAGGCCGCAGATGAGTGCTGTTGGTTTCAGAATGCAAATGGTGGGGTATGATGAGCCTAACCGGGTCCAGTGGCTAAAGGTGGTCAAAGATGGTCGTGCACACTTCTGCACAGCACGAAACTTCACAAGGGTGGCCGCTTTGATTGGGGACGTGTTTGACTCAAGTCTCTAAGGCCGCACGCAAATGCAGCAGTAGCCTGAGAGGAGACTTGGAGAGGAATGGGAGGAGCGGGTGATGGCAAACTTATACACGTGATTTAAACATACCATATATGGAAAGAGGGGGGGGAGCTGGAAACGGCTGAAAAAAAAACTAACGTCATGTCAAAATTTCCGGTTCCGCCACCCCCTTGACTGTACTCCTCATTGATTGGGCGTGCCAGGATCGTGCAGATATATGTAGGACACAAGTACCTCAGCGTGGGACACCCCTTTCGCACTGGTACGTAATACGTAATCCCCCAAATCCTCGACTTGATCCTCGAGGCACCGGCGGCCTCGATATGGGTGCTCTGCACTCGTCCTCTGGTTTAGTGTTGCCGCGAGTGGATGCGGTCCAAGTTGAGTTGGAAACTCGACGCCAACTCTAACTCGGGAGTTCACACCAGTGCAACTCGGAAGTTCAGGTACAGTTGGGAACCAATGGGAAGCCTTCAATTGTGAAGGTTCCCACACCCTTTCGCCCCGTGTTCTAAGACGGAAAGTCACAGAGTGCCTTGTACTCGAGTATATACGTGCTGTAACCTAGTACTGTACTACCATCAGGCTCATCCATGCTGTGTGTGCCACAAAACCGGAAGTTTATCAGTTTTCCTAAGAGTAACAAACTCATTAATTGCTACCTCTGTCACCGCACTTAATGGAGACGACCATAAAGTTAAGGCGACCTTGCTTGTATACGGTTGGGATAGGAGGTATTTGGCTACGGTCTCTTCTTGGTTCCAGTCGGCTACGGCTTTCTTCTCATCATCCATGGGCTTGTTCGGATCGGCCATGATGGGAAAGACAGAGATACTAGTGAAGTGGTCCCACTTCTAGTTGGCCTCCATCGCTTCCTGGAAGCGGAGACTGAAGATAGCCCAGTTGGAGCCGGTAGGATCAAGACGGGGAACAGAGGTAGGAAGAGGGTCGTTCATAGCAGCAGGGCCCATAACCTCTTACGATAGGGACGCTCGGAGTGACGGGCGCCGCCCAATAATAATAGAGTGGTTAGAATGAGTACGGGAACATGCGTGCAGGCGAAGTCTGTACGAATAGACGAAGCCTCAGTATTTGCGCGTACTAGAAGGGCAAATCACTGAGGCCTACACTATGGAAAGGAAAGGGTTAAATAACTACAGCTACTAGAACTGTACAGTAGGTAAAAAAAATTATGCTCTGTTTCCGCAGGGCAACGGTACAACGACCAGGAGGAGATCCGGGGCATAGGGCCGGGCATCCGAATGACTCAAAGTAATAAATGCGAGGACTTGCGCGGGCTTGTGCGCGGGTTTGCACAACGTCCATGCGGGCACAGAACGGAAGAATCGATAAGGTACTGAGAAATCACATCACTTCAACAAACCCCGTCCTCAAATGAGGAATAGGACTAATACCAATGAATCGTCGATTGAAAGTTGTGCCTTACATAAAGAGTTTGGCCCTGAGATGAAGGGGAGAAGTCTTGGGAGAAGCATACGCATTCCAAGATGCGTACTACTATCCATCACGCAAATTTCAAGGCAAATTTCTGAGTCAACGTTGACTTCAAGCCCGGGCGACTAACGACGGCTACTATAAAGTATGAACACTTTGAACGGCATCGTCATGGTGGTGTCCGGGAGTCCTGGACGGTTACTGTTGTAAGCGTTGCAGAGTCGAGCGGATGCAAACAAGTCGCCAAACAACGCGGCGTCGCGACGCGTCTAGCGCTGGTGGGCCCGGGGCCATCAGCAAAAAAAAAGTTTTTTTTTAAGCGCTTATAAGATATTATATTGGCCAAAAGTCGTACAATTCTGGAAGGAATTATAAGGTCTTATCCAGTCACGTAGTTTGGCAATTCGTTGTAACATGTACAATTGTTATGGTGATTTGTAATCACCGTTGGAAGTTGCGGTCGCTTTCAGGGATTCTAGTTACTCATGACCAGTTGCCGTGTCTTGCAATACTTTCAAGAGTTGTATGTGATTTCGTTGGTTGTCAGTGATCATATGCGTCTTCCTGTGAATCTTGGAGAATTTTGGTTGGTTTTCAGCGGATCACATGTCCCCGTACTTTGTAATCACTCACAATTGATATACTCTGTTCTAAGTACTGGCCCGCTTTCGTAGTGGTTTCATGCGTTGCAAGCACATTCTTTGGTTTACAAGCCCATATGATTCATGTCTGTCTATCCATTATTACGAATCTATTTAATACTTGTCATTCATTTTGGGCACTTGCAAGCTTGGTCGCAAAATAAATTGATTTTGAATTCGAACCAAGTTTCGAACTGGAGAACAGACTGTATTTGGGACAAGACAAGGGACAAGTTTTCAAGAAATTATTACATGACGATACTATATTGACACTAAGCGGTGACTCTGTGAACTCTGTGATAGAATGACATGAGAGTTTTCCCGCTGGCTGTTACAGGTCAAACTTACCATGGTCGTTTTTTGACGTTTGGCGTTCTTTTGTTGGGGCAAACTCCTTCTATTTTGGGGACCCTCATCGTCGGTGCCGTCGTTATCGCCTTCAAATCGACTGGCCTCCCGTTGCAGGGCGACCCGCTTCTGAGATTGATGTTGAGGCAACTCCCCCTGATCGTCATTGTCGCTCTCGTGTTGACTTTCCCCTTGTTGGACGCTCCGCTTCCGAGACTGATGTGCAGGCAGCCCCCCGTGATCGGAGTCTTCCTCGTTCCAGCAATCATCAACTCCCCTACTAAGGGTTCCAGGGTTTGGTGTCGTATTGCGTCGTCGCGGCATACCCATTTCGTTGTCACTGGACCCATCCTCAGGTGGCAACAATGGTGTATCTGCTCGAACTTGTATGGTCAATAGATATCAAGTAATATGGCGGTGTATTCACCCTGCTCCCCAGCAGCGTCCTGATCAGCAGCCAGCTTATCAGAACGACACTTTGCTTCCTGAATCTTCGCTTTGGCCAGTATACCATCAGATGCGCCCCCTTGAGATGAGCCCAATGTTACGAGGCCATTAGGGTGACCGAATACTTGTCTGTGAATGAAATCCAGTGAGAAGACGGTCCACATCGGCGACATTCACTCACTGGTTCCACCAACGGAGGGTCCTGTTTGTCCAATCCTCGGACACCTCGAATACCCGGAGCAGGGTCTCAAAGAACTCTTCGTAGTCAAATAGACCGTCTTTTGCGCTCCAAGTTTGCTGTGAACTCAAAGCAAATCGGGCCTATACCAACGTCATATATAAAACAAATGGATTTCTCATCTTTGACTCACCTGAACCGCCGAATACACAATCATTGGAACCGATACAGTCAGCAACCCGTAAATCCCTGCCACCCCAGGTCGCGTAGGGGATTGCGTTGTCGAAGGACCATGTAAGCCACTCCTCGGACCAAGGAATATTGCGCGGCAACACTGGAAGACATTAATTACTGCTTGCCCAGGTTCAAGTATTACGCACGCAGATGAGGAAATATCCTCGCATGAGTCCTGCGAGGACATCATCGGAATCGTAGTTATCTGGGTCTTCATATAAGAATGCCGGGGAGTAGCTGGCTATCACTTTATATCGTTCGTCGCGTTCTCTTACGCGTTCCCTGATGCTGTGCATGGTTACTTGACTTCGATTAATGAAAATATATGTACTCACCCAGCTGGGTCCCTATCGTACGCCTCGACATACTGTACTGGTATCAGCAGTCGTCCCAATGCGTCGTTGTTGAATCCACGATCCGACTTTGTATCTGAGCTCAAACTAACTTGATCGCTCGTACTTTTGGCGGCAAACCTTCCAGTGAGTTCTTTGAGTCGATGAGCATCGGCTGAGCGCGCCGATCGCATGCCTTCTTTAAGCTGTTGAGTACTATCAGAAGCATATTTGCAGGTGCAAACTGAATTCCTTACCGCCGCCAAAACAAATTCTGAGTCGCCTTGCCTCAGAAACATCTCCAGTCTGGGACAGAAGGCCGTGACCGCCGCGCACCAATCGCTATAGCGATCTTTTGTTTGTTCGTCCCTGTGTTGCTGTGTTAGATACTGGCACTCGTACACGTTATATTCAACTTACAAGTCTATACTTCGGCGGACACTTCCCCATGTCGCCCGTTCTTCGGCGATGGCGACAAGATTCCTAATCGAGACCGAAATATGGTGACATCGCGTGAGATATTGCCCTGCTTGTACGATAGGGCAAGTGTTTTTCTTCTCGCGTCTGCCGGTATGTATCAGTATTAAGTCCATTATAGTAACAATCACTTAACCTTGGCGATTGCCTGTCTGGCGCATCGCAAGACCCGTCTTCGTTCCTGATATCTTCCGTGGGCTCCCTCTGTCTGCTTGGGCTTGGGCTATGGTGGTGGGTTCTAGGAGCGTAGCGGTCTCTATGGCCGTAGCCTGAGCGGATACGTACGTTCAGAGGTGAGGAGGATTGCTCAGTGGAAAACGCTGGCATTGTAGTGGGGGATAATTGAAAACGCGTCTCAGGCTGGTCCATTATGACGAGCCTCTCAAGGGGTCATGTGATGGCGACGGGGCATTTGTTGATGACATTGATCTGCACAGGGACGATCGCGTTCTTGTAGTGTGGTGTTACAGACGGGTCTAGAACGGGTGAGAAATCTAAAGTGATTACCCACACACGTATTACAGTAAACCTGACTTCCCGATGAGGGGACAAGTCCTACGGAGGAACGTTCGACATATCTTCTGAGTCTTCCTATTACGGAAATACCACTTCGGAGTGGCGGAATATTATATTACCATGTTCGGGTACTTCCAACACACTTGGAAACCGTTGTTCACGACCATCTTGTCACCTTTCGTACCAAATCTATGAACCGCGTCACAGAAAGTATAGAGCATGTCATCTTTGGTGAGATTCTGTGCGATTAACTGATGCTACCCAGGCCGTAGATAGGACGCGACTGTACTCTAAGTAGCGGAACACTAAGTAAGGAATTTTCTACGAATGTCGCGTTCGTCCTCCGAACTCTCAGGTTCTGTGGCGCTATCTGGGTCGATAGGCGACGCCATGAGTTCGTCGTATAAGCTCTTCGGCATTGGCGGGAGCTCCACCAGCTCTCCTTGAGTAGCGGGCACGTACTGTGGGCCTGTCGTCTCGAGTCGAGATCCTTCGGGGTCACCCCTTGCTTGACGTTTCACGGGTTCGTCGCATTTGCTCACTCCTCGGGACAGTGGGGTCTCCATCGCAGGGCCACTGGCAGACATCATGGCAGCGGGTCCGTCTGCTGGTTGGTTCTTGGTCGCGTCGCTCCCCCTTGCTTGACGTTTCACGGGTTCGTCTGCTTGGTCCTCAGTCGTGTCGCGCGGACGTTTGGAACGGGTTGCGAGATTGTTACCGTCAACTTGGGGGTCGCACTTGCTCTCTCCTCGGGACAGTGGGGTCTCCATTGCAGGGCCACTGGCAGACATCGTGGCAGCAGGTCCGTCTGCTGGTTGGTTCTCGGTCGCGTCGTGCGAACAAATGGTCCTGGTTGCAAGGTTGACTCTGTCGACTTGTACTTGTGATCCCCACTTGCTATCTCCGCCTCGTGACAGTGTGGTCTCCATTGCAGAAGCACCAGCAGACTCCATGGCTACCGTTTTATTCCCCTCCATGGTACCACTGAAATTGATGACCTGTGACACAACGTAAGTCCCCTGCATCTCGTACACAGAATAGTACTTACGATTCTTCCATTGGCTGGAGGAATAAACAGGAACCCCTGGTGGGCCATCGCCGTATTCAGCGTGAGTTCAAGCGGGGGATTGGAAGAGGCCATGCCAGTGTACAGCTGTAAGAACTTAGGAAAGGCTTAAGTAGACGATCTATTGATCGCGGATCACTTTTGACAGATAGTCGCCGTTGACCAAAGAAGCGAATCTGACGATGTGCAGATCGCCCGAGGTGAGCCTCGATCACAACGCAACATAGTGGGTGCTCCTCCGAGTCATATCCTGCCTGAGAGTACGCTCATCCATATCCCAACTGTCTGACCATGCAACACACATGTATCGACTGCAACAGGGTCTTTCGATCAAGCGTCTCGCTCGACAAACACCATTGCCGTGGACATATGCAGAAGACACGCCAATCGGTTCCATCAGCGACGGCCAGCAACCAGCAAATAGAACTGTGCCCACCAAGAGCTCTCAAGCGAGCACGTTTCCTGTACTCGCACGTAGACGATGATGCCCCTGCTGAGCCAGGACCAGACAACTACAGCTACACCGGACCGAGCAACAGCCCCCCATGCAGGACATCCCCCCCGCCTATACGTTCGGCGCGATCTGGTCACGTTGTCCGTATTCCTCGGCGTCTCGTGGACTATGTGCCCCACGGTGACATGTCTCTGTCCCATGTACCTCCACGTGCACCCACCCCACCTGAGTGCGACGACCGTTCGGTCACGCCGGCCAGGGTCGACACTCCTTCTCCCGATCCTCTTCAACACCAATTCCAAACGCAACGTAACAAGCTCGGAATATTCAGATGCTATACGCGCGCCCCGACATGGCACCCCAAAGACGAAGAAAATTTGCCCATCCCGGGCCTATGTGGCTCACCATCACTGGATGCACCCACTCACACTGTCACCACAGATGCGATACATGAGATCTCATACGACGCGCCTAAACCAACCGATCCATTCGCACCGTTTACCAACTTCAGCTGTGCGGTGTATATGACCGCATACTTCTCCGGGTCGGGAATCAAGTCCACAGAACATGCGAACAAACTGGCAAATGCGTTGCGTGACGATAGATTCCTTTTAGAGGAATTGGCAGGATTCAACGTCGCAAGAGAAAGTGCCCGACTGGACAAGTATCTCAAGGACAAACTGCACCCCTTCCGCACACAAGACGGTTGGATGGAAACTGCCGTCAAGATCCGCCTCCCTGTAGAAGGGAAATCGTTCGTATCAGAAGACGACGCACCAACGCTACTAATACCCCACCTTTTCCACCGTCGTATCATTGATATCGTTGAGACAGTGTGCGCGTCCAAGACAGCAGAGTCATTCCACTTCACGCCGTACACAATGCACTGGTGTCCCGATCCCGACAACCCAGACAAATACGAGCGTGTTTACGCCGATTCATATGTATCGGATGCGATGGTTCAGGCACAGGTCGAAGTAGATAACCTTCCTCGGTTGGAAGGTGATACGAAGGAGCGTGTGGCTCTCTGTATTATGCTGGCTTCTGATTCAGCTTGGCTTACGGACTACGGGACAGCAACAGTATGGCCAATATACATCATGTTTGCGAATCAACCCAAGCAAGAAAGGGCGAAACCAACATGTCACGCAGTACACCACCTGGCATACGTCCCATCGGTACGTAGCTAGAACCCTGCTTGATCTTTAAGGATGACCGTCATAGCCTACAGATTGGTAGCGACTTCGCAAGCCGATATCAAGAGAAGACAGGCCAACCACCGTCGCCCGCAGTTGAGACCCACTGCAAGCGTGAGCTCATGCACGCCGTGTGGAACCATCTTATGGACGAAGGATTCACCGAAGGTTACACCAAAGGGCTTGTGATTCGCTGCACCGATGGAACTGAGCGGAGCTTTTTCCCTCGGATAATAACGTACACTGCAGACTATCCCGAAAAGTGAGTGCAAGAGCAGAGAATCAACTCGTGATGTGGGACTGATTAAGATCAGAATTCTCCTAGCTGCTATCAAGAATATGGGTCTATCACCTTGCCCCCGCTGTCTAATCCTGTTGAAGGAAACAGGAGGTGTTGGTACACGACTAGATACTAGACTGCGCCAGAGACTTCGTATCGACAACGAACGACGGCGCGAAAAGGTTGAGGCCGCACGCAAGCTGATATATCAGAAGGGCTTTGCAATTACAAGTAAGCGCGTACAGGACATCATGGGGAAATATTCCATGGTGCCGACCCGAGTAAGTACCTAGTACTACTAGCTTTTCCAACATGAAAACTACTAACGCGTTCCCAGAACGCATTCTCGGAAATACTTACTGGTGTCGGACATGACTACCACAAGTTATTTGTCGTGGATTTACTGCACGAATTCAAACTCGGCATCTGGCAGTCGGTGCTCATGCACCTGATCTGGATGCTGTACTCATTACCGGGAGGGGGTGCTCTTATAGCAGAACTAGACTCGAGGTATATTTGTGTCACTACGTCTTGGGGAACATGCGCTTAGTTGTATTACAGATTTCACAGCACCCCAACATTTGGATGCGATACCATTCGCAGGCTACCCGGGAGCATCTCTGGGCTCAGTAAACTAGCAGCTCGAGACTATGAAGACATCCTACAAGTTCGTGAACTATCTTATGATGCTGTTAACTGAAACTGAAATACGAGCAGTGTTCAATGCCGGCCTTTGAAGGGCTCTTCCCGGACGAGGACAACAAGACGATAATGGATCTCATATTCCTACTTTCCACTTGGCACGCCTACGCCAAGCTCCGACTACATACAGACTCGACTCTGAAGATGCTAGAGACCGTCGGAACTTCCTTGTGTCAAGCCTTGCGACAGTTCACAAACACCACTTCTGCTCGCTATGCAACCAGAGAGCTCCCGCGAGAAAAAAACGAGCGTGTGGCACGCCAACAGAATCAGCTGAAGCCGCGTGAAACCAAGGCGACCAAGAAGGCGACTCGAAAAGGCACTGATACAGTAAAGCACAAACGTTTCAACATGTCTACGTACAAAATGCACTGTATCCCAGACTATCCTCAAGCAATCTGGCAGTATGGGACCACGGATTCGTACAGCACACAGACAGTATGTTGATTAAATTTATTTTCCGGCCCAATAACTCCTCTGATCTTTGTAGAGTGAGCTCGCGCATCGCCTGTCCAAGATGTGGTACAGGATGTCCAACAAAAATCGCAGGTATATCCAACAGATCGCTGACAGGGAGAGCCGGAACCGATTCTATACTGCTATGTGCGAGGAATTGTCTAAGGGACCGGTCCAATCTGCCTCCGTGTCGGGGAATAAGCCTCAGGACCCAGGACCTCCCCCGATCGCACACCCTCCTCTTCAACATGAAGAAGTGTCGCCGACTGACCCAGGTGAGCGTTACTGGATGCCCAAGACCGACGCATCTACCTGGGACCTCGATGATTGGCTGTATCAACACCGAGGAGATCCTGCACTCCGTGTAAGTCATAGACAGATGTATGACTCGGATTTGGTGGCATGGTGCTGATGTAGATCAACACACAGGAATTTCGTACTCGCCTACTTGATCACCTACGGGCGCGTATCCAAGGTGTTCCATATTCCGGCGATGAGCACGACTTTACAGCTAAGGACCGTGATGAGATCATCATTGAGCGGAATCGCTTGCATGTACATAGGACCATCCGCTTCAAGTCAACAACCTATGACGCCCAGAGGATGGAGGAAACCGCTAACCCCCAATCTCACGCAGATATAATCGTCCTGGCACATGAGGACGACAAAGAAGGGCGGCCAGCATTCCCGTATTGGCACGCTCGGGTTGTGGGAATATATCACTTTATGGTTCGCGAACGCACCGGAACGTCCGAGTCAAGTTCAGGCCTCACTGATGCCAGGCGGATGGACGTCCTACATGTACGATGGCTTGGGTTGGACACCGTCAACGGACGGAGTGGGTGGCGCGCGCAACGGCTACACAGGGTCGGATTTCTGCCTGATACTGACGTACTTGGGCCGGCTTTTGGCTTTTTAGATCCCAGCGAGGTTGTACGGATGGTACATCTGATACCGGACTTCGTTTCAGGCCGAACAAGACATCTACTGTCTGGGCCTTCTATGGCCATTCAAAGCCATCAAGCTCACCCGGATGGAGAGTACGAAGGATACTATGTCGCAATGCAAGTGCTGGTCACTATTGCAGTCGCTGTGTCCTAATTAACATTGCTATAGGTTTTCAGATCGTGATCTATTTATGCGATATCGTGGTGGAGGAGTTGGCCATCTTGGCACGCGCCAATGTGACCATATCCTGCTTGCAGATGAACACATGCCGCTGGGAGTGATACAAGGGGCCGACGATAATCCGGTTGAGACGGCGGAATACCAGGGTAGTGCCGCGAGTCACTCAGATCGGGATAGCGAAGATGGAGATGAGGATGAGGATGTGAGCGACAGAGCGGAAGATTACGAGCCCGAGCTGGTACTAGCAAATTCGAACGACGTAGACATTGTTACAGCAGCTGGATTTGCCGCTCTATAATATGGTGCTAGTTGTAAATCAAATCTACGGCCAAATCTACGGTTTTCAGCTCCTTGTTATATGTGCTTACAATTATCTGTGACGAATTGTAGGCCTGCTAGAACGACGACAATATTGTAAGCGATTTACAACAGCCATTAGAATTATCGACAGATCATAAGCGCTTACACTAGAGCCATCAGAATTATGTGGAAATTATAAGTGCTTACAAAGTAACTGCGTTCGACCTCGAAAATTAGAAGCGCTTGTTTCCTACCAGAATAATCTATTGGAGTTGCAGGCAGTTGCCATTTCGTTGTAATAATACCAGAGGCTTAAATGCCACTATAATCCGCTTAAGTAATTTTCGTTTTGATAAGCCAATAAAATTTTTCAAAGTTTTTGCTGATGCGCTGTCTCGGAACCAATACAGGACCCAGGAGCATGCCCGTGTCGAGACAGCAAATTATCATTCGAGTATGGAGTCTGAGAACTATTTCGTCTCTACCATGCACTGTTTCTCCCTTTAGGTTTTCCGCAAATATAGCCACTCACTTGGGCCTGATGAACTTGAATATCTCGAAGAGGTCCTTAAGAGGCATGACATCTCAGACGAAGACGTGGAAATGTCGATAGAGCTGATTGCTAAGGAGTACAACAAGCAAGATGGTTTGTACTTCTGATATCCTTTTGGCGCGAACACTCATTGTATTCCCAAGATGCTAGTATGAAGGTCTCTCTTCAGATCCTAAATAGGGTCTACCAGAACTTGCAGACCTCGGGAGATCAACGGAGCCGGAAAGAGGACGCGTATCTGGATCCTGAGGATCACCTGCACTTTGTCAATGCCCACGACATGCCACTATGGCACTGGTCTCCCGAACGAGGAAGCTTCGAGAAGTGAGAGTCACTCGACGGAGTAAATTGCACGCTACTAGAGCTCTCATGCCTCTATCCCGTAGGACATCGCACCAACCATCCGTGATGGGTACGGCCGAATCCCGAATACTAGCCATACGGGATCGCTTGAACATCATCAAGCAGACCATTATGAGAAATGAGCACTTTGCACCCTCCACGATCCCGAGTCGTCACAGGGAACACCTTTTGACGGCAAGTTGCTATCGTTTTCTTTTGTGTCCTGCCAACACTTCATCTGATCTAAGCCGATGTTCGTAGTTGAAATCGACGAAGCAGCTTTTAGGCCGGGCGGGCGAGCGGTTTTTACTCTTCGGCATGCTCGTACATTCTAAAGAGGGGAAGCTTTGCCTCGAGGACCTCGACGGCGTCGTTGAACTGGATTTCTCGCAGCTCGTGGGGGTTTTATTAAGTTTCACTCTAAAAAGTTGACCGTTTACGCGACAACAGGACCAACCCAGCGAAGGACTTTTTACCGAGGGATCATTTGCGCTCGTGGAGGGCGACTACACAGATAACGCTACATTGAGCGTCATTGCCATTGGGCACCCTCCCTGTGAAAGCAGAGAGACGGCGCGGTAAGAGAACAGCCTTTTCTTCTCGGGTGTGGCTGAGAAGCTTCGACTATAGCTCAGTGTTTGGCCACATCGACTTTCTTGGCAAGGGGGCTACAACGCCTCTTGAGGACGTAAGCGCTCAGGTTTTGGGGACCACCCTTCACTCATGGACACGGTGGTGACAACCCAGACTCAATATGCGGCTCGCGTCGAACGGGATTTTTCGAGCATGAATTTCTTTGTCTTCTCGGACGTCTGGCTAGACCACCCGGACACGTTGAGAGGTCTACAAAAGATCTTCGACAACTGCATAGAGAACAATTTCATCCCAAAGGTGATCGTGTTCTGCGGCAACTTTTCTAGCTCTGGAATTGCGCAGGGGAACAGCAGGGATGTCCAAAAATACCAAGGCTAGCCCGTCCGCCCCTCCTGTACATGCACCTGCTTACCCCCGCCTCCCTCAGAGGGCTTTGACTCACTGGCCGACCTGATCGCCTCCTATACACTCATAACGCGGCGCACGCATTTCGTCTTTGTGCCCGGTCCCTTAGACCTGGCAGTCAATTCCATCCTTCCACGGAAGCCCCTGCTCTCGTCGTTCACAGGCCGCCTGCAGTCGAAAATCCCAAAGCTTCATCTGGCGAGCAACCCATGCCGTCTCAAGTTCTTCGGGCAGGAGATCGTCGTCTTCCGTGACGACATCATGTCCCGCATGCTCCGCAACCTCGTCGGCGTGAAACCGGACGCGCGGAACGAGGATCTGAAGCGATATGTAAAGGCCTCTTTCACCCTCCTCTGCGCGCAACTGATCGCCCTTCTCCTGGAAAGCTTGTCCAATCGATCCTCGACCAGAGTCACCTCGCACCGTTCACGACGCACATCCAGCCTATCCTGCCCGAGTGCGACCACACTATGCGCCTCTATCCCCTGCCTACGTGTGTGCGTATTGCTCCACGCCTCCCTTCTCTTTTTATTTCCTTCCTGATTCGACCGGCGCGTAGGTCGTCCTCGCGGACAAGTACGACAGCTACCGGATGACGTATGAGGGCTGCCACGTCTTCAACCCCGGGCGGTTCACTGGCCGCTCGCTGGGATTCTCAACGTATACGCCCGCCATCCGAGAGTCGGAAGCTTGGTACGTTCTCTTTGTTCCTCACGTTACGTTGCTGAGATCGCGTTCTTGTACCAGCGTCGTGGACTTGGAAGGTGAAAATTAAGGGCCATACGTTATCACTTTCGATTTTTATAACGTAGATAGCGTTTATCCCGTCGCGCACGTTGTATTTCAATCAGTAGCCTGAATTGCTCTACGTATGAAGTGCCGTGAGGAAGGGGGGGGGAGGGTAGTTAATCAAAGTGGCCAGTCTTTGCGAGCTTCAAAATCAAAATCAAAAGAGAAAAAATACACTGGTGAAATCGTACTACACGTACTGTCCTCGACCTCGACGACAACGGTCAGTAGTGACGTCTAAGAAAGTCCAGGTGCCGGTAAACCCAGTATGAAAGTTTCGTGTCGACAACAATAACGGTACAGATTGGCATGCGAGCGCACGCACAGGCAGCGGCCTACAAGAGATAAAACGGCGATGGGGGTCACCACAAGAGGATCACAGAAGGTAGCAGCATAGGAGGGTATTGTATCGGGGGACACACAGGAAGGGGACGGGGGTACCGGAGACGAGATGTGAGAAAGCAAGAGATAATAAAAAAAACATCGATCATCACACCAGCCATCCCAGCGACGCACTGGGCGTAGGCGCGGGTCGACGTCTAGCGCTACCACATCCGCGTCCAGCGCTCAGTGCCCTGCGTACTCGGGCTCTCGTACATCAGCGCGCGCTGCGCGAAACCTACCGGGCTCTCATGCAGACCGCGGCTGGGCGTGCCTTGCGCGCCGAGACGCGCCAGCTCCTCGTCCAGAAGCGTGCTGGGGTCGTGCGGGTCAAACAGCCCCCGCAGTGGCGACTCGTTCGTCACACCCATGAACATAAGTTTTCGCGGCGTCACTGGCGTAAAAGGCGTAAATTGAGAAGAAGTCCGCCGGCGGGAGGGCGTACGGAGGAGGTTCTCCGTGTCCTCGGCTGGCTGGTTGTCGTCCTTGGGTGGGTTGCCGTCGGCGTGAGGAAGCGTCACTGTCGGCGGGGGGTTTAGGTGGGATTTGTAGTGAGCGAGGCTTGGCGAAGGACTCATGTGCACACCTAGGTGCGACAGTGGAGTTCTGGCAACGGACAAATGAGGCCCTGACGTCTTCCGAGGGGGCGTACAAGGGCGACCCGGTGGCGTGGCATGTGGTTTGACTGAGGTTGGGAATACATTTCTTGGCGGAGGTGTTGACGGTTTCGGATTTCTTGGGCGCACAGTCTGACGGGTTAGGGTGGGCGATTCCGGCGCAGGGGGGAGGGCAGGTTTCTACATTTTACAAATGAGATTAATTGTATGTGTATTGAATTGATGTAGCTTACCTTGTACGAGTCTTTCTCCGTTGCCTTTTCTTTACCTTTCTTTGATTTACCTTTTGACTTGCTAGCTGCCTCGTTTCCTCCTGCAGTAGGCTTTGAATTCAGCAAGGTCACGCCTGGAGCCAACGCATCAAGAGGTGCCTCTTCCGGGGCAACCAAGAAAGCGCTGATATCGAATTTAGGTGACGCCGATGTCGATGCTCGGCAAGTCTCCGTAGCTTGAGCAGCGGCATCCTGGTCGTCGGTTTCTTCCGGCGGGCTAGAAGAGCTGTTATTTGGAGTAAGCTCCGGAATAGACACAGATGAGGACGACGTTGGTGGTAATGATGGCGAGGGAGACTCTTCTGGCTCCGTCTTGATTTCAGACAAGGCAGATAAAGAGGGGGAATGGTGAGGAACTGGGGGTGTGGGAGCCGGAGGCTCAGCGGTCATGGGGTTGTATACCGAGCCCGGAGGCAAAACGGGGAATATGACGCCTGCGGGAACCGCATGAAGGTGAGGCATGACGTAGGGTGTATAATACGGTTGGTGATGTGTGCCCGGGCGAGGACCAGGAAACAGAGGCGGTCCGGGGTACGCCACGGCCGGAAGAGAAGACATCGGGATGCCCATCTGTGGATGTAAAGCTGGAACCATTTGTTCTTGAGATGCCTCAGTTTTCATCTTCTTCCGTCTGGGTTTTCGTGTAGGTGTATCCTCCGCTGGACGCTTGCGGTTTGAATGGCGCGCTTTCTCCTTCTGCTCTTGCATATCCGCACAGAACTCCTTGCGAAAACCACCGCCAAGGAAACAGTCAAGGTCCTGGTCGAAAATTGCCCAGAGTGTACGGCCGGCAGCGCGATCGCGTTGCACTTTGCGGAATACAATAGTCGTGCTAAGTACGTGTCGGATGGAGTTCATCCATGTCTGCTCGTTGCGCTTGAAGTGGGGATAAACAATGGTAATGAAGTCATAGATTTCTTGCAATGTCAGCCGGTGTTCTGGAGAGGCAAGAATAGCCTGGCCGATGAGGGCGGCATAGGGAAGATCAGGCTTGGTTTGAGAGTACGGGCCCGATGGTAACTTGAACGGTAGGTCATCGTACTCTTCCTCGGTTGGCTCTGGACCCATAGGCCCAGGAGAGGAGACAATATTGACGATAGGGCGAATAGGACTTGACGACGGAGTAGAGATACCCGGAGATGACGGAGGGAGGGGGGCAGATTTATAATAGCTACGACGTGGAGTAACCGGCGGTTGTGAGGACGTAGTCTGGATGGCAAGGTGAGGACACTCTAGAGCAGACAGACTGATAGAGGTACCTTCTGAGTGCCCTCAACGAGAGAGTTACTCTCGCTTGGTATGGAGGAGGCCATGCTACTCCGACGAGATCGGGACGGGGAGGGAGACTCGGCACGAGGCACAAACGAACCCTTTGAGAAGGACATCAGCAAGCGCCAGATAATATCGAGCTATACCAACACTACGACGGTGCCTGGGGGTGATTGTCTGATAAAGCACGGTATCCCTGTAATAGCGGCCTGCTCGACTGGGCGTAGAGTGTGGCAGTGAATCCTGTGCAGACGATGTGAGAAGGGTTAGACGACGGTGAGAACCTCCCAGGTGGAGCACCCACCTGAGAGGGGCCAAAGTTTGAATCGTCTGTTGTTTTGACGCGTCCAGAGTCGCTTGTGTGGGAATGGCCTGAGGGACGTAACGCGGAATGTGTCGGGGAATGAGGCGGTGCGGGGCTCGTGTCGCGTCCCCGCCTGCTACGCCGCTCTCTCCTGCTGCGTCTGTTCTGACGTTCGATTATCTCGTCCATGCTCTCGAAACGACGAAGCGAGGATGAGGGCTCGATCGGTTCTGTTTTAATGGGAGTGGCTGGTGGGAAGGGAGGCGCGTCAGCCGCTGATACGGAGCGCGATTTGGGGTGAACTGTCTGCGGGAGTAGAGTAGGACTTGTTGCGCTGTCTGCGTCTG
Source organism: Lactarius deliciosus (assembly GCA_021525775.1). NCBI lineage: Eukaryota > Fungi > Basidiomycota > Agaricomycetes > Russulales > Russulaceae > Lactarius > Lactarius deliciosus. The sequence goes on from JAKELK010000008.1 coordinate 525,397, forward strand.
ACTCTGCTGTTGAGAATGCACGAAAAGAATTGGCGTGTTCGGTGGTGAGGAACTGGCGCATCTGATCGCTGTGACGCGTTAGGTCGTCGCGTGTCATTCCCAGGTTTTGAAGGAGTTGAGATATAGGCGATACGGGAAGATTTGTAGGGATGGGACCCGCATCCATCTCCCTCTGTCAGCGGGAAAGTGGGAGAGGCGGACAAGAAGGGGTGGGTGTCACTGGATGGATGGTGGCTGCCCCTGCTCCGAGTCGCGGTCGGACGGGTCATTAAATGATACCGTTATCCTTTCCAATTATGGACAACCTGGCTCTAAATCCGGCTTACTACCATATTTAAAAAGAAACTAGAAATTGGCCACTATTCTGACCCAATTCCATTCGTCGGCCCAATTATTGAACTCCGGCCCGCGCTGCCCAATCGCACCTCCGTCGTTCCTAACTCTCCTGGTGTGTATGCAGCCTCATCTCCAACAGTAAATATGTCCCCATCTATCTCGGGGAATGTCAACGTTGGAAGCCGCACCAGCTCCGGGGGTGTCCTTGTCAAGTATAAACGGTGGAGCGCGTCTTCCGCAGCCTGTAGGTAAACGTGACGTCGTAAGTCAGTGAAGCACCCCTGGTCGAGAGAGAGACCATACTCGGTATTCAGCCATCTTTAACGAACTTCCGAAGCCTTCCCCGAGCTGCTCAATGCCCGAATAGACGCCAACAACAAAGACAGGTGAGTTGGACAATCGACCGGTCTCTTTTAGTAATCTGAAGGAGACCAATCAACATCTCGGTCCTAAAAGACGGTCCCTGTAACACATACCTCGAAACGGGCTTTTCACGACCAAACTTGGTAACCGTTTCTGTTAAGGCTACCTTCGGGTCGCGGAATTTTAGCATCTTACGTAGGTCGACCTCTCGACCTAGGAAGAACTGGTGTGCGAATTTCCGTGCAGAGGAAAATGAGCTCCGTTGATATATGAGGGCAACGAGAGAGCGCGGTATTGACGACAACGCATCGTGGTGAAGCACTGGGGGTTTCAGTGGTGTCGGCGGCTTGAAAAAAAGTATGTGTTTGAAGGACGTAAAATAATATAAGGGCAGACTCGACGTACCGTCCTATGCCAACGGAGCAACGGCGCGGCGCCAACCTCCTTTGCAACATTGGCGCAGGTGTTAGGCCCGACATACGCGCTCACAGCTGCCTTGACAACGCGCGTTGGCAGGTGAGGGTATGAAGCAGCGACGAACTCTGACGCGAAGAGGCCGAGCAAGGCATTACCGAGAGTTGATAAATTGCCATTCGCTGGAGGAGGCTTCTGATTGGGGTGGCGTTGCGCGAAAAAAGGAAGAACGGAGGGATGTGTACAGGCATGCTCCAGCTCAGGAACCTGCAGTAGCGACCCAAGTCCGATGCGATGGCTCAACGCTGAAAGGGCGGAGGGAGGTGGAGGTTGCAATGCTGCCCACGTCTCCGGAGAGAAAGTGGACGAGCTGGTAGCGAGTGCCCCTTCTGGTGGGAAGCTTCTCAAAGAGGAGAGTGGGACAGACGGTAATTTTGTAGCAATCGACAGAAAACGCCGTTGAGCATGGCCCATCGCGTGCGTAGGTCAGTGGGGTAGGTTGCCAATGGCTTCGCAGACGCGCAGAGCAATGAGCGACCCGTTGCTTAGGTAAGACACGCGAAAAATTGAAATACTGCAATTGCTTGCTTGCTTGCAATTTATTTTTTATGTCCAGTTGAACAACTTGAAATGCAACTATTCTAGTAATTGTGTATGCTTGAAAGTAAGGACCTGCCTTGCATGCGCACGGTTTGAAAGTTCACAGTGTGACAAATTGCTTTGTTTTGGTTCGTCCACGTGACACGTGGTAACAAGCGAAGCGTGTCTTGTCAACTGCAAACCAAACCTCTTCTACCACCGCAACTACCACTACATCCGCACTGTTACCTTTGACCATGGCTGAATCCTCAGCCAGGCTTCGGCACAGAAGACCGTCAGCTCAGCGTGACCCTTCCACCACTCTTGTCGATGATGATGATGATGATCAACCCACCCAAGACCCTGTGAGCCCTGCTACCTCCCTACATTCCCTCATCTTGGTCGAACTCATCCCATATTCTAGGATTCTCGTACCCAACTCGAATTACTCTTAGAGTCCGATGAAGCGAGCATGGCGATTGTTGGTGTTCTCACCATACTTGCATTTGCACTACGCTTCTACAAAATCAACCATCCTGATCAAGTGGTGTTCGTGCGGCTTGTATTCTTTCACTCGTGTTTGGTCTTACAGCATTGGGATCTAGGTTTGACGAAGTTCATTTTGGAAAATTTGCGGCCCACTACATCTCACGAGAATACTATTTCGACGTGCACCCACCCTTTGCAAAACTCCTCTTTGGCCTCGCTGGTTGGTTTGCTGGATTCGATGGCCACTTCAACTTCGAGAGCATCGGCGACAATTACACGGATAATCGTGTTCCATACGTGGGCATGCGTGCTTTGCCCGCGATTCTTGGTAGTTTCACCATTCCAATCGTCTATGGGATCATGAAGGAGAGTGGTTATGGAACCATTATCTCTGCTTTCTCTGCATCTATCATCCTTTTCGGTACGTGCAGTCAACTTGAGGCGGTCGAATTCTCAATTGCTTACCATTTGCACTTTGTGTAGACAATGCACACGTAGCGCAGTCTCGCCTCATATTATTGGACGCCACCCTGATTTTTTTCCTCTCCCTCACTATGTATTCCTACATTCGCTTCCGGAAGCTGCGATATGTGTACGTCCAAAGACCTCTAATTTGAGAAGGCCGCGGCTGAACCCCCCCATAGAGCATTCACTCCTGAGTGGTGGGGCTGGTTAATCGCAACTGGTGTCTTCATGGCGTGTGCTTGGGGTTCCAAAGTGAATGGTATACTTACAGTCATCGCTATTGGCGTTGCCGTTCTTGTCGATTTGTGGGACCTCTTGGATATCCGTAAAAGCCCATCAATGGTTCGTGTACTTTCACACACCCCGAACGTCAAATGACATTATCCCAGGAGCCCTTTTGGCGCCATTTCGTCGCTCGCGCGATTGGGCTGATTGCTGTACCCCTTATTGTTTATCTCTCGTTTTTCTGGGTCCACTTCGCCATTCTTACCCACTCGGGCACGGGTGACACTTTCATGAGCCCTCAGTTCCAGGAGAGTTTGGCAGGAAACGAGCTTTTGATGAATAGCATTGGTAAACTTACTTTCCTGATAGACCATCATATTTTAATGTCATCTCAGAGCTCAGGTATCACGACACCATTACCTTAAAACACAAAGACACGAAGGTTTTCCTGCACTCTCACCCCGAACGTTACCCATTGCGCTATGATGACGGCCGTATAAGTAGCCAAGGTAGGCATACATTACGATTACACTATTTTGTGAGTTTGATGGCTTTGTAGGTCAACAAGTTACTGGTTATGGTCACGCCGACGAGAACAACTGGTGGCAGGTTATTCCGACTAAAGCACTTCCTGAAACTGGCCGTGGTCGCATCGTGCGCCACGGGGATGTTATCCAACTCCTGCACGTGACAACACAGACCTACCTCCTTACCCATGACGTTGCTTCACCACTTATGCCGACCAACCAAGAATTTACAACGTGGTCGAGGGATGACCTTTCGCGTTATAACGACACACTTTTCCACCTTAGTCTCAATGGTGCACACGAAGGCGAGCCCGTCAGGAGCAAGAGCGGTTACCTTCGACTTGTTCATTTACCGACGAAGGTGTCACTCTGGACGCACCGTGAGCAGCTCCCCGACTGGGCATTCCGCCAGCAAGAAATCAATGGAGATAAGAATCCCCTGGATCGAAGTGCGATTTGGTATGTTGACGATATCATTTCTGGTGAAGGTATGCCTGTGTTCCGTTATGTCTTCTACTTTGTTCCCTTTCTCATCGCAATGGCAGAGGGTGAGGACGTGTCAGCCAGAACTAGCGCGCAACATGCGAAAACTCCAAAATCACTCGGTTTCTTTAGGAAATTCTTTGAGTTACAACTTCTTATGTTGCAGCACAATGCGGGCCTAACCGCGTCACACCCTTACGCAAGTGCCCCGATCAACTGGCCATTCCTGCTGAGCGGCATCAGCTTCTGGACTCAATCAGAGGGTCAGAAACAGATTTATCTGATCGGCAATATCATCGGATGGTGGACCTGTGCCCTTGCCTTGTCACTATACGTAGGCATTATTGGAGCAGATTTGATCGCAAAAAGGCGAGGTGTTGAACCCATTCCACTTGGTAAGTGATTCTTTGATGAGACAGAACCCTCTGTCTCACTGAGACGATTGGCAGCTGTTCGCAACCGCTTGTGGAACTCGGCGGGCTTTTTTATCGTCGTGTGGTTTATCCATTATTTCCCATTCTTCCTTATGAGTCGGCAGCTGTTCATTCATCACTATCTCCCCTCTCATCTTGCCTCTGCACTCGTTGCTGGTGCCGTACTCCACTTCCTCCTCTCTGAAACCATCCAGTACCCCATATCAATTCGGGGGCACTCTACCCGGCCACGCAAGCCGCAATGGGCTGAGCTCGGTGCTCGCGGCCCTGCTATTGTTGCACTCTTCTTCCTAGTATTATTTGGCGCGTTCGTTTACATCGCTCCGTTAACTTACGGCACACCGGGGTACGTCCCTTTTAAGTCGATCAATTGCAAGATGCTGACGTACCATAGATTGGATGGTGATGCAGTCAATTCCAAACGGCTCTTATCGTCTTGGACGCTACACTTTGCCGGAAAAGCATACGAGCAAGCTTGATCGTGATCGCAGGAAATAAGTTGATGGACGTGGAGCTGGGCTCGGGTATTACAGTAGAGGACTCTTGTCAACCTATTCATATTGCGCCTACTGGGCTTGTCCATGCAATCTTCTTTCTTTTTGTTTGCTTTATTATCACAATAATATTGTAAATATGCACTTTGCGCGCCCACGTCAACGCGTCGATTGAGTGACTGAGGCTGGGTGACATTCAGTTTCCTATTCGCCTCCGCTGTCTTTCCGAGCCCCAATTGATAACTCACGGTAGTCGTCGGACCTGCGTCGATACTCATCAACGACTATGTTCAACGCACCACGCCCGACGCAGGCGTACGGAGTCTCGTCCACCACTAGTTTCGGTGGCAGCTTCGTTGACGAGAATCCGCTGGCTGCTTCAACCTACGATGGTCTTGATCCTTGGAGCACCGCCCCGACACCCTCCCCGCCTCCAGTCCCTTCCATCTTTACCAACGCTATCGGTACGCATCCCCGCGTAAAGCTTCGATATCCATCTGATTAAGCCCGCGCGACACCCCGTTCGTGTGTGCTCCACATAGCGGAGGCCACCGTGCCGGCGATATATCAACAATCGTTCAGCACGGTCGACCCTAACAACACCGGCGAAACCTCCGTCAACTCTCTCTCGCGCGTATTATCGACGTCCTCGCTCCCTGCTGCGACGGTAGATAAGGTAACTTCGTGCTCTCTCCGTGCCCGAACGAGAGCACTGACAGCCCGCCCGCCAGATCGTCAACCTTGTGAGCACACGCCCACGCGTATCGAAGCTCGAGTTCTTCGTCGCGCTAGCACTGGTTGCGCTTGCGCAGGCAGGCAGAGGTGCGTCATCGACTTTTGCAAACGCTGCAGACGAACCCATCTCCCCCCAGACGTCAGCGTGGAGCAAGTCGCGCAGCTCGCACAGCAGAACACGCTCCCTGAGCCCACGCTCGATATCGGCCTGCTCAGCTATGGCACCACCCCGTCGTCGACCCTAGGCCTAGGCAATCCGAGCGGCGGCAGTGGCTCCACAACATTGCGGAACTCGCCTGCCGTCGCCCCTCCCACGGACGATCCGTGGACGACGGGTCGCCTGGGCGCTGGTACCTCCATCCAACAACCCTTCGGGGGCCTCAACGGGGCTCCCCCATCTAGCGTCGCGGGCTCCGGACTGCCTTCTGGTTGGTGGAAGAGGCAGGAGAAAGTGTCGATTCAGTTCGGGGGGCAGCAGGGGTTCGTGCTCAACCGATACATGGTTTACGCCATCACGACGGAGGTTCGTCACATTCCTCGGCGTTCACAACTTCTCTGAACGAACGTTTGGACATCAGCGCAGTGGCACCGTGCAGCGACGGTATTCGGAATTCGCGTTCCTGTGGGACTGCTTGGTCCGCCGGTATCCATTCCGCCTATTGCCGCAACTGCCTCCCAAGCGCATTGGGCGTAAGTGAAAACTCTTTTTAGATTTTGGGATGCTGGGTGAGACCTTATCGTTATTTTCTCAGCCGACGAGTCGTTCCTGGAGCAAAGGAGGTATGTATTTTTTCGCAAGGCGTCTGCCAGTGTACGCAGGATGCTGACAACGGCAACAGGAAGGGTTTGGAGAGATTTCTTCGAGTCGTGATGTGGGTCAACTGCCGAGACTAACGTAGACCACGCATTGACAACCTACCGAAAGGAATCACCCCGTGATCAAGGAAGACGCTTTGCTGGGTTCTTTCCTTGCAGAGCCTTCATTTGAGCAGTGGAGAAGGCATTCATCGATCTCTCTAGAGGAAGAGTCCGCCAGCAAGCGCATTGATCGTGTAGAAGAGATGACAATTCCCAGTGATCTAGAAGACAAGCTCGGGTATATTTTTTCTTCATTTGTATGTTGAACTCTTTCCCGACTGAGCTCCTGTCAGGCATGTCCGACAGAAGATTGCCCCCCTCATCGAAGCCTGGCAGAAAATATGTGTATTGGGAGAACGCCTCATCCGAAAACGTGAGGCTGCAGCGGTACGAAGCACCAGCACTCGGCCGTCTCTGATGCCTCATTTGCGCCTGCCATCTGCCCTTCGCATATTCTCCCCTCACTCGCCCTCCAATGACCCGGACTCCACATGGACGCCACCGATCTTACCCGCCTTTTCTTCCCTCCACGGGAACCCTGCCCTGTCTCTTTCGTTGCCTTCGACCGCACAGGCTGACCTCTCGCGCCTGACGAACACGCTCAAGACGCTCGTCGAAGTCAACGGGCAATGTTGGAAGGGCGATGACTGCGACTTGTCGCAAGGCGTCAAGCAGGGAGTCGTCGCGCTGTCCGCACACACCCAACGTCATACGGACTTGCTGGAGCTACGGGTGCGTCAACCCCCGTTCCACATTGTAAAACTTCTTCTTTTGCCTGACCCGGGGGTTCTAGACTGGTGTACTCTTGCAGAACACGCTGGAAGAATTGAAAGTTCGTCGACCCTCTTCCGCGCTTCCTTTGCTTTACCGGCTTGGGTGTTGCGCCTTACTGACCCCCAACGAAACCGCCAGAGCCAACGTGATCTGTACATCGCCATGCGCGACCTGTTCGTCCGGCACGAGCGGCTCTCCGTCGACCAGGTCGAGCGTCTGAAGAAACGAGTCGACGCGAACGCACTCAAGCTCGAGAGCATCAAGGCGGTCGGCAAGGATGGCTGGGAGGAAGAGGCCGACAAGATCGCGGGGGGCATCGAAAAGGACAAGGCGACGATCTCGGCGCAGCTCAATCGGCGGGTGTTCATTCGCGCATGGTACGCGCCGAAAAAACGCGAAAAGAAAAACAAAGCTGACATTTTTTTGGTTGGTTGGGCTAGCATGTGGCACGAGCTGCGCGTGGTGTTGCACAACAGAGAAAACACGCTTCTCACCCAAGTCGTGCAGTCGTTCGCCCGTGAGGAGCAGGAGTTTGCGGATGCAGTGGCGGCAAATTGGGCGTCCTTGGCGCAAGCAGTGGAGGGTATGCCTTTTGAATGAACGTCGAATCACCAAGGATGGCGGTCACTTTACGATCTACTTTCATGATGTACGATCTCGAACTTTCTTGCAATTACAAGACGAGACAAGTGGTCTGCGCGACCACTAAACGTCTCACTTTCTAGTTCATTACCGACCGGGCGGAAAATGGGAGCAGTCTCTGTTCAGCCCTAGCATGAGATTCGCTCTAGTAGGTTTATAATACCAAATAGTCCAAAATAGACGACCAAAAGTCGGAAAATAGCTTAATAGATCCCAGGAATGAATTTCCATCTCACAATCTCGCAATAGCGTTCCCAGTCTTTGCCATACTTGAGTGCGCACCTAGAGACGAATCGATTAAATGTAGTTACGTTGGCAAAAAAAACAAACGTACCTCTCGAAATCGCGCGTCGTACGGTGGATGAGCACGGTGATGAAGAAAACACTGTAGAAATAAGGGATCGGAGACGCAGTGCCGACGACAAGGCCCCAAGTGAAGCTCATGGTCCAGTCGGCTACATAGTTCTGTATTTTTCAGGTTAGTCGCATAAAAACATTTTGTGTTCGGGATACGTACGGGTTTACGAGAGAATTGCCACCAGCCGTTAGTAAGAAGTCGGTTGCTAAAAGAGCGTTCTTAGACCGGAAGTATTTGACATGAATAAATTCGGTACCCATGCGCAGTTTGAATGTATGTAGGGTTTTTGACTGTGCCCCAAGGTAACTGAGGGAATGTCCAACGGTAGCTATAAATCCCCTGGGTTTGCATCTTGAAGCGACTTTTTTGTGACATGGAGGTGTCCCAGCTGGAGTTTGCCATGTCAGATTTCCTGCGGAAGTGGGATGCGTTTATTGACTTACATGTAATATGCTGTGAGTAAAGTAGGTGAATAGCGCGATGTACGACCGAGTCGAGAATTGATACTTTTCTGGCTCATGAGAGGCCATGTAGACAACCGAATAAACGTAGGTCTGTCGCGACATGAACAACGAAACGGCACTGGATCGGATGACTTGATCGACTCACAAAAGGGACACCCGCAAAATTCCAAAAGATGACCATGAAACCCCACTTCTCGTGGAACATATCCCAAGTCTGCGGGATACACTCTTCGCCTTTGCAACTGCAACTCAAAGTAGGCACTAGAAGGTAGCTCATGCAAATTAGGACTCACCATGCATTTAAGTAGAGCCACGTCGCGAGACACATAAAAGCCATGTTCTGGGACAATTGATCAGTACAAGCCATCCAGAATGATGAGGAACGCTACACACAGGAGTAACAGCACCATATTGTTCGTACTGTTTGCAGGCACCCGAGACCGCTAAGAAAAACACAATTACCCAAGGAATGCGGACTTCCGCCCACATCTTGAGATCAACTGGACCAATACGAGGGTTGAGTGCGGCGCCCATGAATACGTCGTATATGAAGTTGCCCGACATGCGCATTTGTTCGCCACGCGCGACAGCCCAAAAGTAAGTTCCAAAGGACACGGCGAAGCCCCAGATCATGGCGACAGACATGATGTGGCCATAGTTGTCGATGATCTCGGTAGAGGCGGAAGATGTGGTAATAGTGCAGGACTGCAGCGGTGGCGAGGGTGAAGTAGACCGAGAAAAGAGCATTGCACTTGTACATGAGGGTTTTATAGCCGAGAGATGGGACAGGCAAGCCCTCTTGCATATAGCCAGGCATAACCCAAGCAAGGAAGAGTTCGTAGAAAATGAGGCCGGAATACACCTTCCACGCATATAGGTTAGGGACTAGCATCCTGCATGTATAAGCTGAGTACGTCTTCCATTGAAGAGGGGAAGAGGAGAGAACTGACGTCGCGAACGTGTGCCCACATTTGGTTCAAGAAAGGCTTGATTCCCCCAATGGAAGTCGGAAAGACGAGCCGACCGTCGTAGAACCACAGACATATCCACTAGGTAGTACATGAGCATCGGGAATCCGACCATCATCGCAGTCACGCCCCATGGACCGCCAAATTCCCATCTTGAGAGCAGGCCCAATTAGTGCAAAAGCAAAAATGGGGAATGGAAAACTTGCCTCGTATGGGAGTCGAGGAGCTTATCAGTCTTGCGACCTTCATCGGTGACAGTGACCTCAGTTGAGCTACCGGGAGTTCTTTGACGCAGCTGGGAAGGGTCTGTTGCTGTCGTGGTACCAGACATAACTTAGTCGAACCATCCTTAGTTCACTCTTTCATTTAAAAATACCCCCGTCACGTGCTCTGCCCAGGGCAACCTTACTGCCGCGCCGCGTGACCGCGACTGAGCAGTTCGCATTCGCATGTCTCGAGCGGCCAAGGCCACGCTGGTCGCCTCAATCATTGTATCCTCACTCACCGTGTGGGGTGTTCATTACATTCAACACCAGGAGCATGAAGTGCGTATCTTTCACACGTCTATGGGCATTATTGATTGTTGCATCCTAGACAATGTACCAGGGCGTCCTGAAGGATGACGAGAGACGGAAACGCAAAATGAAAGAAAGGGAAGATGAACTTCTGAGATCACAGCAAAGGCGGGAAATATACGAGAGAGTTCAACACGTGGAAGCAGATGCACGGGGCTCGTAGCACGGGCTTGTAGTAAACTGTACGCCAAACGAAACCGAACCGAGTAGCTATTGCTTACCTTGACTGCAACAGGAAGATGTACCCGTTTTCACTTTGTGCAACGGATGCACAGTTCCGGGTGTCTCCACCGTTACCCCACACAATAAATTTTTAAAAAACCTCCAAAAATCTAAAACATATTACAGAAGCCCTACAGCTACTCTACCCGCACCTGTACCCGCGTGAATCCCATACCCAGGCTCACAGTTGTTCCGCCGCGAGGTCCTTTCCCTTGCTCTCCACTTTGCAGCACTCTTGGCCTTGAGCTGATACTCTCCAATCTCGGTAACCGACTCAGCTGTGAGGGTGAGGCTGACCCTGCTCTTGGCCTCTTGCACGTGCGTGTGCCCGATGTGGTGGTGCTCGATGAGGGTGGTAGCCGCTGTGTGACAGTGGCAATGGCAAAAGTTAGAATGACGCACGTGCGCCTGTGATGTGAGCAGACTCGGAGTCTGGCTAGGTCCTGTAACACCTGTCTTGGCAATATGATAGGCAGACACGCATGCACGTGAACGCAATACGAAGAAAACAGGATAATTACCAGGTATACTTCATCAACGTTCTGCAACATGAGCCGCCTTTTGAGGCGATTGGGTAGTCCGTCCGCAGAGACGGACAAGTTGGAGGGGACGGCCATCTGGTCCGCGTATGTAGTTGGCACCACAGTTCGTCGTGCTCATAGGGCATTTTGGAGTTTTCTTGTTCAAGCTGGCAGATGCGCAGGATCAGTGGTGGCAGCGAGTCGATCGTTCTAGAGAAAACGTGAGTGCAGTTTGGGGATTGGTTGTGGTCTGCTCGAGCTACACAAAGAGACGTGAGTTAGAGGTCGGGTTGCAGCGAGTCCAAGTCAGCTAGCTTACTTGTTCGATGTAGGCTTTTCGTCCCTCCTTCCGCATCGTGGTCGCCGAGTTGCTCGTGGTCGAATCGTCGCCACGTTGTCGTCGTAGTCGTGGTCGTCGCCACTGTCGTCGTGTCACGATTGCAGTCGTCTTCGTGGTCGTCTCCTTGCGGTCATCGCGGTCGCGGTCGTGATCGGGTCGTCGCCGCTTCGTTGCACCGGTCGTCTTCGTCCCTGCCTTTGCCGCACCGTATTGACACGGTTGCCGTCGTTGCCCTGTTCTCCTCATCATTGTTACCGAATCGACGGAAGTCGACGGCTTAGCGTCAGGTGTTGAAACTGAGGTAGTCGGGGTGGAAGACGAGGTGGGAGTAGACGAGGTAGATGAGCTGGTCGAACTCGTTGAGCTGGTCGAAGTAGTACTCGACGCGGACGAGGTCAGGTCTGTGTGAGGTCAGCACCCTATAAATTTTTTAGGGTTGAAGCGAATCTCTCTCACCGAGGAGCTCAATATCGAGGAAGAAGACGATGAACCAGGCGATTAAATTAGAGTCTGAGGAAACTTGTGGCGGCCGGGGAGTTGGCGAGGGAGGGGGCGGCTTGGAGACGGAGTGGAGAAAGTACTCCCGACAGGATAATACTGTACGCGGCCGAGTCGGGACCGTCGCGATCGGGGGCGCTCGCGGCCGCATCTCTCGAGGATGCATATCCATTCTTGGCTGACACCGGACAGTAAACGCTCTGCGAATGTAAGAAGGTTTACTATGTGATTATGAAGCGCACCCTTTGTTCATCCTGTTCACCTATAGCTAACTGGTATCAGTGGTGTGGTTGGGCATATCAGCTGCAGTGTAACTCATCCCCTCCATGTTGCTGCCTTCATGATGCCAGTGTTGGCATGAGTGTCTCTCATAGATGCATACAAATTGCTGACTGAAGGTCGGGAGCAAATCGACCCACATGCCAAGTTTTGTGCTGTTTCTTTCCTTGGAAGTGTTCCCCTGTCATGAGCCGATGCGTCATCTTTGTCTTCTTTATATTGAGGGGGTTCGGTGTGTTGACGTCTGCAGGTGGGAGATGCATGCAGATCTCAACAGACTGACCGTCTGACCACAATCCAGAATAGGTGGGTCCAAGTACTATGTGTGATGTGTGGACACATGGACAGACATAGAGTACACACCCTTTCATTGATTTGTAGATGCATAGAAGAACACAAGCAATACCTGTCCGAAGTGGATGTTTTCTAAGAATCAAAAGGTTCATAGATGATTTGATGATGGTTCACACAGTCTTTTAGGCCTTTTAGGGATTGACACAGGTCAGCAAAACCTGTATGGTTCCTGGGTATGGGTATGATGGGTACAGGTCAGGGTCAGCAATTCTGAACCGTGCCAAACCTGTACCCATGCCACAGGTACATGTGGGTATGACTTCCACTATCATGTCTGTTGTTGATACAGTTTTACTTTTCAAGCTTCAAGCTAGCCTTCAAGCTTCAAGTCTCAATGCCAGTTCAGGATATTGGACTCATTCCCATGACATCCACATCACCATTGTTGGCACTTCATTGACCTGACCCATCAATTTCTCTCACTCATCCCAGCTCATCTTTCCACCCCCATCCTCACACACTCCTTTGACACTGTAAGGTCAGCATGGATGCTGGGCCTGAAATTGCATGTTTTCAGTACTTTTGGTCTCAGTCTGGCCACACATGGCATAGCTGCCATATTGGTCATATTGTCTTGACTTCCCACGTTGCACCAGATCTTGACACCTTCCCTCTTCTCTCCTCACTTGTCATCTCCTTTGCCCTCACTCACCCTTGCCTCTTGTCGCCATGGACTGTCGACACTCGCATTTGCCCTTCAAGATACTCACCAGCCCCTCATACACAGGCTGCACGTCCGCACACCTCATGTCCCCTTTGTCCATCAACATCCCATTCCTGTCACTCTTATTGCATTCAGTTTTGGCTTTGGACTCCTTCCCCTACTATACACATGACTTTTGCTCCATGTTCTCCTGTCTCAATCCTTACCCCATGACCATGCATCTTGACAACGCACTGATATCCCTTCTGATGTCTTATGATATTTTGTGCAACTTGTATTAACAAATTATGATAACCAGCTTAGTATAAAATGTACTGGACTCTGATGTGAATTGAACTATCCAAACTTGTGTTCTCAAAACCATCTGTCTGTGTTCTTGCTCTCTTATTCTCAGCTCAAACTCAACTCATCCATTTTCAACTCTCTCGATGTGTGCACTACCATGCAACACATTACATAACCTTTGTTGCACTTGCACAATTAAAGTCCCTTGATTCTGGCTGAATATATAGCGCCCAGTTGCCTCTATTCCCCTTCTATCTTGCTGCATGATCATCCTAGAAGTCAGGCCCTACCACAGGCACTTGAAGGACATTGCAACACATCTTGTTCATCACCTTGCCTCATCAGATGGCATTGTCTATCACTTCATTCTCATCTTGCTCATGCCTCGCCCATTGACTCTCGCTCTCGCCCTTGTCCATTTGCATTGCACTGGTTATCGCCACCATGAATGCTTCAGACTTGGCCTCTCCTCTGTCCCTCTGTAACCCCTGCATGTTCCCCTCCACCTACAAACTCATATGGACTCAGCTCCATACAATGCTCATTATCTCACCTGCTCACCTCACTACATCAGATCAAATTGACATCCACTTGGACAACAACAACTCATAAATGGCTCCTAGGGCACTTATAACTAGCCACACATTCCCCTGTCTCATCCTGTCTCTGTTCAGGGTGCCCAATGCCCAATTTGTTACGAATTCGGACTACTTCTTATCTTTCCTCTGATGTGTTGTCTCGTGTTCGCGTGTACTTTTACCCATGACCCGCTTCTTCTCCTTCTTCGGCTTCTATCTCGCACCCACCGCCTGACCATTACGATGGCCGATTTTACGGATTCGCTTGTTCTACTTACAGACTTCCCTTTCACATTACTCGATTAGCTCGCTAGGGCCCGTACCCTAGGATCGCGCCATGTGTTTGTAGCATACAAACACCCTGTACTAGTATATAAGTCACGCCCTACCTAGCTTGTACGGTAGACTTGACTTCTTGTGTAATACCACATCGTCTTTGCCTCACGATTCCCGCTTGACTCGCCCTTGCGCTTGAGTCCCCGTTCTTCGCTCGCCTTTACGCTTGAGCCTCATATCCCGCTATTACCCTAGTGTCCCTGGGAGACCTAGTGGTACTTGTTCACCATCGAACTGAGTCTTAACCGACTCGCGCCTTTCCGATCCCGTTGACTTACGAAGTACACGTCGTACTTAACGCCCCTGTGGTGGCGTTACATTAAGTCAAGTCTCTCACAGTGGCGACGTCCAGTCGCAGCCAGTCTCGGTTTCAGGCCGAATACATTGAACGTTACAGTACCAACGAACTCTCCGACAAAATCAAAGGAACTGCAGTCTGGGCCGAACACGACGGAGTTGAAGGATACTTCCTTTTCCACCCCAACACACAGAAATACCGACAAGTCCATTATCTTGAAGACATCCGCCAGTGGGCATACATCGATTACTCAGCAAAGCAAGGGAGCTGGTACACCATCAGTATCGTACCCCCGGCACTTGGAGTAGGACCTTTTAGAACCCACACCACCAGTGGCATCGACGTTGATAGCCCAGACCCTGACTCCCCAAGCGTACCCGTTCCCACAACAAACCTACCAACTACCGCGTTTCCATCTTACGCAATGTCACAGACCCAGCAGCAAGCTTCGGCTAGCACGACGCTCACCAGCGGAGGAAGTGGAGGAGGGGGAGGACCCTTGGGAGCCTCGAGCTCAGGAGGAGGAGCCCCGGCCGGAGGAGCTGGCGGTGGCGGTGGCGGTGGCGGTGGCGGTGGCGGCGCTGCGCCAGGAGGAGCCGCGCCAATAATCGCACCTGGAGGTCACGGAAGATTGGGAGGAAACCCACCCCCGGAGTTCACAGGGGTGAGGGACAAGAGCAAAGCTTTCCTGCTTGCATTCGACCTCTACATCGGAATGAACCCAGAAGTCGACCAACTCAGGATCCCCTCTTCACGTGCCATGACCCTCCTCTCCTACATTAGGGGACCCCTTGTCGATGACTGGGTGGCAGAACAGGTGCGATGGCTCAACGAACAAGTAGCCAATGGGGTGGACCGAGGAAACATGGTCCTGTGGAACACCGTCCGGGACAGATTTGTAGCCGCCTACTTCGATACGGCGGAACGTACCAACGCCCGTAAATCACTCCAGACCCTCGCCATGAAAGGGGAAGACATTGACACGTATATCGCCACATTCGAAAACCTTGTTATCAAGGCCGGGTATAACCCCGATGAAGCCACGACCCTTGATATTTTCCAAGACGGACTACCTAATCAGTTAGTCATTAACGCTATCCGCTTCCAGCACCCCATCAACTGGGAGCAGTGGAAGGCGGCCGCACGACTTCAGCAGGCTGAATACCTTGTTTTGAAGGATCGCCTGGGCAAAAACAAACCATCGCGCAGTCGAAAGGGTGGACACAGCCGAGAGCAGTGGGTCCAAGCCCTCAACAGAACGCGCGACCCGAACGCCATGGATGTTGGACGCGCCAGAGCCTCCGTGGCCCTTACCAACACCGACAAAGCCCAGCTTCAGAAGGAGGGACGATGTTTTAGATGCCGTGCTCAAGGGCACATCTCGCATAACTGCCCACAAAAAGGCGTGCGTGTGGCTACAACCAGCACTGCCCTGGCACTACCCACCACTCCCTCACGAACTGCGCTCCCCCCTTCCCCGACTACAAATGTACCAACTCCCACCATCAGTACTGTCACCGTATCAGCTAATCGCGTCCTTTCGAATGAGGAGCAGGCAGACGTACAGATCGCAGCGATGAAGGCACAGTCACAGGAGGTGCGCGACCTCATGGTCGAAAAGTTATTCGGAAGAGAGGATTTTCTCGACGCTTGAACCCGGCGGCCTGGGCTAGAGCTTTAAACTTAAACGTGTACACTAGCAGATACCGATCTATGCGAATCCCAGTTCTGTTTAAATCTGCACACACAACGGCCAAACGACAAGTCCTTATCGACTCGGGAGCCACAGACAATTTCATATGCTCCACACTTCTTAAGCGACTCCAGATTGGGACAAGGGACGTCACCCACCCTATCCGCATCTGGAACGTAGATGGCACCCATAACCAGGACGGCGCCATCACTCAGTACACGGACCTCACCGTGAAGACAGGAAAAGAGGAAAGGACGCTTCGCTTCCTAGTTACAAACCTGGGAAGAGACGAAGTTATCCTAGGATACCCTTGGTTTACGGCCTTTGAGCCCAGTATCAAGTGGGGGGATGCAACGTTGAACGAGGAGTTTCAACCGGTTGTAGTCTCAAGCCTTCACTTGTCAGACGAAGCCACGCCCATGGAAGCATCCATTCGGGCGTTGGAGACGTATGAACTCGACGAGGAAGCATGGGAGCAACTCGTGGACGACGAGTGTGAGCCCCAGATCGCATTTTTGCGAAAGACGACGACGGTGTCGGAGTTAGCACAACGAGAAGCGGCAAAGAAGGAACAGCGAACGTTTGAAGAGATGGTCCCAGAAGAATATCATCGTCACTGTAAAATATTTGACGAAGAAGCGTCCCATCGCTTTCCCCCATCGCGTATTTGGGATCACGCTATTGACCTGTTGCCTAACGCCCCTGCCACACTCGATTGCAAAGTCTATCCCCTCGCTCAGAACGAACAAGAGGCACTTACGACGTTCCTCACGGAGCAATTAGAAAAGGGGTACATACGCCCGTCGAAATCACCCTACGCATCGCCGTTCTTCTTTATCAAGAAAAAGGATGGCAGACTACGCCCCGTACAAGACTATCGGTGGTTGAACAAGATCACCGTTCGAAACCACTACCCCCTTCCCCTCATCCCCGAACTAGTAGATCGAATACGTGGAGCGCGCTTATATTTGAAGCTCGACATCAAGTGGGGCTACAATAACGTGCAAATCAACGAGGGAGACGAATGGAAGGCTGCGTTCAAAACTAATCAAGGGCTCTATGAACCCCTAGTTATGTATTTTGGCCTCACAAATTCGCCCTCGACGTTTCAAGAAATGATGGACACCATCTTTCGACCCCTTGTTCTCACCAATGAGGTGATCGTCTATATGGACGACATCTTAATAGCAACCGCCATTGATTACCCTCATCACCGCGCTGTGCTTCATGAGGTTCTCCGTTTATGCGAAGAACACGACCTGTATATCAAACCAGAGAAGTGCGAATTCGAAGTCCTCGAAGTAGAGTACTTAGGGCTGATCATAGGCCACGGAAACCTGCGTATGGACCCCGTTAAAGTACGGGGCATCCAGGAGTGGCAAGCCCCAAAGACCCTTCGAGAAGTACGCGCATTCCTCGGGTTCTGTAACTTCTACCGCCGATTTATCCGAGGATTCTCCTCACTGGCACGACCGCTTCACAATCTCACGCGTAAAGACACGCCATGGCGCTGGGGACAAGACGAGCAGGACGCGTTTATGAACATTAAGCGAAGTATCGGGCGCGAACCCACGTTATTATTCCCCGATCTCTTGAAACCATTCGAGCTAGAAGTAGATGCCTCGAACGTGGCCATCGGGGCCGTGCTGAACCAACTAGGCCCGGATCAGAAACTGCACCCCGTCGCATTTCATTCCGAGTCGCTAAGCTCAGCGGAGCGTAACTACGACATCTACGACCGAGAACTACTGGCGGTCGTGAAAGCGCTAAGAGCTTGGCGAACGTACCTCGTCGGTTCCCCGCACAAGATTATCATCCACACCGATCACGCCAACCTTCAGTACTGGAAGGAACCACGGAAAATCAGTCGCCGAGTAGCACGCGAGTTCTTAGAGCTGTCGGAGTACGACTTCGTACTGAAGCATGTCTCCGGGGCAAAGAACGGTCGCGCAGACGCCCTATCGAGGCGAGCGGATTATACAGTCGACGAGGAGGACAACAACAATGTAACCATCCTCCCCGCTGAACGATTCATCCGTGCCACCGAGATGTCAATGCACGACATGGACATCTGGACCCAAATCTCGCAGAACCTCGATGAGAAGGACGTACTACGCTGGATTGAGCCCCATAACCTGAAAAAGGTGGGGGGGCTATGGTGGAAAGGCGACGCCTTGATTGTCGTGGGCGACAACGATCTTAAATGGGGGGTAATCACCTTTTTCCACGATACTCCAGCCATGGGACACCCTGGAATCGCAAACACTTTCGAACTTCTCCGTCGCGACTACTGGTGGCCCAACATGCGCAAGGACGTAGAAGACTATGTCAAAGGTTGCGCAACGTGTCAAGCCAACAAGATTAACACACACCGACAAAAACCACATCTCTTCCCCATCACCACAGACCCAGACGCCGAGCCATTCGAAGTCGTAGCCATGGACTTCATCACGAAACTCCCACTGTCCGACGGGTATGACTCCATCCTGACAATCACAGACCACGACTGCTCGAAAGCAGCCATCTTCATCCCCTGTCACGAGTCAATAACCGCAGAAGGAGTAGCGCGACTCTACCTGCGTCACGTGTACCCGCATTACGGCATCCCCCGGAAGATTATCACGGACCGAGACCCCCGATTTACCTCCGCTTTCATGAAAAACCTCTGCCAAGTCCTCGGCATCCGTCAAAACATCTCTTCTGCCTATCACCCACAGACAGACGGACAATCAGAACGCACAAACCAGTGGCTGGAACAATACTTGCGACACTGGAGCAACGTGCAGCAAGACAACTGGGCCGAGGCACTGCCAGTCGCGCAATTCGCGCACAACGCCTGGCCAAACGCAACCACAAAGAATCCCCCTTCTCCCTTATCATGGGATGGGAACCACGCACCATGTGGACGCCAAAGCCTACAACATCCCCATCAGTTGAACAGCGCTTAGAAGAAATGGTCATCAGACGGCAACACGCGCAGGACTGTATTAAGCACGCGCAAGACTTGATGATGAAACGAGGGAAGACGCGCTTCGTTCCATATCAGGAAGGAGCCCAGGTCTGGCTAGAAGGGACGAATCTGCGAACTTTCTACCCAACCGCCAAACTCGGTCCGAAGCGCCACGGACCTTTCCGTATTAAGAAGGTCCTATCGGACGTCTCTTGCGAGTTGGAACTCCCCACCACATGGAAGATTCACCCCGTGTTCCACGCCAACCTCCTCACCCCATATAAGGAGACGGAACTACACGGCGCAAACTTCACACGCCCTCCACCTGACCTTGTTGATGGAGAAGAAGAATTCGAAGTGGAGCGCATCCTACAGTCGAGACTGCACGGAAGAGGGCGCAAGCTGCAATTCCTAGTCCAATGGAAGGGGTTTCCCATAAGCGACAGCTCGTGGGAGCCACTCAAAAATGTACGACACGCCTCAGAACTTATCGCCGACTTCTATCACCTAAATCCTACCACCGATGGGGCTGGACAAAAGGTATAAATAACGCCCCTTCGACGCCCATTGCTGCCTGTCCCCATCTCTATCATGTCTACTACTCCTATCGTCTCCACCATCCCCGCTCGCCGCCCAGTCGAGGTTATCCTCGAAAATCTCACAGTACCATCACAGGACCTAGGTGTCCCGTCCGAAGTAGACGGTCGTACGCCGCACTCTGTGTGCCCTAGCTCGCCCCCACCCCCGGTCCTCGCTCTCGCTGCGGCGGCACTCTCGAAGCTGGAGGAACCGCTCACCCCCCTCTCTCCGTCCGCGTCACCTGAACCTGAACCCCCTACACTCTCCCTTCCATCTCCAAAAGTCGACACGTCCGTCAAAGTGCATGACGCCCCAGCCCCGTACTCCCTTACGCCACCTCCCCCTCTCGAAACTCCAGCGGTCTCAGCCGCCCACGTCCCCTTCCCCCCATTCCCAGCAGGGATGGGCCATGTTTTTACGCCCCGACCTCAGACACGCCAAGT
Organism: Lactarius deliciosus; assembly: GCA_021525775.1. Classification (NCBI taxonomy): domain Eukaryota; kingdom Fungi; phylum Basidiomycota; class Agaricomycetes; order Russulales; family Russulaceae; genus Lactarius; species Lactarius deliciosus. The sequence goes on from JAKELK010000008.1 coordinate 545,620, forward strand.
CGAGCCGGATCCCAGGCTTGCCCTGCTTGACGACGAAGAAGAAGAAGAGGAGGATGCTACTGACCCGGGCCTCCCCTTCTTCGCCAACGACCCTGCCTCCCCCTTCTTCTTCCCGCTATTAATCGGCAACCCGGGTTATCCACAGACCACTGCCAAGTATATCTATTACCGGCAGAACTACCAGGAGGTCATTGGTACGATGGGCAAAGGGGAGCCCTGCTACGTCTCACAAGTCTACCTGATTGCAGTTCACGGGGAACAGCTGCCCCAATACGTCACCGACAACCAAATCAACATGTTCCACCCCCATGACCCTCGCGCGATGGTCCTGGATGAGGTGCTCGCAGAGTTGCGAGCCCCACGAGTCCATGCGGATATCTCTCGACTGCGAGAGTGTCTCACGCGTCGAGACGCGATTATTACGCGCCGCGCGGACGTCAGACGGTTGGAGGTGGAGCTCACTCGGGATGAGTTCCATCTCGATATGGATATGTCGAGTGTACGAAAGCGCCTCCAGTACTCGCGCGTTATCCCCCTCATTACCGACAAATACGCCGACCTCCACGCAAAACTGGTGCGCCCACGAGCGTCGCCAGAGTCCACTCCCCTGCCGCCTCATGCTGGAGGACCATGCGAGATGCCGCGCCTTCAAGGAGAAGGACGCCAGCGGCAGCGCAAGTGTTTCCAGTGTAAATCGACGGAGCATCTTGTGGCTCAGTGCCCGGACCGAAGGGAGCGCGAGCCATGTAGGTGGTGCGGTAGCCGTGTCCACAGGTCCAACGCCTGCCTCATCCGCAGGCTCTCCCCCATGTCCCCTTCATACGTCGATCCTGACAACCGCCCAAGGTGGTGCGGTAAGTGTCTAAGGTACGACGCGAGGCATGACGAGATCAAGTGCCCGTTGTACGAACGCTGTAGGAAGTGTGGTGAGTCCGGGCGTTACATGTTTTTGCGCCGTCACACTTGCCCCCGTACCCCATCTCCCACGCCTCCCAACGTCGCACCTGAGGAGGACTGCTACTATACCAGTGACTAGTTGAAGTCGTGGCGACTTCAAGTCTGACGGGGGGGTAATGTTACGAATTCGGACTACTTCTTATCTTTCCTCTGATGTGTTGTCTCGTGTTCGCGTGTACTTTTACCCATGACCCGCTTCTTCTCCTTCTTCGGCTTCTATCTCGCACCCACCGCCTGACCATTACGATGGCCGATTTTACGGATTCGCTTGTTCTACTTACAGACTTCCCTTTCACATTACTCGATTAGCTCGCTAGGGCCCGTACCCTAGGATCGCGCCATGTGTTTGTAGCATACAAACACCCTGTACTAGTATATAAGTCATGCCCTACCTAGCTTGTACGGTAGACTTGACTTCTTGTGTAATACCACATCGTCTTTGCCTCACGATTCCCGCTTGACTCGCCCTTGCGCTTGAGTCCCCGTTCTTCGCTCGCCTTTACGCTTGAGCCTCATATCCCGCTATTACCCTAGTGTCCCTGGGAGACCTAGTGGTACTTGTTCACCATCGAACTGAGTCTTAACCGACTCGTGCCTTTCCGATCCTGTTGACTTACGAAGTACACGTCGTACTTAACGCCCCTGTGGTGGTGTTACACAATTGACAGTGGCTTCTAGCAACTAGATGTCATTTTGTCTGGGTCATTACTCCTCATCTCACACACTTCCAGCATTATAGGTGGCCCATCTGTGCCTCTGCCTCACCTCACCTCTGCCTCATCATTTTTGGATTTGTGAAGTGGCATGTCTACTGTATGGTTTAAAGCACAGAATCAATAAGCCCTACATTTTAGCTACCCACACATACAAGCCTATTAATACAACACCAAAAGAGTCACTGTATAGGTGTTTTGTCAAGCTGAAAAGTAAAGACTGTCCTCCAGCATTCCCATCATCCCTTCTGTGTCCATCATGATAGGATCCTCACAATCATCAAAGAGTACTTCATATGTAACTGACCTGTCCCGCTTCCTGAAGTACCCAATGACCTCATACAAGCCAGAGTCATTGGTCTCAGGTGAAAGAATGAACTGCTTTCCATGCAGATTCTCAGGATTCTGGAACAATTGAAGTTCTTCATTGGTGATGTGCCTTGGTTCAACCAATGGCTTGGAGAGAGGTGCCTCACAATTTCCTGTGATGGGATCCTGACTTGGAGTAGGGTGTGTGGATGACCTGTAAATTGTTAGTGATATCTAGAACACCAACCTGGGACCATTGAACCAGGATACTCACATTAACTCCGAGTCTGTTAGCAACTTATGGTGCCTCCTCAAGATTGCCAATTGAACACTCTCAGGTTGCTCTGTGTTCTTGCAGGTTATAATGCACATGAGAGCTGCATAAGCTGCATGCAATATTTTGACACGACTAGAGTCAAATGGTCAACTAAAACCTCAGAAGCTTTGAAAAACAAAGGACTCAACTCATCAAAATTGTGTGGAACTGTGTGACATATCTCATCACACTTTGAAAGATACTCATCAACCTTATCTGGTGTGGGTTTCCAGTGTTGGCCTTGTTTTGCAATGAGGGGTGATTGCTGGATTTTTTCCATGGCTTCCTTAAATTTGGTTTGGTTTGTTTGAAGCACTTGAGCCTGCTCTGTAAAGATGATTTCATACTTGATCTGTTCTTTTGCCATATTGTCAATGACTTGGAAGTTACTAGCATCAGACATAGTGATGAGTGGTAGTGGAGTGATGAGTGAAGGATCAAGAAGCACTCTTTAGGGTTGCTGACCAAAACTATGACCTATATTCAATATATATCAGAATACAATATGATAATTACCTGAGTAATGTATTTATAATGTAATAAAGTAGCTATATATCATATTATTATTTGGTAAAATTTTCACTTCAAAAGGTTTTTCACTGGCTCACTGAATAGAAATTGGCATCTTAATGCATAATTTCAAAAATACTGTAATAAAAAGCAATTTCTGTTCCTTTATTTTCTATGGTTAAAAATATAAATCTAATAATACTATTAGGCTAAATTCATGCACTGGATAGATATAAAATGTTGATAAGGTGACTATTGATGATGCAATTTCAAAGCACAATATGTAGTATAAATTTTATTTTCTACAACATTGTTAGAATGTTATATCACATAGAAATATTTCACATGGTAATATCTTTAAAATGCAAAGGATTCAGAAAAGGTTTAGGGTTCAACCACAAATATTTTTTTATATTGTACATATTGTGCTTTGAAATTGCATTGACAATATTCATTATTATCAACATGTGTATGAAAAATTGTGGATAAATATTTGTTATAGAATATGCCTAAATTTTGAGTAAAAGTTTCCATCCAGTGATGTTAAAAAATTATGTCAAAAATTTACCAATATAATATTGTCACAATTAATAGAGTATGACAATCTACCATTCTTCAAGGAATTTTTCATAGAAAAAAAAATACAAGCCATGCCAAGAGTGCTTATTCCTGAATAAAACTTTTCCTATTGTAACAAAACTCTTGACAAAACTCAAGTAAATATTCTTTAACATCATTTTATAATATGAATTTGGCCTAATAATAATTTGAAGGGGGTTACTACAAGGGACTCAGCAGTGATACACAGGATTTTAGGTCCATAACTCTCTCACCTAGAAATGAAAAGTGGGATAGGAATCATAGGATATGATAACTGTTCTTGGGGCTAGGTCTATGCATATGTTGTATTTATACATTTCAAATTGCAATTGCAAACATGGAATCTAACATGGAAGAGTGTCATATACCTGGATACCCATGCTACAGGTACAGGTGCTGTAGGGTTTGAGATGGCTACCTGTACCTACCTGCTTAGCCTGCTATGGAGCTACCCATATCAAATTGCCAATCCCTATTTGTACCATCCCTCTTTCAGGTTATGAGTCATGGTCTTATTTATAAGCAGGAGGTGTGCCCCGCCTCATTGCCCTGAAAATCAGGGAACATGTCCACGATTTGATAATGTGAGGTGTGGACTAGTATGTTACAACGCGGATCATTAACCCGACACTGCAAAGTCGTCTACCATTTGTTTTGTGGCCTTTTTCCCCATCCAGATCTCGACTGGAGGCCCCCCCGCGCCGGCCTCGCTGCCGACACGCTCGAGCACGATGCTGACCCGGCGCGCCATCATGTCCCAGAGCCGTCGCTCGCCTGAGTCGCGCTCCTTGTATGCAAGTAGCACCAGTGGCTCTCTTGCTCCTGCTGCTGCGCCATCATCATGGTCGCTCAACGCAAGAAGAGAGGCGAGCGTGCTTAGGAGAGCGGGGAAGGAGGACGTGTTGTATGCAACGTCTGCCATTCTAGGATATTGAAATGAGCACTTCACCGTTATTTAAAGCAGAGAAGAACGGGACTTGCACGACTAGGTCAAAGCCGCCGCGCCGCCCGCGGATAGCTTCGGGAAGCTCCTCTTCGTCCCAGTCAAGGGGAAGCGCGGTTGGGGGGAAATGGGGATAGAGTGTGGTGTTGGCGCGTATGTTATAATTCATGAGCTCCATCGAAGATACTTTAAAAAAAGGCGAGAGTCTAGTGCGGAAAAAAAGACGAGTGTGTTATCTTGCTCACGGAGATCTGTGGAGAATATGCGAGTTTCATGTGCGGCACAGGCGGTGTCTGAGGAACGCAGGGCTGCAAGGACCAGTGATACTATCCCGGTCCCGGCACCTGTTGTGAACGAGTCTAAATCAGCCTTCCTTCTGGGCGGCACAATGCGATGCGGACCTAATTCGATGATGTGGCACTCCTTGGGTGCGAACAGCCTGCTCCTGAGTTCCTGTACGAGGGCGGGCTGAGACGCAGCAGCAGCCGTAAGGCGAACCAACCACGCGCTCAAGCCAATCCCACTATCCCACAGTTTCTGCAGCGCTTGTGATCCGTCATCAAGCCTGGAGACTACGAAAGTCCAAATGAATTACCTTGTCAAGGTCAAACGAAACAGTTTCTTTGATGTGCATCAAAGGGGTGGTAGCGGCATCCTCATCGAACAGGCGAAAAGTGCGAGTGATCGCTTCTTGCTTAGTAGAAGCCTTGGTGGGTGCCTTGCCCTGCTGCGTGGAGATTCTTATGGGTAATGAAACAACGGGGAAAGGTATTCTGCCGACGTTGGGATCGCACAAATTGATGATCGAGGAAGCAGTGACAGGCGACGAAGAGAGAACAAGACAACAATCTGTCCCAGCGGAACCGATGACACTCTTCGAGGGCGGGGGGATCTGCAAAGGCTTATACGCGTTCTCTTGACGCCAAGTCGTCAGTTTAGCGGGCTCCGAGAGCCTGATGGCATTTTGCGGGGTATGTGATATCCACCAATAAAAGATGTCTACGCTGGTAGGGAAAGGCTCTGTGCGAAGATCATTGGATACTTGAGGGGTGAAGACAACAGAGGACGATCGTAAACTCGAACTTGAATGAGGTGGGGTGCGTAGGAATGATATGTAGAAAAACATATTATGTCATCATCTCAGCGACCCGTATTTAAACCTTTCGCGTTGACCCGTCCGATTTGAGTGCGTGCACACGCATTGCGTCCCACGCACGCATACCGTACATGTAATATAGTGCTCCAAAGGCCGCGCCACCTAGATGTGCATAGTGGTCAAAGAACCTGCGATCGCATCGAAAAGGTCATTATTGCAGTCTGCGGAATTGCGATGATAGCGCAACGCGTACCTCCATCCCCGCAGAATGCCAATGCAGTCGAGTAAGACCATCCCACCTACGCCATACTGGATTGGGAAGGAGGGCGTCGGAGGAAATACTAACGACACTTCGGCGTCGGGAAAAGCGAGCGTGGATATGATAACGGTGCCATAAATCGCACCAGACGCGCCGAGGGAGGGTAAGATAGTTGGAGTGGCTGCGGCAGCGTCCGTAGCTGCAGGTCGCGCGCTTGATTTGGCAGCGGAAGAGAGGCTGGACGATAGTTTCTGGATCACTCCGGAAGATCCTTGCTCACCGTGCTGGACAAGTTTGGAGACCAGTCGAGGGTAGACAGTTCGTGTAACGACGAGGTGCGAAGCGAGTGAGGAAAATAGACCAGCTGCACAGTTGGTTGGTCAATGCCTATGGTGGTGATTCGGAAATGGAAGGATGCTCACAAGAGAGGTAAAGCGCAAGAAAGTGATAGGTCGCAGTGGATTCCCGGAGGTGGGATTCAGCGTGAACTTGCTCACGGGTCATCCACGTGGATGTGGCCGATGCTGGGGATACAACGGGTCAGCTTCGTCTCGAAGGCTGCACGAAGTTAACACACCAAAACTTGTGAGGGCCATACAATTAAACAGCAGATGCAAGAAGGACGAGTGGCTGTCCAAATAACCGATCAGGTAGCTCGGGAACACAGGTGAAGGGTACGGTTACCTGAACATCGACGTTAGCATCGTGTATGTCTTCCCACTGAGAGGATGGTGTGTGAAGTGGGACATCATGAAGGGCCGAAGGACGGGTATCTGCCAAGCAACCCATATCCCCACATTGACTGCAGCAATGCCATAACCAACTCGTCGTCCCTCCGACGCGTTGAGATACATCTCTGCTAGTCTCGCGTAGGAGTGCAAGATGATGCTCTTTGCGATGATCGGAGCATCTGCCAGCGAGTCGGTCAGCGCTGTTAGTTGGGCCTGGAATCTCTGAGGGCGAGATTCGAGTGAGAAGGTGGGGAACCGCACGGGCCAGGAAAGTAGCTAACCTTCAAAAGAATCTGCGCCTGTGCGTATCGTATGTCGCCGGTAGTAGGCGCTGCGGTGCTCCAACGCCTCTGACTGACGAGGTAAGTTGTCCAGACCTTCGTTTCGACGTTGGTGTTGTGGGCAGCGACGACATAGACGAGGGCCGAAGCACCAATCACGAACTAGCATACGCATACATTCAATCAGAAATACGAGTGCATGGGTCTTAACGACGCACAATAATGTGCTTCCCAATCACCGGATACTTGACGGCGTCGGCAAAAGATCGCACAGGACTGGTGCGGGCGATCTGCTCCCGAAACGATGGCACAACTCCCGATTGTAGGGGTGCATTGCGAGGAAGACGTAGTTTAGACGAAAAAGAGAACGGCCGTCGTGTAGAGTTGAAGAGAGGAGAAGAGACGCGAGCACACGAAGCGGATAGCCAACTCATGGAAGACGCGACGCCTGCAAGCCGAGCCATTTCATTCAACACTCTATTATGTAATTTCGGTCTCGAAACCCTCCCACTCGTCTTCGTCCTCCGATTCCGGTTCTCTCTCTCGTTTGGCGCCTTTGTTGTGTACCGGTTGTTCCAGACGGTCTACGTCACCGTCTGCTAGGGTCACGCAAGTCAATCGGCTGCCTTTTGAGTCGTACTGGACAACTGGTGATGTCTCGACGATTTCTTCGCTTAAACGGGGAGGTAGAAACGACAGGTCGTAGACGTTGATTGTTCCATCCGAGGACACCGAGCTCAGAAGTGTTCGTGGAGCATCGCGTTGTAGACGGAAGAGCTATCTTTATCGTGTCAAGCGCCTTGACGCTGTATATCTTTTGAGAGGAGACCTTGAAGGGGACTCTTAGAACGTACCGATTTCCGTGCCCGATGAGGTACGCGATCGCGCGAAGAAAAGTTCCGGAGTCGGGACATACATCGTAGACGGTTGTCTTTTTGTCTTCAGCGGCAACGAGAACCACCTCGCCTTCTCCATGAACTCTCTGTGCGAATTTGACGTCGTGTATACGCGACGCATGTTCCATCGTATGTAGGAGTGTTAGATCCTTGAGGGAAATTAGGAAATTTGACTAGACAGAGTAACGATGTCCTCACTGTTGAGTAGACATTTATGATTTTTTGGTATTGTACAATCAGCAACGAGCCTGTAGTCGACCATCGTACAAGTTCTCCTTCTGTACGACAATCGTTAATACTAACTTCAAGGAACTTTCGACACATACCAAAGCCAAGTTTCACGCTCGCGGCTCTCCGCCCTCGCATGAGGTCCCACATGTACAATGTCCGATCCTTCCCCACACTTAACGCAATCTTCCCCGATGGATGTACAGACACCGAATTGACGCGTCCTTTATGGCCCTTCAGCGACCGAAGGACCGCCCAATCGCGGGCACGAAAAAGGCAAAGTGTCCCGTCTTCAGACGCCGAGATTAGGTGTGAGCGCGAAGGGAAGGTGAGGTGAGTGATAGATCCTAAACAAGGTGATTGGCTTGTGTGCGGGGGAGGTGTAGCACGAGAGGAGGTAAACCTTCGTGTTGCATGAGTCCACCGACTTCCTTTCGTCGCCTCAGATCCCAGACCTTGATGATTTCGTCCCCGCTCCCAGTTGCGAGCCATTTGCCGCCCTGCGGAGACGCAGCCACGGATTTGATGCACGAGACATGGGCCGGAAAAATGAATATTGGCTTCAAGGTCCATTGGAGCTCGGAAGACGAAGGCGAAACAACTGAAACGGTCCCTTGGAGACCGTACAGAAGGCGCTCATAAGAACCAGCAATGACTTTGAACGAAGATGATAGCGATGGCTCTAGTTTCTCCTTTGCGGAGGTCACTGATTCCGTCGAGACACCAGTCTTTTTTGCCGAGGTCTTGTTAACCTCGCGCTTGCTGGCCTTGCTTTCGGGCAACGACTGAAACGAGACCTTCCGTCTTGCGTGCTCTTGTTCGCTGTACTTTGCTTTTTTTGCTCGTCGTTCCGTCGTCATCGTCCCTCGTAAAGGACCCGAAATCGGGGTTAGGGTCTCTGTTCCACGGCGCGCACAACAAATCCAAAGTCTCAACAAGTCATGCGACGATGTCTGTCAGGCTCACTTGCCCGGCGTAGACACCCTTTCCGCTCTCTCACTACTTCCACCGCTCAGACTTCCTGGCGTGTCGCAGTTCAGAACAAAAATGCCAGCGTAAACGCGCTTGTGTATGTCGCCCCGGACGATGCGGGTACCATTTCTGAGGGTCCATTGCAAGGCATAACGGTAGCGGTGAAGGATAATATATGCACCAAGAATATGCCAACGACGTGCTCCTCCGCTATGCTTCGTGGTGAGCATAGTTTGCTCACCGTACTTGCGCGCGTCGTCGTTGACCGGACCTGCCCTAGACTTCACCTCGCCATTCGACGCGACTGTCGTCCAGCTGTTGAGCGACTCAGGGGCGACAATCATAGGAAAGACAAACTGCGATGAGTTCGGAATGGGGTACGCCTATTCTTCTTTCGTTGGACGTCGAACATTTCCAATCAAAACCTCAGGTCTCTCAATATCCATTCAGTCCATGGACCGGTCGTCAACCCGTACCAACACCCAGCGAGCGCCGTGGAGTGGCATGTGGGTGAGCGTCGTTCGGCTGGAGGCAGCTCAGGCGGCAGCGCCGCAGCAGTTGCCGCGGGCATGTGTGATGTGTAAGTGTCACCTTCAGCCGAAGCCCTGCACTTCCTACTTAGTACGCAGGGCCCTCGCGACAGACACAGGTGGATCTGTCAGGTTACCAGCTTCTTACTGTGGCGTCGTTGGACTCAAGCCTTCCTATGGATTGATTAGCAGGTGAGGACTGCATTTACACTATTGATACTGAACTGAACACTCCTAAGATGGGGCGTGGTATCGTTCGCCGACAGCCTCGACTGCGTGGGGATTATCGGGAAGAATGTCGCTTCCACTTCTCGAGTCTATGGTGCGCTTCCCTCTATTCTTGTACGACCTTAGATTGAGTTGAAACAAGACGTTCTCTCCAAATTTGACGAGCGAGACCCCACTGCGGCCCGATCAAGTACCCGCGAGAAAGCCCAGGAACTATCCTCTGAGCAAATGGTCGAGGGATTGTCCTGTTCCAGAGACCTCACAGGCCTTCATATAGGAATTCCCCAAGTGTGTCCATCACCGCTACTTACTAGTCCGCGCCTAATCCAATTAATAGGAATACTTTCCAGCGTCACTGGATAGCTCCATCGTATCTCCCTTCCGTCGCGTCGTTCGCGCGCTGAAGACTCGTGGTGCGACCGTGCTACCAGTTTCTCTCCCCAGTACCCGTTATGCCCTCAGCGCGTACTACGTCATCGCCAGTGCAGAGGCGAGCAGTAATCTGGCGCGCTATGACGGCGTTCAATACGGGTCGCACGTTCCCCTGCCGCCTGGTGCCATTGCCCGTTCTCCCGCAGATGTGTATGCCCATTCGCGCACCGCTGGCTTCGGCGCTGAAGTGAAACGGCGTATCCTGCTAGGTACATACGCCCTCACGGCCGAGTACGCCTCTCACGCAACTGTCTCCTCGATTATTCATTTTTTATTGACGCATTTATGCAGCGCATTTGACAACTACTTTTTGCAATCACAGCGCCTGCGCCAGTGTATTCGCGACGACTTCATGCGTGTGTTCCGTGTACCCAACCCGCTCGCAGAATCACCAGCGCGCAACGAGGCTGGTGTTCACGTCCTTCTGCACCCGTCAGCTGTTCGCACCGCTCCGCACTTGGACGAGCAAGATGGACTAGACGCGTACACTCAAGACGTTCTGACTGTTCCCTGCTTCTCTCGCAGGCCTTCCGGCCCTGAGCGTGCCGATCACGGCTGGTGCAGAGGGAGATGGCTGGCCTCTAGGCGTGAGTATCGTGGGGCAATGGGGGTGTGAGAAGATGGTCCTGGCCGTCGGGGCAGGTGATTGAGGATATTGAACTCAAAAGCCTCAGTCGAGAAAGTCTCGCGTAGGGAACAGATTATGTGATATTAACAATCACCGGGCCTACACTAGGGACGCATACTAAACTGCGATGAGTAGATAGGGCGAGTGGTGGTTATCGAGTCTTTGTCGGCGATGGATTATACAAATGCGAATATTGCTAGAGTGCTCCGTAACGGGGACAAACGAGGGTTGAGATGTGTGGCTGCAGGTTGCTCACCTACGTCTACGCTCTAAAAAAAGCAATAAAATAGAGACGTGGAGATGATACGGGGTCAATGGTTAGCACCCCACCGAAGAATTCCTTCGTAGATGGAGTACATAACAATAGCGTTGGGTACAACGCGCATGAGGTGAGCGCTGAGGCCGCCATACATTGACCGTGCACCCTCTTCTGCGATGACAAGGCGGATGGTTTGGACCAAACCCGTATATTTTTTATGGCCATTGACGAGGGGTTGTCGTAACCGCGTTCGAAGAACCTAGAGCCAAGCATGTCAGTCCTCATGTGCGAAAATACTGGGGAGAGGAGAGGGGCGCGGACCTCGTGGGGATATGTAATGAGGCTCGCAACACACTTCGCCGTCCCAGCGGAGCATACCATGCCGGCCCATTCTTGCAGGCCGCCCTTGCCCTCGTTGCCGGCACTCAGACGCTTGAGGCGTTCATAGAGGACCCACTGGATGGTACCCTCGGTGACGCCGAGATAGCTGGCGCTGAGGCCCTTGTAAAAGCCACGGACGCCCTCTTCGCGCGCTATCTGCCTGATCATCGAGACGCTCCCGCCAAAGAATGAGGCGGGGGACGACGATGCGGGCACGGGCGCGACCTTGTGTGACGCAGAGAGCTGCAGCCGCGTTTTCACGACCCAGATGGGGTTCGTCGCCGTGCCCGTCGCGATACCCGCGATTGCAGCGGCGCAGAGGTGTACGTAGGAGTTTTCCTGTCCGTTGTTGAAGTTGTTGGCGATGACTTGTTTGCCGTTGCCGTACGTGAAGAAGTTTATCGAGCGCGCGGGGATGACGCCGACGAGCGTGGGCCCGAGGCCCTTGAACAGCGCACGAGGCGTCTCGTCTCGAGCGATATCTCTGCGTTTCTGGAAAGTGAGAACGGCGGGCGGATAGGAGGACCTCAGGGGGCGCACCGGATAATGTGCGCTGTCTCGACGAAGTGCCATAATAGCCCTCCTGGCCGCCGAACGAGCACGACGCTATCTCCTACGACGGCACCGACATCGGCGTGTTTTTGACGAAATAAGTCTGATTGAAGCCGGGTCTTGACTACATCAAAGGGGCTCGTGACGACGGCGCCGCACATCCCTCCAAGGCTGTTTTTTTTTTAATGTGCGATCGCGTCAACGTATTTATTTTTTCAATTAAGGTGTGCGCACGTACCCTCCGGCAATGAAGTGCTGCCATGATTTTGCAGGCAGCCAGCTCGATGACGTGGGTGATGTGGGTGGTTGTGCTGGCACGGCCATTGAGGTCGTTCCGCGATACCAGCGAAGCGCCCTAAAGTATTTAACCGTGACTGCCCTCCGCCGCGTCTCAATATAACGGCTGCGCGCCAACCGCAGAACAGAATTACTGTAACTTGGATTAAGACCATGTTCGTCTTATCTGTCGTGAGGGTAACCTTCTTTATATTACATCTTCTCCACGACTTCTCATACTCGGCTATCACAGGACAAAATACCGATACACCCCTCACAGTTTGGCCTTCCTCCAGAACAGGCCCTCATCAACGAGCTCAACAAGAAATACGCTAATCGCGTCCTTCACGACGTCGGCCTCTGTATATGTGTATTTGACATAGCCGAGGCAGGGGAAGGGAAAGTCAGGTACGGCGACGGCTTCCTCTGGTACACAGGTCAGTCCCCAATTAACCGCGCAAGGCCATCCACCGCGACGCTTTCATCATAGTCGTGTTCAGATTGACTGTCTTTCGGCCCTTCGCCACCGAGGTAATTCTGGCCAAGGTCAAGTCCTCAGACGAGAACGGTATACAGTGTGCGGGTTCCCCCCAAATCCGAGGCGGGGCCGAGACACGCAGCTCACGCTTGCTTAGTATCAGTCGGATTTTTCGAAGATATGTGGATTCCGCTCGTTCATCTCCCCCAACCCTGCGCATTGTACGCCTCTCCCTTCCCTCCACTGGCACCTCCCCGCTTACGTGGTTGCACGCGCAGTGACCCCAACGAACGCGCGTACTTCTGGCTTCCGGGCTCAGAAGCGACTTCGTCGCACGAACTACTCGACTCTCCGGTATCGGAGCGCTTGTACATCGACCAAGGCGAAATCGTGCGTACGCGGGTGGAGAGTGATGAGTTTTGTGATGACGAGCCGGGACCACCAAAAGCAAGCGAGGGCGTCGTCGTCAGTGGGGAAGCACGCCGGCTACCGTACACGGTGACCGTGAGCCTCTCCGCCTCGCTCTAACTCTCCGCAGTGCTCAGCGTTGACCTTTTTTTTGTTACGTGACCTTCATATAGTGCACCATCGCGGAGCAGGGTCTCGGGCCAACATCGTGGTGGAAAGCGGTGGAAGCCACGTTAGACGAAGGATGACAGGATCTCACCAAGTACAAGGACTTGGGCGAAGAAATCTCTGCGCTCTCCTGTACGCCACTTGACACTGCAAAGACATTCTCCTTCTATATTGCTGTAGTATATTGGCCAATACACAACGTCTCCGATGATGGGAACAGTGACAATGATGACACGTTGCCTCTGATTGCGGTCTACTACTGTGACAAAAGACTGCCCAAGAAGGCGACATCCACGCGCGGGACGGCTTGGACCTAGCCGTGTTTCCGAGTCTCTTTTCCTTCCTCTCGACGATGATAATTAATTTCTAGAATGGCAGACGTAGCACACAACATGCTCCCCTCTCTTCTCGCGTTGGGCGAACATGATGGCGGCGCAGCAACGGGACTCAGATTTTGAGAGCCGCTGGTGCTGCTCGCGTACAACGAGCTCGACCCCGGCGAGCGACGGCCTTGGGACATGACAGCGGCGCGCCAGGTCGACGTCACGCTCGAGCGTATCGGCAGTGACGCTGGCGCGGAGGGCCTCTCCTGACGGTGCAGGCATTAACTTTTTTATGTCGTCAAAACGACCATCGTAGGTTCTCTCGCAATGGCTTGTGGGACCGTGTCCCCGCGTATTCCTTCGCTAACCTACCTTCCCTTCCCAGTAGCTGGTGTTGCTGTGTGCAAGTGCACCGGCATATGGGACACTACTGTTGCCCGTCCCTGCAATTGCAGTGGCGCGCCACTGATGCAATATTTCGGTCGGACGACTCGGTTGCTCTGAATGACATCCAACGGGGCTACTGATTGACGTCTATCATAGTCACTGATCGGTGCCATCGCCAGCGAGACGTGTTTCGTGATAAGGCATCATGATGTGCTCGCTAATTATAGCAGTTATATATTTACATCCGTGTGTATAGAGATTAAATCTAACATCACAGTCAGGTTAAACGTAAACGAGAGCGCTGCGTAACAACACGACAATCCAAAGAGTGAGTCCGCTCGTAAATCAATGCTATACATATATATGCTCGTTCGTCCGTCGTATCGTTATCTGTTCGAAACCAGAAACTCTTTAAAGAACGCACAAAAGCGAGGCGCTCATAGCAGATATTAACAATGCGATGACTGCGCGGCAGTGCACTAGGCAGCGCAGGCGTTCGCCTCTGTGCGGCCCGAGCCAGTGACGCTCGTGCTCACGGAGCCGATCGTGGGCGTTGGTAAACCGGCAGCGACCACCGAGTTCTGCGCGTTGGCGGCGAGCGTCGCGAACCCGACGGACGCAGGGTTGGCGCGGAAGACAGAGTAGACGTTCTTGAGGAAGGTGTCGCCGACGATCCAGCCGACCTGGCTGCTGCTGCTCTGCGAACTGCTGAGCTCGAAGAAACCGCCGAGACATAGGCTGTCCGACAGTTGGGTCAGCTTGAAGTCGGACGGCGAAATGGACCAGCTCTGCCCGCCAAAGGAGAGGGCGACGTTGACGGTCGTCGAGCAGGCTGAAATAAGAAGGGTCGTCAGCCCACGCAATCAGATGGAGGCAAAGTGAATGCGCACGGTAGGTGTAATACCCCTCGTAATTGCCAGTGCCAGGGGCAGATCCGGGAATCTGAGCATAGAGCTCACTGATTTGAGCGGCGGGTCCGCCGACCAGCGTTGTGCCCGTGTCGATCGCAGCGAGCGAGGATGAAGAAGGTATGGTCACGGAGTTCGAGTTCACAGTCAAGTTCGTGAGGGAGAGGGTCCAATATGCGGTCGTGTCAACAGTTTGGTAATCAATCTGACCCGTATAAAGGGACGTGTTGGTCGCGCCTGTCGATGTAATTAGTTCAGGGGACAGTGTGCGGTGCGGCGCTTGTACAAACCCAAGGTGAAAACCCCTCCAGGCTCTTGGTCTGCAACATTTGTTTGATTCACAAAACGTGTGAGATAGAAAGCCATGAGCGGCTCGTCTAGGGCATTGCCCTCGAACAGTGACTGCCAAAAGGGGACGGAGCCCGAAGATGATAGTGACTGCCAACCGAGGCCCCATGAGACCCGAAACAGGAGAATCTAACAAGCCATTGGAGAAGTCATCGCACGTGGCTGAGAGAAGGGCAGGTCAACGGTACACGTAGTGGGAGGGATCAAGGAGGCGTACCGAAAACCTGCTTAGAGACCTGAAAACCAGCCATCTGGACAACATCTGTTGCGAGTGTTCCGCTAGCTGAACCACTGCCATATTGGATCGAGAACGGCTGGGTAAGGTTGGTGTACGAGGAGGAAGTGGATGCGTCAAATGTCTGGATGCCCTGGCAGTTTGTCGAGCAAGAACTGTCGGCGACCCAGAGATCGGCAGAGCCCGTGTCGAGGATGACGTTGTATGCGACGGGAGGGGTCCCAATAGCTATGGAGCCATAATAGCTGCGGACACAGCCACAGTCAGGACATGGTAGCAAGAGCACATGCGCCCTGTCAACTCACCTCGAGTCAGCGTTCTGATTAACAAGCCTAGATTGATGTGAGCGATAGGTGTAACGAAGAGAAAAATCGGGCGCACAAGTTTTCCCCTGCGGAGCGCTTCGCGGTCGACGGGCCACCGTACTTGGCTTCCAGAAATTGTTTTTGTTGCTTAGCCCAGATCCCCCATTCGGTGTCGCTACGCTGTGGTGGCGCCCGGCGAAGGATAGGGGACGTGCAGACTACGGTCGGAGGGTTGTGAACGAGGCCCGGGGGCAGCCAGTGCCCAGTCAACGGTGAGGAACAGACTCAGGGCGAATGAAACGGGCAGGGCATCCAAACGCATGGTGTATGGTAGGAGATGGAGGGGGCACTTTGGGTGATCAAGAGGGGTTGTTCCACGGAAGAGAGTTTAAATAGGAGATAGGCTCGGATAAAATAATTGGGTACAGGGACCGGCCTGTACAGTTCGTGAAAAGAGTGGAAGGAAAGGCTTGGTACGATGGCGCCCGTAAGTAAGCGCGATTCGGACCAAGGCCGACCACGATCAGACCAAGACGGAGAGAGCTCAAGGCGGTGATCTCCCTCTCACGTGGTTACCATCCGTCCAATCAACTCCCGTTCATCGACATATCATCCAATGGATATCATCCACGGTCTTCACTAATCCTTCCGCCGACCTCTTTCACCGCGGAGGATTTCCCCGAGGCTGACACTTGCATGGTGACAGGACCGAACAGCCTGCTGCGGATTGTTGCCGACCAACGGCTGCGCAGCTCCATAACCTGTGATCCGGCGCTTGAGCCGTTCTTGTCCACGATTCTTGGCCCCTTCGTCAGATGACCCATGGTCGTCTTGTAGATGTCATCGCAAACACGTACACGTACCGACTCTAGGAGCTTAGGGAGGTCAACACATTGACATCCCGGCCTTGAAGTTATTCAAGCACAGGTGAACGACATCACGGCGAGGTTACCGCATGGCGAGTTATCAACAACGCCTAAGTTAGTTGCTGCGGATGCCAAGGCGGCTCATGCTCTTAGTTCGGAGTCTTTGGGACACACCGAGTATATATGGTTCACGTGCCCTCAGCGCTCTCACAGCCTGTTCACTACGCAGTAGTTCTTGGAGCTCTTAGCCTGGCTTACATTTCCTGTGCTCAATGGTTTGACTTGGCAATTGGTCACACTGCGCAGCTCCGTCCGTGATTGTCGCCCCAGCCGCATTGTAAACCAGGCGAGCTGGCGTTCACCGCATGACAAAGGATCACTTAGTCAAGTCTTAGAACACAGGAGTCCGACATGTACCTCAGATGAGATGAAGAGAATAAGATTAGAATAATACGGTCAAATACAGTGGCAAGGACACAGATCTGTCTAAACTAACGACCCCCTCATGCCCGCTCACCACGCAAACGACGCGCGAGGGCAAGATCCTTAGGCTGGATAGTGACACGCTTCGCGTGAATCGCGGCAAGGTTGGTGTCCTCAAAGAGAGAGACAAGGTAAGCTTCTGCTGCCTCCTGCAGAGCCATCACGGCTGAAGATTGGAAGCGCAAGTCCGTCTAAAAGTAAAAAATGAGCATGCAAATCTCAGATACGGGAGGCCGTTATGCTAACCTTGAAGTCCTGCGCGATCTCGCGAACGAGGCGCTGGAAGGGGAGCTTCCGAATAAGGAAGCTCGGTCGATTTTTGGTAGCGGCGAATTTCGCGCAGTGCCACCGTTCCGGGGCGGAAACGATGGGGCTTCTTTACACCTCCAGTTGCAGCCTTGGAAACATCATTGAGCTAGGAACGGACAGAATATAAACATGCTCTACTCACGGCGGCAGACGTCTTGCGTGCCGATGACTTGGCAGCGAGTTGCTTACGAGGCGCCTTGCCTGAAACACAATGCGTCAGGTGAGGATAGTTTGAGCAAGATGAACAAAGACACTTACCACCAGTGGACTTGCGAGCGGTTTGCTTGGTACGAGCCATTGATACTTAGTAAGGTTGATGAAAGAAGAGGCTTGGTGTGCTTCGAATCAGAGTCCAACGGAGGGCTGGATGGTAGTGTAAAGTCAGTTGTGGTAGGTATTTATATTTCATCGCGAGTGTGTCGAGTCGACGCGTCGTGTGCCTGGGTAAACAAACGAAGTGGTTGATCAACAAACTTTATTTTGCTCACGTGCGCGTGTCCCGCTGCTCGTATATAACCGTGCCGCGCGCATTGTGTCACTTATCTCACCCTCGTAGTTCGTTGCTCGCTCACTTCTCAAACACAACTCCTTCAATCCTCTTGAATTATTTGAAAAATGTCCGGCCGTGGAAAAGGTGGAAAGGTGACCTTCTTTCTGTTTTCCTTCTATATCTGGTGACTGACGACAACTTGTCTTTAAGGGACTTGGCAAGGGTGGTGCTAAGCGTCATCGCAAGATCCTCCGTGATAACATCCAGGGCATAACCAAGCCTGCCATTCGTCGTCTCGCCCGTCGTGGTGGTGTGAAGCGTATTTCGGGTCTCATCTACGAAGAGACTCGTGGTGTCCTTAAGATCTTCCTCGAAAATGTGCGTTATGATATCCATGGGCCTTTAGGTTTTGGCTGATCCATCGTCCCTTCAGGTTATTCGTGACTCTGTCACTTACACCGAACATGCAAAGCGCAAAACGGTGACTGCCCTTGACGTCGTCTACGCTCTCAAGCGGTCAGGACGCACAGCTCTACGGTTTTGGCGCATGAGCTCTGCTTTACTGTTGGGCTGGTGTATACTCTGTATTGATATTGTAAAATCTAATGTTGCAACTTTTCTCTCGGAATATGGCTCAAGTCTGAGTTGTCTGAATCTAAGGTTCGAGAGCAGAGGTGAAGCGTAATCTGAGCAAGCCACTCTTTCTCCGTTGGCCCCCTGATGAGCTCATGGAGTGTTGCGCTAACACGCTGCTCCAGCGGACTGGGCGCCGTCTGCATTTGCACCCTAATAGTTGCTCTGGGAGTCACTAACGCCATTTGAGCGGTCGAGAAGGCCGAGTGAGGTTTCTAATGTGGTGTTCCTCGAACCGCGAGGCAGTCGTCCCCACCCTGATCGCCAGGTGCACGTGTTCCGAGTAGTTGCCGCGACTAAACATGAATGTACCGCACCGTACGCCCGAAACTGTCGAAGGGCGTCCCCATTCGTGGCTCATTTACGGCAATGTCGAAGCATCGGCTTTCCGGTTCCCAATAGAGTATCGAGTTGCGCCTCCCCCGCGCTTCCCGCCTTCCAGATCATTCATGCCTTCTTTAGTTTTTGGCTACCGAGGACTCTCCTCAGGGACGCGGAATTGCCAATCGAATCGGATACCAGCCTCTCTCAATTTGCCCCACCGACGGGCTGTGTGCTAGCTCCAATACCGACAGCAGTCGTATTTATGCCTCTGTTCGGGCGACGGTATACCCAACACTGACCCGATCACACCGAACACTCGAAGTCTATCAGAAACGCTTTATGTAATTGTAGGTTGCGACCTGAAAAGGCGCTCGAATACGGCGCCGAAGCCCAGACAATCGATGACGTTGACAGACACGATGCTCTTTTCTGTTCTCGAAAGAATCCGTCGGTTCCGTGTGAAGAAACAATAATGGGGTGATAGACGTTGGGCTGGGCTAGCTGGCCCGTGTCAAGAGTGCTAGACTGACCGTCACGCCGTCGGTCGTTTCGGTCGTTACTGTATAATTATCTTCGGGAACAAGTTGTATGTATCCTTGGAAAGAAAGGCCGTGATTTATCCGCTAACCCCCAGTACAAAATAGTTCCTAGTCGCCCCGGGCTTTCTGTTCTGTCGCACTGGTCTAGTTCCCCCTCTGCGCTGCACTATGTCTCCATCTTCAACTACCGCCCAGATCCGCCAGTTCTGTCCTCCTAGTCCCCTTCTTGCCCTCTCTGCTGCCGTGTCCATGTCGCTGCCCAAGGCCGCCACCGCCGTCACTGACCTCGGAAACCTCCTCCCTAACGAGATACTCCACGCCATCTTTGACCACCTCTCCCAGCACGCGCTCACCCGCATCGTCCTCGTCTCCCACCGATGGCGCGCCAACGCGGAGCGCCTGCTCTACTCCTCCATCGTCATCAACGAGGTCCTGCCCCGCTCTTCCACCCCGGAGCTCAAGGGCGCACACGCGGTGCCCTCCGTGCCCGCCATCACGCTGCGCTGCTGCGAGACGCTCTTCTCCCACCCGCACCTCGCGGAGTATGTCCGGCGCTTCCACGTCCGATGGCAGACAGACGCGGTCGAGAGCCCCGCGCTCCTCCTCCTCATCGCCCAGAACATCGCCAAGTCCCTCGTCCCCACCCTCCGCCACCTCGACTCGCTCGAGCTCTCCTTCGGCCTCCTCGCCGCGCCCCCACTCCCCACCGCCCCCACCTCCTTCCTCCCGCCATCTCGCCACCCCGACCTCCGCAGCCTCGCCCTCCACGGCATCGGCGAGCCCCCAGAGCCCGTCCTGCGTAACCACCCGGCCCTACTCCACCTCAAGCTCGGCGACTATCGCCGCCCGCTCTGCCTCCTCCCGACAGACGTCCCCCGCCTCCGCTCATTCCGCGGCCACCCCGCCACCGCCGCGTCCGTCCTCCCCGGTCGTCCTATCGAAGCACTCGGCCTCGTCGGCCTCGACCCCGCCACAGAGTCCGACTTTGCCCGCATTGCCGCCGGCAGCCGCCCCGTCCGCTCCCTCGACCTCTCCGGCACCAGCGTCACCCCGACCGTGCTCCGTAATGTCTCCCGCCACCTCTCCCATGTCGAGTGGCTCAAGGTCCGCCTCGCCTTCCGCCACACCCTCCATTACGCGCTTAACGGCATGGTATGTCCATTTCTCTCCCCCTCGGGAGTGCATAACCGTATTGATAAACAGAGGCTTCTGACGGCGCTTACCACCGTGCTGTCGAACTTTGGCAATCTGCGCGACCTCGATCTCTCGCCCACAAATGCCGTGCACTACTACGCCGACCAGAACGCTGTCGAGGAGCAGCGCCTGTGCATCGCCTGGACGCGCGCGTGCCCCTCGCTCCGCCGCATCATATTCCCTTCTCGCACAGAGTGGTCGCTCTCCGAAGGCGGCACGTGGGGATGCAAGTACTCCGATTCTCTAGCTCGCCTGCTGTTTCTGTGCGTCCCACGCATCGATGATCAACCCGCTGATGATAACATCTGTATAAATACGTCCCTCTAGACATCCTCCTGCGACCTCGTTGATCGGTTGTGAGGCCCAAGGCTAAGAACAATCCTTCCTTCCCCCCACCCACCCTGGTCATATACGTCGACCTATGATAGCTACTCCCCTGAACGACTACTACCCCGCGTATAAATATCAGTCGCGCTACAGAACACATCAGATACATCCAGAAGGACATCGCAGATCAATGCGTGCTAGAGAGATTACATAGTTTGGCTATTCCAGCGCCAGCGGTGGCATGACGGATACAGTGGAGAGGGGTATACAAGGTTATATGAAACCGAATAGAAATGTAGGTACTAGTCCTCATAAAATAATGTGAACAGAGTCCGACTCATGAGACTTCAGACTCGTCGACAAATATGTCGGTATAGTGTTCGAGAATAGTCTCAATCGCCTAAAAAAACAGCCATCGGCCCCCCCGGACGGTAATCCGACGTATTACACGCACCTTGTTCTGGATCGTTGCCCCTGCGAGGCCATCCTGCCCGTTGACACCATTCGGCGCGGTAGTAGGGAATAACGTCGGCCCGAAGACAATTGCCAGATTACCTATGGACATGGAGTTCTGCGCCTCGTTTTGCACGATCCTGCGCAAGACGATCGATTGGTCGGGTTAGGGTGTCCATCCATGTCTGGTCCGAGGACATACCTGTGTAGATGGCCCAAGAAGTATTTTAGCGTCGCGTAATTGGCATCGGGCAGCTCGTTGACCCGTTCGTGAAGCCGAATATGCCTCAAACGGTCATTCTCGATTTCTGATACGAACGGTTTCACTTGACTCGGTAACACGTCGAAGGAGTGCGAATGCTTACTAGCGGCGCTTAGAAAGCCTTGGTGCAGATGCATCGTCAACAGTGGCTCTGGTAGCTCTCTCAGCCAGAGCTTCAAGACACTTGTTACGTTGCTGATGTCGCCTGACCACTCCTCGGCGTCAAGGTTGGTGGCGTCTAGATCTGTGGGACCGTGAGTCGTTAGCCATCAAGTAAGGATCAGCACACACCTTTATCGAGCTTTTCTTTCAATCGCGTGACCTTGCTCATAGTCCCACCAATACGGTAGACGCCCACCGTCGAGATGCCGTACTTCTCGATCGCTTCACAGCATTTGACCATGATCGGAGGAACTTCCACTCCGTCACGCGCCATTTGTTCCGCGAGGTCAATGCCAAAGGTGAGCCTAGTTCGATCTGGCAGTTGTGAATGGCTGCTGTTAGGCGTGTTAGTGCTATGGGGTGTTGGGTTCGTGCGATCAACATGTTGAGGTAAGGGAGGTAGCTAAAAACCGCGATTAGTTTGCGTCGGGTGTTCTGTGATCAGCATATGACTTACGAAACCTTCATATTCGGGCCCCGTACGACGTGGCCCCCTCTGTACTCCGCCGTGGGCGTACGCATAATTCTGCATGTAGACCTTGAAGTCAGACCGGTTGTCTATTGACTCAATGGTGGGTTTGAGTCCGGGTCCTGCCCGTTCTGTCAGTGGTGCAATTTCCTCGGAAAAAAGAAATCCCCCAGTACTCACCATCTTCGATTCCTGTTGGTGCCAAGGTGGAACCATCACTCAGCACGATGCTCTCAAATAAGAAAGCGTAGCGCGTGAGGTGGTATTGGGTCCCGAGATCTATTTCGTCCGCACACTCCTTCAAAGCCTAAAGGAGTCGAGATGAGGAGACGTGATAGAATTCTGTCCTGTGGGCACTGACACGGAGTATCCGAGGGAGTTGGAAGTTGAAATATTCTTGTCTCAGACCCTGCGTTTCCTGCACCGACTTGTGGTAAGCCTGAGAAGACAATTGTACTCGAGCACGGATATCGTCTTCCTGGCGTTGAATCTGTAGGGGTATGTAAGCAATCACATAAGAGAGGAGGGAGGAGGGAGCACATTTCCAGGGTTCTTGCCCTTCAACAAAAGTCCTCCCTTTGCGACAGCTTTGCCGATCGCGCGCTTCCCACCGGCCGGCGCACGGGCCTGAATGACGGAATCCTTAGCGGGCTCTCCCTCCTTCTGCAGCAGAATGCGACCGAGCTCTTCCATTGTAGTGTCCAGGCGTGCTTTGCTCTTTTCGGTAGTTGCCTCAGAATCCTGCAAGTTACGTTCGTACCGGGTCGCGAGCTCCTTGGTCTAGATAGTGTTTAGGGGGTCAAACTCGAAGAGTTGTAAGCATCGAGGCAAAATACCGTTTTTCTGTTTTTATCGACCTCCTTGGCTAGATTTGCCAACTCCTCGCTCATCTCATTTAGCCGCGACGCGAAGCGTAGCCTATTCTCGGCAATGATTTCGTGTATTTTCATAGTTGTCTGCCATGCATTGACGAAAGAGCTGTGAGGACAGAGATTACCGGGTCAAGCGAAGGAAACGTTGAGAAACGGCGAGACACACCCAGCTTTACCATCATTCATGGCGTACACATCAGCGGTGTTCTTGGCGAGCTTCTGCATCCCCCTTCCAAACTCTTCCTCGAGCACAGCACGCTTTTTGAAAAACACGGAGGCTTCCTAAAACAAGCAAGAAATGCTCGAGTGGAATGGCGCGGTGAGTGCTTAAGCGAGCTTACCCTGCAGGACACCATGCTCTGCTTAATTCTGTCGAGTAATAAAGGCACACCGCACTGAATTAACGTAAAAAAAAGTGTATTAAGCAGGTTATTATCCCCAAGGGATTATACGGGAGCATCTCACATCGAGTTCGCACAGAGCGCGGAGCACACTCTCATCGAACGTGGGCTCTACGACTGCGATCGGTTCCGTTTGAGTGGCAGGCGCAGGATCTGACCGCTGCACGGCGGGAGGGAGACTGTTACGCCATCGGGAAGTCGCAGTCGCCGAAGGGGAGGGTCTGCCCGCCAGATCAGCTTCGGTGCTAGATCGCGGTGGGGACGACGAGGATTTGGATGAAAGGGAGGGTCTAGATGTAATGGCGACATTTGGAGAGTTGCTAGAGGAGGCGGGGATAGTGGGCTGCAGAGGGTGTGATTGTAAGGGATGAGGAGAGTGGGTGGCCGTGGGCGACCCGACGACGCCGTGACTATCGGTCGATATTGTGGCCAATGTATCGTCTACGGCCCTGGTGCTCATGAGTATAGATCAAAAGTACACGCGCGGTCGAGGCGTGCGGGGACGGGAAAGAGAAAGGCGGGAAGGGTGAGATGTCCAGGACGAGACCAAGTCGAGTGCAGTGCCGTTGCGATTTGGTGGCTGTTACCGGCCCGGTTCCATTGGTTGGTGTGGCACCTTCGTTCTTGATAAACAAAACAAACACACATTAATCATTATACTACATGCGTAAAGTATTCTATGAAATACAGGGTGGATAGTGTAAGTGTAGTGTATGGTCCGAAGGCGAGAATGCTACAATAGCTGTTGCGAACGCGATCATTATGTGCCAGACGACCCACTGGCAGAAGAGAAGGGACTCCGACTCGGACGTCCGGATCAACAGCCACGCGGGCAGCGCTTGCTGGTCTTAACGTTATTGGTGATATTTTGCATTCTGATCCGTCGTCGCTTCAGCTACAGGCCGACGCGAGCGATCTCGTACTCACGATTGTTGGCACGCCGCGGTGCAAGGCTCGTTAGGATGTTGTCCAATGTGACGATGACTTCCCGCGCAGGTAGTTCGGCCACAATCAGTCTGAAAATAGATGTGAGAAATAGGCCTTCTTCTAAAGGAAAAAAAAAGTTCCCTACGTTTGAACGACCAGAGAATATGACTGCACCACATGGATGCTCAGAGTAAGTCGTTACAGTGACGCACATGTCAAGTTTGCGTAGAGGGTTACAAGAGTCGAAAATTGGAGGATGGCGAGGGTAGCATGATTCCAGTGTTCATTTATACCGGCCGTCTTGCTCGCCACTCGATGTCATGATGAGTATAAGTTGAGAGTCTTTGAAAGCAAAAAAAACAAACAAACAACATGCAGTCCGACTGGAAATACACTGCGAACTCAAATCATAGCCGCGTCCAGTGCACAAACAAACCGGGGGGGGACTGTCCCGAGAATCCAAAACCACGTGAGACTCGCCCCTTCAAGATCCCGCAACTCTATGTCCCAGGTGTTGACCGTGAATGGCAAGGTGTTGACGAATCCAGTAGTGACGCCAACGCCACACTCTGGCAGTACCCCATTCATCTGAAGGGAGAGATGTCTGGATTGCGGCAGTGAAAGCAGATACCGCGCGCTGGATACGTGCCCGGCGATCAGGTTAGTCGCGGTGGCGGACAGTATTGAAAGAAGCGCCGAATCTGTTGCTCGAAAAAAACACAGCCATCATTGAAACCCTAGCAAACGGAGTATGTGATCTGAGGCCATCGCCAACCCGTGTGGCGGGAGAGGTGGGGCATCCACAGCACGAGCACGTCGTGGCGAAAGCGCGAGAGGGTGAGATGCTGTATGAAACCGGAGTAAGGGTGAACATTAGCCAGGCAATTGCGTCAGCAGAACCGGAGTGTTTGTTTTCATAGGGAAAAGACGCCACAAATGACGGTGCTGAGAGAGCGAAATTCTTCGGTTTCGGTGATTGCTAATTTGGTTGAAAGAACTCTGACTTCTTACGATTCCACACGCCGAACCACAGACAAAGCCCTTTGTGCCTCTTGAACGTAAGACATAGATAGAGAATACGCAAGTATATGTGTTCGTGCAGCTTTCTATGAGGTGAGGGACTTGTGGAGAAGGGGACAGCAGCGGAATCGGGCCGCACTATAATGTGATTATGTAACGAGGCTTCTCACACCAACTCTCACCGACTAACCCTTGGACTCACCCAGTTAGGTTCCAGATCGACAACTACGGAGTCCGGGAGGCAATCACATATAACCGAATGGCGCTTGCAAAAGAGTCAATGACATTCATGAAGCTCTGGCTTACTTCCATCTAGTAAATCTTTCGAGTTCTCGTGTTCCATCCAGGGGAGGAAGAAGTACAGTAGGGATCATGACTCGGAGGGCACGATCTGTCACAGACCCGCTGCGGCACGCGGCGATCGACTATACCGCTATGATCCCCACCCGCGAGCCGGATATGTCGCGTCCACCGGCAACCATGGTAGCATTTGGCATAGTATTTTGCCAGGGAGAGACGAGCGGACTTGAGTCGCTGAAGGGCCTCACTCTCAGTCTGATCCCTTCATCGTGGCCACTGAGAATGGACAAATAATCGTCTCCAGCACCTTGTGATGCTCCAATAGTGCACTTCCTCGAGCCGTTTGAGTAGCTCAACCGCGCCAGACGAAGAGTACAGCATCAGATCGTCTGCATTGAAAGGGGATGTAATTAGTCCCAGATGCAGGAAGATGGTGTTTTTGCTTTACCGTTCCGGACAAGGTCGACTGCGTCACATAGGAGAACACCCCACCACGTTTTCGGTGCGAGACCCTCATTGAACATGGTCAAGATATCCAAAGCTGCCTCCTGCAGATCCCCGTTCAATCTGCGCTGGTGGAACTCGGCGTAGCGGACGGCAAACATAAGCCTGTGAGTGAACACACCATCCGCACCGGGATGTGCTCGCAGTTCTTGAAGGGAGGGTGCGACCGCGGCCACTGATCGAGCAAAGACTTCTGGCCCTGCAAATCTGTCAATATCGATAATTGCACAGGTGTATAGACAAACCATGCTTGATGTATTCAGTTAAAACTGCGTCGACGACTCGGCCAAGCCAGGTCCAATTTTCCGCGGAGGTTGCGTAAGAAACACCCAGGCCGTACTCCTTACGTCGCAGAAAATTTTGCGCCGCGATCTGCGTGGCCCGGTGTAAACAAAGGTATTAAATCGGATGATGGAGGAAGAATACGGACCGTGCAAACCATCCGTCGCACAGACTCCCTTCCGTACTCATGGCAGGTCTCTACAACCGCTCTTAGAGCATCTGGTACTTCGACCGAGACGTTCGCATCATGGGAACCAGCCACACTGCGATTGAAGCTGATTGGTACGCGAAGCAGTACTTGGTCTGCCCTCTCCCTTCCGATAGAACCGCACGAGCACATGTACGCAACGGTGATGCGCCAAAGTACTGGGTCTGAATGCAAATAATCTGCGTACGATAAAACGTACTGGTCACGGACGGAGATGTCTGAGCTACCCTGAGGCTCAGAGGAGGGACAAAAATGTGAGGAGGGATGTCTTACTCGTCGCTAACCCGTGGGGTCAGAAGGTCTAGAGGTTCCATCAAGTCAACCCAATGGGCCGCCAACCAACCGTCCAGTTTGGCTGCGTGGGACAATGCCTCCATTGTCTCACCACGAAACAGGGCCACATGAATCGTATCTTCGAGGTCGGTGGGATCAGGAGGCATGATCTCTAGAATTTGATTTACAACCTCTCTGGGGGTAAGTGTGAGGAAGAGGTAGCGCAAGTACGTCGGTAATGCGTACGGAAGGTCCTGCCTTCGAAGGCGATGATTTACAAATATGCTCCAAGCCGCACAAACCTCTTTCCAGTCGGCGTTCAGCTCAATGCAGATATTTTGGATAATTTCAGGACGGCCTTCTAGTATACCCACGATATTGCTGAATGGTTTCCACCAATTTTCGAAGTCGTCTTCTCGTGCGTCTTCTGGGACACGGTCGAGTTCGAGGCGGAGAGATTTGACCTTCTCCTTCCAACGACGTAGGGCTACCACGAATTCGCGCTCTGTTGAGAATTGCACAATACGAGGGTGCGAACTGAGTAACGGGGTCAGATGCTGTGCTACATCCCGTAAATGCTCAGAGGGGTGGCGAGATAGAGTTTCCAGCAGAAAGACAGGTGCTGATGAGAAACCTCGCAGGACCGATCTGTGCAACGCAAATTAGGGATCGTTCCCCATCCGAAAGGGGGGAAATACCTCGTAAGATAAGGCCAGAATGTCTCGTCCTGCCAAGGTCTATCTTGAGAACTGAGATGATCACCTTCTTCGGATGAAGGTTCGATGAAGTGCGTGTTTAGCCATTCCATTAACTCCTCCCCAACCGGCGCATCATCAAATCCGGCCTCCGGAAGGTAAAGGACAACAAATAAGGAGAGACAGTTGTATAGTATCCGGTAATGGTTGGCATCGTACTGAAGGGGCTGCGTCCTGTTCACCGGTTTCTAGCTAGAGGTTCAAAGAACCTCCACGTAATAGAGAAGGAGAAACTTACGGAAGCCTGCGACCAGCTGTCTACAACGATCCTGACATAGTCCACAGCATGCTTAATTAGCACAGGCGACACCTGTTCACTGCGTCCTCTGAGACACCATTAGCGACTGGCTAGCATATCACAAGAAAAATGCCACGAACATGAGGGAGTCTTGCTCACTGTGATTATTTTTGAAGTCTTGAAGCGAAGCAAAGACAACGGATGTATCTGTTACAAACTCCATACAGAACTAAAGCCGTGACCCCCATCATGACGGGTGCCACACGTACCATCCGACGTTCAGTAGATGGTACGCGATCCGTACTTGCGGTATAAATGTCCCGCGGGTCTGAGTGCTTATCCTCGAGTGATCTGGGGGCTTGCGAGTTGACCTTATACCGTAGTTAAGAATCGGACGGACATAGGTGGTGATATGCATACAGCATTCGTGGCAAACACTGCAACAGAATTGTCTCTGGGAGATTGAGCAGCACACAAGGTGCGGCCAGAGTCTAGAAACTTGGCGTTTTTCCCTTCTTCGAACAGGGGGGGATAGAGACGGATCACAGTCATTTGCAGGCCACAGAGGCGCGTCCTTGTCGGTCTGGTCGTGTCGCGGTCTGTCACGCGTGACATGCAACATGTGATGACGTGACAGGTGCTATATGTGTACAAAGCCTTATTCCAATGTCTCCGAGCCCGGTGTATTGACTCATTCATTGCGGAAAGGTAGGGTTCTTGAAAACTCTGGGCACGAGGTGCACTTGTATTGCACGCTATAGTGGTAGGTTCCACTGGGCAATGATTCTTGGTTGAACCCCTTGAGATCTGCGATCGACAGATGACTGACATTCTCTACGAGTATGGATGTGTATGCGATGACAGAAGATGTACAAAGCTGTCATAAGCTTGCGGTGGAGAAACGCTAGTACAGTAGTTCAGGGCCACGGCGTTGGACAAGAGCACTCTGCACAACGTTGCTTCGTCAGATATCCCCATGGCTCAATTTGTCACCCGACCGATATTGTTTGCGGGCCTGACCTCGACAGTTCGAAGTGCGCCACCGGAAGACCGATATGATGTATGGCCGGTGTCAATTTGTGCAGCAAGTCGTGTACTGTAGTCCTTGATGGGCCTTGCAGTAGAGTTTAAACTATTGAACCTAGGATTCGACACCTGCGCGTGTTCGACGTCCGACAGATGGCCTCAGTAGATTTCGCCCAAGCGAGCGCCACAACCTGCGGTTATAAGCCTGTATGGGCTTACAACGTACATCTGGCGTTTCTTGCCACAATTGCTCTGGAGCAGTGGCACATCCTAGTGATAACCATATAACCACTCACTGAGTGGGGGCGGAATGCAGAATCTGCGTGGACGGTTTGTGGCACGAGGGGTGTTTGCCAAAAGATAAACCGAGTGATAATAGGATAACAGTACAAATACAGGACAAACAGCTCAGAAACGTGGTACTCTTAAGCCCCGAAACCGTACAGCGTACGCCCTGATCGCTTGAGAGCGTAGACGACGTCAAGAGCTGTGACGGTTTTCCGCTTAGCATGTTCTGTGTAGGTTACAGAATCGCGAATGACCTGGGTAGAAGGGTAAGTTGAAGTAACGATAAAGACGACAACACGGTGGCCTACATTCTCGAGGAATATCTTGAGGACACCACGAGTCTCTTCATAAATCAAGCCCGAGATACGCTTGACACCACCACGACGGGCAAGACGACGAATGGCAGGCTTAGTGATACCTAGACTATGTGTAAGGAAGCGACAGGGGGGGAACAGAGCCACGCTCCCCGTACCCTGAATGTTGTCACGGAGAATCTTGCGATGGCGTTTAGCACCGCCCTTTCCGAGTCCCTTAGAAAAAGTCAAGAGTTAGTGAAGGAAGTAGGCCGAGGGAAATAAGTACTACCTTTCCGCCTTTTCCGCGTCCAGACATTGATAGATAGAGTGGTTGGTTGGTAAAAGTGGAAGGTGGATGGAGGGCACGAAGGTGGAAGAGCGAGAATGAGTCAAAAATGGGAGCGAGTCACGACTACTATAAATGGTCCGAGGAGCGTCTGTGGCTGTGCTTTGTTGATCAATGGCACCCGCGTCGTTGAAAGCACGTGATGGACGCGTCGAGCGAACTATATAATCACCCACCGCCGACCCCAGTAATCTCATTCTTCCGTCCTTCCACCAAACCACATCGGTTGCCCTTTGTCATATCTCTTGATTATTATCCATGGCTCGTACCAAGCAAACTGCCCGCAAATCCACTGGTGGTATGTCAGCTTCCATACTATTTCCGCTCAGTTTCTTACTCGTGAATCCAGGCAAGGCCCCTCGTAAGCAGCTGGCCGCCAAGTCTGCAGCACGTAAAACTTCCGCAGCAGTGAGTCCTTTTTTCCCCTTTTAAGGTATCATACTGAGTCATGGTTTGAAGGCCGTCACTGGTGGTGTGAAGAAGCCTCATCGCTTCCGCCCCGGAACTGTCGCTCTGCGCGAAATTCGTCGCTACCAGAAGTCCACTGAACTTCTCATCCGTAAACTTCCCTTCCAACGTCTCGTTCGTGAGATTGCACAGGACTTCAAAGTGAGTGCGACACTACTTCTCTAAAGTGCCACCACTGACATCTTCCGAAAGACCGACCTGCGCTTCCAGTCATCTGCCGTAATGGCACTGCAGGAGGCGGCGGAGGCCTACCTCGTCTCCCTCTTTGAGGACACCAACCTTGCCGCCATCCACGCGAAGCGCGTTACCATCCAGCCTAAGGATCTCGCACTTGCGCGCCGGCTGCGTGGTGAGCGCACGTAGCCTAGTTCTTCCAGTTACTTGTTGTTTTGTATATTGTACACTAGTTCCTCTTATATCATTGGCCTTTCTGATAAGCGTAGTGATTCCGAAAAGTGGAAAGCGAGAAAGGGGCTCCCGTCAGTCCGAGCACTATGCGTAGATGGACACCAAGTGCACGCCCTTTTGCGGATAACTACACGCATAGAAGAACACAAACAATGGCCATTCAAAGTGGACGTTTGCTAGGAGCCAAAAACCTCATAGATGATGCACGGTCTTTGAGGTGTGAGTGCTGCAGGTAAACAGTGTCCGAGGTTTTGAGCCTATCTGTAAGCGGCACGCTTGCTGTACGGTTTAAGGGGAGCAGAGGCACAGAATGAGTAAATGCAACAAAGATAGGCGTTTTTACAGTAGGCCAGCCAACGAATGACAAATGAGCGAATAGAAATGATGCGGCATCCATCGATTATCGCTTGCTCGCTGGATGGATGGGGGCATCATGCCCATTCTTCATCATACGTACACCTGTGCGCAATCTAGACTAATATGATCGATACCTTTGAAAAACAGCGGTTATATCTTCGCCTGTGCGTGCTCAGCTGCGTTCTGAACCGACATCAGTCTTTTGGAAGGAACCGCCTAAAGATGGTGTGATGTAACAATTTTTTCACCGCCCGCAAAATTCGACATGACAGATAACGATCAGTTGGGATCACTCTTGCACAGGTTCTTCTGGGGGTGGACCCTGATCCTGCCGACGTTCCTTCCGCGTCGCCTGAACGACGTCGTCCACACGCAATAGGACACGCGCCGCCTGGAACAAAAACCGGTCAGTGACGGACCAATGGAAGGAACTACTCTCGAGCACTGTACTACGCACTTCGATGGCAGTTTTGAAGGTTTGAATCTACACATCCAACAACGAGACATGTCAGGAGGTGCAATAACGCGCGAGAATGACAAGGGACCATACCTTGACGCTCGCAGACTCGTACAATTTGTACGTCTTCATGTCGACGATATCGCCCGTCTCGCCATTGATACCCCACGAATGCTCACCGCTCGCGTGTTTCGCCTGTGAGTCGTATCCATGATCCGGCGAACGAGGGCAGGTGAGGAAGTGACATGGTCAGGGAAATCAAGTTTTAAAAAGGAACGAGGAAAAAACGCACTCGAAGCGCAGTGAGGGCCCGGATGGCAGTTCCCGCCCGCGTTCTGCACGAGCGTGCGCGGAATGACTTCGAGCGCGTCGGCAACCGCGCGGAACGGGCCCGCCTCGACGCCCGTCACCGCGCGTGCACGTGCGTGCAGGCCGACTGAGACGGCCATTTCCACCGCGCCACCACCCGGCACGAGCGTCGGGTTGAACACGACGTTGCGCGCGACGGACATCGCGTCCGCCAGGTTGCGGTCGATCTCGTTCAGAATGTCCTTGGACGGCCCGCGCAGCAATATGGTACACGCCTTTGGAGTGGTGCATTCGGTCAGGAAGGTAAAGTACCTAGTGTAAGGAATGAAATTCGGTTTTCGGAGGAGGGGGAAATATGCCTTTACTCGTCACCGATCTTCTCAACATTGAACAGGCCACAACGGGTTCCAATGTCCGATTCTCGTAAATCTTCTACGCGGTTCACAATTGTCGCGCCCACTGCGCGCGCGATGCGGTTGTTGTCCGACTTGCGTACCCGCCGGAGCGCAGAAACGTTGGCTTTAGCAAAGAAGTATTGCGCATAATCTGTTCGTCACCAGCACTAAGCATTAGCGCACGATCAACTCTCCTGAAAAAACCAGGGCAAACCTGAAATGCCCTTTTCTGTGATGACGAGATCGGGCTTGAATTCGAGGATGCGGTCGACCATCGCCTTTATTTGCTCCTCCTCGATTTGATTGATACGCGCGAAGTCGGCCTCTTTCGAGATCTCGATATTGGTCTGGCTCTCGCCTTTCTTATACTCGAGAGGACAGTCGAGCAGCACTATGCGCGGCTCGTGTATGCGACGGCGCATCTGCGGGTGCACGATGTCCTTATTCAACATGACGCCGGACAGGACTCGGCTGTCCTCTATCTCTCCTCCCGGGACCTTTTCTACGCGAGCGTAACGCTTGATGTCGATTGTGCGTACGCCAGCATCTTCGGCCGAAACGATGCGCACGGCCTCCAGCGCGAGGCGGCACATTAAGTCGGACCAGCGAATGACAAATTTTGTGCCGATCGAGGTTTTGATCAGCGCGAGCATCTGAGTGTCGTCCGTCGTGTCGATCGGCACCGAGATCCGGGAGACGACCTCGAGCGCAGCCTGAAGCGCCTTGTTGTACGCCGAAATTATGACTACGGGGTGGATGTCGCGTTCGAGCTGCGAAAGGGACTGCGCGAGGATCTCGCCGGCTATGCGACACATGTCAATCCTGAGAGGTGTGTGTATGGGCAATCAGACAAGCGCACCTAAGACGATCACACTGGTCGTCCCATCACCACATTCCTCGTCTTGTGTCCGGCTCAGCTCGATCATGTTTTTTGCTGCAGGATGGGCAACGTCAATCTCACGAAGAATTGCATTCCCATCGTTTGTGAGGCTAGAGTGCACAATGATTAGCACGAAAGATCCAACAATAAAAGCTCACATAATGCCGCCCATAGGGTCGAGGATCATCTTGAGCATTGACTTGGGACCTAAACACGTTCGGATGACATCGGCAACGGTCTAATATAAGACAGGGTTTTCAGAACCTGGTAAATGAATGGTACTCGGGAACGTACTTTTGCGGCGGTGATGTTCGATAACTGAGCCTTCCGTCCGGATTGCCGCTCGGGTGCGGCATCTGGATGTTACAGAGATGAGTGCGTTTTCAAATCAATACGGACGATGTCTCACTCATCACAAATACGGGTGTTTGACCTCCGATTGACATCTTAGTATTGAGAGTGGGAGGTGGTCCAAAGGAAAATCAGAGATGCGGTCCGCTATTGCCGCTTCGCAAAGCTGAATCAGGTCGGCTACAACAGATTTAAATGATGATCTAGGCACTCCTGTGTAATATCCATTCCACCCTCAGGCATCTCCTCGCAAACTCTCGATAGTATAGTATGGGTCGTACAGATGGTGAGACACGTATATCGGGACAATGGCCATGAAAATCATTGTAGCAAACGAGACCTGAGAGTAGATCCTGAGAGTTTGAGGCACAATCGTACGTTTTTGGCACTTGTGCAGGAGAAGAACATCATGGGCGACTCGCGGCTGCTGGGAATAAGAGCGAACGAATGAGGAATCGCACAAAGTTCTTCGAATCCTTCGTACCACTCTTTGACAGGGGGCTTCGCGTCTTTGAGTACGATAACGTCATGGTCCACTGGGACACCAGCGACATCCTGCTTGCCATTTAGAGGCTGTACCTCATGAGCGGTCTGCAAGGCTGCTCACCTTGTCCTCGTTGTAAAATCTTATCAAAGTATCCATCATGTGACGGACTCCGAGTTTTGCACCTTGACCCACCTGCTCAACAACAAGCTGTCTCCGGCCAGATGGCTCTCCTGGCATCTCTTCGCGCCAGCGAAGCGAGCCACGTCCCTCCGCTCCATCGCCTTTGCGTTTCAGCTCTTCTTCCCCCCTCGCGACCTCTTCGAGCCGGCGCACCTCTTCGAGCCTTCTCGCCACCTCTGCACGCCTCTCTGCATCCAGCCGCCGCCGCTCGATCCGCTCGCGCGTCCTCTTCTCCTCCTCTCCTCGCGCCATCCGCATCGCCGCCGAACGCGCCAGGTCGCGCTCTGACTGCGCGTGTCGAGCGCCCTCTTCCTCCACTGCCATTCGTGCCTCCTCAACGCGCAGTCACTTGATGCGCGCCTGACACCCCGCCTCCTCGCGCAGAGCCGCGCGGTCTTCGACCTAGGAGGTCTGGCGTGCGGCTTCGTGCAGCTCTGAGCAAGTACTGGGGTCCCCGAAGTTTGGCGGACCGCGCATGGAGATATAGGTGGCGGGCTCGGAGGCCGTGCGGGGGGCAAGGTTTTCTCACGGTTGGCGGGGGCCTCGGACGACGTGCGTGCCATCCCGGCGGGGCAAACCGGTGTGAAAGGCGTCGCTTTGCGTATTGCACTGGCTGTGAGATCCTCGAGATAGAGACGGTAAAATTCGCTTGCGGACTCTGTGCGTGCGCCGAGCTGAGCGCGATAGCGTATACATTGTAACGGGCAGACGTTACCCTGAACCAGGATTGAACGGTACGCCCAGCTACGGATGTACGCGCTGCGTGACGATCAAAGGGTTCAGAATAACGGCGGCTACTGAAAAGAAGGAAGTGCGCACCTTTGCGCAGGCCAGAAGTGCCCTCCGGAATATAGGTGATTGTAGCAAAGTAGGTCACACCGTCAACAAATATGCGTAAGGCAAAGAATATTGGCTGCTCTTCTTACACGAAAAAGAAAGGGGAAATTTGGGTCACAAATTTCATGGAGGACAGTCCGGTCAGTAAATGGGCAAAGTTGCGAAGCATCCAAGGTGGAGTGGCCAAAGAACGTGATATCGTGTCGATATCCCTGAGACGAGAAGCATCGACTCTGGCCACAAGGCCTTCCAAGCACTGGGTATTTCCTCGAAAATGCACGCGGGCAAGAACAGGGAGAACAACGCGTCCCCCGGACCATGGGGGTGGGGCAGGGTAATAGGCAGTAGAGAGGAAATAGAGTGAAAGTGATCGAAGCTGGGCCATCCGGACAAGGTATTCGTGAGCGCTGCTGGTGAAACTCGCCAACGATCAAAACTTCGTGAAGCTGAGGGTCTACACGATTCCTGGGAGTGCGAAAAAGGTAGTCCTAGTCGAGTGGAAGCAATGAAGGCGTGGACCCCAACGAAAGGCGCTGGACAGGGTCAACTGCACGCTATCACGGGGCAGAAGAACAGGCTCTTCTAGTTCCGGGAATAGCACAGAGATTGTGATTCTCCAAGAGAGTGTTTGTGATAGTGAGGCTGATGGAGAGAACACGATCAGACTGCTTGAGTGCGGCCACGATATCCTCCTCGTCTTCAGAAGTCGAGGTATCGAGCGCTAGAGATTCCCCGTACTGCACGTCAATAGGCAGGGCGGGCCAGTGATCTAGAGTCTTCTGTACAGGCGTCCCGTGCGTACAAAACAGTCGAAGGTGTAGAGCCCATTGATTGAGATACAATACGATACGTTGCTACTTGCGACATATATGCACAACCAATGTTAAGCATAAGCCGAGAGCGTGGCGAGGGTGACGAAATAACAGCACTTTGTCTGAAAACTTTCTAATCGTCACTTATCGAGAAAGGGAACAATTTAGCAAGTGACGCAGGCGCTTGGCGGAAAATATACCTGTTCTAGTAGGGTAACGGATTGAAGGGGAAGTATGAGTCGAGCACGTCTATTGGGAGATCCATGATATACACTGTCACCTCCGGTGGGACATGGAAGATGTTAGATCCCTTTTGAGAGTGCATGAGGTGAGAATTTGAGGGAGAGATGACAAACCTACTCGCCGCATACACATGCCGGAGTGACTGCGTGTTAGTTATGTCAGTGGACATCGACCACCGTGATGATCGCGGCGTGCTTATGGGCTGGAACCACGTGCTCACACACCTTCACCGCCGTGTGACTGCTTCCCGCTACGCACTTTCGTTCGTGTTTATCTGACATCCATACAATATATATATTCATTTCTCTCAACATTGTCTCGACAGTGAGTCGACACATCACTTACAACACAACCCACCCAAGTCGATTCCTCTCATCGCCGCAACACTGTGAACGTCCATTTGGATGAAAATCATCCAAATTGGTACTGATTTTCAGAATTCAGCCTAGGGTAGACGAGTTAGAGGCTGATTTCGATTCATCCTAATTTGTGGTGCTGATAATCATCCAAATAAAATAATTCTATTACCTGCTGAAAATCATGAATCATAAAACTGTGTAAAATTTCATTCAAAAACACATCTATGATTGGATGACTAAAGATAGCGGATGAATATCATCCTATGATTGACACTGGGTAAAGAATGACTTGGACAAAAAAAAATTTGACGAGGACTGCTGCCTCTGCCATCCCTGTCACCGCCGTTGCCAATCCCGCCCCGTTGCCATTCCTGTCGTCCCCGCCGCCGTCCCCTCTGCCGCCGCTTCATCGTGGTCGTGGTAGTCGTCGTGATAGCGGTCGTGGTCGCGCCGTCATTGCACGGCCGTTGGCGTAGTCTTTGCGCGGCCAACTCGCGCCGTTACTGTGCCGTGGTCGCGTTGTAGTCGTGCTGTCATCGCGCCATCGTCGTGCTGTTGTCGTGCCATCATCGCACCGTTGTCACACTATCTTCGCGCCATCGGTCGTCGTCGTGCGGCTTGCACCGCGCCGCGTGCATCTGTATGAGTTCCCCGTGATGGTGGTGGGGCAAAGAAGAGGGCAAGAAGTCGGAGTCCACGTGTGGGAGTGGCGTCGGTGGTGGGCATCGGTGGGACCGGTTGCGGTCACGGTCGTGGACTGGTCGTGGCAGCAGACGCACACTCAACTTAGAAAAAAAAAAGTCTGGCGGAGGCTGAATCTGCGGCGTGGGAAAGCGAGCCTGACACGTCAACACGTCGACACCGGGCACCCTTCTACTTCAACTCAAGCTTCAACATACTGAACAACTGAACTGGTGCGTTTGTTCTTTTTTCTTTTCTTCTTTCTAACTATTCTTCTAACAGTCCTCTTCCAGGTATCGCCTTTGCACGCGTGCCAACCCCTCTATTCCAGGGACAACACCGTCGCGGGCACGCAATCCACCACACCACCATGCCCTGTCCCTTGGCCCCCACACCCCCCGCCGCTGCTGGGCTTCGGTGTCACGGTACGAGAAGTGGACGCTTACTTTACGGTGATGACCCCTTAGTAAGTAGCAATGTGTCATGGACTAGTCGTATCAGTCAGCGGACTTGTAGTATCACATGCCGATGTGGCATGAGTCATTCCTAGGATAGCGATAGTAGGGTTCGAGCTACTTACGCTATTAGTCGTACAGATTCGGGAGGAGCTTTAAAGCTGCCTCATACATGTATAAATAGTGGACCGATGAGACCAAGATACGCCATCTTGGTCTTCTTCAATCACCACTTCTTCCTCTTCTCTTCCCCGCGTGCATTCGCTTGTCTCCTTTGAGCAAGTCGTCTTTATCGATCGCCTAGTGACTCGAACGTCCTAGTGCCAGATACACCCGTGTCACGTGCCTCGATAAGCGCCGTGTACACGTGTTCAAGTCACGTGACTTGTCGAGGGAATATTTGCTAAGTCGTGAACACCCTTTCGCAGTCCAAGTCGGACTAACGCCAGTGGTGGCGTTACATTAAGACCAAGATCCCTCATCGTGGCGTTCACAACTCGAGACCAGTGGAGAAACTTTCAAACATACTCCCTCGAACGTAGGGGAGACCGCAACGTACCAACACAATTCCTGGGAGCAGCTAGGTGGAGAGAATACCGAGGAGAAACCGGTTACTTCGTAGACTTCGCATCGGGACCCACCCGATACCGACCAGTTGAGTTCAACTTTGAGAACTTGTGCTGGGTGGAGATTACGTGGAACCCTATAGACAACAGGTTTGACGTAGTACGACCAGCCGGAAGAAACTACAATTGCGATATTGACGCAAGAGGACTACCTACGCGAGAACAGTGGGGACGTATTGACGGACAACCAGAAGAAGAGCCCAGTACATCCGAACCCAGAACCCCAGCCCCCTCCGAAACCAGCGGAGACGAAGAAACTTCCAACGCCGGCGACGAATCGGAGATTGAAGAAGTAGTCCAAACAGCTGAGTCCCTTCGCATAGACGAACCCGAAACCATCCACGTACACGCCCCCGCAGTCATGGCCACCACAACTCTAACCCACGAAGAACTAGCCGCGGAAGAAGTACGACGTATTACAGAAGAAGCAGAAGCTCATCTGCAACCCATCAACCCCGCTACGGGACACCGCATGACGGCTGACGACGCGGCTATATTTCGCGCGGTAGGCCCAGACATTCCAGACCCACCACCAGGAGTCGGAGGACCCGCACCACCTAGAAGACCAGGAGGAAATTTCGGTCAAGGTCCGCCAGGAGGAGGCGGAGGAAGACATCCGCATTTCGGCGGAGGAGGAGGAGGTAACCCATTCGGAGGAGGACCACCACCCCCTCCAGGAGGACCACCGCCCGGAGGATTCCCACCAGGACCGCCCCACGGAGCAGAAAGATTAGTAGGAGAGGTACCGACCGTCTTTGACGGCAATAGAAAAGAGTACGAGTCCTTTCTCACCCAATGGCACATTTACTGGGGACAAAACGCAGAGGCACCAATCATGCTCAACGTCTATCGACGGTGCCTGCTCTTCCTAGGACTCATTAAGGGGCCTCAAGTAGCCAACTGGACTCTTGGATTCCTCCAGTGGCTCAACAACGAGCTACGCCTCGGGAGGAGCAGATACGACGACTACCTGTGGGATACGCTAACCGCAGGATTCTCCGATCGGTTCTCCAACGTCCTCGAACAAGAAGAGGCACAAGCCACGCTAGCCAAAGGTTTCAAAATGGTCGGAGACGACATTGATTCGTACGTCACCAACTTCGAACAACTGGCACGGAAGGCTGACTATCGCCTCAACGACCGCCAAACTCTGGACCGCTTTACGGCGGGACTACCCAAGGCATTATTCACCAAAATCTACGAAATGGACGACCCACAAAACTTCAACGAATGGAAGGAAGCAGCCATGCGCCGCCAAAAACAATACATCCACCTACGCGCGCGACTGAACCTCACCGGTACGTCGTCCCGGGCACCACCACCCACACGCCAAAACCAGCCTCGTGGATACGCACCACCTTGGGGACCACCGCGCTACCCGCCACCACGATACGATCCGAACGCCATGGATACGTCGGCGGACCGATCACGCGCAAGACTTGCGATGGTAGGAGACCCCAAACCACCATTCCCACCACGTGGAGGGCCCGGACAGCAAAGAGGAGGTGGACAACGCAGAGACATGAGGGAAGTCATCTGCTACAACTGTAACAACCCCGGCCACTTCTCACGAGATTGCACGCGCCCCAGAAAGCAGAGGCAGCAGTACCAACCACGCGCCACTACCAGTCGCAGCGCGGAAACCGATTACTACAGCCAAGAACCCGTAGTCGCAAGGCGCGCAGACGCTACAGCCGAAGAACAGGCGAAGGGGTGGATGGACACCATACGAGGGGCTAGTGACGAAGTAAAGGACCTCATATTCAAAGACCTATGGACCCAAGAGGGTTTTCAGGACGCCTAAACCCATCGGCCTGGGTGAGGGCAGTTAATTGTAACTCTGTAATCATGACTCGCTACCGTTCGCTTCGAATCCCAGTCTCGATTCGTACAAGTTACTCCATGGCCGACATTAAAGGACTCGTTGATTCGGGTGCCACCGACAACTTCATAAGACCAGCGTTCGCTAAACGCATGGGCCTCGGGCTACAAGCCCTCGAGCGACCAAAGAAAATATGGAACATAGACAACACAGAAAACAAAGCTGGGTCCATCACTCACTTCGTCGACCTAGATGTCCAAACCAACAGCATTAACAAAGTCATGAGATTCCTAGTCACGGACATCGGAAACGAAGAGCTAGTCCTCGGATATCCCTGGCTAGCAACCTACGAACCCACCATTAGCTGGACTCACGCCACCATTCACGAAAACGCGCTTCCAGTAGTGCTCCGATCAATCAACCCTACGGAACTACAAACTACGATAGCAAGCGCAATCACACAACAGGAGGGGGAGGATATCATACAGGAACTCGAGGAAGAATGCCAGATACGTACCACGGCCACAGAACTTGCCATCGCCGCTAATCAGAACACGGTGGCGGCAGTCATCCCCGAACCATATCAGCGCTTCGCCAAGATCTTCAGCGAAGAAGCATCTCACCGATTCCCACCCTCTCGACCATGGGACCACGCCATTGACTTCAAACCAGGGACGCCGGCCAGTATCGATTGCAAAGTCTACCCCATGTCGCAAGACGAAGATGGACAACTCCGTAAATGGTTGGACGAACAGCTCAAAATGGGCTACATACGACCGTCGAAATCACCATACGCGTCATCCTTCTTCTTCATCAAAAAGAAGGACGGCAAACTACGACCCGTACAGGATTATCGACGCATTAACGCGTGCACTGTGCGTAACCAATACCCACTCCCGCTCATGGCCGAACTCATTAACGACCTGGGAAACGGCCACATCTACACCAAACTCGACGTACGGTGGGGATACAACAACATACGAGTCAAAGAAGGCGACGAACCTAAAGCCGCGTTCAAAACCAAATACGGACTCTTCGAACCCCTCGTTATGTACTTCGGGCTTACCAACTCACCGGCAACCTTCCAGAATATGATGAACGACATCCTAAGCGACGTCATCCTCTACTACCAATCACGCGGGACGATCATCCGAGTATACATGGACGACATCGGCATCGCCACAACCGAGGAAGCCGGTTTACAAGCCCACATCGAAGCAGTCAGCGCAGTACTGCAGGTCGCACTCGACCATGACCTCTACTTCAAACCCGAGAAATGCCTCTTCCACCAACCGCGGATGGATTACCTGGGGGTAATCCTTGAAAAGGGGGTAACTCGCATGGACCCTGTAAAAATTTCAGGCATACGCGATTGGCCCCGTCCCACGAAGGTACGCGACGTACGCTCCTTCCTAGGCTTCTGCAATTTTTACCGACTCTTCATCCGCGGTTTCGCAACGTACGCACGAGCCCTCAACAAACTCACGCGCAAAGAAGCCGAATGGACGTGGGGCGAAGACGAAGAAAAAGCCTTTCAAACCCTCAAGGAACTCGTCACCAGCGAACCAGTACTCGCGCATCCCAGCCTGACAGATCAATTCGAGCTCGAAGTGGATGCGTCCGGATATGCAGTAGGAGCGGTTCTTCTACAGAAAAAGAAAGACGGAAAGCGACACCCCATTGGATATTTCTCAGCCACACTAAACGAAGCGGAACGCAACTACGACATATACGACCTAGAGCTTCTCGCCATCGTCAAAGCACTACGACACTGGAGATCATTCTTAGCGGGATCCCCACACAGGATTAAGATCTTCTCAGACCACCTTAACCTGACGCACTGGAAATCACCTCAGAAGATAAGTCGCCGCGTAGCCCGAGAAGTCTTGGAACTAATGGAGTACGACTTCGAGATCCACCACATCAAGGGAACCAACAACGGCCGCGCGGACGCCCTATCCAGACGACCAGACTACGACCGAGGAGAAAACGACAACGAAGGGGTCGTCGTGCTACCGGAGAAAGTCTTCATTCGGAACCTAACCACACAAACTCCAGAAACGCTTGAACAAGACGAAGACACCCTACGACCATGGGTGGACCCCTACAAGCTCAAGAAAGTCGACGGGATCTGGTATCGACAAGGCGCGCGAGTGATCACTGGTGGACGAGACGTCATACGCAACATCGTCGCTAACCACCACAACCCCCCGGTATACGGCCATCCAGGAATCAAGCGCACCGCCCGAATTATCGAGCGAAGTCACTGGTGGCCACACATGCTGAAGCACGTTACAGAATACGTCCAAGGATGCGCAGAGTGCCAACGCCACAAAGTCAATAACCGACCCACGAAAGCACCCTTAGTCCCTATTACACCCATAACCGACGCTAAGCCCTTCGAAGTCATAGCCCTCGATTTCATTACTAAACTACCCATATCCCAAGGACATGACTCAATCCTCACAGTAACCGACCACGATTGCACCAAAGCCTCCATCTTCATCCCCTGCGTCGAAGAAATAACGGCAGAAGAAACTGCAGCCCTGTATGTAACTCACGTGTTCCGGAGATTCGGACTACCGGCAAAAATCATTAGCGACCGAGACCCGCGCTTCGCGTCAAAGTTCACCCGCGAACTATGTCGGATCTTAGGGATCTATCAGAACATTTCCACGGCTTATCACCCCCGAACGGACGGACAATCGGAACGCACCAATCAGTGGCTGGAACAATATCTGAGGTTTTGGACCAACGAGCGCCAAGATAACTGGGCGCGATTCCTACCAATGGCAGAATTCGCTCACAACAGTTGGCCACACGAAGCCACAAGGAAGTCCCCGTTCTCACTCATGATGGGATATGATCCGCGCGCTGATTGGACCGATAAGCCATCTCCCATTCCCCAAGTACTCACGCGACTCCAACAATTCCGAGAAGCACGGAGAGAAGCCCAAAATCTTATCAAGAAGGCCCAATCGCTGTGGATCAAACACCGAGATACGCCCAAGTATCAACT
Organism: Lactarius deliciosus; assembly: GCA_021525775.1. Lineage (NCBI taxonomy): Eukaryota > Fungi > Basidiomycota > Agaricomycetes > Russulales > Russulaceae > Lactarius > Lactarius deliciosus. The sequence continues at coordinate 588,670 of JAKELK010000008.1, forward strand.
AGGGGATCAAGTATGGCTAGAAGGACGCCACCTCAGAACCAATCAGCCAACGGCGAAACTAGCGGCGCGACGACACGGACCCTTCAAAATCACGCGCGTGCTGTCACCGGTTAACTATCAACTCGAACTTCCCACACAGTGGAGTATCCACCCCGTGTTTCACATTGATTTACTCACACCTTATCGCGAGACGCCCCTACATGGAGAAAACTTCCAACGCCCACCACCGGATCTAGTGGACGGCGAAGAAGAATATGAAATTGAACGAGTTCTGGACTCTCGGCGGTTCGGCAGAAGCAAGAAGCTCCAGTATCTAGTGAAATGGAGGGGTTACCCGGACTCGGAAAATCAGTGGGTCAACAAAGACGACATCTTTGCTGATGAAGCCATAGCGGAGTACGAGCGGAGTTCAACTGCGAACAAAGCTCATATAAGCGAGGACGACGACGCTAAGTCTTCCCCATTCCCCCACACTGGATTCCTCTCTCACTCCACAATGTCCCTTCCCTCTTCCACCGTTTCCACCATTGTCGCTCCCTTCATCGGGGAGTCCCTCACCTACCAAGAGCTCAACGACGCCCTCAGAGACATCGTCCCCGTTGAGGACGTTGACAACCCCAACGCCCCCGAAACCTTCTGGCTCCTCAGCCACGATGGCCAGCGGCTCAACTCCGCGCCATACACCGAGGCCCAAGTGCGTAGGCTTCGTGACGCTCTCCGAGACAGTCAGTCTGCCTCTCCTCGACCTCTCCCGGTACGAGTCGAATACCGGGTCGAAGCGGAAGAAGAGTCCGGCAACTCGGCGATGGGAGGAGTGGAGGTTCACGGCAGAGATGTGGAAGCTCGAGCAGTGGTCAACGGCAGCGACAAGGAGAACGAGGATCCTCGAGAAGAGGAGACTCTTCGACGCGATGATGCGCGCGCGATTCAGGAGCAGCCCGAGCGGGAGTTGAAAGAGTGGTACCCAGCTGAGCACGCCTCCATCATCCAGTCCACCGATTCTGACCACCCCGACGAAACCCCCTATACATGCGACACTATCGGTCGCCCCCTCTACCGAGGCGACATCGTCCACGATGACACGCCCGTGTCACACCATCTCGCCGTCCTCCATCGTCGCCTCACCGACTCCCGCTTCGCCCCTCACGGTTACGTACACAACCGGGGGGAGAAGTTCGTACACTTCCCCATCACCGACTCCCGCGGCGTCACCACTCAAGCCCCATACGTCCAGGTCATCATGAACCCGGACCCCATCGTCCTCGCCCTCGCGTCGGACAGCGACAAGACTTTCTCCAAGCCGCTGTACGCCGAGCCCCAAGTCCGAGAGCGGGGCAAACCCCACTACACCCCAGAAGAGACGCACTCCCTCGTCCGGGGCCACGCAAATCAACATCGCCTCGACACCGCGGTCAACGCCCTACACGACGTAGGGCTTAAAGCTGAGTTACACCGTTACCGCGAATACAGGCACGAGGCTGAAAGAGTCGAACAGCGACTCCATGCACTGGCCCAGGCGTTGGGAGGCATTCAAGGGGAGCTCGCCCGCAGCAAGTTCAGGTTGGAGATGGCGGACATTCACAACCGAGTTGGGTCGGTTCAGGAGGGTTGGCTCGGAGGTATCGGACCTATTCGGCGCCGGGGTCGTCGCGGCTGAAAAGGGGGTGATGTCACGGTACGAGAAGTGGACGCTTACTTTACGGTGATGACCCCTTAGTAAGTAGCAATGTGTCATGGACTAGTCGTATCAGTCAGCGGACTTGTAGTATCACATGCCGATGTGGCATGAGTCATTCCTAGGATAGCGATAGTAGGGTTCGAGCTACTTACGCTATTAGTCGTACAGATTCGGGAGGAGCTTTAAAGCTGCCTCATACATGTATAAATAGTGGACCGATGAGACCAAGATACGCCATCTTGGTCTTCTTCAATCACCACTTCTTCCTCTTCTCTTCCCCGCGTGCATTCGCTTGTCTCCTTTGAGCAAGTCGTCTTTATCGATCGCCTAGTGACTCGAACGTCCTAGTGCCAGATACACCCGTGTCACGTGCCTCGATAAGCGCCGTGTACACGTGTTCAAGTCACGTGACTTGTCGAGGGAATATTTGCTAAGTCGTGAACACCCTTTCGCAGTCCAAGTCGGACTAACGCCAGTGGTGGCGTTACATTCGGCCCATTATATTAAGATACGTTTTTTTTTTGTGTTACGACCTAAGTCCCCGTCGCTGCCTCTGCCTCCACCTTGCAGCACACAAGCCCGTGGCCGCCGCCTCCAACCCATCGCCACGCACAAGTCCGCTGCCACCACCACCCCTTACAGCGCGCAAGAGCCGCCACAACGCTACCCCCACACGGCGCGCAACCCCCACCGCTACGACACCGACGACGACGGTGACGCTGGCGAGGCCAGCGATGATGGCGATGACGCCACTTCACGACGGTGTGTTCTTCGTGGCATAATCACTGGCTGGTCTGGCAGAGCTGGCAGCACCATGCAGCAAGAACTCAGCAGTAGTGGTGGTCCACGAGGGTGCATAAGACAATGGCTGCGTAGGCGTGCACTGGTAGGCAGTGGCGGCAGCAGCGGCGCGGCCGTGGTGATGGGAGGTTCGTGCCACATTCGCCACCACCTTACATTGTGCGAGCACAGGTCTAGGTTTTCATAGTTAGTCGACTTGTAATCGTTTTTTGTTTATCAATGAATATATTTTCTTTCACTCGATTAATCTAAATGTAGCTGAAAGTCATCCAAAGGAAGGTAGGGTGACGACGATTATCATCCAATGATTAAGGCTGCTTTTCAGTCAAAATTAATACTGATTTACATCCAATAGCACCTACTGATTATCATCCAAAAGTTGTTACTGATTTTCATCCTAAGATCGGCTTACAGTGTCTCATTTTTGTGTTGCTGTTTTTGGCCATATCTTGGATCTATTTAAGCCTATTTCGTCATCCTATGTGATACTGAAAACCATCTAATAATTCATCCTACGGTCATCCTACGGAAGACTTAATTTAATTCTTAATTTTAGGATGATATTCATCCAAATTAGCTTTCATAGTGCAAGGGTCTCCTCTCACAGACCTCTAACGCGTGTTTCTCCTTTCTTTTTTAGTAGTATGGGCACTCGCGCGGACGTACGGGCCCAGATATCTCCGGTCACACACTGTCCCTTTCTTTTCCGACGTGCAAATGGACACCCACAAGGGACTACAGTAAAAACTCCAAACCGGATAGTTCGAGAATACGTTATTCAATACAAATCCAGACGATCTTCTGTGCCCTGCGACGTGGCGTAACAGTGGTCACCCTGACTCAGAGATGAAATGAAATCGCAATATGATTCGAAGAATGGAATCATCAATCCGAATTGAATCGCAACTAACTCACAAAACCCTGTAACGACCTGACAAGACAAAATGTTTACGCTCGTTTATGCTAATTGCCTACTTTTGGCCCCCCAAAAACTAGTCATGCTCATGCTCTCTTTTTAGTGGCACCGCAATCTGCACGAGTGCCTGCGCCCGCAGATGCCCGTGTTGGTCACATCGTGCCCATCTAACCTTCCGCCCTCCCCTCCGAAACCAACTGACGAAAGCACGCGTTTGCGCCTCCTGAGCGAATCGTGTCCTCTAGCATCGACGGCCTCTGCGTCAACACTCGAAACAGCTGCATCATACATCCACTCTCCCTTCGTCTCTACTCCCAATCCAGTCATCGACCGCCGACGATTAACGATGCGTTTCTTCACCGCACGAGATGGCTGCGGCCGTATCGGAGTAGCAGGCTTTGAGCGAATCGCGTCGTTGGCCGCTTTGGACTTGGAAGCTGACTGCGCGCGCTGTCGGCGCGTTGGCGATGGCGGCTCCAAAGGTGGAAGCGGTGGCGCGCCGAAGACCGAGGCAGAAAACGCGGCCGGCGAGCCTGGAGAGTTTGGGGAGTTGCTGTTGTCGCCGTCGGAAGAAGAAGAATCGGGCGAGGAGCCGAGGGAGCGAAACCGGTCCTGGCTGGCCGCGAGGACCTCCTGGACTTTGGCCGCCCAACCTTCGAGGTCGTACAGCTTGTGCAGTAGCAACTTGAAGGTGAACGGGTAGCGTTTCTCTCTCAGAGGAAAGCGCGCCTGGATCCCCCGGCCGATTGCGGTCGCTGGCGCGTCGGCGTGGGACCCCGCCACTGTGTTCCGCCTCGGACGCGTCGTCGGCGCGTGGTCAGGAGTCGCGATAGCGGGCGGTGAGGGTGAAGCAGAGCTGGCGAAGGTCGGCGTTGATGCCGTCATTGGTGTTTCCGGGACGCTAACCTGAGCCTTGCCGAGGTCAGATGCGTCCTCGTCGATGGGCCCGTCCTTCGTCAGAATTGCCGACAGGTTCTTGAGAAGCGGCGCAATATCTTCCGGAACGATCTCGTGAGACTCTGACTCGTCACTTGGGCACCTTCCATGCGATCGCGGCTTGGTAAGTCTCTCGAAGAAGTAATACAGTCTCGCAAACTCTGCCGACTTGTCGTCGTGGTACTTGGCATGAGAAGTCCTGGCGGTAGCGGAAGGCGAGGCGTCCATAGTATAGCAGCAGAGAGGTCGGAAATATGGTGGGTGATGACGATGATAATGCCGAGAGTCTTCCTACCTCCCTCGCACTTGGGTGCGTTTGTATGGGGTTGACCGGAAGCACTCTCGCTGATATACTGTACATCATTCTCGCTGTGGCCGTGGTGTGTGGTGGTTGAGCTCTTTGTTCTCACTTCAGTCTCGAACCACAGCTTAGCCGACACACTGGCAGCACACTTGTTTGAGACAATAACTCCTTTATCTAATCATTTACGGCAAGAGTGTGTACCGTCCACGGAAGTCCCTCTGAGCATTCCACAATGACCCTCGTCCTTATTCTTCAATTTCTGTCTTGGTATAGCTATTGGTATTTTTTTTGGGCGTTCAGACAGAGGGTTCAAGTCGTGGTAAACAAGTCAGCCAAGCCAGCTAGTTGCACGACCGCCCTTGCGTTCACGCCCTCCGCCATACCTTGACTCTTCCCTCTCCTCTCTGAATCTCAAATGCAGCCCACAGCACCTCCTTCAACTCTGTTCCTCTGCTCTGTATATTTTCTGCTTCGTAATTCAGAGGGGGGTAACGAGGAGTGGTCTTTGGCGAGTTGAACCATGAGCTCCATCGAACTGACGTCAGGCTCCGAAGGTTTTGTGCCAATTTCATCGTCGCCATCAACTCATCCTCGCGAGTACGCAGGCCATGAGTCTCCCAGCATGTTGCGCATTCGGTCGGCGTGTACGGCCTGCAGCCGATTGCGGTGCTCCTCTCCTGTGTAGCGACCCTCCTTGGCAATTTGCCGTATGAATGGACCCTGGGGAGTTCTCGATAGCCGTTCAATCCGGGAGTGTGGGGTGCGGAAAGCGAATCATCGAACGGACACCCAGCGAGTTGGCAATCCTCTCGCGCCAAGGAGTGGCTGTCTATGTGCTCCTTCAGGACAATCGAAGAGGAGAGGAAGACACCGATGGAGAGACGTTGCAGGTTTCCCAGCGGCTGAAGGTATTTGGCATAGAAAGTCTAATCACGCAGAGTGAATGCGTCTCATGGCTAAAGAGGGCTGCTTACCGCCAGTTCTTCAGCTGTATCGCACGAGGCATCAAAGCCAATGGGCGAGTGCTTGACGCATGTGCTTGACTCTTCAAAGCAGGCCCAGCAACAGTCGATGCCCAGTTGTTCGACGACACTAAGCTCCAGTTCTTTTAGACTCGTGCATCGCCTAGAAATTTCCTTCAGGAGCATCGAGGTAACGTGCGGTAGCGATGTGAGTTTGAGCGAGACGAGTGTCGTCGGTAGCAGGGGAAAGACCAGCAATATACTCGTGGAGAGGGAGAACACAGAGACAGCTTCGCAAGCCAGCTCCAGCGACACAAGATTCATTTTGTACACTGGCAAGGCTTTCTTTTCGATGATTTGCATGGTTGTGGAAAGATGCCTGTATACTCTGGTTTAATTCATTGCGCATATATGCGTCTCCTTGCCTCACCGGACCCACGAACTGCTGTCAGGGATGTCGATAGTTTTTCCTGCCTTCGTGAGCCGATGCAGCGTCAGGTGCGAAAAATAGGCCTTGAGAGAGATATAGCGAAGTTGACGAGACACGACAGACAAAGCCACAATGGAGGAGAAAGCTCGAGACTGGGAACGCAGAACCTCCTGCACGATTCTGTCCATTATTTCAACGGGGAACTTCTGAATATTTCGCAGTTAAAATGGCCATTGCTGCGACTGTCGTGGATAAAGACCCGACTGTATTCCTTACCAGGTTGGCCATGTGAAAGACCCGAATTTTGGGTGAAAGTCTCGGGAGACAAATGTACAATTGGTAAAATTACAAGGTGTAACATGTAACATGTAATATGCTAAGTAGTTATGCATGTGTTATAGATAAGACGCGTCGAATCACGTGAATCACCAGCGCAAGTCCGACTTCAGGCCAGGTTAGAATAATTGGGGTTTTTGGGGTAAATGCCGTCAAGCATGGATGAAAACGGCGTTCGCGGAATACCGGAGCTTGCTGTTCTCCACTGTAGCTGTTGGCACAGTTACGTGCTCTTCGTCGAGCCACCGCTCGCCAAGGTTGAACATGTCGCGGTCCGGGAACACCTCCGTTATGTCGCACACAAAGCCCTCAGTGGACAGGGTGTACCGCCGCCAGAGGGTGTTCTTGCCGTCTTCAAACCCAACACCACAGTCTAGGAGCGCAAATTGGGGGGGCGTTTGCATCTTGCGGAACATCTGCCCGATCGCGAACTTCTCGTCGAGGAAGAGTCGTTCGCACAAAGGTGCAGTGATGGTGACTTCGCTGGTCGCAACGCAAGCAATCCTTCCAGAACAGACGAGGTGGACTTCGCGGCGCTGGGTTATAGGCTCCTCTGGTGAGGCGGTGTGGGTACGAGGTGAGGTATGTGCATAAATGGACTTGATGTTGATAGTGCGAGCAAAGAAGGCACTGCATCATAATGTTTAGAACCTACGACGACCATAGTAGGCATAGTATACAAAGAACACACCTGAGCAAGCGCTGGAGGTCGCCGTGGGCTGAGAGCATGATGCGTTCAAGACCAGTCAGTTCGACAGGCCACGAAAACTATTGCAAACATTTATAAGCCTCAATAGACAGCAGTGTAGCATCAAGGCGTACATCTACGCTGGTAGCGTTAGCCTTGAAGGAGTCGATGACGGCCATGTGTATTTAGAAGTAGGGTGTAAAGAGAATTGGAAAAAGTGTTGGCAGTTGCAAACGGAGAAAAAGCTCTTCAGGAGAGATGATAGTGGGAGACTAAGGACCAGCCCTGCGAGTTTTTATCCCTGCGGCCCAAATCATCAGGTTCCCTAATACAGGGAGATTAGGAAACCGTCCGCTAGCTTGCAAAGTTAGACGAGCGCTGCATCCGCAGACAAGAGATTGCCGAGTACCCGGCGCATCAGGAGATTATACTGTAGTCACAAAAGGTCTACGTAAGGGATGGTGAGATTACAGAGTTTCAGTTCTCAGCGACACATACGGGAACTCGATGCATCACATACTTGAGGGAGATCCACATATGCACAGGTGTGTTAAAAGACACTGGTGTGTATGAGGGAGTCTGTGACTCACTACAGAAAAGGCTGAGACGTGCTTTCACAGCGTTACTGTAGGGAGTGTCATAAATCGTCAGGGGTTTCATGCCGCGTTCACCGGTCAATAGGACTAAGCGATTCAGACTATACACCAACTATGCAGCGCACCACGCAGCAGAACACGCAGTTAAGTGGGATATCGCCGGTGGTGAGCAAAGGCCCCGAACAGTGAAATGCAGCGCTTGCATCCGCGGGAGGTTGAACCCGAGGAGGACGCATCGGCATCGGGGTTCCCCAATTAGTGGTACACTTGCCAAATTTGGAGATTGCTGTGTAGTCCGATGAGTTGGTCATAAAACTTGGCCAGTCACGGCACGGCGCTCCAGGTTCCTGCTTTATCTTTATCTTCAACTTCAGGGCGCCACCCGGAAGGATCATGTCGACGTGGTTCCAAGGGGGTGCTGTACCTCGCGACATTAATGATGATATCAATATTGAACTTCCATAGTTCGCCCTTAGTAAGAAATCGGACCGTCGCATAAACGTGCACAGCTGGCCCTGCAGCTAACTAGCGCCGACTGCCGGCGTTCTTTCACAAGAGGTGTGATATTGTCAGCATCGAAACAGCTGATTCCAAGGACGAGAACGAACCCCTTGTTCCGACGAGTTATCAGTTCCAAATCTTATACCCCGAGTGGCGAAACGTCGTCGAGCGGGATGTTATGATTGGCATGTACACAGCATCGGCGGGAAACCAGCCAATCCGTTGGCGGGGAGTCCGACCACCGGTGTGGCGCTTGCGATGGCTGGGTGTTACTGTATTACTGTACATCGGATTGAAGCTTGAAATGATGGTGCCCGTGGATTGGCTAGGCTGGACGCCCTGTCGTCATGATGACCCGTGAGATACGCACTATCATCTGGAGGCACACTGCGACCTAGCTATTAAGTTACAGTACTGGAAGTGTGGGTACCGACCAGTCGCATAATCATGGGTCTCGCAATGCAAAATGAATGTATTATCCATCTACCAGATTTTTGAGGAACGATTTTCCGTGCGGCTTGGGGCATATAACTTCGTGTAGCACTTAATTTTAGCGACCATGCAAGCCTTCCTTCGTACGTATAGCTATGGTGTCCTGCCCTGTTATCTAAATACCCCTCCGTTTAGGTGTGGTAAATTAGGTACGTGGTCAAAATTGGAATTGGAATTGTACGTGGGAATAAAATAAGCTCACGCATTTCAGAGGGTGAATCCCACCTTTCCATTGCAGAGAAACATCTGTTGGAAGGTGTTGAGCTCCTGAAAGCGTGCGCCTGCGGCCGCGTGCTTAGCAAGATGTCGCACGTCTAAGATAGTTGCATAAGATGCCCAAGAGGCTGGGAGACAATGGGAATATCCTTGTTAAGCACTAGCTACTGTGGCGGCAGAACAGGGGAGACGGTAGCACCTCATAACTATCAGGAATTGGAAATTTAGATATGCGATATTAGAGCGCATTCCATCCTTCTGATGGATTTCCAATCGCCCGCAACTTCCGGCGCAAAGGTCGACAAACGATGGCGTTCAAGATCAACACCCCAGAATCGACAACTTTACGGTTCTTCGGATACGGCTAAAGGCCCATAACACGACGCTAAACCAAAAGTAATGCCTCGCGCCGTGTAGGGTCAAGAGATCCTTAAAACGACTGCAAAAGGGAAATACAGTAGCAAACATCGCTGCAGAATCAGGCACAGACGCGTCGTGCTTGACGCACCAGTAGGTGTCGTAAGCTGCTCGGAGGCTGCTGATAAAACAATGTATTAGCATAACACAAATGTCCACTATTGCAATATCACGGAAAATTCCAGGGATGGACCACTACGGGTCTTACAAGTTCCAACAGAAGCCTGGGAAAGAACCGACGGCGAATACACAAATGGGTCAATGACAAGATGAATCTGGATAGTACTTGCTTGGTAAATATAATAGAACAGTCCGTCGATGCGGACACATTACAAACGGGTGACTGCCTTTGCGTCCAGAGGCATGCCTGTGGGAAATATTATAGGGTGAACCATTTGAACCACTCGTAGGAGACTCACCTGAAGGGTCGATACCATTTGCCGCCAGATGGCGATGATGGCGAATAAGTCTGGCCTGATCGAAGCTGAGTCGAAGTGCAAAGTTAGTTGGAGAAACGCAAGGTGATGAATAGTGCGTACGTGACGTTTTCCCTTCTCATAATTTCCATGACCTCCTGAGTCCCCTGTTCGTCTAGTCCAGCCCTCACGTCTCCTTGGAAAATGTTGTCAGCCTCAATATCGAACGTCGAGCTCGTCATTCCGGCAGCAGCTTGGTCTGCGAAAGTCGAAAGCGGTGCATAATTCTCCCTAGAGGGGTGGGGAATAATTGTACGCCAACACTCAGGAACTGGAAGATGGGCGCGGTAACGATACAACACTGCGGAAGAAAGTCCGAGAATGAATGGGAGCTGACAAGCGGATTTTTGAAAGACGTACGCATGCATAACAGTGCGGCAAAGGCGAGAATAGAGACGTAAAACAGCATCTTATGGAGTCCGCTGTCTGGAGTGGGATCGTAGCAAGCTAGTCTGCGATGAAGTCGTGGCAGCAGCGGCTGTGGCTCTATTATCAAGCCAAACCCTAACCTCGCGGATCCGAGCCGCCTTCGCTCGTGCACCTTATCCTCGTCGCTCTCGACCCTTATGAGCTTTTGCATTACAAACACCCTATGAGCGGTATAAGGGCATGCAATACGAGAAGGTGAGACATAGTGAGAAGGACCGTTCCTTCGAACCCCCTTGTTCAACGCCAATGTGCAACCGTTCTAGTTGAAAAGACTCTGAAATGGAGACGCACGAAACGACAAGAGGGACTAAAATTCTGTGGTTATCTGGACCCCCGCGTTTTTTGCGTGTCGCGTTCGCATATAGATTGTTACAAATGTATCTTCCGAGCCATCGCGCCGAAAGAACTGACTCGGCTCTACAGCCACCAACATTGTTACTGTAGGGTGTATGCACGCAGGGTAGCAGCAGAAATACCAGGGTATTCGAATTCGACTTGTATAGCACTCCAACTATGGGCCGGAGTTACCAAAATGAGCGTAGCACAGCTTTCCTGGTTTATTGTTAGCCACACTACTCTCTGGCTCAAAGACTGGTGGGACCCACATAACGCAAGCATCCAAAGGCACCATGACGGCGTCGGCTAGAGAGACATTATTGGAGAAATTGCAGGTAGCTGTTATTGTTTTCATCTCAAGGCGGTCTATTGATAACCCCATTTCGCCCTCCGCCCTCTGCCCTCCTTTGCAGACAGAATTCCACCCTTTGGACAGCTCGCTGATTGCAGCCTTCCTTTCCGAGTTTCACACTGAATTGCCAACACGGCGGCAGCTTCGTGGTCTTCGCCAAACCCTCACCAAACTCGCTGTGGCCGCGAGAGATGAAGACGACGAGCAGTCCATTAGCGAAACCTTGTCAGGTAGCCACATCGACGGTAGCTCCTTCAGCAGTAGCACACTCGAGGATCATTCTGGAACCTTATTGACACCTACCACCGACTCCACATCACCATTAGCCTCTCCAAGGTCGACTTCCTCCGGCGCTACTTCTTTCTCATCTCCTCTTGGCTTCCTCCGGACAGCATTTCCCGGCGTACCATCGGCCCGACTAGAGAGCGTCATCGCTGATACCACTTGCAAGGATGGTTGGGCAGAGGATGTTGATATCGAGCGTGCCGTCCAGCTGCTTTTGACTCAGGAGTACCTACGAGCCCTCGAAGAGGGCGGGCTCGATGCCCTGGAGGATGATCTTTCCCCCATGCATAGTCCTGAGTGGCTCACTGTCAAAGCAAAGGGGAAGAAGAAGAAAGCGAAAACGAGAACTTACACCATTAACAACGTACGTCAACAACAGCATATCTCCGAGAGGGTTCATCGCCGTCCTCCCCACTGTGATGTGCCCCGAAGGCCTCCCGACGTCGATATCTGGACCGCAGTCTCTTCCATATCCGCTCAGCTTTCCTCGCTCCTTCCTCCACATTCCGAATCATTCTTCAAGTCGTTCTTCCACTTACCCGAGTCCAAATCGCCTGCTGCAGCTCTTCGCCGCGCGTTGACTACCATCACCAATGCGGATGATACGGACGCTCCTCCACCCGATACGACCGTACTACTTAGTTTACAAGACATCCTCCGGAGTACGCCCGAGTACAGTGAACAAGGCCCCGAGGAGCGGGAACGTATACTCTCAGATGCCCGCTTATGCTTGCACGCAGTTCAGTCGCGGCACGGTGACGCTCTTGACCTTGTGTGGCTCTTGCACAGCCTTGACTCCGGTGAAACAGCAGAAGTTCCTCTCCACAGTCAGGAGTTTCAGGACGGTCACTCGGTGGAGTCGTCCGCAAGCAGACCATTCGAGACAACCTACGCAGTGTCGTTTTCGGGCCACCTTCCCGGTTGCCCGTCTTCGCAGCCAGATGAATGGAATGTCGTGCCACGCAAGAAGCCTCTTTCGACTGCGAATTCGCACGCTGGTTTTATTCCCGCTCACAATGACATGGGGAAGATGCGCACCTACCAGATTGGCTCAGAGAGTCATAAAGGCTCAGAGAAACTGAAACAGCGGCTCAAATACCTCGAAGAGCGCCTCACAGAAACCCACGTGTCTGCGGCCAGGGCTTGGAAAGGAGCTAACTCGAAAAATCGAGGGAAAGAAGTCGCTTTGTACCATGTCGACGAGGTGCGTCCCTTTGAATGGTTGTACCTTACCCCATCATGGTGGTTTGCGGTCATCTCCAGGCGCGCAAATTACGAGAAGAGGTCAAAAGTGCAGCACTGGATATCGCCAGAGCCCGTGTGGGCGCGACAAAGTTAGTCAACAGTTGCGTGTGGGTTCGTATCTGGTTGAAAAGTGATGTCCCCTTAGAAAAACAGATGCGTCTCTTACGACTATCGATTTACATTATACCACCATTTCCCAAGCGGTCATTCTCGCTAAAGAGTTTCTTGAAGAGTACGGTGCCTCTGACGGTGAGCTTTGATACCTTTATATCTCTGATGTTAGTGCCGATACGCAGAACCATAGTTCGGCCTATGCGGTTCATTACCGGACGTGGAAACCGTTCTGTTGGCGGTAAAGGCGTTTTGGGTCCAGCCGTCTGTAATGCGCTCATCGAAGATGGCTGGAACGTTTCGATGTTTGCAGGTGGCCTCACCATTCGTGGCCGTATTGGCTCATAGCCATCCTTGACTTGGCTGAACCTTCACTCTTCCCGTACTTTCTACTGTAGCGCATCCGTGTTGTTTCTGTAGACATGTCTGGTAACTTACCTGCCTTGTGTTTGGTACCATTTCTTGTATTCTGGTTAGCCTTTTGTTGGTTCTTGGCCTACTAGCATGTACGTTTGGAACAGCGTATACAAAAAATAGTTCTGTGTATCCTAGGCACTGCATACGGTGCTTCCTGAACGAAAGTGAAAATGAGCGAACGAACTGTGGGCCCGGCCCGAAAACATTTTCGCACTGGTTCTGTACGCCCAGATATACGAATGGCGTCCCCATCGGATTCGCTATCGGAGATTGAGTCTTGCAACGACCAGGACATTTGGGACGGTCATGATGACGATACTATTTTCAATGGGCCGATGGTACGCTCTCAACTCTGACATGTGACAATATGACTGCTACTGGCCGTTAAAATCACGCATAGCAAAGACGCCGTGCTAGAAAGAAAAGGAAAAGGAATAACTCTGGGCCCACGACACGAACGACACCGGGCAGCTCGTCTATCTCCACTCTCGCCCTCCAACCTCTCATTGACGTCCTTGTTTCGAGATATGCGTCCGTAGACAGCGAGGACGTGAATTTTGACTCCATCGCCAAGGCTGTGCTAGAACAGTGCGTGAAAACAAGGGACGAGCTGGGGGAACTGCATGAGAGGGACGACCTTGTGAGCATGCGCCATCCTAATGCTCGAGCTCTACGGATTGGCTGAGGGACCCTTTGTAACTCAGGGAGCACCATACTTGCTTATTTCCCCGTCCGACGAAGCGGATCTTTTGGAAATGCTCGAAGCGAGGTCGCGAAACGGACTGAGCGTAGCGGAGGCTATCATACTGCGAAAACTAAAACTGCAGCGCGTACGTGTGTGGCATTTCTTGGTCTCTCTAGAGGGGCGCTGAGTCGATTTTAGCACATGAGAACCCATAATTTGTCACCGCCCGTCCTTCGCCCCAAGATCCCGCCTGCGCTTACCGGGCTCGCCCCCCCTTGCAAACCACCAGACCCCGACCCCGAGGTTCTTAAGGCCCTCTACGATGTACAGACCATACCATATAAGAGCTCGTTCTTATCGCGCTTGAACGGCTTTTCTGTTCGTCGCGCATCAGTGGTCGCTGCCGATTGGGAGGCACGCCCCCCCTGGATGGATCTTATGGAGGACATTCGCGCCCATCATGCGCTGAAATTGTATGCTCCTTCAGTCCTTGAGAGCCAATTACTAACGTGAATCAGCTTAGGCAGGGAGGTCGTTCAAGAATCTCTCGCCCCTATCACATACGTGACATTAACGGCTGAGCATTTGCCACAAGTTCACGACCTGCTGCACCGCTCATTTTGGTCGGGAATTGATGGTCTGTGTCTCCATCATAGAATCTCCATCATCGGTGTTTTTCAACGCATTTTTCCCATCTGATAGTTAGTGACTCCTTACGCCACATGCCCGAGCAAGCGACGGTCGTCGCAATGTATAAACGGCTTTTGGTTGGGTGTGCCATCCTTAGCTCCCCAGCTGAAACATACATCACCTATCTCGCCGTCCGTGCGGGCTGGGAGAACGCGCAGATCGCAACGTGTGTACTGCATTTCTTGATCTTAAAATCAATGACCCAACGCCCCCTTTAGTGCCATGCTCTTCCATCTCATTAGTCGAAATCCAAACAAAGATATCACTCTCCATGTGTCCGCAAATAACCCAGCGATGGTAGGACAATTACGTTTCCCTTCTCTCAGCGGATTCTGACCCCATTCCAAAAAGCTGCTCTACAATCGCTTTGGTTTCAAGGCGGAGGAATTCGTCGTCGACTTCTACAGAGACTATCTTGACCCACAGTCACGCATGTCAAAAAATGCATTCCGCTTACGGCTACGTCGGTGAACTCGTTGATCTGTAAAGACGGACATCACAGTAGCCGTGCCCTCTTCCCGTCGCGCGGCGGGTCCACTGGAGTCATTGATACCGACGACGAGGACAAATCGCTTTGAGAAGGGTCAGATGGCTGTGCGGCTCGCAATCGTGCTGCCTCGAAGTCCAACAGCCACTTTCCACCCTCTGCACCTTCGAAAAGCCAGATATGACTGAAGACGTATTGGTCGCGAGCATATTAACCTCGGGGTCTCACATACCTGTCTGCCACACGCTTAGGAATACCCCCCATGCGTTCTTGAGATCGGCGCTTCATTGATAAAGGGGATTTCCCACCCAAATACTGCCCAGCCTTCGCGAGAGGGAGGGACCATCCGAGCATCTCACAGAGATGCTCGATAATCGAGTCCGCATCTCCCAGGAGAATGATCTGGAAATAGGAATGAGCTATTATACATAACAGCACGAGGCAGCACCTACATCAGGGTTGATATGTGTCACTGGCGTTTTGTTGATCAGAATCTAATATGAAAAGCTATTAGCAAACATCGGCAGCGACGGCACAAAAGTCACGCACTTGTGGTACGGAGTGAGGCATGTGTGCTAGTGGTTGTACTGTTAAGCTTCAACTTTCGCTTGCCTGCAGCATGACTTACTGATGATATCAGATACTGGCGCAACTTTGAGTGACGTCCCAATTATGAGAACGAGGTCAACTTGATCCCTATCTTTTACCAAACACTCTTCGAAACTGTCGGTCAATTTTTCACCAAAGAAAGTGATGTCAGGCTGCGGCGGCAGTTAAAAACCAAAATTCTACAAAATAGGAATGCTATCACCTTCATTATCCATGGTGGGAACAAGGGCTCGTCTTCGTCCTCACTGTTCGATTGCTTACTGGGTTTCCGTCTATTGTGCCTCGCCTTTCTCCAGTTTTTTCCAGAACCGCTGCAGCCCTCGCACAAAGGTACCTCTCCCTGCATAATTTCTCGTTCGATGACGTTACCTGGCACACGGATGCGGCATTCTAAGCAGGACGCCGTTGCAAAAGATCCATGGCATTGCAAGACGTTTCGTATACCGACGGCGGTTTCAAGTGTGTCAATATTTTGGGTGTAGTTCTGTGGGCGCGACGGGGGTGAGAGCTTGCTATGGTTGGGCTAGCCAGGTAAGTACCACTCACGCGGAGGAGCTGGGAGAATGGGTAGTAACGTGTGATTACCTAGAACGTCAGAGACTCTCACCTTCCCATTATCTTCAATGAGCTTAAGGAAGCGGTGACACGGCGATGGTGTAAAATTTGATGGGTATATCTGCCTTGCAAAGGAGCTTGACGGATGTAGTTTCAAGTCAGCCATGGGGAGCGGGGAGCAAATCTCACGCACTAGAATACTGCACGCCATTAGACATTACCATTACCTGAGGATAGAAATGAGGCTCGCCTACCGTACCGGATGGGTTTTCCTTGAAGTAGCTTATGTCGAACCTGATGGGTGTAAGTCAACGCCGCTAGTAAACATTAACAAGGCACAACATTTGTTGGGGGTCGTCCAAATCATATTCTTCCTTTTCCTTCAACGTTGCGTATAGGCCATTGCGCGAGCGGAAGTCAGGAATTCCACACGACACACCTCAACCCGGCGTACCATTAGTAGAGACCTTTTTGGGGGTCCGTGATACTTACTAATGCCAGCACCAGTCAACACCAATATACGCCGCGACGAGGTTATGAGATTGACGGCATCTTGGAGAGTGCCATATTGGGATAGTCGCTCGCGCAACTGCAGTCTAATCTGGAGCGTCAAGGTAAAACCATATGACATCTTGACCAGTACTCACTCCCCGGAAAGAACTACTTGGAGAAAATACACCAAGGTTGCTGACTTCTTCCTTTGCAATTCCTCGCACTAGCGATGTGCATTGAATAGACCGATACCATTGTTCGGTACCGTTTTCGTACCAGGTAAATGTCAAAAGCACAGAGTAACTCGGGAATTGGGATTGCGCGAGTAATCACGTATTCCTTCATGAATGACGACAGCCCTGTATGGGCATAGTCAGCTTTTGTCCAAATCCAAACCTGAGTGGAGAAGGCTTCCCTCGCTGCTTGAGGTGAGCAAGCATCCCATTTATCTGTTGTCTCGTCCAACGAGGGGCCGTTGGCTCTGACAAGAAATAGTTTAGGACACGACAAGCATTCGCGCAACATATTGGAATCCATCTTAGGATGATTCTACAGGAAGTGGTCATACCTTGTGGGCCAAAGAAAACGTAAAAGCCATAAGGCAACGGAAGTTCGATGTTTCCCGCAGCGTCGATGTCCCTGCCAAAGTTTCGAACAGGCACAGGGATGTTCTCGCCTGCCGCGGTATCGTGACTGTTATCGCTAGCTTCGCCGAAACCACCAAAGCCATCAAGGATGTCGTCCAAGACTTCTTCTTCTATTTCCACAATCTCAGAGGCCTCTAAAAACGCGCGCACTTGGCCCTCGTAGACCGCCCGACGCTGTTTCGGGGATAATCTCGAGGGATATCGGAGGGAGGATGACCGGGGGTTCTGAGGAGTTGAGTTGTCCGCCATTTAGTTTATATATCGACGCTATGTCAGCTACTGTAATACTGTGGTGTCGAGGTGGGGAATATCCTAGTACCAGTGGTTTGGGGAGGAACACGAACCAGCACGTGGTGATAAGAGACTGTACGCCAGTCTTCTTGACAATTAAGACCGGTTATTGTATTACCGCGAATTGCGCTCATTTACAACATTGAAATCAAAGAAGTTACGTTTGACAGGGGATGCGAAGGGAACTGGTGTACAGAGGGGTACTCCTCGGGGGAGTCAGAGATATAACGGCGGACGTCTGGTCAGAAAAATGAGTTCTCAAAAGTGTGGTCACAATCATCGGCGCGTGATAACCAACTACTCCCATCTTCCGTCCCAATTCCAGCCCTTTCGATCAAGGAGAAGCTCATCATCGCTCTCGTCATTGTCCATGTCCGTGTCCATATCCTCCACGGTTTTCACATTAGTCCTTGGGTTACCTGACACTTGCTCCGACCGGCTTTGGGCCTGGCCAGGGGGCTCGGATAGACCTTTGCCTTCGTCCGTGATAATAGAAGTGCTAGCTGAGCTGCCGACTGAAGTTGGTTCTATGTGTTGTTGGAGATCGACTCTCGGAGGGCTATTGGGCGGAGGAAACAAAGGGGGGTGCGCAGGGCGTATTGTACCTGATCGTGTTCGTGTTGTCAATGCCGCAACTGTCGTTGACGTCACTCTACCACAAGGGGCTACGATTGCCGGTTTGATCATATAATCGGATGCGCGAATGGTGCTTGCGCGGTCCCGTTTCCTACCAGTGGCTTGTTGTGTGTCGGACGGTAGAACAGGAGCGACTGTCGTAGGCGCGCTATCAAGAGAACGAGAGCGATGACCGAGGCTCACGGAACTGCTCTTCAATCCTGGAAGATACAATGTGTGAGTTCTTGCAGAGGGAGACCACCGGACAGTCAAGGGGTCTCAAAGGCGAGAAACCGGGTATATGCGCACTCCGGAACATACCGTTAATGTCAAGGGTGTCGAGCATACCACTGAGATTAGTGACCTTGGTGACCAGTCGTCCCTCGTCGGACAAACAAGGATTGGGTGACGACCTATTATCGTCCTGAAAAGCATTTTCCGGGTCCATGCAGTCAAACTGGAGGGAAGAGAGCGTCGTAGAGTCATCAAAGTAACTGGAGAAGATACTATCGTGATTGAAGTGTTGCTGCGGGCGGTTGCATGATTCCTTCGTTTCACACGTCTGCATTGTGATGTCATGAGAATTGGTAATGACGTGGCCATTGTCCGGGGTGTTAGGTGCGCTAGGCGTGCCCTCGGTATGCACATGCCTTCGCACGGGGTCATTAGTGACAATGGGCGTCGAAGTTTGCAGAGGAACTCCGCCAAGGAAGGCCTCAGACGTGTAATCCCACCCATGGAAAGGCGTTCCGGGAGGCACGTAGTCTTCAGAAAAAGGGCTGTGAGAAAGTGCCTTCGCAGGTCGGAACCAATCTAGCTCTGAGAGATTTTGCAGCATATATGTGGTAGAGCAATTAGCACTTTGAGAATCACAAGCGCCAGACTTCATAGACCCGAGTGCAGGAAGAGATCCGCTGATTGGGAATAGTACCTCGGAGACGTTTTCAACAGATTGGGCGATGTTAGCCTCTGAACGAGTACGGGCTTTGATGTAGAACGAAGGCTTCTTAATTTTCATCTTGGGTGAGTTGGCCCTCGAACCAGACCTGGAGCAAGCTCTGGATACAGAATGACTGTGAAAAGGTGAAGCAAGGCGCTTGACACTCTTGTTTTCTTTGAGATTACGGGAGCCAATGCGAGAGAGCTGACGACGAGAAGGAGGCACAGGAGACATAGAGTCAAGAGCAGTCGGAGAGTTGACAGGCGACAAGTTAAAAGGGGTTTGATATTGAAGGTTATTGGTCTCGTCATTGAGAGAAATCAGAGAATCAAGCGTGGAAGTGGACGAAGTGCATTTGTCATCAAAGTCAGGAGCATGCGTGTTTTTAGGCCGCTTTAAAACTTTCTGTGATTCAGTGTAAGTTTGAATTGGATTGGATTGCCGGGAACGTTTTTTCATGCGTTGAGTCATTTCAGCAAGAGACAAGTCTTCGCAGTCTGTGGCCTTGATTGGCGACGAAGAAACGTTGAACACCCGAGACCTGCCCTTCCTGCGGGCATAAGTTGTTACAAGATGTCTCCGAGGCTGTCCGGTAACCTGCATCTTGAGGGTCTCCCGCCAGCCCCAGGACACAAGGAAGGCAGAAATGGGAGATAGAGATAAGACGGCGAGACGATAATCGTAATTACTAAGATTGCATGTTACATAAATATTTCCCACGGTACACGTCAGTTGTCACCGTTATGATGGTTTCTGCGCACCGCAACGTTTTGTCTTCAGTCTCTCATGTGCTCACCTTGCACTTTCTTATTGCCGCTTTAAAACCACTGGATTTTGGTTTATTCGTACACTTCTGATTCGCCACTGACCCTCAACAATGGTTGTAATACGCAGAGCACCTGCCACCCCCAAGACAAGTTCCCAAGATGCTGTGTCTTTGGCTCCAACGACATCCTCGTCAAGAGCAAAGGCTTCGAATCTTCCCGAGCGACCTAGTCCCTTGACCAATGGGAAAACCAGTGGGGATTCACGTGACGGGTCTCGCGAGGACGGCTCGCGTGATCTGGTGAGTGCTGTCTTCTGACTTTGGTGCGTTTAGTTTATCTATTCTGTCGTTCGAAGGAAGGTCATCGTTTGAAGAAAAGCAAAGGCGGGCGAAGAGTCAAGAATGGGGGGAAGGTGTGTGGTATGAAACAGCTATTTTCAATGGCCTCATAACGCAAGTTCCATAGAAGCGGCGAGACAAGCGTGCAAATCTTGTCGATGTGTTGTTGCGCTACCTCTTGCTGTTTTTTACTATTTATTCTCTGTCGGTCTGCCCTCAAGACGTAGCCCTGAAGTCTCCCGTTTGCCGCGGCCTATCAGAATATCGTCGACTAATTCTGGAACCATACATCTCCCCCATCGTACACACGGCCCTTTCTCACCCTTCCATCTCCCCTTACGTTGAACGTGTCAAGCCGTATGCCAATCAAGCCGATCCGAATTGCAGCGCCTGTCGTAGTACGCACGCAGCAGGAATGGAACCTCCGCATCGTCCCGCAGTGGAACAAGGTCGTCGTCCCACAGTACCGCCGGTACATCATCCCGCAGTACCACAAGTACCTCACACCTCAGCTAGAGCGTGTCGGTGACACGATTCGACCATACTTGTCCGCCATCGAAGGAAGATACGAGACCCTGTTAGGACCCTACGTTCGGTTCACTATTAGCAGAGGAATCATGTTCCAGCGCGCCGCTCAGCCATACATCCTCATTGCTGCTGACAAGACGTACTCCAGTTATCAATCTGCCCGTCCTTACATGCAGTCCTGTCTGGCAGCATATAAAGCGCACTTTGAAACAACTTTTAGTTTTCTTACGCTCTCAACGCCGCCAATTCGTTGACCCCCATGTTGCAAAAATATGGGAACGGATTAAAGAGCTTAGCCGCGGTGATGACTGAGGTTTCTCCAGGGGATTCACGTTCCACAGAAGTCCCATATCGGGCTCCAGTTGAGACACCAGCTGGGTCCCCTGCTGTCACGGATAGCCCTAGATGGACATACGTTTTCTTCCGCGGAGCCTCCCGCGGATAATGCCACCCCTATCTCGATTCATGCGCCAGGTCGTCACCACCTTCATTCCTGCACCTTCGCCCGATGCCGGTTTTGTCGAGGATGTTGCATCTGAGGTGTTCTCTCCACTTACTACCTCGCATGATCGAGTCCATCCCCGTTGTTGCGCACTCAACTTCACTCGAGGCGTCTACCCCGTTATCGGCGACTATTCCTTCTCCTTCACCATCGGCTCCGCCGTCCGTCACTGACGACGTGGACTTGGACGCATTTTATGCAGACATTGGCCTTAACAATGAGGAGCCAGAAGAAGAATCAGAACCCGCTCCCACCGAGGACCCTCCGTTGAGCGAGGAGCAATTGGAGGAACTTCGCCTCAAGAAGCTTGCAGATACAGCTGAAAAGCGTCGAGACATTACAGGGTCGTCATTCAAAGTGGGAGGAGAAGGTAGAAAAGGCCATCAAAGAACAGAAGAAATCGCTGCGTAGAATTCTTGTCGCGATGAGAAAAGCCGCAGTGCAAGAGTTTAGGACAAAGTCCGACGTGAAACCCGCTATCGATCAGCTCGTGGAAAACGCCGATAAATTATTAAAAGGTGCTGAGGCCTACCTTGCCAATTTAATGAAAGAGTCACGTCTTTGGACGAGAAGGTGACCTTATGGACAAAAGTTCTCGAAAAAGTTGATGCGAAGTTCGTGTCGCACCTGCGCCACATCGAGGACGTCGTCGACAGATGGTATACCTCGCATTTGGAAAGAGAAAGAGAACAAGTAAGTTGAGGACTCATCGAGTCTCACACGTCCTTACCGTTATTTCAAAAGGTCAAACTGGCTGCAGATACAGTAAGAGACATCGCCGACAGTGGTCAAGCTGACGTAGGCTATGACTACATCTGGCTCGCCGATGTAAGTCATTTCGACTGGAAACGGTATCACTGATTTGTCTAGGAGTGAGTTTTGTGTGTCCTTATACGACTCGTCCCATTTACCCGCCCATCGTTTATAGAGTCAGATAATTTTACGGACTTGGCGAATTCTATCCAGAATGGATCCCACCCTTCGCCACCCATTGACCCTGTTCCGGGTGCAATTCACGAGTTCCAACTAGAGGTAGAGGACGTAATCACTGGTTTCGAGACTCGATTCCGCCACATCCAACGTAACGGCCTCAAAGCTTTGGAATCTTCTCTGGAAGGCGTGGACGGCGATGAGGACACAGACAAAGACACTGAGCTGCCTCAGTCCCCTGAGGTCTCCGTCCTTCCGATTCCAGGGAACGATCCCAACTCCGCCTCCCCTATTTCAGAGAGTGATTTTCCCGTAGTTGGACGAGGCAAGGTGGAAGTCGAAGAGGCATTACGGCGCGCGGAAGCTGTTCTGGCGGGGAAGCACGCGGAGGTTGCTATCGAAGGCGAGGTCGATCAGTCGGCACCTCGTCTCGACACACCAACTGCCGCCCCATCTTCTGTGAGCCCATTGCACACAGAATTATGAGGTGACATGTCGGACACGCATGTATTACTTTTTATCCCCTCGTTTGTTGTTCTCCCATTCGCTTGGCCCTGCTTCACAACAGCGTCTAGTTACTATCGGAGCTTTACGGTTGGCCAGCGAACCTAGACTCGGATACGTACACAACGTACACAACTTGCGTGATATGCATCGGTATATGAAAACTATTGACTAATTCTAAGCAGATGGTGGGGAATTGTCCCTCAGAGACCTTCTATGGGGCATTGGGCGCATTGAACTGGTATTGAGTTAACTTGTTGTCTGAGACGAATGAAAAACCCTCTACAAGGTCCCTATAGAGATCATGATCACTCAAGAGCGCACGACAGTCACTTACCCTGAGTCAGGCCCTAGGTAGCCCATGCGTTCTAACTACTATCAATAAATATATCAATAGCCCAAAATGCAGCCGGAATATGCTTCCTATGACCATGGCGTACGGACAGACTCGTACGGACTTCGATACGGCAAAGGTCAAAGCTACATAATTCGCACTGATCGGTCAGTCATCGGGACCAAACAGCAAATACGTCTTTGGTGAATACCATGCAATCGGAGGCGTAGACACCCACCTCGAACAAAGAGTATTACGAACTCGTCTAAGCTCGTCTAAGTCTGACGATCACCGATGGGCATTGGGATAGGCCTATAAGCTCGCCACACTTGACTCACGCGACAAGTGCATGACCCCAACTAAAATCAAGGGGTTCCTACACCGAGCTCCTTCACATGTTCTGCACTCTCGGGGCTCATAACTTGCCGGTTCAGGACCGTATGGGCTGCGTTGGGGTGAGGCGTGCCCTTAGAGATACGATCAGGCTAGGAACGCTCATCGTTGGCAAGGAACCTTAGGTGTTGTCAACATAACTTAGGTTCTGCAGGGCGCTCCGTCGATTACATGCATACAGTTGGTGATTAGAAAAGTGTGGATTTTCAAAGGTTAGTTGGTCCACCAAACAGTCGTGTGAACGCCCAGCGACGACTGGAGTACGAGAAACGACATTGAGGGCAGATAAAAACACGATCCTAAAGCGCTCGACACAGAAGACAAAAAACTTGAGTAACATTTACGGAAAGAACAAAAAAGAACTAGGAGAGCAAAGCGCAGGAACTGGGCGTATTAGTCCGACTCATGTTCTGTTTGTCTCCATTTGAGATGGGCCTCATAGAATTTTATGAGCTATGATAAGGCACCAATTAATTCAAAAATATGAAAGTAACAGCAAAGGTACGCACCTCCTGCGGAAACTTTTCCGCGCAGACTTTAGAAGTCTCTTTACATCCTACCTTCTCACCCTTCCTAAAAGAGCGTTGCTAGGGTGTCAGACATTGCAGATGCAGAGACGAACGACATACAATTTAAAATATATAAAAAGATCACCGTCGTCCATCCTCTCGACGGTGTCAATCGTTTGTATATGTCGGTCCCAACTTGGAAGATTGACCCATTTCTTGATTGTACTGGGTTCTAGTAGCTCCGGGCTTGGAGGCTCCTTGTCCGAAGACGCCGGGGAAGGAGACGCTTTCCGACTTATGCCGTTGCTCTTCCTGCCTCTCTTCCGCGATCTAGTATCCTCTTCCACATCTTCATCGCCACTTTCTGCTCTGGCTTTCTGGCGGAATCTCGCGCGTTTCTTGGTGGCTGTCGAGATGGGCTCAGAAGAAGTTTCAACAGAAGGTGCAACAGGGTGGCGAGGAGAAGCCTTTGGCCTAACGTCGGATTTGCGTCCAACTTTTTCGCCTTTCTTTTTCCCGTGGCGTAACCAGTAGTCTGCTATAAGCTCCTTTGCACCGCTGGAACGAGGATCATGAGGCCTAAGTAAGAAGAGTAAAACATTACTGACCCGGCATCTCGTTCATCAACCCAACTGTTCTCCTCATCTGGGTACCCTTTCCACTTAACAAGGTAGCCGATTCTAGTCTAAGGAAGAACAAATGTAAGACGCGTTTTTCCGTGAAAGAACGGTAGCAAGAACTCACAGAGCCTGTGGCACCCCTCTTCGCGTCCAAAATCGCCTCGATCTCGTAAACCTCGCTTTCTCCGTCACTATCCCCAGGTCCCGGATCGTCACTCTGAGCAGGTTGCTCAGGGGAATCTCCATGGGTATTTCTCGGAGTCGACGCAGGCCTCGCGGTATCGGAGTCGCTTTCAAGAGCGATGGAAGGCATAGCGAATTGAAAGATGGGACGCGGTTTGGGTCGAAGGAATGAGAAGGCTAAACTGGAACCACACGAAAGCACGACACGCAGCGGAGTGGAACAGCCCGAGTGTTCAAACTCCGCCTAATACTCTCACATGACATGATCAACAACGCGCGACAACACTAGCCGTGTCGAAGCAGAAAACGACATTGTATACAAACAAAAGAGATTAATTCATTCCTTTCGTCGAGGGCTAGCACTACGACCGCGTCCCTCTCGACCTCTGTTCTTTTTAGGTCCAGATGGAGGAGGTCTCACGAAAGCATAGTCACATAACAACGCCTGTTCCAACAGCGTGGTGCCCGACGCGCCGTCAATCGCGGCTTGAGCTTCCGCCATGGTCTCATATTCCACTAGGGCGTACCCCTGCAGCCGATGAAAAGGAGGTGGTCAGAAGGAATTCATTGATAGCAACATATGTTGAGAACCCACTTTTACATATCCCGTCCTCCGGTCGAGATTGAGGTGAAGGTTTTTTATTTCGCCATACTCGGCGAACTTTTCCGTCACGTCCTCTTCTGTCGCCTCTTCGTGGACATTGGTAACCAGAACGATCCATCCTTCGACCGCTGACGTGCGAACAACGAGCATTAAAGTCAAGCACACCGATAATGAGAATGCTCACATCGTGCCGCCCGGGTATCTAAGTCTCGCACCTGCGTGGATTCAACTCGGTCGTAAGTCTGCTCTGAAGAAACCCCGCCTTCGTTGCCACCTAAGAGACACCACTTAGCATCAGGGTCAGGACGTTTGGGAAACGAAACAAACCAGCGGAGCTCTGAAAACCACGTCCTCTCTTCCGGATGGGACCTCCCCCGTTGGCGACTAGGAGAACGAAGAGCGGGTGATTAACTGAAAGAGAAGAAAATACACGTAGACGCCACACCTTCATCAATGTTCATTTCATCGTCTGACATAGTGAGCGCACAAAGGTTGATGAGACTAGACGAAGCGCTGTGGTAGGCTTGCAGAGGGACGAGTGAACCAAAAACGCAACACAACGATCGACTCACCAGGGGGTGGGAAAAACGCGGGCCGGCTTGCCGCATCTGCGTCCGACTTCCGGGTTTACGACCTTTTTTTATTTTACTTTATTTCACTCATAAAGAGAAAAAACATAATAGTCATAAATTGATATTACCTTATCTGACCTTACCGTCATTCCGTAATTTAACATTCTTCCCCCTTGGTGTGTAAACCGTGGCGGAGACTGGAAAGAAAATGACAACTAAGGTCCTAAGGTCACCAACTCATCTCGCCCGTTTCTCCGGTTGGCCCTCCATAGCGGCATGCTTTCGGCTCGTTTCCTGCTCTCCTGGCTGTGCCTGAGGATTCACCAAAGCTCCTCCCGGTTGGTTTCTCCCGTGAGGCTGTTCGTTGCGTTGGCCTCTTCTGGGCACCAATCTCGATCGTTTTCATCTCTAAGTCAGTCCCCATCAAGACCGTTGTTTTCGTAAACTACTGTGCAGTCCATACTACAGACGTTGCCTGGTCAAATATCACCGCCCGCTCCGCACTAAGTTTCGTTGTCCCGCGTGTCGCCAATGACACAACATAGATGAAGATCCCCCTTTGGTTACGACTATGGTATCTCCGCTCCTCTTCGACGAATAAAAGGCTCACTCCCTCGACTACGTTCAGTGTCACTCGTTCTATCTTTTCCTGAAGGCCCCATTCACTGTCTTCTCGACCATGAATCCTGCTGTCACGCTGATCAATCATCCTTGCCTGGTGTGTTTCAAGTCCACCTCCATGCGATGTAGTCGATGCCAAAATGCGTGGTACTGTACACCTGAACACCTCCAGGGTGTGCGTCATAACGACTTTGCTGCATGTACTGTAACTCATTTCGCTGTAGGACTTGGTCCCGTCATCGCCGCGAGTGCGCTCCTGTCGCACCCACGCAATCTAACATGATTGCCACGCCGTCGCCTATCCAACCCCAATTGATCACCGTATCCGCAATACTGTTTTCTCCGCAAGAAGGTAACCTACGCCTGACACCTTTCATCGCGTCCGTGTGCCTCAGCCGAGTTCTTAGATCGTCCTCGGATCATCACTAGTAAACTGCGAACCTCCTCGCACGCCTGCTCAGGGTACTTGCCCAACCCCGCTTGTCCATGGTCATTTTCCTGGAGGGCAGACGGGCAGTGTCGTCCTGACTCAAGGTCTAAACGGGGAACCGTTGCGGTTTCCATTGCACTTGTGGTATTCCCCTGGCGCTTTGGCCGTGAACGCCCCAATAAATCAGGCTATCTTTCGCATCACTTCCGGCGCGGCTGCCAAACCCTGGTGCGGCCCTGTGATCGTCCTCAAGTACAACGGATCAAGGAGACAAGGTTATTCCGATGCCGGGTCTAATGACCTACCTGCCCTCTCTGCGTATTTTCTTGCTTACAAGTGAAACATGTATGTATGATCACGCTTTACCAACGATTTCAGAGTCAGCGGGGAATCCTTACAGTACGCTTCCATTTTCTGTTTGGTACACTTAACCAACTACCTACTCCTCTGAATTTATATTTCATTCATCGTTCTGCTGTCTCATTTCGCTACTGTAACGCTTGGTTAGAACACTATTTTAGAACAAATTCCTAAGGTCAATTAAATATTTCCCATGGAGGCTTGCTATCAAGAAGCCGCTCTAGCGGGTGGGGTCGTATGAAATTGGCGTGACGCGTGATGGTGGACGTGAAATAGGATTCTCTCGAATGATCCACCCTGCCTAGCTAGCTGCTAGGTTGTAGCCGCTATCCGCATTTGATTGAGCAGAAGTTGGGCGCTGGGATCAGTAGATGGGCCACATATGCGGTAATGACCTGGGAGGCTGGTAGATTACCGTGGTTGCCAGTGTCTGGTAAGATGTGAGAACATAGCGGCGCTTTGAATTGCCCCTCTTTACATGAGAGTCCACGAAGAATTCCAAGAGTGTTGCTATTAGCAAACTGTGATATGATGATTACTGGGAGTCTTCATTCCCTTGAGTGTGAGTGAGTTCACAGGGCTCCCTGCACCCCAATACCAACCAGATGTTAATGCTTGTATTTGCTTCGCTTTGGACTAAGTTATACAGTATGTCCGTTCAAGACTCTCAAAGTTGTTTGGCAGCCAAGTTGACTGAGCCTCGTGGGGCTCAGCGGTCCGAAGACACTCACGCTTTAGTAGGGCATAATTGGAAAGCATCTAAGCACGATTCTACGCATGATCATATCATTCCTCTCCCCACCCTCTTTGAGCTCGGTCAAGTCGTGGTGTCACGGGTCACCCACCAGACATGGATGAGGGTAATGGTGATAACATATATATGGACGGCGACGACGACTTTGGGGCCGAGACCGCTGAAAATAACATCAGCCTGGCGAAAGCATTACTTCGGCGCGTGCCTTCATGAGGTGAGAACTCCCGTGGCTCCCTTTGTCTTAACTCAGCGACTTCAAGGGGACATGGAACTTACGTAGATAGCGATGAGGTTATTGCATCCGTTGCGGGTGTAATAGAG
The DNA here is from genome assembly GCA_021525775.1 of Lactarius deliciosus. NCBI lineage: Eukaryota > Fungi > Basidiomycota > Agaricomycetes > Russulales > Russulaceae > Lactarius > Lactarius deliciosus. The sequence continues at coordinate 616,875 of JAKELK010000008.1, forward strand.
AGGGTCAATAAGCTTATTACGGTGCGGGCATTGCGTACTAGGTACGTCGAACGAGGGTTAACAACTGGATTGCTCCCGACCATTTCCAGATACAGTCCAGAAGTTGGGGATTTGGTGATCGGTCGAATAACAGAGGTGCGAATTTCATTTCCCGCTTACGCACGAGCAAGCATAATGGAGATGAAAAGGTGCAACCTCGAAGGTGGAAAGTGGATGCGAATGCTCGGCAAGACGCCGTTCTCATGCTCTCATCGGTTAATCTTCCGGGTGGTGTTCAGGTATTGTAGATCTGCCCAATATCTGACCGTGTTACTGTAAACTGACTTTTCCCGGCTCCGTGCGGGTCCAAGCGTCGCAAGCTGGAGAGCGATGAGCTCCAAATGCGAAATTTTTTTGAAGAGGGCGATCTGCTTGTAGCGGAAGTCCAAGCATTCTTCGCTGACGGTGCCATGTCTCTGCATACTCGGTCACTCAAGTATGGCAAGGTGCTGTTTCAAAAACTTGAAACACGGCCATTTTTGACAGCGCCTACTGTCATAATCTTTAGCTCAGAAACGGGCAGCTCGTTTCTGTCCCCCCCATTCTCATTCGCAGGCTAAAATCTCATTTTTGCTCGTTACCCTCTGGCGTAGACTTGATACTGGGCCTGAACGGGTACATCTGGATAAGCAAGCATGTCCGAAATAATGAGAAGGAAGGGAACGAAGGATTTGATGCTGAGGCGGTCTACTCCAATCAGAATGACGTATGTTTCTATTGCAACTCACGTTCCTTAGTCAACGATCTAATTCTTGACAGGATATCGATGATGCGACAAGGACTGCGATCGCCCGAGTCTCTAACATCATACGGGTTCTAGCATCTCGGTCGGTTCCAATCACGGACTCGATTGCATTAGAAGCCTACGAATGGGCAGTTGAACAAGATGTGGACGTCAAGGACTTACTCCTAGAGGATGTGGCTGATGCCTTAGTTGCCGCAGTAACTAAAGAGCCCTCCGAACAATGGTAGTATTGCATTTGCAACTAGTGTGACAAATACATACAGGAACGCGCGGGCTAGTCATCTTCGTCTTCATAACTCGTTTCCCCCTCTCGTTCTTCTGGCATCTCGTCATCGTCGTTTTCATCATTTTCATTTTCATTCTCGTCGTCAGCGTCCCCTTCTTCTGCTGCTTCCGGTTGTTGCGAGGCCGGCTGATATTGATTTGTGGTGGCACCACTGGCCATTTTCCGGGCGTGGGCAGCTTTCTCTGCTTCCTCCTTTTCTTTATCGACAGGTAGTAAGATATCGAGCGCGAGATCCTTCCATCGTAACGTTCCGTTGACCCCCCCTCCGGCGTAACCCATATCTTCAAACAAAGCACGTGAGGTTGGGTCGTAAGGCACCCGTGGACGAGCGGCTGGATGCTTGATATTTGTCGGATTCCCATAAGGATAGGATGGGTGAATGTGGGAAGGCAGTACTTGATGGGCAGTGCTTCAGCAACCGAGATTGTAATAGAGGAGACTGTACAAACTATCCGAGTCGTCCGGGTTCGGTGGGACCATGTGGGCTGGGATATCCATTTCTGGGGTAATCGCCCTCAGTGAGGAGGTCATAGGGCCCTAGCCAACGAAGACGGACCACTATCAGACAAATTTCCCTTCAGGTGCTCCGGGGTTCCGATCGTGTCTAACACCTTCAGGTCATTCTCGGTCATGTGTAGGTAGCAGAAAGTCAAATCCTAGAAAGTGTGCTCAAGGGCGGGAAAAATATCACATAAGAAGGGGTGCGCACAGTCATATTGAAAGCAGTGCCCGCCGAACTGGTACTGCAAATTCCTACTGCCGTATTTTGTGGAAGCGGTCAGCTTCAGCGGCGGTTCACTTTAGTCCAACTTCCGACGTACCGCCGAGTATGGTCACGTCCAATCAGACAGACAGATCGTCAAATCGGCCCGCTTCTTGCCGAACCGACAGCTACGTTACGAGATTGGCCTTTTACGGTATCCGCCCTCATTTTCTAGGCTTGGCCAGTGCTTAGCCCCACTATCCTATCCTGTCTGGTCCATTCCTCTTGTCCGCTGGAGGAGTGCCTGAATAGCAATACGTACGGTGTTCCCATAGCTAATTAACTCTCACCTGACTTACGTGTGTGCGGCAGACCATTTTCGGAGGGTGCAATCAAGCCAACACAATTGGGGCAGTACCTCCTCTCAGTAAGAAACAGGCCCCGGTCTCTGGACTCTTTTGCAACCGGTCGGTATGGAAGATGTTACAATCTACACAGCCTCAAGCGTCCCTGGCGCTGCCTCCCATCCCACCCTCAACTGTTTGCAGTGGACTGGGGATGGCCAATTGCTGTTCTCGACAAAGTCCTCCGTATATATCTTGGTCAGTCCAGCTTTCCGATAATCCTCACTGTCAGTTCTTGAAGATGGTATCAAGACACCTGATCTGGGGCTGACCTATCGCGGTCCTTTCTGCTGTCGGGGCATCAACGTATAGAGACGGCTCTCCGCATGAAAATCCATGCGGGTGGTTCAAGACTGTCCTGGAACTTGATAAGCGCTCATTTTATCATTGGCCAAGCGATTCACAGGGTAAGAGGTATCCCTGATGCGAGGGAATGCAGTGATTAAGCATGTCCCAGACTGGGACAGTCTGGTGACAGGGTCTTTGGATGTATCAATCAAATCCGTCGTCGTGTCTCCCAGCTTCCTATCTGCAGACGCAGGGTAATGAGTACATGCTAGACTCCTTACACAAGCTCATCATATAGGCCAAAGTTGTATTCTAGCGGTCGTCAGCACAAACTTAGAACTGTCGTTGTGGTGTTCCGTCAAAAACGAACCGGTGGGGCAGTGGACCAAGGTATTCCCATGTTACTTGCAGATAGAATATAATTGACGCACTTGTTAGCTCCAAGATGCTACGCCTTTTCTGCGGTCACTAGCAGCTATTCATAGGGCTTCTCCTCACGAACAAACCCTCTGGGCACAGGTTCTCTGTACGCAAGTCAAATCGGAATCCTGTTGTAACAGTCTTCATACCCTTTCTAGGTTCTTCCTGGTCGACGCAACCGGACTTTGGTGCTTCCCCTGCCTACGTCAGCGACAATTCTCTCTTAGCACTTGGGAATAAGGCCGGTTCTATTCTTCTTCTAAGGTGAGCACGATTATGCACATGGCCGCCCTCCCAGGAGATTTTTGACGCTACCTAGCTTTACGAAGGAGCAAGGGTCTAGCCAGCATCTCGAACATGTCCAAACAGTCGATGTTAGCGAACAATGGGTCACTCACCTGGCGTGGCTTCCATGGAACAGGGAAGTGATAGACGAGTGTGAGCGGCAGTTACGGCAGAAAATTACTGTCGGTCGATTAACCATCACTCTTTCTGGCAGGCGCAGCTCTTCTCGTCTATTGTACTTCGGGTGGTGCCGTAGGGCTTATCAAAGTCTCGAGAACATGGCATACAAGAGCAGGGGGCCCGTAAGCCAGCATTGGCGACGCGTGCGAATCGTCTGGAATTGTTAATATGTGAGGCCGACGATTGCATTGTCACGGGCCTCACTTTTATTGAACCCCGGAATATGAAAGTACGCCTGAATAAGATTCACTGGAATCGAATGCCTGAAAACGATCCAGCCCATCGTGGTCCTTCTCAGACCTGGCATTGTTCAGTTATGGAATGAACAAAACGACCGGGGCGCCTGGTCGGGGCTCCGCTCCTTTCAGCTTCGCAGGCAAGCCATCTCAAGTGGTTCTTCAATGGTTTATCCTCCATCCGGTCTCATTTATTCTTCCGAGCGTGACGCAGTCGTCTTGTCTCTGTTTGATGGGAGCTTCCACATTATTTACAACGTTTCATCTTCTCCGGCTGTCACGCTACCCATCGAAGCCACAGAACAAGACAAGCTCACATCGAGCTATCTATCGTCGATGTCACGGAAGGTATTCGTGCAGGTAGAGGGAGGTGCGGTACCCCGCGTAGAAATGAATCGGATTAGCGGCATGGTGTCTTTTGCCGGCTTTCCCATAGTCTGCTGGGCGCATGAGTGAGTCTTACCCGTGATGTGAGTCTTTCGTTTTTATTACCCTTGTGCTGCAGGAGGTCTGTGTCTTCAGACTTTAGTTACAAGCACGAGGCCAGGCATAGCAGTACTCTGGTTGTGACCAAGATTCACACCGAAGACGGTGACGAAGCTGTCCTGAAGTTGTTCACGGAGGCCGTCTCAACAACGAAAGCAGGCACGTCGTTCGCTACAAAATATAGCACTCACTCTGACGAAAGCTGCTGCGACAGCTTCCGGGACAACACCAACCCATATTCTTCGCCCTCTGCTATTTCGTCTGAGCCAGGATGGTGTCCTCGCACAACTTCATTCCCGCTTGCTTCAGGCGTTGCACAGTCCTGTAGCAGACGACTGTCTGGAACTTACTATGTCTCCCCAATCCGGTGACCCCTCCAGTCCAGCCTACTTAGAATTCAGCGAGAACATCACGCGTCGGCTATTCGGGAGCGACACTCTACTCCAGCTCCGTCTGATGCTAGCTATCGCGAACTTCTGTTGGGTAAGATTTTTTGTGTTCCCCCCTATCGTTTTCCCTCTCAGTTGTCTACTTCGTGCAGGAGTTAGCACCAAGTCCAGAAATGCGAGGCGACTACGGAAAAGTCACGCGATACCTCCTCGGCATTATTTCCCATCGGATTTTGAGAGCTTTTGTTCGACAGATTGATTGTGTAGCACATCTCCTCACGAGTAAGTCGCCAGTTTATCGGTCTCTTCGCGTGCCAGTGTCACATCGATCATATCTAGGAGGCGACATATTATTCGTTCTGAGGGTTGTGACTCAGTGTATGCTACCAGGTACACCCCAAGAGCTGTCGGTTGAGGCGCAAACGTTAGCCGATAAAGTAATTTCGTCCTTTCCCACATCGGAGGGAACACCAAGGGGTCTGCTGGAGCGATGTCCTGCTTGCGGTGTAGAAATTCCTCTAGCAGATACCGCTTCTGCCATATGTTCGAATGGACATCGCTGGTGTGAGTCATTCATAACGTTCGATGTATGCCCTCTCGTACTAATCGCGCACCCCCTGACCGCCTCAGTTCGTTGCTCTGTCACTTCGTTCATTCTGGTGGGAACCATGGTACGCACCTGCCTTGGCTGCGCACGGAAGGCCTTTCTTCCTGCCGCGCGATCTCTACGCCGACCGGAAATAGGGGATGCAACGACAAGCGTGGGAGCATTGAGGGAAGGTACAGCCGAAGACCCAATCATGACCGAGGACCTGGATATCGAGCACAGGCCCGGTTGGCTTGCACAGGAGCTTCTAAAAGCTGTGCGTCGATGTCTCTTCTGCGGAAATAACTTCGCCACTCTCATATAGGGTGTTCCGACGGGAAACATGACTTCGTTGAATTTATTTGTTGAAATGGTGATGACCACAAGTTACAGCGAACCGCCGACGATCGACCTCCTCGCTTATACTTTCTCTATTAGTTACTGCTCCGGTACCTCGTACAGTGTATCACCCGACGATGGTTCATTATACGTTGCCAAATTTCACGGGCAGCATGCCGTTCTTGCGGCGGATACGTATTGCACGTACGTTATGGCCCTTGTTGAAATACATTGCCCGGGCCCACACGATGGCCAAAGGATAGACCCAGTGCCGCAAAAGTTTTTCGCGGCCTCCGCCTTCCCAAAACACACCATGTGAAAATTTAATTCGAAAGGATTCATACTTTTCCACTCGGAGTTGAGTGAAACATCATCAAGGTTTGATTAATTTGATTAATGATCCTGGGGAATTCTTACCATGCTTCGCTGAAGATTGATGGCAGTGCTTGGTGTCTTGTCCTGTCCACGGGTTGTCGGTGAGGGGATAGCCGACGACAAGATATAATCCGCGGCTGCGGCATGTGCCACATGAAAAACACTCCCCCCGAGACATGGTATGCGATGTTGGAACTTGGACGGAATGCCCTACGTCAGATCAGCCGAATGACGGAGAGTCACAAAAATGTGTTGTCGTATCGAATACTAGGAAATAGACAAGGGGTGGTATCATGTTACCATCGTAGATCTGCAGGCACTGAATGTTCTCCAATTTTTTTCCACAGCATGTGTGATTCCAAGTCCTATGAAGTATGGAGGTGAAAAAGCACATGTGGGGACAGAACAAATTCATCAACGAGGCACATCTGCCCCATCTGGAGTTTGAGTTGTCAGGAACAGTATCACATATGAAACCACACGACTGTGGATCCGGAAACTTTTCATTGTGTCTTCCTTTCGTACTACGGTATCCGCAAGGGCCAAGCTCAAGGCAGTGTCAAGGTTTTCTAAGCAAACCCAGTGCGATGAGCTACTCAAACTCCACCCAGATGCCAACATTGCGGTGCATGACGACGAAGCATGGACGTCACTGGTGCGACAGTCGCTCATTTTAAATCTTTATGCAGGGGTAGCCCACCTTTTTGGTATCACATCAGAAGGATTGAAGCTTGATACATCGCAAAGGGACATCTATTTTCAATTGGTAACTGTCCCATGATGTAGTAGTGAGAGTTTCAAATGGAACCTCGGTGTATGAGTTGTCCCACCAGTGGGAGTCGCCGTGCACGAGGCAGCAGCACGACTTGGATCAAAAAAAATACTATTAAAAATCCTCGTGACTAATCAATGCTAAGTTAGTGGGGTGATTTTTCTTGACAAACACTTATCTGATATGTAACGTATAATTATATAATTATTGAACAATTAGTCAATCACGGAGCCACTTGTGAGGGGAACGTCGCCAACGCGGCACTGCACTCACTTTCGTACTACAACAGCAAACACTCACATTCTCGCCACGAAGTGACGTTCGTCCTTACGCGCTCAGACAAGCACGCGAAGAGTTGACTTTGAAGTTTACCCCAAGCCCTCTTGTTGCTGCCCTTCCAACATGAGTCAGCCTACTATGACGGACGGTGCCCCGAATACTGGACTTGAAAACAACTCCATACCAAGACCGGCATCTGAAACTGACGCAGATCAAGACACTTGCAGAATCTGCAGTGCGCCTGGGGAACCGGATCAGCCACTCTTCCACCCCTGTAAATGCTCGGGGACGATCCGCTATATCCACCAAGACTGGTGCGCTCACCGTCCTTTCAACTTACCTACACAATACTGATGCGTCGTCAGCTTGACGACCTGGCTTTCACATAGCAAGAAGAAGACTTGCGACGTGTGTAAATATCCGTACTCGTTCACCAAAGGTAAAGCATCATCCGTCTTCAGTTGGTGGACAGCCTGACACTCTTGACAGTATATGCGGATGACATGCCCGGGCAGCTTCCTGTGGTACTCCTTCTACGCAAATTTGCACAACAAGTGGCTTTTGCAATTATCTTTTGCATTCGCGCTGTCATCGTGTCCTTTGTGTGGCTCGCCGTCTTGCCGTGGGTTACGGTCTGGACTTGGAGAATGTACTTTGCCATGGGAAATTCCACGTACGTGATCATGACCGAGAATATCTATCTTTTGCTAACCAATTCTATAGCGCTTGGTGGATAAGCGCTCGCCCACGCTCGCCGTTGTCGTCGTCATCGTCGTTCTTCTCATACAATCTCACCATTCGTTCTCAAGCTAATGCAACTGCAACCAATGCAACCCTTCCCCGCCCCGCTAATGACTCCGATGCTCCTTCGCTCAACGCACTTTTTGCACATCCCCTACTTCGCACCGTTTCTGCAGATATATTCACTGGCCAGATCATTGCGACCCTCATTGTCCTCGTCTTCATTGCCGTCTTTCTTCTCCGGGAATGGATATCTCAAAATGCTCGCCCTGGTATCTTCGAAGAAGGTGATCCCGCAATTGCTGCGGAACGTGAAGCAGAGCAAGAGCGCGAACGGGAGCGTGAAAGGCAGCAGCAGCGTCTGCGCGAGCAGGCCAGGGTTGCGATGGAGCGCGATATTCAGTTGCGTAGGCGCCAACAAGTCGATGCCGAGCGTATGCGACGAGCGAGGGAAAGCAATTCGCTCCCGTCGGACCCAAGTCGGAGGCATCCAGATCGACCAATCAAAGATTTACCCTCGCGGCCTCCATCCCGACGAGCACAGGAACCGCGATCTATACAACGCCCTCAGACTGTTCAGCTAGATCACGTCGCGTCCCTCAGCAGTGCTGCCGGACCGAGCAGTCCGGTCATTGAAAGCTCCAAGAGCGATTGTGATCCAACTTACGTACAGGCAAGACAAGAACGGCTTTTAGCAGCTGAGAAGCGCCAGCTGTTTTCTATTGCAAACGATTCTTCTGGAGAAACACAAGGACCGGGCTCACAGGCTGATGATGCCTTGCAATCGTCCCAGGCGAGGGCTCTTGACACTGATCCTTTTGTCGGCGGCAAAGGCAAGGCCAAGGCGACCGACTCGGAAGGAGCGATCCATCAAGGTACTTCCACATCATCGACCAGCAATCCCTCAAGCATCCTGGCCGCTCTGAGGCAGAAGCGTGTTGATTGGGGTATCCCCGGTGCAGAATCTTGGACCCTTTATGACTTCGAGCGTTTTGAGATGACCAGATTCAACATTGATCTCATGTTTTCGCCGTATGGCATAGTGGCAGAAGGGGATCCTTGGCAACTCATCATTCAATCTGAAGCCGACCGCCAGATGGCTCAGGATAGGCCGACGTCATACACCCGCACGGCTCGGTTCACTCACAGGATCACCGCCCCCGACGATTGGACAGAATGTCTGGGGCATATTACAGATGACGCCTGGAGATGGCGGGCAAGACGCCGTGTGCTTTGGGAACGCTTGCGCGAGGAGGCAGAGCGGGATGGCCTTGGCTTGCTGCAACTTCCGCGTGAGTTGTCTAGCATATCACTTGAAGGCCTCTACGAAGGACACGACCGAGATGGTGTCTGGACTCCACCCCCTGCGCCAAGGCTGATAAGCCGTTTACCAGCACTGAACACATTGTCCTCAACACCGTCTGGTCCCAGCGATACGGACGATGGACTATCGTTACTCTCGGCTCACAAGCGATTACGAGCTGAGGGTTCGAGGGCGGAGCGTTCCTTTACAATTAGCGCTATGCCGATCGCTTCTCCACATGAAGATGATGGGACCTCGCGTCGTGTGCGCCAGCGGACAAGGTCACAAACAGATGCAAAGTCTTTCTCATTCCCCCCCGCAGGTGAAGTCGCGGATAATCACGTATTCTCGTACACCCCTCCGAGACCCCTCCCCTTCCCCATAACCCCTGCGATGTCTACCCAGTTCGCTTCGCAAGTGACATCCTCGCGATCCGCTGAATCCCCATCTTCTCATGACCATGCACCTCTGCCACCGTGTTCCCTTCCAAACTCACGTCTCCCGCATCTCCAATTACCAGCTACTACCCCTGCAATTTCCGTACCCCGGCGACCGCCAATGCCGAGCACGACAATACCAACACCGACATCGAGCCAGCCTTCTCTTCTACTCCGCAGCGTGGATAGCACACCGCCCGCGTCGCCGAACCTTGCAACATATCAACCTCCTGAAGAGTTTCAGGAAGGTTCAGTACGGGGGGGATACTTCGACGATTTCGAGAAAGTCAACGAAGACGTAGATCGCGACAGTGAGGAGGTGGACCCTCGAAAATTTGAGCGAGATATGGCACAATTTTTCAAGGAGGAGCCCCTCGCGGCACAGCCACCGGATCAAAAAATAGGGCCCGATGCTGAAGAAGAGGAGGAAGAGGAAGGTGACCTCCCCGGACTGTTAGTGGATTCCGACGAGGACGGCGAGGAGGATGCCAGAGAGCCGCAGGCTGCCGCGCAACGTGGCCCAAGACGCGTAGCATGGGGTCCCGAATGGGGTGATGCAGGACGAGCAGACGTCGCAGACGGACAGGGTGTGGTTGCCGAAGCTGATGAGGATGGCGAAGACGCCGAGGGTGAAGATGCAGACGATGCAGCCTTGGCGGCGCAGCTCGCTGATGAAGACATAGCTGTCGAGGATGATATGGAAGGTGCTCTTGAAGGTAAGTAATTTTTACTTCTCGTATACGCCATGGGGTTGCCAACTTACTTTTCCTAGCTATCGGTATGAGAGGTCCACTGTACGTCGTTGCGCAGAATGTATGAGTTTTGATGCCTGTGACGATGGAGATGCTCAAATTTGACTTTACAGGCAGCCTTGATGATCTTCGTGCTCGATACGGCTGTCGGCCTAGGCGTTTGGCTACCTTTTACTTTCGGCAAGTCGACTGCCTTACTCTCTGTAGGTCTACTTCGTAGTCGCCATAGCCCAAGCTTATTTCTTCGTAGCTCGACGCAAGGCGCGCTCTCCAAGTGCTTCATTGGCCTATACGCGTCATACGTATCGTAACGGATCCTGTTGTCGACACCATCTTTTTCTTGATGAGTGTTCTGGTTCTCCCATCCATTACTCGCCTGCTTGGCGGGTCACTCAATACTGTGCAATGGGCCCTTTCGGGTATTGTTCCAACTAATGCGCTCGAAAAGTCTACTCATTTTGCGATCGCTATGGTATGTATGCCCTGGGGTGTTTCTGTTCTTTGCTAATCGTCTTGTAGTGGAAGAGTATCGTAAACTTCCCTTGGGACAGAGTAAACGATTACGTCATTTCCTTATCTTCCAAGCTGGTGTCTGGTCAGCGCTCAGAAACTTCGTCCGTCATTGACCGTATCCTAGAGTCTAATCATCCAGCTGTCAAAGCAGCAGAGCATTATTTGGAAGTTTTGGGGAAGCAAGTCAGGATAAATTCATATCAAGTCGCAACCAGTTGGACGCGAATGGCCCTTGGGGATGGTACAGGAGAAAGGGTTTTCGCTATTGTCCTTGGCTATGCGGTTATTGGTCTATTGATCGCCTTTTACCTTAATGTCTTTACTGTCGGGACTGTCAGGAGTGCGGGGAGAGCAGTGAGGAGTGCCGTGCGGCAGCAGTTACTCGTGGTCAAGGTCGGTGAACTCGCAAAAATCCACTCTAATTGGCTGACGCCGTCCCCAGGTAGCAGCATTCATCATCATCGAATTAGTCTTGTTCCCCCTCGGATGCGGCATCAACCTCGACTTATGTTCCATCTGGCTGTTCCCTGAAGCGAGTCTGCAGTCCCGAATTGCATTCTTTCAGTATGCTCCCTTGACTGCCACATTTTATCATTGGGTTGTGGGCACAATGTTTATGTGAGTCGTTCTCCATATTTTTATTTCTGTCGTTCATTTGTACGTGACAGGTACCAATTTGCGATCTTGTTGGCAAGCTGTCGTACCATTATGCGTCCCGGCGCTATGTGGTTCATCAAAGATCCCTCTGATCAGAATTTTCACCCAATTCGCGATATCCTCGAGCGCCCTGCTCTCGTACAGCTCCGCAAGCTTTCAGTCAGCGCGATCATGTACGGATTGGTTGTCGCCTGTGGTGTGGGGTCCATTGGGGGGCTTATGCGTTTTGGAAGGGGCATAATATTACCTCTTCGCTGGAAACCCCGGTGCGCCCCCCCACAACTCTTTAATCCCTTGTGAAGGCTGACTTACCACGGATAACAGTGAACCGCTATCTGATGTTCCTATTGACCTCTTGTTCCTCCATGTTCTTTTACCTTACACACTCCGCTTTTTCCGGCCCAGGAGGGTGGTCCGCAAGACTTCAGTCAAAATATGGAAGTTCCTTTGCGCTCAGCTTCGTCTCACGTCGTACATGTTCGGTGGTCGCCATCCGGACGAGGAGCGCGGAGTGTCCTATGGTGGTTGGTGGGCTCCTGGTGATAAGGTCGCCGAAGGCGCGCCACATTTCCACGGCAGTTACCGACGGGTACCCAACAGCGACAATGTCGCGGTTCCTCGAGATATGCGCGCTACCGCTAGGGTTGATGTCACTGGCTTACCTGTGGACGACGAGGCCCAAAGGTTGATTATGGCGCAAGATGCCGAAGCGGAAAAAGCGAAGCGAAATCCAAAAGACGACTACACCGTTGTCTATATTCCTCCTCATTTCCAGTACCGCGTCGCTCTATTCATCCTCGCACTCTGGGTCGTTGGTTGTGTCTTTATCACTGCTATCGTTTCAATGCCCATCCTGCTTGGTCGCGGCGTCTTCAACCTTTTCACCAGAAGGCAGATGCATGATGGGTACTCTTTCCTCGTGGGTTCCTATGCGCTCTGGGGTTGTTGGGTGGTCGGTCACACCCTTGATCGCATGGAAAAGAGGCGCCAACGACGCGGCGCAGATGAGGCACGCGGAAACTGGCCATTATACTTTCTCAAGCGAAGCGTCCTTTGGCTGGCCAAGATATCTTACATCGTGTTCTTCATCGGTATCGTCATCCCGGCCCTCATCGGCCTCGTGGTGGAGTTGTACATGATCATGCCCATTCGTTTGTCGTTGAATCCCGACTTGGTGCCCAACATTCGTGTAGCGGACATGTGGGCACTCGGTATTATCTATGCTAAAATTATTCTTCATGCGCAACGCTTGCGCCCGTTGAACCGTATTACGGCTGGTTTCAACCACGTGGGTTCTGATATTGCTCTCTCGTTACTTGATTAATGTCGTTTCTTTGGCAGATCAAAGCCCATGGGTGGACAAATCCCGAGCCTCTCAGTGCCACTGTTGAGTTTATTGTGCCGCTACTCGTTGGCCTCGGCGGCATGCTGGCTCTTCCCCCTGTCATCGTCGTCCTTCTGCGGCACTTTATCCCTTTACGGGTTGACCAACGCTTCATCTGTAAGCTCTTCGCTGCCATATCACTGTGCTAGTGGTCCTGATTCGTCGGACACAGTCATGCACGTATACCCTGGTATATTTGCCGCCGCAGGCCTAATCCGCCTCGGTGTGACAGGTTCAAGAGCGCTCTCACGGTGGTCGCAGTCTATCCGCGACACTGAGTTCCTTGTCGAAATGCGCTTGCGCAACTATGAACAAGAGAAGGAAGAGGAGAAAATCAAGGAAAAGGAGAAGGTAGAAGCGATGTTAATGTAGTAGGTGCCGTGGGAGTACTCGCAATCAGTTAGTTCGCAACATCCCATCCCCAGACACGACTGTCTGGCTTAGGACTTATTACTCTCGTCCATATATACATTATTGTAGCACTTTTTATGTCACAAAGTACTGTCATCGCAACACCTTTACGTCTGATTCAATGATTATTTTACCTGCCCTCTTCGCTACATGGTGCCCTGGATTGTACAGAAATGTGGTGGTTAACACCCACTAAATATCTTGGGGTAGTGTAAGGATAATACAGTTTTCAGTTCAGCCGGTGAGTAATGAATGCTACAATCAATTTGTATATACTATCACTTCACCGGAGTTGCAAATTTTGAGGGAAATTGCGAATAGCAAAAGATCGGCCCCACCTTTATTAAAACAGATTTTTGGAATGGATGCGATAATTGCTTAACTATAAGGACCCAGTCTAAATGTGAGGAGAAAGTGGGATACAAATGAGTCGGAGGAAAGCCGGTGAGGACCACCCCAAAATGCGGGAGTTGCAAATAATTGGTCACTCATTTGTCACGAAAAGTGAGTGGCAGAGCCCGACAGCGGGGTTCCAATTTTGGTGCGTCAAGGCTGAGTCAAGCAACGAGATGTCACGCTAATCCACTGATTTGCTTGTATCTTCATTGCGGGTACACTGGGTGACACAAAATTTCAGAGGGTGGTTGAATAGTATATTTACATTATGTACTGAAGTTTCTGAACTATGGAGTGCAAAACCAGGTTCAGCCGAGATGACTTTTCTCGGTGTTCTCACTTTTTTGCACAATGCTCGTGAAATCGCAAGGCAAAGATGTACAATTTTCCCTTTTTCTTATGTGATTCGTCAAATATTAGTCCCAGTGGGAAGTCCGTCGATTACATCAATTAATTCGGATTATAGTAGATTAAATCTGATTATCGATGATTACCTACGAATCACTTAGAATACAATACATGTTAATCGACACACAATCGAGGGACGTGGCACATTTCCGTACTATGAGTTCGCAAATGCTTGCGTGAATAACAGTACGAGTCTGCATCCCATTCAACCCACTCGGCTTGCACACTGTAACGTCAACATCCCCCATGCCGCCTAAGACCAAGCCTAAGACCAGTCGCAGGTCGGTCGTTCGCCGTAAGCTGCATGCAAAACTGGAGGCACACCTGCGCATCAACGGTACTGGGGCGGGTAATGCACCTTCCATGCCCTCAGCGCATCCGCCTCTGCCAAATAGGTCTGTGTCTCCGCGCACTCAGGTGGACCCAACGAACGCAACGTCTTCTGTGTCTGTACCGGAACATAGTCCTCCTGTCGACAATGATGTCCAGCTGGATTCTTCCCCTCCATCTCCCGAGCCTTACCAACACGAGGAAATGGATACTGGCGGCCCTAGTACACATAACTCTGCGATATCTCAGGCTGCTTTGAGTGCTCCTGGGGACACTGCGCCCCGGGAACGGATACAACCTGATCCTTTGGATCGCTCGGAGGATGGCCATGACGCTCCCATCCATCTTCCTGCCCTGCAGACGACGGAGCAGTTTATTAACATGCTACGCGTAGCGGTTCTCGAAGACAGTGGGATGTGCCCTGAGGACATCGGAAGTCTACGCAACCCTGGCAAAGAGCCAGAACTGGCTGATCCTTCACCGTTGCTGCGTTCTATCCGACACTTTGTTAACAATGCCAGTGCATCGCGCGACCACTATGACACTACCCGGGAGATTGAGCTCCTCAACAACCCCGAAAGTGAATTCCTGAGCTTCGATCAGGTGAAGCGACGCATTCGTTGGCTCTCAGGCGTTGTACCTATAGAGCATGACATGTGTGTGCGGTCTTGTGTAGCATACACTGGCCCCTATGGCGAACTGGAGTCCTGCCCGCGTTGTAGCAGTCCTCGCTACATCCCTGGAACTACTAAGGCCCAGAAACGGTTCTCGACTATCCCTATTGGCCCCGTTATACAGGCACTTTATGGTTCTCGCGAAATGGCCGAGCGGATGCACTATCTTGAGACAAAGTTGGCTGAGAACCTCCGGACAGCGAGGGCAAACGGTGGAAAACTAACTGTGTACGATGACACGCCTTGTGGCCGGGAACTCCTCGATGCCTGGAGCGAAGGTCGTTTCAAGGCATCAGATATCGCCCTGCAACTTTCCATTGACGGCGCCCAGCTACGCCCCGACCAACCATCCGAAGCCTGGGTCTTTATCTGGGTCTTTCACAATCTCCCTCCGGACATGCGCTACAAGAAAGCATTCGTCATCCCCAGTGCCATTGTCCCGGGTCCTTATAAACCAGCGGACATGGACTCTTTCCTATTCCCTTCGTTCTATCATGTAGCCGCACTGCAACGCGAGGGTCTCAGAATATACGACGCGTTCTTGAACCGGCTGACCACTTGCTCGCGTCCTCTGGTCGTATTTGGAACTGCTGACAGCCCTGGTAGCGCTTCGATGTCGGGTATGGTCGGGCACAGTGGCCGATATGGTTGTCGCTTGTACTGCGACATGCCTGGGCGGCGCCGCACTGGTGATTCGCACTATTACCCCGCGATGAACGCTCCTCTCGATTACGAAGTCCCTGGGTGCTGCCATCCTGACGTCACCGATGCCGACCTCGACGTGTATCGTAATAATCTTCCTCACAAGTATTCGAGGAACTTGAGCTACCTACTTGGGGCGGACACTCTGGCCGAGTACAGGACTCGCCGGCTCGAGGTTGGGCTCTGCAAGCAGACGCTATTCAGCGGTCTTCCTTGTCAGCCCATCTCGGTGCCCAGCGTTTTTACTATGGACATCATGCATCTTACAGTACTCAACGAACCAGATTTATTCTTGAAGCTCTTCACCGGCAAACTGGATGTAGGCGATGGCGATGATAGGGATACTTGGGACTGGGCAGTGTTCTACAAGAATACCCCATTGTGGAACGCGCATGGGGATACTGTGGCGCAGACAGTCCCGTACATCCCTTCGTCGTTCGGGCGTGCTCCGCGTGATCCCTCCAAGAAGATCAATTCAGGCTACAAGGCTTGGGAATATCAACAATACTTCTATGGTCTAGGCCCGACTCTGTTTCGGCATCTTTTGCCTCGGAAATACTGGCTTAACTATTGTAAACTCGTCTCGGGTGTCCGCATCCTCCAGCGCCACAGCATCACGTTCGAAGACGTTCTGAAGGGCCATCGTCTATTGATGGCTTTCGTGGAGGAATTCGAAGATCTTTATTACCAGCGCGCGGAGGCGCGGATTCATTTCGTCCGTCATAGTATCCACATGCTCACGCACATCGCTCCCGAGACTCTTCGCGCGGGCCCCCTTGCTTGCTATGCTCAATGGACACTTGAAACAGCTATTGGGAACTTGGGTCGCGAGATCAGACAAGATCGAGACCTGTACGCCAATCTCACGCAGCGGGCTATTCTACGCGCTCAGGTCAACTCACTTCAAGCTCGCTTTCCTGGGGTTCGGCTTGAGATTCGTGGGCAGCGCGGTACATCGCTCCCAAGAGGTGCGCGTGAGTTCGAGGGGTGCGGGGGATATGCCTTGCTCCCTCGTTGCGAGCAATACCCCACCCCACTTTCAGAAGACGAACTCGTGGCCCTGATGACATATTGGCGCCAGCAAGGGTGGCCCAATCGAGATTCGTGGTCAAAGACCATCTGTCGATGGGCTAAACTACGTCTCCCGAACGGGCAAATGGCGCGCTCCGTCTGGCAGGAGTCGCGTATACTATCAAACGTTCGGCGTGCTTCGTGTGTTGAGGTGAGCAATGCTCTTATTCCTTGCCCTTTCGTACTGAGAATAATTGTGTAGATCGAATATAATTCTACCATGCGTATAGCGAACGTAGAATTCTATTTCTACATGCGGTTCGGAGAATCTCGTCACCCCTTGGCAATGGTGACGCTGTTCTCCTTGCCCGACAAGGGCATCTTCCGCGATTCCAGCGAAACGGTTTATCTCTGTGAACCAACTCAAATTCGCGTTGTCGTTCCTATCACCGCAATCCGCACCGTTGTCTCAATGTTCCCTGAATACAAAGTCGACAACGACGGTGTGGAGGACACAGGGAAGTTCTCTCTCATGCGGCATGCATACTTAGAAGTCACGAAATATCCCGCAGAGGAGGACGAGGATGAGGAGTCGTTGGAGGACGGTTGATGCATTACATTACACGCTGTTGTCTTACATCGTTGCTGACATCGGCAGGTGTTGTTTAACTCATATAACGTGTGCTCGTGTTTGCGTCGACAACGGTTCTTACTAAGGCAAACGTCTGAGTTAAGGCGGACATTCACATTCACGGATAGAAATACGACGTTATATACTGTACACGCAGTATAGGATGAGTTTGGTGGCCAGGTCAGACACATAGTAACGGAAAGATGGATGATGGGGGAGGGGGAGGGACAAACGAAACACGAGCGCAGGTACGGGGTAGTAAACAGGGACGTGTGGAGTAGAGACAGACGACACGTGCGAATGTGAGGGAAGGGGTCCAAGATTGCTAATGTGAAGTTATGAGTATACGACGTAGGCGAAGAACAAATACGACGTACTAGAATATCCACCTCTGGAGAGCCATCGGGTTGATTGGGTACCTTGGGTAAGCGACGAAGATCAAAAGAATGGGAGGGGGGAGATACCAGTGAAATATGAGCGCAGGTCTGGGTGACAAATGGTGACGAGTGGTAGAGACAGACGACACGGAGTAGAGATGGGCGACGTGTGTGAATATGGGGAACGGGGACCAAGCGTCTGGGTAACGTGAAATTATGAGCATACGACGTTAGGTAAGGACAACATACGACGCACCATGTTGTCCTCTTCTGTGCCCAACAAGTGCAAAGCGACTCGGTGCGGCTCAGTGTGCCCGGTATCTTGCAGGCGGTAAGGAAGAGTCATGCCGTTGACTGAGTGAGAGGAGAGCGGCGAGAGAGAATCTCTGCAGACTGAGGGGGATACGTTGTGATCAACACGGAGATGGCCGATGCGACGAGAGGCCGGGTTTGGTTAAAGCCTCGAGGCGTTGCCGTAGAAGGGCGTCGGAACACGGTCAGGATCCGAGGCCAAGGCATAGAGTGTGGTGGAAACCAAGGTGTGTGTCGGCAAGAGAGAACGACAAGGAACGTGCGGTAGAGTTGGATTAGAGTGGGTGTATGTATACAATACGGGAACGAAGACACAAGGCGATCCCAAGGGAAGCGGGCCGGGGCCCAAAAAGAAGCAGTAAGATGATTGGCTGAAATGACAGTACCAGTCAAGCTGCCAAAAAAGGCAAGATGGATGATCGAATCGAATGTATTCGAATTGATTCGAAATATAGTAGTACAGCTCGGACGCAAGGTACAATACGACTTGTTACGCTGGCACACAGTAGCAGTAATAATTATTATATCACCCTCTTCCTTTTGCTATTTATGGCGTCGTGGTCAGTTTCTCCGGCATCCTGTTCGACTTCTTTGCGTTTGGTGCAAGCTCTGTTGAGCGTGCTGGTGTCAACTTCGGTGAGCGTGGTGTCGGCTTCCGCGGGGTCGCCGTCTGTCTGGACGCTTTTATCGAAGAGGCGTCGCTGTGGGGGGTAGGTCGAGTGAAAAAGAAGAAATCGGAAGTAACTAACGTCCTTGGGAAACGTCGTTGGACGCCGATTGGGCCTATCAGAGTGATACCTGAGAACATGTCCCCAGGCCGAAATCCTGTAAGGACGCGGGGAGGTAGGCTGACTCAGGAAGTCGTACTCGCAGTACGATAGTGGCTCGGCGCCGAGTTCGACCCTTGAGAATATGAGGGTCAACGAGAGAGACAAGATGGGAATAGACTCACCGCTCGCGCAACAATTGGTTACGCTCCCAGAGGAGTTCGGACACAGCAAGATTGCGCGCACGCAGAAGATCTCGCAACGTTGCCTCGTGTATGTTTTCGATGGCAAGGGCCTCCACACGGCTGATCGGAGTCTTAGACCAGTGGTAGATATGATCAGACGACTTTGATACGACCGCAGCTTCGGGGGACTTGGGTGCGTTCTCGGATTCAGAGGACATGATGGGGTGAGCGACTCAAGAGATCTACGAAGTGGGGCGTTGGGTGTATTTATGGATGCCAAAGCCCCAAAAGCGTGACATGCGATCGGGTGGGGTATCGTCGTTTTTTTTTCCCCACTCCCCCCACTCCCCACTACCATAATGTATACTGGCTTTGGGAATGGCTTCGACAGTGCCTCGATGGGCGACCAGGGATTCCAAGCCTCCGATGGCCAGAACCAGTGGCAGTTCAACAGCATGGGGAGCGCTTCTGGGGCCAGACAGAGTGTTCTCGGCTCACAAGCCGTACAGGTGAGACGATAGCATATATTTCACTCTAGCCTCGTGCTAACTATGTCCCAGAACACAGATGTTATCCTGGGTATAGTCGCAGGTGCCTCCGAAGCGACGCTTGAACGTAACGCGTTCTATGTGGGGCTCAAGGCGATGGCCAGCAACCGAGCGATAGAAATCGAAGCCCTCAAAGGAACCGTCGATCAGAAGACACAGGAGATCGTCGGCCGCGACAAGGAGATCGATATATTGAAGGCGCGTTGCGAGACCCTCGAGTACGTGCCACGGGGAAACCTCGGGACGCTGTCGCGCTGACACCACTGACCCAGAGGGGCGATCGACAGATTCGCAAGGGACTACCACACTCTCAAGGATGCAGGCGGTGGCGATGTAGGTGGAGTCACATTTCTGACAGACCTCGGACCGATGCCGGCACCCTGGAAGAGGAACGAGAGCCCCGAGGTAACAATCTGGATCAAGCGCGAGTTTGTTCTCGCAGCAGCCAAGGCCAAGGCACAGAAAGGGGAGTCGAGCGGAGATCCGTCAGACGCGACCAAGACCAAAGGAAAGGCGGGACGCCCGAGCAAGAAAGCCGAAGAGAAAGAAGGCCACAAGTTCATATTCCTCCAGCGTCGTGACGGTACCATGATCAGTGTCGAGACACTGCGTAAGATGAGCGAAAAAGCAAGATTGGTCTGGGACTTTCTCCTCGAAAAGAAGATGGCCACCCCTCAGTTCTGCAAGCTGGGATGGAGCGCTCGGGACTTGTACACACGTGCCATGCTAACAGATCCTGAGTTCAACTTCCTTCTCTTATGCGACGACGCGACATGGAAGCTACGGGAGTGGTCTATCCAGAACTACCCGGGCTGGGCCGGCAACCGGGGACTCCGACCGAAGAATACCAACGAGAATGCGGACAAGAATGAAGATGTCCTGGATGACCCGGCCTTGGTCAGGATGCAGTCAAGCGACGGAACGGATGATTTCAACAGCGGCATAGAGCCAGCTGACCATGTATCAGAGAACGACGATACCGGGATCGAGGAGACGACTGTCCCGCACCCGGATGACGATTCCGAGGAAAACCCCGGCCCATCGACTCAATCGGTACGTCGCGTCCTCGCTATTGCTATTCTCGGCGATGCTACGCTAACACACATTCTAAGCCCCGAGGCCCCGTTGTCCCCGAGGAAAACCCCGGCCCATCAATTCAGTCGGTACGTCGCGTCCTCGCCGTTCTCTGTGACACTAACATATGTTCCAAGTCCCGAGGTCCCGTACAGTCGGTCATAGCCAATCCATTGTAAGGGCCCGGATTCAGCGTCGTCCACATACACCATGATCTTACGTACCCCCTCAGTGCACCCACGGTATCAAGCACATCGTCGGGGACTCACACGGAAGTGACGACGACTAACACCACCATCGCTCCAGCTTCCTCGGCACCCGCTCAGGTGAGTACAAGTCTGATTATACCACAACCACTGTCTTAGACATCCGAGGATGCCGCAACGACCACACAGGCGCACGCAGCGACAAACAACATGCTTGGAAGGGCCTCGACGGTGGAGACGACGGAAACTCACACTGACTCAGACGACCCCGGGCCATCTCGACCCATCGGAACGACGCCGCCTGGCGGGAGTGACCCTGCTACGACGACCAATGGGGCGATTCCACCTCAGTGTCGAATCAAATTCACAGCCCATCCTCAGGCTGATACGACAGTCGCGCAGGGGAATCTAGACCCCGTTGCACCTCCAGTGCCATCCGAGCCGACGCAGACACTGGCAGCTGGTCCATCCGACAGCCAAACCCCCGTTCCAGTCCAACCCATCACAGCCCCCACAGACACGCCAATTCCCAACCTCCGTCTCGAACGAGCAATGGCCAACGCGGAGAAAAAGCGAAAGGCCGAGGGCAACTCGAAGACCGCAGCCGCAACGTCAAAGAAACAAAAGACTGCAACCGCTTTAGCTGAACCGACCGGCACCATCACCATCAAGTAAGTGCCAGTCCATTTTACTCGGATAGCATCCAACACGCTAATGCTTTGTATTTAGAAACATTTGTATGCGCCAGTGGAACGAAAAGCAGCCCGGCGGTCAAGGCCTCGCCGCCGATTTTGACACGTACTTCAAGGGTTTATCTGATACAGACAAAGAGGTACGTTCATTCGCATAAGTACGCGTTGACGCAGCCCAACGGCACATTGTCCCATACCCAGCGATTCAAAACAGAGATGCGCATTGCCCAAGCCGCTGTGGTGAGCCCTCATTGTATTCACAGTACCCGTTGATGAATATCTCTTCAGAGGAAAGCGAAGACGGCCGCCAAGAAGCGTGGCGAAGTGCCATCGGCCAATTGACCGAGCGAATGCAGGGCACGCGACTCAGACTCTTCTTACGCCGCTCCTCTCGTACTGTTGGTGTCCAGTGGCAGTTTGCTCGCGTCCACATTACTATCCGACAGCCTCCCGACGGCCTCTCTTCTGCTTTTCCTCTCTGTACTCTTGCCCCGCCTCCTGTGCTTTGGACACGATATGCTTAGACGCGGTCCGGACAGCCCAGCCCAGTTAGACCCTGTAGTACTAGTACTGAATCGCTGTTTGTATTAAAATCGATAATTAATGTATCAAAATTGACCGCAATCGTGCGCCGGAAATCGATGAGGTCCACACTTAATCTGCAATAATCGCGTGCAATCGAAAGGTGCTGATTTTCGTCGATATTATTCAATTCATTGGGATATCGGGTAACCTTCCCCCATATGAATTTATTTCGATTTTCCTCGAATACTCGTAATACTATCGATAACAATACAAGAAAACGGAAATTTTATCTATTATCATCGACTATACGGAACATTTAATTGATGTTTGGATTTTTTTCGACTCAATCGATGTAATTCGGACACAACCCATACAAATTGACGGACTTCCCACTGGGTATTAGTACCTACCTATCGTATCACAGAAGGATCAATGGTGAAGGTTTTCCGATCTCTTAAAAAAGTTTGTTTTGCAACTCTCCTCCATTTTGCATACCAGGTCAGGTGATAGTACAGGCGGCGGCGGCTACAACACCTCGTTTCTCACTATCCTATACACGAACTCAATCATCCCTTGCATCCACGTCGTCATCGTCGTCATCGTCATCTGTCCCGATCCAGTTCTCAGAGTCGGTCGAGTTATACTCCTCTAATGCTTCTCTCCGTATGAGTCTATGTCTATGCCCGTGGTCCGAAAAGAACCACCGGTGGGGGTGAGTTTCCATATCGCCAAGGCACCATGCGATGAAGCGCTCGCCGTCTTCATCCTCTTCCGCGATCTCAATGTTCCATCCCAGACAGAGGCATGTATCGTCGACGAGCGCCGAGAGCCCCTCCTCATGTGAGTATTGCACATCGTACATCTCAAGCATGCCGTACGTGGCACCACGGCGCAAGAGCATGTCGGTTGCGGGTTCTGGGTCGAGCGGAGTGGCGGCACGGTGCGCAGGGGGCTCCCAGCCGGGCATGACCCATTCGCCTTCGTACTCGTCATCGGAAGTATTATCGTATCCCTGAAGTACCTCTTCGTCTTCGTCTTCGTCGTCGTCGTCATACATGACGTCAAGGGGCCAACCGTCAGAGTAGTCATCATCTTCCGCACCGGACTCGCTATCGCATTGTAATTGAGGGAATATTTCTGCCCATGGATCCTCCAGGTCTGGGGGCGGTGACGGTCGTAATACGTCAGTCGCATTCTGTGGCCGGGCCGTGGCAAGAATCGAAAGAAGACTCTTGAGGACAAAAAGGGGAAGTGGGCGAGACCGAATTACAGTGCGACAGAACGGGCATGTCTTCTTGCGAAGAATGAGGGGTAAGGGTTCGTCCATCTCCATTTCGTCTTGAGGTACAGGGGCATTGCGGAACCAATCTTGAAGACATCCTTGGCAAAGAACATGACCACATGGGTAAAGACTGGAAGATCAACTTGAGTGTGGATACAAGCAGACGTTTTGACCCGCTCACGCAAAAGGTTTGGTAAGCGTGTCTATGCAGATCTGGCACTGCAATGACCCCTCAATGTTGGACGCAAGCTAGGCAAATGTTACCTTTAGTCGATGCTGCAAAGTAAGATGTTATACCTCGTCACTCTGTCTGGATTTCGTTTTCAACGCATCCATCTGAGACAGCTGCTCCTTTTGAGTCTTGGCAAATAACCGATTAGAGATTGTAACATAGCATTACCGTGAATGTGACAAACCTGGTGCATTGAAAGCAGGTCGTTCTCCAAAGACATAATAGTCTGATACCGACATCAGAAAGGGGAAAAAATGAGACCAGGGCAACCCACATTTGCTTGCTTTTCAATCGTCCTCTTTTGAACCGTTGCTTGCTGGATATAGACGCCATGAGTTCCAATCGTGGGCTGCAAATGGGATGGGTGGAGAAACGGGCAGACCTTCTTGAGCGTCTCCAACTCTTTCTTCATCCTATTGAACTCCATGGTAGCAATGGGGCCACTGTAGCTAGCCTGTGGCCCAGCTTCATCGTCAGATGCTGCGGCAACACTTGGTACTTTCGTAGAGGGGCGTCTACCCTCACGAGATGCTGTGCGCGCTAGGGAGGTCGCGTCGGGAAATGTCCGCGATACGTCGTGCTTATACTTGTGGGACCTGTGCGCGCGCTCTACAATTGGGTCAACAGATGGTCCTGGATGATGGCTAGAAGTTGAAGGGATGTTCAGGGAAGAGGAGAAAGTTTTCTTCTTTCTACGACGGTTCTCGCCTCTTGACATGGGGGTGTTGTCGTCATCGGACAAGACGCGGGCTTGCTCACGAGATTTGCCTCGGTTTCTCTTTACCAGGAAGGGGCGGTCAGGTCCGGCGGTGGAGTTCTCGCGCACATGAGAAGGTCGGCGCCGAGGATTTAAAGCGTTGGATTCCATCGTCAGGGGTACCAACACCAATTGATTATAGAGGAATGAGACAAGTGCTATCAATCGAAGCATGCTTGAGAACAAGAAGTAGAGTTGAGCGGTAGAAGGGCTCACTGACTCGAGGTGGTGATCAGAAATTTTGTAGGGGTCTCCGATAGTAGAGCAGGGTGTTGTTAATGCACCAAAATTGGTTCTCCTCAGTGCCTCACCGCAAACTTGCAAATCCACATCACGTCACGTGCCTGTGTTTTCAACGTTTATCAAAGACGATCACGATGACATTTATCCTATAATAAAACTATCTGAATATCGGCCTTACTGTAAGACCTAGAAGCTGCACGGTATTCAGTTCTTTACGACTTCGGCTACACACTCAATTTCCACATCCGCCCCGAGAGGAAGAGCAGCGACTCCGATACAGGTTCTCGCTGGAAATTTTCCTTTTTCGAAAAACTGTAGTCAACTCGTCAGCGAATACCGAAGCCATTCTGGAAAAATTGCGATGTTTTAACCTCGGCATAGGCCTCATTCATGGGTCCAAAGTCCCGCGCCAGGTTGGTCAAATAAATGTTTGCTTTAACAATATGTTCCAGGCCAGAGCCAGACGCCTGCAACACTTTTCCCAGATTATGCAGTGCGGCACGCTGCAAACCTTCATTGGTATGTTATGTTCATGCAAGGCTAGGTCGTGCTCACTGTTTGTTCTTTTACATCTCCCACCAGCTTAGATTCCCTATCTATGCCAATGTTGCCAGATGCGTAGACGGTGCCATTCGACACTACAGCTTGGGCTAGATTGGGTTGATAAGTTGATCTACTTGGACTCAGTTGAGATGCTAGTAGCACCTACAAAAGATGGGAAACGGGGGAAGAGCCTCTTCTGTGAAAATGATCTTTTTAACCATGGTAGACTAGATCAAGGATAGATATAGGAAAATAGTACACAGTCTTTAAATATGCCGACAGTCTGAGATCACCTGGGTATGTAGCCACTAAGTTACACGCCGAAGGAAGCACTAGGCAGTTTGACATGATAAGCACCGGATGCGTTATCGGCCTTCCTTTATCGAGCTTTATCAATCGATCGAATTATCAGTCTGCTTACAAATCACCAAAGCTAACATGGTGATCACACCCGCCAAGCCAACGACAGCTTCAATCTCAGGACAAGGCTATATAACTGCTTTCCTACGGAGTGGTTCAAATAACAACGTTACCAGTCTTACTACTGCCACTCCTCTCATAACCTCACCACCACTCAGTCATTTCCTCGTCTGTCTGCTCTTTTCCAGCCTGTGTCGGGGCTACCAACCTTCGGCGCTTCAGCGTCGAGAGTCGTGATGGCTTTTTTGACACGCCTCCGTACGAATAGGGGACACATCCACGGTGAACTTTCCAGGACATACTACGCGCAGCGTTCGAGTGTACCAGGGACGTTCATAATATCACTAGCCACTTGCCCCTAACGCAGCGGGACGAGCGATGCGCAAGTTGCTTGTAGAAAACGGTTTATATTTCAGAAATTCTACGTGGCACTTCCTACGACTACTGTGCACTGATTTTCCGCACAAAGATCACCGAATGCCGTTCATGCCAGCAGCTCTTACGTCTTCCTTCAACTTCGGATCCTTGGATGTACTGCCGATCCTGCCGTCATCAGGGGTAGGTTTGATCTCGTCGCCCCCAGCCCCATCTCCCTCGGTAACGGCAAGCTGCATTCTGGCGATGGAGAACTAATTGTTCCGCACGAACTTGCGGTTGTAGAGATTAAATGATACGTTTGACTGTACTCCAAGGCAGCAAACAACGCTATCGAGGCAGGCTTCGACGGCATGGAGGTATGCGGTCAATGGTCACCTCCATGACCAGTTTTTGCAGACGGTGTCAAATGAACGGACGGATGAATGTGAGGGATCTATACACAACCGTACTTCCCTTTCGAGGTGATCAACGCGGTTTTAGAGACAGCTGGTGAGGAAAGGATGGCCGTCCGCATTAGCCCATTGTTCAAATTTCAGTTTCGGGGCGAGGAATACCCATTTCGTGGTGCATCCTGAGCCCTAATGCAGCTTAGGACCTGCTTCCTACTTTTTCCACCTTCATTGGACGCGTCCGTGATGCGCACCCGAACTTCGCTTACACCCGCGTTGTTGAGTCGCGCGCTAATGATATCACTAACGGATGAAAACCGCGTTCAATCAATTGAGGTATTGCGGAATAATCGCCCTTAGAAGGTGGCACGATGCTACCGTAAGCAACGTGGTGGAGAAGTCAGGTTTGGTCGGAATTGGTCGCCACTTCAAGTCCATTGCAAACGTGAGTCGCCTTTTCGGCAGTTAGTGGAGCCATTTCTCAGACCACATTGCAGCCCGATCTTCCTTTGTGCCTGGAGGGAGGTCTCTCTCTGACGCGCTATACCGTTATACTTTCTACACTATGGAGGCTGCGGCTGGATACATTGATTACCCGTTCACCAATAACATCGTCGCGCTGCGGGCATAGTGATACGTGGATGAGTGATAGCGTGACTTAGAACCATAGAGAACGGCATCACACTGTACTTTAATGCAAGTGGGTTATGTACTATCATAGTCTGATCTCAGGCTTAACCTGTGGTATTTGGTCAGTTAACTCTAATTCAGCGTGGAGGGCGTCTCCAGTAAGATCATGCTGACCTATCTATCAGGCGATCTACCTTTTTAACTCCTACCCAATCCAAGTCCGCCTACAAATTTTTCTCGTTCTTACCAGCAACCATTCACATCGCAGAGAAAGAACAAGAATGTCCTCCTCAAAAGGTCGTGTTCTTCTAGCTTACTCTGGCGGACTAGGTTTGTGCTCTCGTGGTCACGGGTATCTGTGACTGCGATGGCTGAGTCGTTTCTAGACACTTCGTGCATCCTTGCCTGGCTCATCGAAGACGGATACGAAGTCTACGCTTTCATGGCAGACATCGGTCAGGAAGAGGTAATCCGTAACCCAAATCAATGACAAGCGCTTATCATTTTCCATAAAGGACTTCGAGTCTGCTCGAAAGAAAGCCCTTGCTGTCGGAGCAAAGAAGTTCTTCCTCGAGGTTCGGCCGGGGTAGTTCAGTTCTCGCCGTAGATACGCTAACTAGGTGGCGGCCCATAGGACCTTAAGCGCGAGTTTGTTACCGAACTCATTTATCCAGCTGTTCAAGCCAATGCCATCTACGAGGTTACCTTTTTGCCTTCACGTGAATCGAGGGCATTGTCTGACTAATCCGTTCCCCTCTAGAATGTGTACCTTCTTGGAACTTCACTAGCACGTCCCGTCATTGCTCGTGGGATGATCGCTATCGCAGATAAGGAAGGTTGCGAGTATGCGCATCTGCCAAATACGAAGTTTGTACCCTCAGCGTCCACTTTTCAGCTTCGTATCGCATGGCTGCACGGGGAAAGGAAATGACCAAGTCCGGTTTGAGCTCGCGTTCTACGGTCTCAAGCCTGACATCAAGGTAATAGCCCCGTGGCGGATTCCTGGTATGTACGTGTCCTTTCCCGTGCGAAGTTTGGTGACTCTCCGTACTTCTGCGTCAACAAAATGCAGAGTTCTATCACCGATTTGCGGGTCGCCAAGCATTACTCTCCTACGCTGCCGAGAAGCAGATTCCTGTAACACAAACGGTCGCTAAACCATGGTCTACTGACGAGAACCTCTTCCACATCTCTTACGAAGCGGGGATTCTGGAGGATCCGAACACCACGCCGCCCGCTGATATGTGGAAGCTCACCTCCTCGCTCGGTGATGCACCTACTTCCCCCGAATTCATTTCAATCGAATTCAAGGCTGGTCTGCCAGTAAAAGTGGTTGTAGGCTCGGAGACGCACACGGATCCGGTCGACATTTTCATTGTCTTGAACTCATTAGGTCGTAGGCATGGTATCGGGCGCATCGACATTGTCGAGAACCGCTTCATTGGCGTCAAGTCACGTGGATGCTACGAGTCTCCTGGAGCTACAATCCTACGCGTAGCTCACATTGATCTAGAGGGGCTGACACTCGACCGAAACGTCCGTGCGCTTCGCGACCAATTTGTCACCATCGAGTTGGGGCGCATCTTGTACAACGGCCACTTTTTCACCCCAGAACGCGAGTTCGTCACGAGCGCTATCCCAGCTAGCCAACGTACGGTGAACGGAGTTGTCCGTTTAAAACTGTACAAGGGAAATGTGGTCGTTGAGGGCCGTTCGTCGGACGAGGTAAGTTACTAGATCGGTTCCATTTGCTGCAACACCGACGGTTTATGTAGGGTCTATATGATGAGAAACAATCGTCGATGGACGAATTGGGAGGGTTTGAGCCGACTGATACAACGGGATTCATTCAGATCGAGTCTATTCGCATCAAAAAGTATGTTGTGCATTGTTCTACCGCTGATTCGATCTTTACCTCCATTGGCCCTAGATGGGCACAAGCAAACCTCCTCAAGGGTCGAAGTGGCGTCGAGCCAAAGGACGTATATGGCGCCCGTGTCTGAATGCTGCTGCACCACGTATCAACGTGTGAATTAAATGTTGCTGTGTACCAATGTACAATCGTAGCGTACGAATACAGTACGAGTTGCAAGAGTCCAGTTATTGTGGTACTGTATTTCCGAATCAGGAAGTCCCGCGAAAACGGACACAGCAATGACACACTCCGAGCTCCGACTGTGGCGAGTCGTGCATCCGCACTGTACTTGAGCACTGGCTTGTGTTCATACCCTTCTTATCTATCTAACTCTTTTGAATGGACAAGGAAAACAAGGAGGATTTCAGCTTCGGTCGCTCTTGCGACCTTAAAGTTCCTGTCACCTTTCGAATGTCGGTAATTGCGTTACGCAAGACAGTCTTTCCCCTGGTACTGACCAGCTGCAGATCTCAGCTTGAGGGCGTGCGTCACCCTCGACCTTTTACAGAGCTTATAGAAAGGCCAGAACTTCGTTTCCATGGAGTTCAATCTCCGTTCGTCCAGCTACTACACCGTGCCCTGTAGCCCACGGCAGCTGACGGCTCATCTAGCACGCCTTCAGACCTCTATGTCACCTGCCAGCTTCTCGCGGACAATAAGCCACTCACAATTCCATTCCGGACGTCCTACAAGGCATTCAAGAATAGCTATACGTCGGTGTCGTACCGAACACACATCGTGTGCATCGTCTGTTGACTATCTCTCATTAGATGGAACGAGTGGATTACACTGCCAATCCGTTATTGCGATCTCCCTCTCAGCTCGCAAGTCACATTTACCGTATGGGACATAGCTGGTCCTCGCGCAGCGGTGCCAGTGGGTGGCACGACTTTCAGGTTGTTCAGCAAGAAATGGTGCGTAGTAGCTTCAGGGGTTGTGTTATTATGCTCGAGGTTGATCGATAATTCTTGCGGCTGGTAGGACATTGAGGAGGGGCAAGCACCGAATGTTGTTATGGCCTGGAAAGGAAGCTGATGGGAGTCTGGAAACCACAACCCCGAGCAAGTCGGGGACTAGAGATGAGATGGGAAGGTTGGAAAAGGTACGATACCCAGTCACCGACTGTGGAGCAAAACTCAGGCCCGGAGCAGCTTGTGAAGAAGCATGAACGTGGGGATATGCCAAAGTCAGAGTGGCTCGATAAGTTAGTATTCCGGAGGATGTCAGAAATTCATGCGGTGCGTTTATTCCTGCGCTGTCTCGTGTTGTCGGTGCGGCTAAGTGCAACGAAGGTGGAGACAGAGAAATCGAACAATCTCTACCTTTATATCGACTTGCCACGCTTCGATTTCCCTATCATATTCAGCGAACTTGTACAGTTACTCTCTATGACTGCACACTGCTACCTTTCCCTGATTAGTCACCGTATAGGAAGCTGTGGCTTCGACCTCCCAGCCGCCTGCCTTGCCACCTGTGACGCACGCGCCAATTCCTCCTCTACTTCCTGCATCATTTCACACCGATCCATACATGTGGGCCGTCGTAGACCCGGACATCCCACGCGATAATCCCGTTGAAGATAAGCATCGTCGCCTTGTGCGCAGTCACCGTAGCAGCCCCTATGACCGCGAATTGAAGCCCAATACAAAGTTGCGAGACGAGCTCGGCGTGCGCTTCATTCTCATTGCGGATAGACGCACACTCAAGGAGTAGTTGTATCTTATAGGTCATCCTGGGCTATGAGCCGAGTAGAGTCCTCACCTCGGAGGAAAAAGATCTTGTCTGGAAATATCGTTTCTACCTTGCTCGAGACAAACGTGGACTCACCAAGTTTGTCAAATCGGTGACTTGGCGAGACCCAATGGAGGTCAAGCAGGCGGTGGAAGAGTTGCTTCCTATGTGGACAGAGATCGACACAGATGACGCGCTAGAGCTTCTTGGCCCTAGTACTGTCGACTCGCGAGTGCGAGCTTTTGCAGTCAAACAACTCACCAGAGCAGATGACGACGTAAGTGTGATATCTCGCGCAGCGGGATCCGCCTTGACTTGATATATCCAGGAGCTTATGTTATATCTGTTGCAACTGGTGCAAGCGCTCAAGTTTGAAAGTTCGGCTAGCGATACAAGATCCTCGCGGTCGACCGCGAGCGCTGTATCGTATGATGACAGCGGCCTAGCAGACTTTCTGGTTACCCGCGCTGTGAAGAATCGCGTCCTTGAGTATAGGTTATACTGGTATTTGACGGTAGAGGTTGCCCTGGAGGATCGCTTGATGGGGAAGATGTATGGTAAAGTCATCTTCAAGTTCCTGAAGCAGTTGCAAGAGGTACAGGTTTTACTTCGCAAATTAGCGTATTGGTGCTTAGCCTTTACTTTTCAGTCAGAGAACGGTAAGGAGCGCAAAGAACTCCTTGGCCGCCAGGCGGAACTGGTCACTTCGCTTGCAAAACGCGCGAAGGAATTTAGTAATCCGAAGGAGCCGCGACCCAAGAGAATCGAGAAGCTGCGGTCTTTCCTTGCTGATTCCCGAAACAATCTCCTTTCGATGGCCCCTCTATCGCTTCCCCTCAACGGCAATGTTGAAGTGGTAGGTATTATACCAGAAAAGGCTTCGATCTTCAAGTCCAATTTGTCTCCGCTGTTACTGTATTTCACCTGTTCCGACGGTTCAGAGTACCCCATCATTTTTAAGGATGGTGACGACTTGCGGCAGGACCAGCTCGTCATCCAGCTCTTCACTCTCATGGATCGGCTACTCCGTCAAGAAAATCTCGATGTGAAGCTAACGCCATATCCTGTACTGGCCACAGGACCGCAGCAGGGCATGATGCAATTCATCCCAAGCAAGACAATTGCAAACATCGTCAGTGAAAATGGGTCGCTCCTGAATTATATGCGAGCCCATCACCCAGATGAGGGTAGTGTTGGGACGTATGGGGTTGATCCAGTCGTCATTGACACATTTGTTCGTAGCTGTGGTAAGTGCGTTGACTTGTAAGCTATATCTCTCATTTCACGCGCGTCTCAGCGGGGTATTGTGTCGTCACATATATACTGGGTGTTGGGGATCGCCATCTTGACAATCTGCTCGTCGCGCCAGATGGTAAGTCCGTTGTGTGTCTGTGTGGGTTGATGGGCTGAAGGCTCGCTCAGGTCATTTCTTTCACGTTGATTTTGGCTACATCCTTGGGCATGATCCAAAGCTGTATCCTCCTGCGGTAAAGGTTTGCAAAGAGATGGTCGATGGCATGGGAGGCGTGCACTCGCAACATTACGCCCGCTTCACGAACTTCTGCTTTACGGCGTTCAGCATTCTACGGCAGAGCGCAAATCTTATTCTCAACCTCGTTACCCTCATGGTCGATGCCAACATACCCGACATAAAGGGTCGCAATGTGCACGAGTTATTGCAGGAGAAGTTTATGCCGGATCTCACGGAAGAAGAAGCAATCAAGCATTTCGAGACCCTCTTGAACGAGACATCTTATTTCACAAAGGTAGTGGATCGGTTCCACGACATCGCACAATATTGGAGGAGTTAGTCATGTACTACACTTATGTAAACGTTGGGTTGGAACTTACCGTAGCGGACTTGGAATTATGGATACGTCCAAATCCGAAATGCTTGAGGTGTCTCTGAACAGGATCCAATGGCTCGTGGTGTGGCATCTCCTAGTCCCGTGTCCCTGCCCAAAGTTTCATTCGTTAAAGTCTCTGGAGAGAACTCAACAACTCGTTCCGGAGTACATGACAATCAACAGCGTTCATATGGCTGTACGCGGATGTGCTATTCTCTTGCCTGGGTGCTCATTATGGTACAGACAATGATTTCTCGCTGTTTGAAAGGCCGCAACACTATATTCGGTACATCGGTATGTTCCCTAAACGGAGGCGCGCTTGAAAACTGACCTCGTGAGACAGAACCACTCGAGAGTGAACTCGCTGTTCAGGTTGAGTATGACATGGACGAGCAAGGTGCGCGTCTCTTCAGTTGGACCATGTGCGTTGTAGCTAATAACTCCGCAGATCAAGAATGGCTCGATTCCCTTAATGCCGACCGAAAGAAGGAGCAGCTGGATAAGATATCATATGAGGCATTCGAGATCGTAATGGACAGGTTGGAGAAGGAGTGGTTTGACTTGGTGAGTGATGACCCTCCCTCCTCTTGCCCCTAACCTGTTCGGTGCGCAGACGAAGAACATTCCGAAACCCGACCTGGCACTACCTTCAGAAGATTCTACTTGCGCAATCTGCGATGACTCAGAGGGAGAGAACACCAATGCAATCGTGTTCTGCGATGGATGCAACCTGGCTGTCCATCAAGGTTTGTTCGCGCCTAGTTGGAAATAATAATTCTAGGTTGAGCATCGACTGTTCCAGATTGTTATGGCGTTCCTTACATCCCAGAGGGGCAGTGGTTGTGTCGAAAGTGCACAGTGTCGCCGGAGAATGCAGTGGTGGGTCCCCCTTCATCCGGCGCTAGAAGGCTTGACGACGTTGTGTTAGACTTGTTTTCTGTGCCCAAACGAAGGCGGTGCATTTAAACAAACTGTGCATGGAGAGTGGGTTCATTTACTGTGCGCGATCTGGATCCCGGAGACCCGAGTCGCGAATGAGGTGTTCATGGAACCTATCACTGGGGTTGAACGCATATCGAAGCAACGTTGGAAACTGGTAAGTGTAAGCTCTTTCGCTCTGAGTTTTCTTAAGGACGAATTTTCAGAAATGCACGGTTTGTGATATTCGTGAAGGCGCATGCATTCAATGCAGCAAGAACTCCTGTTTCCTGGCATATCACGTCACTTGCGCGCGCAAACTGAAGTTTTTGATGCCAATGAAGGCTTCGTCCGGCTTAGAACCCCCTCCTCTCCAGTGCTTTTGCGAGAAACACATGCCTGTTCGTTGCGATATTACTTTTTCGTATATGTGTGCTGAGTGCTTTACAAGCGTGAAAGGCTCGAAGCGCGCGCAGAGGCACTGAAGGCCGAGGCTGCATCGGAGCACTCTGAGGCGAAGTCGAGCAAGTCAGCGCGCGCGTATGCCAGGACTTACAAACCTGGCCCTCCTGTCGTGCCTTCGCTCATCCTATCTCGCATTCTCCAGTACATCAACAAGATCGTTATGCGTAAGCGTAGCGAGTTCGTTGAATTGGTATGTCGATACTGGAGCCTGAAGCGCGAGGCGCGTAGGGGTGCACCCCTTTTGAGGCGGCTCCATCTGGAACCTTGGACCGCATCGGCTGGCGGTCGTGTGCAAACAGACGAGGAGAAAGTTGCGAAGTTAGATGTGAGTCCGGCGTTCCGGAATCGGAGTTGCGCGGTCTCATGTATGTGACACAGCTAACGAAATGCCTACGCAAAGACCTTGCCAATGTCCGGACCCTCGCCGACCTCAGCCGTAAGCGCGAGAGTCGTAAGCTGAGGCAGGCTCAGATCGTCCAGGAGATTCTCAGCGAGATAATCTTCGCACACGAGGCAGGGCTTCGCATGGCGTTCGAGAACATTGTTGCGTCCGTGCACTTCTCATTCACCTTTGGCCCCTTATAAATGATTATGCTCCAGGTTCGATCGTCAGGGTTTTTTCAAGAATCCCATATCAAAGTCGCAGGTTCCCGATTACTTCGATATTATCCAACAACCTATGTGGTGGGGGGCTATTGACGAGAAGCTTGATCGACACGAGTACTGGGATATCGACACTTTCAGGGTATGTCTTACGTCGTCTCAATTGTCACAGCAATTGATTTTTTTTTAGGCGGACATAAATCTTGTCATTGAAAATGCAATGCGTTACAACAAGCCCGGAACGCCGTACTATAAGGCAGCGCAGCGCATCAAGTCAAATTCGATGAGCCTGCTGGCGGAACTTGACAACTTGAAAACCCTCGCACCTTTGGAACTTGACGGTCATGACGAATATACTAAAATCCTCTTACAGCGAAACATCTCACCCATCGGCGACCTTGAACCCCCTTTGGCCGTAGTTGATCTGCTAACTTCTTTGGACATCGCAAACGACCTCAGTATTGTCCTCACGTCCAACCCACTTCAGTCCCTACTTGCCTATGAGCTCCCGGAGGCTAAACCCTTACCCCTGACACCAGCACTGCCGACTCCCTCGTCTCGCAAAACCAAGCGCGAGCGCAAAGCAGAGCTTGTGAGAAGGCGCGCAGAACTGCGTGCAGCAAGACTTGATACCGGAGTCAACTTGAAGCCAGTTGACCCTTCAATTAGTGACCACCGCACGACAGAGGAGGTATCGAACACTGGCACACCACAGACAACAGCAGCAGAGGTTGTCCTTGCCAACGTTGATCCGGAGAACTCATCGGAAACAGAACAAGTCCTGGGGAAGCGCAAGCGCACCAAGCTTGCTTCATCTCAAACTGCCCCAGACGCGGAGGTTTTAACAGACATCAACCCAAAAGCGTCGTTCGCGTTATTCGACAAAGGGTGGATTTTGGGTCCGGGTGTGCGCCGACGTCGCGTCGTTCAGCTGCCTCAACCGTTACCGAAGAAGAGGTCCAAGGGTACGTGAGCCTTGCCGTCACTGCCTTGTTCCCATAGGACGGCACGAGACGCTGACAGGCCGTAGCAGCATCAAAAACAGACGCAGTCGAAGCGTCCGTGGTGGAAGATGGCGCCGTTCCATTAGACCAGTCGATGGATTTCTTTCCACATGCTGCAGGTCCAAGTACTGTATCAGAAGCCCCCGAAGATTACCACCAAACAATTGGGGCCGAGCACGATATGGACGACTCAAATATTCACGACGGGACAGAGGCTTGGTCACTCAAGGTCGAAGAGTTTTCTGCCTTTGCTTCTGACAGTACCAGATTTCTGTCAGGACCTGGAGTTATTCCCGGGCAAAGCGTGATATCTTTGCAAGTTCCTGCGCATAGCTTGGATACGCTAGACTCGCGGCATGACGAGGTGATATCATTCGATGACCAACGGTCTGCGATCCCGGACCAGTCTTCGCTAGGGGGACTAGGTGAGCTCAGACTTTGTACGAGAACTCAAAAAAATTGCGCCAACATTTGCCACGAAAGATCACCGAAGCCCAAAATACGAGGGGGAATTATGTGCAGAGCAACCCGATGTACAGGAACGTACAGAGCCTCCAGAGCCTCCAGGATTGATGCCAGACCCAGAGAGCGATCAGCCAACCCTCCCTCTTACACTTGCAGAGGCGAAATTGAGACTCAAACTCGAACCAAACATGACTCTTTCACAGGACCCTGATGGCAAAATCGTCATACAAGAGCTCGACTCCCCGGTGACACGTCGCGAGAAAGCGATGCGGAGGAAGCAGGCCCGCTCGCGGCTGGCTGCACCCGCCATTAACGCAAATTCTGAGCTAGACGGCTCAGATCTCAGTTCACTCAGCGAGCTGAGTGAAGACGAGGACGGGAGCGTGGGTATCAAAACAAAGATGAATGAGACGAAGGCAAATGCAGTGCAGCCCGGGGAAGTCATTCTGGAGGACGAAAAAATGCTAGAGGGCGGAACCCTGGGTAAGACCGTTACCTCTCACGTCCATCGAATTCTAATGTCTGAGGCGAGTTGCAGTCTGGGCGAAAGCCAGTATGTTCTGTCTTGATCATAAAGTGGGGCTGCCATGTTCTTAGCTTGATTTCCAGAGAACTTTCCGTGGTGGGCTGCTGTCATTTTTGAACCTGACGACCCGACGGTACCCCCAAAGGTGCTCAAGTCACGTCCTACCAAGTCAAAGTCGCCAATGGGACATCATCTTGTACGATTCTATGATTCTTCCAAGTCGTGGTATGTCAGTTGTTGGTTAGAGTAGAGGATGACTAGGCTCACCATGTGGTCACCGTAAGGCAATGGGTTGAGCTCGACCAACTCTTATTACTCGGCGAGAGTGATGGTGAGAGTGAGCAAAGCTTACACGATTTAATACTCGCTGAGGGTTATGTTATACAGAGTTGGACCAGTCGCTTCTAACAACGTCTAAGAGACAGAAATTTAGCTCTGCGAAGATGCGTCAGGGTTGTCGGGATTCATATAGGTACCAACTTCCTTGAAGCATATTTGAAACTTGTGTCTGACACTTAAACAGGCAGGCGAAGATGGAGATGGAGACTGAAGACGATGTGGCCGTGGAGGGGGATATACATGCGACATCCATTGCTGAAGCGACCAATGTTACCGACGAACTTCAACCAGTGGCAAATGATAATGTCGAAATGGCTGTTCTTGAGAAGGAACCGACAGCCCCACAATAGCACTGTGTTACAATTGGCATTGACCCGGATTTTTCATATCAGAGGTGTACATCATTCTGGCCCTAGCATAATAAAAGACCGGGGCAAAGATACGGTACATGATACTCTTTTTACTAGGGCTAGTACATATTTTTGTAATGTATTTTTATCCAGGAGATGTGTGCTTGGGTTGTCTCATCGGGTGGAGATATTGGGACAAGTTGAGACAAACATCCACCCACCGAATAAGCCCTACAGTAAGTACACTAGGCCCTCCAGCGTTCAGGTAGGGCAACAGACTGGCCCTCCGGCTGCGGAAATAAAAGGTCTTGTTGACGCCCTTCGACGAGGAACAACCTATCTGACCCCTCTGGCCTCTGGGGGTGTCCGATGTCGGGTCTGATCCGACCAGTACCCTCACTAACGTACTAAACCTGCGATCGGCCAGCAGAAGACCACATTATTTTCAGGACCCCCATGGTTCGCCTCTTTGTCCCCTCGTCATACCACGTTCCGGCTAGGCTCAAACCGACACCATCACCACACACGCGCAGTCTGCGCTTTTAGCTTCAGGTCTCTCCTCCTCGTTAACCTCCTGCTCATACGCACCTGTACGTACGTCCGCGCTGTCGCGCCGCGGCTTATTGATAGTAACAAACAAGGGTGCGTCTTCTCTTTTTTTGAAGTTTTTTTAGACTTCTACAATGCGAGCACGCAAACAAATTCACACCCTCCTCTTTATCCTTCGACAACCCCGCCCCTTCCACCATTTTCTTGAGTTCTCACTGTATTCGCTCCAAATACTAACATTCCACGCTCCAGCTTCTTTTCATGCCAGCCCGAATCGGTACGTTGCGCCGCCTTCAACAAAGTTTATTTCAGGACCAATCCTTCCCCCTACCCATCATCTTCCCCTTCCCCACTGAATGGGGATTCTGTTCTGTACGTACACAGCAGAGCAGCTATCACCAATACGTTGCGTTAGCGTGCGTTGCAATAGCCGTGCGGATGATCATCTCATGAAGAAACTCTGTACCACCGGACGACGACCGTCCACGTTGACCTAGGAACAGCCCAGAAAATACTTACACATCATGAATGCCTTATCGCCTTTCCCTTTCCCTATCGAAAAATCAGCTACGTACTGGGATTGCGTGTATGTAAAATCAACTTGCCGGCCCCGAAATTTCATCCTTGTTGCAGTGTGCCTTGAACACTCTCGCTCTCGTCCCAAATCGTCCCAATTTGCCTCTGCGCTTTTCCTGAGGTCTTGGACACTCCGAGGCCACAGATAGTCATTCGAGCCATCGAGTAGTCTCGCTTCTACATCCAGAAATTAGGCCCCTTGTTCATCTCTGTTCGCTTGACTCCCCTCACTCCTCATCTCTCTTTACACCATGATTCCGCCTCGAGACTCGCGCAGGTCCCGATCCGTATATCGCCGCCGCCACTGATGTTCTTCGTTCTTCCCACTACAGAACGGCTTATACACGTCATTGTCCGCTCTTCGGTTTCAGTGTTCGATTTCGTCCCTTCCTTAGCCAGCATTCCTGCCTCATGACCGCCTATCTTGGATCGGATATTTCTTCGCATGTTCTCCTCGTATGACCCGCCCTGCTGTTTCCCACACTTGGTTCCATGTCCGAAGAGACGAGGCACCAACTGACTGAAATCAAATCTAGTCTTCACCTGTTTCTGCGGGAGGTGGATGTGGGAACACTCCTCGACAGTGGTGTCATTGAAAACTATATCAACTAATGAATGACTGAATGATTGCCCTCAGGGAGAAGGAGAGCAAGACAGGCACGACAGGTGAAGCGACGCGGGCAGCTCATCTCTGTGGGTGCCCCGTTACTTACTATTGCGTGCGCGTCTGCTACCCCAAACACATGACCGCAGCATCCTGGCGCGCTGGATAGCCCATAACGGATTCGAAATCCTTTTCCGTCATCCCTAGAGTCTATAAACTGTATGATTGTCCCCTTATTACTGCAGTACAAGACATGAACCCGAATGTTAACACGATTAAAGCTCGTCCTTAATGTGCTCCGCAGTTGATGGTACGGTCCTCTCGGGGCCAGGGACTCCCTCCGCGACGGAAGGTAGGGGGGCGACGGGTGATGTCACTCCTTCTGATCCGCCATCAGATGCCTCAGTCGGAGGGGATGCATGTGTCACCTTTGTCCCCGTAGCGAAGTGATTCGTATCAGCGGCCGAGCGCGCGTTGAGGACAACTTGTTCCGGGTCATCCGTCTTGGGCATGGAGTGTTTCAGTGCCTCCTTCGCCTCTTGCTCTTTCTTCTCACGCTGAATACGTATGGCCCTGTGTATCGGGTCTTCATCTGGGTCCACCTTCTGTCCTTTTTTCAGCGTGTCTCCGAGCGACGCGCCATAGCCGTGTACGCCATGGAAGTCAGGGCCGTGTTTTTTTATAGCTTCCTCAAAGTCGATCATATCGGTGAATCCACCGTGTAAAAGTGCAATGCGCTGTGCCTCCTGCTGACGTTCGATTTCCTCTTCCTCGGGCGTTGGCTCCTGAGTCTCCTCCCGTATATGGGAGGACAAGTTTGCGGTACCGTTAAGTATCGAATCGAAGAATTTCGAGATAGAATCATATTTGAGCGCGCCTGCGGGGCCGAATAGAAGTCACAATGCAATAAAAAAGGAGGCAGTAGGGACCACGTACCTTCAAAGAGAAAGGGCTTGGTCGAGCCGGCGGGAAAGATAAGGACCTTGCTCTCCTTCTTGGTTCCAGCCTCGAATCCGAGCGCAACGGAAGACTTTCCCTTACGATCCTTATGATTCGCAAACGCGAAGTCGTCACGATACTTGTTTGCGAGCACTTTCCACATGAGTGGGATGTCCTTGGCCTTGCTGAGGAGCAATACTCGTGTTTGGTCGATTTTCTGTGCGCTGGTCATGCAGGGTCGAGACCCAAAAGGTCGAATGACGTACATCATTGACCCATGGCTCATACTCTTCAAGACGGTAAAGCTTCTTGTTTTTGTGGGGCACGCGTCGCGTCGCAAAATAGAAGAACGCGCTCGCAGTACGGTCTGATTCGAATAAGATGGGCGTCTGCTCTGTGCCACGTGGAAACAATTTCACGGTCGGATAGCCCTTCACACCCTAAGAAAATATCAGCTATCCCGCTGAGGGTTACGAGGAAGATGAACACACTTGCTCTGCGCACAAGGACCGATTCTCGTCGCAGTCGACAGCATAGAGAGGGATGAGCGGATGGAGCCCAAGCGCTGCCTTGCTATATTCTGGGACCATGGCCTTGCAATGCTTATAAGAGCGTCGTGTCAACGGGGGTTACTCATGAGTGCCGACAACACGTACGCCACACCACGATGCGACGAATGCCACGACACTTGTACGCTACCTGATACTCAGAATGGTCCACAACCGAATTTAGTCGAAGCGCATACATTTTCTTTCAGCGCATTCCTGAACCCTTTCGTGTTGATCATCTTGACTAGGGAGTCCTTGGGGTACAAGGCCGCGGTGACAAAGGATGGCACGAGGGCCAGAGTTAAGGCCAATAGATGTAGATAAGGTAGGAGCATATTGGTGCGTCGTATTGTCAATGGGAACCTTACGGTCTTTTATGTGTGAATTTATATGTGTGTGATGTGTGTGTGAATATAGTGAAATCACTGACGTGGCAACCGGATCCCGGTCTCGTTCCCTTGGCTCGTTCCCACTTCCTAGGGGCGTGGCAATTTACTTGTTCCCCTGGGAAAGATGTCATTTATAATTCGGTACCGTGTCAATGGGAATACAGTCGACTCTCTCATAATCCATACCCCCCAATAACCCATACTCCGAGTAACCCATACCTTTTTTGATATCCCGAGTTGGTATGCGGGGATTTTGTAAGCATAACCCATACACCCTAATACCCAATAACCCATGCCTTTTTGGGGGGTTAATAACCCATAAGTATGGGCGCCTAATGCCAGAATGTTGACTAAATTAGTAGATTTTGTCAAGTGTTTGAGCGGACATTTCTATATCTGGCACCTGCACGGTGCATTGCAGTGCTCAAATTGAATGAGCATCTCTGAGTTTCTTAACCCACCAGATGAGGCCTACTTAGTCAGCAAGACAACAAACAAAGACATTTATGATGCGGTCATGGAGGCCAGACAGGCACGGGAAGGGTGCCAGACGAGTCAGGATGACATTGATGAGGACACCATGACCGGGGTCAACAACCCAGTGGACCCAATCCCAACACACGCTGAGGCACTCCAAATGGCATTGGGTCTCAGTCGTTACACAATGGATAAAGACAATGATCTCTTGCGGAAGATGGACTCAGTTCTGGTATCATTCAGGCGGCAGGCACGTAAACTGGAGATGAGTAGCTTGAAGCAATCTAAAATCACGTCTTATTTTGTTTGGTAAATAAACATAGAGTCAGCGAAATTGTGTATTTTTTCCACACATGACCCTTTCCCTGTCTCTACTGTCTCTATGGAACCCCATACACCTCAATAACCCATAGCCCCAGGCCTCTCCCGAGGGGCTATGGGTTATGAGAGAGTCGACTGTATATTTCATCCTCTCACAGTCAGTGCTGCCATGACCCAGGTCTCCCTGTCATTTTCTAACCTGACTATATTTTAGTCATTGTGTCAAGGGGTCTGTGCAAAGTTGCCCAAAAGGGAAATGACAGTTGCACTCTTGTGCAGACAAGGTGGCAGCTCTGATATACAGTTGGACCCCTCATGAATCACCCCCTCCATGGATGGTCTGTGCTATGGGTTATGAGGGGTCAATGCCCATGGCACGACTTCCAGAACCTGCTGATGCCTTCTGAAGCATGCAACGTCCTGCGGAATTCCCTTGTTCCATGTATGTGACTTCCCTTTGTTAGCTCTCTAGGACCTGTATCCTAGGATCACACCATGTGTTTGTAGCTCGCAAACACCCTGTACTAGTATATAAGTCACGCCCTACCTAGCTTGTATGGTAGACTTGACTTCTTGTGTAATACCACACGTCTTAGCCTCACGAATGACCTTTGACTCACCATTGCATTTGAGTCTGTCCTTCCACTTGCACCTACACTTGAGCCCCGCCTTATCCTCTATTGTCCTTGCATCCCTGGGAGACCAAGTGGCACTTGTGCACCCTCAAACTGAGTCTTAACCGACTCATGCCTTTCCGAATCCTGTTTGACTTGCGAAGTACACATT
This sequence comes from Lactarius deliciosus, assembly GCA_021525775.1. Classification (NCBI taxonomy): domain Eukaryota; kingdom Fungi; phylum Basidiomycota; class Agaricomycetes; order Russulales; family Russulaceae; genus Lactarius; species Lactarius deliciosus. Next base: position 658,949 of record JAKELK010000008.1, read on the forward strand.
GTACTTAATGCCCCTGTGGTGGTGTTACATTAAGTCAAGTCTCTCACAGTGGCGACATCTAGTCACAGCTGATCCCAGTTCCAGGCCAAGTATATTGAGCGCTACAGCACTGACGAGCTCTCTGACAAAATCAAAGGAGCCACGGTCTGGAGGGAACACAGGGGGACTGAAGGATACTTCATCTTTCATCCAAACACACAAAAATATTGACAAATCCACTATCTTGAAGACATTTGCCAGTGGGTGTACATTGACTATTTGGCAAAGAACGGACAGTGGTACACTATCAGCCTCGTACCCTCTGTGTTCAGTATAGGACCCTTTAGAACCCACACCCCTTCCGGTATCGACATCGACAGCCCAGACCCTGACCCTGACTCTCTGAGTGTACTCGTCCCCACAATGAACTTACCCATATCCGCATTCCCATCCTATGCCATGTCCCAAACACAGCAGCAAGCCTCAGCCAGCACCACCCTCACCAGTGGTGGAATGGGAGGGGGGCCCTCTGGAACCTCTGGTCCAAGCAGAGGAGGAGCACTGATCCTACCTAGTGGTGGTGCCCCGGTCCCACCAGCAGGCAGTGATGGTGGTGGTGGTGGTGGTGGTGGAGCTGGTGGTGGAGGTGGAGACACTGTGCCAGGAGGAGCAGCGCCAATAATTGCACCTGGAGGCCATGGAAGGCTTGGAGGGAATCCACCCCCTGAATTCATGGGAATCTGAGACAGAAGCAAAGCATTCCTGCTTGCATTCGACCTCTATGAGGGAATGAACCAGATGTTGACCAACTCCAAATCCCCTCTTCCCACACCATGACCTTCCTCTCCTATATTAGGGGACCCCTGGTAGAAGATTGGGTGATGGAGCAAGCCTGGTGGCTTAACAAACAAATAGCTGCTGGAGTAGACTGTGGAAATATGGTCCTGTGGACCACAATTAGGGACTGATTCGTACAAGTGTACTTTGACTCAGCAGAGCACACCAACACCTGTAAATCACTACAGACCCTTGCTATGAAGGGCAAGGATGTAATGCCACCACTGGCATTAGTCCGACTTGGACTGCGAAAGGGTGTTCACGACTTAGTGAAGTATCTCAGTCACAAGTCACATGACTTGGACATGTGTACATGGTGCTTGCAAGGGCACGTGACCGTTATGACAAAGCACTAGGACGTCTGAGTCACTAGGCAATCAATGAAGATGACTTGCTCGAAGAGGCAAGCAAACACATGCGTGAAAGAGATGAGAAGAAAGTGGTGATTGAACTATGCGGAGGTCGGTCCAAGAGTCATGATTGACAACATATATGAAGGTGTATGGCAAGGCGACATGTGGGTTGAGGTACAGGTAAACGCGATGGCATGTGCAGTTGATAGGGTAGTTGTCCACTGCCACGAAGGGACTGGGATAAGTCATGGGGGATCCCTTGGTCTAAGGGGATATGCCGGATGACTCACTTCAAGGGGGAGAACCCTTTAGAGCAGAGAGCTGGTAGTGGTATTGGAAGAAGACCAAGATTAGTGTTCGAAAGTCCAGTCCTGTGAACCGGAAAAAAACCGGGACCGGACCGGACCGCAACCGATGGCAACCGGACCTTCGGTTGCGGTTCACCTGGCCTGAGAAGTTTACCGGTTGCGGTTCATCCAAATTTGGCATTTGGGTGAACCGCCACAGGGCCGGTTGGGACCGGTCCCAACCGGTCTTTTCATCAACGACGACCACCTGACGACGCCAGTATCGATAACGACGCAGATTCAAGTGTACGACCACAGTTTCGACACCCGCCGCGCCACCTGCAGCATCGACCAACACCAGGCTGAACCGGCCTCAACACCACGCCACCACCGACCACCGACCACCGACCATGGTCATGCCAACATCGGCGACACATCAGCCGCAACGTCGACACACCAACAACTACAACCTGCAACAACAACATGCCGACGACCACAAGATCTACAACGACGACACCCGACAGCCGCAACAATGACACATCGACAATGGCGGCACATCGACAACCGCACCATCAACGCACCGACTACCACGACGACGGCCCCAACAACACGTCGACAATGACACCGACGATCAAGACGACGACACGTCGACAGCCGCAACGACGGCACGTCGACAACGGCGACACACCAGCAGCTGCAATATCAACACAGCCTCAAGAACAATATCGACATCCACAACAACAACAACAACGCATCAACCGACAATGACGACACATCAACGGCCATGATGTCGAGGTCAACCATGACGCCGACTCAAGCCGACGATCGGACAACTATTGCGACGCGTTCGAGTTTCCTCTTTGTCGCGAAGAGGACAAGGACAATATTATATTCCATACAGTAGTAGTAGAGTAGTTACCACTTATTGTAAACTACCAGTAGCCAACTTGAATGAATATTTATGACGGTTGCAGTCGGTCTTTGGCCAGTTGCAACCGGCTCAGCACAGACCAGTTTAGACCGCAAAGACCGGTCTTTTGAGGATTCGGCAACTGGGTGGGACCGACTCCTGTCGGTTCGGTCCGGTTTTGGGGCGAGGGGATGAACCGATGGATCGGTCCCGGTCCCGGTCTTTCCAAATTAGGCAAAAAAACCGGACCGGACCGGACTTTCAATCACTAACCAAGATGCTGTTCTTGGTCTTCGCAGTACTCTACTTATACAGATACGTGCGGGCTTTCAAGCACCGCTCCAAGAGGTACTAGCCAATAGCATAAGTAGAGCAAACCCTAGTACAGCTATCCTAGTGTAGGTCACATTGAGTCATGATCTGATCTGTTATTGTACACAATCACATGTGCCGGAGCTTACCCAGCTAACTGATCCAACAAGTCCATGACGATATACTGCTGATGTGGTGTCATACCCTTGATGTCAGTGTTCACTTCTGGGCCGAACGTAACATTGAGCCACTATTTATACATGTGTGAGGGCGCTTTAAAGCTCCTCCCAAATCTGTACGACAAGTAGCGTAAGTAGCTCGAACCCTACTATGGCTATCCTAGGAATGAGTCATGCCACATTGGCATGTTGTTACGTTCCTTCCGGACGTCTGCCAGGTCACGTGACCTCGTCGCCTGTTCGCTTCGTCCAAGGGAATTCGCCGTCCAAGGACCCAAGTCAATCGTCGATAATAGAAGTCGGCGGGGATGAAGCACGACTTATAGTGGAACGCGTAGTGGCGATAACTCCAGCCAACTAGCAAAGATGACAAAGGAAGGGATGAGACAGTGAGGAATCAAGCTGTTATACACTCTGTGCCCTAAGAACCAACTCCGGCGAAGGGGAAGGTATTACACAAGATATCAAAGCTAAGGACTATAACGCGTCCAAAGCCCTCTACTTATACTACAAGGGGGAGCTTTCAAGCTCAGCCCGAATCCGAAACCCTAATACGAGAAGCCAATGGCATAAGGCCCTCATGGCATGAGTCAGAGATAAGAGATAAGAGATAAGGGCCTAGAGGCGCCCCACATCCAAGTCCACAGCCGGATCACATCCGGACTCACAATCACAAGCCAAACCCAGGCACAAGCTCATCTGGGCTCTTCCGGACTCTTCTTCGATCTTCCAAGGCAGGTCACGTGCCAGGGTCACGTGACGGCCGATATGGGGTCCCTATTCCCAGGGTTCCTGATAGCGCGTGGATGGGTGAGGGGTGTATGCGCTCACCGTGCGTGCCGTCTGCACGTGATCTGTCTCGTACTCCCACGCTCCGAGCAGGCGTTCGAGCACTGCTGTGGCCGCGCGCACTTCGTTCTCGCGCTGCGGGTCATATTTGTCATCTTCGGGGTCGCGTCCCGGCTGCGCCGTGACACATGTGATACTACGAGTCCACTGACTGATACAGAAGTCCATGACATATTACGACTTACTAAGGGAGTCATCACCGTACAGTAAGTGTCCACTTTGTAGCGTTTACCACGAACGCTTGCCTGACTTAGGCCTCAGAGTGAGTGGCGATCCTCTTGATGTAGTAGTTGCGGTTAACATGGGCTTGTGGGAAGTCAATTGGGTGAACCTGTAGGGCTCCGTTGTTGTCTTCATATCTGTGTAAGTCGTCCCCTTGAGGTAGACCTAGGGGAGGGTTCGGAACTATGCGGAGGTCAGTCCAGGAGTCGTGGTCGACGATGTATAAGAAGGTGTAAGGGGAGGCAACGTGAGAATTGAGGTAGAGGTAGACACGATGACAAGTGCTGCCGATGGGATAATTGTCCACTGCCATGGAGGATCTGGGATAAGTCATGAGGGATCCCTGGTCTTTAGGGGATATGTCGGACAACTCACTTCAAGGGGGAGTACCCTATAGAGCGTAGACAGGTAGTGGTATTGGAAGAAGACCAAGATGCCGTTCTTGGTCTTTGCAGCGTACTACTTATACAGATACTCGCGGGCTTTCAAGCGCCGCTCCAAGAAGTACTAGCCAATAGCGTAAGTAGAGCAAACCCTAGTACAGCTATCCTAGCATGAGTCACATCGAGTCATGATCCGATCTGTTATCGTACACAATCACATGCGCCGGAGCTTACCCGGCTGACTGATCCTAACAAGTCCATGACGATATACTGCTGACGCAGTGTCATACCCGTGACGTCAGTGTCCACTTCTGGGCCGAACGTAACATCACCCCCTTTTCAGGATCAGGCCCCAGACCGACCACGCACGATCTCCTCCCTGAGTGTGGCGATGCGCTGCCCCTCCTCCACTCCTGGGCGATAAGAGTCGCGCTCGTCCTCGATACGCTTGATGGCGTTGGCTCGCTGTAAGCAGAGTACGCACTGGTGGCGCATACTTCCAAGCTTGTCCAGCTCAGCGATCTTCTTCTTCAACTCCTCCTCCTTGGCCTTGTAGCCCACATGGAGGCACCAGTACCGGTGTACCTTGGCCGTGATTGTCAGGTTGTTCATGGCCATGCAGGCCAGGTCGACCGACTCACGGAAGGTGCTGTTCTGGTCTAGAAAGACCAGGTCGTCGTCGGTGTAGGTGGTGGAGGGTTCGTCGTATTGGGGTTCGGCGTGCACCGACTTGCCGTACTGCTGGTCGCTGCCTTGTCGATAGGCGAGGACAAAGGGGTCCGCCGTAAAGACGAGCTGCGTATACCGAGCTGGGTGCAACCGGCCCTGAGCGTCGCGTATCTGGAAGGGGATGAAGTGTACTCCCCTGTTGTGTTTGAACCCGACCGGTGGCGGTGTTTCCACCCGCTGTTGGGAAACTGGACTGTGTTCCTCCGCATGGTAGAGGCGCCGCATCTCGGATCGTTGACCCGGCGGCAGGACCATCAGCTCTCCGTCTGTGGAGCATAGCGGCGGGGTTTTGTCGTGAGTAGTGGTGAGGTGAGTCCCATACGTGAGGTGGCTGTTGAGAGGACAATGCTCCTCCGACAGGTACCAGTCGTATGCTCAATCTTCTTGTATTTGAGTCTGGTCCTGACGGGATGGAGGTCGGGTCGGAACGTAGCCTTGTGGAGACGAGCTGCGTGTGCTGACTGCTGTAGGTGTTGGCGAAGGAAGGAGGGATGGAATGGGGGTAACTGGACGACTGGGGCTTGGTTGAATGGGCTCGGGAAGCGACATGGGTGACGGTGGCGCGTTTTGGATGATAATGGTAGGCTGGACTGAGATGGGGAGTAGGTTGTTGAGGACATAGTGGACTTGGACTGGGGAGTGGGACATGAGTAGATGGGAGTGTATGAGTGGGAGATGGGGACGTCTCTTGGGAATGTCCTGTGCTTATATGCACTTCTCTGGTGGGGTTTGAACGTTTGAATTCCCGAATAGCTTCATCAGCGAAGACGTCATCCTTCAAGACCCATTGATTATCGGAATCAGGGTATCCACGCCACTTGACCAAATACTGCAGTTTCTTTGTTCTGCCAAAGCGCCGAGAGTCTAGAATCTTCTCGACTTCGTATTCTTCTTCGCCATCAATCAAGTCTGGCAGCGGGCGCTGATAGTTGGGTCCATGTGTGGGAGTTTCGCGATAAGGGGTCAGGAGGTCCGTATGGAACACTGGGTGAATGCTCCACTGCATGGGAAGTTCCAGGTGGTAGTTGACTGTGGACATCACCTGAGTGACCTTGAACGGGCCATGTCTTCTGGGTGCAAGCTTTGTGGTTGGTTGGTTGGTACGTAGGTGGCGCCCTTCGAGCCATACAAGGTCCCCTATTTGGTACTTGGGCGTATCTTTGTGTTTGATCCACCCCTGCTGCGCTTTGATCATTAGTTCCTGGGCGCACGTTCTAGCCTCTTGGAACTGTTTGATGCGCAGTGCCACCTGTGGTATAGGGGATGGATGATCGATCCAATCAGCACAGAGGTTGTAGCCCATGAGAATATTAAAGGGGGACTCCCTGGTGGATTCGTTGGGCCAGTTGTTGTGCGTGAACTCTGCCATAGGTAGGTAGTACGTCCAATTGTCCTGTCTTTCGTTGACCCAAAATCGTAGGTATTGTTCTAGCCATTGGTTGGTGCGTTCTGACTGTCTGTCCGTTTGGGGGTGATATGCCGTGGATATGTTCTGTTCGATTCCTAAGATTTTGCATAATTCGCATGTGAACTTTGATGTGAATCGGGGGTCTCGATCACTGATGATGCGCGCTGGTAGTCCGAATCGGGTGAAGACGTGTTTCACGTACAGGGCCGCAGTTCCTTCCGCGCTTATCTCCTCGAGGCACAGGATGAATATCGCCGCTTTGGAACAGTCGTGGTCTGTTACTGTCAATATGGAATCGCAGCTGTCCGCTTGCGGTAGTTTGGTGATGAAGTCCAGGGCTATGGTTTCAAATGGCATTGCTTTCGGTTTGGGGAATATGGGCTGTAATGGTGCGCGTGTGGGGCGGTTGTTGACCTTGATCCGCTGACAGTCGGCGCATCCCTTGACGTAGTCTTGTGTTTCTTGTCGGAGGTTCGGCCACCAGTAGTATTGTTCTACCATCTTGATTGTTCGGTTGATTCCGGGGTGACCGTGGACTGGTGGGTCGTGATGTGCTCGGATGATATGCTGCCGTTCGTGTGTGTCTCCCGTAACCACGCGTTGTCCGTCTTTGTACCATGTGCCTTCAATCTTTTTCAGTTTGTGGGGGTCTACCCATCGCTTTACCATGGTTTCGTCCTGGGTGTACACCGGGTTAGTTGGTTCCATTTCTGTGACATTAACGGTGTGTTGGGTGCGCGTTGGCTTGTCCATTGTGTCGATCTTGGTGGCTCTGATGAACATGTGATCTGGGAGTACCGTGACTTGTTCGTTGTCGCATTCCCCCTGGTCGTAGTCTGGCCGTCTTGATAGTGCGTCAGCGCGTCCGTTTGCTGTTCCTTTGATGTGGTGAATCTCTATGTTGTATTCTGCGAGTTCGAGTACTTCCCTTGCTACGTGTCGACTTATCTTTTGGGGGGATCTCCAGTATTGCAGGTTCATGTGGTCGGAGAAGACTTTGATCTTGTGTGGGGATCCTGCGAGATATTGTCTCCAGTTGCGCAGTGCCTTCACAATTGCCAGGAGTTCCAGGTCGTAGATGTCGTAGTTCCTTTCCGCTGCGTTGAGGGTGTTGGAGTAGTAGGCGATTGGGTGTCGTTTGTTGTCTGTTCCCTTTTGGAGGAGGACTGCTCCAATTGCGTACCCTGAGGCGTCGACCTCGAGTTCGAACTGTTTGTCTAGTTCTGGGTGTTTAAGTATGGGTTCTTCTGTTACTAGTGCCTTGAGCTTGTCGAACGCCTGTTGTTGTTCTGTTCCCCATTGCCAGTTGGTGTCTTTGCACGTGAGTTTGTTAAGTGGTCGTGCGTGTGTGGCAAAGTTTCGGATGAAAGCGCGGTAAAAGTTGCAGAAACCTAGGAAGGATCGCACCTGTTTGATGGTTTTTGGTACGGGCCAGTCTGTTATACCGGAAATTTTGACGGGGTCCATGCGAATCACCCCCTTTTCAATGATTACCCCCAGGTAATCGAGGGAAGAAGAGTGGAAGGTGCATTTTTCCATCTTGAGATAGAGGTCGTTTTGTTCCAGGAGGTCCAATATATCGTGTACTGCTTCCGTGTGTGCCTGTTCTGTGGTTGATGTTGCTATGCCAATGTCGTCCATGTAGACCCGAATGATGGTCCCTTTCTTTTCATGGTAATCGATGAGGGGTTGACAGAGGGTGTTCATCATTTCTTGGAAGGTGGATGGTGAGTTGGTCATGCTGAAGTACATTACTACTGGTTCGAAGAAACCGTATTTGGTTTTGAATGCTGCCTTGTACTGGTCGCCGTCTTTTACCAAAATATTGTTGTAACCCTGTCGAACGTCGAATTTGGAGAATATCCACCCTGCGCTAAGGCTTGCAATGAGTTCTGGTATAAGGGGGAGTGGGTATTGGTTGTGTATGGTCCATTTGTTGAGTATTCTGTAGTCCTGTACTGGGCGTAGTTTTCTGTCCTTCTTTTTGACGAAGAAGAATGGGGATGCCTATGGGGATTTAGAGGGGCGTATGTAACCTTTTGCCAGTTGTTCGTCCAGGAATTCTCATAGTGCCTTGTCTTCTGCTTGGTTTACGGGGCATACTTTGCAGTCGAATGAGTCAGGTGCGTCTGGTTTGAGTTCTATGGCGTGATCCCAGGGTCTGGAAGGTGGGAGGCATTGGGATTCTTCCTCGCTGAATACTTTGGCGTGTCTTCTGTATTCTTCGGGTAGTTCCTTCTTTTCCGTGTACTGTTGTGCTGATATTGCTAGGTCCGTTGCCGTTGTTCGTAGGTGTGCTGGTAGGGACTCTTCCTCTAGTTCGTGGAAGGCCTGTTTCTTGTTTTCTTCTTCGATTTCTACTATGAGTTGTCGAAGTTCTACTAGTCCGAATGGTTTGAGTGGGTTGGTGGTGCGGATTACGATGGGGTATTGCTTGGTGTCTAGGGTGGCCGTTGCCCATTGAATTCTGGGTTGGAAGGTTGCGAGCCAGGGGTATCCTAGTATGAGGTCTTCCCCTCCTATGTTGGTGACTAGGAAACGGATATCTTTGAGTTTTCTGTCAGTTTGCACATTGAGGTCAACGCAGTGAGTGATTCTCCCCCCTTTGTTATGTGTCCCGTCTATGTTCCAAATGTTGCGGGGACGCTCTAGTGTTTTGGTTCCTAGATGCATCCGTTTGACGAAGTCCGGGTGTATGAAGTTGTCAGTGGCTCTGGAGTCCACTAGTGCTTTTCTTTCGGCCATGAAGTTACTTGTGTGGATTGAAACTGGGACATGCATAGATCAATAGCGTGTTATGAACGACGAGTTACAATTGACTGCCCTCACCCAGGCCGTTGGGTTCAGGCGCTTGGAAAATCCTGGCTTCCTGCCATATTTCTAGCGAACATCTCTCTCCCATCCTCTGGGAGTTCTGCGATCCTCCCCATGATCTCCTCTACCTGTTGGGATGAAGTAGCCCCTCGGTTGGCTTGTACGGGTTCGTCGAGGTCGATGAGGGGTTCCCCTGCGATGCTTTGGGGAGCGGTGGGTACTTCCTCAATGTAGGCGCTTCTGCCTTGGGGGGGTCCTTGACGTGTTTGACGTGGTTGCTGGCATTCTCGTGAGAAGTGGTCCTTCCTTCCGCAGTTATAACAGGTTACGTCCCTTGTGTTGAAGACTCCCCGTCCTCCTCTTCCTCTAGCGAGGAATCCCCCTCGGGGTGGGAAGGGTGGTCTTCCTTGAGTGTAGTTTCTCCACTCTTGAGGGTTGTTTGGGTTTGCCTCTTCGGATCCTGCGACTCTGGCGCGGATTCTTCCTGGTGTGGTGTCCATGGCATCAGGGTGGTTGTGATATTGTTGCCATCCCTGTGGTTGGTTCTGCCTTTGGGGAGGTTGGAACCTTGCGGGCTGCTGCTGCTGTTGTTTGGGGTGTTGTGTTAGCTGTCTTCCAAATCTGTCCACCCGGGCTTTCATGTGGAGGTATCGCTTCTGTTGCTTGATCAGGGCATTCTTCCACTGGTGGTACGTTACTGGGCTGTGGAATTGGTACGCGTTGCGATAGAGGTCGAGAGGTACGCCTCTGGTGAATTTGTTGAGTACCAGGGGGTCGTCCAGGCGGTAGTCAGCCTGGCGGACTAGCTTTTCGAATGCAGTTACGTAGCTGTCAATATCTCCTCCTGTCATTTTGAACCCTTTGTCCAGTTCTAGTCTGGCGCGTTCTTGTTCCATGTTGTCTCGGAACTGTCGTTTGAAGGCGAGTTCTACTGCGCTCCATACCCAGGGGTCGGTTCTGTCTGGTCGTGTTTCGATCCACCTCTGGGTTTCTGCGGTCCATTCGTCAACTAGGGGTCCTTGGATGTAGGTTAGGAACATCATTGCTTTGATGTATGGACTTTGTAGGCTTCGGTTGGCTATGTTTACTTGAGCGAACCGGTTCCATTGGGATAGGAACGCTTGCGCTTTGTCCTGGTCTCCTGTGAATATGGGTGGTTCCTTCCCGATAAATCTATCGGTGAGGTGGGGAATGTCTGCGAATCCTGGATGGGGTATGCCTTGTGGGTCTCCATCACCCCCTCCTTCGTCTCCGCCTCCGTTTCCTCCTGGGTTTCCATCTCCAGGGTCTCCTCCTGGTGGGTTTCTTTCTGGTTGTCGCAGCTGGTCCTGTGGTGTGAAGAGGGCTGTCCTGATCTGTGCAGGTGCTTGGGTGGTGGTTGTGGACGTCATGACTGGGATGGACTTAGCGATATTCTCTAGTGCTAGTTCTTCTTGTTTGTCTTGGTGAATGTGGATGTCTTCGGGGTTGCTTGCAAGTGATGGGGATGGGGCTGGTGTCTTTGGAGTAGGGGATCGTGCTGGTTCTTCGTATTGTCCGTTGATGAGGCCCCACTGGTCTCTGGTGACTACATTGCTGGCTAGGATGTCAAGGCGAAGTCCTCCTCCCATGGGTCGAAGTACTTTGTATTTGTTGTGGAGGTCGTCCCAGCGGATTTCTGTCCAACAGGTATTTTTGAAGTTGAATTCTATGGGGATAATGTGTCGGGTACCCTGTCGGTCAAAGTAATCGGTAACGTAGCCTGGTATTTCCGCATCGTCTTTCCAAAATGCGGCTTCTAAGTATCTCTTTGGTACGTTGCGTTCTCCTCATCTGTCGATATGGTATGGTCTGAATGGGACCCAGTAGTCCTTGGTTGTTTTGGTAGGATTGGCCACGGTTGGGATCTTGGTCTTAATGTAGCGTTTACCACGAATGCTTGCCTGACTTAGGCCTCGGAGTGAGTGGCAATCCTCTTGATGTAGTAGTTGCGGTTAACACGGGCTTGTGGGAAGTCAATTGGGTGAACCTGTAGGGTTCCGTTGTTGTCTTTGTATCTGTGTAAGTCGTCCCCTTGAGGTAGACCTAGGGGAGGGTTCGGAACTATGCGGAGGTCAGTCCAGGAGTCATGGTCAATGACGTATAAGAAGGTGTAAGGGGAGGTGACGCGAGAATTGAGGTAGAGGTAGACGCGATGACAAGTGCTGCCGATGGGATAATTGTCCACTGCCACGGAGGATCTGGGATAAGTCACGAGGGATCCCTGGTCTTTAGGGGATATGTCGGACAACTCACTTCAAGGGGGAGTACCCTATAGAGCGTAGACAGGTAGTGGTATTGGAAGAAGACCAAGATGCTGTTCTTGGTCTTTGCAGCGTACTACTTATACAGATACTCGCGGGCTTTCAAGTGCCGCTCCAAGAAGTACTAGCCAATAGCGTAAGTAGAGCAAACCCTAGTACAGCTATCCTAGCATGAGTCACATCGAGTCATGATCCGATCTGTTATCGTACACAATCACATGCGCCGGAGCTTACTCAGCTGACTGATCCTAACAAGTCCATGACGATATACTGCTGACGTGGTGTCATACCCGTGACATCAGTGTCCACTTCCGGGCCGAACGTAACACACTTCTTGTACTGTGACATCACCCCCTTTTCAGCCGCAACGACCCTGGTGCCGAGTAGGTCCAATACCTCCCATCCACCCTTCCTGAACCGTCTCAACTCGATTACACAAGTCTGCCATCTCCAGTCTGAACTTGCTGCACGCTACCTCGCCTTGAATGCCACCGAGCGCCTGGGCTAGGGCATGGAGGCACTGTTCGATCCTTTCAGCCTCATGTTTGTAGGTGCAGTAATGGTGCAACTCAGCTTTAAGCCCTACATCATGCAGGGTGTTCACCGTGGTGTCCAGGTGGCGTTGGTTGGCGTGACCACGTATGAGGAAGTACATCTCCTTGGGTGTGTAATGGGGTTTGCCAACTTCACGAACTTGGGGTTTGGCATAGAGAGGTTTGGAGAACATCTTGTCACTATCTGACACAAGGGCGAGGATGATGGGGTCCAAGTTCATGATGACTTGGATGTATGGGGCTTGGGTAGTTACACCCTGGGTGTTGGTGATGGGGAAATGGACGAACTTCTCCCCCCAGTTGTGTACATAACCATGGGGGGCGAGTCAGGAGTTGGTGAGGCGGCGGTGAAGTATGGCGAGGTGGTGGGAAGTTGGTGTGTCGTTGTGGATAATGTCACCCCTGTAGAGGGGGCGACCTACGGTGTCACAGGAGTATGGAGTCTCCCTTGGGTTGTCAGAGTTGGTGGACTGAATGATGGAGGGGTGCTCAGCTGGGTACCACTCCCCCAACTCTCACTCGGGCTGCTCTTGAATTGTGTGCGCATCATCTTGTCGAAGAGTTTCCTCTTCTCCAGGAGGTGCGTTCACCTTGTCACTGCCATCAATAATTGCTTGAGCCTCCACCTCTCCGCTGTGAACCTCCACTCCTCCCATTGTCGCGTCACTGAATTCTTCTTCCGCTTGGACCTGGTATTCGACTCATACTGGGAGAGGTCCAGGAGAGGCAGATTGACTGTCTCTGAGAGCTTCACGAAGCCTACGCACTTGGGCCTCGGTGTATGGTGTGGAGTTGAGCCGCTGGCCATTGTGGCTAAGGAGCCAGTAGGTGTCGGGGGTGTTGGGGTTGTCGATGTCTTCGATGGGGACAATGTCCTTGAGGGTGTCGTTGAGTTCTTGGTAGGTGAGGGATGACCCAATGAAGGGAGCGACAGGGGCAGAAGCGGAGGCAGAGGGAAGAGGCATTGTTGAGTGATTTGAGTATCCAGTGTGGGGGAATGAGGTAGACTTAGCGTCGCAATCCTTGCTTATATGTGTCCTGCCAGACGTTGAACTCCGCTCGTACTCCACTACTGCTTCATCAGCAAAGACGTCGTCTTTGTTGACCCACTGATTCTCCAAGTCAGGATAGCCCTTCCATTTCACAAGGTATTGGAGCTTCCTGCTTCTGCCAAACTTCCGGGAGTCTAGGATTCGCTCAATTTTGTATTCTTCTTCCCCATCCACTAGATCCGGTGGTGGGCACTGGAAGTTTTCTCCATGTAGGGGCATCTCGCGATAAGGTGTGAGTAAATTGATGTGAAACACGGGGTGGATACTCCACTGTGTGGGAAGTTCAAGCTGATAGTTGACCGGTGATAATACCTGTGTGATTTTGAAGGGTCTGTGTCGTCACGCTGCAAGTTTTGCTGTTGGTTGATTGGTTCGAAGATGGCGTCCTTCTAGCCATACTTGATCTCCTACCCAATATTTGGGTGTATCTCGGTGTTTGACCCACAGCGATTGAGCTTTTTGGATAAGGTCCTGAGCTTCTTTCCATGCTTCTCGGAATTGTTGGAGTCACGTGAGTACCTGGGGAATGGGAGATGGCTTATTGGTCCAATCAGTGTGTGGGTCATATCCCATCATAAGCGAGAATGGGGACTTCCTTGTTGCCTCATGGGGCCAGTTATTGTGTGCAAATTCCGCCATGGGTAGAAAGTGCGCCCAGTTATCTTGGCGCTCATTGGTCCAGAACCTTAGATATTGCTCAAGCCATTGATTGGTTTGCTCTGATTGCCCATCGGTGCATGGGTGATACGCCGTGGAGATGTTCTGATAGATTCCCAGAATCTGGCATAACTCTCGGGTGAACTTTGATGCGAAGCGTGGGTCTTGATCGCTGATGATTTTTGCTGGTAGTCCGAACCTCCTAAATATGTGGGTGACGTACAAGGCGGCGGTTTCTTTGGTGGATATTTCCTCTATGCATGGAATGAAGATAGATGCTTTGGTGCAGTCGTGGTTGGTTACGGTGAGGATCACGTCATATCCCTGGGATACAGGCAGTTTAGTCATGAAATTGAGGGCAATGACTTCAAATGGCTTAGCATCAGTTATTGGTGCGATGGGGACAAGGGGTGCTTTTGCGGGTCAGTTGTTGACTTTGTGGCATTGACATTCCATGCATCCTTGAACGTATTCCGTTATGTGTCCTATTATCCGTGGCCACCAGTAGCTTCATTCGATGATTTGGGCTGTTCATTTGATTCCTGGATGCCTGTATACTGGGGGATCGTGATGATTAGCTATAATAGTGCGGATGGCATCTCGTCCTCCTGTGATGACCCACGCGCCTTGTTGGTACCAGGTTCCTTCAATCTTCTTCAGCTTGTATGGATCTACCCAGGGGCGTAGTGTGGATTTGTCTTGTGTGTGATCTTCTGGGAGTTGGGTGGTCACATTCCGTACAAAGACTTCTTCAGGTAGTACTATGACTCCTTTGTTGTCCTTTTCTACTTGGTTGTAGTCTGGCTGTCTGGATAATGCGTCTGCTCAGCTGTTGTTGGTACCCTTGATGTGATGGATCTCGAAGTCGTACTCCATGAGTTCCAGAACTTCTCGAGCCACGCGATGACTTATCTTTTGTGGTGACTTCCAGTGTGTGAGGTTGAGGTGGTCAGAGAATATCTTGACTTTGTGCGGTGATCCCGCTAGGAACGGTCTCCAGTGTCGTAGCGCTTTGACAATGGCTAGGAGTTCCAAGTCATAGATTTCATAGTTGCGTTCTGCTTTATTCATCATGGCTGAGAAGTGTCCAATTGGGTGTCGTTTCCCATCCTTTTTCTTCTGTAATAGGACTGCTCCTACTGCGTATCCTGACATGTCTACCTCAAGTTCAAACTGGTCCATTAGGCTGGGGTATGCAAGTACTGGTTCGCTGGTGACGAGGGTTTTGAGGGTTTGGAATGCCATTTCTTCGTCTTTACCCCATGTCCATTCAGCGTCTTTGCGTGTGAGTTTGTTGAGGGCTTGTGCATATGTGGCGAAACTGCGAATGAAGAGACGGTAAAAATTGCAGAAGCCTAGAAAGGAGCATACATTGTGTACCTTCATGGGGTGGGGCCAGTTGCATATGCCTGAAATTTTTACGGGGTCCATGTGAGTTACCCCCTTTTCAAGGATTACCCCCAGGTAATCCATTTGCGGTTGGTGGAATTGGCATTTCTCGGGTTTGAAGTAGAGGTCGTGGTCGAGAGTGACTTGTAGAACTGCGCAGACCATGTCAATGTGTGCCCATAACTAGTGATGTCAGGTCCGGTCAGGTCCAGTTCTAAACCTGTTTTAGCCACAACCGGAACTGGAACCGGTTGGCCTTTTCATGGCAATTGCCCAACTGACAACTGGACCACGACTGACCAATAATTGTCAGTTGTGCAACCGGTTGTAGGCGGTTGAAACTGGTTCCAACCGGTGTGGCCCCGCCGCTGATAGGGAACGACGCAGGTAGGATGCGGGTCATACCACGAGTGCAGCTGCGGTGTACACCTCAACACCACGGTATAGGGACGTTGCCCTATACTGTGGGTTATTACTATGGTACTACTACTGAACAATATACTGTAAAGATATGTAGCAAAGCCCAGCGCCACAGCCTCACTGCCCCCCGCTGTCGTCGTGTCCCCAGACTCCCTACACGATTGGATGTTGCATCGTCTGTGTGACTTGTGTCGTCGGTGTTGGTGTCGTTGTTGTTGTCAGTGTTGTTGGTATCATTTGATGTCGCTTGGTCTTCACCTCGCTGTTGCCGTTGTCGAGTTGGAGCTGTTGCTGTTGTCAAGTTAGACATGGACAGTTGGGGTTGAAAAGATGTTGCTGCTTTGCATCGTTGCCCAGGTGAAGCAACCGGACTGGGGGCGGTTGGTGGTGCATACAGCTTGAGTCCTTAAGGCTTCATCAGGTGCGTTGCTGCGTTGTCGATGCTGTGGCTGTGATTTAGTAAGCACAAACAAAACTGGCAAATTGCAGTGATCACTCTTGGGCCGGGCACTGGCACAAATTGGGAAATGCACACTTTAGGGACACATGACATGCATGACTCAGCCTCATCTACACCCAGACGTAGTCTACAGCGCAAACAGCAACTCAACCCCGCCAACGCTATGCTAACCATGACAATGACAAAATGAAGCACAGTCCCGATGTCACGGCGCAGCCGGGACGCGACCCGGAAGACGACGAATACGACCCGCAGTGCAAGAACGAAGTGCATGCAGCCACAGCAGTGCTTGAACGCCTGCTCGGAGCGTGGGAATACGAGACAGATCACGTGCAGACGGCACGCGCGGTGAGCTCTTACACCCCTCACCCATCTACGCGCTACCAGGAGCCCTGGGAATAGGGACGCTATATCGGCTGTCACGGGACCCCGGCACGTGACCTGCCTTAGAAGATCGAAGAAGGATCCGGAAGAGCCCAGATGAGCTTGTGCCTGGGTTTGGCTTGTGATTGTGAGTCCGGATGTGATCCGGCTGTGGACTTGGATGTGGGGCGCCTCTAGGCCCTTATCTCTTATCTCTTATCTCTGACTCACGCCATGAGGGCCTTACGCCATTGGCTTCTTGTATTAGGATTCATGGCTGTGTATTAGGATTCGGTATTCAGGCTGAGCTTGAAAGCTCCCCCTGGAGTAGTATAAGTAGAGGGCTTTGGATGCATTAGAGTCCTTAGCTTTGATATCTTGTGTAATACCTTCCCCTTCGCCGGAGTTGGTTCTTAGGGCACAGAGTGTATAACAGCTTGATTCCTCACTGTCTCATCCCTTCTTTTGTCATCTTTGCTAGTTGGCTGGAGTTATCGCCACTACGCGTCCCGCTATAAGTCGTGCTTCATCCCCGCCGACTTCTATTATCGACGACTGACTTGGGCCCTTGGACGGCGAATCCCCTTGGACGAAGCGAACAGGCGATGAGGTCACGTGACCTGGCAGACGTCCGGAAGGAACGTAACACCTGAGTCGACCTCAGGCTACCAACCACAGGCACTGTCCCGTCAACTCAAGTCCACTGACAACACAAGTCCACTTGCGTCTGCCCCAAACCAAATGATTCCATCAGCATCTGCTACGACACCAGCAGCCGGAACAGTGATGACAGCTCAGCCACAATGATGGAACGTCCATCTCGACAACAACAACAACAACAACATCAGCACCCATGAGGCGACATTGAACGGCCGCAAGCCCACAAACCAAGCCACAAACTGCCCCACACAGCGACGACAACGACAATGACGACTCAAAACGACATGGCAGACAACAATGGTGGCGCAATGGCAGCGGCGGGCAGGGATGACAGGTTCTATAGTTTTGTTATAGTAGTACTTGTTGTTTTCTATAATAGTATTATTTGCTACAATACCACTTTGAATACCACGGAGTCCACGCAAAAATAAACAGTTGCAACCAGTTGGAGAATGCGACGCAATCGCAGCGACTGCAACCGCACATTGCTGTGCCGGGCCCCAACCGCAACCGGAAGTCCAGTTGTTTGCGGTTGCAGTCCGGTTGGGTTCCAGTTTTTTTCCGGTTTGGGCAACTGGACCTGACATCACTAGGTGCATCATCTCCTCCCCAAAGTCTGATTAAGGTGATGGGGAGGTGAATTGTGCAGATAACTCTCCAGTTGTTTGCACTGAGTTTACCCTGTGCTGCAGTACCCCAATTTGAAGGGGCTTGTGTAACCCAAGAGGGAAGTTCAGTGCAATCCATGTCTCCCCAAATGGCCTCTAAAATATCCTTTCCAAGTATCATGGAATTTCCAGAGGAAGTTGTTTGCTTCTGGGTAGGATGCTCTTGGAGAGGACAATTTGCTTGTACCTAACTGGAAATGATGTAAAGTTACTTGATCAAATACACTACGCATGTACCCATCCAGCAGCTGCGACATATAGCTCTTCATTGGTGTGAAGTCCCTTCAGTTTATCCTGGGACATCTTACAGGAGTCTCAGCAGACAAATTGAAGGACGATTTTTTTAGCCTGCAAAACAGTGTTCCGTGCAGCACAATCAATGAGCTGTTGGAAGCACTTTTCAACATCTTTCAGCTGATCTTCAGAAGGAACTTGGTCTTCACTCAGAATGTGAGCTGACGTGACCTAAGTTAGGAGAGGATCAGATTGTGCATATATCTCAGTCATATTGACACCATACCGAGTCATCAGTAGTGATACTCCCCTCCCGAACGCGTTGGGGTTCATCATCAGTCTCAGTCTCAGAAGTGAAGAAAGCTGTAGAGGAGGGATGGCGCACTTTATCAGTGGAGTGGGATGCTGGCATTTTGATGACATTGAGTGGTGTAGCCTGGCGCTGCATCCAACACAAGTTCTTCATTTTATGATGAACAGTACACATGTAGGACATACTCACAGCGACAAAGTAGACTGTGGTCATCAGTATTTGTACGGGTTGCTTGACGGGGGTTGTACCACCTGGTGCCTGGTGGTGCCACCTGGTACAACCCATAAAGTTAGCAATTTGGCAGTTGCACAAGCCATGTCTAATCCTTCAAAAAGTTTCTTACACAGTGATGACTAGCAAGCAGGACAAGTTCAGAAAGTCAAGAAAGTCAGACAAGTCCAAGTATTACATAAGTTAAATATTTGTCATATCATATATTATATCATACATCTATTAGTCATATAATAGTCAAAGTCACACCTGGTCACAGCCACACCAAATCTGCCACATAAAAATAATATATTATTCACAATAAATAAATACATGATAGTACTACTGTAAGGTGTGGCCGTGGAGTCACGGTGTGGTGTGGGTATATGAGCCATGGTGGCGTAGCGGGTTGGCGGTTGCGGAGTCTTGAGCATCATCTGCGGCGCTGTGGCAGTGGGTTGGCGGTTGCGGTGTTGGGTGCCATATTAGGGTGCGTGGCGGTGGGTTTGCAGTGGCGGGTTGTAGCCTTGCGTGCTGCGTTGCATCGTGTTGCCGCGTCGTGGTGGTGAGTTTGCAGTGGCGGGTTGTAGCCTTGCGTGCCGCGTTGCATCGTGTTGCCGCGTCGTGGCGGTGGGTTGGCGGTTGCGGTGTTGGACGCTGTGTTGGGGTGTGTGGCGGTGGGATGGCGGTGGCGGGTTGTAGTCTTGTGTGCCGTGTTGTGGTGTCACGGTGACAGGGTTGGTGGCTTTGCGCACTGGGTCGGGGTGCGTGGCTGTGGGTTGGCGGTTGTGGGGTCTTGCAAGTCGTGTTGTGGCATTGTGCTGGTGGGTTGGCGGTTGCAGTCTCGTGCGCTGTGTTTGGTGTCGCGGTGACGGGTCGGTGGTCGCAGCCATGGCGGGGCTTGTGCGTGGTGAGGTAGCAATGGTGTCGGGGGCTGGGGTGGCAGTGTTGGGGTGACAGTGCGGCGTGGGGTGGTGTTACGCCACCACTGGCGTTAGTCCGACTTGGACTGCGAAAGGGTGTTCACGACTTAGCGAATATCTCGTTCTACAAGTCACGTGACTTGTGCACATGTACACGGCGCTTGCGGAGGCATGTGACACAAAGGACTAAGCACTAGGACATTTGAGTCACTAGGCGATCGATAGAGACGACTTGCTCGAGAGAGACAAGCGAAGACACGCGTGAGAGAAGAGGAGGAAAGTGGTGATTGAAGAAGACCAAGATGGCGTATCTTGGTCTTATCGAGCCACTATTTATACATGTATGAGGCAGCTTTAAAGCTCCTCCTGAATCCGTACTACTAGTAGCGATAATAGCTCGAACCCTACTACCGCTGTCCTAGGAATGAGTCATGCCACACCGGCATGTGATACTGTACTTCTACGCTGACTGATACGATTGTCCATGACACATTACGACTTACTAACGAGGTCATCACCGTAAGTAAGTGTCCACTTCGCATACCGTGACATCACCCCCTTTTCAGCTGCAACGACCCTGGCGCCGAATAGGCCCGATACCCCCCAACCATCCTTCCTGAACCGACTCAACTCGATTATGAATGTCTGCCATCTCCAACCGGAATTTGCTGCGAGCGAGCTCGCCTTGAACACCCCCCAATGCCTGGGCTAAGGCGTGGAGCTGCTGTTCAATTCTTTCAGCCTCGTGCCTGTATTCGCGGTAGCGATGCAACTCAGCTTTAAGTCCTACATCGTGTAGGCTGTTGACGGTGTCCAACCGGTGTTGATTGGCGTGGCCCCTGACAAGGGCGTGTGTTTCTTCGGGGGAGTAGTGGGGCTTACCCCGCTCTCGAACTTGCGGCTCAGCATACAGCAGCTTGGAGAAGGTCTTGTCGCTGTCCGAGGCGAGCGCGAGTACGATGGGGTCCGGGTTCATGATAACCTGGACGTATGGAACCTGGGTGATGGCGCCACGAGAATCGGTGATGGGGAAGTGGATGAACTTCTCCCCTTGGTTGTGGACGTAACCGTGAGGGGCGAAGCGAGAGTTGGTGAGGCGGCGATGGAGGACGGCGAGGTGGTGGGACACTGGCGTGTCGTCGTGGACGATGTCACCCCGGTACAAGGGGCGACCTATGGTATCGCAGGTGTAGGGGGTCTCGTTTGGGTGATCAGAGTCGGTGGACTGGATAATGGAGGGGTGCTCAGCTGGGTACCACTCCTTCAACTCCCGCTTGGGCTGCTCCTGAATTGCGCGCGCATCATCGTGTCGAAGAGTCTCCTCTTCTCGAGGATCCTCATTCTCCTTGTCGCTGCTATCGACAGCTGCTCGAGCCTCCACCTCTCCGCCTCAAACCTCCACTCCTCCCATCGTCGCGTCGGCGCGTTCTTCGTCCGCTTCGACCCGGTATTTGACTCGTACTGGGAGAGGTCGAGGAGAGGCAGATTGACTGTCTCTGAGAGTGTCACGAAGCCTACGCACTTGGGCCTCCGTGTACGGCGCGGAGTTGAGCCGCTGGCCGTCGTGGCTGAGGAGCCAGTAGGTGTCGGGGGAGTTGGGGTTGTCGATGTCTTCAACTGGGACGATGTCCTTGAGCGCGTCGTTGAGCTCTTGGTAGGTGAGGGACTCCCCGATGAAGGGAGCGACAATGGTGGAAGCGGTGGAAGTGGGAAGAGACATTTCTGATTGAGTGAGGAATCCAGTGTGGGGGAATGAAGTAGACTTAGCGTCGTCGACCTCGCTCATATGGATCCTGTTGGCTTTCGTACTCCGTTCGTATTCTGCTAATGCTTCATCAGCGAAGACGTCATTCTTGTTGACCCACTGGTTCTCCGAGTCTGGGTACCCCTTCCATTTCACAAGGTATTGGAGTTTCTTGCTTCTGCTGAATCGCTGGGAGTCTAGAATTCGTTCGATTTCGTATTCTTCTTCACCGTCTACTAGATCCGGTGGTGGGTGTTGGAAGTTTTCTCCATGTAGCGGCGTCTCGCGATAGGGCGTGAGTAGATCGATGTGAAACACAGGATGGATACTCCACTGTGTGGGAAGTTCAAGCTGGCAGTTGACAGGTGACAGTACTCGTGTGATTTTGAAGGGTCCATGTCAGCGCGCCACAAGTTTTGCTGTTGGTTGGTTGGTTCGAAGGTGTCGGCCCTCCAACCATACCTGATCTCCTATCTGGTACTTGGGCATATCTCGGTGCTTGATCCACAGTGACTGGGCTTTTCGGATAAGGTCCTGAGCTTCTTTCCGTGCTTCTCGGAACTGTTGGAGTCGCGTGAGTACCTGGGGAATAGGGGAGGGCTTATCGATCCAATCAGTGCGTGGGTCATATCCCATCATGAGCGAGAATGGAGACTTCCTTGTTGCCTCGTGCGGCCAGTTGTTGTGAGCAAATTCTGCCATTGGTAGGAATCGTGCCCAGTTATCTTGATGCTCGTTGGTCCAGAACCTCAGATATTGCTCCAGCCATTGATTGGTGCATTCCGATTGTCCGTCTGTTCTGGGGTGATAGGCCATAGAGATATTCTGATGGATTCCCAAGATCCGACACAGTTCCCGGGTGAACTTTGACGCGAAGCATGGGTCTCGGTCGCTGATGATTTTTGCCGGTAATCCGAATCTCCGGAACATGTGGGTGACGTACAGGGCCGCGGTTTCTTCTGCTGTTATCTCCTCAACGCAGGGGATGAATACAGATGCCTTAGTGCAGTCGTGGTTGGTTATGGTGAGTATCGAGTTGTATCCCTGGGATATGGGTAATTTAGTGATGAAGTCAAGGGCTATGACTTCGAAGGGCTTAGCGTCAGGCGTGGGCGTGATGGGGACTAGTGGCGCTCTTGTGGGTCGGTTGTTGACTTTGTGACGTTGGCATTCCGCGCATCCTTGAACGTATTCGGTTACGTGTTTCAGCATATGTGGCCACCAGTGACTTCGTTCGATAATTCGAGTCGTGTGTTTGATTCCTGGATGGCCGTACACTGGAGGGTTATGTGATGAACAGCGCACATGAAGGGATGATACTCACAGTGACAAGAGGACTGTGGTGAGATATCAAGGGTGGCTGGAAGCAGCAACAGAGTAAGATCTAGCAAGTGAAGCAGATGGTGGTCTGGCACACAACAGATGAGAACTGGTGTGGTGCCAGAGCGTACATGGTACTCTACTTATACTGCTACAGGGGGGTGACGGTGGTAACACAGGTCACAGTAAATACAAGGAGCGTTGTTCTACAGAGGGACACAAAGGAGTGTGCAGAAGGAGAACAAAAGCGCAAAGAACAATAGAAGTCTAGACTGATGATATCATAGTGACATCACAATAAGGATAGAACAAAAGGAATGAGTACAAGGACGAAATACAATAGGAGTCCAGAGGAGTCCATGATGTCATTGTACAGTGATGTCATAGATAAGAAAGTCCGAGATTGTAAAGATCATAATAATCTAATCTACATAAGTCCAATATATCTTATCTAAAGCAGTCCGTTATCTGCGTGTCCATACGAGCCGCTAAGTGCGCGCGGGTCACTTATCAACATTATGATGGTTAGCGATGATGGCGCGTATGGCGTCTTGCCCTCCAGTGATCACCCGTGCGCCTTGTCGATACCAAACTCCGTCGATCCTCTTGAGTCTGTGCGGGTCCACCCACGGGCGCAGGGTATCTTCGTTTTGGTCGAGTATCTCTGGAGTTTGCGTGGTTAGGTTTCTGACAAACACCTTCTCGGGTAGTATGGTGACCCCCTCGTTGTCATTCTCTCCTCGATCGTAGTCTGGTTGCCTAGATAGTGCATCTGCGCGTCCGTTGTTGGTTCCTTTGATGTGGTGGATCTCGAAGTCGTATTCCATGAGTTCCAAGACTTCTCGAGCTACATGGCGACTTATCTTTTGAGGTGATTTCCAGTGGGTAAGGTTAAGGTGGTTGGAGAAGATTTTGATCTTATGCGGAGATCCCGCTAGGAATGCTCTCCAGTGTCGTAGTGCTTTGACGATGGCTAAGAGTTCCAGGTCGTAGATGTCGTAGTTGCGCTCTGCTTCATTCAGTGTGGCCGAGAAGTATCCTATGGGGTGTCGCTTTCCATCCTTCTTCTTTTGTAGGAGGACTGCTCCTACCGCGTATCCGGACGCGTCCACTTTGAGCTCGAATTGGTCCGTCAGGCTGGGGTGTGCGAGTACTGGTTCGCTGGTGACTAGATTTTTGAGGGTCTGGAAGGCCTTTTCTTCGTCATTGCCCCACGTCCACTCGGTGTCTTTGCGCGTGAGTTTATTGAGGGCTCGTGCATGCGTGGCAAAACCGCGAATGAAGAGGCGGTAAAAATTACAGAAGCCCAGGAAGGAGTGTACATTGCGTACCTTCGTGGGGCGGGGCCAGTCCCGTATGCCTGAAATTTTTACGGGGTCCATGCGAGTTACCCCCTTTTCAAGGATTACCCCCAGGTAATCCATTTGCGGTTGGTGGAAGAGGCACTTCTTGGGTTTGAAGTAAAGGTCATGGTCAAGAGCGACTTGTAATACTGCGCTGACTGCTTCTATGTGGGCTTGTAGTCCCGCTTCCTCGGTCGTGGCGATGCCAATGTCGTCCATGTAGACCCTGATGATGGTTTCGCGCGATTGGTAGTAAAGGATGACGTCTCCCAGGATATTGTTCATCATATTCTGGAAGGTGGCTGGTGAGTTGGTGAGTCCGAAGTACATGACCAGGGGTTCGAAGAGTCCGTATTTGGTTTTGAAAGCGGCCTTAGGTTCATCGCCCTCTTTGACTCGTATGTTGTTGTATCCCCATCGCACATTGAGCTTGGTGTAGATGTGTCCGTTGCCGAGGTCATTGATGAGTTCCACCATGAGGGGTAGTGGATATTGGTTATGTACAGTGCAGGTGTTGATCTTCCGGTAGTCCTGGACGGGTCGCAGTTTGCCGTCTTTCTTTTTGATGAAAAAGAAGGAAGATGCGTAGGGCGACTTTGAGGGTCGTATGTAGCCCATTTTGAGTTGTTCGTCGAGCCATGTGCGTAGTTGTCCGTCTTTGTCCTGCGACATGGGGTATACCTTACAGTCGATGCTGGCTGGTGTCCCTGCTTTGAAGTCGATGGCGTGATCCCATGGGCGAGATGGTGGGAATCGGTGTGACGCTTCTTCACTGAAGATTTTGGCGAAGCGTTGGTATGGTTCCGGTATTACGGCCGCGATGGTGTTCTGGTTAGCGGCTATAGCTAATTCCGTGGCCATGGTACATATCTGACATTCTTCTTCAAGTTCCTGTACGATGTTTTCTGCTTCTTCCTGTGTGACTGCACTTGCTATTGTAGTTTGGGGTTCCGTAGGGTTGATTGATCGGAGTACTACTGGAAGCATGGCTTCGTGTATGGTTGCGTGGGTCCAACTAATGGTTGGTTCGTACGTGGCTAGCCAAGGGTATCCGAGCACCAGGTCTTCATTTCCGATGTCCGTGACTAGGAATCTCATGACTTGGTGGGTTCCATTAGTCTGGACGTCTAAGTCGACAAGGTGAGTGATAGACCCAGCTTTGTTTTCCATGTTATCTATATTCCATATTTTCTTGGGTCGCTCGAGGGTCTGCAGCCCGAGGCCCATTCGTTTAGCGAATGCGGGTCTTATGAAATTGTCGGTGGCGCCCAAATCAACGAGTCCTTTAATGTCGGCCATGGAGTAACTTGTACGAATCGAGACTGGAATTCGAAGCGAACGGTAGCGAGTCATGATTACAGAGTTACAATTAACTGCCCTCACCCAGGCCAATGGGTTTAGGCGTCCTGAAAACCCTCTTGGGTCCATAGGTCTTTGAATATGAGGTCCTTCACCTCGTCACTAGCCCCTCGTATGGTGTCCATCCAACCCTTTGCTTGTTCCTCGGGCGTGGCCTCCGCACGTCTGGCGGTTATGGGTTCCTGACTATAGTAGTCAGTTTCAGCGCTTCGACTCGTGCTTGCGCGTGGTTGGTATTGCTGTCTTTGCTTCCTAGGACGCGTGCAGTCCCGTGAGAAGTGACCTGGGTTGTTGCAGTTGTAGCAAATGACTTCCCTCATATCTCGGCGCTGTCCTCCTCTATTCTGCCCTGGTCCTCCGCGTGGTGGGAACGGTGGTTTGGGATCCCCTACCATTGTGAGTCTGGCACGAGTTCGATCCGCGGACGTGTCCATTGTGTTTGGGTTGTACCACGGTGGTGGGTAGCGAGGTGGTGCCCATGGTGGGGCATATCCACGTGGTTGGTTTTGACGTGCGGATGGTGGTCCTCGTGATGGTGTGCTGGTGAGGTTGAGTCTGGCGCGAAGGTGGATGTATTGCTTCTGGCGGCACATAGCCGCTTCCTTCCACTCGTTGAAGGTTTGGGGGTCGTCCAGTTCGTAAATCTTCGTGAAGAGTGCCTTGGGCAATCCCGCCGTGAAGCGGTCCAGGGTTTGGCGGTCGTTGAGGCAGTAGTCAGCCTTCCGTGCTAACTGTTCGAAATTGGTGACATACGAATCAATATCGTCTCCGATCATCTTGAAACCCTTAGCTAGGGTGGCTTGTGCTTCCTCTTGCTCGAGGACGTTTGAGAATCGGTCCGTGAAGCCCGCGGTTAGCGTGTCCCACAGGTAGTCATCATATCTACTCCTTCCGAGGCGTAGCTTGTTGTTGAGCCATTGGAGGAATCCGAGGGTCCAGTTTGCCACTTGAGGTCCTTTAACAAAGCCTAGGAAGAGTAGGCATCGTCGATAGATGTTGGTCATAATTGGCGCGTCTGCGTTCTGTCCCCAGTAAATGTGCCACTGGGTAAGAAATGACTCGTACTCTTTTCGGTTGCCATCGAAGACGTTTGGGGTTTCTCCAGCCAATCGTTCTGTTCCGTGTGGTGGTCCCGCTGGTGGTCCTGCCGGTGGCGGTCTGCCGGGCAGGGGTGGTGGTCCTCCTCCAAACGGGTGGCCCCCGCCTCTGCCACCGAATTGCGGGTTCCTTCCTCCTCCACCTCCTCTTGGTGGGTCCGGTGGTCCTTGACCGAAGTCACCTCCTGGTCATCTAGGTGGGGCAGGTCCTCCTGCTCCTGGTGGCGGATCTGGTATATCTGGACCTACAGCGCGAAATATAGCCGTGTCATCGGCCGTCATGCGGTGCCCCGTGGTGGGGTTGATGGGTCGTAGGTAAGCTTCTGCTTCTTCGGTGATGCGTCGTACTTCTTCTGCGGCTAGTTCTTCTTGGGTTACGGTGGCAGTTGCCATTGCTGCGGGGGCATGTACGTGGATTGTTTCTGGTTCGTTTATGTGGAGAGACTCAGCTGTCTGTGCTACTTCTTCGATCTCTGATTCGTTGTCTGCGTGGGAGGCTTCGTCTTCTCCACTTGTTTCCGATGGTGCCGGGGTTCTAGGTTCGGACGTGCTAGGTTCTTCCTCTGGTTGTCCGTCGATGGGTCCCCACTGTTCACGTGTGGGCAGTCCTCTTGAGTCGATATCGCAGTTGTAATTCCTGCCTGCTGGTCATACTACGTCGAAGCGATTGTCTACGGGGTTCCACGTAATTTCTACCCAACACAAATTGTCGAAGTTGAACTCAACTGGGCGGTATCGGGTGGGTCCCGACGCGAAGTCCACAAAATACCCTGTTTCGCCTCTGTATTCTCTCCACCTAGCTGCTCCTAAGAATTGGGTTGGTACGTTGCGATCTCCCCTTCATTCGAGGGAGTATGTTCGGAAGTTGGTCCACCGGTCTCGAGTTGTGAACGCCACGATGAGGGATCTTGGTCTTAATGTTACACCACCACTGGCATTAGTCCGACTTGGACTGCGAAAGGGTGTTCACGACTTAGCGAATATCTCATTCTACAAGTCACGTGACTTGTGCACGTGTACACGGCGCTTGCGGAGGCATGTGACACAAAGGACTAAGCACTAGGACATTTGAGTCACTAGGCGATCGATAGAGACGACTTGCTCGAGAGAGACAAGCGAAGACACGCGTGAGAGAAGAGGAGGAAAGTGGTGATTGAAGAAGACCAAGATGGCGTATCTTGGTCTTATCGAGCCACTATTTATACATGTATGAGGCAGCTTTAAAGCTCCTCCTGAATCCGTACTACTAGTAGCGATAATAGCTCGAACCCTACTACCGCTGTCCTAGGAATGAGTCATGCCACACCGGCATGTGATACTGTACTTCTACGCTGACTGATACGATTGTCCATGACACATTACGACTTACTAACGAGGTCATCACCGTAAGTAAGTGTCCACTTCGCGTACTGTGACAGGTGGCGATGAGCGAAAGAAGAAAAATAACAAAAACAAAAATAAAGACTCACTCAAAGAGGTGTGTAGTCGCATGAGTGGTGGGTCTTGCATGTCGTGATGTGGCTCCGGGGGCTTTCGCGCGGCGAGGTACTGGTGGTGGAGGTCGTAGATGGGGGGAGACGGGGGCCACGAGCTGACGTGTGGCGAAACGGCGAAGCAGGGGCGACGTGCTCTGTCACATCGATGAGAACGATAGGGACAAAAAGAAAGAAAAAAAAACTTATCATAGAGTAGAGCAGTAGGCTGAAGCCAAGCTCGTCGTCGTCTTGTGTGTCACGACGGCATGGGGGGGAATTTGGAGTTTGCGCGGGGAGAACTTGCGTGGGTCAAACAAAAGACGGTGGCGGGGTGATGTGGCTTGTGACAGTGAGCAACGATGTAAAACATAAAAAAGAAGAAAAAAAGAACTTATCTAGGTAGAAACCCAGCTTGACGTTAGTCGTGATTGTCGTGGTTGCAGTGGGAAAAGTAAGGGTTGGACTGTTCATCAGGACGGAGCAGATTGGTGGAAGGGAGGGAGATGAACCGTGAAGTTGCGTGAACCAACTACAAGAAATGTAGTCGTACTGTATGCGTGTCGTGTCACACTAGCAGTCTGGCACTGGTAGTGTGGTGGAGTTGGCAATGCAGAAAGTCACATTTTTTGGGAACAACCGAAAGTCCGAATCAAACGCAGACATTATCCGAAAGCCGAACGTTCAAGCTTGCAATTGGTTCACGGTTCGTCTCCCTTCCACCAATCTGCTCCATCCTGATGAACAGTCCAACCCTTACTTTTCCCACTGCAACCACGACGATCACAACTAACGTCGAGCTGGGTTTCTACCTAGATAAGCTCTTTTTTTCTTCTTTTTTATGTTTTACATCGTTGCTCACTGTCACAAGCCACGTCACCCCGCCGCCGTCTTTTGTTTGACCCACGCAAGTTCTCCCCACGCGAACTCCAAATTCCCCCCCATGCCGTCGCGACACGCAAGATGACGACGAGCTTGGCTTCGGCTACTGCTCTACTCTATGATAAGTTTTTTTTTCTTTCTTTTTTTCCCTATCATTCTCATCGATGTGACAGACCACGTCGCCCCTGCTTCGCCATTTCGCCACGCGTCAGCTCGTGGCCCCCGTCTCCCCCCATCCACGACCTCCACCACCAGTACCTCGCCACGCGAAAGCCCCTGGAGCCACGTCACGACATGCAAGACCCACCACTCATGCGACTACACACCTCTTTGAGTGAGTCTTTATTTTTGTTTTTGTTATTTTTCTTCTTTTGCTCATCGCCACCCCACGCCACACTGTCACCCCAACACTGCAGATGCCTCGTCGCGACCCAGGCCCCACTATGGCCACCCCAGCCCATGCCACGCCAACTATGCCACGCCACAACCACCCCGGCGTGACACTCACAATCCCCGGTGCAACACTCACAAGCCCTGGCGCGACACCCACAAGCCCCGGCGCAACACCACAAGCCCCGTCACGACCCCAACACGGCAAGGCCTCACGACTGCCGTGGCCAGCAACACGGCCTGGCCCCGCATTCGCCACCCCCGCTCCACTCCACCGCCACGCCGGAACGCCGTGCACAAACTGCCCCAACACCACCGCACCGCAACATGGCAAGTCCGGGCTCCATGTCACAACCTTGTCACTTGTGGCACCTTGGCTCACTACCGTAGTACTAGTACCATGTATTTGTTTGATTTTGAATAAAATATTATTTTTATGCTGCAAATAACCATTATATGACTAAGATAGATGACTAATATATGATATGATATGACAATATAATATGACATAATATGACACTACAGTAGTAATTAACACTAATTAACACTACAAATAGTTTTATCTATTATTTATTCTAATAATAAAAATGATATTAAAATATTTTGGAACAGCTATATTCAACTTGCCAACTTGTGCAACTTGCACTGGCTTTCTGCTGGCACACCAGCAAAAAAGTTGGAAGTTGCCTGCGTTCTTACTGATGCCGTGAGATATGTGGGTGGTACTTGAAGCAGCAACAGAGACAGTCAAGCAAGTGAAGCAGATGGAAGTCTGGCACACAACAGATGAGAACTGGTGTGGTGCCAGAGCGTACATGGTACTCTACTTATACTGCTACAGGGGGTGACACTAGTAACACAGGTCACAGTAAATACAAGGTGCATTGTTCTACAAGTGGACAAAGGAGTGTACTGTTTTAGGAGAACAAGGCGTATAGAACAATAAGAGTCCAGACTATGATATCATAGTGACATCACTATAAAGATAAGGAAACAAAGGGAGGTACAAAGACAATAGTACAAGGACGGTCAAGAGAAGTCCATGATGTCATGTACATGTGTGATGTCATAGATAAGAGAATACAAGAAGTCCGAGAGTGTAAAGATCATAATAATCTAATCTACATGTCCTGTATATCTAATCTAAAGCAGTCCATTATCTGCGTGTCCATACGAGCCGCTAAGTGCATGCGGGTCACTTATCAACATTTTATTCATCTAAAAGCCCAAAAACTTACCCATTCAATGATAGTTACAGCTAATTGCAACTTGCTACCTGTGTGACACAAGTTATGGTCAGTGCAGATATGCCAGAGGGTATCATGAGTGTGGTCCCTTCCATTGAGTTGCTCCAGAAGACGATCATGCTGCTCAGTTGCGTGTATGATGTCATACCACTTCTTCATTTTGGAATCTGATGGCCTTGGAATTGTTTTAGTGATAGATGACTCAGTCCTGTCACCTCCCACAGTGGATGCGTTGATACCCCAGACTTGCTGGAAAAGCCCTGTGTCAAATATGTGCATAGGCTCAATGGCCGTGAATAGAACAGGGTTCCAATATGGCAAATCAAGAAGTGGGGACCACCTGATCCCATGAGTTTTGAAAAGGGTTTCTTGCCTGTTGAAAGTTTCTGCATCGTGCCATTGCTTTGCAGCTTTGGGGTGTTCAACAATGTCTCATGGTGGCCAAGTCTTTCTGTCCAGGTTTTCAATGTCTTGCACTTTTAAGTAGCAGTGTGTGCAGAAGTAAGTTGCCATTGCACTTGCAAACCCACCAACCTGCCGTGCAGCCAGCATATCAGAGACAATGGGACAAGTATTGCCCAAACCTGGCAACCTTGTTTGTGTCTTGCCATTTGAGAATATAGGATGCCTGGATCAAAGAACTCCAACAATACATCCACAAGAAGTTTTAAACTATGGTTAATGTCAGAGAGTGAAGGCTTCCTTGGTCTGGGAATGATGCCAGCAAGGAACATATTTTTGGGATGGTATCGCAGATGGGCAGGGAGATTGACCAAGACCAACCAAATAGCAGTCGACGAAACAGTTTGTTTAGCTCCTTTCATGTGGTATGGGTTAAAGCTATCCATTGAGAATGAAAACACTAGGCATATTTCATCTGTTGTGTAGCGGTGCGACTGCCGCGCTACGCCAAGTCAAGTGTAAAAAGAGTTGTGAACTGTAAGGGGGCACACTCAACTTAGCGCGGAGACAAGTCACGCGCTAGACGTACAGTCACAGCGGAGTGTGCAGAACTTATGAGCCTTTATACAGGACTCTAACTGCAAGAGATCACGCTGTGGCACGCTGAGTGGAGAACCAAGAGGACAAGTTCAGATTGTGACAGAGTAAGGAAGTACAGGAGAAATACGCACCTGAGTGGAGAACCAAGAGGACAAGTTGGTTCCACTCAGGACGTTACAGGGAAGCTTATATACACTACTGCGGCTGAGTACGAACTGAGTCTGAACACTGTTACTAAGTGTATAGTAAGACTCCATGACTCAGGAGCTGACGCGTCGTGTCTATTAATAGCGCTATCTATTGTGCTGACTGATGCACTTGTCATAGCGCTTACGAGCGGCTCCACTTGGCTGAGTAAAACCTAATACAGCGAGTAAGCGTAAACTACTAAGTGTGTTCTAGATCCTTCCAGAACCTTCCATAACCTTCCGTCCTTATCTACCAATCAGAACTAACATACGTATAAGGGACCTAAGTCCCACGGTCACGTGCACATGGGTGGCAAACCCTTGTGACTAACTCGAAGTTTCTCTGTACTTCGGCCCTTATATCTCCTCATATAAATCCGTAATAAATACAGAAAAATAAGGAAATAATAGGAAATAATACGCGTCCATGACATCACCCCCCTCCTTAAGGGTCGACGTCTGCGTTGGCCTCTGTGTACATATGAGAAGGTTGCCAAGGCAAGGACGCGTAAATGAGAGCCGCTATTTTTCTAGGTGCGCCCGGATTAGAGGAGTGGAACTCCTGTACTTTATCCGGGGCATGTGCTAGATTTTTAGCGGGTTCCCAAGTATCCTCGCCTTCACCGTAACCTTTCCAGCGAACGAGGTATTTAAGAGTACGACCAAAGAGTTTGCTGTCTCTTATATGGTCGACTTCGTACTCTTCTTCTCCTTCGACTGTGACGGGTTCAGGTGGAGGTGGCAAAAGCCCGTTAACTTCGTTTCCTTTGTAGGGGGAGAGGTGGTCTACATGAAATACATCATGGATCCGTAATGCAGGGGGGAGTGCAAGCTTGTAGTCGACGTCACTTAGGACTTTAGTGACTTCAAATGGGCCCAGCTGTTTGGGTCCCAGTTTGGACGACTGCTGGTGTATCTTTATTTGCTTGGCTTGCAACCAAACTTTATCCCCGACGTTGAAGACGTATGGCTTGTGTCTTTGTTCAACGTCCGTCTGCATTCGCCGTTTACTTAGGCGTAGAGCTGCCTCTGCATCCTTTCTTGAGGAAACTAGGTGTTGAAGACGCTTGTCTAGCGTTGGAATACCAGTTGGCCTACCGGCGGGAATTGTGAAGTCTGGCGTATAGCCGTATAGTAGCTCAAAGGGTGTGTGACCCGTGGCTGAGTTGAGTCTACTGTTGACTACAAATTCCGCTGTAGGGAGCAGGTCTGCCCAATCATCCTGTCTTTTACTAATGAACAAGCGCAAGTAGACTTCTACTTCTTGGTTTTTGCGCTCTACCTGTCCATTAGCCTGAGGGTGATAGGCTGTGGTGAGACCTGCGTCTATTCCGAGTCGCTTGTAAAGTGCCCGCATGCTCCTTGCAGCAAACTGGGGTCCCCTGTCGCTGATGACTTTGCGAGGGATCCCGTGCAAGGGGAAGACTTGCTTGAAGTAGATGGATGCTACCCCATCAGCCGTAATCTGAGAGGTCACAGGAAATAGATGGATCTGTTTTGTGTAGTGATCCACTATGTTAAGGATCATATCCTTTCCTCGTGACATGGGCAGTGGACCGATTAGATCAATTCCGACTAGCTGCCATGGACCCTCAGGTACTTCTTGCGGCTGGATGATAGCTTTGGGGTGCAGATCTTTGCGATAGCGTTGGCATCGATCGCATCCTTCTACATATGAGCTTATGAAGCCTGCCATGCGTGGCCACCAGTAGTAGCGACTGACTAGCTTGATGGTTCCGTTTTTACCCGGGTGTCCTGTAGTAGTGCTGTCGTGGCATGATTTTACCACGTCCCTACGTAGGGCACGGTCGTTGGGTACATAGAGCTTTCCTCTATGGTAAACGAACCCGTCTTCTTCTTCCCACAACGCAACTCCGTCTGTAAGAGCCTTAGGAGCGGTCTTTTGTAAGTTTTTAAGACCTTCTATAACTTCGGCTTCTTTAATAGACGCGAGTTTGATGCGGCTGCCTAGGGAGTCCACTTCTGGGCGGAAGTGTGCTTTGGCGGCATTGAGGAAGTGCTTAGGTTGTAAAACCTGAACCTGGCGGTTATCCTCATTGTCCCTGACGTGGTCTTTTGAGAATCGACTGAGTGCATCGACTTGCATAGAATCTCCTTTCTTGTAAGTGATTTTAAAGGCGAAGCGACTTAAATATAACGCCCAGCGTGCTTGCCGGCGATTTAAGTCTTTCATGCTTGCCCACCATTCCATATTCTTATGGTCGGTGATCACTTCAAAGGAGATGCCTTCGAGGAAATGTCTCCAGTCCTCTAAGGTGCGGATTAAGCCGAGCATTTCTCTGTCATAAATCTCGTAGTTGCGCTCTTCTTTGCTCATTGACTCTGAGCGATACACAACTGGATGCCAAAGACCGTCTGGGTACTTTTGAGTAAGTATCCCGCCAGTAGCAAATCCTGAAGCATCAGTCTCGACTCGCGTGGGGAGGTTTGGGTCGTACACCTTTAGAATAGGTTCTTGTACGAAACACTCCTTTAGCTTATCAAAGGCTTCCTGCTGTTCAGAATGCCAATGCCATGGAGTGTCCTTCTTCGTGAGGTCATGTAGGGGTCGGGCTATGGCCGCGAAGTCCTTTATGAACCTACGATAGAAGTTGGCGAACCCTATGAAAGCTCTAACCTCTTTGAGCGTCGTTGGTGTAGGCCACTCCCTTACTGCAGAGACCTTGCCAGGGTCCATCTGCACTTCTCCGGGACGGATAATCATCCCTAAATACTCCATTTCGCGTTTCTCAAAGTCGCACTTCTCTGGTTTGAGATATAAGTCGTAGTCTTGGAGACGTTTGAGCACTTCGCGAACTATGCGACGGTGGTGCTCTAAATCTCGGCTGTAGATGAGGATATCATCCATGTAGACTGCGACTTCTCCTTGTGCGATGAGATCGGTGAATACAGCGTTCATAAGGGCTTGGAAGGTGGCTGGGCTGTTTGTCATGCCAAAGTACATTACTTTTGGCTCATACAACCCACGGTTGGTGACAATAGCTCCCTTCCATTCGTCTCCAGCTCGGATTCGAATATTATGGTAGCCCCATCTGACGTCGAACTTTGTGAAGTATTCAGCTCCCTTCAACCGGTTGATAATGTCGGCAGCGAGCGGAAGTGGATAGCGGTTTTTAATGGTGATCTTATTAAGCCGCCTATAATCCTGCACTAGACGTAACTTTCCGTCTTTCTTCTTTATAAAGAATACTGGTGAGGCCATCGGTGACTTTGATGGGACCAAGTATCCTTTGGAGATGTGCTCTTCCAGGAATTTGTCTAGTTCCGTCTGCTCGTTTGGTGACATGGGATACGATTTGACCTTCCAGTGCTTGACTGCATCTGGTTCTAAGTCTATTGCATGATCCCACGGTTGATGCTTGGGGAGCCTCTGGGATTCCTCCTCAGAGAATACTTTTGCGAAGTCTCTGTAGTGTTTTGGCACCATTTCTTCGAAGGTTTTCTTTGGTTTGGCAGCTGTGGCTTTCTCTGCGATCTGCTGAGAGTATGTGAAGCCTGCCAGACAGAAAACTTCGTCTTGGGCGGTGTCTAACACTTTCTCCGCAAGGAGACGGCGACGTTCCATACGGTTCGCCATGATGCGCGTCACCTCTATCTCAAGCTCCGGTTGTGCTATTTCAGCGGTGGAGTTGAGACGCATGGTGCCTTCCTGCCAATCTATGTTGGGGTTCCGTAGTCTGAGCCAAGGTAGTCCCAATATGACGTTCTCTGGGCCTAGTGAAGTGACTAGGAAGTCATGACTATCTTCACTAGGGCCGACTTGTAGAGTAAGTCTAACTTTATGGGTGATACTACCGGCTTCGTTGAGTGTCCCGTCTATGTTGTATAGGGTGATGGGATGCTCAAGAGGAACCTGCAACATCTTGTGGCGGTCAGCGTACTTCTTGTCTAGGAACAACAAAGTTGCTCCGGAGTCTACCATTGCTGCTACTTTTACAGTACGATGACGTCCTTTTAAATACACAGAAATATGAAAATGTGATTTTTTATCTTTTGTTTCGGGAATAATAGTTGAAGACAGTGCTGCATCAGAAATCATCACGTGCGGCGCTGCTTCGAAAGAAAGTGGAGCAACAGGAACACTACTAATATTGTTCATCTCCGAGGCAGATGTAGATGTGGTTTCAGAAAGTCCAGAAAGAGAAACATCACTACTATCTAACTTACAGGTAGAGGGGGAATTTGTATGAATTACAGAAGATGAGTCCGAAACGAGGCGAGAAGAACGTAAACATATTTTACAACTACATGAAGCCGAGTCATCTACTGTAGAGGGGCCGGTCGCAGCTATACGCGATCCCTTAGCTAAAAAGCCGCCCGAATAGCGTCCAGCTGTTCTTGTTGGCTTTTCATCAACTCCATTAACTTAGCTACGTCTACCTGTGGCGTCTTTGCTGGAGTTGTACTTGTTGAAGCGGCTGTTGCCGCGATATTCGAGGATGATGAAGGTGGGCCAGGGGATTCCGTGGTTGCTGCAGCTTTCGCTTTAGCTGGTTTCCCCATTTTCTTCACTTGACAGATGGTGCTCCGGTGTCCAACCCTTTGACAGTGGTTGCACACGTCTCTCTCGTGGTTTCCGTCCTTCTTGACGTGCTCGGTTGATCCACAACCGTAACACTTGCCTTTCATCCACTTCTGGTACTCGATGATTGTTTTGAAGATCTCCCCTTTCTTCTGAGTGCCTTGCTGACATGTCGCGTCTACTTGCATGGCGTTAGGGTCCGGGGGGTGTGCGTTGTGAGATGTAGAGGGTTTCCCGCTCTTTTCGTTCTTGCGCTGACGTATGCGCAGGTCTATGGTTTGCACGGCTTTCTTCAACTCGTCGTAGGTTTTCTGGGGGAGGTTGGACCATGACAAGACGTCCTTGATGTCCTCGTTGAGTCCATCGTAGAATCTTGTATGTAGGTCTGCCTCAGACCACCCAGTCTGCCCTGAGTACTGTTCGAATACCGACGTGTAGTCGGCGACTGGCTTCTTTCCTTGTCTGACTTTCTTTAGCTCCTCACGAGCTGTTTCTTTGAC
The DNA here is from genome assembly GCA_021525775.1 of Lactarius deliciosus. Classification (NCBI taxonomy): domain Eukaryota; kingdom Fungi; phylum Basidiomycota; class Agaricomycetes; order Russulales; family Russulaceae; genus Lactarius; species Lactarius deliciosus. The sequence goes on from JAKELK010000008.1 coordinate 695,483, forward strand.
GTCCAGAGGGCTGAACCTGCGGTTGAACTGTTCGGTGAACCCGTCAAAGGTTCCTCCGAACGGAGTTCTGCCTGCGTTGGCCTGCTCCAAAAATGGGAGGGCCCAGGTTTTTGCGTCTCCTTCCATCAAGTTGAGAGTGGCTGTGATCCAGCGGTGCTCATCGATATACCATTTGCTGTCTGCAGCGTGCCAGGTATTCATGGTGTCTCCTGATGATCCTGCCCAGTTACGGAAGGCGGCCAGGAAGTGACGGGCGTCTGTAGAGTCGCCTTTCCCATCCCAAGCTTTGGGACGGGCCACTACTTCCTTCTGCTTTCCGGACGAGGGGCGACTCGCTCCTATGGTTACTTGCGTGGTTAGGTCGGCGACCTGTTGCGCAAGTTGACCCATGGCGAGGCCCAATTGGTTGATGAGTGCTAGGCAGTCATCAATAGTAGGTGGGGGAACAGGAATTGGAGGGACTGTGGGGGGTAATGTGGAACTGCCGGGGTTGCTAGCCATCTCGTCTAGCTTTTTCTGTCTTTCTTTTCTCTCCGCCTCTTCTTGTGCCTTTCGAAAGTTGTCTAAAAGAACAAGCTGTTCGTCTGGCAAGATCTCGTCCCAATCTTGGATATGAGATATGAACTCCTTCTCTGCTTTAGTTGGGGGAGGAAGGGCGAACTTCGAGCGAGCTCCTTGTGGATACTGAGCTTGAGCTAGATGAGCCGCTTGCTTCCCCTTGCGAGGAGCCACGTTCGGATGGGGGAGGAGGGAGGTGAGGGACTAGATTGGCTGCGAAACCAACTAACTGTGGGGTCATGTACCCGGTGTCTTCGACTATGCCGTACAGGCCGTACAACTCGAGGAGAGCTCTGCTGTAATCCGGGTCGTAGTAAATTGCTTGAACGTATTGTTCAGCAAGGTTACGGGGTGCTTCCTCTAGTTGGAAGACCGGGATCCGGATTATGACGTTGTCTTCGTCGAGTACATCTTCGCCTGACTGGGCGAGTGTCTCTTGGGAGGAGGAGTGTGCGGAGTGAAAGGATTCCGCGGAAACGGTGGGGGATGGTAGGGTGAAAATAGGTGAGGGGACCCGGTCTTCTTCGGACTGGTGGTCCCGGAGTACGTGAAGCGATGCCGAAGCAGAGGCTTGGATTTCGGGGGTGGGGATTGGTGATATAGAAGCTTGTCTCCTCCTGAAGACACTACGAAGACGGGCACGAAGGTTCGCGAATGCGCGAGGCAGTTTGGAAATGGGAGGGTGGTAGCTTTAGACGACGTGTTACGATGAGCGCAAAACGCTAACTCAAAGATGAATGGAATGCCCTATCAAGCGAGACCAATACACAGTGATTGTTTCACACTGCGCGAGGCTGCGGCGATAAAGGGACACTCAGGAATGGGGTAGGGATATGTGTAGAGCCACAAGGCTGTCTGCCTCAGTCTTCTCGACCTGTTGGCTGCCTCTCACGCCGGAGCGCTCTCAAACTTTTCTGTTTACTACGCGTACAGCTGTCGCAGGCTAGGCCTGGCTGGCTCAATGTCTAACTGCAGCTTATCTGGCGTGGTGACCAGTTCTGCAGCCAGTACCCGGATGTCGAACTGTGACCAGATACGACAAACGAGGGCAAGCACAATCTATGCCGATTTTACGGACACTAGAGTTGTACCACAAATGCACAGATTCTGCTTACGGAGGTCCACAGGCAAAGAGTGAGGTGGGTAACACAAGGGACTGATGGTCGTCAACCACCTAAGGGAATGGTAATAAAGCTGGTGAGCGCGGAGCTCAGGAGTGTAAAAGGAACTTGTCCTAATGTAGCGGTGCGACTGCCACGCTACGCCAAGTCAAGTGTAAAAAGAGTTGTGAACTGTAAGGGGGCACACTCAACTTAGCGTGGAGACAAGTCACGTGCTAGATGTACAGTCACAGCGGAGTGTGCAGAACTTATGAGTCTTTATACAAGACTGCTATCTGCAAGAGGTCATGCTGTGGCACGCTGAGTGGAGAACCAAGAGGACAAGTTGGTTCCACTCAGGACGCTACAGGGAAGCTTATATACACTACTGCAGCTGAGTACGAACTGAGTCTGAACACTATTACTAAGTGTGTAGTAAGACTCCTTGACTCAGGAGCTGACACGTCGTGTCTATTAATAGTGCTGTCTATTGTGCTGACTGATGCACTTGTCATAGTGCTTACAAGCGGCTCCACTTTGCTGAGTAAAACCTAATACAGTGAGTAAGTGTAAACCACTAAGCATGTTCTAGATCCTTCCAGAACCTTCCTGTAGCGGTGCGACTGCCGCGCTACGCCAAGTCAAGTGTAAAAGAGTTGTGAACTGTAAGGGAGCACACTCAACTTAGCGCGGAGACAAGTCACGCGCTAGACGTACAGTCACAGCGGAGTGCGCAGAACTTATGAGCTTTTATGCAAAGCTCTAACTGCAAGAGATCACGCTGTGGCACGCTGAGTGGAGAACCAAGAGGACAAGTTAGATTGGTACGAGGTAGGGAGTACAGAGGAATGCGCACCTGAGTGGAGAACCAAGAGGACAAGTTGGTTCCACTCAGGACGCTACAGGGAAGCTTATATACACTACTGCGGCTGAGTACGAACTGAGTCTGAACACTGTTACTAAGTGTATAGTAAGACTCCATGACTCAGGAGCTGACGCGTCGTGTCTATTAATAGCGCTATCTATTGTGCTGACTGAGGCACTTGTCATAGCGCTTACGAGCGGCTCCACTTTGCTGAGTAAAACCTAATACAGCGAGTAAGCGTAAACTACTAAGCATGTTCTGGATCCTTCCAGAACCTTCCATGTCCTTCCGTCCTTATCTACCAATCAGAACTGACATACGTATAAGGGACCTAAGTCCCACGGTCACGTGCACATGGGTGGCAAGCCCTTGTGACTAACTCGAAGTCTCTCTGTACTTCGGCCCTTATATCTCCTCATATAAATCCGTAATAAATACAGAAAAATAAGGAAATAATACGCGTCCATGACACTTCCATCCTTATCTACCAATCAGAACCGTCATGCGTATAAGGGACCTAAGTCCCACAATCATGTGCACATGGGTGGCAAACCCTTGTGACTGACTCGAAGTCTCTCTGTACTTCGGCCCTTATATCTTTTGTTACAAATCCGTAGTAAATACAGAAAAATAGGAAAATAATACGTGTCCATGACATCACCCCCCTCCTTAAGGGTCGACGTCTGCGTTGGCCTCTGTGTACATCTGAGAAGGTTGCCAAGGCAAGGACGCGTAAATGAGAGCAGCTATTTTTCTAGGTGCACCCAGGTTAGAGGAGTGGAACTCCTGTACTTTATCCGGGGCATGCGCTAGGTTTTTTGCTGGTTCCCAAGTATCCTTGCCTTCACCATAACCCTTCCAGCGAACGAGGTATTTAAGAGTACAACCAAAGAGTTTGCTGTCTCTTATGTGGTCAACTTCGTACTCTTCTTCCCCTTCGACTGTGACAGGTTTGGGTGGAGGTGGCAAGAGCCCGTTAACTTTGTTTCCTTTGTAAGGAGAGAGGCGATCTACATGAAATACATCATGGATCCGTAATGCAGGGGGGAGTGCAAGCTTGTAGTCGACGTCACTTAAGACTTTAGTGACTTCAAATGGGCCTAATTGTTTAGGGCCCAGTTTGGACGACTGCTGATGTATCTTTATCTGCTTGGCTTGCAACCAAACTTTATCCCCAACATTGAAGATGTATGGCTTGTGTCTTTGTTCAATGCCTGTCTGCATTCGCCGTTTACTTAGGCGTAGAGCTGCCTCTGCATCCTTTCTTGAGGAAACTAAGTGCTGAAGATGTTTATCGAGCATGGGAATACCAGTGGGCCTTCCAGCAGGAATCGTGAAGTCAGGCGTATAGCCATATAGTAGCTCGAAGGGGGTATGACCCGTTGCTGAGTTGAGCCTGCTATTGACTACGAATTCCGCTGTAGGGAGCAGGTCTGCCCAATCATCCTGTCTTTTACTAATGAACAAGCACAAGTAGACTTCTACTTCTTGGTTTTTGTGCTCTACCTGTCCATTAGCTTGAGGGTGATAGGCAGTGGTGAGTCCTGCATCTATTCCGAGTCGCTTATATAGTGCCTGCATGCTCCTTGCAGCAAACTGGGGTCCTCTATCACTGATGACTTTGGGAGGGATCCCATGCAAGGGGAAGACTTGCTCAAAGTAGATGGATGCTACCCCATCAGCCGTAATTTGAGAGGTCACAGGAAATAGATGGATCTGTTTTGTGTAATGATCCACTATGTTAAGGATCATATCCTTTCCTCGTGACATTGGCAGTGGACCGATTAGATCGATTCCAACTAACTGCCATGGGCCCTCAGGTACCTCTTGCAGCTGAATAATGGCTTTGGGGTGTAGATCCTTGCAATATCATTGGCATCGATCACATCCTTCTACGTATGAACTGATGAAGCCTGCCATGCGTGGCCACCAGTAGTAGCGACTGACTAGCTCAATGGTTCCATTTTTACCTGGGTGTCCTGTAGTAGTGCTGTTGTGGCATGACTTTACCATGTCTCTACGTAGGGCACGATCATTGGGTACATAGAGCTTTCCTCTATGGTAGACGAAACCGTCTTCTTCTTCCCACAGTGCAACTCCGTCTGTAAGAGCCTTGGGAGCAGTCTTTTGTAAGTTTTTAAGACCCTCTACGACTTCAGCTTCTTTAATAGACACGAGTTTAATGTGACTGCCTAGGGAGTCTACTTCTGGGCGGAAGTGTGCTTTGGCGGCATTGAGGAAATGCTTAGGTTGTAATACCTGTACTTGGCGGTTATCCTCATTGTCCTGGACATGGTCTCTAGAGAAACGACTGAGTGCATCAGCTTGCATAGAGTCTCCTTTCTTGTAAGTGATCTTAAAGGTGAAGTGACTTAAATATAACGCCCAGTGTGCTTGCTGGCGATTTAAGTCTTTCATGCTTGCCCACCATTCCATGTTCTTATGGTCGGTGATCACTTCAAAGGAGATGCCTTTGAGGAAGTGTCTCCAGTCCTCTAAGGCATGGATTAAGCCGAGCATTTCTCTGTCATAGATTTCGTAGTTGCGTTCTTCCTTGTTCATTGATTCTGAGCGGAAAGCAACGGGGTGCCAGAGACCATCTGGGTACTTTTGAGTAAGTATCCCGCCAGTAGCAAATCCTGAAGCATCAGTCTCGACTCGCGTCGGGAGGTTTGGGTCGTACACCTTTAGAATAGGTTCTTGTACGAAACACTCCTTTAGCTTGTCAAAGGCTTCCTGCTGTTCAGAATGCCAGTGCCATGGAGTGTCCTTCTTCGTGAGATCATGTAAGGGTCAGGCAATGGCCGCAAAGTCCTTGATGAATCTATGATAGAAGTTGGCGAACCCGATGAAAGCTCTAACCTCTTTGAGTGTCGTGGGTGTAGGCCACTCCCTTACTGCAGCGACCTTGCCAGGGTCCATCTGCACTTCTCCAGGACGGATAATCATCCCTAAATACTCCATTTCGCGTTTCTCAAAATCGCACTTTTCTGGTTTGAGATATAGGTTGTAGTCTTGGAGATGTTTGAGCACTTTGCAAACTATGCGACAGTGGTGCTCTAAGTCCTGACTATAGATGAGGATGTCATCCATATAGACTGTGACTTCTCCTTGTGCGATGAGATTGGCAAATACGGTGTTCATGAGGGCCTGGAAGGTGGCTGGGCTGTTGGTCATGCCAAAGTACATTACTTTCGGCTCGTACAACCCGCAATTGGTGACAATAGCACCTTTCCATTTGTCTCCAGCTCAGATTCGAATATTATGGTAGCCCCATCTAACGTTGAACTTTGTGAAGTATTCAGCTCCCTTCAATTGGTTGATAATGTCAGCAGCGAGCAGAAGTGGATAGCGGTTCTTAATGGTGATTTTATTGAGCCGCCTATAACTGTACTAGACATAACTTTCCGTCTTTCTTCTTTATGAAGAATACTGGTGAGGCCATCGGTGACTTTGATGGGACCAGGTATCCTTTAGAAATGTGTTCTTCCAGGAATTTGTCTAGTTCTGTCTGCTTGTTTGGTGACATAGGATACGATTTGACTTTCCAGTGCTTGACTGCATCTGGTTCTAAGTCTATGGCGTGATCCCATGGTTGATGCTCAGGGAGCCTCTGGGATTCCTTCTCAGAGAATACTTTTGCGAAGTCTCTATAGTGTTTTGGCACCATCTCTTCGAATGTTTTCTTTGGTTTGGTGGCTGTGGCTTTCTCTGCAATCTGTTGAGAGTATGTGAAGCCTGCCAGGCAGAAAACTTCATCTTGGGCCGTGTCTAACACTTTCTCCACAAGGAGACGGCGGTGTTCCATACAGTTCGCCATAATGCGCATCACCTCTATCTCAAGTTCTGGTTGCGCTATTTCAGCGGTGGAATTGAGACGCATGGTGCCTTCCTGCCAATCTATGTTGGGGTTCCGTAATCTTAGCCAAGGTAGTCCCAAAATGACGTTCTCTGGGCCTAGTGAAGTGACTAAAAAGTCATGACTGTCTTCACTAGGGCCGACTTGCAGAGTAAGTCTGACTTTATGGGTGATACTACTGGCTTCATTGAGTGTCCCGTCTATTATATAGGGTGATGGGATGCTCAAGGGGAACCTGCAACATCTTATGGTGGTCAGCGTACTTCTTGTCCAGGAACAACGAGGTTGCTCCAGAGTCTACCATTGCTGCTACTTTTACAGTATGATGACATCCTTTTAAATACACAGAAATATGAAAATGTGATTTTTTATCTTTTGTTTTGGGAATAATAGTTGAAGACAGTGCTGCATCAGAAATCATCACATGCGGCGCTGCTTCGAGAGAAAGTGGAGCAACAGGAACACTAATACTATTGTTCATCTCCGAGGCAGATGTAGATGTGGTTTCAGAAAGTCCAGAAAGAGAAACATCACTACTATCTAACTTACAGGTAGAGGAAGAAATCGTATGAATTACAGAAGATGAGTCCAAAACGAGGCAAGAAGAACGTAAACATATTTTACAACTACATGAAGCTGAGTCATCTGCTGTAGAGGGGCCAGTCACAGCTATACACGACCCCTTAACTAAAAAGCTGCCCGAATAGCGTCCAGCTGTTCTTGTTGGCTTTTCATCAACTCCTAACTTAGCTACATCTACCTGTGGCGCCTTTGCTGGAGTTGTACTTGTTGAAGCGGCTGCTGCTGTGGTATTCGAGGATGATGATGATGGGCTAGGGGATTCCGTTGTTGCTGCCGCTTTCGCTTTAGCTGGTTTCCCCATTTTCTTCACTTGACAGACGGTGCTCCGGTGTCCGACCTTTTGACAGTGGTTGCACACGTCTCTCTCATGGTTTCCATCCTTCTTGACGTGCTCAGTTGATCCACAACCATAGCACTTGCCTTTCATCCATTTCTGATACTCCATGACTGATTTGAAGACTTCCCCTTTCTTCTGGGTGCCTTGCTGACGTGTTGTGTCTACTTGCATGGTGTTAGGATCGGGGGTTTGTGCATTATGGGATGTAGAGGGTTTCCTGCTCTTTTCGTTTCTGCACTGATGTATGCGTAGATCAATGGTTTGCACTGCTTTCTTCAATTCGTCATAGGTTTTCTGGGGGAGGTTGGACCATGACAAGACGTCCTTGATGTCCTTGTTGAGTCCATCGTAGAATTGTGTGTGTAGGTCTGCCTCAGCCCACCCAGTCTGCCCTGAGTACTGTTCGAATACCGACATATAGTTGGAGACTGGCTTCTTTCCTTGTCTGACTTTCTTTAGCTCCTCACAAGCTGTCTCCTTGACGTCCAGAGGGCTGAACTGTTCAGTGAACCCTTCAAAGGTTCCTCCAAACGGAGTTCCACCTGCATTGGCCTGCTCCAAAAATGGGAGGGCCCAGGTTTTCGCGTCTCCTTCCATCAGGTTGAGAGCTGCCGCAATCCAACAGTGCTCATCAATGTACCACTTGTTATCTGCGGCACTCTAGGTATTCATAGCATCTCCAGACGATCCTGCCCAGTTGCGGAAGGCAGCAAGGAAGTGATGGGCATCTGTAGAGCTGCCTTTCCCATCCCAGGCTTTGGGATGGGCCACTACTTCCTTCTGCTTTCCAGACGAGGGGCGACTCATGCCAATGGTTACTTGCGTGGTTAGGTCAGCGACCTGTTGTGCAAGTTGACCCATTGCGAGGCCCAATTGATTGATGAGTGCTAGGCAGTCATCTATGGTAGGTGGGGGGGCAGGGACTGGAGGGACTGTGGGGGGTAATGTGGAACTGCCAGCGGTGCTAGCCATCTCGTCTAGCTTCCTCTGTCTCTCTCTTCTTTCCGCCTCTTCTTGTGCCTTTCGAAAGTTGTCTAGAAGAACAAGCTGTTCGTCTGGCGAGATCTCGTCCCAGTCTTGGATACAAGAGATGAACTCCTTCTCTGCTTTAGTTGGAGGGGGGAGGGCAAATTTCGAGCAAGCTCCTTGTGTATACTGAGCCTGAGCTAGATGAGCCCCTTGCTTCCCCTTCCGAGGAGCCACGTTCAGAAGGTGGAGGAGGGAGGTGAGGGACTAGGTTGGCCGCGAATCCGACTAACTGTGGGGTTGTGTACCCGGTGTCTTCGACTATGCTGTAGAGGCCGTACAACTCTAGAAGAGCTCTGCTGTAGTCCGGGTCATAGTAAATTGCCTGAACGTATTGTTCGGCAAGGTTATGGGGTCTTTCTTCTACTTGAAAGACTGGGATCCGGATAATGATGTTGTCTTCGTCGAGGGTGTCTTCGCCTGACTGGGCGAGTGTTTCTTGGGAGGAGGAGTGTGCGGAGTGGAATGATTCCACGGATAATGTAGGAGATGGTGATGCGAAGATAGGTGAGGGGACCCAGTCTTCTTCAGACTGGTGGTCCTGGAGTATGTGAAGCGATGCCGAAGCAGAGGCTTGTATTTCAGGGGTGGGGATAGGTGATATTGAAGCTTGTCTCCTCCTGAAGACACTACGAAGACGGGCATGAAGGTTCGCGAATGCGCAAGGCAGTTTGGATAATGGAATAGGTGGATCTTTTGACAACGTGTTACAATGAGCGCAAAACGCTAACTCGAAGATGAATGGAATGCCCTATCAAGCGAGACCAATACACAGTGATTGTTTCACACTGCACAAGCGAGGCTGCGGCAATAAAGGGACACTCAGGAATGGGGTAGGGGGATGTGTAGAGCCACAAGGCTGTCTGCCTCAGTCTTCTCGACCTGTTGGCTGCCTCTCACGCCGAAGCACTCTCAAACTTTTCTGTTTACTACGTGTACAGCTGTTGCAGGCTAGGCCTGGCTGGCTCAATGTCTAACTGCAGCTTATCTGGCGTGGTGACCAGTTCTGCAGCCAGTACCCGGATGTCGAACTGTGACCAGATACGACAAACAAGGGCAAGCACAATCTATGCCGATTTTATGGACACTAGAGTTGTACCACAAATGCACAGATTCTGCTTACGGAGGTCCACAGGCAAAGAGTGAGGTGGATAACACAAGGGACTGATGGTCGTCAACCACCTAAAGGGAGAGTGATAAAGCTGGTGAGCGTGGGGCTCAGGAGTGAAAGAGGAACTTGTCCTAATGTAGCAGTGCGACTGCCGTGCTACGCCAAGTCAAGTGTAGAGTAAGTGTGAACTGTAAGGTGGGCACACTCAACTTAGCGCGGAGACAAGTCATGCGCTAGACGTACAGTCACAGCGGATTGCGCAGAACTTATGAGTCTTTATACAAGACTGCTATCTGCAAGAGGTCACGCTGTGGCACACTGAGTGGAGAACCAAGAGGACAAGTTTAGATTGAGACAGAGTAAGGAAGTACAAGGGAATATGCACCTGAGTGGAGAACCAAGAGGACAAGTTGGTTCCACTCAGGATGCTACAGGGAAGCTTATATACACTACTGCGGCTGAGTACGAACTGAGTCTGAACACTATTACTAAGTGTGTAGTAAGACTCCTTGACTCAGGAGCTGACACGTCGTGTCTATTAATAGTGCTGTCTATTGTGCTGACTGATGCACTTGTCATAGTGCTTACAAGCGGCTCCACTTTGCTGAGTAAAACCTAATACAGTGAGTAAGTGTAAACTACTAAGCGTGTTCTAGATCCTTCCAGAACCTTCCATCCTTATCTACCAATCAGAACTGTCATGCGTATAAGGGACCTAAGTCCCATGATCACCTGCACATGGGTGGCAAACCCTTGTGACTGACTTGAAGTCTCTCTGTACTTCGGCCCTTATATCTTTTGTTACAAATCCGTAGTAAATACAGAAAAATAGGAAAATAATACACGTCCATGACAACTGCCAGGTAGCACACGCGATAATGCATGCCTCACAGTGCTCCTCCCACAATGTTGGGTTGAGAGCAATTCTGGTAACAAGTCCATCTTCCACGAGCTTGCAAGCACTTGTGGGAGCAATGTGCCCCATGCAACGATGCAGCTCCATGACACTGACTACCTCCACAGTGTAACTGCCATCCCCCTCATGTGAGACACGGTACAGCCTGCATGGCAAACATATGATGTGGGCAAGACGATCACTGCTGGATGACTGCATCTCCAAGTGGCCCTGCCAATAGCTATGCAGTAGCCCAAGCCATCCAGTGCTCCAAGCGACACCAGGGTGTAACCGACAGACGGTGTGTGCAACACGTGCTCGAGCGTAAGCTCAGACTGTCCACAGCCGTTCAGTGCATTGACAACCATACTCCCTGTGCCCACGGCCAGGAACTGCTGACTGTTAGTTGCGTTAAGGAAGAGCAGGGGGTCCAGCAGGCAATAAGTCGAGAAGTAATCGCGGTTGGGGGAAATGTGGCACATAGCGCTGGAATCGTAGAGCTCAATGTGAGTGCGTTTCTCCTCTTCAACCTGTGTGATGACAGCTGCTGCGAGCCCACCAGACGACACGGCACCTGCCCCTGCCTCTTCACACACTTGAGGGGAAATGATGGCCTCTGAAAGCTCAAGGACATCGCCAACAAACACAGCCAACCAGCACCCATCAGGCTCAACAGACTGCCAGCCCTCAGGATCTTCAGATGTGGCCACGACATTGGCCAATCCGACAGGCTTGTTTTTGGACTTGTTGGCATTAGAGTATGATGGCAGCTGACCTTGCAAACTGGACTGCCCTGTCGTCTGACTCTGTGCCTGGTTCTGGGTATCTTTCTTCAGCGACCAACACTCTTGTGCCCAGTGACCGAGTTTGCCACAATTGTGGCACATCCCCTTCCTTCATTTCTTCCCTCTGTCCCCTTGGGTGGCCGCCATCACCTCGTCCTGGCTCTGGGACTGCTTCCCTTTGCCAGTTGAGCCTCCTTCACACTTGCATCGCACCACTAACCTGTCAGCCTCCTCGGAAATATGGTCAATGAGGGTGTCAGGGTCGATGTCAGTGGTAGGGGATATGACATGGGCAGCAGTGAGTAAGCTTGAGGCAAACTTGGACATCTCGTCTGGGATGGCCTTGATGATAGCTGACCAATACTCCTTCTCAGGCATGGTGATGCCTACAGCTGTGAGCTCCTCACACTTCACACGCATCTGACTGAGGAATGTGTGAACATCTCCGCCACGCAGACAGCACATCTCTGAGAAAGCAGTGAGCATATCCGTCTAGGGCTGAACACGAGTGCACCCTTGAGTAACTTGCACCCTTACTCATGAGTATTTTGCATCAGTGAAGTGATACCTGGATCCTTATGAGTATTGACTCATGAGAGGTGGGGAGGGGATCATTCATAGCAAGTGGACCCATAACCTATAGAAAGGTCTGGACGATTGTATACAGAAATATAGGAATATAAAGTATGTGAGTGAATAAGTGTGCGTGCGGGGAATGTCTGTACAACAAGACAACACCTAACTCAGTATCTGCACACACAAACGACAGAGACTTGTTTTATTCACCTGTACAACAAGACAACGCCTAACTGGGGCAGATGAGTACAGGCTAGACAAATAAAGTACTAACAAACATACCTCAGTATCTGCGCACACAAACGACAGAGACTGAGGTACTACGCTACAAAATGGAGATGGTTTTATACTAAAATGTGTACAGTAACAAACTGGGGCTTCAAGCCCATGGAACCACACAACACAACTGATCAAGGTAGAAAGTCAGAGATACAAAATACATAGACATCACGTGTGTTTGCACAATGTCAGCTCAGTAATCGAATATATGAATGGTATGGTAATGGGAACAAATCATCGGGCAATTGAACTCACTTGAATACTCCAATAGAGGGACCATGCCGTTGTATATCCCACCCTTGTAAAGATGGCTCAAGATTATCTCACCATCTGTGGGTCCTCAATTGTAACGCCACCACAGGGGCGTTAAGTACGACATGTACTTCGTAAGTCAACAGGATTGGGAAGGCGCGAGTCAGTCAGGACTCAGTTCGGTGGTGAACAAGTACTACTAGGCCTCCCAGGGGCACTAGAGTAATAGCAGGAAATAGGGCTCAAGCGTAGAGGCGAGTGAAGACGTGGACTCAAGCGCAAGGGCGAGTCAAGCAGGATTCGTGAGGCAAAGACAATGTGGTATTACACAAGAAGTCAAGTCTACCGTACGAGCTAGGTAGGGCATGACTTATATACTAGTACAGGATGTTTGTAAGCTACAAACATATGGCGCGATCCTAGGGTACAGGCCCTAGTGAGCTAATCGAGTAATAGGAAAGGGAAGTCCGTAAAGAGGACAAGGGAATCCCGCGGAAGCACGCGGAAGTCAGATGGCATCTGCGGACTCTGAAAGTCGTAAAATTGGCCATCGTAATGGTCAGGTGGTGGGTGCGAGATAGAAGCCGGAGACGATAAGGAAGTGGGTCATAGGTAAAAGTACACGTGAATGCGGGGCGACAGAATGGAAGCAAGATAAGAAATACGGCGAGATCGTAACATCAATGGCCTCAGAGCGCCAATTCTCCAGCACACGACATATTGGTACTGATTTCCATAACCAGCTCTCAATGATGATGTTCAAGGCTATACAGCTATTTAAGGGTGGGTATAAGGCTGGCATTATCTCTGCTCACCTTGAGGCCGCTGCACTCATTAAGGAGCTGGAGAGTCCTTCTGAGGTAGTTGAAATTGGGAACATGGTGCCGATGGAGTAGTGTGGCTAGGACTTTTAAATGTAATGCAAATTGTCTATTTCATTGTGTCCATATGTGGTTACCAAATGAATGGAAAGTTGCACCCGAGTTCTCAAATCTCGATTTATGAGTGATTGTTGGTTGAATTGCCAGATGTGTGGTGAATGCAAAGACTTTCAAAGTGTGTCGCTCAATCTCAGACACCTGCTTTCTTGTACTTTAGCTCTCTAGATATACCAACTACTTTACTTCATATCATTGCCATATTTGTATGTATAGCTTCTGAATATATCCTGTGATTTGTTGTGCATTTTTTGTGTGTAAACGGTCTGAGACTGAGTCTAAACCTGGTCTAGACCAAACTGAACCCACATGGCCCTAAACCGTTTGGAACTGAGTTTAAACTGGATCGAACAAATATAAACAGTCTGGGTTGGTTTAGGTTTAGGTTTCAGGAAACTGGGGGGAAACCGAATGGTTTGGTTTCCGGTTTGGCCCAAACCAGCCCAAACCAAACCAAACCAAACCAAACCAAACCAAACCAACACTAAGAAGGAGACAGACTGCAGACTGATAACTTCTGAAAATTGAAAGACTGTGACTGAAGTCCAGTCCAGTTTCCAGTCTTTTTTCAGGCTATAGGACTGGACCTCAAAGCACTAGTCACCATCATCACCACCTTTGTCACCATCACCATCATCACCATTGCCACTGCCACTGTGGTTGTCTTCATCTCTGCTGTTGGTGTGGTCAATGCCACTGCGGTGATCTTTGTTGTCATTGTGGCTGTGGTTGTCCTCATCATTGTCGTTGTATTCATTGTTGCCAGCATTGTGACTGTCATCATCCCCTTGCAGTTGCTGCCTTGCCATCTTCATAGTCACCATCTTTGCTGGAGTCACCATTGCCGTCTTCACCATTGTCACAGTTGTCAGTGTTGCCTGGGACGTCAGCTTGCACTGGCATTGGAGCACACCCTGAGACATTGTATTACTGCCCTTCAGGTTTCTTTGGCCCTTGGCAGTGGTGGCAACATCGTGGCAATGATGTGGGTCAGGGTCCACATGGGGCAAAGCTTCAGTGATGTTGACAACAATGGGTGTGATGACTGGCCAGCTGCATAGGCTAGCAATAAATGTCAGCGGAGCGCAACATAAACTCGAATTGGACTGATACCCATCTTTTTGGTTTTGTGGTGGTGGCACCATTTGCATGTCTTGTATATGCCTGAGGCAGACCACATGCTGATTCACAAAAGGTTAAATAGCTGTTACAACTTACAAGGGGCAGGAGATCCAGACTTACAACTAATTTTGGTGCTGTGGCGATGGCTGGAGTGGTAGTGGCAATGGAGGCAGTGCTGGTGGTGACCTGGAATAAATAGCTTTAGTATATGTAGTGCCATGGCAGCTATGTGGCATCAGACCTGCAATTACTGCAATATCAGTACATTTGAGGGCTACACAAATAAGGCTCATGTTGCTGTTTCTCCAACGATGAAGCCATGGTGGCAACAGCAGTGCAACGATGGAAAATTGACAATGATGAGATGCATGACCACAACACAGATGATGGCAACAAGGTAATAGCAACCACAAAGACAATCATGCCAATGACAACAACATTGGCAACATCCACCAGCATGGTGGTGGCCGTGATGGTGACAGTGAGGATGGACAATGAACAATGGCAGCCAAGCAATGACAACCACTGTGAGCCTGTGACTGTGGAAAGGTGACCACAACAACCACGATGGTGGTGAGGTGCAAGGTGAGGCAACAACAGTGAGAGCCAAAGCCAGGCTGTAAGTTGTTGGAGGCACACGACATTGTACTCTGAGTCTAAGAAACAGATGAATTTATATCAGAGATACACATAAGGAGCAGACCTGAGTGAAGAATCAGAGCAGGTAGTAGAAGCTGGCAAACACTGCAGTGGTTGCCAATGTTGAGTGGTGTGAGTCGTCTGTGGGTACTGTTCAAAATCATACCTGTGGGAACCCATGGTTCAGGTACAGGTTTGCCTTGGGTTGAAGAAGGCTACCTGTACCCATACCCAGCACTACCCAACCCATGACCCATGCAGGTTACTCATACCCATGACAATCACTAAACATAGAAGCATCAGCATGTATGTGGGTTAATTGATGGATGGGAAGATAGGTAAGTAAGAAGGAGACTGTGTCTGACTCAGTCTGAGAGAGGAACAAAGGGGTCAATAGAGACAAGAAGGGAGTGAAATCATAACAGATGGCATAAAGAGCTAGTTCAATCCTGAGTTGATCTACCTCCATAAATATGTAAATAACATATGAACCACTGATTAGATTGCTTAGAGTCGACAGAAGACTACCCATATTTTAATCTAATCCATCTCTTCAAATAAGTTGCAAATTTTACCTTTTTTATTTCTTGAGATACTCAGCCAGAGGCAACACTAACTTGGAAGTCTACTGTGCTTCCATAAAATTCAAAATTAAATAAATAAAAATCACTGTTTCATTTAATATACATTATTCTACCACCATGTAATTCTTTAAGGATTAAAAATGTGTTGTTGGAGCTAGAGAAAATGTTTATTGCCAGGTATTGGCACCATAGTATGAATTGACTTTGACAAAAATGAAAATGTGTGCACCTGAGTGAACACTTAATTTGTGGCAATGAGTTTGAACTCAACCCTTCAAACTGTTCCCTTTGCACTTCTGTTCTCACTTTTCCATCCCACCCCTTCCCTCATTTTTCATACATGCAAGAATGCATTGCACATGTGAGAACAACAACCAAGGACAATGTCTCATCATGCCCACCACCCTTTACATCCTGGCTCATTTGTTCATTCCTTTTTTTTTGGTCTTTTCCTTTTCACTGACAACAACAATATCTCCACCTCCCCCTCACCCAAACACACAGGGTACCCACCGTGCACATCCACACCAGCACCAAGTACCCCCCTGTGCTCACGAGCCCTTGCCTGCTCACTGGGCCCACCACCAACAGTTAAGTTCTTTTTCTACTTCACTCCCTGCAGGAAATTGACATACCCCCTCACAGGCATGCAGGCCACCTCATTGATGCCATGTGGCACATCATCTTGACCTGTCATTTCACTCATGCATTCTATATGCATTCCCACCTGCAACCACTTGGCTCAAAGCTGAGTTTTTTTGGTGCTTTTTATTTTATTTTCCTTATTCATCCATGTCTTCATGGAAACCACTTTAGCTGCTGCTCCCCCAACTACCACCACCCCAGCCATGGTCACCCACCTCAACATCCCCACCCCTCTCTAGTGATGTCAACAAGTTACAGCCAAACAAGTGACTTGTGAGTTTGACTCGTCACGTGACGAGTACTCGTGCCTGCAAGTATGCATGAGTACAAGTTTAGATTTTTTCGAGCACAAGTACTCATATACTCGTGAGGTACATGGCCTTTTTACTAGTATTGGTCAGCATGATAGATGCTTGAGTCGACTTGTTTTTCTTTCCACAAGTTGCTACTGTACTAAGTAACATGCGGCCACTAACACTACTAGCTACTTGTATTGTACATGAATGAAACCCACCACTGCATTCGCTGTCCAAGTTGTTGTCAGTGCTGTCTGAGTTGTCAAGTCATTCAAGTCATTGTCAGCCCATTGCCGTGTTGCGTCCAAGTCTGACTGTCTGAGTCATCTTCACCTTGCTGTTGTGGTGGTCGACAGACATTGTCCCATCGTGATCAGCAGGCATTGCCCCACCTTTGTGGTCCGCAGTGGGTATTCCTCATTGTTGTTGACGGGCATTGCCTGGTCATTGTGGCTATGTCCACCTCCTCGCCATGCTGGTGTCATAATAGTGGTTGCGTTGGCAGGGTGCGGCAGTTGGAGCTTGTGCAGCTCAAAACCGTGTCAGCAGACTTGGAGTGTGTCGTTGTATTGTCAGTCATAGTATTGGCCGTGCCAGTGGATGTGGCTTCTTCAGCACCTGGTTTGGACCGCATTACCGTGGGGTGCCAGCGTGGAAAAGGTTACTGCCTGGTGGCTTCCCATGCTCAACACTTGCAACGACCCACCACCCACCACGCCTGCTACTGCCCCACCAACGCAAGTCTGTCCCAAACATAATGACAGCAGCCTCACAACGACAGCAGCTATGACACAGTGGGCCACAGCAGCAACAATGGCACAGTGATGACGGCGGTTCAATGTTCAACCACAATGCCGATGGCAAGGCAAGATCAAACAACAATGTGACAGACAACTCGGACTGCGGTGATGCGGTGATGATGCGACAGACGATGACGACGATTTGATAGATGATGGCAGCGGTGCAGCAATAACAGGACAGGCGACGGCAGTCAAAGTGACTCAGATGCAATGGCGGTGGGACAGCTATGCTGGGGCAGGGCTTTACTAGTTCACTATTTTGTAGCTATTCTTTGCCTGTATAGTGCCTGTATAGCCTGGTAATGTGATATCTATGAGTACTCATTTGAAACGGGTACTCGTACAGTTCAAATGAATACAAGTACTCATACTCGTGAGTACTCGCGCCACAGACAGGTACTCACACTGGAAGTACGAGTGTCAGTTGGGAAATCTCGACGAGTACTCGTGCTTACGAGTACAAGTTGAGTACAAGTAGCTCTTCGGAGATTTCTGACAAGTACTCATACTTGCGAGTGTCACTTGTTGACATCTCTACCCCTCTACAGTCGCAGCCACAACCTCATTGCCACTGCCACATCACCATCACCCAGTCCCTGCCACCACAATGCCCCCACCCAGTTGCCCCCACCACTCCAACCAACACCTGCAATGCCACTGTAGTGGTGCGACTGCCGCGCTATGTCAAGTCAAGTGTAGAGTAAAAGTGAACTGCAAAGGTAGCACACTCAACTGACGCAGAGACAAGTCACGTGCCAAATGTGCAGTCAGAGTGGAGGGTGCAGAATGTATAGCCTTTATGCAAGAAAATATCTGCAGGTGATCACACTATGGCACACTGAGTGGAGAACCAAGAGGACAAGTTAGATTGGTATGGAGTAAGGAGTACAAAGGAATGCGCACCTGAGTGGAGAACCAAGAGGACAAGTTGGTTCCACTCAGGATGCTACAGGAAGGCTTATATACACTACTGTGGCTGAGTATAAACTGAGTCTGAACACTATTACTAAGTGTGTAGTAAGACTCCTTGACTCAGGAGCTGACACATCGTGTCTATTAATAGCGCTATCTATTGTGCTGACTGATGCACTTGTCATAGCACTTACGAGCAGCTCCACTTTGCTGAGTAAAACCTAATACAGCGAGTAAGCGTAAACTACTAAGCACGTTCTAGACTCTTCTAGAGTCTTCCATCCTTATCTGCCAATCAGAACTACCATACGTATAAGGGACCTAAGTCCCACGATCATGTGCACTTGGGTGGCAAACCCTTGTGACTAACTCGAAGTCTCTCTGTACTTCAGCCTAGGGATGCCACGGTCCGGTCCGGATTGGGGTTCGGACCTGAACTGCACCGGACCGCACCCGAGGTCCAGTCCAGGTTCAGGTCTGGTTCGCCACCTGGCTAGCAGGTCCGGTTCGGGGTGCACCATCGACTGGACCCAACGCGAACCCGGTCCGGACCGAACCGCACCCCGGACCAGTGGTTGTCTGTGGTCCCAAGTTGGCAGACCTTTCCGAGAGAATGACTTGATTAACAACTACTAGATTCAATACTAGTTGTAAAAGATATGTGTACTAATAGTATTCCAACGTTCCCGCTGCTGCCCCACCGCCGTTGCTATCGTTGCCACCAAGGTTGCCACCGCTGTCATTGTCCTCACATCGTCGTTACCATCACCATTGTTGTCGTAGTTGTCTTTATCGCTGTCGAGGTTGTCTTATGGGTCGTCGTTGAGGGCTTCGTCACAGTCACGGTCGGTGTTGTTGTCGTTGTGCTATCGTCGTTGTCGTTGTCGCATCGCCATTGACATGGTCATGGTCGTCGTCGTTCTTACCACCTCGTAGTGGATGTTGCATCATCGTCGTAATCGCCGCCGCCATTGTCACCTCGCCTTTGAAGTGGTTGTGGTTGTGGTCGTCGGCGTCATCGCCTCTTCGCGGTGGTAGTTTTGTTGCTATACAGGCCAGCTTAATCTGGCGTTGGGGGAGTGCCTTGGTGGAGAAAGATGGGTGTTTTGAACTTCATAGATACGTCAACCGACCGTGATCGCTCTTTTGTACAACTTTGAACTTCACCTTACCAAATGGTACGAAGTCCAAGAGTGAGACAATGCCAGTGCGAGATGCAAGCATGCGATGTGTCGTCGATGAAGCGGATAGACAGGAAAATCAAAAAGACGAATAGACACGCAGTCTTGAGCGATTGATGACGGCAGTCTTGATCGGTGACCTGGGATGAATAAGGAAGCCAACAGGAAAAAAGAGACATCTTGCTGAGAGAAAGAGAGATCTAGTCAGTTGCGCCTGGCGATGAACGTTATACCACAAAGAGTAGAGAGCACAAGAACCGAAACATCGAGGGGATAATGATGTCGGAAAAAGGAACCCTGGTGTATCAACACCGGTGTATCGAAGAAAAGACTTGATCGACGTGGGCCAGGCTTTTTTGAAGGGAAGAAAACCCCTGATAGAGTGAGGCTCAGAACAACCGACACAACCTCAAACTAGTACACGGGAGTAAGTCTTTATTTCTTCAATAAGAGTACAACAGAGAAACCAACCTCAAATGGAAACCCCGCTCATGGCAGGGCAATCTGCGTCTTGCCGGAACTGGTGGCGGCATGGTAGTAGAGGCCAAGTTGAGGTTGGGGTCGGGATCACGCGCGGTCGAAGTGGGCCACACAGTTTGTGGCTGGCGTTGTCAGTACTCGCACCCTCCACAGCAGAGAAGACGGCAAGCACGACGGCACCAAAGAAGGCGTCTGTCGTAGCTCGTCGGCTTCACCTCTGCGAGGAGGCCTGGTGCGCTGGATTACCCCGGTGCTGTATGGATTGTGTGGCTTGCTACAGTAGTGGCAGGGGAGTAGCAGGACAACAAAGCACAGCGGAACAACAAAGAAAAGCAAGTCACATTCATCGTTGATTAACGTTGATTGGTCAGAACGTGGGAAAAGCCACCTCATTCCAGCGTCGCGAATGCGAATCTCTCCTCGCGTTCTTATGGACATCTCTGGACATCTCTAGACACAGTCAGCGCATGGGCACTGGTAAATATATGGCGCTCCCGGAGCAACATCCAGAAAGCAAGCGGGATTTACTGAATTGGACGATGTCACGATGCTTGCCTGTGGCTCTCCCACTCCTCAATCCATATATATTCATACCATGTCTAGCACTCTCGACGTCAACGG
Organism: Lactarius deliciosus; assembly: GCA_021525775.1. NCBI lineage: Eukaryota > Fungi > Basidiomycota > Agaricomycetes > Russulales > Russulaceae > Lactarius > Lactarius deliciosus. The sequence goes on from JAKELK010000008.1 coordinate 715,926, forward strand.
TCGAAACTACCCTCCGAATGCTAACCCTCATGTTTACTTTGCGAGGTATGTGCAAGGTTCTCCCATGTTTCTCTGTTCTGATATTGTCTAGGCCAGTCTCTCTCGACACTCGCCTTCTTGTTGCACCTCTATTTACCCACGATCCTCTTATTTCTACCGGTTTTCCTGCCCCTCCTCTTGGATGTCGACCCCACAAAAACACTGTAAATGTGTTCCCTTACTCGTGGCTGTCTCATCTATTACCCTGGCACTCGCATCCACTCTGGTGGCTGGGGATGGATCTGAAATAGTTGGGGAGCAGGATTTCCCCTCTATGTTTGCCCCATGCTCAAATTGGCTCAGATTTTTACTTCCTGACCTTACGCTTAAATGCACCAATTGCCACGGCTACTGGTGAGTAATGATGATGACTTCCAAGGTGACACTGACAACGACGGCAGGTCGACACTCACTCATGACGGCAGAAAGGCAACACCGACAACAACAGCAAGGCAACACCGACAGCTGCAAGTTGACACCCGACAGCGGTGACAAGGACATCAGCGACGGCAGCAAGGCAGCATCGATGACGACGGCGACGGGAGATGCAATGGAACGACAAAGGGGTTAGGTGGCAGGGGCAATGGCAGCGATACTGACGACGATGGGACAGCGACGGCGACCGGGATGAGATGATGCACTGATGGTGACGGGACGGTGCATACAAGTGCAGCCCAGCCAAAACGAAATGGAACGCGAGCGATGATTCGAAGCTCGGTTGGGTGGACATGCGCACCGGTTCGTGGTCACTGGCCCACGGCGCGGGGGAACAGTACCTGTAACTGTGGGCCTGGGTATGGGTTTAACGTGGGTGCATGTGTGGATAGAGTAGCTGTAGAGCTTCTGTAAATGTTTTTAGAATTTCAAAGTCTTTTTTAGAATTTTGTGCAGGTTCGGGGTTCAGGTTCGGGTTCAGCGTGTCTGAGCCCCGAACCGGACCTGAACCGGACCGGACCTCAAAGAGGTTCAAGGTTCTGCCTGAGAGCCCGAACCAGACCCGGGTCCGGTTCGGGGTTCGGAAAAAAGGGTCTCCGAACCGGACCGCGGCAACCCTACTTCAGCCCTTATATCTCTCAATATAAATCTGTAATAAATACAGAAAAATAGGGAAATAATACACGTCCATGACAGCCACGACTGCCACATCATCACCACCCTGGTCCCTGCCACTGCCACAACTTTGCCACCACCCCAGTTGCCACCCAACCACCACCACCACCACCCCAACAAACACCCACACACAACTGCCACATCATCAACACCCCAGTCCCTGTCAATGCCACAACCTTGCTGCCACCCCAGTCACCACCACCACCCCAACCACTGCCACCCTACCCAGCAATTGCCATCTCACCCCAGTCAGCTAGTCAATTGTCTAACCCTACAGTAGTACTAGCCTAGTATTTATTTAAATGCCAATATTATTGTTATTATTCATTATTGTGATGACAAATCTGGTGTGACTGTGACCTGATGTGACCTGAGTAATCATGGGTTTGTCTGTGATGTAATTAATGCTCATGCAAAACGGTTCTGGTTCCCTCAACATATAGCATTTGAGCTGCAGTCTTTACAGGGATTCTTTCGGACTTAGCGATGGGCTTGTACTCAGTGAAATCACCAAGGTTATTAGTGAAGTGTGCTGAAAGTTCAAACCAAAACAATGCATGAAATGCTGCAAATGGGGCCATTACGCAGCAGACTGCCAGGCACTGCATGACACATGCGGCACCTGTGGAGGAAAACACAAAACTAGGGAATGCATTGAAGAAAACAAGAGGCACTGCATATCCTGTAACTCGGACACACATGCAAGCTGGGATCGAGATTGCCCAGAATTTCGCAGGAAATTGAGGGGCCAATGCCCCGTCAGGGGCATGGCACCAGACTGTGTGTGACGCGTGGGCAATCGGGCTGTCCGCCGGCTTAATACATGCTGTCGGTCACCGGTCTCTGAAGATAGCAGTCTGTACGGCAGATCAGGGGCCGGTAAAGTGAAAAGCGGGAGGTAGCGGTTTCGAACCTGTGAAAGTTCTCGTCAGGGGGCTACCGCTACCCCGACCGCTACACCATCCGAATACATTTAGAGTACTACCAGTCTTACTACCTATTAGGGGAGTTGGCACGTGGGTGTACCCCACGACAGCGCACTGACAGCTGACAGCCGGCGTATACCACATCTCAACTGACTAAGCTGACTAAGTGGTGTCAGTGTGCACGACCTCTAATAGACTGGTTGCATATGGGGAAATGACAAGTGGGGAGGGAGGGACTACTTCTTGCTCGGCCATGGCCAGCAACGGCTCCCACAGGACGTGCCGGCAGCATATTCCCTTTCGGGGGCAAGCTGCACTTTCTCGTACTCATGTGCTCCCCAATGGTAGGGTCTACTACCATGGGACCCGGTCGCCATCCCGAAGGATCCGAGCTAGCGGCACAGTGTGAAGAATACAACAGGTTCCACCCCAAAAACAACCTAGTATATTTCCCAACCGACGAAGACTGGACGCTGACGACACGCCTGTCCAGGATACCATTTGAGGAGAAATTCCCAGATCACTTTATGGTAGCCAGCCTCCCACTGCCCAGCCGCACGGCACACCAAATGCCTACCCATCCCATTGGAAAGAAGAACAAGCATCAAAAACACAACAACATGAGTGGTCAAGCGGTACTGGAAAACTTCTTCGGAAGACTGACCGACCAACAAGAAGCTCAAAATGCCCCTCCAAGACATGTAGATGATGATGAACAGCGCACATGAAGGGATGATACTCACAGTGACAAGAGGACTGTGGTGAGATATCAAGGGTGGCTGGAAGCAGCAACAGAGTAAGATCTAGCAAGTGAAGCAGATGGTGGTCTGGCACACAACAGATGAGAACTGGTGTTTATACAACAGAGGGAGACATACCTGGCACACAACAGATGAGAACTGGTGTGGTGCCAGAGCGTACATGGTACTCTACTTATACTGCTACAGGGAGTGACGGTAGTAACACAGGTCACAGTAAATACAAGGAGCGTTGTTCTACAGAGGGACACAAAGGAGTGTGCAGAAGGAGAACAAAAGCGCAAAGAATAATAGAAGTCTAGACTGATGATATCATAGTGACATCACAATAAGGATAGAACAAAAGGAATGAGTACAAGGACGAAATACAATAGGAGTCCAGAGGAGTCCATGATGTCATTGTACAGTGATGTCATAGATAAGGAAATAAAATAAGTCCGAGATTGTAATGATCATAATGATCTAATCTACATGTCCTGTATATCTAATCTAAAGCAGTCCGTTATCTGCGTGTCCATACGAGCCGCTAAGTGCGCGCGGGTCACTTATCAACAGTCTCTGCCCTAGATAAGATGTGCTATGATGGTGCTGCAGTGGGGCAAGGAGGGAGTGTGTATCCATTTAACAGCTGGTTTTGGAGCTGAATGACAGCATCAGGCAAAGTGTCATTGCCCACATATAAGGCTGAGTCATTAGGCTCTAAAGAGCCATCATCATCATCACCACCCATTTGGCTAGCATCAGAGTCAGAGTCAGCACCTCCAAAGGGCTCCTCTGGGATGTCAAAGATGACTGAGCTGTCATCATCTTGATCAAATCTGTAGTTCACATTATCTTGATCTTCCACATCCATAGGATCTCTCTCCTGCAAGCCTGAGGGAAAAGAGGCATCTAATAGGATGGTGTCAGAATAAATATATAAGTCCCTAATACATAGCTTACCATCATCATCCACCATCATAGCATCATTATCTCTTGATCCTCCCTCCAGAAATGAAGGTGGGGCAACAGAGGCATCAGCTAGATCTAGGCAAATCAGTAAGTAATTAAAGCACAAAGTATGGGGCACTCACTATCTGGATAAGGATATCCTGACCACCTAGATGATCTAGACCCCTCAGCCAGGCTATTGAGCAATTGGGAGATCTGATTGTAACAGTTTTGCACAAAGTCTACACTGCTTTGATGTGCCCCAGATGCTCTAAGATGGTTGAGATGGGTCAGATTCTCCTTGAGGTGAATCTTGATAGTCCTCTCAGTAAGCTCTTTTTTTGAGCTGCACTTAAAACATGGGCACAGGTACTTGATGACTGGGGCCATTGTTGTTGGAAGAGGATGTGTGGTTTGAGGTGCAGATGGTAGAATATGTGTACTGAATCTACTACTACTACTGATAGTGTGATAGATAACGCAAAGAAGATAATGTTGTGGTGGCCTGGGTCTGCCGCCACAGCGAGTTGAATCGATTTGTCAGCGCAAGCGGCGACAACAGACGAGTGGAGTGGACTTAGGTTGTTCGCGCTTTCTATTCAACTTCCTTCACCATTTTGTTCATCCGTTTTTCGTCTTCTCACTCTCTCTCACTCTCATCTCTTCTTCTTCCCTCTCTATATCTTTCCATTTCTTTTTTGTCTAGATACACATGTCATCGGCATCTACATTCGACGACCCTGGGATCAATTACAATGATTGGCTGGCTCAGACGACGTCGGGACCTACCGTGACATAGACCCCTCCCCCTCCCTTCTGCCTTCAGGTGTCAGCGTTGAGACAATCACCAAGCTCATGCATGATGAACTGCTTCACAATGCTGAGTTCGTGAGGCAGGTCCACTTGGTCACCTCATTGCAAGAACTCTTTGAGTTCCGGTCAAAGACCACGCCGAATGGTGAGTGTTTTTTTTTCTTACTCTGAACTAACTGATAAGCTCATGTGTTTTAGCCTCAGTCGTCAGTTCCCTGCACCCAGGACTGTTCCACTCGATGGGTTAAGGGCGACTCTAGCGACCTCCCCCTCCCGCACCCTCGGCCAATGAACCGCCTGTAGCGGTGCGACTGCCACGCTACACCAAGTCAAGTGTAAGATAGAAGTGAACCACGAAGGTGGCACACTCAACCTGACGCGGAGACAAGTCATGTGCCAAATGTGCAGCCAGAGTGGAGGGCACAGAACGTGTAGTCTTTATACAAGACAATATCTGCAGGTGATCACACTATGGCACACTGAGTGGAGAACCAAGAGGACAAGTTCAGATAGAGCAGAGTAAGGAAGTACAATGGATACGCACCTGAGTGGAGAACCAAGAGGACAAGTTGGTTCCACTCAGGTCGCTACAGGGAAGCTTATATACACTACTGCAGCTGAGTATGAACTGAGTCTGAACACTATTACTAAGTGTGTAGTAAGACTCCATGACTCAGGAGCTGACACGTCGTATCTATTAATAGCGCTATCTATTGTGCTTACTGATGCACCTGTCATAGCGCTTATGAGTGGCTCCACTTTGCTGAGTAAAACCTAATACAGTGAGTAAGCGTAAACTACTAAGCGTGTTCTAGATCCTTCCAGAACCTTCTATAGTCTTCCATCCTTATCTACCAATCAGAACCGTTATATGTATAAGGGACCTAAGTCCCACGATCACATGCACATGGGTGGCAAACCCTTGTGACTAACTTGAAGTCTCTGTACTTCGGCCCTTTATATCTTCCGTTATAAATCCGTAATAAATACAGACAAATAGGAAAATAATACGCGTCCATGACATCACCCCCCTCCTTAAGGGTCGACGTCCGCGTTGGCCTCTGTGTACATCTGAGAAGGTTGCCAAGGCAAGGACACGTAAATGAGAGCAGCTGTTTTTCTAGGTGCGCCCAGGTGAGAGGAGTGGAACTCCTGGACTTTATCCGGGGCGTGCGCTAGGTTTTTAGCCGGTTCCCAAGTATCCTCGCCTTCACCGTAACCCTTCCAGTGGACTAGGTATTTGAGAGTACGACCGAAGAGTTTGCTATCTCTTATGTGGTCAACTTCGTACTCTTCTTCTCCTTCGACCATGACGGGTTCGGGTGGAGGTGGCAAAAGCCCATTAACTTTGTTTCCTTTATAAGGGGAGAGGCGGTCTACATGAAATACATCATGGATCCGTAATGCAGGGGGGAGTGCAAGCTTGTAGTCGACATCACTTAAGACTTTAGTGACTTCAAATGGGCCCAATTGCTTTGCAACCAAACTTTATCCCCGACATTGAAGACGTATGGCTTATGTCTTTGTTCAACATCCGTCTGCATTCGCCGTTTACTTAGGTGTAGAGCAGCCTCTGCATCTTTTCTTGAGGAAACTAAGTGTTGAAGACGCTTATCGAGCATTGGAATACTGGCAGGCCTACCGGCGGGAATTGTGAAGTCTGGCGTATAGCCATATAGTAGCTCAAAAGGGGTGTGACCCGTGGCTGAGTTGAGTCTACTGTTGACTACGAATTCCGCTGTAGGGAGCAGGTCTGCCCAATCATCCTGTCTTTTACTAATGAACAAGCGCAAGTAGACTTCTACTTCTTGATTTTTGCGCTCTACCTGTCCGTTAGCTTGAGGGTGATAGGCTGTGGTGAGACCTGCGTCTATTCTGAGTCACTTGTATAGTGCTCGCATGCTCCTTGCAGCAAACTGGGGTCCTCTGTCACTAATGACTTTGCGAGGGATCCCATGCAAGGGGAAGACTTGTTCAAAGTAGATGGATGCTACCCCATCAGCCGTTATTTGAGAGGTCACAGGAAATAGATGGATCTGTTTTGTGTAGTGATCCACTATGTTAAGGATCATATCTTTTGTAAATTTTTAAGACCTTCTATAACTTCGGCTTCTTTAATAGACACGAGTTTAATGCGGCTGCCTAGGGAGTCCACTTCTGGGCGGAAGTGTGCTTTGGCGGCATTAAGGAAATGCTTAGGTTGTAAAACCTGAACCTGGCGGTTATCCTCGTTGTCCCTGACGTGATCTCTGGAGAAACGACTGAGTGCGTCGGCTTGCATAGAATCTCCTTTCTTGTAAGTGATCTTAAAGGCAAAGTGACTTAAATATAATGCCCAGCATGCTTGCCGGTGATTTAAGTCTTTCATGCTTGCCCACCATTCCATGTTCTTATGGTCGGTGATCACTTCAAAGGAGATGCCTTCGAGGAAATGTCTCCAGTCCTCTAGGGCGCGGATTAAGCCGAGCATTTCTCTGTCGTAGATCTCGTAGTTACACTCTTCTTTGCTCATTGACTCTGAGCGGAACGCAACGGGGTGCCAGAGACCGTCTGGGTACTTTTGAGTAAGTATCCCGCCAGTAGCAAATCCTGAAGCATCAGTCTTGACTCGCGTGGGGAGGTTTGGGTCGTACACCTTTAGAATAGGTTCTTGTACTAAACGCTCCTTCAGCTTATCAAAGGCTTCCTGCTGTTCAGAATGCCAGTGCCATGGAGTATCCTTCTTCGTGAGGTCATGCAAGGGTCGGGCGATAGCCGCAAAGTCCTTGATGAATCTACGATAGAAGTTGGCGAACCCGATGAAGGCTCTGACCTCTTTGAGCGTTGTGGGTGTAGGCCACTCCCTTACGGCAGAGACCTTGCCAGGGTCCATCTGCACTTCTCCGGGACGGATGATCATCCCTAAATACTCCATTTCACGTTTCTCAAAGTCACACTTTTCCGGTTTGAGATATAAGTCGTAGTTTTGTAGACGTTTGAGCATTTCGCGAACTAAGCAATGGTGGTGCTCTAAGTCTCGGCTATAGATGAGGATGTCATCCATATAGACTGCGACTTCTCCTTGTGCGATGAGATCAGCAAATACGGCGTTCATAAGGGCTTGGAAGGTGGCTGGGCTGTTGGTCATGCCAAAGTACATTACTTTTGGCTTGTACAGCCTGCGGTTGGTGACGATAGCACCTTTCCATTCGTCTCCGGCTCAGATTCAAATATTATGGTAGCCCCATCTAACGTCGAACTTTGTGAAGTATTCGGCTCCCTTCAACCGATTGATAATGTCGGCCGCAAGTGGAAGTGGATAGCGGTTTTTAATTGTGATTTTATTAAGCCGCCTATAATCCTGCACTAGACGTAACTTTCTGTCCTTTTTCTTTATGAAGAATACTGGTGAGGCCATTGGTGACTTTGATGGGACCAGGTATCCTTTAGAAATGTGCTCTTCCAGGAATTTGTCTAATTCCATCTGCTCGTTTGGTGACATGGGGTATGATTTGACTTTCCAGTGCTTGACTGCATCTGGTTCCAAGTCTATTGTGTGATCCCATGGTTGATGCTTGGGGAGCCTCTGAGATTCCTCCTCAGAGAATACTTTTGCGAAGTCTCTGTAGTGTTTTGGCACCATTTCTTCAAAGGTTTTCTTAGGCTTGGCGGCTGTGGCTTGCTCTGCAATCTGTTGAGAGTATGTGAAGCCTGCCAGGCAGAAAACTTCGTCTTGGGCCATGTCTAACACTTTCTCTGCAAGGAGACGGCGACGTTCCATACGGTTCGCCATAATGCGCGTCACCTCTATCTCAAGTTCCGGTTGCACTATTTCAGCAGTGGAATTGAGACGCATAGTGCCTTCCTGCCAATCTATGTTGGGGTTCCATAGTCTAAGCCAGGGTAGTCCCAAAATGACATTCTCTGGGCCTAGTGAAGTGACTAAGAAGTCATGACTATCTTCACTGGGGCCGACTTGTAGAGTAAGTCCGACTTTATGGGTGATACTACCGGCTTCGTTGAGTGTCCCGTCTATATTATATAGGGTGATGGGATGCTCAAGAGGAACCTGCAACATCTTGTGGCGGTCAGCGTACTTCTTGTCCAGGAACAACGAAGTTGCTCCAGAGTCTACTATTGCTGCTACTTTTACAGTACGATGACGTCCTTTTAAATATACAGAAATATGAAAATGTGATTTTTTATCTTTTGTTTTGGGAATAATAGTTGAAAACAGTGCTGCATCAGAAATCATCATGTGCGGCGCTGCTTCGAGAAAGGGTGGAGCAACAGGAACACTACTAATATTGTTCATCTCCGAGGCAGATGTAGATGTGGTTTCAGAAAGTCCGAAAAGAGAAACATCACTACTATCTAACTTACAGGTAGAGGAAGAAATTGTATGAATTACAGGAGATGAGTCCGAAATGAGGTGAGAAGAACGTAAACATATTTTACAACTACATGAAGCTGAGTCATCTACTGTAGAGGGGCTGGTTGCAGCTATACGTGACCCCTTAGCTAAAAAGCTGCCCGAATAGTGTCCAGCTGTTCTTGTTGGCTTTTCATCAACTCCAATAACTTAGCTACGTCTACCTGTGGCGTCTTTGCTGGAGTTGTACTTGTTGAAGCAGCTGCTGCCACGGTATTCGAGGATGATGAAGGTGGGCTAGGGGATTCCGTTGTTGCTGCAGCTTTCGCTTTAGCTGGTTTCCCCATTTTCTTAACTTGACAGACAGTGCTCCGGTGCCCAACCCTTTGACAGTGGTTGCACACATCTCTCTTGTGATTTCCATCCTTCTTGACATGCTCGGTTGATCCACAACCGTAGCACTTTCCTTTCATCCACTTCTGGTACTCTGCGACAGATTTGAAGATTTCCCCTTTCTTCTGAGTGCCTTGCTGACACATCACGTCTACTTGCATGGTGTTAGGGTCCGGGGGGTGTGCGTTGTGAGATGTAGAGGGTTTCCCGCTCTTTTCGTTTCTGCGCTGACGTATGCGCAGGTCAATGGTTTGTACAGCTTTCTTCAATTCATCGTAGGTTTTCTGGGGGAGGTTGGACCATGACAAGACGTCCTTAATGTCCTCATTGAGTCCATCGTAGAACCTTGTATGTAGGTCTGCCTCAGACCACCCAGTCTGCCCTGAGTACTGTTCAAATACCGACGTATAGTCAGAGGCTGGCTTCTTTCCTTGTTTGACTTCTTCAGCTCTTCACGAGCTGTCTCTTTGACATCTAGAGGGCTAAACCTGCGGTTGAACTGTTCGGTGAACCCGTCAAAGGTTCCTCCAAATGGAGTTCCACCTGCGTTGGCCTGCTCCAAAAATGGGAGGGCCCAGGTTTTTGCGTCTCCTTCCATCAAGTTGAGAGTGGCTGCAATCCAGCGGTGCTCATCGATGTACCACTTGTTATCTGCGGCACTCCAGGTATTCATAGCGTCTCCAGATGATCCTGCCCAGTTACGGAAGGTGGCAAGGAAGTGATGGGCATCTGTAGAGTCGCCTTTCCCATCCCAGGCTTTGGGACGGGCCACTACTTCCTTCTGCTTTCCTGACGGGGGGCGACTCGCTCCAATGGTTACTTGAGTTGTCAGGTCGGCGACCTGTTGCGCAAGTTGACCCATGGCAAGGCCCAGTTGGTTAATGAGTGCTAAGCAATCATCGATAGTAGGTGGGGGGACAGGGACTGGAGGGACTGTAGGGGGTAGTGCGGAACTGCCAGCGGTGCTGGCCATCTCATCTAATTTCTTTTGTCTTTCTCTCTTTTCCACCTCCTCTTGTGCCTTTCGAAAGTTGTCTAGAAGAATAAGCTGTTCGTCAGGTGAGATCTCGTCCCAGTCTTGGATACGAGATATGAACTCCTTCTCTGCTTTAGTTGGGGGAGGAAGGGCGAACTTCGAGCAAGCTCCTTGTGGATACTGAGCCTGAGCTAGATGAGCCGTTTGCTTCCCCTTGCGAGGAGCCACGTTCAGATGGGGGAGGAGAGGGGACGGGAGGGATTAAGTTGGCTGCGAATCCAACCAACTGAGGGGCTGTGTACCCAGTGTCTTCGACTATGCCGTAGAGGCCGTACAACTCGAGGAGGGGTCTGCTGTATCTTGGATCAAAGTAGATTGCTTGAACGTATTGTTCAGCAAGGTTACGGGGTCTTTCTTCTAGTTGAAAGACTGGGATCTGGATGATGACGTTGTTCTCCTTGAGGACGTCTTTGCCTGACTGGGCTAGTGTGTCTTGGGAGGAGGAGTGTGCGGAGTGGAAAGATTCCACTGATACGGTAGGAGATGGTGATGTAAATATTGGTGAGGGGACCCGGTCTTCTTTAGACTGGTGGTCTCAGAGTACGTGAAGCGATGCCGAAGCAGAGGCTTGAATTTCGGGGGTGGGGATGGGTGATATAGAAGCTTGTCTCCTCCTGAAGACACTACAAAGACGGGCACGAAGGTTCACAAATGCGCAAGGCAGTTTGGAAATGGAATAGGTGGGGCTTGGGACGACGTGTTACGACGAGCGCGAAACACTAACTCAAAGATGAATGGAATGCCTTATCAAGCGAGACCAATACACAGTGATTGTTTCACACTGCACGAGGCTGCGGCGATAAAAGGACACTCAGGAATGGGGTAGGGATATGTGTAGAGCCACAAGGCTGTCTGCCTCAGTCTTCTCGACCTGTTGGCTGCCTCTCACGCCAGAGCGCTCTCAAACTTTTCTGTTTACTACGCGTACAGCTGTCGCAGGCTAGGCCTGGCTGGCTTCTCGTCTCACTGCAGCTTATCTGGTGTGGTGACCAGTTCTGCAGCGAGTACCCAAACTCTGAACTGTGACCAGATACAGAGCATATAGGCAAGCACAATGTATGCCGGTTTTACGGACACTACAGTTGTACCACAATAGCACAGAATCTGCTTACGGAGGTCCACAGGCAAAGGATGAGGTGGATAACACAAGGGACTGATGGTCGTCAACCACCTAGAGGGGATAGTAATAAAACTGGTAAGCGCAGGGCTCAGGAGTGTAGAAGGAACTTGTCCTAATGTAGCGGTGCGACTGCCACGCTACACCAAGTCAAGTGTAAGATAGAAGTGAACCACGAAGGTGGCACACTCAACCTGATGCGGAGACAAGTCATGTGCCAAATGTGCAGCCAGAGTGGAGGGCACAGAATGTGTAGTCTTTATACAAGACAATATCTGCAGGTGATCACACTATGGCACACTGAGTGGAGAACCAAGAGGACAAGTTCAGATAGAGCAGAGTAAGGAAGTACAATGGATATGCACCTGAGTGGAGAACCAAGAGGACAAGTTGGTTCCACTCAGGTCACTACAGGGAAGCTTATATACACTACTGCAGCTGAGTATGAACTGAGTCTGAACACTATTACTAAGTGTGTAGTAAGACTCCATGACTCAGGAGCTGATGCATCGTATCTATTAATAGCGCTATCTATTGTGCTTACTGATGCACCTGTCATAGCGCTTATGAGCAGCTCCACTTTGCTGAGTAAAACCTAATACAGTGAGTAAGCGTAAACTACTAAGCGTGTTCTAGATCCTTCCAGAACCTTTTATAGTCTTCCATCCTTATCTACCAATCAGAACCGTTATACGTATAAGGGACCTAAGTCCCACGATCACGTGCACATGGGTGGCAAACCCTTGTGACTAACTTGAAGTCTCTGTTTGGCCCTTTATATCTTCCGTTATAAACCTGTAATAAATACAGAAAAATAGGAAAATAATACGCATCCATGACACCGCCCTGCCCGTTATCCAGAGACGGTCCTCTGGACCCTCACACACTGCAAGACAGACCCCGATGTCAATTCATCTGCTGGCAACAAGTCCCGACCCTCCATGCAACGCACAATCCACCACAAAGATGGCAGTCTTATCAGTGAAGAAGATTGGAAGGCCATGCGCCAGTCGGCCGTCCTCATTTCTTGCACCCGTATTGAAACACTCGACATCACACCTTATCACAAGTATTTATCAGAGAAAGTCAAGAAGGGCACCGCCAAGAAGTCAGGGAAGAGCACCCCCAAGAAGCCCATGGAGAGTACTGCCCTGAAGAAGACATTTTATAGACATTTTTTCTTCAAGGAATGGTTCACGGCTCTTCAAGAACTCGAGTCAGTTGCCCCTCTCATGTCTCTTTGCGCCAGGTATTGGAAGGCCAACATGACGCTTGGGTCGGTCTTGCCAGATACTCAATTCTCTCCCCACTCCCACTTCTTCCCACGGAGCATCCTCTCGTGCCGCGACTCCTTCCAATGCCTCTCAAGCTCCTTGTTCTCAGTCTTCCATACCCCCTCGCGCTCGTTCTCAGTCCTCCATGCCACCCCCCACTCCTCGTTCCCAGTCTTCTATGCCTCCCCCCACTCGTCAGGTCCATTCGTCCGTTCCCTCACGTTCCACTCACCCTTGGCCTGTTACTTCTCGACCTGCCACTCCACCCTCTCCCTACCCCACCCCTTCCAACTCTTCTTGTGCTGTGCCTTCCTGTTCTGAGCCCTCCACCCGTCACAATTCGTTGAAGGCCCCACAACCACCATGGACTCCACGTGCACCACCAGCGAAGAAGGCCAGGACCAAAGCCAAGCGCAGGCACAATCCAAGCCCACCACCACAAAGTGAGAAGAGGCCAAGGAATGATGATGATGGGGTCCCAGGTACATCATGTTGTTCATTCGTTTTGATTTGAGCTAACTCAAAGTCGATGTAGACATTGGTTGAAGTTGGCTTGCTTCCCCCTGACCCGCTTTCCTCTCGATTGTCAAGTCCGGCGCTGCGCTTCTCGAGCCGGTGAGTATTGACTTTCACTTCTCGCTTCTTGGTGGCTTTCTGATGCCCACCCTCACACTCCTGCTGCCTCCTACTCAACCATCGCTCTCATCCGTGGCTACCCTCAACCCAGGACCAATGAATCTCACGCACTACACGCGCCAAGTCGGCAATGCAGGCTGGTGATCGCGCGACGGACGGGGAGGAGGACGGTGTCGGCAATGTGAGTATTGATATTCATTTCTCGCTTCTCGGTAGTTTTCTGACACCCACCCTCACTCCCTCTGCCTCAACCATCGCGCTCATCCATGGCTACCCTCAACCCAGGACCAGCAAACCTCACACACCACACGTGCCAAGTCAGCAATGCAGGCTGGCGATCGCGCGACAGACGGGGAGGAGGGTGGGGTCGGCAATGTGGCTGCCCGGCAGCTGGGGTCCTTGCCTCTGCCCCCATTGCACCCGACAACACCTAAGCATGTGCCCTCCTCAGCTCCAACAACACCGTACACACCTGTGTCCTACAAGGAATCACAGGTTGAACCCAACTTCGACATAAGTATTATTTAATCACTTGTAAGCTAACTAACTGAAACCAATATATTTGTTTAGGATCTAGACCAAGACGACGGCAATGGCAATGACAAAGGCAACAAGTGCGGCGATGGTGAGAGTGAGAGCGACGATGGAGATGATGGCGATGGAGATGACAATGATGACAGCTTACTCGCCACTCTCAAGCATGACGACCTTATTGCCTGGGTCGCTGCCCACAACATCGAGCCGCAGAACAAGCGGGCGACAAAAAAAGGTATCTCTGCTGCCTATTCTCCTCCCCTCAGAGCTAACCATACCTTTCAGAGATTATCAAGGCGATCATGGGAGCCGCAAAGTCGGAACATCCATCAAAGGAGGACGTTCAGGAGATTATCAAGTCGGTAAGTGTTTGATGTATTCATTTAGGTACACTACTGATTCGCTTTGCAGCGCCAGGCCAAACGCAATGCGAGGACTGCATAAGTGCAGTCCTCTTTACTATATTATTCCTGCGCTCGTTGTTTCAGGTGTCATTATTTGGGGTGTCGCGCTGTCACACCACTTTTGTTTCATAAAAAAATATATGTTTTTGACTGGTCATGTGATCTGAAGAGTCAAAGAAAAGTCGCTTTTTAGTCAACGACTTTTTCTTGACTTCTCTTGACTTTCAAAGTCAGTGACAAGTCAAGTACAAGTCAGTGATAAGTCAAGGAAAAGTCAATGATAAGTCAAGGGAAAGTCAGTGATAAGTCAATGACAAGTCAAGTACAAGTCAATGACAAGTCAAGGGAAAGTCAAGAACAAGTCAATAAAAAGTCAGTGGCAGGTCAAGGGAAAGTCAATGACAAGTCAATGAAAAGTCAGTGGCAGGTCAAGGGAAAGTCAATGACAAGTCAAGGGAAAGTCAATACAGAGTCAAGGGAAAGTCAAGAACAAGTCAAGGACAAGTCAATAAAAAAGTCAGTGAAAAGTCAAGGAAAAGTCATTGACAAGTCAGTGGCAGGTCAAGGGAAAGTCAAGGGAAAGTCAATGACAAGTCAAGGACAAGTCAAGGGAAAGTCAAGAAACAGTCAAGGGAAAGTCAATGACAAGTCAAGGACAAGTCATTGACTTTCCCTTGACTTGTCATTGACTAATGGTTGACTTTTGAAGTCAAAAAGACGTGTTTTTAGTCAATAAAAAGTCAATGACTTTTTACTGACTTTTAAATGACCTTTCCTTGACTAAAGATTGACTTTTGAAGTCAAAAAAGACGTTTTTTTAGTCAGTGAAAAGTCAATGACTTTTTACTGACTTTTTACTGACCTTTCCTTGACTAAAGGTTGACTTTTGAAGTCAAAAAAAATGTTTTTTAGTCAGTAAAAAATCAATGACTTTTGACTGACTTTTGACTGACTGTCCTTGACTTCTGAAGTCAAAAAAATGTTTTTTTAGTCAGTAAAAAGTCAATGACTTTTGACTGACTTTCTTTTTTACTGAGAGTGATCTCCCAGGTCATGTAGATGCCAGCATGATCTGACCTGAGAGAGGCCTCCCAGTCCATGACTGGGTCTCAGAGGGAGGAAGTAGCTGTTATTTGCAGCTGAAGCGTACTATAATGTGCAATTGTGTGACTGTACATTGCTCCAGGCGGAGTTACCTTATTTAGATATGCCTAGTCAGGTTGATATATCTTGCAGAGGACAGAAAATATGCCTTTAGTCTTATATCCTCCTCTGAAGTCCCACTGTGTCCTCTATGACTCAAGGGCCCTCTATAGGTCGCATCTTGACAGGTTATGGGCCCTGTCCTGCGCCTTAATTGATCCTTGCCACTCTCCTTGCTGCTGTCATCGTCTTGTCTTGCTCTTAGTGCCTTCACACTCATTCCAACCACTCCAATCACTCCCATCCAATTCCCACTCTTCCATCCATTATAATCGCTCCATTCCTTGCCACTTTATCACACCCATTGTCTTTACCATGTCCACATCAAGAGATTCCTCCATCTTGTCCATTTCCACTCTCACCAGCGAAAACATTCATCTTTGGGCTGATGATATGAAGTCCTGGCTACAGCTCAATGGCCTTTGGCAACTGGTGTCTGGCTCAGAGAAGAAGCCAGTGGGAAAACCCGAAGTCTTGGACTCTAAGGGCACTGTCCTCACTGCTGCTACGCCTCCAGACAAGGAGAAGCTGGAGAGATGGGAGGACAAGGCTGAGAAGGCTGCTGGAGCTCTCAAGACTGCCATGTCTCATGAGCTCAGGGTGCTCATTAGGGACTGTGAGGATGACCCCATTGCTATCTGGGACACCCTCAAGGCCTCCTTTGTCCAACAGCAAACTGCCCCTCGCTTCAATGCCTACCACACACTCCTATCCATCCAGAAGGACAACTCAGAGTCTCTGGAATTGTTGAATTCGTGGGACCTCAACAGCCCAATGGGGAACAGCCCAATGGGGAAATAGCCCAAAGGGGAACATGTCCCAAAGGGGAAAATGTGGGTCCACACAAGAAAATGACCAGACTGGGGTTTGAACCCAGGACCTCCTGGATATATACTGGGTGCTCTAAACCACTGAGCTATATGGCCCTGAGTACAGGGTGTTGGTTTCACAATCATATCAACCATGACAGATTGCTTATCCAACAGGAATTGCTCATTAACAAGGTAGATGAGCAGATTAGGGTCATCCAATCACTTTCACCCTCCTCCTTCACTCTGGACAACCTCTATGACGAGCTAGCTGTCATGGCGATCATTAGGGCGCTCCCACAGTCATTTGACGAAGTTATATGCACCATCTCAGTCCTGGACAAGTTTGACAAGCAATCTGTGATCCAATCGCTCAGGAACATGGATCAGATGCGTTCCAATCTCTCTGGGACCTCATCTGCGTTATCAGTAGAGATGTCAACAAGTGACACTTGGGAGTATGAGTACTTGTCGGAAATCTCCGAAGATGTACTCGTACTTGACTCGTACTCGCAGCAGCGAGTACTTGTGCTCACGAGTACTTGTTTCAAACGAGTACTCATGGATATTCTCACTTTTATATAGCACTACACTACCAAAGATAGCTACAAGATAATGTACTACTAGTCGTACACGGAGCCCCGCCCCAGCGTAGCCTGAGCTGCCCCCCACTGCCATCGCATCTGGGTCCTGTCATAACCTCTCATGTTATTGCCACGCTGCGCTGCTGCCACCTGTCGTGTCATTGTCGTCGCCATCGTTTGAACTCACCTTGCCATTGTGTCGTTGCCAGGTCACTGTCATTGTCAATCATGTTGTTGTTGTTGTCGTTTGAGCTAGCCTTGCCGTCATTGCTGTTGTGGTTGAACCGTCGTCGCTGTGTCATAGGTGTTGCTGCTGCGGCCCGCTGTGTTGTAGTTGTCATCAAGTTTGGGACAGGACTATGCGCTGGCGGGGTTGGTGGTTGGCATAGTCTTGAACGTGTAGTCTTGCGTGGGAAGCCACCAGCCAACCTATTCCATGCCCACTTGGTGATTGCCAGTTCCATACATTCTCCTCTGACCAATCGAAGCCATGTGCACCGCCAATGACAAACTACGACCACCCCTCAAGTTCGCTGACGCAGCTTCAAGCTCCAGCCATCACCCAGTGCCCTGTCGACGCAGCCACAACTGCGACACCAGCAATAGCAATGAGGCGAGGTAACGGCCGCAACGTGACCACAACAGGCCAATGCCCATCGACCACGACGACCAAGATGATGACTGGGCAATGCCTGTCAACCACAACTCGGACCTCGGACCATGGGTCAATACCCATCGATTACGACTACAGGGCAATCCCTGTCGACTTACGAAGGTGGGGCAGTGGCCAACAACAAGGGACCAGTCACCCACGACGGGTCAGTGACGGAATGACATGACACACCAGACAACAACAACTCAGACGGCACAGATTCAAGTTGTGAGTACTGCAGTGGGGATTATAATACAATTACTTAGTTACTTATGTAGCCTTGACTAGCATTTACTTTTGTGTAAAATAAAACATATGTTTGCCAATGCGGAATTGGTCATGTGACCCTGCAAGTACCACGAGTACTCACACAATCGAAAACAGAAACTTGTACTCGCGCATACTTGTGGGAACTTGTACTTGTGGGCACAAGTACTTGTCACAAATGAGTCACACTCATGAGTAAACTCATTTGATGATAACTCATTGACATCTCTGGTTCTCAGCAACTTCTGGATACCCTAGATCGCGTCTAAAGGCATCCCCAGCACCTCATTCCACTCCTCCCAGTCAGACATCACAAGGTAGCTCATCCAGTCGCCCCAAATGCGACTTCTGCTCTCGCTTGGGCCACATTGAGGCCAAGTGCTTCTTCCTCAAGGAGCGACTCATGTGTCAGATCAACCCTCCTTCATCCTCCACAGCTTCCCCTGCCTCCACTTCGCTACAGCCACCTCCAGAAACCCCACAGTCCGCCTCAGCTGCATCAGCAAGTGCTTCATTTTCTGCCCTTCAGAGAGACTCTCACACTTCCTGGAATGCAGACACTGGCACCTCAGCTCATATGACATTCTGTCGTCATTGGATGCACAATTTGAGGCTGCATTGTGTCAAAATTTGGCTTGCTGACGGGTCTGTGGTCTATTCTGAAGGGGTGGGGTCGGTCCGAACGCCTGCACCACACTATCGCTGAGCACAATCGGGCATTCACTCATTCAAGTGGCCTCCCCAAGTTCTTATGGGGTGAGGTGCTACAGCACACCACCTGGTTGAAGAACTGCATGGCGACGTGGGCCCTTGACAGTCTGACGCCTTTCCAGGCACTGTTCAGATGCGCACCTGACCTCTTGGGCTTGCAGCGATGGGGCACACACATGTGGGTGCATGATGCTATAGGCACCAAGCTTGACACATGTGCACTGTCATGGTTTCGCCACTCCTGGCATGTGACTCGCCTTGCGACCACTTGCCAACTGTGAATATCCCTGTGGTGGAGTCTGCGTGCACACCAACAGACCCTCCAATTCAATCCTGTGGTGAATGGCAAGTAAATGGTGCCCATAGAGCTCTCTAATGTCCTATATGTCCCTGCTCTCTGCAGTAATCTATTATCTATCCTATATCTTACCCTTCATCGCCACTTCATCGTCTCCATTGAGAGGGACACACATTTCATCAGGGACAACAGGATCGCATTCCAAGTGAAGACTGGTGCCTCAAATGCAGCATACCTTGTTGGGGACACTGTTCCAGTGGAGGAGTTCGCCTCATTATCATCTGCCACCATGCTCCCATTGGACTGGCACCTCTGGCATTGTTGCCTCTGCCACCATCACTTGGCAGTATGCAAAGCCTGTAAAGCTGGCAAGATGCATGCAGATCCCTTTCCATCTTCGACCTCCAGAGCCTCAAAACCACTTCAGTTGGTCCACAGCGACGTCCATTGCCCTGTGAAGGTGCCCACACATCAAGGGTATCGCTATTGGGTCACATTCATCAATGACTTCTCTTGCTTCAAGGCTGTCTACCTCCTGAAGCGAAAGTCTGAGACCTTTGCTGCCTTCAAACAGTTCAAGGCTTGGGCTGAGAATCTCACTGGAGCGAAACTAGGCACTCTGAGGGATGATAAAGGTGGAGAGTACATGTCTGGTGAGTTTGAGGCATTCTGCATCAATCATGGCATCCAGAGGCAGCACACTGTTGGGAAATGCCCTCAGCAGAATGGGGTGGCTGAGAGGGCAAACAGGACGATGGAGGAAGGCATCATCTCGATGCTGCTGTCAGAATGCGACCTATAGATGGCCCTTGAGTCACAGAGGACACAAGGGGACTGCAGAGGAGGATATAAGACTGTATTGATCAAGGTAAAACTAATTACTCACCTGCAGAGGAGGATATAAGACTAAAGGGATATTTTCCGTCCTCTGCAGGATATACCAACCTGACTAAGCATATCTAAATAAGGTAACTCCACTTGGAGCATTGTACAGTCACAGAACAGTGGGAACTAGGACGCTTTAGCTACAAATAACAGCTACATGAGTCTGGGATGCCCACAGTCTTCTGGGGCAAAGCCCTGGCCACTTTCATTCACACTAGCAACAGATTCGTCACATCAGTGCTCCCAGACAGTACACTCTATCAGGCATTCAATGGGAGCAAGCCAGATCTCTCTAGGCTTCGTGTCTGGGGCTGTACTGCTTATGTGTTCATTCAGAGGGACAAGCGTCCACTTGGGAGCCTTGGATCGCACATGGAGAAGTGTGTATTCATTGGATACCCTCAGGGCTACAAGGGATGGAAGTTCTACAACCCTGTGACCAAGAAGGTGTTCATTTCAGAGAGGGCTGACTTTGATGAACACTTCTTCATGCTCCAGGCTCACTCTGTACCCCACCTACCTCCCCCTCGTCCCAACTCGCTTCTTGAGACACCACCTACCTCCATTTCACTCCCAGACATCTCAGACGACATCCTGGATGCTCCATCTGAGTCACAGATACCAGATCATGGGGGAGATGGGTCTATTGATTCTGATCTGCCCTCTGTTCCCCCCCATTTCACCTCCAAGCATCGCTCCAGTGCCTGCTCATTCACAGACACCTCCATCCATCTATCACTCACTTCCTCCTTCATCTTCATCACATTCAACCCCTCCAGCTCGCCATCCTCATCACCATCTTGCTCCTTCTCGTCCCAGATCACTACAAGCAGCCAAGGGAGTCAACACCAGCAATGGTCTCTTCAGACAAAGATGATGACTCTGATGATCCCCTTGACATTGTCCAAGCTGGTGCAGCATCTACAGCTGAGCTCACGACCTATAGGCAGTCGCAGCAACGCTCTGATGCAGATCTGTGGCACAAGGTGTGTGAGGAAGAGATGGAGGCTCAAACATGGCTCTTCCTCCTACCACCATCATCGAACGATTTCTCGCCTCCTCTACTGTTGCGTCCTCTCGTGCCTCCTCCCCTATGGAGGACGACGACGACAACCCTCTCTACTCTGCCTTCCTCGATCTTGACCACACCCTCTCTACCAATAGTGATGCTCCCCAACGCACTGTGGAGCTCGTCCGTGACTTCCTCACCACCCCCACTCCCAAGTTCCCCCAGGGCATCCCCCACGCCCTGGGCCTCTACATCGCCCCTCAGCCTCTTGCAGAGGCATTCACCGCCCAAACGGAGCTCATAAAGGCTCTCACTGCTGAAGTTCATGGCCTTGCAGCTATGGTCCATGAACGCCTGCCTCCCTTGGGAGTGCCGGCTCCTGCCCCACCCTCTGCCCCGCAACCCTCTGCCCAGCCTCCTCCCCCCAAACTTCCCACGGCCAAACCTCCCACCCCTCCTAAGGCCCAGACCCCTGTCAAAGGCCCCGCTAAACCCCCCGTCCCACGCCCCTCCTTTGCTTCCGCTGCAAAAGCCCCCGCGAGGCCTAGCCTCGTCCTCTCTCCCGCCCCTGGCTTCACCCCTTCCCCGGTGGTCCGCAAGACCCCCTCGGAAATCTGCACCCACCTGAATGAGTTCCTTGCCGAAAACTACCCAGGCTCTTCCCTGTCTGCTGCTCGATGGACGAAGAACAACAACCTGGTGATTGTCGCCGGCCCGGACACCACATCACACCACCTCCAGAGAGCTTCCGCCGACCTTGCCGATATTGTGGCTCAATTCATCTCCGCCTCCCCCTCCTGACCTGCCCACATCCAATCTACAGAGAACGTCTGTTGGTCCCACCTCCTAATCAACAACATCCCCACTGGAGTCTCCTCTTCCCATGGTGCCTATTCCCCCTCTGAGTGTCAGGACGCACTCGCTCGCGACAACCCAGCCTACCGGACCCTGCGTCTGACTAGGCTCCCCTCTTGGGTCAAGCGTCCCGACAGCTATGCTGCCAGCTCCTCCTCCAGCCTCGTGGTCAGCTTTGAAGATCCGACGGGTGACGCCCTCCGGACCTTGCTGTCTCACAAGCGCCTGTTCGCCTTCGGGCAAGCAGGTGACCTCCGCACATGGAAGCAGAAGCCCTGTGCCCATGCTCCACCTGTTCCAGACAGGCCAACTGTGCCTGCTTAAGGCCCTCCCCCTTATCCTGCCTCTCCTAGGCATTTCCCCACCCTGACCCCGTGTCTGACCTATGTCTCTCTTTATGCTCTCACCGTTCCTAACCAGTTCATCACGCCAGGGTTTTTGCTTGCATTTTTTCCCACACTCCTTACACTCCTATTGGCCCTTCTGGTCCTTTTCCCCACGCGCTGTCTCCGTTTCCCTCGTCCTTCTCTCCTTGGTCAGAGATGTCTGATTTCCCCCCTCGTTCCGTCCGTCGCCGTCGTGCGCACTAGTTCAACCATTGGGTTATAGTGAGGATGGTTCAGTGAATAAAGCGATGCGTCGCTAGGGGTCTGGATTACGAACTGCGGGAGGCTGGTTTTCCGTACAGGCGGAACGGCCCTTATATCCCTGTCGCATCTACTTGCATTCGAGGTGACTTTCTTGGCTTATGTAGGACGTGATGCGACTTAACGTTGCCTGGTCTTGGACCCACCACCTACACCTCTTCCATAGTTACCATTACGTACAAAGTAGCAGGGGGACCGGTCTTGTACTACGTGCTGTATCCCGGAATATAAATGGATCAAAAAAAAAAAAAAAGAAGAGATGGAGGCTCACAGAGTCAATGGCACTTGGGAGATCGTCAAGTTGCCGCCTGGGAAGCGTGCAATTGGCTCCAGGTGGTTCTTGAAGGTCAAGCATGATGTGAACGGCTCACTGGACCGGTACAAGGTGAGATTGGTGGCCAAGGGCTATTCTCAGCGTCCTGGTTTCGATTTCAAGGAGACATTTGCTCCCACAGTTCACTACTCCACCATTCGCATTGTACTTGCCTTGGCTGTTCTGGATGACCTTGAACTTCGCTCCATTGACATCTCTCATGCATATCTCAATGGCACTCTGGAGGAAGAGATCTACATGCTGCAGCCTGAGGGATTTGAAGTAGGTGGTCCAGATCATGTCTGCAGGCTGAGAAAGTCGCTGTATGGCTTGAAGCAAGCAGGCAGGGTCTGGAACAAGACCCTTCACTCTGTGCTCACATCTATTGGCTTCAATCATGTCCAATCCGACCATGGGCTCTACATCTATCTCAGAGATGATGTTAGGATCTTAATGCCTGTGTTTGTCAATGATATCACGCTTGCCTGCCAGGATGGAGCCAAGATCGGTTCAATCGTCCAAGAACTGTCCAGCCACTTCAAACTGCGAGATCTTAGCCCTACCACCCAGTTACTCGGCCTGTAAATCATCAGAGATCGTCCCAATCGCACACTCTCCATCTCCCAGAGCCAATACATCTCCAACCTTGTCCAGGAGCATGGTCTGAGCGACTCCAAGCCTGTCTCAACTCCTCTCAACCCTGGCACGCGTCCCTCCACCTCCATGTGTCCCCAGACCGATGCAGAAGCCTCAGAAATGCGCCAGTATCCCTACATGTCTGTTGTAGGCTGCCTGATGTATCTGGCAGTCACCACAAGGCCTGATATTGCCTATTCTGCCGGAGTTCTTGCCAGATTCAACTCCAATCCTGGCCTGGCTCATTGGCAAGCTGCCAAGCATGTGCTTTGCTATCTGAAGGGCACAATTGACTACATCTGTAAATGCAATTAGGTGTTCAGAGCATTCAGAGTTGTTCAGAGTGTCCTTGAATGGCTCTGAACAGCTTTGAACACCTACTGCAATTACAGATGCTACAAGCTTGTCTACAAGCTTTCCACTTCGCCTGAGCCATTCATCACCTACTCTGATGCTGACCATGGTGGTAACCCAGACAATGGCAAGTCCACTGGTGGATATGTGGTCAAAATTGGGTCTGGAGCGGTGTCATGGAGTTCGAAGTTGCAGCCTTTGGTTGCCTTTTCCACAACTGAAGCAGAGCACATCTCTGCTGTTGAGGCAGGCAAGGAGATCCTGTGAATGCGGCAGTTCATGGGGGTGCTTGGCTACAAGATCTCTGGCCCTTCACTGCTCAGAATGGACAATCAGTTGGCCATTGCAGTGAGCAAGAACCCAGAGCACCACAGCAAGATGATGCATCTCTCCCTTCACCTATTTGGCTGAGGGATGCTGTTCAAGACAGTCTGATCACTCCTAGCTTTGTTACAACGCAGGAGATGGCTGCTGACATCTTTACAAAGGCTCTTGACCGGTTCAAGGTGCAGAAGTGTGCCACAATGCTTGGTTTGTTTAGTTAATGGTTTGGAGCCCTGCACAGTCATTATTTGCAGGTGAAGCATAGTATACTGTGCTGTTGTGTGACTGTACAACACTCCAAGCAGAGTTACCTTATTTAGATATGCTTAGTCAGGTTGATATATCCTGCAGAGGACAGAAAGTATGCCTTTAGTCTTATATCCTCCTCTGCAGGTGAGCACTTAGTTTTACTTTAATCAATATAGTCTTATATCCCGCTCTGCAGTCCCCTTGTGTCCTCTGTGACTCAAGGGCACTCTATAGGTCGCATTTTGACACTTCCAAGTGGGTGGTGTTGGGAATACTCTTCCCTTGTATGTAGGCCACACTGGGACCTTGGAGGTTAGCTTTGAGGAGGAAGCAGTCAGGTGAGGGGAGGCTGTCAAAATGCGACCTATAGAGGGCCCTTGAGTCACAGAGGACACAAGGGGACTGCAGAGAAGGATATAAGACTATATTGATTAAAGTAAAACTAAGTACTCACCTGCAGAGGAGGATATAAGACTAAGGGGATATTTTCCGTCCTCTGCAGGATATATCAACCTGACTAAGCATATCTAAATAAGGTAACTCCGCTTGGAGCATTGTACAGTCACACAACAGCACAATATACTACGCTTCAGCTGCAAATAACAGAGGCATCAGTGGTGGATTGGGCTGCTGGTGTAGAGGCGAGCAAGGGAGTGGGGGGTCGTACCCCAGAGCTGGGGATGTGTGCATTGGCTGCCTTGTGGGCAGTGCTGCATTTCACCAACCTGCTCTTCCCTCGGGTCACTTGCGTGAAGCCATCGTCTGGTGTTGGAGCTGTGTCAGTAGTTACACCTGCAGGCCCCAAAGCTGGTTCCAGTACCAAGTCTCAAGTGCACCAATGCAGCTTCGAGCTGCACAAACTCCAGCCGCTGCCCAGCACCCTGCCAATGCAGCCATGACTACGATGTGAGTAATAGCAATGGGGCAAAGTGACAGCAGTGATGCAGCCATGATGGGGCAACACCCACCAATCCTGGGCAATGCCTGTCGACTACGGCTTAGACAATGGGTCAATACCCATCAATTATGACAACAGGGCAATGCCCCTCAACTTATGAAGGTAGGGCAATGGCCAATGACAAGCGATGACTGCGATGAGACAACAACAGAACAATGCAACACACAAGCAAGGGACTGATGCAACATGCAAGCAACGGACCAACCGATGACACTGACTCAGACATGGATGGCAAGGGCTGCAGCAGGCAACAAGTAGCTAGTCCCTTACTTTTAGTACTTAGTCTGTACTAGTAGTATTTACCTGACGGTCTGAGTCAACTGAGATCATCATGATGCACTGTACTTCTTATTGAGCACCCCTTTCCCCTTGAATCAATATGACATAGAGTGTATTGTTGTATGCATTCAGCATACTAAATATACAATTTCCTTCAAATATTCCATCAACAATTGGCCCACACAAATGGAACCTATACATTCAATCTTGTGCAGCCTGAGGGCAGAGCCCGAGTGGACAGAGATCACGGCGACGTTGTATAGATTTAATCCTAAAAAAAAGTCAGCTTTATCTGTCTGGTATGACATGGGTGGTACCTTGTCCAAAGGCAGTGCATGGAAGCATGGTATGCCGAAAGTCTGTCCGTCATATGGAGTACAGGCAAAGTGTGCAATGACTTCTTGCACTGCTACTACTTCTATTTCGCCCTCAAGCTCAGGGTGGTAGAGGTGGCCACCAACCAAGGGGTATTGACAATATGGGTCTCATTGGGCCTCTTGTGCTGAAAGCTCCTTGAATCTCTGAACAATGAAGTAAGCTTCGGATGACGGCCTGAAGGGCACAGTGAATATCTGCTTGATTTTTCCTGCGTGCCAGTCGCCAGAAATCTGGTCCCCAATAACCACATGACTATCCCTGATGGAGAAAGATGATGAGCTGAAGATGGCCCTGCAGTGGCTAAATTTGTCATACCCTGGCTTTCCCAGGCATTGTCATACTCTCATGAAATGCCTTCCTGGAGTGAACAAGGAGCTCTGTCAGGCATATGAGGACTTCCTGCTCGAGCCAGCATTCCTCCCCTTGCAAGGCATCCCACTGTGCATCCGCACCCATCAGATCTTCGAAGACAGTTCCCTTCACAGTGGGGTTGAGATAATTTCCAAGTTGGTCTGCCAGGGGTTGTAGGCAGTGTCCCAGTTGTTCAAACGAGGAAATAAGACCTCGAAACCTTTGGATAATGCACATTTGCTTAAATAATGTCTTTTTGAGTTCACCTGTCATAGTTTATGAGCATTCGCTATATTTTGCCATGGTCACCACAGGGTGGTTCAGATGATCGTGAGAAATGGCGATACCCAAGGTGTACTTAGCAGGCCCAAGGTCGTATATGTCCCATTGAGCTTTCAGTTTGTCACGAAACCAGGAATTATCGTCTGGAGAGGAGGCTGCCAAGACAATATTGTCAACATGTACTGTGAAAATGATGACCCCAGAGGAAGTTTGGCGACAATATATGCACCATTCACATGGAAGTTGCTCAAAACCACGGTGTTGTGGAAAGTTTGATTCCATATCTGACTTGCTTGTTTCATTCCATAGATACTCTTCATCAAGTGCATTACCCAGTCCTCCTTCCCAGGAACCTCAAAACCGGGGGGCTGCTCCATAAACATGGTCTCACCCTCGGGTAGAACACCATGAAGAAACACCGTCTTGATATTGAATTGTTGGACATCCCAGTCAAGGGTTGCAGCAACATGAAGAATGGAGCGGAACGATTTGAGTCGCACTGTTGGGGCAGTGGTCTTGTCATAGTCAATTCCCCATTGCTGGGCAAATCCCTTTGCAACATAGCATACTTTGTATCTCATGACTTTACCGGTGTCGTCCCTCTTTTGTTTGCAGACCAGTTTGCCTTTGAGAGGGTGTTGTTGACGTGGTACTTCTGATCGAGGTATGAGGATGAAGACTTTGAGGTCCTCAAGGCTCTTCAACTCGTCATGACCGCCAGCGATCCAGTATTCTCATTCAGGAGAGGCATGTTGATAAGTGACCCACACGCACTTAGCGGCTCATATGGACACGCAGATAATGGACTGCTTTAGATTAGATATACAGGACATGTAGATTAGATTATTATGATCTTTACAATCTCGGACTTCTTGTATTCTCTTATCATGACATCACACATGTACATGACATCATGGACTTCTCTAGACCATCCTTGTACTATTGTCTTTGTATTTCCCTTTGTTCCCTTATCTTTATTGTGATGTCACTATGATATCATAGTCTGGACTCTTCTTGTTCTTACACCTTGTTCTCCCAGAACAGCACACTCCTTTGTCTGTATGTAGAACAATGTGCCTTGTATTTACTGTGACCTGTGTTACTAGCGTCACCCTCTGTAGCAGTATAAGTAGAGGCACCACACCAGTTCTCATCTGTTGTGTGCCAGGTATGTCTCCCTCTGTTGTATAGACACCAGTTCTCATCTGTTGTGTGCCAGACTTCCATCTGCTTCACTTGCTTGACTATCTCTGTTGCTGCTTCAAGTACCAACCTCATATCTCACCACAGTCTACTTTGTCACTGTGAGTATGTCCTACATATGTACTGTTCATCACGATGATTCCCCATTGGATGAAAGTATGAGCACTGATTATTCAATCTTGGATACACGACTTCCAGGTTTTGAAGCAAGAACTCGTGGTACTACCATTTTCCCACTTGAGGTTCTTCGCTTGCTAATATGTTGTGTCCAGAACTCAAAGGGTCGAATCTCTTTCATGACGGACATATGGTCCAATCAAAACCGCAAATCCTTTCTTGCACTCACTGCCCACTGGATTGGCGAGGTGAAAGGGTCGCTTACACTCAATTCAGCTCTTATCGCGTTCCAAGGACTTCATGGTTGTCACACCAGTGCAGCGCTTGTGAGTCTAGTGTTAGATCTTGTGGATAGGGCTGACATCACCATGAAGGTAAGTAAAACCATAAAATTTATAATCAACATTTACAATTCTAACATATTTTGACTGGAAGACTGGTCATTTCACGTTGGATAACGCAAGTAACAATACCTCCATGATGAGCTGTTTCCAGGACCTGCTTGTGGATCATTGTGACGTCCCCTTTGATGCGGAAGACCGTTGTGTAATGCAGCTCCTGCGCGATGTGCGCACCCGGTGGGACTCTGTTTATAGCATGCTTAGCTGGCTTCGAGAACCACTGGGGTTTTATTTCGTGTTTTGTCTGCTGACTGTAGTGCATACAGGGTCCTTCGTTACGTGAAGAGTACACCAACCACCGCCGCACTAATGCAAGTCACAAACGCGACAGCAATGGCACCAGCACCGCAATGACAGCTATGACGCCAGCTGCAGGAGCGACGGCGATGCAGGACACCTCAACCGCAACGATCGGCATCCATGGCCAACTCTGAGTGACTCAACCACGACAAGGTAACACAAGGAATGACAACAACAACAACAACAATGACGACAACAACAACAATGATAACAACAACAACAATGGCAGGGGGCAATGATGACGATGACGCAGCGGACTTTTGTAGATCACGGATGTAGATACTATCTAGAGTAGCTCTAGTACGCATATGCTAATCCACGCTGAATAAAAAAAACCCACTTTGTTTATTTTTTTTTGGCTAAAGATGCGACTCCAGTCAACTTTGAGTCGAAGTCGTGACTTCAGAGCTGTGAGTCAGCGGGGTTGCCACATTACCATGACTCAGCTTGGCCCAGCTCGAGCCAAGACTGACTCTGACTTGATGAGCTGATCCAGAGTCAGAGTTGTGGCAACACTAAGACAGCCCAATGTCATGACGAGGTGCACGGTGCAGAACATTTGCCATCCATCAGCAGATATTTTCCCTTGGCCTTTGTCACCAATCCGTGGTGGTGCAGGGGTGCACCAAGAAGGCAATGTAGTTTTCTCCATGTCGTCCCAGATTTCTTGGAGCCTTGATCTTCCAAGAATGCAAGTCTTGGCACGGTTTGCATTTGCTCGCTTTGCATGTGAAAGGCACAGCAGGTCAGGGATTGTGAGGTCATGAGACTTGTTTGTGATCCTTCATCGGATCTCTATCATAGTATGTTAGTTGACAGGCTCACATACAGATGGCAGCGTACGCACCACTTTCTCCAGAGCTTCTATTAACTTACTTTTCTTGTACCTCTGAATTGTCTTCATCTTGGACAGGTTCCAAGTCCTTTGCTCATCCACGTTCATTTGGTTGTACTCAGCTGGCCTGTTCTGAACTTTAAGAAAGTACAAGTGAGCGAGAGCTGCAGATGAGAGCTCTAAGAAGTTGTTGGTGGCATTCGCGAAGTGGTAATATTCCATGGCGGTGTGTGCTTCAGAAACAGTAATTGATGTAATATTGGGGTCAGTGTCAGGGTTGGCAAGAATGGTGTCGATGTTCTGCTACTCCTTGGTTGTCATTGGACAGATTAGATTCTCACTGGAATCAAACCACCCGTTATCATGGTGCTGTACATCATAGAGTCAATATAATGAGTGGCTGAATGTGAATTAAGAGCAGTACATGTTGAGTCAAAATCCTCATCAGTGGCTCATACTTTTTGCCCTTCACCAAAAGACCTTGGCCCCTGGCCAGATAGCGGAGTGTCCCTGCCTTGAAATTTTGTAGGCTCTCCAATGTTCCCATCCACAAGCAGAGGAAAGCTTGTTAGTAATCAAGCGATGTCCTTATTTCCCAAGGCAAGGGATCGGATGATGTACCATCGCTGTCTTCAATTTTGATGTCCATACCCCACATTTCCTGGCAATGGCGTGAAAGAATCTGTAGGAATAATGCGTGCATGGGATTGACACAGAGACTTCAAATAGGATCAAGATATGGGAGTCTGAGAAACTCTGAGTAGCATACCCTATGCTTTTTGGTGACATCAGCACACTCTGCCTCCAACAGAGCATCGCACCACTGGATGGCAAGTCTTCGGTGCTCTTCACACATGCAAGGCTCCCAGCTACCAAAATAGAGGTTGTTGATGTTTTGGAGTTGTAACTTGCAGTATGAGCAGAAATTGGCCAATTGTGGCCCAGTGAACCCCAGTGCCTGTCAGGCAGCCAGAAGGTCGCAGATAATCAGTGCAAGTGTGCTCTGAGTCTTTCTCCCATTGGGGTACTTGTATGTATGTGTATATCATACCCTGTTGATGTATGATTCCAAAAGATTGGCGACAAGAGGTTCTAAGAAATGATTTATCTTGTCTGTAGATGGCTCATGTGGACCAGGAATTATACCAGCCAAGAACATATTTTTGGGCTTGAAGCACATCACCAGTGGAAGATTCAAACATACCATGTATAATCCCATGACAGTGGCAGATTGCCCAGCTTGCTTGAGCTGGAAAGGATTGAAGCCATTGATGAACAGTACACATAGAGATCATACTCACAGTGACAAGGGAGACTGTGGTGAGATATGAAGGGTGACTTGAAGCAGCAACAGAGTAAACTTGCAGTGAAGCAGATAGAGGTGTCTGGCACACAACAGATGAGAACTGGTGTGGTGCCAGAGCGTACAGAGTACTCTACTTATACTGCTACAGGGAGTGACACTAGTACCAACTAGTCACAGTAAATACAAGACGCATTGTTCTACATAGGGACAAAGGAGAGTACTGTTCTGGAGAACAAGGCGTAAGAACAAGAAGAGTCCAGACTATGATATCATAGTGACATCACAATAAAGATAAAGGAACAAAGGGAAGTATAAAGACAATAGTACAAGGACAGTCTAGAGAAGTCCATGATGTCATGTACATGTGATGTCATAGATAAGGGAATACAAGAAGTCTGAGATTGTAAAGATCATAATAATCTAATCTACATGTCCTGTATATCTAATCTAAAGCAGTCCGTTATCTGTGTGTCCATTCAAGCCGCTAAGTGCGTGCGGGTCACTTATCAACAGCCATTCATGTTGCTAAATAGGTATCGCCCCTCGTTATCAGCATGCTTGCAGATGAAAGGGTGGCCATCAGCGCCAGGGATTTCGTACAATCCTGGTGTGTCCCAGATATCCTCCATGACACCACCAGATAGTGGAGAGGTGTCACAGTCCGTCATGTCCTCCATCCCAGGACGGCATAACATCTGGCCCAGCCAATTGTTGAATGCATGGTAAAAGTAGCAACAGACAGGGATATGGTATTGATGACCACAAATAATATGTGTTTTTCAGAGGCGCTGACCACAGGTTCGTTGAGGAAATGGATGTTTTGATGAGCACATTTCAGGGTATAAGTCGGGTCCGTCGTCATGATAACAAGTTGAGCACTTTGGACAGCAGACAAAGACTCTATAAGAGGGTTGCAAAGCGAGCCTGTGGATGACAGTGCAGGGATCTGAAGGCACAGATTTTGCGAGGTATTTACCCTGGCTGTCGGTTGTGCAAAAGTCTTCTACCATAAGGTTGATGAGAAACTGGATAGTAAATAATAGCTGGCCACAGTCTCTCAGTGATAGGCCAGAGACTATGTGCATCACAGCCACCGAAATGTACGCCACAAGAACAACGGGTTGGACATCGGAAGAAAATAGTGACATTTCAAAGTGGGGTGCTGGAGACCGTAATAAGTAAATCGTGGACCTGACTGAGATCGAGCTAGCACACTCACATGTGTCTATGACCTGCATCAATGTTGAACCAAAGTCATTGGCAGTTGGGCCAGGGTCAGATGGCATGGGCACACTGCGGTCCATCTGGGACACCATCTGCCATGCGTGAAGCTGCAAATCATCCAGCTTGATCCATTCATTCTGAATGTCATGGAGTAACTGGTCTCTTATAGACCTACAGTGTTCAAATGTGCCACAGTCTAGATTTTGGCAATTGATGAGCATCTTTTTTATCCACTCACAATATTCTAGGAACTGGGTGTTCGCTTTTGCAAGTCTCTGTAGTGGGGGAGGGGGGCATAGGTCATCTTCCTTAGATGGTTCCCAGAAGACAAGACCCTTGATGCAAATGTCATGGAGTAATCCTGACTGAAAGACAGACAGGCAATCTTCTAACGAGTGGGCAAGTTCATCCTCTTGAGAAGCCCATGCCTGGGTTCTGACTGGCTTGCCAGCACAATGAGTAGTTTGTGGTGAAGTTGTTGTATCTGGAGGTGCATTGCCTCCAGTCTGACGCCTATCTGGAGATCCAGCCTCTCACTGGTGTCCATATGCTTGAGACATGGCTTGCCTTTACAACGCTGCTGATGTACCATATATCTGAGATGCTTTTCACCCCTATGGTGCTCCCAATATTCTTGTATTCCAAACCTCTTTCCTCAAATCAGATTGCCCCTCTCATCTGTAGTTTCCTTCTTGTCACAGCCATAACTGATGCACGTACAGACAGGTTGACGTGTGGACATGACCAACTGGGGTTGTGACAAGCAAGACAGGAACAGACAACAAGCAAGACAGGAAAATGGTCTGATAATGACATTGGCGATTATAGACAGACATGTGGCAACCATAAGGCTTGGGAAGAGCGAGGTACTAAGGAAAACAAGGCCTATGGTGAGGCAAATGCGAGCAACAACACCACAGTTGGTGAGTCAAGGAACCAATCTGTGCCCTGGCAGCTTGGACTTCTGCTCAAGGTTTTGCCAAATTTTCCCCTCTAGTAACTCCGCCTTCCTCTTGATTGAGTCTATACAGTCTAGAGTAGGTTCTAATTGATAGTGCATCAGATAGGGATCACAGCCAGTGCTTGGTAGTGTTATGGTAGTGTTATGCATGATAATCTTTCCTGGGACCTGTTTCCCGCCCTGCTTTCAAAAGCTGACTTCTCATCTGGCATAGGCCCTGCTCCAATTGATGACTTATTGCCCTAATCAAATTATGCAGCTCTATCTTTGAGTTATAATAAGTGTTGGAACATTTTTCAAAGGGATATTAAATCATACCTCATGTTCTTTCAAAGTGGATCCAAGATCCTTAATAATGTCTGCCCTGCGAACAGCAGATTGGGTTGTCACTTCGAGATTGTTGCAATACTGCTCATGCATCTTTTCTAACTGGTCGAAGACGTCATCTGGTTACTAGCAGAGGTCATCTATTGCCTGCATCATGGAGACAGTCAAGCGGTGAAGCAGCGATTGTCACAATTGTCACATCTGAGTCCACTCCCAAACAAAAATGAGCATGCGCATCCTGCCTGGATTTAGGTCGCTTGTAATTACTGTAAGATGTTCATGGAGAACAAAAGATGAAAGAAGAAACAAATCTAACTTCAAAACACAATATTGTTGATATCCTTCTTTGAAATCATCTCCTTGTGCATCTTCTGCCAGCTCACCCCTTGGTCATCTATGTTCCAGTAAACCAGACAACACTGGTCCTGACGGGCTCCAGTTATAACTCCGATGTCCCTGAGACTTGGAGGTGTGAAAATGAGCCACTGTTGAACCTGCATATCTTCCATCCCCTTTGTTTCTCCAAGGGACTTCCAAGACCAAAATTGAAATCATTTGAGAAATGGTAGCGACTGCAAGCCATCTTCCCATGTGTCTGCTTCATCCTGTAGCATTTGTACACATGCATTCTAGAATAAGCTTCAATGCATGACCCATGTTGTAACAGGAAAGACATACCTTGTCTGAGAACTTACTTTCAGTGAGCTTTAGGTTGATGAGGACCAGAGCCACTGCAGAGATACAGTGAAGAAGTTTTGCTGATGTGTGGTCAAAGTCTGTGTGCAGAGTCGTCAATACAAATGTCCCAATGATGCTGAAATTGAAGGCCTTGATGATGGGGAAGCAGGTGTGTCCAACACCATTGTATGTCGTGGCAAGGTGTGAAATCAGGTTGCCAGAGGTCAACGCGCTCATGCAGCTGGGTGGACAGGTGAGGGACTGGAGATGTGGCAGTTGACAGACTGACAGGGGACAGCGTCGACTGTTACCACAAGGGCCTAGGGAAAGGCTTTTGAGAAGTGGATGGTGGTGGAGAAACAGTGTCATGGTGACATGGGGAATGTTAACCTTGAGGTTGATGAGGTTTTCAAAGACAGTAACATTAGGGAAGACGTGGAAACATCTGAATGACAACTGGAGGACAAGGCTGGTGATGTTAGGTGTGTGGTCAAGGATGGCTTGGATAGCCCTAGACGTTACTCTGTTGGCCATCCACTAAACAACTTGAAGGACATCAATGTTCATGGCAACATCATTGCAACACATTACTGCATGAAGGAGTCTCTCCACCTCAAATGTAGATGTCATGTAAACTATGCTCTGTTGATAGATGTTGAGTATGTCAGTGGCACAGTCATTTTACAACTTACTTTGATAGCTCAAAACATCCTAATATGAATGAGAACAATAAAATTGTGATGTTGAGGGAAAGCTTACCTTGGTGTGACCCTGTAAAACCATAGTGTATTGTCGAGGATAGAGGTGGTTCGTC
This sequence comes from Lactarius deliciosus, assembly GCA_021525775.1. Taxonomy (NCBI): domain Eukaryota; kingdom Fungi; phylum Basidiomycota; class Agaricomycetes; order Russulales; family Russulaceae; genus Lactarius; species Lactarius deliciosus. Next base: position 750,457 of record JAKELK010000008.1, read on the forward strand.
CATCAAAGGGCCTGCTTTGTTCAAAGGAATTTATAGTTGGGGTTAGCATTACCATGTGGAACATGTGGATGTAGCATGTGACTGGTAAGAGAATATGCACATATCTGTATCTGTATCAACCAGCTAGACTTCAAGGGTCCTGATAGTGGGTACACTGCGTGCAAAGCAGAGTTTTTAGACCAATAAAACCCGTAGAAAACCCTGTGGAGTGTTAACCACTTATCGAGGGTTTTTGTTTTCGAAAAACTTTGAAAATAAATGTTAAAGTTTTATTTTGGGTGGTACAACACAAAAAAAAACTCTGTAAAATGACTTAAAGTTTTTTTTGGGTCAGCGTGTGCCACCCGAAAAAGAGTCAAACTCTTCTCGTTAAGGTTTTCTCCGTGAGAAAGAGTTTGATAATTGTCAAACTCTTTCGCAGATCACATGATATGGCCTGAACAAAAAACTCAAACTATTTTTCGCGTTCATCTGGCTAGTGAAATAATGACATAAACATTTCCTTAGCTGTCTATCAAAAGTGTCAAACTCTTTTGACCAGCCGCATGTGGTACAATCCACATGACCCACCAATCCCAGTTGCACCGGGGCCGGCCCGCTGTATCCAGACCTTTTTCAGTCATGGGCGTCACACTGTAACACAACCTGGCTTTTCCCGCGCGCACTGACCATTGTCTACTGCCGACTGTGGGAAATGCGGGAATGTCCGACTGTCCAACTGTCAACAGTCCACTGTCTAATGGTTGATGGTCGGATTGTCCCATTGTCAGACACTTGGACACCCCAAATGCTTGAGTGTCCGACGCGGGACATGCCGAAACGTCATCCGAGTGTCCCACACTTGATTCGACGACACCTCCGTCATTGCGCTCGAGCGCATTACCCGTAAACATCTGTATTAGTAAATAAAATATATTGTTTCATCGTTGCGAAGTTGTGAAGACAAAGCGAATTGTCTGCATGCGGCACTTACAGCAGGCGCGTGGCGCGTGGCGCACTTCCCTGACATCACTATTCACATCACTATTCGATATCCCTGCTCATCATCATGCAATACAACCTGTTATTGTTCGCTCTCATACTACTTTCCTGGTGGCTGGTGTGTTCCTTTACTCGTTCGGATCTTTTCGTCGCTAACTTCTGTAAAAAAAAAACAAAAAAAAAACAGTTCGCCAATGTCAACTTCGGCAACACTGCCGGCCACATTACCTTCGAACGCACCTGGTTCGATACTGCAAACCGGCGTGTAGGCAGGCTGCAAGTTGCCTTCTCCTTCGAGGCGCACACCGACAACGGCCAGGCCGCGGGAGCCGATGCAAATTGACGGAAGGTGGAGGGTAGGGTAGGTGGGTGGTATTAAGTCCGTCGTTTCGTTGTCATCTGTGCAGTGAGCGTGTCTCCTCGATATGATTGGTGTTCATGCCCGTCTTCGAACCGTCCATCGGCCCTCGCCCCTCCTGCAGTCCAAACACCTCGCGCAGTTTAAACGTCACCACGCAAGCGGCGCTGCAGCCTCTTGATCGTTGTGTATTCAGACCCGCTTGGCCACACGGCACAGAGAAACAAAAAAACGAAAAAGAAAAAGAAAAAGAAAAAACAATTCACATGAACTCTGCAATTTGGTCGTGCCCGTTGTTTGCTCCCCTGCTAGTACCCTTGTGGCAGGTACGTTTCCTCTGCTCATTCGAGTCTTTTCACCGCTGATTTCTAGAAAAAAGTTCGTTAACGTCAATTTTGGCACACTGCCAAGTACATCACCCCCGAACCCGCCTGGTTTGGTGCCACAAACTGGTGTGTAGCCAAGTGCTTTCTCCTTCGAGGTGCACGCCAACGACGGCCGAGCAGCGGGAGCCGATGAAAATTGACGGAAGGTGATGGACCCCCCGGGTTGGTCGCTTGGCCCCACAGCACAGAGAAACAAGAAACGAAAAATGAAAAAACTATTCAGACTGACTCTGCAATTTGGTCGTGTGGCTGGGTACGTTTCCTCTGCTCATTCGAGTCCTTTTTCGCCGCCGATTTCTAGAAAAAAGTTCGTCAATGTCTGGCGTGTAGGCAACCTACAATTCATGTTCGCTTTCGGGGCGCACGCTGACGACAGACAGGCCGCGGGAGCTGATGTGATTAAGATGACGAGGAGGTAGGGTTGGCCTAAGTCCGTCGTTTATCATTGTCGTTGTGCAGTCAGCGCGTGTCTCCAATTCCCTTGATATTACAATCGTTGTTATATTTCAGACCCCCCCCGGTGTTCCTTAGCCCCATTATGCATGGCACAGAGAGACCAAAAATAAAAAATACTATCAAACTATCAAACGGACGCTGCAATGGCAGTCGTTGTTCCCTTGCCGAGAACTAAGAGTAAGAGTGTTGGCCATGAATTGAAGAGTAACTAGAAACTCACCTCAACATCTCCACAGCCCTTCTTGACCTGGATGATAACCTGAGAGGTCAGTACATGTTGACCCAATATTGCAAACAGATGAGGTCACTCACCTCGACGTTGCTGGGTTGCCCATAAGGGACGGCCTCGCCAAGAGAAAAAAAAATGGAGCAGCAAACCCTCCCACAGTGTCAACCAGACAGCGAGTCGACGGTTGCTCGCCTGAATAGAGTGAGCCATTTTGTAAACCATAGTCATAAATCACCGCATTCATTTCTAAAATGAAAGTTTAAAATCCCTTTGAGGAGTCACGGAATGGTGCACACACCAGTCGGGACATCTTCCTTGTCAGTGTTATTGGGAGATGGCAGATGGGGAGGAGATATGGAACAACACACCATAGCCTCGCGTAGGATATTGCATCGGAATGGCTTCACATACCTACAATACACTCCACATTAGCTTTTCCTTGTTTCCTGGAATGGGGTGAAGAAACGCATGAAATAACACCCAACATATACGCCTCCTCAGGTGGCCCGTCTTCGGTAGGGGTAATTGGGCAAAGGCTCACCACTCCCGCCCTGCCCCATCTTCCTCTTGCCCAACCCGACAGAATCAAAGTTGGGGTTGACCGCCTCATAGAAACGGCGAGTACCGACGGTTGCCCCAATGGGCAGCAGGACCAGCCAAACTGAACTATGACCCAGCAACGCTCGCACAGGTGCCAAAGGCATCCAAGCGCAGCTCACCCCTCCGCAATAGGAGGGATGGCCTATGGTCATCAGAGGGCGACGGCGGAGGGGAAGGTATGGAGCATCGCTCCATAACCTCCGGCCTTCAGATGATGACCTGAAAACGCTGGCAAGCTGAGAGCTGAGTGTTGGTTTTGAATTGAAAAGTGATGAGGGAACTCACTCAACGTTGCCAGGTTACCGGTTACCCATCAGGGGCGGCATCGCTGAGAGAAAAAAACTGGAGACAGAGGGGTGTAAGAATCTCCAGAGAGATCCGAAGGTGTTGAGGAGTGGCCATATCAGAACCAACGCCAGATCGAAGAGTAGCGAACCCACCCACAAAGTCAACCAGACAGTGAGTCGACGGTTGCTCGTGAGGGGCAGCCTGCGGATAGAGTGAGCCTTTGGCAAGCTTGGACAGGAGGGATCCGAAGGTGTTGAGGAGTCAAAGAGGAGGAGCAAGCAAACCCACCCACAAAGTCAACCGGACAGTGAGTCAACGGTTGCTCATGAGGGGCAGCCTGCGGATAGAGTGAGCCATTGGCGAGCTTTTTTTTTTTTGGATCAATCCATTGGCGAGCTTGGACAGGAGGGATCCGAAGGTGTTGAGGAGCACAAATGCCTAGTCGAAGAGGAGGAGCAAGCGAACCCACCCACAAAGTCAACCGGACAGTGAGTTGATGGTTTCTCGTGAGGAGCGGCCTGCAGATAGAGGGTGTGCATGGGTCGAAAAGTTTGAAGACGTGGAAAAAAAAAGGAGGGAGCCGACAGTGGGACATTCCGATCGTTTGATTGTCTGACGTGGGACATGCCGAACCCTGTTCAACAGCCCTGCCGACGGTCCGAGTCGACCGAGATCATCATAAGCACTGTACTTCTTATCGAGCGCCCCTTTCCCCTTGAATCAATACGACATAGAGTGCATCGTTGTATGTATTCAGCGTACTAAATATACAATTTCCTTCAAATATTCCATCGACCATTGGCCCACGCAAACAGGACCTATACATTCAATCTTGCGCAGCCTGAGGGCAGAGCCTGAGCGGACAGAGATCACGGCAACATTGTATAGATTCAATCCTACAAAAAGTCAGCTTTATCCGTCTGGTATGACGTGGGTGGTACCTTGTCCAAAGGCAGCGCGTGGAAGCATGGTATGCTGAAAGTCTGTCTGTCATATGGGGTACAGGCAAAGTGTGCAATGACTTCTTGCGCCGCTACTACTTCTATTTCACCCTCGAGCTCAGGATGGTAGAGGCGGCCACCAACCAAGGGGTATCGACGATATGGGTCTCGTTGGGCCTCTTGTGCCGAAAGCTCCTTGAATCTCTGAACAACGAAGTAAGCTTTGGATGATGGCCTGAAGGGAACGGTGAATATCTGCTTGATTTTTCCCGCGTGCCAGTCGCCGGAAATCCAGTCCCCCATAATCACATGACTATCCCTGATGGAGAAAGATGATGGGCTGAAGATGGCCCCGTGGTGGCTAAATTTGTCATACTGCCTGGCTTTCCCAGGTGTTGCCATACTCTCGTGAAATGCCTTCCTGGAGCGAACAAGGAGCTCTGTCAGGCACATGAGGACTTCCTGCTCGAGCCAGCATTCCTCCCCTTGCAAGGCATCCCGCTGTGCGTCCGCACCCGTCAGATCTTCAAAGACGGTTCCCTTCACAGTGGGGTTGAGATAATTTCCAAGTTGGTCTGCCAGGGGTTGTAGGCAGTGTCCCAGTTGTTTGAACGAGGAAATAAGACCTCGAAGCCTTTGGATCATGCACATTCGCTCAAATAATGTCTTTTTGAGTTCACCTGTCATAGTTTATGAGCATTCGCTATATTTTGCCGCCATGGTGCAAAAACAACGAACCAAACCTTCCATTCGTTTCTATGTTCTGAAGCATATGATTATATCGCTCGAACACCCAGCAGCGCCACGCTGTTGTTGGGCCAAAGTGAGATAGGAGCTCTGTCAGATGGATAGAGATGTGGTGATATGGGATAAGCCGATGCGCCGGGAAGAGCTCATGGAGTCCGCGCAAGTACCTCAGCATGAGATCGCGAAACTCTTCAGAACAGGCAACAGTAATACGCCTTCCTGCAGCGATCTTGGTCGCCACAATAAGATCACAGAAGTTCTTGAGGAGTTGGTTCTCGTGGCAATCGGGAGGTAGAGGACCCCATAGACGGCCCAATGTCACGACGAGGTGCACGGTGCAGAACACTCGCCATCTGTCAGCAGATATTTGATGAACAGTGCACATAGGGAACTATACTCACAGTGACGAAGGAGACTGTGGGGAGTTACAGAGGGTGACTGGAAGCAGCAACAGAGTAGTCTTGCAAGTGAAGCAGATGTAGAGTCTGGCACACAACAGATGAGGAACTGGTGTGTATACAAAGAAGGGGACATACCTGGCACACAACAGATGAGGAACTGGTGTGGTGCCAGAGCGTACAGAGTACTCTACTTATACTATACAGGGGAGTGACGCTAGTACAATAGAAGTAACACAGAGTCACACAATACAAGGAGCGTTGTTCTACAGAGGGACACAAAGGAGTGTGCAGAAGGAGAACAAAAGCACAAAGAACAATAGAAAGGCTAGACTATGATATCATAGTGACATCACAATAAAGATAGAACAAAAGGAATGAGTACAAGGACGGAATACAATAGGAGTCCAGAGGAGTCCATGATGTCATTGTACAGTGATATCATAGATAAGAAAGTCCGAGATTGTAAAGATCATAATAATCTAATCTACATAAGTCCAATATATCTTATCTAAAGCAGTCCGTTATCTGCGTGTCCATACGAGCCGCTAAGTGCGCGCGGGTCACTTATCAACATCTCCCCGTGATCAGCAATCTAGGATTTAGCACAAGCCCATGTCAACATTGTGTTGTTGGAGCAGGGTGCGCACGAGCGACTTGGTAAAGCCGTCTGCAACCATTTCCAGAGTAGGGGTTCTAATAAGAGTGATGGTCCTCTTTTCGATGTACTCCCTAATGACATGATGCCTAATGGCAATGTGCTTCGATCGCCTCCCAGTGACAGGGTTCAAGGCCAAATCAATGGCACCCTTGTTGTCACCATGCAATGGGATGGGGTCGTCGACCTCGTACCCAAGTTCCAAAAGGAAGCTCTGATACCAAGCGGCTTGGTTGGCCGCATCGGTCATGGCCATGTATTCCGCCTCTGTAGTGTTTTGGGCCACTGTCTTTTGCTTTCGCGAAGACCAGCTTATTGCACCATTGGCTAATAGGAACACATAACCCGAAGTGGAGTGTCTGTCGTCAACCTGGTCACCCAGGGAAGAATCAGAGTAGCCAACAAGGCCATCTCCACTGGCGCCATCATAGATTATCCGCATATCCACAGTGCCTACTAAGTAAGCCAGGACATATTGCGCAAGTCGCAGATGTTGGGGGGAAGGGTTCGCTGCATACTGCGCCAGACGTGACACAGCGAAGGAAATGTCTGGTCTAGTACCAATCTGAACGTACAGCAGACTACCAATGAGTGACTGGTAGTGCGTAATATCAGAGGCAGTAGCCTGACCCGTATATTTATGAAGGTGCTCGTCAGCACCAGCGGGCAGGGGTGTGGAGTGTGAAGTGGCATCAGTCATGCCAAAGCGTTCAAGGACATCCTTGACATAGCCAGACTGGTCTATTTCGATGCGCCTGAGGGAGCGGTCGCGCACAATGCGCATACCTAGATATGACTCTATCTCCCCGAGATCTGTCATCTCATAGCGCTCAGAAAGGTCCGACTTAAGACGCTTGATTCTCTCCAGAGAAGCACCCAAAATTGTGATGTCATCAACGTAAACGATAACAAAGAGTGGTCCATCCCCCTCTCGTTGAGGCAACACATATACGCCGGCATCGGCAAACGTCCGCTTAAAGCCGAGTGCAAGTAGCACTCCATGGAATTGTAAGTTCCATGCACGGGAGGCTTGTTTGAGACCATATATCGCCTTGACTAGGCGACACACCTTCGTCTCTGCACCAGTGGTGATGAACCCTTGTGGTTGCTCCATGTAAATCTCCTCGTCAAGCACGCCATTGAGGAACGCAGACTTGACATCCATTTGATGGATGTGCCAGTCCTCCAGCGCGGCCAACGCCAGAAGTAATCTCAGCGACTCGAATCGTGCGACGGGAGAGAAGGTTTCATCAAAATCAATGCCAGGGATTTGCGTAAACCCCTTAGCCACCAAGCGAGCTCTGTAGCGGCCATCCGCTTTGAGCTTGAAGACCCATTTGGATTTTACTGCCTTGCGATTAGGCGGGAGATCTACTAACTCCCATGTGCCATTTTTGGCGAGCGCATCCATCTCATACTGACACGCCGTTGTCCACTCACCTGCATCCACAGACCGCATGGCCTCTGCATAGGATGCAGGATCTCTTCCGACATAGGCTGCAGCCAGCAGCTCTGCAAAGCCCAACCGTCTACCTCGTGTGGCCACATTATCCGCTGTGAAGTAGCGGGGATTGGGCACTGGTGCACGGGCAGAGCGTCTAGGTGCATTGTCCATTTCACGCAACAGCTGATTACGCTGTGCGCGGTCCTCAAAGCCACCAGGCATGTCTGGTGAGGGAGGAGGGACATTGCGCATAATGCGCGTTGCACTTTGACGCGGTGGTGGGGAGGTCAGAGGGGGCTGCTCACGCTTAGGTGTAACAGGAAGAGTGGGTGGGGCAGGTGGTGGTGGCGTGTGTGGGCGCTCTTGTTTGGGGTCTAAAATGTCTTCAACATCCTCCTCACTGCTATCAGAGTGTGCAGGGGAGGGTGCTCGCTGTGGTGGTAACGCCGACGTGCTAGGTTCGGCAATTACTGGTGTAGGTAGTGGTTGTGAGACCACTTGAGAAGGTGGTGGGTGTGTCTCAGCACCCTGGAGGGACGGGAAGCTGCTCTCGTCGAATGTCACATCCCTGGACAAACGGACAGAGCGGGTTTGGCGGTCCCAGAGCTTATAGCCCTTTGATTCGGGCTCAAACCCAATAAGCGTGACCTCAATGGCCTTCGCATCCAATTTGCGATGCTTATCAGCGGGTACGTGCATGTACCCCTTGCATCCGAAGATGCGCAAGTGTGAGACATCTGGTACCTTGCCAGAGTACCAGAGCTCATAGGGTGTGCGCCACTTAAGCGTACGGGTGGGAGAGCGGTTATAGATGTGTACCGCAGTGCTCATCGCATGCTCCCAGAAGCCTTTAGACATGCCTGCTGTGTGTAGCATGGCCATTGCCTTATCCGTAATGGTGCGGTTAAACCGCTCGGCTTTCCCGTTCGACTGTGGTGAACCTGGCATCGTAAGGTGATGCTCTATCCCTCTCTGCTTGAGAATGTCCTGTACTTGGCTCGCCATGTACTCGCCTCCGCGGTCAGAGTGGAGTGCGCGCAGTTTATGGGACGTCTGGGTTTCACCCCAGGCCAAATACATCTGCAGCGCTTTCACAAACTGATCCTTCGACTTAATAAAGTACACCACTGCATGCTTGGAGTGGTCGTCTATGAAGGTGGCGGTGTACGCGGAGCCTTGTAGGGACTGAGTTTGCATTGGACCGGCGAGGTCACTGTGTACAATCTCAAAGATACGGGTTGTCCTTTTGGTGGAGGACGCAGAGAAAGGTTGGCGAGTGGATTTACCCAACTCGCACCCACGACACACAACAGTATGCGTGGTAGAGCTGTCAATGTCCATGCCAGTAGTGGCAGAGGGACCGTACGACTTGAGAGCAGCAGAGGAGATGTGTCCCATGCGCTGATGCCAGATATCAAGAGTGGTGGCAGTACTTTTGACGTGAGCATTGAGGCCAATGCTTGAAGCGTCCAACCAGTAGAGGTTGTCCTCCAAGTAGCCAACAGCTACACATTGTTTTTTGACAGATATTTTAAAGGAGCCACTGTCAAAGGCCACTTCCGCACCCTTTTGTGCTAAGGCACGCGTCGACAAGAAGCGTGTTTTCACTTGTGGAAGGTGTAGCACATTGTTGAGGGTGATAGGAAGGCCCTGGCTCGTAGTGAAGACGACGGAGCCTACACCAATTTGGTCGATGGTGGACTTGTCCCCAAGGCGCACAGCACCTTTGCACGGGGTGTAGTCCTTGAAATCGGACCGATGTGGTGTGATGTGGTGTGTGGCACCACTGTCCATCATCCAACGCACACGCGAGGCAGCATACAAGGCAACTCCAACTGTATTGTCCGCCCAGTTAATGGCGGGCTCATCATCGACCTCCTTAATGGAGGCGGTGGTAGGTACTAGTACATGGGAGTTGGCAGCCTTGTTGCCAGTGTCTTTCAACTTCCCCGCCGCTTCATCCTTCTTCCTCTGCCTGCAGTCAGGCTTAATGTGCCCCTTTTTGTTACAGTAGTGGCAGGTAAGTTGAGAATGATCTCTCTTCTTACGTGGGCCACTGTTGGTGGGCCTAATGGGGGCAGCTTTGTTGAGGGAGGAGCTAGAGGGGCCAGTACGACGCGCTTCTTCTGAAACTATGCGCGCAATTATTTCAGCGTGCTTAAGTTTGGAGGGGGCGCCACTGGCGAGGATGGTGGATGCCAGAACCTCATAAGAGGCTGGCAGGGCGTGGAGAAGTATGAGACAGAATTGGGTGTCTGTGACACCCATCTGTGCGTTGGTGAGGCCGACCCGCAGCTCATTGAGCTTGGCCAACTGAGAGGCCATGGGCGCGGAGTCGTCGAGGCGGGCTTGGGTGAGTTGGATCCACAGATTAAATATGGTGGTGCTGCCGCTAGCACCAGCATAGACATCCTTCAGTTTGTCCCACTTTGACTTGAAGGTGGGATAGGAGAGGGGGTCGGCAACTAGGGAGTAGACGTCGGGTTTGAGATAGAGGCGGAGGTACGCCTTTGCCCGACGCTGGACAGAGTCCCACTCATCAGGGGTGACTCCAGAGGGAGGGACCTGGAGGTAGAACACATCCTCCGCTTCGTGCAGCGTGAGGATTGCCTCCAAGGTCCCAGACCATTCGTTCCAGTTTGACCCGTCAAACCTGCTGAGGTGGATGCCTGAGGGCATGCCAAAGGAGTTGCCATAGGCATTGGCGATGCGCGAGGAGGGTGTGGACCCAGTTGGAAAAGGGGGGAGTGAGCCCCCTGCTGTGGCGCCTGCAGCCGCACCGGTGGCACCAGTGGGCGAGGCAGCGCGAGATGATTGGCCAGACATAGGGATGATTTATCTATCGCCGAGGAGCAGTCAGCGACAGTGCTTCATAATAGTTGCAAGATAGGGGGGGGTAGACACTCCTGTCTGTGAATCTGTAAGGCCAGAACGCTAACGCGTCCTGCCTCCTGTGGTATGCCAGTGATACAAGGGCTAGGCCCAGGTTGGAAGATCCCTTTGCCATACTAGGAGCCAGCTGCCAGCCAGGATGTGTCTAGGACACGGCTCACTAGTTTGCGTCAGGGGGATATGAAATGATGTCTTTCAGAGCCCAAGGCTGTCTACCTCAGCCTTCTCGGCCTGTTGGTTGCCTCATCGCCACAAGTGGCTTCACTGAATCCTTTCCCATTGCCGCTACAAGGCAGGAGTCTGGTTGCAGAACACCATAAGGTGAACACCCCCCAGAGTCTGAACCAGGTTTTACACTCCCATGGTGAGGAGATCCTGCGCCCAGTGTGGAGCACCAGAGACAGCTGGCGCTAAGCTCCACAATACACAGCCCAGTGGGCCATGCACACCTGGATATGGATTAAGGGGCTACCAGATCCAATCTCCTTGCGCATAGCGCAGGGGCTAGGAAAACAGTGGGGGTGAAAGTAGGACTACTGGGCAGTACATGTACAGGAGGTTCCTCAGCAGTGACAACTGACGCCTCAGTGTCCACTGCCTTGGGCAAGGCTGGTGAGGCCCCAGACAGACCTTGACCTGGTGTGTGATCTTAAGAACACAGTGACCAGCCAAGTGGAGTGGCTTGGGCACCAGGGCCCATAACCTGATGAACAGTGCACATAGGGAACTATACTCACAGTGACGAAGGAGACTGTGGGGAGTTACAGAGGGTGACTGGAAGCAGCAACAGAGTAGTCTTGCAAGTGAAGCAGATGTAGAGTCTGGCACACAACAGATGAGGAACTGGTGTGTATACAAAGAAGGGGACATACCTGGCACACAACAGATGAGGAACTGGTGTGGTGCCAGAGCGTACAGAGTACTCTACTTATACTATACAGGGGAGTGACGCTAGTACAATAGAAGTAACACAGAGTCACACAATACAAGGAGCGTTGTTCTACAGAGGGACACAAAGGAGTGTGCAGAAGGAGAACAAAAGCACAAAGAACAATAGAAAGGCTAGACTATGATATCATAGTGACATCACAATAAAGATAGAACAAAAGGAATGAGTACAAGGACGGAATACAATAGGAGTCCAGAGGAGTCCATGATGTCATTGTACAGTGATATCATAGATAAGAAAGTCCGAGATTGTAAAGATCATAATAATCTAATCTACATAAGTCCAATATATCTTATCTAAAGCAGTCCGTTATCTGCGTGTCCATACGAGCCGCTAAGTGCGCGCGGGTCACTTATCAACAATATTTTCCCTTGGCCTTTGTCACCAATCCATGGTGGTGCAGGGGTGCACCAAGAAGGCAATGTAGTTTTCTCCATGTCATCCCAGATTTCTTGGAGCCTTGATCTTCTGAGAATGCGAGTCTTGGCACGGTTTGCATTTGATCGCTTTGCATGTGAAAGGCGCAGTGGGTCTGGGATTGTGAGGTCGTGAGTCTCGTTTGTGATCCCTTTGTCAGATCTCTATCATAGTATGTTAGTTGACAGGCTCACATACAGATGGCAGCGTACGCACCACTTTCTCCAGAGCTTCTATTAACTTACTTTTCTTGTACTTCCGAATTGTCTTCATCTTGGACAGGTTCCAAGTCCTTTGCTCGTCCACGTTCATTTGGTTGTACTCAGCTGGCCTGTTCTGAACTTTAAGAAAGTACAAGTGAGCGAGAGCTGCAGATGAGAGCTCTAAGAAGTTGTTGGTGGCATTCGCGAAGTGGTAATATTCCATGGCGGTGTGTGCTTCAGAAACGGTAATCGATGTACTACCAGGGTCGGTATCGGGGTTGGCAAGAATGGTGTCGATGTTCTGCTGCTCCTCGGTTGTCATTGGACGAATAAGGTTCTCACCGGAATCAAACCACCCGTTATTGCGGCGCTGTACATTATAGAGTCAATATAATGAGTGGCTGAACGTGAATTAAGAGCGGTACATGTTGAGTCAAAATCCTCATCAGTGGCTCGTACTTTTTTCCCTTCACCGAAAGACCTTGGCCCCTGGCCAGATAGCGGAGTGTCCCTGCCTTGAAATTTTGTAAGCTCTCCAATGTTCCTGTTCGCAAGCAGAGGAATGCTTGTTGGTAATCAAGCGACATCCTTATTTCCCAAGGCAAGGGATCGGATGATGTACCATCACCATCTTCAATTTCGACGTCCATACCCCACATTTCCTGGCAATGGCGTGAAAGAATCCGTAGGAATAATGCGTGCATGGGATCGATGCAGAGACTCCGAATAGGGTCGAGATACGGGAGTCTGAGAAACTCTGAGTAGCATACCCTGTGCTTTTTGGTGACATTGGCATGCTCTGCCTCCGACAGAGCATCGCGCCACTGGATGGCAAGTCTTCGGTGCTCTTCACAGGTGCGAGGCTCCCAGCTACCAAAATAGAGGTCGTTGATGCTTTGGAGTTGTAACTTGCAGTATGAGCAGAAATTGGCCAATTGTGGCCCAGTGAACCCTAGTGCCTGTCGGGCAGCCGGAAGGTCGCAGATAATCAGCGCAAGTGCGCTCCGAGTCTTTCTCCCATTGGGGTACTTGTACGTACGTGTATATCGTACCCCGTTGACGTATGATTTCAAAAGATCGTCGACAAGAGGTTCTAAGAAATGATTTATCTCGTCCATAGATGGTTCATGTGGACCGGGAATTATACCGGCCAAGAACATATTTTCGGGCTTGAAGCGCATCACCGGTGGAAGATTCAAACATACCATGTATAATCCCATGACGGTGGCAGATCGCCCAGCTTGCTTGAGCTGGAAAGGATTGAAGCCATCCATGTTGAAGCTAAATAGGTATCGCCCCTTGTTATCGGCACGCTTGCAGATGAAAGGGTGGCCATCAGCACCAGGGATTTTGTACAATCCTGGCGTGTCCCAGATATCCTCCATGACACCACCAGATAGCGGAGAGGTGTCGCGGTCCATCATGTCCTCCATCCCGGGACGGCATAACATCTGGCCCAGCCAATCATTGAACGCGTGGTAAAAGTAGCGACAGACAGGGATATGGTATTGACGACCGCGAATAATATGTGTTTTTCGGAGGTGCCGACTGCAGATTTGTTGAGTAAATGGATGTTTTGATGAACACATTTCGGGGTATGAGTCGGGTCCATCGTCAGGATAACAAGTCGAGCACTTTGGACAGCAGACAAAGACTCTATAAGAGGGTTGCAAAGCGAGCCTGCGGATGACGGTGCGAGCATCCGAAGGCACAGATTTTGCGAGGTATTTACCCTGGCTGTCGGTCGCGCGAAAGTCTTCTACCATAAGGTTGATGAGAAACTGGATAGTAAACAATAGCTGGCCGCAGTCTCTCAGTGATAGGCCAGAGACTATGTGCATCACAGCCACCACAATGTACACCACAACAACAACGGGTTGGACGTCAGAAGAAAATAGTGACATTTTGAAGTGGGGTGCTGGAGACCGTAATAAGTAAATTGTGGACCCATCTGAGATCGAGCTAGCACACTCACATGTGTCTATGACCTACGTTGACGTCGAATCATAGTCGTTGACAGTCGGCCCAGGGTCAGATGGCATGGGCACACTGCAGTCCTTCTGGGATGCCATCTGCCATGCGCAAAGCTGCAAATTGTCCAGCTTGATCCATTCATGTGGCTCATTTTCGCGCCTCCAAGCCTTTGCGAGGTCAGAGTTATTACTGGAGCTCGTCAGGAGCAGTATCGTCTGGTTCACTGGGGCGTAGATGACCAAAGAGGGAGCTGGTGGAAAACGTTCGACCAGATGGTTTCGAAGAAGGATATCGACAGTATCGAGTTTTGAATTTAGATTTGTTTCTTTGTTTCTTTTTTCGTTCTCGTGTACATCTTACAGTAGGTGATCTAAATCCAGGCAGGATGTGCGTGCTCATTTTTGTTTGGGAGTGGACTCAGACTCGGACATGACAGTTGTGACAATCACTGCTTCACTGTCTCCATGATGCAGGAAATAGATGACCTCTGCCAGGAAACAGATGACCTCTTTGACCGGTTAGAAAAGAAACATGAGGCGTATCACAAAGATCTCGAAGCGACAACCGAATCCGCTGTTCGCAGGGCAGACAATATTAAGGATCTTGGATCCGCTTTGAAAGAACATGAGGTATGATTTTAATATCCCTTTGAAAAACATTCCAACACTTATTATAACTCAAAGATAGCGTTGCGTAATTCGATTAAGGAAATAAGTCATCAATTGGAGCAGGGCTTATGCCAGATGAGAAATCAGCTTTTGAAAGCAGGGCGGGAAACAGGACCCAAGAAAGATTATCGTGCGTAACACTACCAAACGCTAGCTGTGATCCCTATCTGATGCGCTATTAATTAGAATCTACTCTAGACTGTATAGACTCGATCAAGAGGAAGGCGGAGTTACTGGAGGGGAAAATTCGGCAGAACCTCGAGCAGAGGTCTGAGCTGCCAGGGTGGAGATTGGTTCCTTGACTCACCAACTGCGGTGTTGTCGCTTGCGTTTGCCTCACCATAGGCCTCGTTTTTCTTAGTATCTGGCTCTTCCCCGGCCTTATGGTTGCCACGTGTCATCTATAGTCGCCAATTTCATTATCAGTCACTTTCTTGTCTCGCTTGTTGTCTGTTCCTGTCTCGCTTGTTGTCTGAACACAACCCCGGTTGGTCATGTCCACGTGTCAACCTGTCTGTACGTGTGTTGGTTATGGCTGTGACAAGAAGGAAACCACAGATGAGAGGGGCAATCCAATTCGAGGAAAGAGGCTTGGAATACAAGAATATTGGGAGCACCGTAGGGGTGAAAAGCGGCTCAAATATATGGTACATCAGCAGCGTTGTAAAGGCAAACTGTGTCTCAAGCATATGGACACCAGCGAGAGGCTGGATCTCCAGATAGGCGTCAGACTGGAGGCACATTGGATACAACAACTTCACCGCAAACTACTCATTGTGCTGGCGAGCCAGTCGGAACCCAGGCATGGGCTTCTCAAGAGGACGAACTCGCCTGCTCGTTAGAAGATTGCCTGTCCATCTTTCGGTCAGGATTACTCCATGACATTCGGATCGAGGGTCTCGTCTTCTGGGAACCATCTAAGGAAGATGACCTACGCCCCCCTCCCCCACTACAGAGACTCGCAAAAGCGAACACCCAGTTCCTAGAATATCGCGAGTGGATAAAAAAGATGCTCATCGATTGCCAAAATCTAGACTGCGGCACATTTGAATGCTGTAGGTCTATAAGAGACCAGTTACTCCATGACTGTCGAACCTGCATATCCTCTATCCCCTTCGTTTCTCCGAGGGACTTCCAAGACCGGAATCGAAATTGCTTGAGCAACGGGAGCGACCGCAAGCCGTCTTCCCAGGTGTCCGCTTCATCCCGTAGCATTTGTACGCATGCATTCTAGATTAAGCTTCAATGCATGACCCGTGTTGTAACAGGAAAGACGTACCTCATCTGAGAACTTACTTTCGGTTAACTTTAGGTTTTTGAGGACAGGAGCCGCTGCAGAGATATGGTGAAGAAGTCGCGCCGACATGTGGTCAAAGTCCGTGTGCAGAGTCGTCAAGATAGATGTCCCAATGATGCCGAAATTGAAGGCCTTGATGATGGGGAAGCGAGTGTACCCGACGCCATCGTGCGTAGTGGCAAGCCATGTAATTGGGTTGCCAGAGGTCAACGCACTCACGCAACTGGGTGGACAGGTGAGGGACTGGAGAGACGGTAGTTGACAGACTAATAGGGGACAGCGTCGACTGTTGCCACAAGGGCCTAGGGAAAGGCTTTCAAGATGTGGATGGTGGAGGAGAAACGGTGCCACAGTGGCATGGGGAATGTTAACCTGGAGGTCGATGAGGTTTTCAAGGATGGTGACCCTAGGGAAGACGCGGAAACGTCTGAATGACAATTGGAGGATGAGGGTGGTGATGTTAGGCGTGCGGTCAAGGATGGCTCGGATGGCCCTGAACGTTACTCCGTTGGCCACCCGCTGATCAACTTCAAGGACGTCAATGTTCGTGGCGACCTCGTTGCTATATGTTACCGCACGAAGGACTCCCTCCACTTCAGATGTAGACGTCGCATGGACTATACCCTGTTCATAGATGTCAAGTATATCGGTGGCACAGTCATTTTGTCACTTACTTGGATAGGATAGTTCAAAACCAAAACATCCTAATACAAATGAGAACAATATAATTGTGATATTGAGGAAAGCTTACCTTGGTGTGACCCTGTAAAACCATAGTGTATCGTCGAGGATAGAGATGGTTCATCCGTCAAAGGGCCTGCTTTGTTCAAAGGAATTTATAGGCGGGGTTAGCATTACCACGTGGAACACGTGGATGTAGCATGCAATAAGAGAATATGCACATATCTGTATCAACCAGCCGGACTTCAAGAATTGTCCTGATAGTGGGTAAAGGCTTGCCACTCCCGCCCTGCCCCGTCTTCCTCTTGCCCAACCTGACACCTCCAGTGGTATCAAAATTGGGGTTGACCGCCTCACAGAGACAGCGAGTACTAGTGTTGGGGAAGTTAAGTCCCAGACCGATCCAAACTCGGTTTGAACCGAACCTAAACCGTTTAATCGGTTTGGGTTTGGAAAATTCTGAAAATAAACCGAATGGTTTGGTTTGGGGTTTGGGACCCCCAAACCGATGCCAAACCGTTCCAAACCGATTAAGAAAAATTATTAAAAATTATTTTATATTTTGTCCTTAAATGGTTTGGTTTGGTTCAAACTGAGTTCAAACCAAGTTTGAACCAAGTTTGACTGTGTTTGAACCAAAATAAATGGTTAAATTTATTATTATTATTATTATTTCATGTTTTTGGTGTCAAATTAAGTTTAAACCAGGTCTTAACTGGTTTAAACTTGGTTTGAACTTGGTTTGAACCAAACCAAACCGATTAAGAAGCAATTTAAAACACCTTTTTTTAATCAGTTTGGGACAGTTTGGAATGGTTTAGAACGGTTTGAAGTGGTTTGGGCCAGTTTGGGTTCGGTTTGGTGAAAATTAAATGGTTCGGTTTCCGGTTTGGCCAAAACTGGCCCAAACTGAACCGAACCGAACTTCCCCAACACTAGCGAGTACCAACGGTGATGAACAGCACACATGAAAGGATGATACTCACAGTGACAAGAGGACTGTGGTGAGATATCAAGAGTGGCTGGAAGCAGCAACAGAGTGTAATCAAGCAAGTGAAGCAGAGTTTGAGTCTGGCACACAACAGATGAGAACTGGTGTTATTACAGAGGAGGAGACATACCTGGCACACAACAGATGAGAACTGGTGTGGTGCCAGAGCGTACAGAGTACTCTACTTATACTGCTACAGAGAGTGACGCTGGTAACAGCAAGTCACAGTAAATACAAGACGCATTGTTCTACAAAGGGACAAAGGAGAGTACTGTTCTGGAGAACAAGGCGTAAGAACAAGAAGAGTCCAGACTATGATATCATAGTGACATCACAATAAAGATAAGAAAACAAAGGAAAGTACAAAGACAATAGTACAAGGACGGTCTAGAGAAGTCCATGATGTCCATCCCTCCTTGGACTCGTACCACCACCTCCCCCTTTGGGAGGCTGGGTCTCTGGTCGAGTAGTGCCCCCCTGAGGGCTACAGCGTTGCTGTGGGGCTGTCCCCAACATCCACCCACCCGTCCCCTCTTGTCCTCACTCCTCCGGCCTCATCACCGCCTTTCTTTGACTGGCGTCACACACCTTATGGACTCACTCACCACCGGCACATCAGTGCCACGTCACTCTTAAACCACCCCCATCCTCACCCAACACCCCCACACCTCACCCCGACCAAACCCCGTGAACCCCCTCAGAAGGGAAAGCGGACGTTGTTGAACCCTTGAAGTGCTGGAACACATCCTCAAAACCCAAGCCCAAACCCGAAGTGGAGGGAAGGTGACTGGCCTCGAGCTGGGCCTCCCGGTATCTGGTGTGTTCAGGCGGGCAGAGGGGATCCAGTCTCACGGTAAGTAGATCGTGTTTGCTATTACTGGAGGGGGGGCGAGCTGGGTAAGGGAAGGGCGGGGCGTGCAGGGCAGAGGGTTTACCCTTACGTACACACGGCACACTCCTTATCGACCCGACCGGGCCTCCTTGGAAGGGGGCCATCCTACTTACGTATTTACCCGCTTCAGACCCCACCTTTTACCCGTGTTTCATAACTCCCGCTCATAGATAAGAGAATACAATAGGTCCGAGATTGTAATGATCATAATGATCTAATCTACATGTCCTGTATATCTAATCTAAAGCAGCCCGTTATCTGCGTGTCCATACGAGCCGCTAAGTGCGCGCGGGTCACTTATCAACAAACGGTTGCCCGCAATGGGCAGCAGGACCGGCCAAACTGACTCACGACCCAGCAAACGCTCGTGCAGATGCAAAAGGCATCCAAGCGCGGCTCACCCCACTGCAACACCGCAACGACGGTAGGAGGGGATGGCCTATGGTCATCAGAAGGTGACAGCGGAGGGGAAGGCATGGAGCATCACTCCATACCCTCCGTCCTTCAGACAGTAACCTGATGTTATTGATAACCTGAGAAGTTAGTGTGTGTTGGCCTGACATTGAAAAGAGATGGTGTCGCCCACCTAGACGTTGCCAGGTTGCACGTCAGGGGCGGCGTTGCTGAGAAAAAACTGGAGAAAGAGGAGTGTAATCAGTAGAGATGCAGCAAGCTCCAGAGGGATCTGAAGGTGTCGAGGAGTGGCCATATCGGAACCAACACCTAGTGGAAGGGGAGGAACAGCGAACCCTCCCACAGAGTCGACCAGACAGTGAGTCAACGGTTGCTCGTGAGGGGCAGCCTACAGATAGAGTGAGCCATTGGTGAGCTTGGACAGGAGGGATCTGAAGGTGTTGAGGAGCACAAACGCCGAGTCGAAGAGGAGGAGCAAGCAAATCCCCCGACAAAGTCAACCAGCCAGTGAGTCGATGGTTGCTTGTGAGAGGCAGCCTGCAGATTGAGGGCGTGACCATGTGTCGAATAGTTTGAAGAGTGTGGATTGTTGAACATGTGGGGGAAAAAAAGGAGACAGAGAGGCGACGGGGGGTAGGAACGTTGGGAAGAGTCAGGAAAAGCCATGACTTGCGTGGACACAACCGTCTGTTCAACGTTTCGGTCAGCAGTTTATTACCACCGGGCCAACTTCCTGTGTGATGTAGTGACGTAATACAGGCTGTAGCCACGTCATCTTACGAATTCTTACGCGAATTTTACAAAATTCAAATGCAATGCAAACTCATAGAGGTACTGTTCGTTTGACTTCTGTAATCATATCCGTATTACAGTATATGTAGTACTACGCGCGAACCGATCACAAAGAGCCGAGAGTGCAGTGGCCGTGAGTCATGTCTGAGAACAAGGACTCATATAGATGTATACCAATATTAATGCTATTAGTTACCAAACAGGCTTAAGGCTTGAGATACTCGACAGAGATAGGAAGTGTGAAGTGTGCGTTACCAAAGCTTTTAGCGTGATCGGCGCAAGAATGAGCAGCGAGGGTGGGAGGAAGAAGTAGGGGCAACGGATAGTAGCCCAAGCGTGTGACGAATGAGTGAATGAAGAACGCGAGCAAACGGATGGTGAACTTATGAAGGTCTGACCCTGAGAGATTGTCTGTCGATTTCCATCGTCCTCACCTTTGAGAAGCCGCCCCAATCCCACTGCTCAAAGCCATCCCAATCGACTATGAGGTCGCGTACCGCCTGGACCCAACTTCTCCACACCTTTTTGCGAAAAAATTTGGGGTCGACACTGCACCCCCCTGACAGGTCCCACATCTCGAGAATTTGATTGAGTTCAAGATACTGACTTTGCCATCGCTTCTCGAAAGTGGTCAGGAACTGGAGGCGTTCGATCTCCCTGATCTCCTCATACACCTGGAACGAATTGAGGTAGTATAAAACTACCTGGCGAATATCGGTGTCGTCCGTGGTGGCCAATTGGATGTCGCAATGGCAAGACAATAGGCTTGTGGGGTTATAACGCCCCGCAGTAATGTCGGCACTTCGGACATCGCTGAAAAGGAGGGAGCCCCCATACTTCCAAAACATGTTGGGGTCAAATGCTAACGGATTGTTTCCGTCATGTCTCGGCCACTGTTTCTTCCAATAAGTGTTTCCCAGAATTGATCTCCATTCTTGGGTGGTGAGGCCCGGGAGGTCACGCTCGGGCCAGTTCCTGATTTCATTGAAGAGGAGGAGGTAGTGGTAATAGTAGGTGCGTTGGTTCGGGGGTTCACCACCCCAGAAGAGGTGAACTGGAGGAAGCGCGAAGCGGTGAGGAGACTTCTGCGAAGCGAGGTTGAGATGGCTGACGTGACCCATAGCATGAGTCCAGATATCCTGTATCCCCGGGAACCAATCTGGCACAGCCCCAGCATCGGTGAGGTGTCTTAGCTCCGGGTTATTTATAAGCAGAGTGTCCATGTCTGCCTTGGCCCTCTTGGCTCTGCGACTGGCTAAGCACGGGTCAGTAGTGTCAGTCACGGAAGATGTAGAAAGGGCTCGCCTTCGTCGTTCATCTTGTTCTCCTTTCTTTCTAGCTTACGCTTGACCTCCTTCGTCGGATTGAAGCTGTCTAAATGTTCTGCATAACCCCGGGCAGCGGTCTCCAGTTCTGTCACGACGTCGCACACGAGTGGGGGATAGTACCAATGATGAAGAGAATGTAGGAGGGGCTGGAGGGACATGGGTCATGTGCTGCACAATTCACGAGGTGACAGTGCAACCTCCCTTGAGGGATCGAGAACAAAGGTTGACTTATGAACCAGAAGAAATGCCCTTATGGACCATTTTACATAATTCGCGTAGTGGTGAGCATCTTCAAAAATGGCGCCCCGAGTCGGTGCGCAAACAGGAGATCGAAAGTAATCACCGGTGAAAATATCCTTCCACCAGTCCAAAAATGCGTGGAGCTCCAAGAGAGACCGTTGTAGGTTTTGAAATACTTCGACGAAATCTCGCCAAGCTCCGAAGTCCTGTTTCAGTCTACTCAAAGCTTTGAACCCCCTGGTGTATGCTTTCATCGGGCGTTGAATAGGGAGTCTGGGGTGGGAGGACATGTCGCTAAATGGATCTTGCAGGGCAGCTTTCAATGTAGTCCATTCGACTGTGAGTTTGTCCATTACATCTGGGTTGACAACGTGGATGTTGGAATTGCCAGGATGAACTCACCATATGGACTTGTCGACGGAGTGGGTAAGGACCCCGGAGAGAACGGAGGGACCTGACAAGTGAAGAGGGATCCAGGCGAGGTAGGGAAATTTGGGGCAATGAGGCTGTGGGTATATCGTCCACTCGTGAGCCCCCCAGAGACCGTCAACGCCAATGACAACCCCAGACCAGGGAGGGGGCGTCGGGATAGCGTCAACGTTGGCAGCTAGTATTACGAATCCAGCCCACCACTTGTCAGCGGAGGCCCAGCATGTATAGGGGGGAGGAGAGGGCATGATTCTTTTCTCTGGAAGTAGTCTCCGTAATGTGTAAGGAAACGGGACGATGAGCAGATAGATGATGAGCACTGAGCTGTCAAGAAAGGCTATCTCGGTCCGGTGAACAGAACAGTCCAGTCCACATCAAAGTCGCCGCCCCTGCCTTTTTTTTTTTTTCGAAACACGCGGCGCGACTGAAAGGGGTCGCATGTCACATGACCATCTGACGGAATCCATACCGCATCTCGCTTCATCATCAAGCCCACTGTTCGTCCCCCCCACTTAAACACTTTTGTGTGTATGTTTTGGCCAAGTGAATCAAACATGAATCCAAGCCAGAACTGCCGCACTTTGCACTCCATGGCTTTTTCCCCCTGACCTGCCATATGACCTTGTCAAGCAAGGTGATGCGTTCAACTATCCGCACTCTTCAAACTATTCAACACATGGTCCCTCAAGGCCTCAAGCTCAAGGCCTCAATCCGCAGGCCGCCTCTCACAAGCAACCATCGACCCACTGTCCGGTTGACTCTGTGGGAGGGTTCGCTGCTCCTCTTCGATTTGGCGTTGGTTCCGATATGGCCGCTCCTCGACACCGTTGTATCCCTCTGTTCATCTCTACTGCCTACATCCCTCTTTCTCCATCCTTTTCTCTCTTTCTCAGCGATGCCGCCCCTGACGGGCAACATCGCAACGCCGAGGTGGGTGACCTCATCTCTTTTCAATGTTGAGCCAACACATACTGACTTCTCAGGTTATCATCCCTGTCAAGTTATCGTCTGAAGGCCGGGGTTTTTATACAGGGTGAAGGGGAGTGCTGGTGAATGCTCGGGACCCCGAACTTGGGGATGGGCGAGGTCACTAAGTTGGGGTCAGGTGGGGACAAGTCAAGGTGGGGCTGTCTTTCAAAGGTTTGTCTGTACTGTGATCAGTGTCATACTATCTTCGTGATCTGAAGAGTGTCCTGAGACTCCACAGGGTTTGATCGCTATGTTTTACGCAAGCCTATCTGGGTCATTCATTAATGTACCCCATGTACGACCTTGACGGTGCGTTATCGGTCAGTGCATTGCCTTAATCTCATTTAATCGCGTTTTAAAGACTCCTGCCGGTACCAAAATTTTCGCGGCTCAGTATTACATTTGATACACTCCTTTTGTATAATATGCTGCCACGTTTAGAATGCAGGAGATGTGGGGATGAGCTAGAGGCCTTGTCCCTAGCGAGCTGCCGTCCTTTTCATCTGTGATACATGAGCCATATTTGCATGACCTGGTTAGTAAGTCTCAGCTAACAACTAGTACTGACGCAGCCATCACCGGCCGCCAAAGCTATCACGGGGAATGGAATCGAAGGCATTCTCGAACCCATCTCGGTCCTTGCAATCCTTCTGAATGTTTTCCACAGGTCGCCATGCGATGCGTTAGCGCCATTGATCGATTACTTTTTTGGTTTATGGCTAGCAGACTGAGTTTGGAATGCCGCGTGGGCTCGCCTAAATTGCCTATTTAACTGTCTTTCAATACACTGCCAGGCTTTCACACAAACTCATCTCACATCCTGCTCGACCACAGGTGTTCTTGTCATGGAGCGGACGAGACCTCTGCCTCCACCATCGTTACTTCCTTGTAAACATCGTCTTCCTCGGTACAAAAGTGACCCAGTGGTCGAGCCACCACCAAAACATGTGCGCTTTGATCTGGACATTTTGCTAGACGAAGACGTTGTCATGAATGATCCCACTCCAGTCGACCTGAGTACAGGCGTTCCACAACTAGAACAAAAGACTCCGGATAACCAAGGAGAGCCGGAAGCAGAGGTGCGTCAATATTCACGCAGCATAGTGTGTAAGCACTCAGTGGTCACCGGTCAGGCCCCAGACAGTCAGAATGATCGACGGGAAGTAGTTGCTAGTGTTTTAGTGCCTGAGCAACTCACAGAGGTGCACCATGAGCCCGAACAAGAAACTGATGTACGTGAAGAGCCTTCATACCACCGTTTGTACTAATGTGTGAATCCTCATGAGCTTCATGGTCAGGCCGTTGGCACTTGAGACGACCATCAGGAACTCGTTCGACTGAACGCGCTGATGGTTAACTCTCTAACTGGGGTGCTCCGGGAGGCCGGACGAGAATCAGAGGTGTGTCGAGAGTCTTGGCAAATTCTCAATGACTTCATGATCATGGTCAGAACGTCGACACTGAAAACGATGGTCAGGAAGTCGCCAGGGTCATACAAGCTCCCCAGCACAAAAATGGAGCCCGACTGGCACCGCAGGTTCAAGCTGCCGATGGCCAAGGCACTGAAGGACAAGCAGAGGTGAGTCAAAGGGTTACATCGCCTTATATACAGAATCTTAGTAGTCATATGGACAGACTGTGGGGGCTCAAGAAAACGAGCTAGAAGTATTGACTCCTACGGCCTTGGAAGAATCCCAGCGACCGGATGCAGTGGAAGTTGTTCCAGAATCCAATGCCATTGGGCCTCCAGAACTCAAACAAACAACAGATGTATGTCAGCAGTTTATGCGCTACCGTGTCAAAGCCTTAGCAGATTGTGGAATAGTCTGAGCGCATCCCACACTCTCACGAGAGGAAAGATGCTGCGCCTCGAGAATTAAACATGGAAGTCGCAAGAGCCACAGGCGGTGGTGCGACCATTCTGACCAGCGAGCCTCAGAAGTCTCAGCAATCCAGCGAACGCAGGAGCACCATGACCAGCGAGCATATCTCTGCCCCCGAGACTAACTTCAGGACAATAGACGACAGAGTAGCGGTCATGAAGGAGGAATATGTGAAGACGAGCGACGAGCTTGTCCATAATGTGCCCTCTCTGTTAAATTTTGTTTTGTGTACGCTGACTTTTGTCGTAAAGTGGCTTAAGGCAGTCAATACCCGAAGGCAGAGCCTTGAGAGATCCCATGTCACACTTTACGAACTTTGCAGAACCGAGCTGTACAACTCAAGTCCTGGAATCGTTGTCCCCGCTAGGTTGGAATTCCAGATGGTAACCAACCGTGTTTGTGGACCCTCTCACCATCTGTGTAATGTATCATGACCGCAGCCATTTTTCAGAATAATAATCTCTGTGACGAGGATGACAAGACTAAGGCAGAAACATTGCATTCAACACTGGTAGAAATGGTGGAGGGGTTGTGTGCTGACTTTCCTGGACACTGCGCCGAGACTGCTCTCAATCAGCCTATCACAGAGAACGCCATCATTTCTGCCGAGGTGTCTTCCTCTGAAAGTTTCGGATGTCTGTCTCAGTCCACAGTGGACACGGTGCGTGAAAACTTTTAATGTGTTTCAGTTCCAGCCTGAGGTGTCACTTTCCAGATATCGAGCCAAGCTTCTGATGTCATTCAAGACATAATCCAATATGAGAGAAAATCGATGGATGAGATCATTAACCGTATGAGGCAAACTGGCCAAAATGCCCGCGCTTTGGTCGAGCAACAGACGAAAGAGAGCGATGCAAGATTTGTACGTTTGACTGACCATTTTATGGCGTTATCTCTGATGGCGTATTAGATTGAGAAGTTAAACTCGTCCCAACGTGAGAGAAGAGGAAGCCATTCGAACAACGTACGACAACTTCATAAATAACCATACAAAATAGTGACAGTATTTCAGCCAAAGTCGCAGTGAAAGAGCATCGCAAGAGACTGTGAGCATGAGGTAAATAATAATAATACTGATTCCTTAAGCACGAGATCACAAGTCGTCACCTAGCAGAAACAGGCAGCTAGCAAGCAGCGCAAAGTACGGGATCAGGTTTGTTACTCAAAAGTGCTTCCTCTATATTGCGTCTCGAGCTGAATTCTCATGGTAACAGCAGACAGAAGCAGCAGCCAACCAGGTGTGCGAGGTAAGTCCGTTCAGAGTGTTTTCTACACAGCGTGGTGACAGGATTGGTAACAACCGACCACGCAGACCGCCACCCCCGAGCATGAGGTATGTCAATCAAGGCCTTTGTTCCACAACGTGGCGGCACCATGACACGATGCCAGGGGCTCACTACGCAGCAGCAGCAACGGGAGGCAGCAGAGGTGCAGGTCGAGGTATGTCACTCGAGGCTATTTCCTTTGTAGTAACGCTGACACAAATGCCGAAAGCTCGAGCAACAGCAGAAGCAGCAGGAG
This sequence comes from Lactarius deliciosus, assembly GCA_021525775.1. Lineage (NCBI taxonomy): Eukaryota > Fungi > Basidiomycota > Agaricomycetes > Russulales > Russulaceae > Lactarius > Lactarius deliciosus. Next base: position 776,483 of record JAKELK010000008.1, read on the forward strand.
GAAGCTCTCCATTTATGGCGGGTATGTTACTCGAGGGGTTTCACTACGCAGCGCTGTGACAAACCTCAACAGCTCGAGCATCAGCAGTGGGAGGAGCAGATGGCAACTAAGGTATGTCGCTCGAGGGTGTTCATGTTACGCCACCACTGGCGTTAGTCTGACTTGGACTGCGAAAGGGCGTTCACGACTTAGCGAATATTTCGACTACAAGTCACGTGACTTGGATACGGGTACACGGCGCTTCTTATAAGGGCATGTGACACTGATGTCTAAGCACTAGGACGTTCGAGTCACTAGGCGGTTGGTGAAGACGACTTGCTCGGGGAGACAAGCGAAGCACGCACGAGAAAGAGGAGAGAAGAGTGGTGATTGAAGAAGACCAAGATGGCGTATCTTGGTCTTGTTGAGCCACTATTTATACATGTGTGAGGACGCTTTAAAGCTCCTCCCGAATCCGTACGACTAGTAGTGTAAGTAGCTCGAACCCTACTACAGCTGTCCTAGGAATGAGTCATGCCACACCGGCATGTGATACTGTACTACGCTGACTGATACGACTGTCCATGACACATTACGACTTACAAACGAGGTCATCACCGTAAGTAAGCGTTCACTTCACGTACCGTGACATCACCCCCTTTTCAGCTGCGACGACCCCGGCGCCGAATAGGTCCGATACCTCCTAACCATCCTGCCTGAACCGACTCCACCCGGTTGTGAATGTCTGCCATCTCCAGTCTGAACTTGCTGCGAGCGAGCTCTCCTTGAACGCCCCCCAGCGCCTGGGCCAGGGCGTGGAGACGCTGTTCAAGTCGCTCAGCTTCGTGTCTGTAGGCGCGGTAGCGATGCAACTCAGCTTTCAGCCCCACGTCGTGTAGGGCGTTGACCGCCGTGTCGAGTCGGTGTTGGTTAGCGTGCCCTCTGATGAGGGCGAATGTCTCCTCAGCGGAGTAGTGGGGTTTGCCGATTTCTCGGACTTGGGGCTTGGCGTAGAGGGGTTTGGAGAAGGTCTTGTCACTATCCGCAGCGAGGGCGAGGACGATGGGGTCCGGGTTCATGATCACCTGGACGTACGGGGCTTGGGTGGTGATTCCCTGGGGGTCGGTGATGGGGAAGTGGACGAACTTCTCCCCACGGTTGTGTTCGTAACCGTGCGGGGCGAAGTGTGAGTCGGCGAGCCGGCAGTTAAGCACGGCGAGGTGGTGGGACGTGGGGGTGTCGTCATGAACGATGTCGCCTCAATACAAGGGGCGACCCACGGTGTCGAGGGTGTAGGGCGTCTCCCTCGGGTGGTCAGAGTCGGTACTGGTGATGATGGACGGGTGCTCAGCTGGGTACCAAGCCTTCAACTCCCGCTCCGGTTGTTCTTGAATTGCTCGCGCATCATCAAGTCAAAGAGTCTCCTCCTCTCGAGGATCCTCGTTCTCCTTGTCGCTGCCATCGCCAGCTGCTCGAGCTTCCACCTCTCCGCCTCGAACCTCCACTCCTCCCATCGATGCGTCGCTGCGTTCTTCTTCCGCTTCGACCCGGTATTCGACTCGTACCGGGAGAGGTCGAGGAGAGGCAGACTGACTGTCTCTGAGAGCTGAACGAAGCCTACGCACTTGGGCTTCAGTGTACGGCGCGGAGTTGAGCCGCTGGCCGTCGTGGCTGAGGAGCCAGTAGGTGACGGGGGCGTTGGGGTGGTCAACGTCCTCAACGGGGACGATACTCCCGAGGGCGTCGTTGAGTTCTTGGTAGGTGAGGGACTCCCCGATGAAGGGAGCGACAATGGTGGAGGCGGTGGAAGTGGGAAGAGACATTTCTGAGTGAGAGAGGGATCCAGTGTGGGGGAATGGAGGAGACTTAGCGTTGTCGACCTCGCTTATATGTGCTCTGTTAGCGGTTGAACTCCGCTCGTACTCCGCTATGGCTTCATCAGCGAAAACGTCATCCTTGTTGACCCACTGATTCTCCGAGTCCGGGTAGCCCTTCCATTTCACGAGGTATTGGAGTTTTCTGCTTCTGCCGAATCGCCGAGAGTCCAGAACTCGTTTGATTTCATATTCCTCTTCGCCGTCCACTAGATCCGGTGGTGGGCGCTGGAAGTTTTCTCCGTGTAGGGGTGTTTCGCGATAAGGCGTGAGTAAATCGATGTGAAACATGGGATGAATACTCCACTGTGTGGGAAGTTCCAGTTGGTAGTTGACAGGTGACAGTACTCGTGTGATCTTGAAGGGTCCGTGTCGGCGCGCCGCGAGTTTTGCCGTTGGTTGATTGGTTCGAAGGTGTCGGCCTTCCAGCCATACTTGATCTCCTATCTGGTATCTGGGCGTATCTCGGTGTTTGACCCACATGGATTGGGCCTTGCGGATAAGTTCTTGAGCTTCTTTCCGCGCTTCTCGGAATTGCTGGAGTCGCATGAGTACCTGGGGAATGGGAGATGGTTTATCGATCCAATCAGCGCGTGGGTCATACCCCATCATAAGAGAAAACGGAGACTTCCTTGTTGTCTCGTGTGGCCAGCTATTGTGAGCGAACTCTGCCATTGGCAGGAATCGCGCCCAGTTATCTTGGCGCTCGTTGGCCCAGAATCTCAGATATTGCTCTAGCCATTGATTGGTGCGCTCCGATTGCCCGTCCGTCCGAGGGTGGTAAGCGGTGGATATGTTTTGGTATATGCCCAAGATCCGGCACAATTCACGGGTGAACTTTGACGCGAAGCGCGGATCTCGATCACTGATGATTTTTGCCGGCAGTCCGAATCTGCGGAATACGTGGGTGACGTACAGGGCTGCGGTTTCCTCGGCCGTTATTTCTTCAGTGCAGGGGATGAAGATGGACGCTTTGGTACAGTCATGGTCGGTTACCGTGAGAATTGAGTCGTGTCCTTGGGATACGGGCAGTTTAGTGATAAAGTCAAGAGCTATAACTTCGAAGGGCTCAGCGTCAGCCATAGGCGTGATGGGGACTAGTGGTGCTTTCGTGGGTCGGTTATTGACTTTGTGGCGCTGGCACTCTGCGCATCCTTGGACGTATTCGGTTACGTGTTTCAGCATGTGTGGCCACCAGTGACTTCGTTCGATGATTCGGACTGTACGTTTGATCCCTGGGTGACCGTATACTGGGGGGTTGTGATGGTTGGCGATGATGGTGCGTATGACATCTTGTCCGCCTGTGATTACTCGCGCCCTTTGTCGGTACCAGACTCCGTCGACTTTCTTAAGTTTGTGAGGGTCGACCCACGGGCGTAGAGTGTCTTCGTTTTGCTCCGTTGGTTCTGAGGTCTGGGTCGTTAGGTTTCGGATGAATACTTCTTTGGGTAATACGGTGACTCCTTCATTGTCCCTTTCTCCTCGGTCGTAGTCGGGTCGCCTGGATAGGGCGTCTGCGCGTCCATTGTTGGTCCCCTTGATGTGGTGGATCTCGAAGTCGTATTCCATGAGTTCCAGGACTTCTCGAGCTACGCGGCGACTTATCTTTTGGGGGGATTTCCAGTGCGTGAGGTTGAGATGGTCGGAAAAGATTTTGACCTTGTGCGGGGATCCGGCTAAGAACGGTCTCCAGTGTCGCAGCGCCTTGACGATGGCGAGGAGTTCCAGATCATAGATGTCGTAGTTGCGTTCTGCTTCATTCAGTGTGGCTGAGAAGTATCTGATGGGGTGTCGCTTCCCGTCTTTCTTCTTTTGCAGGAGGACTGCCCCTACTGCATACCCGGACGCATCCACTTCAAGTTCGAACTGGTCCGTCAGGTTGGGGTGTGCGAGTACCGGTTCGCTGGTGACGAGGTCCTTGAGGGTTTGGAAGGCTTTCTCTTCGTCTTTGCCCCACGTCCATGTGGTGTCTTTGCGCGTGAGTTTATTGAGGGCTCGCGCGTACGTTGCGAAACCGCGAATGAAGAGTCGGTAAAAATTGCAGAATCCCAGGAAGGAGCGTACGTCGCGTACCTTCGTGGGGCGGGGCCAGTCCCATATGCCTGAGATTTTTACAGGGTCCATGCGAGTCACCCCCTTTTCAAGGATTACCCCCAGGTAATCCATTCGCGGTTGGTGGAAGAGGCACTTCTCGGGTTTGAAGTAAAGGTCGTGATCGAGCGCTACCTGAAGTACAGCGCTGACCGCCTCAATGTGGGCTTGTAGGCCCGCTTCTTCCGTTGTGGCGATACCGATGTCGTCCATGTAGACTCTAATGATGGTTCCGCGCGTTTGGTAGTGGAGGATGACGTCGCCTAGAATGTCGTTCATCATGTTTTGGAACGTTGCTGGTGAGTTAGTTAATCCAAAATACATGACGAGAGGTTCAAAGAGTCCGTATTTGGTCTTGAAGGCTGCTTTGGGTTCATCACCCTCCTTGACCCGTATGTTGTTATACCCCCATCGTACGTCCAATTTGGTATAAATGTGTCCGTTGCCAAGGTCGTTGATGAGTTCTGCCATGAGTGGGAGGGGGTATTGGTTACGCACGGTACAGGCATTGATCCTTCGATAGTCTTGGACAGGTTGTAGCTTGCCGTCTTTCTTTTTGATGAAGAAAAAGGATGACGCGTATGGTGACTTTGAGGGTCAGATATACCCCATTTTGAGCTGTTCGTCAAGCCATTTGCGGAGTTGTCCATCTTCGTCCTGTGACATGGGGTAGACTTTGCAGTCGATACTGGCTGGTGTCCCTGGCTTAAAGTCGATGGTGTGGTCCCATGGCCTCGAAGGTGGGAATCGATGGGATGCTTCTTCGCTAAATATTTTCGCAAAGCGCTGGTACGGTTCCGGTATGACAGTCGCGACTGTGTTCTGTTTAGCGGCAATGGCCAGTTCCGTGGCTGTGGTACGTATCTGGCATTCCTCCTCGAGTTCTTGTAGTATGTCTTCGCCTTCTTGTTGAGTGATCGCACCGGCTATGGTAGTCTGTGATTCTGTAGGGTTGATCGATCGAAGTACCACTGGGAGCATGTCTTCGTGGATGGTTGCGTGTGTCCAGCTGATTGTCGGTTCGTAGGTGGCTAGCCAAGGGTATCCGAGGACTAGCTCTTCGTTTCCGATGTCTGTTACTAGGAATCTCATGACTTTGTTAATTCCGTTGGTTTGGACGTCTAAATCGACGAAGTGAGTGATGGACCCAGCTTTGTTCTCGGTGTTGTCTATATTCCATATCTTTTTGGGTCGCTCGAGGGTTTGCAACCCGAGGCCCATGCGTTTAGCGAACGCGGGTCTTATAAAGTTGTCGGTGGCTCCTGAGTCGATGAGCCCTTTAATGTCGGCCATAGAGTAACTTGTGCGAATCGAGACTGGAATTCGAAGCGAATGGTAGCGAGTCATGATTACAGAGTTACAATTAACTGCCCTCACCCAGGCCGATGGGTTTAGGCGTCCTGAAAACCCTCTTGGGTCCATAGGTCTTTGAATATGAGGTCCTTGACCTCGTCACTAGCCCCTCTTATAGTGTCCATCCATCCCTTTGCTTGTTCCTCGGCCGTAGCTTCCGCGCGTCTCGCGACCGCGGGTTCTTGGCTATAGTAATCTGTCTCCGCCCCGCGACTGGTGCTAGCGCGAGACTGGTACTGTTGCCTTTGTTTCCTGGGGCGCGTGCAGTCCTGTGAGAAGTGACCGGGGTTGTTACAGTTATAGCAAATGACTTCCCTCATGTCACAACGAGGTCCACTCCCTCGATTTTGTCCTGGTCCTCCGCGTGGCGGGAATGGCGGTCTAGGGTCCCCCACCATTGTGAGTCTGGCGCGCGACCGATCCGCAGATGTGTCCATTGTGTTCGGGTCATGTCGTGGTGGGGGATAGCGCGGTGGTCCCCAGGGTGGGGTGTATCTGCGCTGTTGATCTTGACGTGTGGGTGGTGGTCCTCGGGACGGCGCACTTGTGAGGTTGAGTCGAGCGCGGAGATGGATGTACTGCTTTTGTCGTCGCATGGCCGCCTCCTTCCATTCGTTGAAGGTTTGCGGATTGTCCAATTCGTATATTTTGGTGAAGAGCGCTTTGGGCAGCCCCGCCGTGAATCGATCCAGTGTTTGGCGATCGTTGAGGCGATAGTCAGCCTTCCGTGCTAATTGTTCGAAGTTCGTGACGTACGAGTCAATGTCATCTCCGCTCATTTTGAAGCCCTTGGCTAAGGTGGCCTGCGCTTCTTCTTGTTTGAGGACGTTTGAGAATCGATCGGAAAACCCTGCGGTGAGCGTGTCCCACAGGAACTCGTCGTATCTACCCCTTCCCAATCGTAGTTCGTTGTTGAGCCATTGGAGGAATCCTAGGGTCCAGTTTGCAACTTGAGGACCTTTGATGAACCCCAGGAAGAGTAGGCATCGTTGATAAATGTTCATCATGATTGGTGCCTCTGCGTTTTGCCCCCAGTAAATGTGCCATTGAGTAAGAAATGACTCGTACTCTTTTCGGTTTCCGTCAAAGACGTTTGGGGTTTCCCCGGCTAGTCTTTCTGCACCGTGGGGTAATCCCGCCGGTGGCCCTCCTAGTGGTGGCCCTCCTGGGGGTGGTGGTGGCCCTCCTCCGAATGGGTTGCCTCCGCCTCCCCCGCCAAATTGTGGTTGTCTTCCTCCTCCGCCTCCTCCGGGTGGTCCTTGGCCGAAGTTTCCTCCGGGTCTTCGAGGTGGTGCGGGGCCTCCGGCGCCCGGGGGTGGGTCCGGTACGTCTGGTCCTACCACTCGAAAAATGGCGGCGTCGTCTGCAGTCATGCGATGTCCTGTAGTTGGGTTAATGGGTCGTAGGTGGGCTTCGGCTTCTTCTGTGATGCGCCGTACTTCTTCCGTGGCGAGGTCTTCGTGAGTTATGGTCGCGGTTGCCATTGCTGCTGGGGAGTGTACGTGGATTGTTTCAGGCTCGTTTATGCGAAGGGACTCAGCTGTTTGGACCACGTCCTCAAGTTCTGATTCGTCACCTGCGTTGGAGGTCTCTTCGTCGCCGCTTGTTTCCGAGGGGGCTGGGGTTCTAGGTTTGGATGTGCTGGGTTCTTCCTCTGGCTGTCCGTCGATGTGTCCCCACTGTTCTCGTGTGGGTAGTCCTCTTGCGTCAATATCGCAGTTGTAATTTCTTCCGGCTGGTCGTACCGCGTCGAACCTATGATCTATAGGGTTCCACGTAATCTCCACCCAGCACAAGTTCTCGAAGTTGAACTCAACTGGTCGGTATCGGGTAGGTCCTGATGCGAAGTCTACAAAGTAACCGGTTTCTCCTCGGTATTCTCTCCACCTTGCTGCTCCTAAGAATTGTGTTGGTACGTTGCGGTCTCCCCTTCGTTCGAGGGAGTATGTTTGAAAGCTTCTCCACTGGTCTCAAGTTGTGAACGCCACGATGAGGGATCTTGGTCTTAATGTTATGCCACCACTGACGTTAGTCCGACTTGGACTGCGAAAGGGCGTTCACGACTTAGCGAATATTTCGACTACAAGTCACATGACTTGGATACGGGTACACGGCGCTTCTTATGAGGGCACGTGACACTGATGTCTAAGCACTAGGACGTTCAAGTCACTAGGCGGTTGGTGAAGACGACTTGCTCGGGGAGACAAGCGAAGCACGCACGAGAAAGAGGAGAGAAGAGTGGTGATTGAAGAAGACCAAGATGGCGTATCTTGGTCTTGTTGAGCCACTATTTATACATGTGTGAGGACGCTTTAAAGCTCCTCCCGAATCTGTACGACTAGTAGCGTAAGTAGCTCGAACCCTACTACAGCTGTCCTAGGAATGAGTCATGCCACACCGGCATGTGATACTGTACTACGCTGACTGATACGACTGTCCATGACACATTACGACTTACAAACACCGTAAGTAAGCGTTCACTTCGCGTACCGTGACAGTTCATCCCACTGTCTGTTCAGTTCTATGCGGCAGTGACAAGAGCAGGAGGCGGCCAACGAGGTATGTTACCTCTTACGGAGGATTGGCATACCGTCCATGCGGCCTTTCCTACAGAAGGAGAATGAGAGGCGCAAGCAGGAGGCTACCAATCAGGAACATGAGGTATGTTACCTCTTTTATGACGGATTGGCGTACGATCCTGAGGCCTTTCCTACAGAGGGAGAGGGAGAGGCTCGAGCAGGAGGCGGTGGTCAATCAGGAGCACGAGGTATGTTACCTCGTTTATGGCGGATTGGCGTACGATTCTGAGGCCTTTCCTACAGAGGGAGAGGCTCGCTCGGCATCACCAAGAACACAAAGCGGATGACCTCGATCGCCAGGTACATGTCACACCAGTGCTTTCCTTCTGCTGTGCTGCAAAGTACTTACTTCAGAGCAACAGAACCAGGAAGCCGCCAATGAGGAACGCGAGGTATGGAGTGCGAGCACGCATTATGTACTCTTGTGGTGTAGTGATAACGAACTGAACTCGCACTTGCCCAGCAGCGACGCCAAACACAACAGATTACCAAGAGCTTTCAAGTGAGTGCCATAGAGTGTCTTTGACGTGCTCAATATCATCCCACAATGTCAGAGCTTTGCATCATCACATGGGATCTTGGCCAACGTGTCTGCGAGCTTTTGTAATTTAAGACAGGAAAAACAACTTCGTCTTGAAAATCGCAATAGAGTAAGTCTTCGTATTTATCCATAGGATATCACCATGAAGAGGGACTCTTTACTTTAGCATCCCGCAGAAGCGCCATCAGGTCAGCCAGAGGTACGCCCTCTTCCTTCTTCCAAGGACCTGAGCATCTCATGGTCGAGAAAGCCTCACCAATCTCCAGAACACATGGACATGATAATTGAAGAGCCGTCGGATCAGCCTGAAGTAGGTCTCTCCCTTCTCTATGTACCCAGGTGTCGTCTTATGATCGAGAAAGCCCTTCCAACCCCCTGAGAACATGGACATGGATCTCAACAAAGGGCCGTCGGGTCAGCCCGAGGTACATCCCTCCCTCTTCCTATGTACCCAGGTGTCGTCTTATGATTGACAAAGCCCTCCTGAGCCCCTGAGAACATGGACATAGATCTCGACGAAGGACCATCAGGTCAGCCTGAGGTACGTCCCTCCCTCTTCCTATGTACCCAGGTGTCGTCTTATGATCGACAAAGCCCTCCCGACCTTCTGATAATGCGGACACGGATCCCCACCTTGGGCCGTCGGGTCAGCCCGAGGTACGTTTCTCCCTCTATGTGCCGATGTGTCTTATGATTGAGAAAACCCCCCAACCTTGAGAGAATATGGACACGGACTTCGACGCAGACCCATCCGGTCTGCCGCATGTACATCCCTCCCTCTTCTAAGCAGTACCCAGCATCTCATAATCTAGGAAGCCTCCCGGCCCTCCCAATCCCTCAGGTGGTGTCACGGACAGCAGCCATCGCAATGCGTCTTCTGCAGGGCTGTGCCCGGACCACTTATCCGAACTTTCCGCAGCAATAGAACGGAATACGAAGACGGTGGAACTGGTACTTAGTCAAGTGTTGCACCTACAACGCAGAGCAAATACATCATCGACGCACAAGGACCAGGACGAGGATTTGGACAAGGATTTGTTGATAAGTGACCCGTGTGCACCTAGTGGCTCGTATGGACACGCAGATAACGGACTGCTTTAGATTAGATATACAGGACATGTAGATTAGATCATTATGATCATTACAATCTCGGACTTATTGTATTTTCTTATCTATGACATCACTGTACAATGACATCATGGACTCCTCTGGACTCCTATTGTATTTCGTCCTTGTACCCACTCCTTTTGTTCTATCCTTATTGTGATGTCACTATGATATCATCAGTCTAGACTTCTATTTGTTCTTTGCGCTTTTGTTCCCCTTCTGCACACTCCTTTGTGTCCCTCTGTAGAACAACGCTCCTTGTATTTACTGTGACCTGTGTTACTACCGTCACTCCCTGTAGCAGTATAAGTAGAGTATCATGTACGCTCTGGCACCACACCAGTTCTCATCTGTTGTGTGCCAGGTATGTCTCCCTCTGTTGTATAAACACCAGTTCTCATCTGTTGTGTGCCAGACTTCCATCTGCTTCACTTGCTTGACTATCTCTGTTGCTGCTTCAAGTACCACCCACATATCTCACCACAGTCTCCTTTGTCACTGTGAGTATGTCCTACATGTGTACTGTTCATCAGGTTATGGGCCCTGGTGCCCAAGCCACTCCACTTGGCTGGTCACTGTGTTCTTAGGATCACACACCAGGTCAAGGTCTGTCTGGGGCCTCACCAGCCTTGCCCAAGGCAGTGGACACTGAGGCGTCAGTTGTCACTGCTGAGGAACCTCCTGTTACATGTACTGCCCAGTAGTCCTACTTTCACCCCCACTGTTTTCCTAGCCCCTGCGCTATGCGCAAGGAGATTGGATCTGGTAGCCCCTTAATCAATATCCAGGTGTGCATGGCCCACTGGGCTGTGTATTGTGGAGCTTAGCGCCAGCTGTCTCTGGTGCTCCACACTGGGCGCAGGATCTCCTCACCATGGGAGTGTAAAACCTGGTTCAGACTATGGGGGGTGTTCACCTTATGGTGTTCTGCAACCAGACTCCTGCCTTGTAGCGGCAATGGGAAAGGATTCAGTGAAGCCACTTGTGGCGATGAGGCAACCAACAGGCCGAGAAGGCTGAGGTAGACAGCCTTGGGCTCTGAAAGACACCACTCCATATTCCCCCTGACGCAAACTAGTGAGCCGTGTCCTAGACACACCCTGGCTGGCAGCTGGCTCCTAGTATGGCAAAGGGATATTCCAAACCTGGGCCTAGCCCTTGTATCACTGGCATACTACAGGAGGCAGGACGCGCTAGCGTTCTGGCCTTACAGATTCACAGACAGGAGTGTCTATCCCCATATCTTGCAACTGTTGTGAAGCACTGTCGCTGACTGCTCCTCGGCGATAGATAAATCATCCCCATGTCTTCCACACACTCTTCTCGTGCTGCCTCGCCCACTGGCGCCACCGGTGCGGCTGCAGGCACAGCAGGGGGCTCACTCCCCCCTTTTCCCACTGGGTCCTCACCCTCCACACGTCTGGGTGCCGCGTATGGCAACTCATTTGGCATGCCCTCTGGCATCCACCTCAGCCGTTTTGATGGGTCCAACTGGAACGAGTGGTCTGGGACACTGGAAGCCATCCTCACGCTGCATGAAGCTGAGGATGTGTTCACCCTCCAAGTCCCTCCCTCTGGAGTCACTGCTGATGAGTGGGACTCTGTCCAGCGTCGGGCAAAGGCGTACCTCCGCCTCTACCTCAAACCCGATGTTTACTCCCTCGTTGCCGACCCCCTAGTCTATCCCACCTTCAAGTCAAAGTGGGACAAGCTGAAGGATGTCTATGCTGGTGCTAGCGGCAGCACCACCATATTTAATTTGTGGATCCAACTTACCCAAGCCCGCCTCGACGACTCCGCGCCCATGGCCTCTCAATTGGCCAAGCTCAATGAGCTGCGGGTCGGCCTTTCCAACGCACAGATGGGTGTCACTGACACCCAATTCTGTCTTATCCTTCTCCACGCCCTGCCAGCCTCATATGAGGTTCTGGCATCCACCATCCTCACCAGTGGCGCCCCCTCCAAGCTTAAGCACGCTGAAATAATTGCGCGCATAGTTTCAGAGGAAGCGCGTCGTACTGGCCCCTCTGGCTCCTCCCTCAACAAGGCTGCCCCCATTAAGCCTAGCAGTGGCCCACGTAAGAAGAGAGACCATTCTCAACTTACCTGCCACTACTGTAACAAAAAGGGGCACATCAAGCCTGACTGCAGGCAGAGGAAGAAGGATGAAGCTGCGGGGAAGTTGAAGGACACCGGCAACAAGGCTGCCAACTCTCATGTATTAGTACCTACCACCGCCTCCATTAAGGAGGTCGATGATGAGCCCGCCATTAACTGGGCGGACAATACAGTTGGAGTTGCCTTGTATGCTGCCTCGCGTGTGTGTTGGATGATGGACAGTGGTGCCACACACCACATCACACCACATCGGTCTGATTTCAAGGACTACACCCCATGCAAAGGTGCTGTGCGCCTTGGGGACAAGTCCACAATCGACCAAGTTGGTGTAGGCTCCGTCGTCTTCACTACGAGCCAGGGCCTTCCAATCACCCTCAGCAATGTGCTACACCTTCCACAGGTGAAGACACGCTTCTTGTCGACGCGTGCCTTAGCACAAAAGGGTGCGGAAGTGGCCTTTGACAGTGGCTCATTTAAAATATCTGTCAAAAAGCAATGTGTAGCTATTGGCTACTTGGAGGACAACCTCTACTGGTTGGACGCTTCAAGCATTGGCCTCAATGCTCACACCAAAAGTGCTGCCACCACTCTTGATATCTGGCATCAGCGCATGGGACACATCTCCTCTGCTGCTCTTAAATCGTACGGTCCCTCTGCCACTACTGGCATGGACATTGACAGCTCTACCACGCATACTGCTGTGTGTCGTGGGTGCGAGTTGGGTAAATCCACTCGCCAACCTTTCTCTGCGTCCTCCACCAAAAGGACAACCCGTATCTTTGAGATTGTACACAGTGACCTCGCCAGTCCAATGCAAACTCAGTCCTTACAAGGCTCCGCGTACACCGCCACCTTCATAGACGACCACTCCAAGCATGCAGTGGTGTACTTCATTAAGTCGAAGGATCAGTTTGTGAAAGCGCTGCAGATGTATTTGGCCTGGGGTGAAACCCAGACGTCCCATAAACTGCGCGCACTCCACTCTGACCGCAGAGGCGAGTACATGGCGAGCCAAGTACAGGACATTCTTAAGCAGAGAGGGATAGAGCATCACCTTACGATGCCAGGTTCACCACAGTCGAACGGGAAAGCCGAGCGGTTTAACCGCACCATTACGGATAAGGCAATGGCCATGCTACACACAGCTGGCATGTCTAAAGGCTTCTGGGAGCATGCTATGAGCACTGCGGTACATATCTATAACCGCTCTCCCACCCGTACGCTTAAGTGGCGCACACCCTATGAGCTCTGGTACTCTGGCAAGGTACCAGATGTCTCACACTTGCGCATCTTTGGATGCAAGGGGTACATGCACGTACCCGCTGATAAGCGTCGCAAATTGGATGCGAAGGCCATTGAGGTCACGCTTATTGGGTTTGAGCCCGAATCAAAGGGCTATAAGCTCTGGGACCGCCAAACCCGCTCTGTCCGCTTGTCCAGGGATGTGACATTCGACAAGAGTAGCTTCCCATCCCTTCAGGGTGCTGAGACACACCCACCACCTTCTCAAGTGGCCTCACAACCACTACCTACACCAGTAATTGCCGTACCTAGCACGTCGGCATTACCACCACAGCGAGCACCCTCCCCTGCACACTCTGATAGCAGTGAGGAGGATGTCGAAGACATTTTAGACCCCAAACAAGAGCACCCACACACGCCACCACCACCTGCCCCACCCACTCTTCCTGTCACACCTAAGCGTGAACAGCCCCCTCTGACTTCTCCACCACCGCGTCAAAGTGCAACGCGCATTATGCGCAATGTCCCTCCTCCCTCACCAGACATGCCTGGTGGCTTTGAGGACCGCGCACAGCGTAGTCAGCTGTTGCGTGAGATGGACAATGCACCTAGACGCTCTGCCCGTGCACCAGTGCCCAACCCCCGCTACTTCACAGCGGATAATGTGGCCACACGTGGTAGACGATTGGGGTTTGCAGAGTTGTTAGCTGCAGCTTATGTCGGAAGAGATCCTGCATCCTATGCAGAGGCCATGCGGTCTGTGGATGCAGGTGAGTGGACAACGGCGTGTCAGTATGAGATGGATGCGCTCGCCAAGAATGGCACATGGGAGTTAGTAGATCTCCCGCCTAATCGCAAGGCAGTAAAATCCAAATGGGTCTTCAAGCTCAAAGCGGATGGCCGCTACAGAGCTCACTTGGTGGCTAAGGGGTTTACGCAAATCCCTGGCATAGATTTTGATGAAACCTTCTCCCCCGTCGCACGATTCGAGTCGCTGAGATTACTTCTGGTGTTGGCCGCGCTGGAGGACTGGCACATCCATCAGATGGATGTCAAGTCTGCATTCCTCAATGGCGTGCTTGACGAGGAGATTTACATGGAGCAACCACAAGGGTTCATCACCACTGGTGCAGAGACGAAGGTGTGTCGCCTAGTCAAGGCGATATATGGTCTCAAACAAGCCTCCCGTGCATGGAACTTACAATTCCATGGAGTGCTACTTGCACTCGGCTTTAAGCGGACGTTTGCCGATGCCGGCGTATATGTGTTGCCTCAACGAGAGGGGGATGGACCACTCTTCGTTATCGTTTACGTTGACGACATCACAATATTGGGTGCTTCTCTGGAAAGAATTAAGCGTCTTAAGTCGGATCTTTCTGAGTGCTATGAGATGACAGATCTCGGGGAGATAGAATCATATCTTGGTATGCGCATTGTGCGCGACCGCTCCCTCAGACGCATTGAAATAGACCAGTCTGGCTATGTCAAGGATGTCCTTGAACGCTTTGGCATGACTGATGCCACACCACACTCCACACCCTTGCCCGCTGGTGCTGACGAGCACCTTCATAAATATACGGGTCAGGCTACTGCCTCTGACATTACGCACTACCAGTCACTCATTGGTAGTCTGCTGTACGTTCAGATTGGTACTAGACCAGACATCTCCTTCGCTGTGTCACGTCTGGCGCAGTATGCAGCGAATCCTTCCCCCCAACATCTGCGGCTTGCGCAATATGTTCTGGCTTACTTAGTAGGCACTGTGGATATGCGGATAGTCTACGATGGCACCAGTGGAGACGGCCTTGTTGGCTACTCTGACTCTTCCCTGGGTGACCAGGTTGACGACAGACACTCCACTTTGGGTTATGTGTTCCTTTTAGCCAATGGTGCAATAAGCTGGTCCTCGCGAAAGCAAAAGACAGTGGCCCAAAACACTACAGAGGCGGAATACATGGCCATGACCGATGCGGCCAACCAAGCCGCTTGGTATCAGAGCTTCCTTTTGGAACTCGGGTACGAGGTCGACGACCCCATCCCACTGCATGGTGACAACAAGGGTGCCATTGACTTGGCCTTGAACCCTGTCACTGGGAGACGATCGAAGCACATTGCCATTAGGCATCATGTCATTAGGGAGTACATCGAAAAGAGGACCATCACTCTTATTAGAACCCCTACTCTGGAAATGGTTGCAGACGGCTTTACCAAGTCGCTTGCGCGCACCCTGCTCCAACAACATAATATAGACATGGGCTTGTGCTAATCCTAGATTGCTGATCACGGGGAGATGTTGATAAGTGACCTGTGTGCACCTAGTGGCTCGTATGGACACGCAGATAACGGACTGCTTTAGATTAGATATACAGGACATGTAGATTAGATCATTATGATCATTACAATCTCGGACTTATTGTATTTTCTTATCTATGACATCACTGTACAATGACATCATGGACTCCTCTGGACTCCTATTGTATTTCGTCCTTGTACCCACTCCTTTTGTTCTATCCTTATTGTGATGTCACTATGATATCATCAGTCTAGACTTCTATTTGTTCTTTGCGCTTTTGTTCCCCTTCTGCACACTCCTTTGTGTCCCTCTGTAGAACAACGCTCCTTGTATTTACTGTGACCTGTGTTACTACCGTCACTCCCTGTAGCAGTATAAGTAGAGTATCATGTACGCTCTGGCACCACACCAGTTCTCATCTGTTGTGTGCCAGGTATGTCTCCCTCTGTTGTATAAACACCAGTTCTCATCTGTTGTGTGCCAGACTTCCATCTGCTTCACTTGCTTGACTATCTCTGTTGCTGCTTCAAGTACCACCCACATATCTCACCACAGTCTCCTTTGTCACTGTGAGTATGTCCTACATGTGTACTGTTCATCAGGATTCGCCTGCACCAATAAGAAAGAGGCACAAATTTAGGGCACCTTCTCAGAAAACTGTTCACAGAGACCCTGATGAACTGGGTTGCCGTGTATGTTTTCAATGACTTGAACAGAGCCTTGCCGTGCTTATGCTGGTACTGAAGGAGCGAGCTCGCAAACACATGAAAACAATGATGGGAAGACCCCATCACACAAGTGCTCCTCCTCAATCTGCACCCGATGAGGCAGTTCTCAAATACAACGAAACTCTCAATGACGGGGACGGGCCCTCCAAGGTCCGATTTCAGGCTGACCTTTCCGCAGAACAGCCTGTAAATGGCCCTTGGAACAATCGCCTCTTTGAAATATTTTTGGTCGATTATGCCCGCAAGCACTCCGACAACAATGTGAAGGATCTGTCGACGTACTTCGTGACGTATTTGCAGACATTACAGATGGCCTGTTGCAAGATGAAAACCACTGAAGGAAAAGCAACCTATGAGGTAAATTTGCGGCGTAGCAGGATTGAGAAATGCAAAAAAACTGTGAGATTGATCCCTTTTCTTGTGCACATTTTCTGAAAGTCATTCCTAGCGTTTCCAGAGCCAAATCAGTGCTCTGCACTACTATGACCTTGGCCGATTTATCAGGCCCTTGACAAAAATGTCGCACGTGGTTCTCAGTGATGATGAGAGTGACCATGAAAATGGTACCAATCTTGGACAGGGCCATTATGCTATTGTAGGGGAAGTATGGCGCTCCAACGAATTGATCAAATGGCTCAGAATGATGGACCTCCTGGCTTGCGGTGAAAAATGGGACGGGCGTAACGTGGCACGACAAGGTAACAGTAGGCGCCTTCGCCTCCATTCCTCTCGTTCGAAAGATGGTGTCGCCGTCTCAGGTTTGCCTGAGAATTGCTACAATCCTGATTGGTTGAACTCCTTGAAATGCTATGAGAGAGAACTTTTGGATGTCCAACCACCGTTGGATATGCAGTTCTCAGATGAAGAGCGACAGTGCGTATCTTGGTCTCTGAATATCTGATATGATATTCAGTTATTTTCACAGGCGCGCCGCAACATACATCCCACTTGCGAATGGGGAGGCCAGACCCTTATCAGGGGACGCCGACATCAGTGGCCTCAACGAGTGGCTCGTGAACATGTTCGGAAAATTACAAAGTCAGAGGCCCGATTGATTTATATTCTTACAAGTTACATCACTACATAGAACGTAGGGAACGAATGTGAATAGTGCCTTCCCAAGTCCCGAGATGTCCCAACAGTGAGAGCGTAGGCAACTTGGAGGGGAGAAGCACCGCTGTCTTTGTCCAAGTCTATGCACGCAGTTTGTGTATCAAGACATCAACATCAACGTCGAAAGCAGAGACGGATTCTGTGGAGGTGACGGAGATACAAGGAAGGGGCTGAGACGCCGATTTCGGGCCCCGAGCTGCGTCAATGTGTCTGCCTTCCACCATCTCCCATGAGTAAAACTAGGCAAGGCACTTCTAGGCAAGCCACAACTAAGCAACTTGAAACTCGCCTCGACGATCTCAAGTACGCAATGGATGAGGGCTCTAAGGAACTAGAGACAGAAGTTAAGAAGGTCCATAATGTGAATGAAAGGATAGACACGCAACTCGAACCGCTCAGGAATCGTCTTGACCAGGCCGAGGTGAGTCCGGTGTAGTTCTACCACTCCCATGTGTTACTTAGTGATGGCCTCTAGACTGTGGCATCAGGACTCTCGAAACTGAAGGGTGACGTCGAAGAGGGCTTCGCTTCATTACACTCAGGAATCAGTAGCCACCAAGAACAGGTGGACCATTCAACGCAGGAGTGGCAACGTAACTTTGGTCTGTCTGCCTCAATTTTCATGACGCTCCAACCCCTGACCATTCATAGAACAAATTACAAATGAGAAGTTACAGTCAATTGAGGCGACTTTGACCAGCATATTGAGTGCACTGCCAACACCAGAGAGCAACAACAGTCAGATCCCTGATTCCCCATTGCCCCCCTTGTCGCCCACCCCTCGATCTTCTGTTGGGACACAACATGAAACCCTTGAATCAGTGGTGTCGATGGCCACCGCGTTGCCCCCCTTGTCGCCTGCCCCTCAATCTTCCACTGAGACACAACACGAAACCCTTGAATCAGTGGTGTCGATGGCCACCGCAAGTGAATCTCCGAATCAGGGAGAGGGTATTCACAACCCCAGTGACGATGAATTTGTCGGAGACAAACCTCGAGCATTACCTCTCTCGATGAGAGACGGTGGTGTACTTCCCGTACATCCCATTGTTTTGCTTGCAGCATTCTCTATAATAGTGTATTATGTATGCGAGGCCTGTATGTATGTTGTACAAGGTCAAGCAGACCAAGAAATTGTTTAAGTATTTATACGATGGGGTGCATCTGAGCGGCAGGCAGTGCGAGTGCAAGCGCACGGACGCAAACTGTTTTCCCTCGAGCAGCCCTTTTGTGGTGTAGTACAGGTGTTGCAAGACTACAATCTCCATTCAAGAGGTTGTGCAGTACTGAACTGAAAGGGAACCAAAAACGATGTGATTACTCAGTAATGGTAGTAGTAGTACCGTAAATCTGGATGCGATAGATACATGTAAAAATTGGGTGACCCCAATTTCCGGATACCTCAACAATGACGTGATCAAAGTAATCACCGTAGTCCATAAAGGCTGTAAAATTCTGATATGGAGTAGACTGTGAAGGCTCATAAATACCAGATATAAGACGAATGCCACAATACCCGGATCCAAAGTTAGGTCTAGAAGTGCTCACATCCCCTAAGGATGTGCAAAAATCGCCGTCAGCCAGCTTCAAGCCCCAAAGTGCGACATTTTTGGGAGCAGAAAGCGCGGTCGACAGATTTGCGTGCCCAACAGTCAGGGCATTGACCTGAATGGCTCAGGCAAGCTGTATTCCGAGCTGTCCGGAATTGCCATGGAAAGCCCAGCACTGTCCAGGCTCTATCCCGTCCGTCAATGCGAGGGATGGTGAATTGTTTGCTCTGGCGCCCCGTGAAAATATCCACCTCCATATTGCAGAACCTTTGTGACTGGGAGGGGAGTAAGTCGCAGAAGTCAATTCGTTGATCGTCCAGCCACCAGCAGAGAGACTACCGTAATCGAGGACGGGGGATAGTGAACTAGTAAGGTCTGGCCCGAAATGGAGTTCCAAGTTATAACGTCCCCACGTGAATGTAGTCGAGAGGCGGCAACTGGAAAAGACGTCGAATCTGCTTGTGAAGACGCGAAGTGAAAATGGGAGAGAGGGTGTGGGCGACAATTCGAATGCAAAATCTGTGGAGGGCCCACAAACTACCCACAGGGTGACGGTCGATAAGAGTGTGATGATCCCAAGTGTTTTCAAAGAAGGTATAGCATGACTCGCTTCGCCATTTGACTGCTGTGGGATATCTGTGCCGGTGTCAAGAAAACTTCCAAGTCGTATGCGTCGTCACAAGAGCGGCTAGAGAGGAATCAGGTGGTGTATGGTTCATATGTAGTGTAGCATGAACCACATCTGACGTTTGCTCCTTCATAAATCTGTGGCGGCCAAACTGGCTCTGGAGATCAGACTGAGTCTTACCCTCAGGTGGGACAGAAGAGCTGAACCAAGGGAGTGGCATAATATCAAAGGACATGAGGTAGAGCTGCCATGAGGATCGGATAATTAAGGCAAAGACACGAGTTACATAACAGTTGGTCATGCCACCCACTGTGTGGGGTCAAGCTGGTCAAGGACCATCTGGAGCCAGGAATCGCGGAACACAAATTACATTGATCCAAACAAGTATCCGAGTCCTTCAATACATTTCGTCGCCTTAAACTACAAACTGAACCCTAGCCAAGTACGATCTGAGGCATATTCCTCGATCGACGATCGGTGTTCGAAAGAATCCACGTAGGGGTAGTTGTGTCGCTTGGCTGGAAAGAAAGGATGCGGTGCTTTAGCTTTGGGTGGTACACCTTCTCAGATTTGGCGACCTTCGCTCCAGAGTTAGGCATGACCAAACCACGTAAAGACTCTCGTACCTGTTTCCATATGAGATTCTTCTTTGAGACGCCTTCTGATGAACAGCGCACATGAAGGGATGATACTCACAGTGACAAGAGGACTGTGGTGAGATATCAAGAGTGGCTGGAAGCAGCAACAGAGTGTAATCAAGCAAGTGAAGCAGAGTTTGAGTCTGGCACACAACAGATGAGAACTGGTGTTTATACAACAGAGGGAGACATACCTGGCACACAACAGATGAGAACTGGTGTGGTGCCAGAGCGTACATGGTACTCTACTTATACTGCTACAGGGAGTGACGGTAGTAACACAGGTCACAGTAAATACAAGGCGCATTGTTCTACAAGAAGACAAAAGGAATATGCTGTTCTGGAGAACAAGGCGTATAGAACAATAAGAGTCCAGACTATGATATCATAGTGACATCACAATAAAGATAAGGAAACAAAGGGAAGTACAAAGACAATAGTATAAGGACGGTCTAGAGAAGTCCATGATGTCATGTACATGTGATGTCATAGATAAGAGAATACAATAAGTCCGAGATTGTAATGATCATAATGATCTAATCTACATGTCCTGTATATCTAATCTAAAAGCAGTCCGTTATCTGCGTGTCCATGCGAGCCGCTAAGTGCGCGCGGGTCACTTATCAACATCTCCCCGTGATCAGCAATCTAGGGTTAGCACAAGCCCATGTCAACATTGTGTTGTTGGAGCAGGGTGCGCGCGAGCGACTTGGTAAAGCCGTCTGCAACCATTTCCAGAGTAGGGGTTCTAATAAGAGTGATGGTCCTCTTTTCGATGTACTCCCTAATGACATGATGCCTAATGGCAATGTGCTTCGATCGCCTCCCAGTGACAGGGTTCAAGGCCAAGTCAATGGCACCCTTGTTGTCACCATGCAATGGGATGGGGTCGTCGACCTCGTACCCGAGTTCCAAAAGGAAGCTCTGATACCAAGCGGCTTGGTTGGCCGCATCGGTCATGGCCATGTATTCCGCCTCTGTAGTGTTTTGGGCCACTGTCTTTTGCTTTCGCGAAGACCAGCTTATTGCACCATTGGCTATAAGGAACACATAACCCGAAGTGGAGTGTCTGTCGTCAACCTGGTCACCCAGGGAAGAGTCAGAGTAGCCAACAAGGCCGTCTCCACTGGCGCCATCGTAGACTATCCGCATATCCACAGTGCCTACTAAGTAAGCCAGAACATATTGCGCAAGTCGCAGATGTTGGGGGGAAGGATTCGCTGCATACTGCGCCAGACGTGACACAGCGAAGGAAATGTCCGGTCTAGTACCAATCTGAACGTACAGCAGACTACCAATGAGTGACTGGTAGTGCGTAATGTCAGAGGCAGTAGCCTGACCCGTATATTTATGAAGGTGCTCGTCAGCACCAGCGGGCAAGGGTGTGGAGTGTGGTGTGGCATCAGTCATGCCAAAGCGTTCAAGGACATCCTTGACATAGCCAGACTGGTCTATTTCGATGCGTCTGAGGGAGCGGTCGCGCACAATGCGCATACCAAGATATGACTCTATCTCCCCGAGATCTGTCATCTCGTAGCGCTCAGAAAGATCTGACTTAAGACGCTTGATTCTCTCCAGAGAAGCACCTAAAATTGTGATGTCGTCAACGTAAACGATAACGAAGAGTGGTCCATCCCCCTCTCGTTGAGGCAACACATATACGCCGGCATCGGCAAACGTCCGCTTAAAGCCGAGTGCTAGTAGCACTCCATGGAATTGCAAGTTCCATGCACGGGAGGCTTGTTTGAGACCATATATCGCCTTGACTAGGCGACATACCTTCGTCTCTGCACCAGTGGTGATGAACCCTTGTGGTTGCTCCATGTAAATCTCCTCGTCAAGCACGCCATTGAGGAACGCAGACTTGACATCCATCTGATGGATGTGCCAGTCCTCCAGCGCGGCCAACGCCAGAAGTAATCTCAGCGACTCGAATCGTGCGACGGGAGAGAAGGTTTCATCAAAATCAATGCCAGGGATTTGCGTAAACCCCTTAGCCACCAAGCGAGCTCTGTAGCGGCCATCCGCTTTGAGCTTGAAGACCCATTTGGATTTTACTGCCTTGCGATTAGGCGGGAGATCTACTAACTCCCATGTGCCATTCTTGGCGAGCGCATCCATCTCATATTGACACGCCGTTGTCCACTCACCTGCATCCACAGACCGCATGGCCTCTGCATAGGATGCAGGATCTCTTCCCACATAAGCTGCAGCTAACAGCTCTGCAAACCCCAGCCGTCTACCACGTGTGGCCACATTGTCCGCTGTGAAGTAGCGGGGATTGGGCACTGGGGCACGGGCAGAGCGTCTTGGTGCATTGTCCATCTCACGCAACAGCTGACTACGCTGTGCGCGGTCCTCAAAGCCACCAGGCATATCTGGTGAGGGAGGAGGGACATTGCGCATAATGCGTGTTGCACTTTGACGCGGTGGTGGGGAAGTCAGGGGGGGCTGCTCACGCTTAGGTGTGACAGGAAGAGTGGGTGGGGCAGGTGGTGGTGGCGTGTGTGGGCGCTCTTGTTTAGGGTCTAGAATGTCTTCGACATCCTCCTCACTGCTATCAGAGTGTGCAGGGGAGGGTGCTTGCTGTGGTGGTAACGCCGACGTGCTAGGTACGGCAATTACTGGTGTAGGTAGTGGTGGTGAGGCCACTTGAGGAGGTGGTGGGTGTGTCTCAGCACCCTGAAGGGACGGGAAGCTGCTCTCGTCGAATGTCACATCCCTGGACAATCGTACAGAGCGGGTTTGGCGGTCCCAGAGCTTATAGCCCTTTGATTCGGGCTCAAACCCAATAAGCGTGACCTCAATGGCCTTCGCATCCAATTTGCGACGCTTATCAGCGGGTACGTGCATGTACCCCTTGCATCCGAAGATGCGCAAGTGAGAGACATCTGGTACTTTGCCAGAGTACCAGAGCTCATAGGGTGTGCGCCACTTAAGTGTACGGGTGGGAGAGCGGTTATAGATGTGTACCGCAGTGCTCATCGCATGCTCCCAGAAGCCTTTAGACATGCCTGCTGTGTGTAGCATGGCCATTGCCTTATCCGTAATGGTGCGGTTAAACCGCTCGGCTTTCCCGTTCGACTGTGGTGAACCTGGCATCGTAAGGTGATGCTCTATCCCTCTCTGCTTAAGAATGTCCTGTACTTGGCTCGCCATGTACTCGCCTCCGCGGTCAGAGTGGAGTGCGCGCAGTTTATGGGACGTCTGGGTTTCACCCCAGGCCAAATACATCTGCAGCGCCTTCACAAACTGATCCTTCGACTTAATAAAGTACACCACTGCATGCTTGGAGTGGTCGTCTATGAAGGTGGCGGTGTACGCGGAGCCTTGTAGGGACTGAGTTTGCATTGGACCGGCAAGGTC
The DNA here is from genome assembly GCA_021525775.1 of Lactarius deliciosus. Classification (NCBI taxonomy): domain Eukaryota; kingdom Fungi; phylum Basidiomycota; class Agaricomycetes; order Russulales; family Russulaceae; genus Lactarius; species Lactarius deliciosus. The sequence continues at coordinate 799,683 of JAKELK010000008.1, forward strand.
ACTGTGTACAATCTCAAAGATACGGGTTGTCCTTTTGGTGGAGGACGCAGAGAAAGGTCGGCGAGTGGATTTACCCAACTCGCACCCACGACACACAGCAGTATTCGTGGTAGAGCTGTCAATGTCCATGCCAGTAGTGGCAGAGGGACCGTACGACTTGAGAGCAGCAGAGGAGATGTGTCCCATGCGCTGATGCCAGATATCAAGAGTGGTGGCAGCACTTTTGATGTGAGCATTGAGGCCAATGCTTGAAGTGTCCAACCAGTAGAGGTTGTCCTCCAAGTAGCCAATAGCTACACATTGCTTTTTGACAGATATTTTAAAAGAGCCACTGTCAAAGGCCACTTCCGCACCCTTTTGTGCTAAGGCACGCGTCGACAAGAAGCGTGTCTTCACCTGTGGAAGGTGTAGCACATTACTGAGGGTGATGGGAAGACCCTGGCTCGTAGTGAAGACAACGGAGCCTACACCGACTTGGTCGATTGTGGACTTGTCCCCAAGGCGCACAGCACCTTTGCATGGGGTATAGTCCTTGAAGTCGGACCGATGTGGTGTGATGTGGTGTGTAGCACCACTGTCCATCATCCAACGCACACGCGAGGCAGCATACAAGGCAACACCAACTGCATTGTCCGCCCAGTTAATGGCGGGCTCATCATCGACCTCCTTAATGGAGGCGGTGGTTGGTACTAATACATGACTATTGGCGGCCTTGTTGCCGGTGTCCTTCAATTTCCCCGCAGCTTCATCCTTCTTCCTCTGCCTGCAGTCAGGTTTAATATGCCCCTTTTTGTTACAGTAGTGGCAGGTAAGTTGAGAATGGTCTCTCTTCTTACGTGGGCCACTGCTGGTGGGCCTGATGGGGGCAGCCTTGTTGAGGGAAGAGCCAGAGGGGCCAGTACGACGCGCTTCCTCCGAAACGATGCGCGCAATTATTTCAGCGTGCTTGAGCTTGGAGGGGGCGCCACTGGCGAGGATGGTGGATGCCAGAACCTCATAGGAGGCTGGCAGGGCGTGGAGAAGAATAAGACAGAATTGGGTGTCTGTGACACCCATCTGTGCGTTGGAAAGGCCGACCCGCAGCTCATTGAGCTTGGCCAACTGAGAGGCCATAGGTGCGGAGTCATCGAGGCGGGCTTGGGTGAGTTGGATCCACAGGTTAAATATGGTGGTGCTGCCGCTAGCACCAGCATAGACGTCCTTCAGCTTGTCCCACTTCGACTTGAAGGTGGGGTAGACAAGTGGGTCGGCAACGAGTGAGTAAACGTCAGGTTTAAGGTAGAGGCGGAGGTACGCCTTTGCCCGACGCTGGACAGAGTCCCACTCATCAGCGGTGACTCCAGAGGGAGGGACTTGGAGGGTAAACACATCCTCAGCTTCATGCAGCGTGAGGATGGCCTCCAGGGTCCCAGACCACTCGTTCCAGTTGGACCCGTCAAAACGGCTGAGGTGGATGCCAGAGGGCATGCCAAATGAGTTGCCATACGCGGCACCCAGACGTGTGGAGGGTGAGGACCCAGTGGGAAAAGGGGGGAGTGAGCCCCCTGCTGTGCCTGCAGCCGCACCGGTGGCGCCAGTGGGCGAGGCAGCACGAGAGGAGTGTGTGGAAGACATTGGGATGATTTATCTATCGCCGAGGAGCAGTCAGCGATAGTGCTTCATAACAGTTGCAAGATATGGGGTAGACACTCCTGTCTGTGAATCTGTAAGGCCAGAACGCTAGCGCGTCCTGCCTCCTGTGGTATGCCAGCGATACAAGGGCTAGGCCCAGGTTGGAAGATCCCTTTGCCATACTAGGAGCCAGCTGCCAGCCAGGATGTGTCTAAGACACGGCTCACTAGTTTGCGTCAGGGGGATATGGAGTGGTATCTTTCAGAGCCCAAGGCTGTCTACCTCAGCCTTCTCGGCCTGTTGGTTGCCTCATCGCCACAAGTGGCTTCACTGAATCCTTTCCCATTGCCGCTACAAGGTAGGAGTCTGGTTGCAGAACACCATAAGGTGAACACCCCCCAGAGTCTGAACCAGGTTTTACACTCCCATGGTGAGGAGATCCTGCGCCCAGTGTGGAGCACCAGAGACAGCTGGCGCTAAGCTCCACAATACACAGCCCAGTGGGCCATGCACACCTGGATATGGATTAAGGGGCTACCAGATCCAATCTCCTTGCGCATAGCGCAGGGGCTAGGAAAACAGTGGGGGTGAAAGTAGGACTACTGGGCAGTACATGTACAGGAGGTTCCTCAGCAGTGACAACTGACGCCTCAGTGTCCACTGCCTTGGGCAAGGCTGGTGAGGCCCCAGACAGACCTTGACCTGGTGTGTGATCCTAAGAACACAGTGACCAGCCAAGTGGAGTGGCTTGGGCACCAGGGCCCATAACCTGATGAACAGCGCACATGAAGGGATGATACTCACAGTGACAAGAGGACTGTGGTGAGATATCAAGAGTGGCTGGAAGCAGCAACAGAGTGTAATCAAGCAAGTGAAGCAGAGTTTGAGTCTGGCACACAACAGATGAGAACTGGTGTTTATACAACAGAGGGAGACATACCTGGCACACAACAGATGAGAACTGGTGTGGTGCCAGAGCGTACATGGTACTCTACTTATACTGCTACAGGGAGTGACGGTAGTAACACAGGTCACAGTAAATACAAGGCGCATTGTTCTACAAGAAGACAAAAGGAATATGCTGTTCTGGAGAACAAGGCGTATAGAACAATAAGAGTCCAGACTATGATATCATAGTGACATCACAATAAAGATAAGGAAACAAAGGGAAGTACAAAGACAATAGTATAAGGACGGTCTAGAGAAGTCCATGATGTCATGTACATGTGATGTCATAGATAAGAGAATACAATAAGTCCGAGATTGTAATGATCATAATGATCTAATCTACATGTCCTGTATATCTAATCTAAAAGCAGTCCGTTATCTGCGTGTCCATGCGAGCCGCTAAGTGCGCGCGGGTCACTTATCAACACCTTCCGCTACTAGAATGTTGATAAGTGACCCGCGCGCACTTAGCGGCTCGTATGGACACGCAGATAACGGACTGCTTTAGATAAGATATACTGGACTCCTGTAGATTAGATTATGATCTGTACAATCTCGGACTTTCTTATCTATGACATCACTGTACAATGACATCACGGACTCCTCTGGACTCCTATTGTATTTTAGTCCTTGTACTCATTCCTTTTGTTTCTATCCTTATTGTGATGTCACTATGATATCATAGTCTAGCCTTTCTATTGTTCTTTGCACTTTTGTTCTCCTTCTGCACACTCCTTTGTGTCCCCTTGTAGAACAACGCTCCTTGTATTGTGTGACTCTGTGTTACCTCTGTTGTATTAATGTCACCCCTCTGTATAGTATAAGTAGAGTAGTCGATGAGGGGTTCCCCTGTGATGCTCAGTGGAGCGGTGGGTACTTCCTCGATGTAAGTGCTTCTGCCTTGGGGTGGTCCTTGACGCGTTTGACGCGGTTGCTGGCATTCTCGTGAGAAGTGACCTTTCTTTCTGCAGTTATAACAGGTTACATCCCTTGTGTTGAAGACACCTCGTCCTCCTCTTCCCCTGGTGAGGAATCCTCCACGGGGTGGGAAAGGTGGTCTTCCCTGGGTGTAGTTCCTCCACTCCTGAGGGTTGTTTGGGTTTGCTTCTTCGGATCCTGCGACTCTGGCGGGACTCTTCCTGGTGTGGTGTCCATGGCGTCAGGGTGGTGCGGTATTGCTGCCACCCTGGTTGGTTCTGCCTCTGGGGAGGTTGGAACCTCACGGGTTGCTGTTGTTGTTGCTTGGGGCGCTGTGTCAGCTGCCTCCCGAATCCGTCCACTCGTACTTTCATGTGGAGGTATCGCTTCTGCTGCTCTATTAGAGTGTTCTTCCACTGGTGGTATGTTGCTGGGCTGTGAAATTGGTATGCGTTGCAGTATAGGTCGAGAGGTACGCCTCTGGTGAATTTGTCGAGTACCAGGGGGTTGTCCAGGTGGTAGTCAGCCTGTCGGACGAGCTTTTTGAATGCGGTTACGTAGCTGTCAATGTCTCCTCCTGTCATCTTGAATCCTCTGTCCAGCTCCAGTCTGGCACGTTCTTGTTCCATGTTGTCCCGGAACTGTCATTTGAAGGCAAGTTCTACTGCGCTCCATACCCAGGGGTCACTTCTATCTGGTCTGGTTTCGATCCATTTCTGGGTTTCCGAGGTCCATTCGTCAACCAGGGGTCCTTGGATGTAGGTGAGGAACATCATTGCTTTGATGTACGGACTTTGTAGACTTTGGTTGGCTATGTTTACTTGGGCAAACCGATTCCATTGGGATATGAATGCTTGTGCCTTGCCTCGGTCTCCTGTAAATATGGGCGGTTCTTTCCCAATGAACCTGTCAGTGAGGTGCGGGATGTCGGCGAATCCTGGATGTGGTAGGCCTTGTGCATCGTCTCCTCCTCCATCACCTCCGTTTCCGTCGTCTCCTCCTCCAGGGTTACCGTCTGCTGGGTCCCCTCCTGGTGGGTTTCTTTCTGGTTGTCGTGGTTGGTCTTGTGGGGTGAAAAGGGCTGTCCTGATCTGGGTAGGTGCTTGGGTAATTGTGGATGTCATGACTGGGATGGACTTAGCGATGTTTTCTAGTGCTATCTCTTCTTGTTCGTCTTGGTGGATGTAGATGTCTTCGGGGTTGCTTGCGAGCGATGGGGATGGTGCTGGTGTCTTGGGTGTGGGGGAGCGTGCTGGTTCTTCTTCCTGTCCGTTGATGAGGCCCCACTGGTCTCTGGTGACTACGTTGCTAGCTAGGATGTCGAGGCGGAGTCCTGATCCTGCGGGTCAGATTACTTTGTATTTGTTGTGGAGGTCGTCCCAGCGGATTTCCGTCCAACAGGTGTTGTCGAAGTTGAACTTGACAGGGATGATCAGCTGGTTGTTATTTCGGTCTGTGTAATAGGTGACGTAGCCTGAGATTTCCACGTCGTCTTTCCAAAATGCGGTTTCTAGATATCTCTTCGGGACATTGTGTTCTCCTCTTCTGTCGATGTGATATGGTCTGAATGGGACCCAGTAGTCCTTGGTTGTCTAGGTAGGATTGGCCACAGTTGGGATCTTGGTCTTAATGTAGCGTTTACCACGAATGCTGGCCTGACTTAGGCTTCGGAGTGGGTGGCGATCCTCTTCTGTACATAGTTGCGGTTGACACGAGTTTGAGGGAAGTCGACTGGGTGTACTTGTAGTGCTCCATTACGGTCTTTGTACCCGTGTAGATCATCTCCTTGTGGTACTGTCGATGGAGGTGTGGCGACTATGCGAAGGTCTTCCCAGGTGGGGTGATCAACAACGTAGAGGAAGGTATAGGGAGAGGCAACTCGGGGGTTCAGATAAAGGTAGACGCGATGACAAGTGCTGCCGATGGGATAGTTGTCCACTGCCGCGAAGGGGCTAGGTTAAGTCACAAGGGATCCCTTGTTCTGGGGGATATGTTGGACGACTCACTTCAAGGGGGAGGACCCTATAGAGCAAAGAACAGGTAGTGGTATTCGAAGAAGACCAAGATGCGGTTCTTGGTCTTGCAGCGTACTACTTATACAGATACTCGTGGGCTTTCAAGCACCACTTCAAGAAACACTAGCCAATAGTGTAAGTAGAGCAAACCCTAGTACTGCTATCCTAGTATGAGTCACCTCGGGTCATGATCCGATCTGTTATCGTACACAATCACATGCGCCAGAGCTTACCCAGCTGACTGATCCTAACAAGTCCATGACGATATACTGCTGACATGGTGTCATACCCTTGACGTCAGTGTCCACTTCCGGGCTGAATGTAACATCAAAGGATATTTTATCTTCGACCCAAGTACCAAATCATACCAACAAATCCACTATCTTGAAGACAGGCGCCTGTGGGTGTACATCGACTACTCCCCCAGTGAAGGACACTGGTATACCATCAGCCCCATCCCTCTTACACTTAATGTTGGCCCAATAAAAAGTTGTAACCCATCTGGAATCGACATTGATAGTCCAGATGACCCATCACCAAGTGTACCAGTCCCCACCACTAGTTTACCAACAACAGTGTTCCCATCGTACACTATGGCCCAACCAACATTGGCTTTGGCCAGCATGACCCTCGCCAGCAGTGGAGCTAGAGGAGGAGGAGGACCCTCTGGAGCTTCTGGCTCAGGTGGAGGGGGAGCACCAAACCTGCCTAGTGGCGGTGCCCCAGTTCCACCTGGAGGTGGCGGTGGTGGTGGCAGTAGGCAATAGCATGGGTATTCCCACAGGTGTTGAAACCATAACCTGTACCTGCTCCCGCACAGGTTACATACCTGCAATCGTGGGTGCGGGTGCAGGTGCAGGTACGGGTGTGGGTGAGTATGGGTATGGGTGCCATGTTACAGATCTGTAGTTACATTTTTAAATACAAGCCTAATCTACACATTATCTAGACTAGCTAGCTACAATGCCTGCACTCTTGCTGTCCAAGTTGTCACATCATGTTGCTGTTGTGTCGTGTCATGCCATGTGTTGTGTTGTTGTCGTGTATTGCCATAGTCATGTGTTGTCATTGTGGTTGTGGTCATGTGTTGTCAATGAGTGTTGTTGTGGGTGGTTGTGTGTTGTTGTGGGTGGTTGTGTGTTGTTGTGGGTGGTTGTGTGTTGTTGTTGTTGTCATGTATTGTTGTTGTCTTGCTGTTGTTGTTGTTGTGTTGTTGCAGGCTGTCGTGTTGTTGACTACTGCTGTTGTCGCTGGTTAGGAGGAGTGAACAAAACTGGCAATTACCCTGGGCTGGGCACATTGGGAAAGTGTAACGCCACCACAGGGGCGTTAAGTACGGCATGTACCTCGTAAGTCAACGGGATCAGAAGGGCGCGAGTCCGTTAAGACTCAGTTCGATGATGAACAAGTACCACTAGGTCTCCCAGGGACACTAGGGTAATAGCGGAAGTCAAGGCTCAAGCATAGAGGCAAGTGGAAACGGAGACTCAAGCGTAGAGGCGAGTTGAACAAGGGTTGTGAGGCAAAGACAATGTGGTATTACACAAGAAGTCAAGTCTACCGTACAAGCTAGGTGAGGCGTGACTTATATACTGGTACAGGATGTTTGTGAGTTACAAACATATGGCGCGATCCTAGGATACTGGTCCTAGAGAGCTAACAAAGGGAGAATACATATGTGGAACAAAGGAATCCCGCGGGACGACGCGTGTAGCAGAAGTCATCCGCGGGTTCTGGAAGTTGCGCCACGGGGCGTCGGAACGGTCATACAGTGGGTGCAAGCTAGAAGCTGGAAGGCGTATCGAACCAGATCGTATCGTAAAAGTACAATGAATATGAAATAAGAAAGGGAGGTGTGATATGGAGGTGAAATCGTAACATTACCCCCCCATCAGACTCGAAGTCGCCACAACTTCGACTAGTCACTAGCGTAGGTGTAATCCTCCTCGGCAGGTATATTAGAAGGGATGGGAGATGGGGTACAGGGGCAGGTGTGACGGCGGAGGAATAAGAAACGTCCGCGCTCACCACAGTCCCGACACTGCTCATACATCGGACACTTGATCTCCTTGTGCCTCGCGTCGTGTCACAGACACTTGCCGCACCACCTGGGGCGACTGTCTGGGTCAACGTACGCAGGGGACATGGGGGAGAGCCTGCGAATCAGGCAAGTGTTAGACCGATGGACCCAACTGCCGCACCACTTGCACGGCTCGCGCTCTCGTTGGTCTGGGCACTGCGCCACCAAGTGTTCGGTGGACTTACACTGAAAACACTTGCGTTGCCGCTGGCGGCCTTCTCCTTGAAGGCGCAGCATCTCGCAAGGTCCTCCAACACATGAGGGGAGGGGGGTCCACTCGGGTGTTCCCCTAGGGCATACCGGCTTCGCATGAAGCTCCGCGTATTTGTTGGATATGAGGGGGATGGCCCGAGCATACTGAAGTCGCTTGTGCACCCCAGCGAGATCCATGTTGAGCCTGAACTCGTCTTTGGTCAGCTCAGACTGGAGATGCCAAAGATCTGACGCCCACGTCTGTATCACGTCTCTGCGCACCAAGCACTTGCGGAGACGGGACACCTCAGTGTGGAGACGGGGGCTTCGTAGCTCTGCAAGCACCTCGTCGAGTATGATAGCATGGGGGTCGTGGGGGTGAAACATGTCTAACTGATTGTTGGTGATATGCTGGGGGAGTTGGTCGCCGTATACCGAGTTGAGGAAGACCTGCGAGATGTAGCAGGGGTGGTCCTTCCCCATGGTCCTGACAACCTCCTGATAATTCTTTCAATAGTAGATGAAGCGGGTGGTTTGTAGCAGGTGGTCAACTCTGCCGATCAAGAGTGGGAAAAAGGTAGGGGAGGTGGGGTCGTTGGAGAAGAAGGGAAGGCCGGGGTCAACTGCGTCTTCCTCTTCGTCCTCATCATCGAGGAGAGCAAGGGCAGGATCTGGCTTGGCGATGCATAGTCGGGGAACAGGCGTAGGGATGTGGTCAATTCCCGCAGGGAATGGCGGGGCGGAGACATGGGCTGCGTCGACCATCGATGATTCAAGAGGAGGTGGCAGCGTGAGGGAGTATGGGACTGGTACATCGTGTACGACGACAGGTGTGTCGACAGGTGGAGGTGAAGCTGGCGAGGGTTGGATAGTCGGGACAGTGGGGAGACCAGGTGGCAGTACAGGAGTGGACGGTCTCTCGAGCTTAGAGAGGGCCTCCGAGACTAGGACAAGGGCAGGAGGCAGGGGCGAACTAGGGATTACTGAGTACGGTGTGCTACCATCTATGTCGAATGGGACACCAAGGTCCTGTGATGGTATAGTTAGGTTCTCGAGGATGACCTCGACTGGGCGGCGAGCGGGGATGGTAGAGACGATAGGAGTGGAGGACATGGTAGAGATGGGGATGGGGAGTAATGGGCATTGAGGGGGCATCATTTATATCTTTCGTCCAGCCCCATCGGCGGTAGGACTTAGGTGATAGAAGTCGGCGATGAGTTCCGAGGCGTGTCGTACATTTTCGAGCGGTTCCCACGAGCTGTCGCTTGTGGGGAATCCCTTCCATTGGACTAGGAATTGAAGTTTGCGCCCTCGTCCATGCAGTCTCGACTGCAGAATGCGCTCCACTTTGAACTCTTCTTCCCCATCGATAAGGTCGGGTGGGGGTCGTGTGAAGTTTGTGCCATGTAGTTCCGTCTCCTTGTACGGGGTGAGGAGGTTGGCGTGGAATATGGGGTGAATCTTCCATGTAGTGGGGAGTTCCAATTCATAGGAGACGTCTGATAAGACCTTAATGCGGAAAGGTCCGTGATGCTTCGGGCCGAGTTTGGCAGTTGGGTAGAAAGTTCACAGATTCGTACGTTCTAGCCAGACCTGGGCTCCTTCCTGATATGGAACAAAGCGCGTCTTCCCTCGCTTCATCATCAACTCTTGCGCATGCTTGATGCAGTCCTGCGCGTGTTGCCGTCTGATGACCATTTCTTCTAGGCGCTGTTTGACGGATGGGGATGTCGTAGGCTTCGGCGTCCACATGGTACGTGGTTCCCAGCCCATGATAAGTGAGCAGGGTGACTCTTTTGTTGTTGCGTTTGGCCAGGCGTTTGTTGATAAGTGACCCGCGCGCACTTAGCGGCTCGTATGGACACGCAGATAACGGACTGCTTTAGATTAGATATACAGGACATGTAGATTAGATCATTATGATCATTACAATCTCAGACTTATTGTATTTCCTTATCTATGACATCACTGTACAATGACATCATGGACTCCTCTGGACTCCTATTGTATTTCGTCCTTGTACTCATTCCTTTTGTTCTATCCTTATTGTGATGTCACTATGATATCATCAGTCTAGACTTCTATTGTTCTTTGCGCTTTTTGTTCTCCTTCTGCACACTCCTTTGTGTCCCTCTGTAGAACAACGCTCCTTGTATTTACTGTGACCTGTGTTACTACCGTCACTCCCTGTAGCAGTATAAGTAGAGTACCATGTACGCTCTGGCACCACACCAGTTCTCATCTGTTGTGTGCCAGGTATGTCTCCCTCAGTTGTATAAACACCAGTTCTCATCTGTTGTGTGCCAGACTCAACCTCTGCTTCACTTGCAAGACTTACTCTGTTGCTGCTTCCAGTCACCCTCTATATCTCACCACAGTCTCCTCTTGTCACTGTGAGTATAGTCCCTATGTGTACTGTTCATCAGGTTATGGGCCCTGGTGCCCAAGCCACTCCACTTGGCTGGTCACTGTGTTCCTAGGATCACACACCAGGTCAAGGTCTGTCTGGGGCCCCACCAGCCTTGCCCAAGGCAGTGGACACTGAGGCGTCAGTTGTCACTGCTGAGGAAACTCCTGTTACATGTACTGCCCAGTAGTCCTACTTTCACCCCCACTGTTTTCCTAGCCCCTGCGCTATGCGCAAGGAGATTGGATCTGGTAGCCCCTTAATCCATATCCAGGTGTGCATGGCCCACTGGGCTGTGTATTGTGGAGCTTAGCGCCAGCTGTCTCTGGTGCTCCACACTGGGCGCAGGATCTCCTCACCATGGGAGTGTAAAACCTGGTTCAGACTCTGGGGGGTGTTCACCTTATGGTGTTCTGCAACCAGACTCCTGCCTTGTAGCGGCAATGGGAAAGGATTCAGTGAAGCCACTTGTGGCGATGAGGCAACCAACAGGCCGAGAAGGCTGAGGTAGACAGCCTTGGGCTCTGAAAGACACCACTCCATATTCCCCCTGACGCAAACTAGTGAGCCGTGTCTTAGACACATCCTGGCTGGCAGCTGGCTCCTAGTATGGCAAAGGGATATTCCAAAACCTGGGCCTAGCCCTTGTATCACTGGCATACCTCAGGAGGCAGGACGTGTTAGCGTTCTGGCCTTACAGATTCACAGACAGGAGTGTCTACCCCCATCCTGCAACTGTTATGAAGCACTATCGCTGACTGCTCCTCGGCGATAGATAAATCATCCCCATGTCTTCCACACACGCTTCTCGTGCTGCCTCGCCCACTGGTGCCACCGGTGCGGCTGCAGGTGCCACAGCAGGGGGCTCACTCCCCCCTTTTCCCACTGGGTCCACACCCTCTTCACGCATCGCCAATGCCTATGGCAACTCTTTTGGCATGCCCTCAGGCATCCACCTCAGCAGGTTTGACGGGTCAAACTGGAACGAGTGGTCTGGGACCCTGGAGGCCATCCTCACGCTGCACGAAGCTGAGGACATGTTCCACCTCCAGGTCCCCCCCACTGGAGTCACCTCTGATGAGTGGGACTCTGTCCAGCGTCGGGCCAAGGCGTACCTCCGCCTCTACCTTAAACCTGACGTCTACTCCCTCGTTGCCGACCCACTCGCCTACCCCACCTTCAAGTCGAAGTGGGACAAGCTGAAGGATGTCTATGCTGGTGCTAGCGGCAGCACCACCATATTTAATTTGTGGATCCAACTTACCCAAGCCCGCCTCGACGACTCCGCGCCCATGGCCTCTCAGTTGGCCAAGCTCAATGAGCTGCGGGTCGGCCTCACCAACACGCAGATGGGTGTCACTGATACCCAATTCTGCCTCATTCTCCTCCACGCCCTGCCAGCCTCCTACGAGGTTCTGGCATCCACCATCCTCGCCAGTGGCGCCCCCTCCAAACTGAAGCACGCTGAAATAATTGCGCGCATTGTTTCTGAGGAGGCGCGTCGTACTGGCCCCTCTGGCTCCTCCCTCAACAAGGCTGCCCCCATTAGGCCCGCTAGCAGTGGCCCACGTAAGAAGAGAGACCATTCTCAACTTACCTGCCACTACTGTAACAAAAAGGGGCACATCAAGCCTGACTGCAGGCAGAGGAAGAAGGATGAAGCTGCGGGGAAGTTGAAGGACACTGGCAACAAGGCTGCCAACTCCCATGTACTAGTACCTACCACCGCCTCCATTAAGGAAGTCGATGATGAGCCCGCCATTAACTGGGCGGACAATGCAGTTGGAGTTGCCTTGTATGCTGCCTCGCGTGTGCGTTGGATGATGGACAGTGGTGCCACACACCACATCACACCACATCGGTCCGATTTTAAGGAATACACCCCGTGCAAAGGTGCTGTGCGCCTTGGGGACAAGTCCACCATCGACCAAGTTGGTGTAGGCTCCGTCGTCTTTACTACGAGCCAGGGCCTTCCAATCACCCTCAGTAATGTGCTACACCTTCCACAGGTGAAGACACGCTTCTTGTCGACGCGTGCCTTAGCACAAAAGGGTGCGGAAGTGGCCTTTGACAGTGGCTCTTTTAAAATATCTGTCAAAAAACAATGTGTAGCTATTGGCTACTTGGAGGACAACCTCTACTGGTTGGACGCTTCAAGCATTGGCCTCAATGCTCACGTCAAAAGTGCTGCCACCACTCTTGATATCTGGCATCAGCGCATGGGACACATCTCCTCTGCTGCTCTCAAATCGTATGGTCCCTCTGCCACTACTGGCATGGACATTGATAGCTCTACCACGCATACTGCTGTGTGTCGTGGGTGCGAGTTGGGTAAATCCACTCGCCAACCTTTCTCTGCGTCCTCCACCAAAAGGACAACCCGCATCTTTGAGATTGTACACAGTGACCTCGCCGGTCCAATGCAAACTCAGTCCCTACAAGGCTCCGCGTACACCGCCACCTTCATAGACGACCACTCAAAGCATGCAGTGGTGTACTTTATTAAGTCGAAGGATCAGTTTGTGAAAGCGCTGCAGATGTATTTGGCCTGGGGTGAAACCCAGACGTCCCATAAACTACGCGCACTCCACTCTGACCGCGGAGGCGAGTACATGGCGAGCCAAGTACAGGACATTCTCAAGCAGAGAGGGATAGAGCATCACCTTACGATGCCAGGTTCACCACAATCGAACGGGAAAGCCGAGCGGTTTAACCGCACCATTACGGACAAGGCAATGGCCATGCTACACACAGCAGGCATGTCTAAAGGCTTCTGGGAGCATGCTATGAGCACTGCGGTACACATCTATAACCGCTCTCCCACCCGTACACTTAAGTGGCGCACACCTTATGAGCTCTGGTACTCTGGCAAAGTACCAGATGTCTCACACTTGCGCATCTTTGGATGCAAGGGGTACATGCACGTACCCGCTGATAAGCGTCGCAAATTGGATGCGAAGGCCATTGAGGTCACGCTTATTGGGTTTGAGCCCGAATCAAAGGGCTATAAGCTCTGGGACCGCCAAACCCGCTCTGTACGATTGTCCAGGGATGTGACATTCGACGAGAGCAGCTTCCCATCCCTTCAGGGTGCTGAGACACACCCACCACCTTCTCAAGTGGCCTCACCACCACTACCTACACCAGTAATTGCCGTACCTAGCACGTCGGCGTTACCACCACAGCGAGCACCCTCCCCTACACACTCTGACAGTAGTGAGGAGGATGTCGAAGACATTTTAGACCCCACACAAGAGCGCCCACACACGCCACCACCACCTGCCCCACCCACTCTTCCTGTCACACCTAAGCGTGAACAGCCCCCTCTGACCTCTCCACCACCGCGTCAAAGTGCAACACGCATTATGCGCAATGTCCCTCCTCCCTCACCAGATATGCCTGGTGGCTTTGAGGACCGCGCACAGCGTAGTCAGCTGTTGCGTGAGATGGACAATGCACCAAGACGCTCTACCCGTGCACCAGTGCCCAATCCCCGCTACTTCACAGCGGATAATGTGGCCACACGTGGTAGACGGCTGGGGTTTGCAGAGCTGTTAGCTGCAGCTTATGTGGGAAGAGATCCTGCATCCTATGCAGAGGCCATGCGGTCTGTGGATGCAGGTGAGTGGACAACGGCGTGTCAATATGAGATGGATGCGCTCGCCAAGAATGGCACATGGGAGTTAGTAGATCTCCCGCCTAATCGCAAGGCAGTAAAATCCAAATGGGTCTTCAAGCTCAAAGCGGATGGCCGCTACAGAGCTCGCTTGGTGGCTAAGGGGTTTACGCAAATCCCTGGCATAGATTTTGATGAAACCTTCTCTCCCGTTGCACGATTCGAGTCGCTGAGATTACTTCTGGCGTTGGCCGCGCTGGAGGACTGGCACATCCATCAAATGGATGTCAAGTCTGCGTTCCTCAATGGCGTGCTTGACGAGGAGATTTACATGGAGCAACCACAAGGGTTCATCACCACTGGTGCAGAGACGAAGGTATGTCGCCTAGTCAAGGCGATATATGGTCTCAAACAAGCCTCCCGTGCATGGAACTTGCAATTCCATGGAGTGCTACTTGCACTCGGCTTTAAGCGGACGTTTGCCGATGCCGGCGTATATGTGTTGCCTCAACGAGAGGGGGATGGACCACTCTTCGTTATCGTTTACGTTGACGACATCACAATTCTGGGTGCTTCTCTGGAGAAAATCAAGCGTCTTAAGTCAGATCTTTCTGAGCGCTATGAGATGACAGATCTCGGGGAGATAGAGTCATATCTTGGCATGCGCATTGTGCGCGACCGCTCCCTTAGACGCATCGAAATAGACCAGTCTGGCTATATCAAGGATGTCCTTGAACGCTTTGGCATGACTGATGCCACACCACACTCCACACCCCTGCCCGCTGGTGCTGACGAGCACCTTCATAAATATACGGGTCAGGCTACTGCCTCTGACATTACGCACTACCAGTCACTCATTGGTAGTCTACTGTACGTTCAGATTGGTACTAGACCAGACATTTCCTTCGCTGTGTCACGTCTGGCGCAGTATGCAGCGAATCCTTCCCCCCAACATCTGCGGCTTGCGCAATATGTCTTGGCTTACTTAGTAGGCACTGTGGATATGCGGATAGTCTACGATGGCGCCAGTGGAGACGGCCTTGTTGGCTACTCTGACTCTTCCCTGGGTGACCAGGTTGACGACAGACACTCCACTTCGGGTTATGTGTTCCTCTTAGCCAATGGTGCAATAAGCTGGTCCTCGCGAAAGCAAAAGACAGTGGCCCAAAACACTACAGAGGCGGAATACATGGCCATGACCGATGCGGCCAACCAAGCCGCTTGGTATCAGAGCTTCCTTCTGGAACTCGGGTACGAGGTCGACGACCCCATCCCATTGCATGGTGACAACAAGGGTGCCATTGACTTGGCCTTGAACCCTGTCACTGGGAGGCGATCGAAGCACATTGCCATTAGGCATCATGTCATTAGGGAGTACATCGAAAAGAGGACCATCACTCTTATTAGAACCCCTACTCTGGAAATGGTTGCAGACGGCTTTACCAAGTCACTCGCGCGCACCCTGCTCCAACAACACAATATAGACATGGGCTTGTGCTAATCCTAGATTGCTGATCACGGGGAGATGTTGATAAGTGACCCGCGCGCACTTAGCGGCTCGTATGGACACGCAGATAACGGACTGCTTTAGATTAGATATACAGGACATGTAGATTAGATCATTATGATCATTACAATCTCGGACTTATTGTATTTCCTTATCTATGACATCACTGTACAATGACATCATGGACTCCTCTGGACTCCTATTGTATTTCGTCCTTGTACTCATTCCTTTTGTTCTATCCTTATTGTGATGTCACTATGATATCATCAGTCTAGACTTCTATTGTTCTTTGCGCTTTTTGTTCTCCTTCTGCACACTCCTTTGTGTCCCTCTGTAGAACAACGCTCCTTGTATTTACTGTGACCTGTGTTACTACCGTCACTCCCTGTAGCAGTATAAGTAGAGTACCATGTACGCTCTGGCACCACACCAGTTCTCATCTGTTGTGTGCCAGGTATGTCTCCCTCAGTTGTATAAACACCAGTTCTCATCTGTTGTGTGCCAGACTCAACCTCTGCTTCACTTGCAAGACTTACTCTGTTGCTGCTTCCAGTCACCCTCTATATCTCACCACAGTCTCCTCTTGTCACTGTGAGTATAGTCCCTATGTGTACTGTTCATCAGCGTTGTGTGCGAATTGCACGACTGGCAGTGCCTCGGCCCAGTTGTCCTGCTGCACGTTACTCCAATGTCGTAAGTACTGCTCCAGCCATTGATTCGTACGTTCTGACTAGTGTTCGAAAGTCCAGTCCCATGAACCGGAAAAAAACCGGGACCGGACCGGACTGCAACCGATGGCAACCGGACCTTCGGTTGCGGTTCATCCGGCCTGAGAACTTTACCGGTTGCGGTTCATCCAAATCTGGCAAATGTGTGAACCGCCACAGGGCCGGTTGGGACCAGTCCCAACCGGTCTTTACAGCCACGATCAGCCACGACCATCCGACAACGCCAACTTCGACAACAACGACCAAACGCGAACTATGACCACCATTCCGATACCCGGGCCGACTGCAGCAACGCCGACATCAATGCCTCGGACCAGCCTCAACAACAGCCTCAAAAACAACAACCGCGCCATCACCAACGACCACGATCATCAACATCACATTGACAATCACCGACCACAGCTGCACCCACAACACATCGGCGACCACAGCGACGACCAAGACGACGACACTTCGACGACGACACTTTGGCAACTTGAACGGCGACACGCTTGGCGACACTTCGACAGCCGCAACCTTGGCCGCAACATCAACAAGTCGACGACGATGACGATCTGCCGCAACAACAACACATTGACAACCACAATGACGACACATCGACAACCACAAGTTCGCAACATTAACACATCAACAACCACACGGCCGCAACAACAACATGTCGACAACCACGACCCACGACTCCGACGCGCGACAACGGCCACAACGGCCACAACGTCGACACATCGACAACCACTGGCACGACGACCACGACGACTCGTCGACGACGCGACGGCTACCACGACGTGTTCACAAGGTGACGATGATCCTCGCGAGGACCATGTTGCGCAGCAATGCACGCAGCAAACAGGAATGCACGTTCTCACCTTAGAGTAGGTTGAGAGACTATAGCGTGGAGAGGGTGCACAAGTGAGAAAGAGAGTGAATATCTATTCGCCTCCCTCCCCATAGGAGGGACTTTATACTCTATGGTCCTACCCTGACCATTTGCGTAAAAGTGATGAGTACAGGCGTCCACAATATCGCGTTTTCACACACGCCTGATGTAAACTACCACTTCGAGATAGTCATAGGACTTCTCTCGCATAGAGGGCGTATTGCGCCCATTGTAGTACGTATCCCAACTACCGTAATAGGCAAACATACTACCGTAATGTCGTAACTGCTATAGATAAGGTCCTTACGTACTTATCACGTTCCAACACTCCCCCTTGCTTAGTGCAGCTAATTAAAGCGCGTCTAAGCAAATAGCAGCGTCCTCACGAGCTCTGGGTAAGAGCATCGAGTGAAAGTTGCCTCAGAGTCAATTAGTAGAGTGGTGTCCAACCCGACTCTAACACGTCTCATCAAGTTGTGAATGTCAACGACATTTTCCAACTCAGACGTCCCATTATTATGTCCCCATTAGGGACAGGACATGCGAACTTCCCTCTGGTAGTTCAATGAAAGGCTTAGAGTCATTTGTCTGCTAAGTAAAGCGACATCATACCATGTCTTTGAGAGAATAAGGTGACTCTGTCCTGTGAGGAGACGATTGCTCGTAGCGTAGATGAACATAGAGAAACGTATGTTCGTCAAGAAGAAGCGGTGTACGCGAGAGTACAATAGCTCCTTCACGCTCTCCATCACAGATCTCCATCATCAGACATGGTGTGCGTGCGCGGCAGCGCACCAAACTCTAGCCCTAGCTGTTCCCTGAATTTAAGGAACTTAATACGACCCAGATTCTTAGTAAAGAGATCTGCGGGGTTCTCAGCTCCTTCAATGAAGAATAACTCTATCTTCTTTTCACGGATCACATCACGTATGTAATGGTGACGTAGATCAATATGTTTGATCCGTTTCTCCTGAACAGGATTAGAAGATAAGAATATGGAGCCTTGATTATCTCCGCATAATGGAATCGGTCCGAGATTAATTCCGAGCTCACTAAAGAGCGAACGGATCCAGACCAACTGTCTGCTTGTATCACACAGCGACATGTACTCTGCTTCAGTGGATGAGAGCGCGATAGACTTCTGCGCTCTAGAGTTCCAGCAGAACACTCCATTAGCCATCTTTACTAAGTAGCCCGTAGTGGACTTTCTCGTAATTGGGTCTGAAGCCCAATCAGAGTCTGCATATGCTATTATACCACCGTCACTTTTGCCATCAAAGACTAAAGCATAATTAGAGGTACCAAGTAAGTAGCGGCAGATGTAGAGTGCACGCTTCATATGGTCCTCAGACGGATTGGCTGCAAACTGCGCCATTTTGGTAACAGCATAGGCAATATCTGGTCGTGTACCAATCATAATGTATAGGAGGGATCCTATCACTTGTTGGTATGACGCGCGGAGCTCTGGGGTTGCAGTTCCCTTATTAGGGGATGGATGATACCCTTCCGGTAGTGGGGTAGGTACTGATTTGGCGTTAATCAGTTTGAAACGCTGCAGCACTTTCTGAAGGTAATCCTGCTGATCTAACAGGATTCTACCTTTAGAACGTAGTATGCGCATGCGTAGAAACTCTTTGGTATCACCTAAATCTCTGCATTCCCATATCTCCATGAAGCGCTTCTTCAGGGATGCTATGTCCTTTTTATTTCTTCCTAAGAAGAGGACGTCATCGACATAAACAATAACTACAATTGTTTTGTTGTCGTTAACAAACAGACCTGAGTCTGATTGAAGTCGTGTGCAGCTCAGGGAATTCATAGACTTATCCAGCGCTCTCCACCAAGCGAGTGCAGCTTGTTTAAGTCCGTATATAGCTTTCCTTAAGCGCATGACTTTGTTTTGTTGGCTAGGGTCTTTAAACCCTTCAGGTTGTTCCATATAGAGTTCCTCATCGAGGTCTCCATACAGGAAGGCAGTTTTGACGTCAAGTCCAGAGATGTGCCAATCCTTCAGCGCTGTAAGCACGAGCATCATCCGGACAGTCTCAAACCGTACCACTGGCGAGAATATTTCGTCATAATCTATGCCTTCAACCTGAGAAAAGCCTTTGGCAACTAGCCTGGCCTTTTTACGGCCGTCTGACTTTAAGTCAAACACCCATCTGTTCTTGATGACCCTTCTGCCTTGCGGCGGGTTAACAAGATCATAGACTCTGCGTTTGCGAAGAGAGTCAAGCTCTTCTTTGCACGCATTACGCCACTCCCCCTGGAGTTCACTTGGCATTTTTTGAATGTCCTTATAGGTCCATTCACGAATATTAGAGGTATCAGGTGACTCTAGATCTGTTGGTGAAACTGCTTTGGCGAGCAGAAGATCTAGAAATTTGACTCCCCCTTCCTGAGCTAGGCGGATCAGTAATTGCTGATCTACTTCGTCTGAATCCTGCGGATTATCACTCTTAGCACTGGAAGAATCAGATTCGGCTTGTTCAGGAACATCGCCTGAGACCGTCTGATCTTGACTAGAACGCTGCTGGGAGCTACCCGGCTGTGTTTCAGTCAATTGTCGCCATGTGCGAGTCCGCGCAATGTCACGAATAATCGCTGTAGGAGGCCTATCTCCATAGACATTATCAGGACGAGTAACTGGTTTCCTTATACGCCCCGATCTCCTAGGTTCACTAGGACCAGGTACTGGAACAGGGGGTAAAGGCGGAGGTAGCTGCGATCCAGATCCTCCAGCAGAAGTGCTAGGAGGAGGTCCAGCGGCCGGCTGGGGAGCGCTTCTCCCTTTTACAATAGGAGGCTCAGGTGGTAGGTCGTCATCATCACCAGGAGCGGCGTTGTCATTAGACTGTTCACTAGGAACTGTCTCATCCAACTGAGTTACACCACGGGGTATACTCCTGGTATTGTCCTTGGGACACCTAGGAAATAACGCTTCATCAAAGAGTGCCTTGTCCGAATAGAACAAGGTATTAGGCGTGCGCATGAAGACATCAGCCTTCATTCCAGGTCCTCTACCAAGGTAGATCATCAGTTCGCTTTTGGGAGAAAGTTTATTCACCCGGCGAGCTTCTGGAATATGTACATATGCGCCACATCCGAATACTCTGAGATGCGATATGTCAGGGACTTCATTGTATAATAGTTTGTAAGGAGTCTGCCATTGAAGGCGACTTATGGGGGTTCTATTATAACAATGTGCAGCGTGAAGTACTGCAAATTCCCACCAACTCTGTGGTAAGCAAGCATCAAGGCGCATAGCCTGAGCTTTGTCCATTATGGTGCGCATAAAGCGCTCAGCGCGCCCATTTTGCTGTGGCGTATGTGGCGCAGACTGTAGCACTGTTATGCCGGCATCCTTAAGCTGCTTTAGGAAGGCATCCGATTTGTATTCACCGCCGGCATCTGACATCCATTCTTTAATGGTTGCGTTAAACTGATTTTTAATTAACGCTAGCCACTGCTTAAGTGCCGTAATAGCAGAGGCTTTATCCCGTAAAAGAATGATCCATGCAAAGGAAGTATAATCGTCAAAGAAGACGATAAAATACTTGTATTTATGGTATGACGGTATAGGGAAGCTTTTCAAATCGGAATGAATCCGAGAGAAAGAGGCTTTAGCCCTTGTATCGGACGGAGGATGTGAGGCAGCAGGCATTTTGCCTTGCGCGCACCCTGGACATATTACATCAGAGGAGGGAATTATTATCCCTTCTGGAAAGCCCTTAGTGTGTTCCTTAGTTCGTCTTAGAACCTCTTTGGATGGGTGACCGAGGCGACGATGCATAAGGTCATAGTCTACATTTAATAACGCAGACTGGTTCGCAATATGCGACTCAGTTAGAGTGGATATAGAGGCATCTAGCCAATATAGGGATTGTCCGTGGAGAAGGGGTTTACATTGGACAATCTTTTTGTTTTTACGTAGCAAGTTAATATGCTGTGAATTCCCCAAAACGCGCAAACCTTGCTGTAAGAAGACACCCATAGACAGAAGACGTATGCTTATGCGTGGAATATATAGAACCGGATATACCCGAGTAATTACGGGTTTGTCTGCGACGTAATGCTCAAGCAAGACAGAACCGGTTCCTTCAACGTATAGCATTTGTGCTGCAGTCTTAACAGGCATTCTTTCAGACTTAGCAATAGGCTTGTACTCGATAAAATCACTAAGATTATTAGTGAAGTGTGCTGAAGCTCCTGAGTCAAGGAGCCACATATTTTGTGTACGCTTTATACACTCTGCACATTGACTGAAGTACTCATTGTGCTCACACTCAAGTAAATCGAGGAGAGCGCTGCTAATATTGTACATATCAAGCGACTTCGGTACTAGTACATGCGATTCCCGTAGATATACGTATCCGTTACGTTTGCCATCCCCTAAACTTTTTGGGGGTAGGGCTAATTCTGTAACGTCATCAGCATGTGATGTGCGAAGTGAAGAAAAGACGTACTGTTCTTCATCACAAGAACCCCAATCAAGGGTGTTCTCATCGGGTCCGGTTAAAAAAGACTCCGGTGTCAGCGAACGGCCTGTGGCGGCCGGAGAGATAAGAGTGCCAAAACGGGGGTCCGTTGGCATCTCGTGATCTCGAAGCCACTGTTGATTACTGCGCCAAATAGATTTGATTCGCTCATTAGAACGAGATCGAGGAGGGAAACGGCTTTCGCCGGTAGTAGCCCACCTGACTGTTGCTTCAACAATTGAAGTAGGATTGACATAAGGAGGTGTGGGAGCGCGACTTTCTGTATCAGAAGTCATATCGCTTAATGTCAGATCCGACAAGTCAAGTTGGAGAGCATTTGACTGCTCACCAAATATCTCCGTGTCATCTAATCTGTCTATGTTCATTATCGACTGTGCGCTGCCCGAAGGCTGCTGCGACATGTCGATGTCGACTTCGGAGTCATACTCCTCGTCCATGAACCGTTCAATACGAGGACGCATGATAGCGTCAACGTCTGCGAAGCGCTGCTCGAGCATCTTTACGGTCTGGACTGTAGCGGGTACATCCAGCCGTTCAGCGAGCGAAAGCGCCTTGTTTATGGAAGGGAAGAAGCCGGGGGTCCTCTGAGGCGAGGATGATTCGACTTCTGTCCTTGTAGAGACACCAGATGACCCAATATGAGTCACCTTGTGGGAAGTAGGAGGGGCTAGTGCGGCGACGGAGGCAATATGCGAGTGCTGTAGAGCACGGGCAGGTGCCTTGCCTTTCCCTTTGCCTTTGCCTCTTCCGGATCCACGTCCTCCGCGCTGCCTAAAAGGCTGCTGCTGATTGGACGGGCCGGGAGCGCTAGACTGCTGCTGCGAACCCTGCTTTGTAAAGCGAGGGTCAGCGCGCTTCCGCTTAACGGCAGAAAGCTTCTGCGCTGTATGGGCGGTTTTATGCTGTCCGCGGTTAGTCTCCGTTTCGTACTGGCTTTCGACACAAGCCGATACAGTCTGGAGCTTTAGATCGGCAACGGGGAGATTGTTGCACATAATGGGGATTAGGTGCTCCCATTTCGGGGGCAAAGCGGACATTGCAATAAGAGCCTGCAACTGAGGCTTAATGGCGAGGTTAGTGGCGGCAGGGCCAGTACCAACAGTAACGTTCCCTAGACGAGAGAAGGCGGCGGCCATCTTCTCGAACTGGGGAGCAGGGTGCTGATTCGTATTGAAGCGAATAGAAATCGCTTCTTTGAAGTCTTTGTAGATGCGGGGCATGGACACCGCACCGTACCGGTCTTTTACGGAAGTCCAGAGCGCCTGGGAAGTAGCCCCAGTGACTGCCTGCTGAATAGCAGGGGTGAGGCGAAGGGTGAGATTACCCCTAGCCATCTCATCGCTCTTGTTCCAAGCTGCTCTTTCAGCGACTTCGGCAATAGGAGGTTGGGCAATGGTGCCAGCAACGTAGCCCCAAAGCCCTTGGGACATGAAGAAAGCGGTCATCTGTTGAGACCAAGTGGCCCAGTTAGAGCCATCGAAGACGGGGACAAGCTGAGTGAGTTGAGAGGACATGGTTTGTATAGATCTGTTGGCTTTTGCGAACGTCAGTATTGCGTTACTATAATAACAATACTGTGTGAAACAAAAGATTGTCAATGCCAGCATCGCCTTTGGCAATACTAAGCACGACAATAGCCCAGTATTAGGCTGTTTCCAACAGAATGGGTCGAAAAACCCATCTTGACATTGAGAGCATCAATGCCAATAAGCCGGACGATCCTGCTCGACGTCACCCCAAGGTTAAGCTATTCGCCTTTCCAAAATTAATTGGACGCGCAATAGAGCCTTGTTTAGATAGGCGATTGGCCAAGTCTGTGTGCTCTTCAAGAGCACAATACCGGGTTGCTAGTAACCAGGGAGCCTCCCTGAGTCTAGAGCCTACAACCGCACGAGTACCTCTTTTCAAAGGTAACAACGTGGTGGGCAGTGACCACGGGCGCAACTCTATCAAAGAGTGCGACGGCAAACCCTGTAGCAGGGCCCATAACCTGTTGCGCAGCAATGCACGCAGCAAACAGGAATGCACGTTCTCACCTTAGAGTAGGTTGAGAGACTATAGCGTGGAGAGGGTGCACAAGTGAGAAAGAGAGTGAATATCTATTCGCCTCCCTCCCCATAGGAGGGACTTTATACTCTATGGTCCTACCCTGACCATTTGCGTAAAAGTGATGAGTACAGGCGTCCACAATATCGCGTTTTCACACACGCCTGATGTAAACTACCACTTCGAGATAGTCATAGGACTTCTCTCGCATAGAGGGCGTATTGCGCCCATTGTAGTACGTATCCCAACTACCGTAATAGGCAAACATACTACCGTAATGTCGTAACTGCTATAGATAAGGTCCTTACGTACTTATCACGTTCCAACAGACCATAAGTATAATAGTATTTACATCCATAGAGTACTAGTAGACAACTTGTAACTACTAGGAGTACTGTTTAATACATATATTTACAGGTTGCAGTCGGTCTTTGGCCGGTTGCAACCGACCCTGGATGAGCCGGTTTAGACCATGAGGACCGGTCTTTTGAGATTCCGGCAACCGGGTGGGACCGACTCCTGTCGGTTCGGTCCGGTTTTGGGGCTCGGGGATGAACCGATGGATCGGTCCCGGTCCCGGTCTTTCCAAATTAGGCAAAAAAACCGGACCGGACCGGACTTTCAATCACTAGTTCTGACTGCCCGTCCGTCTGAGGATGATAGGCAGAAGAGATGTTTTGGCGAATACCGAGGACTTTGCAGAGGTTCTTCATAAATGCGGAGGTAAACCGGGGGTCTTGGTCTGTGATAATCTTTCGGGGGATGCCATAGTGCGGGTACACGTGACGCAGATAGAGTCGTGCCACTCCTTCTGCGGTTATTGACTTGTGACAGGGGATGAAAATGGCTGCCTTTGAGCAGTCGTGGTCTGTGATCGTCAAGATGGAGTCATACCCGTCAGACACTGGGAGTTTCGTGATGAAGTCCATGGCTACGACTTCAAATGGTTCAGCGTCTGGGTCTGTGGTGATGGGGAAAAGGTGTGGCTTTTGTCGGTGCGTGTTGATTTTATTGGCTTGGCACGTCGCGCAACCCTTGACGTAGTCTTCCACGTCTTTGCGCATGTTGGGCCACCAGTAGTCACGGCGAAGAAGTTCGAAGGTGTTTGCGATTCCAGGGTGTTGTAGCGGTGCAACTGCCGCGCTACGCCAAGTCAAGTGTAGAGTAAGTGTGAACTGTAAGGTGGCACACTCAACTTAGCGCGGAGACAAGTCACACGCTAGACATACAGTCACAGCGGATGGTGCAGAACTTATGAGGCCTTATACAGGACTCTAACTGCAAGAGGTCACGCTGTGGCACACTGAGTGGAGAACCAAGAGGACAAGTTAGATTGGAAGAGGTAAGGTAGTACAGAAGGATATGCACCTGAGTGGAGAACCAAGAGGACAAGTTGGTTCCACTCAGGACGTTACAGGGAAGCTTATATACACTACTGCGGCTGAGTATGAACTGGGTCTGAACACTGTTACTAAGTGTATAGTAAGACTCCATGACTCAGGAGCTGACGCGTCGTGTCTATTAATAGCGTTATCTATTGTGCTGACTGAGGCACCTGTCATAGCGCTTACGAGCGGCTCCACTTGCTGAGTAAAACCTAATACAGCGAGTAAGCGTAAACTACTAAGCATGTTCTGGATCCTTCCATAACCTTCCATCCTTATCTACCAATCAGAACTATCATGTGTGTAAGGGACCTAAGTCCCACGATCACGTGCACATGGGTGGCAAACCCTTGTGACCAACTCGAAGTCTCTGTACTTCGGCCCTTTATATCTCCCTTGTATAAATCCATATAAATACAGAAAAATAAGGAAAATAATACGCGTCCATGACAGGTGTCCCATGGCAGGAGTATCATGGAAAAAGGTGATTACCCCCGTTTAAGATCGTTGTCACCCACAACAACCAAGGCATCGCCTTTCCACCACAGTCCCCCCACCTTTTTCAGGTTATGGGGGTCAACCCAACGCAGTACGTCCTTCTCGTCAAGGTTCTGCGAGACTTGGGTCCAGATGTCCATGTCGTGCATTGACATCTCCATTGCGCGGATAAATTGTTCGGTGGGGAGGACAATAATATCATTGTTGTCCTCCTCGTCGACTACATAGTCCGCTCGCCTTGACAGGGCGTCTGCACGGCCGTTCTTGACTCCGGAGACATGCTTCAGTACGAAGTCATATTCCGACAGCTCCAGGAACTTGTGTGCCACTTGACGACTGATTTTTCGTGGTTCTTTCCAGTACTGAAGGTTGGCGTGGTCAGTGTGGATGATAATTTTGTGCGGAGAGCCGACAAGGTACATTCGCCAGGCTCTCAATGCTTTTACAACGGCCAAGAGTTCCCGGTTGTAGATATCATAATTGCATTCTGCTGCGCTGAGTGATTCGGAATGGAATGCGACGGGGTGTAGTTTTTGATCCGGGCCGAGCTGATTCAGCACGGCTCCGATGGCCACGTTCGAGGCGTCGACTTCTAGTTCAAATGGCTTTAAGAAGTCGGGGAATAATAGTGTGGGTTCATGTCCAATACACCGCTTGATGCTTGTGAATGCGTCTTGTTCATCCTGTCCCCATCGCCATGGCGTGTCTTTTCGTGTGAGGTTATGAAGTGGTCGCGCCAGTGAGGAAAATCCTCGGATGAACCAGCAGTAGAAGTTGCAAAACCCGAGGAATGCGCGTACTTCCCAGAGGGTTTTCGGGGCCTGCCACTCCTGGATGCCCCGTACTTTAACAGGGTCCATATGCAGGTTTCCATGGCCTATGATCAGCCCCAGATATTCCACCTCGAGGATGATGAACAGCGCACATGAAGGGATGATACTCACAGTGACAAGAGGACTGTGGTGAGATATCAAGAGTGGCTGGAAGCAGCAACAGAGTAAGATCTAGCAAGTGAAGCAGATGGTGGTCTGGCACACAACAGATGAGAACTGGTGTGGTGCCAGAGCGTACATGGTACTCTACTTATACTGCTACAGGAGGTGACGGTGGTAACATAGGTCACAGTAAATACAAGGCGCATTGTTCTACAAGAAGACAAAGGGAATGTGCTGTTCTGGAGAACAAGGCGTATAGAACAATAAAAGTCCAGACTATGATATCATAGTGACATCACAATAAAGATAAGGGAACAACGGAAAGTACAAAGACAATAGTACAAGGACGGTCTAGAGAAGTCCATGATGTCATGTACATGTGATGTCATAGATAAGAGAATACAATAAGTCCGAGATTGTAATGATCATAATGATCTAATCTACATGTCCTGTATATCTAATCTAAAGCAGTCCGTTATCTGCGTGTCCATATGAGCCGCTAAGTCCGTGCGGGTCACTTATCAACAGAGGACTTCAAACTCACACTTTTCTGGTTTGATGTACAAGTCGTGCTCCTCACATAGGCGGAGGACTTCATGGAGTACGGCGCGATGGTGGGGGTAGTCGATGGTGGTCACGATTAGGATGTCGTCCATGTAGACGATCACTTCGTTGGTGAGAACAAGGGGTCGGAAGATGGTATCCATCATTTCTTGGAATGTCGAGGGGGAGTTTGTAGGCCGAAGTACATGACCAAGGGTTCATAGAGTCCCTGGTTAGTCTTGAACACGGCTTTCCACTCGTCCCCTCCTTTGACCCGTACGTTGTTGTAACCCCATTTGATGTCAAGTTTTGAGTACATGCACGCCCCCCGTATGCGGTCCACCAACTCGGGGATGAGGGGGAGGGGGTAGTGATTTTGAACGGTGATCTCATTCAGCCGTTGATAGTCTTGTACGGGGTGTAGCCTACCGTCTTTCTTCTTAATAAAGAAGAACGGAGACGCATAAGGTGATTTTGACGGGCGTATATACCCTTTCTCCAGTTGTTCCGTGAGGAATGTTGTGAGTGCCTCTTGTTCATTCTGCGCGAGGGGGTAGACTTTACAGTCGAGCGTGGCGGGGGCGTTAAGAAGCAGATCGATGGCGTGGTCCCAGATACGTGACGGGGGAAAGCGGTGGGATGCTTCTTCATCGAATATTTTTTGGTGACAATGATACTCTTCTGGGACCATTTCTTCGAACGTTCGTTGTTCCTTCTTCGCTGCTTCTCATTGCACTAACTCGGATGCAGTCGTCGTTTTTCGTAAAAGTGCGATCTGGGGCTCACGCTCATCGTCCATGAGCTGCTCCCACGCTTCTTTGTCAAGTTTGTACGTCTCCAATGCCTGAATGGATGCCTCCATGGGCGTGGCTTCGTCTGACAAGTGAAGGCTCGAGACCACAACCGGTTGAAATTCCTCATTCAACGTCGCATCTCCCCACTTGATACTCGGCTCAAAGGCCGTAAACCAAGGGTATCCTAGGATCACTTCGTCCCTTCCGAGGTTCGTAACCAGGAAGTGAAGTGTCCTTTCCTCTTTTCCTGTTCTTACGGTGAGGTCCGTGTATTGAGTGATGGCGCCATCCTGATTATGGGTGCTGTCTACATTCCAAATGCGGATAGGGTGGGTAACGTCCCTTATTCTGATTTGGAGGCGTTTAAGGAGTGTGGAGCAAATGAAATTGTCTGTCGCTCCTGAGTCTACAAGGACTTGTTGTTCGGCCGTTGCGTGTGCAGATTTAAACAAGACTGGGATTCGCATGGATCGATATCTGCTAGTATACACGTTTAAGTTTAGAGCTCTAGCCCAGGCCGACAGGTTCAAGCATCGAGAAAATCCTCTCTTCTGAATAACTTTTCGACCATGAGGTTGTGCACTTCCTGAGACTGTGCCTTCATCGCTGCAATCTGTACGTCTGCCTGCTCCTCATTCGAAAGGACGCGACTAGCTGATATGGCGATAGTACTGACGGCGGGAGTTGATACGTTTGTAGTCTGGGAAGGGGGGAGCGCAGCTCGTGAGGGACCGGTGGGTAACGCCATGGCAGTGCTGGTTGCAGCCACGCGCATGCCTTTTTGTGGGCAATTACGCGAGATGTGCCCTTGAGCACGGCATCTAAAACATCTTCCCTCCTTCTGAAGTTGGGCTTTGTTGGTGTCAGTAAGGGCCATGGAGGCTCGGGCGCGTCCAACATCCATGGCGTTTGGGTCGCGCGTTCTATTGAGGGCCTGGACCCACTGCTCTCTGCTGTGATGAGTACTCACTCAGAGTACTCTGCAATACACCCGGTGATATCTCTGACGAGGAACACGAGGGACGAGGAAGACGATGAGAGGGTGTCGAAGGAAGTTGGAGAAGGTTTTTAGACTAAGGATAACGAGGAGGGTCACCGATAACACGAAGATGTGGTAACAGTGCTTATCCAGCTTACTAGCTGGAGGGGGTTATCCAAAGGGGAACACAAGTGGACAGTCTGAGGGACTGTCTGTTCTATTGCTCTAGCTTATATACCTGGGTACATGGTCTGTGCGTACTTTAGGGGTGATGAACAGTGCACATAAGGGACTATACTCACAGTGACAAGAGGAGACTGTGGTGAGATATAGAGGGTGACTGGAAGCAGCAACAGAGTAAACTTGCAGTGAAGCAGATGAGAGTGTCTGGCACACAACAGATGAGAACTGGTGTTATTACAGAGTGGGAGACATACCTGGCACACAACAGATGAGAACTGGTGTGGTGCCAGAGCGTACAGAGTACTCTACTTATACTGCTACAGGGAGTGACACTAGTACAACAGAAGTAACGTAGAGTCACACAATACAAGGGGCGTTGTTCTACAGAGGGACACAAAGGAGTGTGCAGAGGGAGAACAAAAGCGTAAAGAACAATAGAAAGCCTAGACTATGATATCATAGTGACATCACAATAAAGATAGAACAAAAGAAATGAGTACAAGGACGAAATACAATAGGAGTCCAGAGGAGTCCATGATGTCATTGTACAGTGATGTCATAGATAAGAGAATACAATAAGTCCGAGATTGTAATGATCATAATGATCTAATCTACATGTCCTGTATATCTAATCTAAAGCAGTCCGTTATCTGCGTGTCCATACGAGCCGCTAAGTGCGCGCGGGTCACTTATCAACAAGGGGAGGCCTATTGCTTCCCACAGGTGCTGCGCAATGGAAGGTTCTAGAAGGGTTCTAAATATAACAACCAATGAGAATAATCGTAGAAGTGGCACGACTGCTCCGCAGTCGATTGCGCGAGATTGCGCCATAGTGGTGTGACTGCTCCGCAGTCCAATCAGATTAATCCAAAGAGTGGTACGACTTCTAGTCGTCAGGTAACTTGATAACCAATGAGTAATCACGTGTAAGGTCACGTGATCGTCGGAGTATGAATTTGGAACTCCGATACCGGACTTCCCCTTTAGGAATGTGATTACGTGAGACCGGGCCGTCGCGGACCGGTCTTAGACGCGCGTGTCTGAACCAAAGTTCCTTGGTTCGTGACAGTATCCCCTCTTTATGGTTGCTACGCCGGTTAGCAACTGTTAGAGGTTACTTGGCTTGGGTGCTTGTGGGTTTCGTTGGTGGAATTGTTGTACAGCAATCTTGGCTTGTTTCATTTGTGACGCAGGGAGCCAAGAGTTCTCGGAACTTGGGTAGCCTTTCCATTTCACCAGGTATTGTACGCCTCTTCGATTTGGCGATAGTCTAGATTGGAGGACAGTTTCTACTTCATAGTGTTCGTCCTCTCCTTGAACAATTTCGGGGGGAGGTCTGGTGAAGTTAGGCCCATGGGCTGTGGTTTCTTGGTATGGCGATATTAAGGATATGTGAAATACTGGGTGGATTCGCCAGGAGGGGGGTAACTGGAGTTTACAATTGACTCCCCACGCAGATATGACTTTGAATGGTCCATGTCGTCTTGGGGCTAGTTTGGCTTTGGGGTGCGTGGTGTGGATATTGGTTCCTTCTAACCAAACCTGGTCTCCTGGCTTTGGTTCGAACGTGGCTGTGGATACATGGGTGTTCTTCATGACTTCTGCAGCAACCTTTAATGCTGCGGATACTTCGGCCCGTACTTGGTCTAGGGATCGAAGACGTTCTTCTACTGTGGGGATCTTGGACGCGAAGTTGACTGGTGGGATGAATTCTGGTTTGTAACCGTACCAGATCTCGAAGGGTGACTTGGTGGTGGCACTGTGCTGTCTTGCATTGTGCGCAAATTCCATGAAGGGTATGAGTTCTACCCAGTTGTCAACTTGAAAGTTGCAGAAGACACGGAGGTACTGTTCCAATTCTTGGTTGACTCGTTCTGTCTCTCCGTCTGTCTGTGGATGGAAGGCTGTGGACATGGTTGATTTGACTCCAAGTTTGCTCCAAACTTCTTGCATTACTTTGGAAGCAAATTGTGGTCCTCTGTCGGATATTACTTGGCGTGGCAGGCCTGTGCGCCTCCAGATTTGTTCTAGGTATAACTTGGATGTTTCTTCGGCTGTGATGGTCTTGTTACAAGGTGCAATTATTGTGGCTTTGCTGAGTCGATCCACTACAACGAACAGTGAATCGTATCCTTGGGATGTTGGGAGGTCTGTGATAAAATCCATGGTGATTATTCCCCAAACTTCTGTTGGGACTTGGTTTGGTTGCAGGGGTACTTGGTTCCTTGGTTTGACTTTGGTTGCT
This sequence comes from Lactarius deliciosus, assembly GCA_021525775.1. Taxonomy (NCBI): domain Eukaryota; kingdom Fungi; phylum Basidiomycota; class Agaricomycetes; order Russulales; family Russulaceae; genus Lactarius; species Lactarius deliciosus. The sequence continues at coordinate 830,686 of JAKELK010000008.1, forward strand.
TGGCATGTGGCACATCCGTCCACGTAACTCTTGACAAAGGTGGACATTCCTGGCCACCAGAATTCTCGTGATATTAGTTCGTAGGTTTTCCATCTTCCTGGGTGTCCTGTGGCTAGGTGATCATGGTATTGCTTGACTATCTCTCTTCGGAGATCTTGGTTTTTGGGGACGTATACTTGTCCTTTGTATAGGATGATTCCATCTTCTAAGTTCCAATCCTCTAATCCTTTGGTGAGGGAATGTGGGCCACTATTTAGAAGGGTTTCTAGGGCATGGGTGACTTCATCGTCATATTCTTGGGAGTTCTTGATTCGACTTCGTAGATTTGTATTTCCTTGGACTGTGATTGCCGTGGGTTGTACTGCTCGGATTGCGAAAAACTTGTTATCCAGGAGCACACGCTCATTGTTTTCGTGTGCTATCCCCTCTTTAAGGTCTGGACGCCTGGACAGGGCATCCGACTTATTTTGCGTACCGGGTTTGTGGATGATCGTAAACTTGAAACGTGACAGGAAGAGAGCCCAACGGGCTTGTCGACGCGTGAGTTTTTGTTTTGTCGCAAAATAGACCAAATTTCCATGGTCGGACCAAATTTCCAGGGTGTCGTCGCGTCCCTCAAGGTAATGGCGAAAAATTTCAAGGGCGCGGATAATCGCAAGGAGTTCCTTGTCATGGATTTCGTAGTTCCGTTCGGCAGGTTGGAGTGACTTGGAATGATACGCAATGGGATGCCAACGGTTGAGTTCATCGGGTTGTTCGAGGATGGCGCCAGTAGCGAAGTCACTGGCGTCCGTGATTAACCGGAAAGGTTTACTGTGGTCTGGCAAGGCAAGGACTGGGGCTGTTGTAAAAGTGGTGATGAGCGTTTTGAAGGCTATATCAGCCGCCTGGTTCCAGGAAAATGTGGTGTCTTTCTTGGTTAAGTCAAACAGTGGTCGTGCAATGGTCGAAAAATCCTTGATAAATCTTCGGTAAAAGTTGCAAAAACCGAGGAACGCTTGAACGTGTTTGACTGTCTTGGGTGTGGGCCAATCTACGATTCCGGCCACTTTGGCGGGGTCCATGGCTACATGACCCTTGGAGATAACGATTCCGAGGTATTCTATGGATGTCTGGGCAAAGGAGCATTTCTCCGGTTTGAGATAAAGATCATGTTTGTCTAAGCGCGACAAAACTTCGTGGGTGAGCTTGGTTAACGTGGCGAGGTCCTCTGCAAAGATCAGGATGTCATCGAGATAGATGACTACATGTCCTTCGTCTATCATATCTTCGAAGATGTCATTCATGAATGTTTGGAACATGGCAGGGGCATTGCAGAGACCGAATGTCATGACTGTGGGTTCGTAGAGTCCTAGAGGTGTCTTGAAGGCAGCTTTGTATTCGTCTCCTTCTTTTATGCGAATGTTGTTATATCCCCAGCGGATATCTAACTTGGTGAAATACCGGGCTCCGCGTAGTTTGTCGATTAACTTGGGGATCAGGGGTAATGGAGCGGCATTCTTGACTGTGATATCGTTAAGCGCACGATAGTCTTGGACTGGGCGAAGTTTTCCATCCTTCTTGTCTACAAAGAAGAAGGGGCTGGCCATGGGTGATTTGGAAGGGCGAATGTATCCCCTTTGTAGGTGATCCGTGATGTAGGTCCGCAATGCTTCGGACTCCTTGGGCGTGAGGCGATAGATTGAGCTGTTCTTCATACTAGCTCCTGGTTTTAAATCAATGGCATGGTCCCAGGGTTGATGCTGTGGTAGGCGCTGCGAGGCCTCTTCGCTAAATACTTTAGCATACTTGGAAAACTGAGCTGGGATGTGTTCTGTGGATGCTTTGGGCGCTGTTCTGGCCGCAATTTCTGTACTCGTGGTGGTCTTGGCTCGAATATAAATGACTTCGCATTTATTGTCTTCGTGGATATTCAGGAATGGCTCCATGGCCTCTTGGTTGAACAGTGGTTCTTCGTACTGTTCCTCTTGGTTTACTTGGACTTGGTTTATCGTGGTGGCTCGTGACTGTGGTTTCTTGGACGTGATTACGATGGGTTTCTTGGACAAGGTACAAGACTTGGGGCATCTCGTGAAGGCGAGTTGTGGCAGGGCCCAGTTTACTTCTGGGTTGTGTGCTTTGAGCCAATCGGTTCCTAGGATGATGTCGGCGTCACCTAGCTTGGTGATGTATAGTTCCACAGTTTCATCGTGGAAGTCGTCATCGGATGACTTTATCCGGATCTTCTGGATTGTTGTATACTTGACTGAACCTTGCTTGTTCAGAGTTCCATCCACATTTTTAACTGGAAGTGGGTTAACTAGAGTTCGAAGTGTCAGCTGGTTTCTCGTGGCGAAGTCTTGATCCATGATGATTCCTTCTGCGCCGCTATCAAGCAAGGCGCGTGCACTGATTTCTTTGCCTGATATTTTTCCAACTAGAGCAACTCTGAGCATCACGGATGGTGATCGTCTATTTCGTATAGTATCACCGGGTACAGGCTCAGAGTCTAACGTCTCTAGGAATGCATATCCTTGGGTAAAACTGTGGTTGGCTACTTGGAACGTCCGTACTGACAGTGCGGTAGTTGGACGTGTCAAAAATCCTCGTGAACTGGTGCTGATCGTGGACGTGGAATCATGGAGGCTACTGGTGGACTGTGGTAAAGTGCCCCAATCTGGGCTGCTGGGTGATCTCGTGGGGGGTCCTCATATCCATAGGACGTTTCCTGTGGCAGAGCCACGCGCGCTCTGAAGTCTGACCGCTGATTACTGGGTCTTCCATTCCCTGGCCTTCTTGGCGTTTGAGAGCTTTCCTTGGACCGGCATTCCTTGGCTCGGTGATTTGGCTTTCTGCAATAGAAACAGAGCTTTTCTTTGAAGCGTCTGTCTTTCTCTTCCTTGGTTATCCTGCCCACTTGCTGGGGTCTTAGGGACGTCGTGGCTTGGTTTACTTGAACACCTTCTTCTTCAGAGGTGTATATGGCCCGGTTTCTCGGCCCTTGAGTGAGTGTTCTTCCTGTGAATGCTGGGTTACTGTAGAGGCGCCATACGCGGTCGAATTCTCTTGCTAGATCGACCAATTTTTCTAGGGTGTCTGGGACTGGGGATACACCAAGTAGCTTCTGGTGTAGGGCTCCTGGGAGGCATCGTCGAAAGGCGAACATCTTGGTTTCATCATTCGCGCCTGATCGATTTGTGTATGTTGACCATTCTTGGTACCAATCATTGAAAGGACGATTTCCCATCTTCAAGGAATACATGAGATTCGTGGATTCTAGTTTGGTGTGGGATGGGATGAAGTGTTTCTTGAAATCGTCTCTGAAGTCCTTCCAGGTACCGAAATTGATGGGGGTTGCCTCTAATGCTTTCTTCTGCTTGTCTTGAGCCCAATCTCCTGCTGAAGTGCCTGTCTTGAAATGTGTTAGGGCAGCCGAAACGCGCTTGCCCTCATCGGGGTACACTGCTTGATTGAGGTAGTAGTAGTTTTCTACGCTCTGCCAGAAGGATTCAGCTTTGTCTTGTTTGCCATCGAATGGCTCTGGTGGTATGCCTAATAACTTGGGTGATCCTCCTCCAGAGGCCATGGTACTCGTAGATATTGGTGGTGGTGCTGGTGGTGATGGGGATCGCGACTTGGTTTCAAAGATCCTTACTTGTTGAGGCGTGAACAGGGGATAACTTGGTTGCTTGGATGGTCCTGGGGTACTTGGTAATGCGCCGGGTAACTCCGCGCTTGCTGGTGACTGTGGTGTTCCTACTCTTGATAGGGTTGCTGTGAGTGACTTGGTTGCTTTTTCTAGGAGGCCAGATACTTCTGCCTGTTCTTGATCAGAGTCTTCGTACTCTGTACTTGGTGGTGGAGTAAGGTCTTCTTCTCCTGTTCCTGGGAAAACAACTCTTCGGTTGTTTTTGTATACCCACCTGGTTCTCTTGGTCGACCAACAGACGTCCTTTCCGATGTACTTGGCTGTAAGGTCCTGGTGGTTAACTGAGCTAGTGTCTAGGTTTCTATAGCCTGGGTAGTGTTTCTCGTAGTCGGCTTTGCTGATGTTCTGGTCTGTTCCAAGATGCTGCCAAGGAAATTTGCCGTCTACGCTTGTGAGGCTTTGGTTGTCCCAATCTACGTGGAATACGTTTTCGTCAAGGGAGAAGAAGGGGTCTTTGAAGTAAACAGGGATTCTCTTGAGTTCTTCCGGGGTAAGGTCTCTTGTACTAAGGTCCGTGGGGTCGCTCATGAACTGGGGTTACTTGCTAGTCTTGATACGGTCCAACCGTCGGTGTCCCAAGCGTAAAAGACTTTGTACACTGGTTGTAATTGTATACCGTGGACTGCGCTTGGTCGTTGACTTGTTCTTATCCAGCAATATTCTTCGAATATCCCGTAGTGTGAGATCAAGGTACTAGTTCTCCACAGATGTCCTTGGAAACTAGTAGGGTCGGTGGTGATGTCTCGAATGTTATTGATCGTATGCTGGAGTGTCAATGGAACACCGTGTTGTCGAAAGATGAGCTGTGAGTGATGCTTGAAGACTTGGAGTTCTCGTGGATTTCTTGTAGGTAGCGACTTTGATATGAATGGCACCTCCGGGAAGTGGTAGTACGTGGGTTGAGTTGCAAGGAATTGCCCTTCTTCGCTGCTAGTAGATGGTTCGTAGATTACTGGTGGGAGCTCATGGATTCTTGGGAACTGTGGAGTGACTTGGGGTGTTGGGTTCCTGGGACGTGTGGATGCTTGGTTTCTCGTGGGTACTTGGTTTCTCGTGGATGTCGTGGCTTGATTTATCCTCCTAATGTCTCTATTAGGGATAACTGGGAGGTTTTCTTCAGGAGAGGGAAGTGGCGTATCCCTTCTGATAAACTGTCTTGGTCTGCGGTTTCTGTGACGCTGCGAGGTATGCTGGGATGCCAGGTTTATAGCCCAATCAACTGCGCTTTCAGCCAGTTTGATTTAAACAGGGAACCCTTTATATTCTTTCTCTAAAGGGTAGGAAGTCTTGGCCAGGGGCCCACAGTACTACACTAGGTGGAGTAGGTGGGGTATTGGGACAATATCCACAGGTACAAACTTCTTTACCAACAAACACCGTTACTGATCCACTGGTTGGCAGGTTCACCCCAACCGCTATCAGTATCTGTGCTAGGTGCAGGGGGGCTTGGACTTGATCTTGGGCTTGGTGGGCTACTTGGAGGGAGAGGTTCGTCTCCGTTTTCTAGGATGTCTAGGCGTGTGACGAAGTCGATATCGTCCGGGGTGTCAGGGGGTAGGTGGAAGATCCTGGGGTTGATGATGTTTGTGTCTGGGTTTTCAAGGGTGGTTTCCCAAACGCCGTCCCACTTGAGTGTATATTCGTGACCTTCTGTGATAACTAGACGAGGTCCGAACTGGGTTGTTTCTAGGCGGATTTCTTGAAAGCTGATTTGGACTTGTTCGTAGTCCAACCTGAATCGTTCGAGGAAAAACTGGCACTCTCCACTTAGGAGGTCTTGGATAATGCGTTCACATCTTGGGGCTATGTGAACGAACCAGAGATAGTCGTCCTTGTTCCAAAGAAGGAACGACTCGATGGGGGAACCGTGGACGTTGACAACCTTAGCAAGGTGCCAATACAGGAGTTGTTCTTGAGCTAAGTCACCTAGTCTTTGTAAGTCGCACGAGACAAAGTCTTGGAACTGGGATAATTTGAGTACTTCCCCAAATGGAAGTATAAACTCGAGGTCTTTAAGGATAGTGGTTTGATCACTCCAAACTTCGATTGCGTTTGAGTGAGCAAGGTTGTAAAGAGTGCTTGGTGGATAGTAATGCTGAAGTTGTCTTTCTCTGTGGGTTTCAAAGAGTGCTTGAGAGCGGTTTACTTGCTCTTGTTCAGAGATTTGAGGCGGGACAAGATAGGACACTAAACCCCTTTTATTTCGTACCAATAACCAAGCTAGCTACAACTACTTACTAGTTAAAGTAAATAGTTATAGTTCCTGTTGGTCTGGGTAGGTAGAAATGAACAGGAAGGGGTCAGCCGGGAGTCGGGGTGTGAAACAATAAGATAAAAGGGGGGGGCTAGTCCTGACTGCGTCTTCGAAGTGATACCCCTGGTCTATGACAAAGATCTGGTCCTCGTAGAAGGCTAAGTATCCGTATGTGGATATTATCCTCCTGTCCAAGAAGTCTTGAAGCTCTAGGGTGACTAGAGTCCCTACGTATGCCTGCCTGATGGTACTGTTAAGGGGGGCGAAGGCATGGCGCAGTCCTTGCCTGAAGTTGTACTTGATGGTCCCAAGGGGTAGGTCTTGACTTGGGAGGTCGAGGATGGCTTGAGAGCAGGCGTACAGGGGGGGAATGCCAAGAGCGAGTGCGAGGGGAAGGTGACGGGGGAAGACCTTGAGGTAGTGGGGTGACCGGAAGCGGAAGGGGGTAACACCGGGGAACGTCGGGGGATACGAGAGGAGGTGGTCAAGTGACGGGATCTGGGTGAGGGAGGTCTGGTAGAACTCCGAGATAGGGCGCCACTCTTCTCCTTGGGGAGTCTGGACGTTAATATACTGATGGGGATGAGGACCGGTGGTAACGTTGACGCAAGATGGGGGGCGGATTAAGGGCAAGGGAGGAGGGATATTCTCCTGTTCCTTGTAACGGGGGTCCGGGGTGTCAATGCGTGGGACGCCTTCAGCTACTCATTCGTAGTTGATAGGCGAATCTGGGGTTGCGAGGCAAGGGGGGAGCGAGGCGGACCAGGGACGAGGAGAGACAAGGCGGACAGAGGGGGATGGGAGATCAGTGAGGGGCGACAATGGCCCGAGTAGGGGGGACTGGAAGACTGAAACCGGGTCTGGGTACACCAGTTCCGGGGATGGGGAGCGAGGGACGAGGGGGCCGGATCGAACGGCTACTTGGGTCCGGATGTCAAAATCTGGGGATGGGGAATGCAGGGGAACCTTGTTGTTGTTGAGGTCGTAGATGACATACTCCTCTATGTACGAGAGAGGAGTGGAGTGGCGGGAGGGGACGACAGGGGACGAGGGACGAGTGGGAACAGGGGATGAGGGCGCTGTGAAAGCAGCCGGGCCTTGGGGAAGAGCGACTTGCTCAACTGTGGACTGGAGGGGGGTGCTTAACCCCACCGGAGATAGAGGGCGAACGAGAGGAGAGGAGGAAGGGGGAGGGAAGAAGCGACGAGGAGGGGGGCCATGATACTGGGGCTCCCAACTAGTGGAAAAGGAACTGGAATCGCCGTCCCAGTGACCAAACTCCGAGTCATCGAAGTATTCAGACACTATCAAGGAGCGTCCAGGTCAGGTCAGTGAGACTGTCCAAGTGTGATGAGTACTCACTCAGAGTACTCTGCAATACACCCGGTGATATCTCTGACGAGGAACACGAGGGACGAGGAAGACGATGAGAGGGTGTCGAAGGAAGATGGAGAAGGTCTTTAGACTAAGGATAACGAGGAGGGTCACCGATAACACGAAGATGTGGTAACAGTGCTTATCCAGCTTACTAGCTGGAGGGGGTTATCCAAAGGGGAACACAAGTGGACAGTCTGAGGGACTGTCCGTTCTATTGCTCTAGCTTATATACCTGGGTACATGGTCTGTGCGTACTTTAGGGGAGGCCTATTGCTTCCCACAGGTGCTGCGCAATGGAAGGTTCTGGAAGGGTTCTAAATATAACAACCAATGAGAATAATCGTAGAAGTGGCACGACTGCTCCGCAGTCGATTGCACAAGATTGCGCCATAGTGGTGTGACTGCTCCGCAGTCCAATCAGATTAATCCAAAGAGTGGTACGACTTCTAGTCGTCGGGTAACTTGATAACCGATGAGTAATCACGTGTAAGGTCACGTGATCGTCGGAGTATGAATTTGGAACTCCGATACCGGACTTCCCCTTTAGGAATGTGATTACGTGAGACCGGGCCGTCGTGGACCGGTCTTAGACGCGCGTGTCTGAACCAAAGTTCCTTGGTTCGTAACATCTGCTGTGTCCTCCCTTTCGGTTGCGTGATGGTTTGTTTTTGCCCAGGCGATCCTTCAAAATAAGGTATTCAGCCTGTTGGAGTCGTGCAGCTGCCTTCCACTGCTCCCAATTGACAGGGTGCTGGAAGCGGATAGCGTTAATGACTAACTGGTTGGGCAGCCTGTCTTGGAAGATGTCAAGGGTAGTGGCCTCGTTGGGGTTATATCCGGCCTTGATAACAAGGTTCTCGAAGGTGGCTATGTACGTGTCGATATCCTCACCCTTCATGGTGAGGGTCTGGAGTGATTTGCGGGCGTTGGTGCGTTCAGCTGAGTCAAAGTAGGCGGCTACGAATCTGTCTCTGACTGTTTGCCATAGGACCATGTTCCCCCGATCCACTCCGTTGGCTACTTGTTCGTTAAGCCAACGTGCCTGTTCCGCCACCCAGTCATCGACAAGGGGTCCTCTGATGTAAGAGAGGAAGGTCATGGCACGTGAAGAGGGGATTCTAAGTGTTACGCCACCACTGGCGTTAGTCCGACTTGGACTGCGAAAGGGTGTTCACGACTTAGCGAATATCTCGTTCTACAAGTCACATGACTTGTGCACGTGTACACGGCGCTTGCAGAGGCACGTGACACAAAGGACTAAGCACTAGGATGTTTGAGTCACTAGGCAATCGATAGAGACGACTTGCTCGAGAGAGACAAGCGAAGACATGCATGAGAGAAGAGGAGGAAAGTGGTGATTGAAGAAGACCAAGATGGCATATCTTGGTCTTATCGAGCCACTATTTATACATGTATGAGGCAGCTTTAAAGCTCCTCCCGAATCTGTACTACTAGTAGTGATAATAGCTCAAACCCTACTACTGCTGTCCTAGGAATGAGTCATGCCACACCGGCATGTGATACTGTACTTCTATGCTGACTGATACGATTGTCCATGACACATTACGACTTACTAACAAGGTCATCACTGTAAGTAAGTGTCCACTTCGCGTACCGTGATATCACCCCCTTTTCAGCTGCGACGACCCCGGCGCCGAATAGGCCCGATACCCCCCAACCATCCTTCCTGAACCAACTCAACTCGATTATGAATGTCCACCATCTCCAACCGGAATTTGCTGCGAGCAAGCTCGCCTTGAACACCCCCCAATGCCTGGGCTAAGGCGTGGGGCCGCTGTTCGATTCTTTCAACCTCGTGCCTGTATTCGCGGTAGCGATGCAACTCAGCTTTAAGTCCTACATTGTGTAGGCTGTTGACGGTGTCCAACCGGTGTTGATTGGCATGGCCCCTGACAAGGGCGTGTGTTTCTTCGGGGGAGTAGTGGGGCTTACCCCGCTCTCGAACTTGCGGCTCAGCATACAGCGGCTTGGAGAAGGTCTTGTTGCTGTCCGAGGCGAGCACGAGTACGATGGGGTCCGGGTTCATGATAACCTGGACGTATGGAGCCTGGGTGACGGTGCTGCGAGAATCGGTGATGGGGAAGTGGACGAACTTCTCCCCTCAGTTGTGGACGTAACCGTGAGGGGCGAAGCGAGAGTCGGTGAGGCGGCGATGGAGGACGGTGAGGTGGTGGGACACTGGCGTGTCGTCGTGGACGATGTCACCCCGGTACAAGGGGCAACCTATGGTATCGCAGGTGTAGGGGGTCTCGTTTGGGTGATCAGAGTCGGTGGACTGGATAATGGAGGGGTGCTCAGCTGGGTACCACTCCTTCAACTCCCACTCGGGCTGCTCCTGAATTGCGCGCACATCATCGCGTCAAAGAGTCTCCTCTTCTCGAGGATCCTCATTCTCCTTGTCGCTGCTATCAACAGCTGCTCGAGCCTCCACCTCTCCGCCTCGAACCTCCACTCCTCCCATTGTCGCGTCAGCGTGTTCTTCGTCCGCTTCGACCCGGTATTCGACTCGTACCGGGAGAGGTCGAGGAGAGGCAGATTGACTGTCTCTGAGAGCGTCACGAAGCCTATGCACTTGGGCCTCCGTGTACGGCGCGGAGTTGAGCCGCTGGCCATCGTGGCTGAGGAGCCAGTAGGTGTCGGGGGAGTTGGGGTTGTCGATGTCTTCGACTGGGACGATGTCCTTGAGCACGTCGTTGAGCTCTTGGTAGGTGAGGGACTCCCCGATGAAGGGAGCGACAATGGTGGAAGCGGTGGAAGTGGGAAGAGACATTTCTGGTTGAGTGAGGAATCCAGTGTGGGGGAATGAAGTAGACTTAGTGTCGTCGACCTCGCTTATATGGATCCTGTTGGCTTTCGTACTCCATTCGTATTCCGCTAATGCTTCATCAGCGAAGACGTCATTCTTGTTGACCCACTGGTTCTCCGAGTCCGGGTACCCCTTCCATTTCACAAGGTATTGGAGTTTCTTGCTTCTGCCGAATCGCCGGGAGTCTAGAATTTGTTCGATTTCATATTCTTCTTCGCCGTCTACTAGATCCGGTGGTGGGTGTTGGAAGTTTTCTCCATGTAGCGGTGTCTCGCGATATGGCGTGAGTAGATCGATGTGAAACACAGGATGGATACTCCACTGCGTGGGAAGTTCAAGCTGGTAGTTGACAGGTGACAGTACTCGTGTGATTTTAAAGGGTCCATGTCGGCGCGCCGCGAGTTTTGCTGTTGGTTGGTTGGTTCGAAGGTGTCGGCCCTCCAACCATACTTGATCTCCTATCTGGTACTTGGGCGTATCTCGGTGCTTGATCCACAGTGACTGGGCTTTTCAGATAAGGTCCTGAGCTTCTTTCCGTGCTTCTCGGAACTGTTGGAGTCGCGTGAGTACCTGGGGAATAGGGGAGGGCTTATCAATCCAATCAGCGCGCGGGTCATATCCCATCATGAGGGAGAATGGAGACTTCCTTGTTGCCTCATGCGGCCAGTTGTTGTGAGCAAATTCTGCCATTGGTAGGAATCGCGCCCAGTTATCTTGACGCTCGTTGGTCCAGAACCTCAGATATTGCTCCAGCCATTGATTGGTGCGTTCCAATTGTCCGTCCATTCTGGGGTGATAGGCTGTAGAGATATTCTGATGGATTCCCAAGATCCGACACAGTTCCCAGGTGAACTTTGACGCGAAGCGTGGGTCTCGGTCGCTGATGATTTTTGCCGGTAATCCGAATCTCCGGAACACGTGGGTGACGTACAGGGCCGCGGTTTCTTCTGCTGTTATCTCCTCAATGCAGGGGATGAATACAGATGCCTTAGTGCAGTCGTGGTCGGTTACGGTGAGTATCGAGTCGTATCCCTGGGATATGGGTAATTTAGTGATGAAGTCGAGGGCTATGACTTTGAAGGGCTTAGCGTCAGGCGTGGGCGTGATGGGGACTAGTGGTGCTCTTGTGGGTCGGTTGTTGACTTTGTGACGTTGGCATTCCGCGCATCCTTGAACGTATTCGGTTACGTGTTTCAGTATATGCGGCCACCAGTGACTTCGTTCGATAATTCGAGTCGTGCGTTTGATTCCTGGATGGCCGTACACTGGAGGGTTATGATGGTTAGCGATGATGGCGCGTATGGCGTCTTGCCCTCCAGTGATCACCCGTGCGCCTTGTTGATACCAAACTCCGTCGATCCTCTTGAGTCTGTGCGGGTCCACCCATGGGCGCAGGGTATCTTCGTTTTGGTCGAGTATCTCTGGAGTTTGTGTGGTTAGGTTTCTGACGAACACCTTCTCGGGTAGTACGGTGACCCCCTCGTTGTCGTTCTCTCCTCAATCGTAGTCTGGTCGCCTAGATAGTGCATCTGCGCGTCCGTTGTTGGTTTCTTTGATGTGGTGGATCTCGAAGTCGTATTCCATGAGTTCCAAGACTTCTCGAGCTACACGGCGACTTATCTTTTGAGGTGATTTCCAGTGGGTAAGGTTAAGGTGGTTGGAGAAGATTTTGATCTTATGCGGAGATCCCGCTAGGAATGCTCTCCAGTGTCGTAGTGCTTTGATGATGGCTAAGAGTTCCAGGTCGTAGATGTCGTAGTTGCGCTCTGCTTCGTTCAGTGTGGCCGAGAAGTATCCTATGGGGTGTCGCTTTCCATCCTTCTTCTTTTGTAGGAGGACTGCTCCTACCGCATATCCGGACGCGTCCACTTCGAGCTCGAATTGGTCCGTCAGGCTGGGGTGTGCGAGTACTGGTTCGCTGGTGACTAGATTTTTGAGGGTCTGGAAGGCCTTTTCTTCGTCGTTGCCCCACGTCCACTCGGTGTCTTTGCGCGTGAGTTTATTGAGGGCTCGTGCATGCGTGGCGAAACCGCAAATGAAGAGGCGGTAAAAATTACAGAAGCCCAGGAAGGAGCGTACGTCGCGTACCTTCGTGGGGTGGGGCCAGTCCCGTATGCCTGAAATTTTTACGGGGTCCATGTGAGTTACCCCATTTTTAAGGATTACCCCCAGGTAATCCATTCGCGGTTGGTGGAAGAGGCACTTCTCGGGTTTGAAGTAAAGGTCGTGGTCAAGAGCGACTTGTAATACTGCGCTGACTGCTTCTATGTGGGCTTGTAGTCCCGCTTCCTCGGTCGTGGCGATGCCAATGTCATCCATGTAGACCCTGATGATGGTTCCGCGCGATTGGTAGTAAAGGATGACGTCTCCCAGGATATCATTCATCATATTCTGGAAGGTGGCTGGCGAGTTGGTGAGTCCGAAGTACATGACCAGGGGTTCGAAGAGTCCATATTTGGTTTTGAAAGCGGCCTTAGGTTCATCGCCCTCTTTGACTCGTATGTTGTTGTATCCCCATTGCACATCGAGCTTGGTGTAGATGTGTCCGTTGCCAAGGTCATTGATGAGTTCCGCCATGAGGGGTAGTGGATATTGGTTATGTATGGTGCAGGCGTTGATCTTCCGGTAGTCCTGGATGGGTCGCAGTTTGCTGTCTTTCTTTTTGATGAAAAAGAAGGAAGATGCGTAGGGCGACTTCGAGGGTCGTATGTAGCCCATTTTGAGTTGTTCGTCGAGCCATGTGCGTAGTTGTCCGTCTTCATCCTGTGACATGGGGTATACCTTATAGTTGATGCTGGCTGGTGTCCCTGCTTTGAAGTTGATGGCGTGATCCCATGGGCGAGATGGTGGGAATTGGTGTGACACTTCTTCGCTGAAGATTTTGGCGAAGCGTTGGTATGGTTCCGGTATTACGGCCGCGATGGTGTTCTGGTTAGCGGCTATAGCTAATTCCGTGGCCATGGTACGTATCTGACATTCTTCTTCAAGTTCCTGTACGATGTTTTCCGCTTCTTCCTGTGTGACTGCACTTGCTATTGTAGTTTGGGGTTCCGTAGGGTTGATTGATTGGAGTACTACTGGAAGCATGGCTTCGTGTATGGTTGCATGGGTCCAACTAATGGTTGGTTCGTACGTGGCTAGCCAAGGGTATCCGAGCACCAGGTCTTCATTTCCGATGTCCGTGACTAGGAATCTCATGACTTGGTGGGTTCCATTAGTCTGGACGTCTAAGTCGACGAAGTGAGTGATAGACCCAGCTTTGTTTTCCATGTTATCTATATTCCATATTTTCTTGGGTCGCTCGAGGGTCTGCAGCCCGAGGCCCATTCGTTTAGCGAATGCGGGTCTTATGAAATTGTCGGTGGCGCCCGAATCAACGAGTCCTTTAATGTCGGCCATGGAGTAACTTGTACGAATCGAGACTGGAATTCGAAGCAAATGGTAGTGAGTCATGATTACAGAGTTACAATTAACTGCCCTCACCCAGGCCGATGGGTTTAGGCGTCCAGAAAACCCTCTTGGGTCCATAGGTCTTTGAATATGAGGTCCTTCACCTCATCACTAGCCCCTCGTATGGTGTCCATCCAACCCTTTGCTTGTTCCTCGGGCGTGGCCTCCGCACGTCTGGCGGTTATGGGTTCCTGACTATAATAGTCAGTTTCAGCACTTCAACTCGTGCTTGCACGTGGTTGGTATTGCTGTCTTTGCTTCCTAGGACGCGTGCAGTCCCGTGAGAAGTGACCTGGGTTGTTGCAGTTGTAGCAAATGACTTCCCTCATATCTCGGCATTGTCCTCCTCTATTCTGCCCTGGTCCTCCGCGTGGTGGGAATGGTGGTTTGGGATCCCCTACCATTGCGAGTCTGGCACGAGTTCGATCCGCGGACATGTCCATTGCGTTTGGGTCGTACCGCGGTGGTGGGTAGCGAGGTGGTGCCCATGGTGGGGCGTATCCACGTGGTTGGTTTTGACGTGCGGATGGTGGTCCTCGTGATGGTGTGCTGGTGAGGTTGAGTCTGGCGCGAAGGTGGATGTATTGCTTCTGGCGGCACATAGCCGCTTCCTTCCACTCGTTGAAGGTTTGGGGGTCATCCAGTTCGTAAATCTTCGTGAAGAGTGCCTTGGGCAATCCTGCCGTGAAGTGGTCCAGGGTTTGGCAGTTGTTGAGGCGGTAGTCAGCCTTCCGTGCTAACTGTTCGAAATTGGTGACATACGAATCAATATCATCTCCGATCATCTTGAAACCCTTAGCTAGGGTGGCTTGTGCTTCCTCTTGCTCGAGGACGTTTGAGAATCGGTCCGTGAAGCCCGCGGTTAGCGTGTCCCACAGGTAGTCATCATATCTACTCCTTCCGAGGCGTAGCTCATTGTTGAGCCATTGGAGGAATCCGAGGGTCCAGTTTGCCACTTGAGGTCCTTTAACAAAGCCTAGGAAGAGTAGGCATCGTCGATAGACATTGGTCATAATTGGCACGTCTGCGTTCTGTCCCCAGTAAATGTGCCACTGGGTAAGAAATGACTCGTACTCTTTTCGGTTGCCATTGAAGACGTTTGGGGTTTCTCCAGCCAATCGTTCTGTTCCGTGTGGTGGTCCCGCTGGTGGTCCTGCCGGTGGCGGTCCGCCAGGCAGGGGTGGTGGTCCTCCTCCAAACGGGTGGCCCCTGCCTCCGCCACCAAATTGCGGGTTCCTTCCTCCTCCACCTCCTCTTGGTGGGTCCGGTGGTCCTTGACCGAAGTCACCTCCTGGTCGTCTAGGTGGGGCAGGTCCTCCTGCTCCTGGTGGCGGATCTGGTATATCTGGACCTACAGCGCGAAATATAGCCGCGTCATCGGCCGTCATGCGGTGCCCCGTGGTGGGGTTGATGGGTCGTAGGTAAGCTTCTGCTTCTTCGGTGATGCGTCGTACTTCTTCTGTGGCTAGTTCTTCTTGGGTTACGGTGGCAGTTGCCATTGCTGCGGGGGCGTGTATGTGGATTGTTTCTGGTTCATTTATGTGGAGAAACTCAGCTGTCTGTGCTACTTCTTCGATCTCCAATTCGTCGTCTGCGTGGGAGGCTTCGTCTTCTCCACTTGTTTCCGATGGTGCCGGGGTTCTAGGTTCGGACGTGCTAGGTTCTTCCTCTGGTTGTCCGTCGATGGGTCCCCACTGTTCACGTGTGGGCAGTCCTCTTGAGTCGATATCGCAGTTGTAATTCCTGCCTGCTGGTCATACTATGTCGAAGCGATTGTCTACGGGGTCCCACGTAATTTCTACCCAACACAAATTGTCGAAGTTGAACTCAACTGGGCGGTATCGGGTGGGTCCCGACGCGAAGTCCACAAAATACCCTGTTTCACCTCTGTATTCTCTCCACCTAGCTGCTCCTAAGAATTGGGTTGGTACGTTGTGATCTCCCCTTTGTTTGAGGGAGTATGTTCGGAAGTTGGTCCACCAGTCTCGAGTTGTGAACGCCACGATGAGGGATCTTGGTCTTAATGTTATGCCACCACTGGCGTTAGTCCGACTTGGACTGCGAAAGGGTGTTCACGACTTAGCGAATATCTTGTTCTACAAGTCACGTGACTTGTGCACGTGTACACAGCGCTTGCGGAGGCACGTGACACAAAGGACTAAGCACTAGGATGTTTGAGTCACTAGGCGATCGATAGAGACGACTTGCTCGAGAGAGACAAGCGAAGACACACATGAGAGAAGAGGAGGAAAGTGGTGATTGAAGAAGACCAAGATGGCGTATCTTGGTCTTATCAAGCCACTATTTATACATGTATGAGGCAGCTTTAAAGCTCCTCCCGAATCCGTACTACTAGTAGTGATAATAGCTCAAACCCTACTACCGCTGTCCTAGGAATGAGTCATGCCACACCGGCATGTGATACTGTACTTCTACGCTGACTGATACGATTGTCCATGACACATTATGACTTACTAATGAGGTCATCACTGTAAGTAAGTGTCCACTTCGCGTACCGTGACCCTAAGCTGGTCGACATCTGGGTTCATCCCTTCATAGAGATCGAACGCGAGCAGGAAGGCCTTGCTCTTGTCCCTTGCTCCCATGAACTCTGGGGGAGGGTTCCCTCCTAGTCTTCCGTGACCTCCGGGTGCAATTATCGGAGCGGCTCCTCCTGGCGTGGTGCCACCAGCGCCACCGCCACCGCCACCGCCAGCTCCTCCAGCTGGGGCTCCACTGGGCGGTACTGGGGCTCCTCCTCCTGAACCAGAGGCTCCTGAAGGTCCTCCTCCTCCTCCTACTCCAGCTCCTCCGCTGGTGAGTGTCGTGCTAGCTGAAGCCTGTTGCTGGGTTTGCGACATTGCGTAGGATGGAAAAGCGGTTACAGGTAAGTTTGTTGTGGGGACGGATACGCTTGGGGAGTCGGGGTCTGGGCTGTCGATGTCGATGCCACTAGCGGTATGGGTTCTAATGGGTCCTACTCCGAGTGCGGGAGGTACGATACCAACGGTGTACCAGCTTCCCTGCTTTGGCGAGTAATCGATGTATACCCACTGACGGATGTCGTCAACATAATGGATTTGTCGGTATTTCTGTGTGCTGGGGTGGAAAAGGAAGTATCCTTCAGTTCCGTCGTGTTCTGCCCAGACTGCAGCTCCTTTGATTTTGTCAGAGAGCTCGTCGGTACTGTATTGTTCAATATACTCGGCCTGAAACCGAGACTGGCTGCAACTAGATGTCGCCACTGTGAGAGACTTGACTTAATGTAATGCCACCACAGGGGTGTTAGGTACGGCGTGTACCTCATAAGTCAACAGGATCGGAAGGGCGCGAGTCCGTTAAGACTCAGTTCGATGATGAACAAGTACCACTAGGTCTCCCAGGGACACTAGGGTAATAGCAGAAGTCAAGGCTCAAGCGTAGAGGCGAGCGGAAACGGAGACTCAAGTGTAGAGGCGAGTCGAACAAGGGTCGTGAGGCAAAGACAATGTGGGATTACACAAGAAGTCAAGTCTACTGTACAAGCTAGGTGAGGCGTGACTTATATACTGGTACAGGATGTTTGTGAGTTACAAACATATGGTGTGATCCTAGGATACTGGTCCTAGAGAGCTAACAAAGGGAGAATACATATGTGGAACAAAGGAATCCCACGGGATGACGCGTGTAGCAGAAGTCATCCGCGGGTTCTGGAAGTCACGCCATGGGGCGTCGGAACGGTCATACGGTGGGTGCAAGCTAGAAGCTGGAAGGCATATCGAACCGGATCATATCGTAAAAGTACAATGAATATGAAATAAGAAAGGGAGGTGTGATATGGAGGTGAAATCGTAACACACTGTCAAAGGCCACTTCTGCACCCTTTTGTGCTAAGGCACGTGTTGACAAGAAGTGTGTCTTCACCTGTGGGAGGTGTAGCACATTACTGAGGGTGTAGTGTTGGGGGAGTTCGGTTTGGTTCGGTTTGGGGCCATTTTAGCCAAACCGGAAACCAAACTGATCAGATTTTGCCCAAACCGAACCCAAACTGAACCAAACCGCTCCAAACCGTTCCAAACCGGTTCAAACTGATTAAAATTAATCGGTTCAGTTCAGTTCAGTTCAGTTCAAACTCGGTTTAAACCACTTAAGGAACCACTTAAGACCTTGGTTTGAGGCAAAAACAATTGGTTTTGTTCAAATTCATCAATTGAGACTTTGTTTCAAACTATTTGAGACCAAAAACCATTGATTTTGGTTCAAATTTGGTTTAAACTCAGTTTGGTTTGGTTCAAACTCAGTTTGAACCAAACCAAACCATTTATTGAGCACTTATAAAATATTTTTTAATATTTTTTCTTAATTGGTTTGGTTCAGTTTGAACCAGGTTTGGGACCCCCAAACCAGAAACCAAACCATCGGTTTGAGCCAGGATTCTCCAAACCCAAACTGTTTAAAATGGTTTGGGTTTGGTTCAAACCTGGTTTGGGTCGGTCTGAGACCAAACTTTTTTTTTTTTTTTTTTTTTTTTAATATCCATTTATATTCCGGGATACATGTAACTAGACAAAGACCAGGCCCCTACTACAATGTGCTACTCTGTACGTGGTGGAAGAAAAGATTACACTAGGTTCAGGAGGGGGGCTCTAACCAGACCCAGTACGCCCTATCATATCAGGACTTGTCGGGTATCCTCTTTCTAACATCCCACTTCCCCAGAAACCACAAAATAATGCAAGTAGATGTCGCAGATAAGTAGAGATTTAAAGGCTGTGCAGAAACCAAACCCCCACAGTTCTTGATGTTTACCCCGAGTGACAAGTCACTTTATTCGCTGGTACAGGTGCTCACCGGAATCGATGGGCCCTACCCCAAGGGGTAGAAGGCCACGCACCAGACGTTCAGGGGGGATCGAACACGTCGCTGAGAAGGGGAGAGGACGAGGGAAACGGAAACAACGGGTCCCAAACACAAAGGAGTGGAGGCATGAAGAGCCGAGTTGGACAGCGTCAAATAGAAGAGACTGTGCTGGAAAACCGCATGGGAAAATCCGAGGTCAGACACCGCACTCCTGTGAAGGAGGCGTGAAGGGTCGGGAGGGGTGGGTGTGACGGGGTTAGGTCCGGCAAGAGGCCGGTCAGGCGGTCGGTGGAGAAGCGTGGGCACGAGGCTTCTGCTTCCAGGGGCAAAGCTCACCCGCAGACCCGAAGGCATACAGGCGCTTCTGCTGCAGTAGGGACCTCAAGGCGTCACCCGATGGGTCCTCAAAGCTGAGCACGAGGGAGGAGGAAGATCCGGCCGGATAGGAATCCGGTTTATGGACCCAGGAGGGCATGCGCGTCAGGCGAAGGGCCCGATACGTGGGGTTCTCACGGGCAAGGGCGTCGTGGCATTCGGAAGGGGAGTAGGCACCGCGTGAAGAGGAGGCTCCGGTGGGGATGTTGTTCACGAGAAGGCGGGACCATCTGACGTTTTCCTTGGCCGTGATGGGGATGGGAGTGGAGGGGTTGGCGGAGATGAAGTGGGAGACGGCGTTGGTAAGGGTGGCAGAAGCCTGTTGGAGGTGATGAGCGGTAGTATCCGGCCCAGCTACAATCATGAGGTTGTTGTTCTTCGTCCACCTAGTGGCAGATAGAGAGGAACCCGGGTGAAGGCGGGACAGGACACCGTTAAGACAGTCGCAGATCTCCGACGGCGTCTTGCGGATGGCCAGAGAAGGGGAAGGACCCGTGGACAGGGCTGGAGTGAGGACGAGGCTAGGCCTCGCGGGGACTTTCGCAGCGGAAGCAAAGGAGGGGGGTTGGGCAGAGGGTTTGGAAGGGGCCCGAGCCGGTGGAACAGGGGCCTTAGGGGTGGGAAGTTTGGCCGTGGGAGTGGAAGTGGGTTTGGACGGGGCAGAGGGTTTGGCAGGGGAGGGGGCAGGAGGGGGCGTGGTGAGGTGGGCAAGGGTTGCCTTCATGGCGGTGAGCTCAGTCGCCATGGTCAGTTTCATCTCAGAGATTGACTCCCTGAGGTCGGAGATGGGGTTGGCACCGACAAAGTCCTGGATGTCCTCCAGGTAGTCGGTGGGGTCGTCAGTTTGGGCACACTGGCCACGGATGCAGGAGGTAAGGTAAGCGTCTTCATCCTCTTCCAGAACAGTGTCCTGGGTAATGAGCATCGGATGAATCGCTTTGACTAGGAAGTTGCGTAAGTAGGAGGAGAGGTGAGGAAAGAGTCGCTCGATGGAAGTATTGTTGGAGAAAGCGGTGAGGATAAGTTGTACAGAAGGGGGGAGCCGGGGGGGCCCAGAGGAGATGGTGGTGGTAAGTGGAAGAGGAGCCATGTCTGAGACCAAACTTCCCCAACACTATGAGGGTGATTGGAAGGCCCTGGCTTGTAGTGAAGATGATGGAGCCTACACCAACTTGGTCGATGGTGGACTTGTCCCCAAGGCGCACAGCACCTTTGCACGGGGTGTAGTCCTTGAAATCGGACTGATGTGGTGTGATGTGGTGTGTGGCACCACTGTCCATCATCCAACACACACATGAGGCAGCATACAAGGCAACTCCAACTGCATTGTCCGCCCAGTTAATGGCGGGCTCATCATCGACCTCCTTAATGGAGGCAGTGGTAGGTACTAATACATGAGAGTTGGCAGCCTTGTTGCTGGTGTCCTTCAACTTCCCCGCAGCTTCATCCTTCTTCCTCTGCCTGCAGTCAGGCTTGATATGCCCCTTCTTATTGCAGTAGTGGCAAGTAAGTTGGGAGTGGTCCTTCTTACGTGGGCCACTGCTGGGCTTAATAGGGGCAGCCTTGTTGAGGGAAGAGCCAGAGGGGCCAGTACGATGCGCTTCCTCCGAAACGATGCGCGCAATTATTTCAGCATGCTTGAGCTTGGAGGGGGTGCCACTGGCGAGGATGGTAGATGCCAAGACCTCATAGGAGGCTGGCAGGGTGTGGAGAAGTATGAGACAGAATTGGGTGTCAGTGACACCCATCTGCGCGTTGGTTAGGCTGACCCACAGCTCATTGAGCTTGGCCAACTGAGAGGCCATGGGTGCGGAGTCGTCGAGGTGGGCTTGGGTTAGTTGGATCCACAAATTAAATATGGTGGTGCTGCCACTAGCACCAGCATAAACGTCCTTCAGCTTGTCCCACTTCAACTTGAAAGTGGGGTAGACTAGTGGGTCGGCGATGAGGGAGTAAACATCGGGTTTGAGGTATAGGCGGAGGTACGCCTTTGCCCGACACTGGACAGAGTCCCACTCATCAGCAGTGACTCCTGAGGGTGGGACTTGGAGGGTGAACACATCCTCAGCTTCATGCAGCGTGAGGATGGCCTCCAGGGTCCCAGACCACTCGTTCCAGTTGGACCCGTCAAATCAGCTGAGGTGGATGCCAGAGTGATGAACAGTACACATGTAGGACATACTCACAGTGACAAAGTAGACTGTGGTGAGATATGAGGGTGGTACTTGAAGCAGCAACAGAGATAGTCGAGCAAGTGAAGCAGATGGAAGTCTGGCACACAACAGATGAGAACTGGTGTTTTATACAGGAGAAGAGACATACCTGGCACACAACAGATGAGAACTGGTGTGGTGCCAGAGTGTACAGAGTACTCTACTTATACTATACAGGGGAGTGACACTAGTACAACAGAGGTAACACAGAGTCACACAATACAAGGAGCATTGTTCTACAGAGGGACACAAAGGAGTGTGCAGAAGGAGAACAAAGGCGCAAAGAACAATAGAAAGGCTAGACTATGATATCATAGTGACATCACAATAAAGATAGAACAAAAGGAATGAGTACAAGGACGAAATACAATAGGAGTTCAGAGGAGTCCATGATGTCATTGTACAGTGATGTCATAGATAAGAAAGTCCGAGATTGTAAAGACCATAATAATCTAATCTACATATGTCTAATATATCTTATCTAAAGCAGTCCGTTATCTGCGTGTCCATACGAGCCGCTAAGTGCGCGCAGGTCACTTATCAACATCTCCCCATGATCAGCAATCTAGGATTTAGCACAAGCCCATGTCAACATTGTGTTGTTGGAGCAGGGTGCGCGCGAGCGACTTGGTAAAGCCGTCTGCAACCATTTCCAGAGTAGGGGTTCTAATAAGAGTGATGGTCCTCTTTTCGATGTACTCCCTAATGACATGATGCCTAATGGCAATGTGCTTCGATCGCCTCCCAGTGACAGATTTCAAGGCCAAGTCAATGGCACCCTTATTGTCACCATGCAATGGGATGGGGTCGTCGACCTCGTACCCGAGTTCCAAAAGGAAGCTCTGATACCAAGCGGCTTGGTTGGCCGCATCGGTCATGGCCATGTATTCCGCCTCTGTAGTGTTTTGGGCCACTGTCTTTTGCTTTCGCGAAGACCAGCTTATTGCACCATTGGCTAATAGGAACACATAACCCGAAGTGGAGTGTCTGTCGTCAACCTGGTCACCCAGGGAAGAGTCAGAGTAGCCAACAAGGCCGTCTCCACTGGCGCCATCGTAGACTATCCGCATATCCACAGTGCCTACTAAGTAAGCCAGGACATATTGCGCAAGCCACAGATGTTGGGGGGAAGGATTCGCTGCATACTGCGCCAGACGTGACACAGCGAAGGAAATGTCCGGTCTAGTACCAATCTGAACATACAGCAGACTACCAATGAGTGACTGGTAGTGCGTAATGTCAGAGGCAGTAGCCTGACCCGTATATTTATGAAGGTGCTTGTCAGCACCAGCGGGCAAAGGTGTGGAGTGTGGTGTGGCATCAGACATGCCAAAGCGTTCAAGGACATCCTTGACATAGCCAGACTGATCTATTTCGATGCATCTGAGGGAGCGGTCACGCACAATACGCATACCAAGATATGACTCTATCTCCCCGAGATCTGTCATCTCATAGCGCTCAGAAAGATCTGACTTAAGACGCTTGATTCTCTCCAGAGAAGCACCCAGAATCGTGATGTCATCAACGTAAACGATAACGAAGAGTGGTCCATCCCCCTCTCATTGAGGCAACACATATACGCCGGCATCGGCAAACGTCCGTTTAAAGCTGAGTGCTAGTAGCACTCCATGGAATTGTAAGTTCCATGCACGGGAGGCTTGTTTGAGACCATATATCGCCTTGACTAGGTGACACACCTTCGTCTCTGCACCAGCGGTGATGAACCCTTGTGGTTGCTCCATGTAAATCTCCTCGTCAAGCACGCCATTGAGGAACGCAGACTTGACATCCATCTGATGGATGTGCCAGTCCTCCAGCGCGGCCAACACCAGAAGTAATCTCAGCGACTCGAATTGTGCAACGGGAGAGAAGGTTTCATCAAAATCTATGCCAGGGATTTGTGTAAACCCCTTAGCCACCAAGCGAGCTCTGTAGCGGCCATCCGCTTTGAGCTTGAAGACCCATTTGGATTTTACTGCCTTGCGATTAGGCGGGAGATCTACTAACTCCCATGTGCCATTCTTGGCGAGCGCATCCATCTCATACTGACATGCCGTTGTCCACTCACCTGCATCCACGGACCGCATGGCCTCTGCATAGGATGCAGGATCTCTTCCTACATAAGCTGCAGCTAACAGCTCTGCAAACCCCAGCCTTCTACCACATGTGGCCACATTATCCGCTGTGAAGTAGCGGGGATTGGGCACTGGTGCACGGGCAGAGCGTCTAGGTGCATTGTCCATCTCACGCAACAGCTGACTACGCTGTGCGCGGTCCTCAAAGCCACCAGGCATATCTGGTGAGGGAGGAGGGACATTGCGCATGATGCGCGTTGCACTTTGACGCGGTGGTGGAGAAGTCAGAGGAGGCTGTTCACGCTTAGGTGTGACAGGAAGAGTGGGTGGGGCAGGTGGTGGTGGCATGTGTGGGCGCTCTTGTTTAGGGTCTAAAATGTCTTCGACATCCTCCTCACTGCTATCAGAGTGTGCAGGGGAGGGTGCTCGCTGTGGTGGTAACACCGACGTGCTAGGTACGGCAATTACTGGTGTAGGTAGTGGTTGTGAGGCCACTTGAGAAGGTGTTGGGTGTGTCTCAGCACCCTGAAGGGATGGGAAGCTGCTCTCGTCGAATGTCACATCCCTGGACAAATGGACAGAGCGGGTTTGGCAGTCCCAGAGCTTATAGCCCTTTGATTCGGGCTCAAACCCAATAAGCGTGACCTCAATGGCCTTCGCATCTAATTTGCGACGCTTATCAGCGGGTACGTGCATGTACCCCTTGCATCCGAAGATGCACAAGTGTGAGACATCTGGTACTTTGCCAGAGTACCAGAGCTCATAGGGTGTGCGCCACTTAAGCATACGGGTGGGAGAGCGGTTATAGATGTGTACCGCAGTGCTCATAGCATGTTCCCAGAAGCCTTTAGACATGCCAGCTGTGTGTAGCATGGCCATTGCCTTATCCGTAATGGTGCGGTTAAACCGCTCGGCTTTCCCGTTTGATTGTGGTGAACCTGGCATCGTAAGGTGATGCTCTATCCCTCTCTGCTTGAGAATGTCCTGTACTTGGCTCACCATGTACTCGCCTCCGCGGTCAGAGTGGAGTGCGCACAGTTTATGGGACGTCTGGGTTTCACCCCAGGCCAAATACATCTGCAGCACTTTCACAAACTGATCCTTCAACTTAATGAAGTACACCACTGCATGCTTGGAGTGGTCATCTATGAAGGTGGCGGTGTACGCGGAGCCTTGTAAGGACTGAGTTTGCATTGGACCGGCGAGGTCACTGTGTACAATCTCAAAAATACGGGTTGTCCTTTTGGTGGAGGACGCAGAGAAAGGTTGGCGAGTGGATTTACCCAACTCACACCCACGACACACAGCAGTATGCGTGGTAGAGCTGTCAATGTCCATGCCAGTAGTGGCAGAGGGACCGTACGACTTGAGAGCAGCAGAGGAGATGTGTCCCATGCGCTGATGCCAGATATCAAGAGTGGTGGCAGCACTTTTGATGTGAGCATTGAGGCCAATGCTTGAAGCGTCCAACCAGTAGAGGTTGTCCTCCAAGTAGCCAACAGCTACACATTGCTTTTTGACAGATATTTTAAATGAGCCACTGTCAAAGGCCACTTCCGCACCCTTTTGTGCTAAGGCACGCATCGACAAGAAGCGTGTCTTCACCTGAGGAAGGTGTAGCACATTACTGAGGGTGATTGGAAGACCCTGGCTCGTAGTGAAGACGATGGAGCCTACACCAACTTGGTCGATGGTGGACTTGTCCCCAAGGCGCACAGCACCTTTGCATGGGGTATAGTCCTTGAAATCGGACCGATGTGGTGTGATGTGGTGTGTGGCACCACTGTCCATCATCCAACGCACACGCGAGGCAGCATACAAGGCAACTCCAACTGCATTGTCCGCCCAGTTAATGGCGGGCTCATCATCGACCTCCTTAATGGAGGCAGTGGTAGGTACTAGTACATGGGAGTTGGCAGCCTTGTTGCCTGTGTCCTTCAACTTCCCCGCAGCTTCATCCTTCTTCCTCTGCCTGCAGTCAGGCTTGATGTGCCCTTTTTGTTACAGTAGTGGCAGGTAAGTTGAGAATGGTCTCTCTTCTTATGTGGGCCACTGCTTGGCTTAATGGGGGCAGCCTTATTGAGTGAGGAACCAGAGGGGCCAGTACGATGCGCTTCCTCCGAAACAATGCGTGCAATTATTTCAGCGTGCTTGAGCTTGGAGGGGGCGCCACTGGCAAGGATGGTGGATGCCAGAACCTCATAGGAGGCTGGCAGGGCGTGGAGAAGAATAAGACAAAATTGGGTGTCTGTGACACCCATCTGTGCGTTGGAAAGGCCGACCCGCAGCTCATTGAGCTTGGCCAACTGAGAGGCCATAGGTGCGGAGTCGTCGAGGCGGGCTTGGGTTAATTGGATCCACAAATTAAATATGGTGGTGCTGCCACTAGCACCAGCATAAATGTCCTTCAGCTTGTCCCACTTTGATTTGAAGGTGGGATAGACTAGGGGGTCGGCAACGAGGGAGTAAACATCGGGTTTAGGGTAGAGGCGGAGGTACGCTTTTGCCCGACGCTGGACAGAGTCCCACTCATCAGCAGTGACTCCAGAGGGAGGGACTTGGAGGGTGAACACATCCTCAGCTTCATGCAGCGTGAGGATGGCCTCCAGGGTCCCAGACCACTCGTTCCAGTTG
The DNA here is from genome assembly GCA_021525775.1 of Lactarius deliciosus. Lineage (NCBI taxonomy): Eukaryota > Fungi > Basidiomycota > Agaricomycetes > Russulales > Russulaceae > Lactarius > Lactarius deliciosus. Next base: position 856,418 of record JAKELK010000008.1, read on the forward strand.
GACCCATCAAAACGGCTGAGGTGGATGCCGGAGGGCATGCCAAATGAGTTGTCATATGCGGCACCCAGACGTGTGGAGGGTGAGGACTCAGTGGGAAAAGGGGGGAGTGAGCCCCCTGTTGTGGCGCCTGCAGCCACACCGGTGGCACCAGTGGGCGAGGCAGCGCAAGAAGAGTGTGTAGAAGACATGGGGATGATTTATCTATCGCCGAGGAGCAGTCAGCGACAGTGCTTCATAACAGTTGCAAGATGAGGGGTGGACACTCCTGTCTGTGAATCTGTAAGGCCAGAACACTAATGCGTCCTGCCTCCTGATGTATGCCAGTGATACAAGGGCTAGGCCCAGGTTGGAAGATCCCTTTGCCATACTAGGAGCCAGCTGCCAGCCAGGATGTGTCTAGGACACGGCTCACTAGTTTGCGTCAGGGGGATATGGAATGATATCTTTCAGAGCCCAAGGCTGTCTACCTCAGCCTTCTCGGCCTGTTGGTTGCCTCATCGCCACAAGTGGCTTCACTGAATCCTTTCCCATTGCCGCTACAAGGCAGGAGTCTGGTTGCAGAACACCATAAGGTGAACACCCCCCAGAGTCTGAACCAGGTTTTACACTCCCATGGTGAGGAGATCCTGCGCCCAGTGTGGAGCACCAGAGACAGCTGGCGCTAAGCTCCACAATACACAGCCCAGTGGGCCATGCACACCTGGATATGGATTAAGGGGCTACCAGATCCAATCTCCTTGTGCATAGCACAGGGGCTAGGAAAACAGTGGGGGTGAAAGTAGGACTACTGGGCAGTACATGAACAGGAGGTTCCTCAGCAGTGACAACTGACGCCTCAGTGTCCACTGCCTTGGGCAAGGCTGGTGAGGCTCCAGACAGACCTTGACCTGGTGTGTGATCCTAGGAACACAGTGACCAGCCAAGTGGAGTGGCTTTGGGCACCAGGGCCCATAACCTGATGAACAGTACACATGTAGGACATACTCACAGTGACAAAGTAGACTGTGGTGAGATATGAGGGTGGTACTTGAAGCAGCAACAGAGATAGTCGAGCAAGTGAAGCAGATGGAAGTCTGGCACACAACAGATGAGAACTGGTGTTTTATACAGGAGAAGAGACATACCTGGCACACAACAGATGAGAACTGGTGTGGTGCCAGAGCGTACAGAGTACTCTACTTATACTATACAGGGGAGTGACACTAGTACAACAGAGGTAACACAGAGTCACACAATACAAGGAGCGTTGTTCTACAGAGGGACACAAAGGAGTGTGCAGAAGGAGAACAAAGGCGCAAAGAACAATAGAAAGGCTAGACTATAATATCATAGTGACATCACAATAAAGATAGAACAAAAGGAATGAGTACAAGGACAAAATACAATAGGAGTCCAGAGGAGTCCATGATGTCATTGTACAGTGATGTCATAGATAAGAAAGTCCGAGATTGTAAAGATCATAATAATCTAATCTACATATGTCTAATATATCTTATCTAAAGCAGTCCGTTATCTGCGTGTCCATATGAGCCGCTAAGTGCGCGCGGGTCACTTATCAACACAGAGGGCATGCCAAATGAGTTGCCATACGTGGCACCCAGACGTGTGGAGGGTGAGGACCCAGTGGGAAAAGGGGGGAGTGAGCCCCCTGCTGTGGTGCCTGCAGCCACACCGGTGGCACCAGTGGGCGAGGCAGCATGAGAAGAGTGTGTGGAAGACATGGGGATGATTTATCTATCGCCAAGGAGCAGTCAGCGATAGTGCTTTATAACAGTTGCAAGATATGGGGGTAGACACTCCTGTCTGTGAATCTGTAAGGCCAGAACGCTAATGCATCCTGCCTCCTGAGGTATGCCAGTGATACAAGGGCTAGGCCCAGGTTTGGAATATCCCTTTGCCATACTAGGAGCCAGCTGCCAGCCAGGATGTGTCTAAGACATGGCTCACTAGTTTGTGTCAGGGGGAATATGGAATGGTATCTTTCAGAGCCCAAGGCTGTCTACCTCAGCCTTCTTGGCCTGTTGGTTGCCTCATTGCCACAAGTGGCTTTACTGCATCCTTTCCCATTGCTGCTACAAGGCAGGTATCTGGTTGCAGAACACCATAAGGTGAACACCCCCCAGAGTCTGAACCAGGTTTTACACTCCCATGGTGAGGAGATCCTGCGCCCAGTGTGGAGCACCAGAGACAGCTGGCGCTAAGCTCCACAATACACAGCCCAGTGGGCCATGCACACCTGGATATGGATTAAGGGGCTACTAGATCCAATCTCCTTGCGCATAGTGCAGGGGCTAGGAAAACAGTAGGGGTGAAAGTAGGACTACTGGGCAGTACATAAACAGGAGGTTCCTCAGCAGTGACAACTGACGCCTCAGTGTCCACTGCCTTGGGCAAGGCTGGTGAGGCTCCAGACAGACCTTGACCTGGTGTGTGATCCTAGGAACACAGTGACCAGCCAAGTGGAGTGGCTTGGGCAGCAGGGCCCATAACCTGATGAACAGTGCACATAGAGGACTATACTCACAGTGACAAAGGAGACTGTGGTGAGATATAGAGGTGAACTGGAAGCAGCAACAGAGTAGTTCTTGCAGGTGAAGCAGAGGTGGTGTCTGGCACACAACAGATGAGAACTGGTGTGGTGCCAGAGCGTACATGGTACTCTACTTATACTGCTACAGGGGGTGACGCTAGAAACACAGGTCACAGTAAATACAAGGTGCATTGTTCTACATAGAGACAAAAGGAATGTACTGTTCTGGAGAACAAGGCGTATAGAACAATTAGAGTCCAGACTATGATATCATAGTGACATCACAATAAAGATAAGGAAACAAAGGGAAGTACAAAGACAATAGTATAAGGACGGTCTAGAGAAGTCCATGATGTCATGTACATGTGATGTCATAGATAAGAGAATACAAGAAGTCCAAGATTGTAAAGATCAACATAATCTAATCTACGTGTCCTGTATATCTAATCTAAAGCAGTCCGTTATCTGCGTGTCCATACAAGCTGCTAAGTGCGCGCGGGTCACTTATCAACAGCCCCTGCACCCCATCTCCCGTACCTACCAATGTTGTGCCTGAAGAGGACTGTTATTACGCCAGTGACTAGTCGAAGTTGTGGCGACTTTGAGTCTGATGGGGGGGTAATGTTACGATCTTTGACTACATTCTCGTTTATTCTCATTCTGCTGTCTCATATTTGCATGTACTTTTACCCATGACCCGCTTCTTTCTCGCCTTCGGCTTCTATCTCGCACCCACCGCTTGACCATTATGATGGCCGATTTTACGACTTTTAGAGTCCGCAGACGCCATCTGACTTCCGCGTGCTTCTGCAGGATTCCCTTGTTCTATTTACGGACTTCCCTTTCTCATTACCTTGTTAGCTCACTAGGGCCCATACCCTAGGATCGCACCATGTGTTTGTAGCTTACAAACACCCTGTACTAGTATATAAGTCACACCTTACCTAGCTTGTACAGTAGACTTGACTTCTTGTGTAATACCACATCATCTTTGCCTCATGATCCTTGTCTGACTCACCTTTACACTTGAGTCCTTACCTTCACTCGCCTTTGCGCTTGAGCCCTGTCTTCCGCTATTACCCTAGTGTCCCTGGGAGACCTAGTGGTACTTGTTCATCACCGAACTGAGTCTTAATGGACTCATGCTCTTCCGATGCCGTTGACTTACAAAGTACATGTTGTACTTAACGCCCCTGTGGTGGCGTTACAACAGACCAATAAGGGTCTTGGTACTAAGTAACTAGAATAGTGATACATGCCATGCAGCGAATCCTGCACAAGGGGAGCGAATACTTCTCCTGGCAGAGGTCTACTCATAGCTACTATGTAAATATCATTATAGTATACAGTCGACTCTCTGATAACCCATACCCCTTCGGGAGATGCTTAGGGGTATGGGTTATTGAGGTGTATGGGTTGTCTAAGAGCGCTAAAAATGGGTCTGAGTCACGTGCAAGAAAAACCACCTCAATTTTTTCGTCTGATCAAACTTCGTATTTACTGCTAAACAAAATAGGATGTTATTCTAGTGGCCCTCATATTCTTCATCTCAAGGGCGCGTGTCCGCCGGCCGAATGTCACCAGTGTTGAGTCCAATTGCTGTAGGAATGGGTCGTTCTTGTCCCTTGTGTAGCGGCTGAGGGTCTTTGCTGCACGGAGTGCCTCAGCACGCGTCGGGATTGGGTCCATTGGGATGACCTCGGAAATGTCATCCGACTCGTCCTGACCACTCTGGCTCTCTTCCTGTGCGTGTTTAGCCTCCATGACGGCATTGAATATCTCTTCATCTGTTGTTGTGCTGGCAAAGTGGGCCTCATCTGCCGGGTTGAGAAGGTCTGAGAGGGGCATTCGGTTTGAGCGCTGCAATGCGCCGGTGCTCTCCAATTCATCTAGCGCAGCGACAACTCGGTCTTTGGCAGCTGAGATAGGGTCTTGAGGGTGGACAAGCGAAGAAATGGGAAGGGTTGGTTTGGTGAGTGGTGCTGCGTGTATCATCTCCAGTAGAATGTTGGCCTTCTGCCAACAATGCCGGATTGTAGACGTGTCAACTTCCAGCCAAGCATCTTGAGCAAGGTGCATTGCTTCGAGTTGGTCAATATTGTATATTTGGGAAGGCGTCGTCCCACTCTCGTATTTGTCAACTGAGCGATGAATGAACTCGGCACGGTAGTGAGATTTGAAGCATCGGATGATGCCTTGGTCCATCGGCTGGATGTGCGCAGTAAGGTTGGGTGCAAAATTCTCGATGCGTATGTTCGTAAGGTCCTCAGGAGGTGTGTGTCCAGAGAAATTGTCTTGTAACAGGAGGATATGCCTCCCTTTCGCCCTGAGCTTCCGGTCCCAGTCCGAAATCCATTCCTGATACAACTTTGTAGTCATCCAGGCCTTCGCATTTGCCCAATAGTAAAATCCGAGTTGTGCGCCAGATTTCTTGCAGAATACGCGAGGCTTCTGAGCCTTGCCAATGATCATGGGTGGCAATTTCTCGGAGCCATCCGCGTTTGCTGTGAACGCATACATCAATCGGACTTTTTTACTCTTCATGCCCGACTGCTTTATGTTTGAAAGCCCTTGGTCGGGAGGTAACCTGGTCAAAAATTATATCGTGCATGGGATTTGAGGACTTGTGAAGCCAACTTATGCATAGAACAGACCCGTTTCATCCATGTTGAAGATGTCCCGTGCTTCAAGTCCAGATTGCTCGATGATGTTGCGGATTCGCTGCTGTTCTTTCTCGATAACCTCTGGGCGTGCAGAAGCGGCCTCTCCGTGGTGCTTCACTCCCCTTAATCCCGTTCGCAGCTTGCACCGGGAAAGCCACCCTTCGCTTAGGGTGAGGTACTCATCTTGAGGTACGCCGCACATGTCTGCAAACTGTTTCCATTTGTGACGAAGTACTTCACCAGTGAGCAACAACCCATCCTCGCAAGCCTTCATGATCCAGAGTTCCAACATCTCTGTGACCTCGGGATGCCGCGTCAGGCGCAGACGTTTGGCTGATGGAGCCACACCATTCTCTGACTCATATGTCACGCGCCACTTTGGTTCGTCCTTGACCCAGGACGATATGATGGGTTGTTTCAGGTGGAGGTTGGGATAGATTTTGTTAAAGTGCCTGGCTGTGAGGGACTGGTTTTTCCCGTTCGCATGGTACCAATCGAGGATCTCCACCCTCTGGAAAGTGGTGGCATTTTCCTTCCACCCCATACTCTTTGGGTCACCCATTGTCTGTCCTTTCTGCTTGGGCTTGCTGGTAGGGCCTTAGAAGATATCAGTGTGTTCGTTCCTCTTTCATTGCGGTCAAAACACTCACGTTTCCACTTTGTCCCATGCTCACCACACTCCCTGCTACCAAGCTTCATCAACTCATCAAAAATGGCTCGGTCTGTCGAATTCAACGCCTGCACGCCACTCTTGTAGTCAACCAGGTTTTCCAGTGTCTCCACGATGCGCACTTCATCCACAAGATTGGCTGCACCATCCAGCCAGTCTTGGTCGTTCTCAGAGATTGTTCTCTTGGCCCTCAAATCAGCCAGGAGCTTCTCCTTTCGCGCTCGGTGCTGATTTTCAAGTTTCTTTAGGCCATTTCGAAGGACATCAATGGGTAACACCATTTTTGTCAAGTACTGCTGGCAATGCGTGAAGTGTGGATACGAAAGCGAAGTCAACGAGGGAGGATGATTCACAGTTTCACGTTTTGACAACAGACCATCTGAACTCACTTATTACTGTACTGTACTGTGCACACTAGCTATGAAAAGGTTGATCCGAGTCCGTCTTTATGTGCAAGATGAATGTGTGCCTGCATTACTTTGGTGCACCATGCGTGTCACAATTGACTGCCATGGCACTCAGGCCTGTTGCATGTGGTGTATGGGCATGTATATGCACCGGATATGAACAATCTGCTGAAGAGCGCAGCAAAGTCCTCTAAATTAGTTGACATTTTGGCATTGGGCGCTGACTAGCGCTGACTACTTATGGGTTATTGACCCCAAAAAGGGTATGGTTTATTGGTTACTAGGGAGTTATGGGTTATGCTTACAAAATCCCCGCCTACCAACTCAGTGGACAGGAATGGGTATGGCTTACGGGAGAGTATGGGTTATCTGGGGTATGGGTTATCAGAGAGTCGACTGTAGTAGCATCTCCTAGTTGTATCAGAGGGAAGGACTTCTGGGTTTGACTATTAACCAGGCCTTCACACCCCTTAAAGTGACCCAGGTATTAACCAAGTATCACCCAACCATTTGAGAGGCTTATAGCTGTTGATAAGTGACCCACGTGCACTTAGCAGCAAATATGGACATGCAGATAACGGACTGCTTTAGATTAGATATACAGGACATGTAGATTAGATTATGTTGATCTTTACAATCTCAGACTTCTTGTATTCTCTTATCTATGACACCACATGTACATGACATCATGGACTTCTCTAGACCATCCTTGTACTATTGTCTTTGCACTTCCCTTTGTTTCCTTATCTTTATTGCATCTGTAAAAGTGGGACCTGGTCAAAAGCGTTTGAGACTGGTCTCAAATGCTTTTGACAGCTTTTGACAGGTTCCATTTTTACAGATGTGTGATGTCACTATGATAGCATAGTCTGGACTCTTATTGTTCTGTACGCCTTGTTCTCCAGAACAGTACATTCCTTTTGTCTCTATGTAGAACAATGCACCTTGTATTTACTGTGACCCGTGTTACTAGTGTCACCCCCTGTAGCAGTATAAGTAGAGTACCATGTACGCTCTGGCACCACACCAGTTCTCATCTGTTGTGTGCCAGACACTCTCATCTGCTTCACTGCAAGTTTACTCTGTTGCTGCTTCCAGTCACCCTCTATATCTCACCACAGTCTCCTCTTGTCACTGTGAGTATAGTCCTATATGTGCACTGTTCATCACATTTACTGTACTGTGAGCGCATGTGAGCCGTGACAACCATGACTCAGTGTCTTGCGTCTTGCACGATGACATGACAGGATCGAAGGCAAACCTCGCCAGCGGACAAAACTTCGCCAATGCACCAGCCCTGAGCCGAACAACTCGGAGCTACCAACCACAGGCCATACCAATGCAAGTCCCAAATGTGACAGCAATGGCACCAACGGCTACAACACCAGCGGTAGGAGCGACGGCAAGGCAGCAGGGATGATTCAACCAATTCAACCATGACAATTGGCATCCAACTCCGACCGACGGGACTACGACAACAGGGTGAAGGACGACAACAAGGCAACGACAAGGCAATGTCGAACGGCGACTCGGAGTCAACCACGACATGAAAGATGACAACAGTGATGCGATGACAGCGGGGGGCAATGACGACGCAGCAGGCTTTGTAGACCACATAGATAGGACAATGTATTTGAGTAGATGTAGTATCATTGTCAAATCCCTGAGCCCACAACATGCAGCACTTGGTTGAGCTTGTTACGCTGACCAGCATGTAAGTTTGTGACGCAAACCCACTATGCCAACCCGCACGGGATTTCATACCCGCACAACCCACGAGTACCCATACCTGTAGTGACTGGTACCCATACCCGTGAGCACAGGTGCAGGTTTCACATGGGTGCGGGTACGGGTAAGGCCTGAGTGACCCATGGGTCACCCTTGATGAGCACTACACCTAGTAGACAAGTTACTATAGACTGTCTGTGAGTAAAGGTAGTGTAAAGAGGAAAGTAAAAGGGACTTACACTTCAGAGGGGAAGTAAACTCTGAAGTGTGAGGGCGTAAATAGCAGTCCTTATATACAGGACACTTAGCTAAGAATGGTCTGTGTGCACTGGTGACCCAAACATAATACATGTGGTCTGTGCACCAGAGGGAGAAATGCCATTGGAGGGCAGAGAACAATAGCTGCCTAAAGCAGACAATACCAGTATCTTAACTATGAAGAACAATAAGAGCCATATATGACTCTGACAATAAAGATAAACAAAAGTGGTCCATACAAGTCCAGAGTGTCCAAAAGTTAGTGTTGGGGAAGTTCGGTTCAGTTCAGTTTGGGCCAGTTTGGGCCAAACTGGAAACTGAACCATTTAATTTTCGCCAAACCAGACCCAAACCAGAACCAAACCGCTTCAAACCGCTCCAAACCATTCCAAACCATTTCAAACTGATTAAAAAAAGGTGTTTTAAATTGCCTCTTAATTGGTTTGGTTTGGTTCAAACCAAGTTCAAACTGAGTTCAAACCAGTTAAGACCTGGTTTAAACTTAATTTGACACCAAAAACATGAAATATTTTTAATAATAATAAATTTAACCATTTATTTTGGTTCAAACACAGTCAAACTTGGTTCAAACTTGGTTTGAACTCAGTTTGAACCAAACCAAACCATTTAAGGACAAAATATAAAATATTTTTTGATAATTTTTCTTAATTGGTTTGGAACAGTTTGGCATCAGTTTGGGGGTCCCAAACCCCAAACCGAACCATTCAGTTTATTTTCAGAATTTTCCAAACCCAAACCAATTAAATGGTTTGGGTTCAGTTCAAACCAAGTTTGGATCAGTCTGGGACCAAACTTCCCCAACACTATCCAAAAGAGTCCATAAGGGACAGATACCGAATATAGTATATAGGCTGACACAATCAGATCCCACAAGACATGTGACTTATGCAGTCGCGTCTCAACAGTCCAGCCATTCCAGGAAATTTGACAACAACTGGGTCATTGTTCAGCTCTTGCTCATAACCTCCCCACAGACGAAAAGGACTTGAAGACTGTGGTAGGTCCTTCCCATGATCCGGAGCAGTCCTCGTATGTACAGGTGGCCAAGGCAGTTCAAGTCTGCCTTCATTCTCGGTGAGTGGTGTGTCGGGCTCAGCAGCTGCATGACCACCTGTGTTTTCCTGCCCAAGCCCCCAATCCTGTGTGTTCTGATGACTCGAGTGTTCAAAGGCATCCCATTTGGTGTTCCATTGTGCCAGTTCTTGGTTGTGTGTAAGCAGTAAGTCAATACATACTTTGTCTTTAGATGTTTTTGACTGACCTTCCAACATCTCATTCATAACTCCGGATGTCTGCACTGAGTTGTCATCATGAAGTAGGAGACGAGATGGACGGCCTCTTAAGTTGAGTTGTGCTCCGAAATATGCTAACCCATTTGAAAAAGAAAAAAAAGAAAAGCCTCCAACACTATATATTCACCAATTGATGGCAATTTGTTATTCCCTCACTTTCTTTCTTTCTCTCTGCCAATACTGATGGCTCACTCCTTCCTCTCGCTCCTTCCTGTGCATATTCTTTGGTCTTACACTACCTCAATGGCTCCAGATACCAAGAGGCATAAGTCCATTCAATTTCTGGTCATGGGCCACCATTCTAATGTCACTACTAGTCGCACATGCTGCAAAGACAGCAGCTCTTGAAAACACTGGTGCATTACTCGTTTGTTTCTCTGTAATAATTATGGATTTTTTTTCGTGAAGTGTGGCTCGGCAGGTCAAACTTGGGCAAAAAAAGGCATTCACTTTCAGAAGCAACATCTACCACTACTAAAAAGGCTCACAGTAAGCTTAAAGTTCTATATCAATTTTCTTTCTGAGCCAGTCCTGTGGCGCTGTAGTTGCCGCCAGTGTGAGGACACCAGCTCCCAAGAAGGTCTCTACCCATAAAGGCAAGACCGATTCACATCCACCACCAGCCCAATCCAACAAGCAAGCAAAAGGATAACAAAAACCTGGTCCACCTTCCGACATATCTCAGTTTATTTTATTTTATTTTACTTTATTGTTGTAGCCACGCCACATTTGTATCCAGTTCCTGGCCCTGCTGACATCAACCTTGACTCAGATCGTGAGGACGACAGCAAGGAAGATGGCGAGGACACCAGACAAGTCAGATATACCAACAATAGTGAGCAGGACCAGGATGACAACGATCTGATGAACAGTGCACATATAGGACTATACTCACAGTGACAAGAGGAGACTGTGGTGAGATATAGAGGGTGACTGGAAGCAGCAACAGAGTAAACTTGCAGTGAAGCAGATGAGAGTGTCTGGCACACAACAGATGAGAACTGGTGTTATTACAGAGTAGGAGACATACCTGGCACACAACAGATGAGAACTGGTGTGGTGCCAGAGCATACAAAGTACTCTACTTATACTGCTACAGGGAGTGACACTAGTACAACAGAAGTAACGCAGAGTCACACAATACAAGGGGCGTTGTTCTACAGAGGGACACAAAGGAGTGTGCAGAAGGAGAACAAAGGTGCAAAGAGCAATAGAAAGCCTAGACTATGATATCATAGTGACATCACAATAAAGATAGAACAAAGGGAATGAGTACAAGGATGAAATACAATAGGAGTCCAGAGGAGTCCATGATGTCATTGTACAGTGATGTCATAGATAAGAAAGTCCGAGATTGTACAGATCATAATCTAATCTATAGAAGTCCAATATATCTTATCTAAAGCAGTCCGTTGTCTGCGTGTCCATATGAGCCGCTAAGTGCGCGCGGGTCACTTATCAACACGATCATGAAAGTGGGTACCACAACACCAGCGAACAAGAAGATGATGAGGAAGACAGCAGCAAACACCTCAAAGACGATGAGGATGACAAGATCAAACACCATGAAGACAGCGAGGACTCTAGTGACCTCACTGATGTCCAGTTTGACCTTCAAGACCTTGAGGCTCAGGTCCTCTACGCCAAGTATCAAGCGGAGGTGCATACTAACATTCAACGCTTAACCTTTCATTTCACTCCCCTGATCTGCCCCAAGCATGCCAGGTGGGACCCCACTTTCAACCCCAGTGATGAGTATGTGTACGACCGACCTCCAAGGCCTACCTCCCATAGTCGTTGTAACAAGAAGCCCCAGAGACAGAGTCATTGAGCAAATGAACAACTCACAGAAGTGCCTCAGTGGCAGATTCCAGATGACGTCAATGACAACCACAGGGCAAGTAAACTGCCCATTTATTCAAACCGTCTTTCATGAACATTTTCTAGCCCATCTTGACTCCTAATCCATCCAACGATGAGGCTGACGATGACAGAAGCCACGCAGAGTTGCCACTGGTGACCCACTTCAAGAAAAACACAGCTAATGACAGGTGGCCCCCAGCAGCTCACTACGTGCCACCTTCTAAAGGCAAACTGATTAACCTCAAGCTCCAGCCATCGTCTTTGCTTATGATCATTTGGGCTGGCATTAACCAAGTTATAGGTGATGCAATATATGAGACTGCCTACTGCCCTGTCAACACAGTTGTCCATCACCACCATACCATCCTTTGGAATGTGGCGAAGTCACTGAAGTATAAAGCATATGCGAAGCGGCTTCAAGACGACTTCGCTTTTGGGTCATTACTCAGTCAGGTGGTATGATATTTACTTGTTACCAAGATCAAAGAGCTGACATTCTCTCTAAGCTTAATGGCCACCTTTCTGGTTACCATAGCGCAGTGAAACAAGTGGCCACTGGTAAAGTGGAAGGTTTCTATCAACTTGTTGAAGGGCCAGGTTGTTCCCAAGCCATCGAAGCACTCACTGTGGGCTCAACTTATATTTACCCAATGAAGCTGGTTAGTACATGACTCAGAGCTGTTGCTGACTTATTCCACTGACAATGGTGTTGTTGTAGGCTCCAGGTGGTTCTGTTATCGACAGGTCAAAGCCATTTGCCCACCCTGCAGTTATTGCCGTTCTTCGGGAGTTATACTTTGCATATTCCCGTAGTGGCTCTCATGCCAACAAGTATCAAAACCACTTCAAGTCTAGTCTCCCTGAGACACACCCTGCAAGCGTTGAACTCGAGATCCCTGGTCCTATGCTCGTGCTTGTTGCCACCTGTGTCTGTAACTAATTTCTTGTCAATTATTTCATTATAACCTTTTCTGAACAGATCCACTCCGCTCTTGATGATTTCCACTCTGGAACACAGAGGAAGGTGGACTTCAGTGCCGATTGGTATGAAGACATTTACAAGACTCACATGGAGTTCCTTTCCCACACTCGGAAAGGGAGCATTACAAAATACCACCGGTTGATGGCCAGCCTTTATACCCAACTTTCATGAGTTCACTTCTAACTCTTGAGTGCCATGTTTGACATGCTCTCTTTAGCACCACAACCACAGGAGCCTCATCTGTTGCCAATGAGGCCATTGCCCAACTGGTTTTTGTGGCTATGGCAGAGTGATGGCTTGGACCTGATTGTGCCTTGTGTGAAGTCGTTCACATTTTCACCATTCCATAATATTTTGTTGTACTGTTCCTTGCCTGGTGCCATGAGGCACATAAACATTGTGTCACTGTCATCACACATATACCATTTCCATCTCTCATTCTAGGCTTTTTCTAGCATACCACTTTTTTGATGAACAATTAATACCCTTGACACTCATTTGATGGACAATTACTAATACACTCATTTGATGGACAATTAATACACTCATTTGACTATTCTTGGATGTGAATGTGGAATAATCCAACCTAAATTTTGACCACCTTGACTTGATAAGTGCATAATTGAGGCTTTAATAAGTTCATGACTTTCCACATTTACGGAAATTGGTCACTAAATGGTGATAATTAGTCGCCAAAAGTTGTCAAATGTTGTCAAATGTGCTAATTTGAAAGGCCCATCATTTTTTTGAGGTTTTTTTGAGGTTTTTTGACAACATTTCAAATTTTGGTAAAATGAGCTTTATTAAGCACAAAATAGCTATTTCATGTACATTAACATCAATTGATATCAATTTACAGATGGAACTTTTCCTGATGCCGTTGTGGTCAACCTACCATCAATGGGGGTGCTGGCGGGGGTTTGTTGTCCTCGTATGGCTGGCCACTCGTTCCACTGCCGTTGTTGTTGTCCAGACGCATACCAAGGTCATAGTTGTGGTGGTATGGTTTGATGATAAGTAACTCACAGATGACGCCGAGCTTCCCACGGCTGGTGATTGCCAGTTTCACAAATGTGGACTGGCCTGCAGGCTGCACATGCACTTGTACCACCACCAGCAAAGCAACAGCAAGACAGCATTGGCAACAACAACGATGCAACAACAACGACAGAACGACGCCCATCGACCACAGCAAGAGCAATGCCAAACCACAAGGTGATTCCAGCAACAGCAAGATGGTGGCGGCAACAACGCCTCGGAAGATGCAGCGATGACAACAACAACAACAACTGAGCGACGCCCATCAACCACAGCAAGGCGATACCTGTTGACCACGACAATGAGGTGACACAGCAATAGGGCAACATTGACTGGCAACAACAACAACACAGGCAACTGCAACGACAAGTAGTTAGTATAGATAGTACATGTAACCCAATACAAAATAAAATAAAATGCTTTATCTGATACTGCTTAAACAAAAGCCTGGGACTGGTATTGGTGCCATTACCACGAGTACTCGCACTCAGAGAAGGGTCCACTCACACTCACGCAAGTATTCAGGCACGAGTACTCGCAGGTGCAAGTACTCATCACATGACAAGTCAAACTTGCAAGTCACTCGTTTGGCCACAACTCGTTGACATCTCTGGACTACAGTAGACTATGGTAGACTATAGCACTTGCTGGCATCAAGACTACAGTCATTAACTGGGTTGGTACAGTACTACAGTGAGATTGGTCAGACTGTGGTAGACTGTGGTAGACTGCAGGCAGAGTTGTAGACTGCACATAGACTGTGGCAGTGCTGCAGCAGTGCTACACAGAACATGAATGTCTCTACCAGCACTACAGAAACTGTGGGCTACTATGAAGTGCTGCTGCAGACTTCCACAGACTACTGTAGTCAATAATTGGGTTGATATGGTAAGACTATGGTAGACTGTGGTAGACTGTGGTAGTAGGCCTGGATATGGTAGACTGTGGTAGACTACAGCAGTCCTACACAGAACATAAACATCACTACCAGCACTACAAGAACTGTGGGCTACTATGGCCACTATGTAGTGCTGCTGCAGACTCCTGTAGCAGCCCAGGGTTTGCTGATGCGCCATCTTACATCGGTGAATGTTCTTCACCTTCTGCGACATAAGGTTATTCATGATGAGGACCTGTGCATACTCGTCATTAGCATCCCATATTTTCTTTGCTGCCTTGTCCTTAGTAGGACACTTTATTTTGCTGTTGACATATTTAGTAACTTTGCAATATTGGAAAACTTTTCCAATCTGCTCATGCCAATCTGACCAATTTTGATCATTAAGTGGATCTATAACCCTGGCACACAACAAATCAGCAGCTTTAGGGATGGTAAGTGTTAGGACGTATTCCGGGACTAGCCGTACCCGGTACCGGACCGGTAACGGATGTCCGAATATATACATTAGTAAGCTACAGATGCACATGTATGATTATGGTCGGGCAACAGAATAGGAGTGTCCGCTTTCTCACATCCCTCCACCTGCTCGTCCCTCTCAAGATATTTCATCTTATATCTGCACAGGTTATGGGCCCTGCCCTTAACTAAGGGCAGAAAACCATCTTGGGAGCTTGTACAACAAAAACTTAGTCCTACCCAATAAAATTGCGCAAATTCATATAACCCCTATCCATCATGACTGAAGCAAATACAAGTACGAATGTCGCTGCAGTACCCGATCATGACTCAAATGACTCACATGCACAGAATGGTCTGAGTGGAGTGAGCATTCAGAAGATCAAAAGTCTGGAAACCGCAGCGATGCAGAGGGTCGGTGAGCTGCTAGAAGAGTCCAATTGGAACCTCTGGCAGGAACGCATTCAACGAATGCTAGATCTCTACAGCATTGAGCCCTATCTCGATGGCCTTGTGGAGTGCCCCAAAGATCCAGAGGGCGCCAGCAATTGGGTGTATAACGATAAGTTTGCCCAAGCTGTCATTGTAAATAATGTCTCTGAACCACAGATGGTGCACATAATGAAATACCATAATGCGTGCCAGATGTGGGGAAGCCTCACCGCTGTGCATGAAGCTAAAGGGCCAGAAACGATGGCAGCCATCATAAAGACCCTAATCCACACAGACACTGAGGAAGGATGTGATATCGTGGAGCATCTCAACAAGCTTAAAAGCTATTGGGAGAAAATCAATCGTTTCAATGATGAGGACTTCCACGTTTCGGATCCCTTCTTCAAAGCGATAATCTCGACGTCCTTACCATACTCATGGGACGCCTTTACGCTACCTTATATCGGCGGGAGAAAAGGAGTCGCCGTCGGCGATCCAAGATCAGTCGATTCACAAACATTTATAGGTATTCTCATGGAAGAAAACAAACATCGCCTACTTCGCACTGAAAAGTTCGAGTCAACAAATCAGGCAACCATTCGCGGATGACGTAACCTCGCGAGTCGGATAGGTTCGACATCGACAAGTACGCGCGCGAACAAAAACAAGTATTGCAATAACTGCAAAAAGTCTAATCACAATACGCAGGACTGCCGACATCTCGGCAAGCCCCGTTGTGATGCCTGCGGCAAGTGGGGACATGTAAAAAGAGACTGCTGGAATAAGCCAAATCTGAAGCGGAAGAATGACGATGAAGATACAGTGGAGTCTAAGAAAAGCAAAAGCGATCGTACGAATGTGGCTGACGAAACTAACCTGTCCAGTGAGACACAGGAAACGAGACTTCCCGTTGCGGAGAGCAAAGAGATGAAGGGCCACACCGTTGATGTAACCGATGAACAGCCGCAGAACGATGAGGCGTTGCTCCTAAACAATGAGGAGCTTCCGCTGACGTTCTACAAGCCATCGCCGGATGATCCTGTAACAGAGGGTCAAGGCTTCACATATGATAGTGACGACTGTTTTATGGGGCCAATTGATGTACAACTTCACCAGTATGAATGGCTGGCAGACAGTGCAACAACGTCACACATCACAAATCAGCGTGATATGTTTACACACCTAGAACCTGCACCTGGTAAGACCATGGCAGGAGTAGGTGGTACTCACATAACAGTTGAAGGGTGCGGCACCATTGAGTTGCTGTCCCAAAGTGATGGGCGCGACCACGTCTTGCGACTCACAAACATTTTATATATTCCGAGCAACAAGAACAACTTGCTGTCCCTTGGGCGATGGGATAGTGCCGGACGAAGCTACACCAGTCTTGGAGGCGTGCTCAAACTGGTTACAAAGCACGGCAAAGTCGTCGCGGAAGGAAAGAAGATCGAAAATAATCTGTATAAGATGAATCTTCGAGTCTGCGATAAGACTACCTTCCAAGGGGAGTTGGCAACTTTCTCCGTAACAGAGGGCACTATGACCTGGGAAACTTGGCATAAAAGATTTGGACACGTGAGCTACAGCGGCTTGCAGAAACTATTAGATAAAAACCAGGTCAAAGGTTTACGAGTAGACGAAACATCACCGAAACCTGACTGCGCCGCGTGTACCGAAGCTAAACAAACTGTGGAACCGTTTAATAAGAAAATGAACAGGTATACAGAACCTGGTCAGCTTACCCACATAGATTTATGGGGAAGGAACCCACGAGCGATACGAGTCGATCGGGGGAAAGAATTCGTGAATGAAAACCTACGAAAATGGTGCCATGAGCACGGTGTAGAGTTACAAATGACCGCACCATACTCACCTCCCCAAAATGGCATTGCCAAAAGGGCCAATCGGACGCTAGTTGAGTTGGTGCGAGCCATGATGCAGGCACAGCGCGTACCAGAATTTTTATGGGAATACACTGTATGTCATGCCGCATACCTGCGTAACAGGTCTTACACCACAACATTAAAGGATTGTACACCATACGAAAAATAGGCTGGAAAAAGGCCGAACGTGGCGCACCTCAGAGAGTTTGGTGCACCCGTATGGGTACTCCTCCAGGGACCACAGGAACAGCGTAAAATGTTAGCTAAGTCAAAACGCCGACTCTATCTCGGGTTTGACGATGGTGCAAATGCTGTAAAATATTATAAAGAAGAGTCAAGAAAAGTACTCACCTCACGAAATTTCCACTTTCTAACCCTTCCTAAAGAGGAGGCACCTCACGAGGGTATACAGGTCGCACCTGATACACCGCGTGAAGGGGAGCTAGAGGGGAACACGCTGCCTACAGGCGGACGACCATGTGACGAGCCAAATGACCGAACATACCTGACAAACCCTGAGCCAAAGAGCCATGAGGTGCCTAAGAGCCGTGAGCCAAAGAGCCAGGAAGGAAGCGGTGCAGAAGCGTCGAAGAGCAAGTCAGGCAGTGATAGTTTAAAGAGAAAGTGAGATGAGGAGAGTGAGGCACAAAACACCTGGCGAACACGTGGAAAACGTGTGGATTACCAATATCTGAATGACCCTTTTTCCGAAGAGGAAAGTGAGGTAAATGCTGCCAATGCCGAGCAAACATTTGGAGGTGACGAACCTAAGACCCTAGAGGAGGCAGTTCAATCCCCTGAATGGCCCGAATGGGAACGCACAGTGCAGGCCAAATTGGACCAACTCCAAGACATGGGAACTTGGATATTGGTCGACAAGCCCGCTGACGCCGTCCCGATATCAAATAAATGGGTATTTATAAAGAAGTATAATAAACTCGGCGATCTCGTAAAATACAAGGCGAGATTAGTAGCGAAGGGTTGTGCACAAAGGCCAGGGCATGATTACCTGGAAACCTTCTCACCCATAGTCAGACTTGAGACGCTACGAGCGATCCTTGCTGTCGGGGCCATCAAAAATCTCATAATACAGCAGATGGACGTGAAAGGGGCTTACCTAAATGGGACCCTAAAAGAGAAGGTGTTCATGCAACAACCTGAAGGGTACGAAGACAGAACTGGGAGAGTTTGTTCACTCGTAAAGACCCTATATGGACTAAAACAGTCAGGGCACGAGTGGAACAAGGAACTCGACACTAAACTAAAAAAACATAACTTCACGCGCCTCATGGCAGACCCGTGTGCGTACGTGCAAGAAAAGTCAGACGATCTGGAAGTAATTACCGTCTGGGTCAATGATCTGATGTTATTCGCAACGACAGAAGATCTGATGGCATCGATAAAAGAAGACTTACGTTCCGAATGGGAGGTTACCGACTTGGGTGAACCTGCCAAAATTGTTGGGATAGAGGTCACTCGGTGGAACCATTCTATAACAATCTCCCAGGAGTGATACATTGAGTCAATCCTGAAAAGGGAAGGTATGAACAACGCAAATCCAGTAGCGACGCCATTAGACCCAAATGTAAAATTGGAAGCTAACACCGAGAAGGGCAATGAAAACAAGAGTAATCTGTACGTGCGCTTACTCGGGGAGCTCCAGTTTCTTGCAAACGCCACGAGGCCGGACATAGCGTTCGCTGTAAACCGCTTGGCATCGTACACAGCCAATCCGAGCATGCAGCACATGGGGATGCTGAAGCAAATCTTGAGGTACCTAGCTGGGACAAGAATGTATGGAATAACGTACTCAGCAGTACCAAGCCGGAGTAGAGACACGAACCTATTTAGTGGTTTCTCAGACACCACTTATGGGAACTCCGAAGATCATAAGTCGACTTCGGGATACATCTTCATATGTGGAGGAGGCGCAATCACCTGGATGTCAAAGAAACAAAGCACCATCGCTCTATCGTCGACAGAGGCAGAATATGTAGCCCTGTCAGAAGCGGGCCGAGAGGCATGCTGGCTAAGGAACCTATTTGGGGAGATAGGATACAGCCAGTTTTACCCCAGTCTGATCAAAGGTGATAACAAAGGATCAATTGCGATGGCACGTAATCCAATGTTCCACAAGCGGTCGAAGCATATAGACACAAGATGGCATTGGATCCGTGAGCTCGTTGAAAAAGGAGACATGAGAATCAAAAGTTGCCAAGATCTGGAACAAACGGCAGATATATTGACAAAGTCTTTAGCACACCCCAAACACAAGAAACATACCGTGGAAATGGGACTAGCCCCAGTATGAAGGGGAGTGTTAGGACACATTCCGGGACTAGCCGTACCTGGTACCGGACCGGTAACGGATGTCCAAATATATACATTAGTAAGCTACAGATGCGCATGTATGATTATGGTCGGGCAACAGAATAGAGGTGTCTGCTCTCTCACGTCCCTCCACCTGCTCGTCCCTCTCAAGATATTTCATCTTATATCTGCACAGTAAGTAACTCATTGTCCGAAGAGGATGAGGATGAGGATGAGGATGAGGATGATGAGGTTGACAGGGAATGTTTGTGTTTTGGCATCAGGGGCTATGTAATTCACTTTTGAGATGTGATAGAATAGTTCTTGAGGAATGAAATAGTTTTTCTGGCTTCTGAGTTTCAGGCTACAGGGCCAGGGCCCATAACCTGTAGAAATATATTTATGATGGGTTCATGTGGAGTGGCAGCGAGCCAGGGGATGAGTGTCCTAGATAAGATGCGCTACCCCTATCAGTTGTTGTTTGTACATTATTTACAATGAATCTGTAATCTACTTGCACATGAGTCCACGTCGGGAATCTCCAAGGTCAGAGTCTTCCAGCTGGTACCGACTGGGAATCTCTATAGATAATTGTAGCATTATCATAGTACAACAGTTAGGGCCTGTTCGGTAAACACTTTCTCGCGCGAGACATGGGCCAAGCCAAAAACAATGTTTTAATTAATTGAGAATGTGAATGTGACGCGTTCGGCAAACCTTGCGTCACGAGAGACCGAGAAATGAGAATGAGATTCTCCCCACCAACCAGAAAAAGAGGTCTGACCTCTTTTTCTTTTGCCTTTCTCTGTGTCAAGAGTGACTGTGACCACGCGTTACAATATATTGTCCACTCATCAGATGGGCCGGATGGCTGCAATTCGTCAAAAGCCTGGGCTTGGTCGTGGAAAGCGCTATATGGGAGTGAGGCGCAGACCTTGGGAATCACGCAGCACCAAAGGTGAAGAATACGGCAATGAAATATATTCAGTAATGAACATAGCTACGCTGTACTACATGTGAGCAAGGAACAACGCCCCATTGTCTTCCATTGTCGTGGCCGTCGCCGGGGTGTGGTTGTCATAACCGCCGTGTTGTCGTCATCATCTTTGTCACCTTGCATTACCGTGGTCACGGTTGTAGTTGCTCCGTCGCGGGTCATCGTAGCTCCATCGCTGTCATGGTCATCGCCGCCGCATCGTTATGGTCCGTCACCACCTTGCTGCCGTCGCCGTATTGGCCTCCGTCATTGTCGTTTGCGATTTACCTCATGGCGGGACTTGTGTCACGGTACGCGAAGTGGACACTTACTATACGGTGATGACTCCCTTAGTAAGTTGTAATATGTCATGGACTCGAGTATCAGTCAGCGTAGTTGTACAGTATCACATGCCGATGTGGCATGACTCATTCCTAGGACAGCTGTAGTAGGGTTCGAGCTACTTACGCTACTAGTCGTACGGATTCAAGAGGAGCTTTAAAGTGTCCTCATACATGTATAAATAGTGGCTCGATAAGACCAAGATACGCCATCTTGGTCTTCTTCAATCACCACTCTCTCTCCTCTCTCTCTCTTGTGTGCCTTCGCTTGTCTCCTTTGAGCAAGTCGTCTCTATTGATCGCCTAGTGACTCAGACATCCTAGTGCCGGAGTTATCCGTGTCACGTGCCTCAACAGACGCCGTGTGCACGTGCCCAAGTCACGTGACTTACACTTGATATATTCGCTAAGTTGTGAACACCCTTTCGCAGTCCAAGTCGGACTAACGCCAGTGGTGGCGTTACAACTTGCACACTCTGTCGAGTTGATGTTGCCCGCCGGATTTCATTTGGCGTCAGGGTGTTGTGGGGGCTTGCACACCGTGTTGTGATGGTGTCACGATGGGTTTTGCATGCCGTAACGGGGTTTGTGTAGGGGGGACTCCCGTGTGACAAAGAGCGGATGTGGTGGCCATGGGCTTGTGTGCAGGGAGGCAGAGGCAGAGGAGTGCGGCACAGGGGACACTTCTTGCAAGTGCTGGTGGGACGGCGCAGCAGGCACGTCGCAACAGGTCTTGGGTGCCATGACGGGGTGACGGTGACGGTGAATTCCTGAATGGCGAAGGCTGGAGATGGCGGCCATGGACTTGCGTGCAGGTGAGGCAGTGGCAATGGGGACTTGAGGGGTGCGACGTGGGGGGCACTTCTTGCAAGTGCTGAGACCGAGATGGCCAACTACTACAGACATGGGTTCAGTAAGAAACAAAATAAAACAAAAAAAAAACCTTGATCACTGGGCCGAAGCCCCACTGGTCGTCAACTGCATCTTCATGTTGAACGTTGAAGGGGATAGTGGCGGCTCTAAATTGGGCCTCTGATTCTCGTGCTTGACCAGTGCGTGCTTGTGATTGATGTAACAAGGTCACGCTTTGTCATGTAACGAGACGAACTAAAACAATGTTTTTATTTTTGCATGTATATGCGTTTGGAGGTCACAACTAATTAAAACAATGTTTCGCCACAGCCTCTGTTTCCCGGGTGGGAAACAGAGGGTCTGCTGAAACATTGTTTCAGGGCCAAGCCGCACCGAACAGGCCCTTATATTTGTAAGCAGAAATATATGCTCTCCATGCTTACACATAGTTCACCTATCTGCTGCCCACCTCTGTAAAACTCAACTTCACAGGCAAATATTTCATTTGATTATTTAATCTATGATATTTGTCATGGTTCAATAAGATTTGTAATAAATATTTCTGGCTCTATCCAATTCAATGCATTTTTGGTGCCAAGTGGATCTCGATCGGTGCCTTGACTTGCTCGGCTCGGCTCGGTCGGTTAATGTGACGCGCGCTCAAAAGTCGAGTCGGGTCAACTGGCGTGAAGATCTTTTCCCCTTCAAGTTTGCGCCTTGTCATCGTCTTACCAGTAACCTCTTACCCCCTTTTCCCTTCCCTTCATGAACGTAGCCGACCTACTCCAGAACTCTCCTTCAGAGGAACTCTCCAGGCGTAGGCAACACCAGCAGCAACAACAGCAACAACCACAACAGTCGCCTCATCATCACCAACCGCAACCACAACACCAACCACCTCAACCACAGCAACACCACCTACCTTCTCCCCACGCAGAGCGTCCCGAGCATCGCATCCCCCCCCAGCCGCCCACTCATCACCGTCCGCCTCATCCTCCCCACCGCAGCCCACCAGAGTTTGATCGTCGTGAAGAGCCCTACCCGGATTATCCCCCGCATCCTCAGGCGCAACAGCACGCTTCCCCTCTTGGTTCGACTACCGCGTCTACCTTTCTACCACCGCGTGGTGTACACGCGTCTTCCTCCATGTATCTTCCCGCCCCTCCTCAGTCTGTCCCACATTCGCATCCTCACTCCCACCGACACGAGTACACGCCACCTACCCCGCATTCTAAGCCCCCACTCCCACATCCTGTCTCCTCTGCACACCACACCCCCTTCTCTGGTTCCCCACCCCCTTCTGTTCTTCATGAACCCTCCCCGATGTACACTGGATTGCCTGCCCCGCACTACCCGCCGTATCAACCGCCACCGGCGCCGCCACTGCCCCCCCCTACGGCTACATCCGGGCCATCCATTCCAGCTCCTGTCCCGGTTCCTGGACTTTCTACTTCTCAGCGTTGGGTCTCGCGGACGGACGCCACAGCAGCACCGGTGATGTCAAGCTTGCAGCCACCCGAAAGGGAAAGAGAGAGAGAAAGGGACCGTGATCGTGATCGTGGGAACAACTTGCCACATACCCGCGTGATGTCTGTGCCAGGCTCATCATCCGCTACTCCCGCTCCATTACCTGGGCCCGCCCTTCCTCACAACGCTATGCTCAGGGACCGCGAGTGGGACAGGGACAACAGGGACAGAGAACGAGAGGCCCACCCAGCTATGGCACTTCCACTGGGTCCAGGACCTGGCCCGCTTGAGGACGAGCGTGAACGCGATCGTTTAGAAGGCAAGGTGCATCAACGCGACCGCGATCGTGACCGCGGAAGGGCCCGCCCACATCCATCGTTTCCAGCTGCTCCACCGCCCCCGCCGCCTCTTCCACAAACACGCGAACCCCGTTTGAGGGCAACAGTTTCGGGTGTCCCTCCGCCACCGGGTGGTCGGCTGCCAACGGATTTTGACCATGAACGTGAGAACTACGAGAGGGTGCGCCAACGCGAGAGAGAGAGGGAACGGGAACGGGACATACGAGAAAAGGAACCCCGCCAACGCGAAGGGGTGGGATACCACCAGATGGTTCCAGCACCTGTCCCACGTAAAGCCGATGACGGGGTATCGCTACATGTTAGCTACCCATATTCTCAGGTGGGTTCCTTGGTATTTTATGGCACAGATAGTTGATGCTGACGGATTATGTTGTTGTAGGTACAAGGACCTCCACACACTGATTCTGATGTCCATCACCCGCATCCACCGCCCTATGAACACGCCCCATACTCTCACCCTCATCAGCATCAACATCCGCACAACCATCACCCCACTCACCCGGTTGACATACGGGCTCCCCCGCCACCACCCCCTCCGAGCTCCGGAGTGGGTTCACATCCTCATGGCCACAACCATGGACATACCCACTCGCGTCCGCACACTCATGCGCACCAACACCAGCATCAGCATCAACACCAGCACCAGCACGCACACGGGCGCTCTCACTTCCCAACTACCGGCGCCCACCCGCACGCACCGGCGCCACCCATTTCGCGCGTTCGCGCAGCACCACCGGTCCACCTTGGTGCGTTCGTACATCCGTTCGGCCCCTTGCCCCTTCCCCGAAATCGTACGGTGGCACGCGCAACACTATATATTCCCGCCCTCGCACTGCCCCGCGCGCGCCCCGCTCACCCACGCGTGTGGGGAAGTGGACCGTATACGGACGACTCGGATATCATCTCCGCTGCGGTGCATGCCGGCCGTGTGCGATGGAGCGAGGTGCGGGAGGCGAGACGGCGCGGGCGGGACGCGCGTGTCGAGGTGCAAGTCCTGCCTGCGGCGGAGAGGTACGTTGGTAATGTAGGCTCGGCTGCCGATCCTGGAAGCGGAGGCGATCCTGAAGACGATGGCCGAGGGTTCTTCAGTGCCGGGTGGGGCAATGGACACGAGGGCGCAGGGATCGAGATCCTGGAGGTGGCGTTTGTCAAGGTGTGTCGCCCGATCTTTGCTTTTTATTTTGTGTTCGCCCTAAGGGGAGGAAACAAATGGGAGCTGACCGAATTTGATTTTCGTCATTCCTGCAGGGCGGTACGGCACATCGTGCGCCAGGGCTCGGGCGCCAGAACCGCAAGCAACGCCTCGGCGAGTACGCTGCGGAACGTGGCGCGGTGCTCGGATTTGCTGCGAGCGCCGCCGCATCGGGTGCAGCTGGTGGCAGGACGAAGCGCGCACGCGGCGTCGGCGTTGGCAACCCAAATGCTCCCGACTCGGATGAGACGGACGAAGATGGGATAGAAACAGAGAGTGATATCGAAGAGGAAGACGAGGAAGACATGGACGTCGATGCTCTCGCGGCTCGTGTGACGATCGTGTTTGAGGGTGGCAGGTGCGGCGCGTTCCCCGGGTACGTTTACTCTTCTCGCCCTCACCCCCTTCTTGTCTTCGGGAACGCTGACGATCATTGTCGGGGAGCAGATTCAAATATGAGCCGGATGCGCTTCGTGAGGCCGTTCTGCGCCCGCGGCTGTTGCACACGACCGTATCCGTACCTTCTCCGGACGGGCGCAAGAGACAACGCATAGACGATGACAGTCCGGACGACACCTCTGCAATAGAGGGAAACTGCGTTAATAATGGAACGAGAGTCCCACGCGGCGTCGAGCTGGAAACAGCCGTGGAACGTTTCCTGTTGCGCACGTATGATGCGGACGCCGAAACCGATTCTCCCAGGGCCAACGATGAGGACAGGGGTGACGCCGAAAAAACTCAAAAGCCCGCTGATGACACGCAGACGGCGCAAGGTTGCCTAGAGGGCACGCGCATGCAGAGCGATAGCCGACGCTGGGAAGTCTGGCTCCTTGGCGCGCTCGATGGAGCTTCTCAGTACACAACAAATGCGGATGGGGATAGTTCTACGGGAGAGGGTGCGGTGTTGTTGCAGCGGGGTCTGCGTGCATCGAACCTTGAGTTTGTGGAGGGTGAGATGCGGGTGCTTCAAGACCCACCGTCTGCAGAGTCGGGTAGCTATACCCGGGAAGGCTGGGCGATTGAAGTGCGGCGGTGGCGGTGGGCGCGGTCCTGATAACACACTTAAGTTACAAGTAAATAATACTATACACGACACGATCACGTGGTCCGACAACAAAGAAACAACTCACGTCGAACTCGAACAACTGGCGAGCAATCAAATGGCCGCAACACCTGCGCCGGCTCAGAAAAACACAGTCCATTGGGCACCTTCGCCAATCCAGTCGCCACTCTCCGACACATCATCGACATCTACAACTTCAATTAATTCAACATCGACCCTCCAGTACGTCAACTCGCAACTCGTTTCGCATGGCTTTGCTCTCCTTCCCGGTCTGAGTCTCGACAGTCTCTCATCTACCGAAGCAGATGGGGTGACAAAGTGTTTGCTTGCTATGCTGAGCCAGCGGGTGGTGCGTTGTCGGCCGAATCACCTCTGTATCGTTACCTCCGCTACTGATAAGTGCCGACTGTTGCGCCTCGCTAGGAGGATATGACGCGCGCTGAAGAACTAACGACGAAGCTGCGCACGCTCTCATACGACCATGAACGTCTGCGTTCGATGCACGACTCTGCAAAGGAGACCGCCGAGGCTGCAGAGCGGGAAACAGCCGCAGCGAGGGCCAAACTGTCGTGAGTCTTACGTTCGAGTTTTTCCCCACATGTACCCCGTACGACGATGACGTGGTGGTAGAATCGCCGCGCGCACCCAGCAACAAGCGGAAGCGGCGCACAAGCAGACGACGACCGACCTTCAGCGTGCGCGCTCGTCGCTGCAGGCCCTGCGCGCCACGCACGTCGCCGAGCTCAAGAAGCGTGACAAGGAGATCGAGGCGATGCGCGAGCGCTGGTCCAAGCTGTCCGACTCACAGCTCAAAATTGGCACTTTGCCGAGCGGGATGACTGTCGTCCAGCCGGCAAATGCGCGGGTGCTTGCGCTGGACGACAGCATGTCAACGGCGGAGAGGGGGAAGGGGCTCGTTGAGAACGCACTGGAGGAGGCGGAGAGCGCCTGTACTCGGCTGAGAGACGAGAATGCGGAGCTGAGGGGGCTCGTTGTGGACTCCGCCAACGCGGTGCGCAGGATCTTGCACAAGGCGGTCACCGCTGACCCTGATGATCACGAATCTGTGTGTGGTTTATTCGTCTTTGTTTCGTTTCTGTATCTGAATCCCGCTGCGCCGTGGCCTCAGCCTCCTCCTTTGGCCACGAATGACCTTTTCCTGCTTGGATCTCCCGATGCTGCTTTTGAGCGGCTCAGCAAGCTGCTCACTGCTCTTCAAGACGCGCTTACAACATTGAAGACTTCCTCAACTCCAATGACATTAGCCTCCCATCTGAAACCGCAAATATCGCTCGCGGACCTAGAAAAGAAGGTGGCAGAGTCGGACGCAAAGGCACACAAATGGGAGATTGAGGAACTGCAGAACACCATAGCTGGGCTCCGTGACGAGCTAAGTGAGCCGTGTTTCCAGTCCCGAAAGGACGTAAGAGTTGCTCATTTTCGCGCGCAGAGAAAGCCAGGACTGAGAAGACACCCGCGTCCACAAGTCGAGTGCGAAGCACCAAATCCTTTGCAGTGCATGACGACGTTGCCTCTCACCTTCCTCCAACTCATGAGGTGGAGAGTGCCCCAGCTTTGGCATCTCAGCCTGACATAGCACAAGACAGCCCCGAGCCGGAACAGATAGCAACCGAGTCACATGTAGGTCATTTGTCGTTTCCCCTTCCATCTTGTGCGTATAGCATTCATGCTCATTTGTTACAAAATCCCAAGGACGACAATAGCACGAAGGCAGAACTACTCTCCGCTGCATTAGCACCCTTATCGGCTAAGCGTATCTCCGCACCTGTGCCGGCGCCAGTACCCGGCCCATCTCGCCTCTCCCCTCGCAAGACCCGCTCTAAGTCCAAGGGAAAGCTAACCAACAAATCTCCCTTCAAAACGATGAGGTCGTCAGTATCCGCAAAGCGACTAGCCCCCGGCTCCCGTCCGAAACGCCTAGCAAGCAAGCGAGTCGAGGCGTCTTTCGAAACGGAAGTGAAACTTTCGACTGTATCCGCTTCGCTCCTGCCCACCTCCTTTGTGCTCCCGCCGCCCTCGCCATCATCCTGCCTCCCACCGCATCCTCCTTCGCTTCTAGCGCCATCAGTTCCGCTCCTCTTTCCGTCGACAACACCACCGTTCCCACCGCCGGTCCCCACCTTCACGGAGGACTCGCGAGCACCCGAAGCCACTGCCCCAGAGGACGATAGTGAACTGACCGAGCCTCCAGCGCCAAGGCCATTCCCGCTCGCCAAGCCGCTATCGCGCAACTTTGGGCACGCCTACTCACCCGCCAAGCCAAGCCCACTGAGCCGGATCCTCATGCTCGCCGACTCGCCTGAGGGTTCATCGCCACCCCATGCGTCCGCTCTTGGGCCTGTACCCGCACCCGTCTTTCTGCCTACCCTTCTTCCCCTCGCCCTCGATCCTAAGCCCAACCCGATGTTTGCGACGACCGCAGTCTTCGAACCACCGCCGCAACAGGCACTAGTACCGCCGACAGCGACAGTCCATGCCCCGAAACCCTTACACGCTCCCGTACCCGCACCCGCTGCGACGCCACCTACGGCCGTCTTCAAGCCACCTCCTCCGAGCAGCACCAATGCGCCAGCACCTGCTCCGCTCCGCGCGGGCACAGCCAGCAACACCACCCGCCGACGCGTGTCAAAGCGCACATCTGGCGACGCCGGGCTCGATCTCGAATCCGACGCCCGTCCCAATCCCAATCCCACTGCAGAGGATGAGGACACGAGGAATCCCCGCGCTCCAGAGAAGGAAAACACGATCAGACGCCGGCTCAGGGGACCTGCCGCGACTGCCACCAAGAGCAAAAAAACTGTGCTGGCGAACGCTTCGTCGTCTGGAACTGGTCCCGTGCGGAAGGTCGCCACAGCACCGAGATTAGTGGTCGCCACTGAGCCAGTGGTAGAGCTTGGTCGGGCGGGCGGGGCGGCAAGCAGATTATTGGCCGCTGCTTCTGCCGCAGCTGGTCGAGGTGAGACGGCTACGACGAACGGCCCACGGCGCAGTTCATGAATATTGCTGAGCCTACCGCGGGAGGACTCGTACGTCCGTGTCGTGAGTTGGGGAGCATGGGATAGTATGATTTAGTTATTGTTCTGATGTTGGGATGCGTAACTGGGCCGTTGTACTGTACCAGAATTGATCCTATGTTCTATGGCTTGTTCCATAGTGTTCTCTGCAAGAGACAACACGCACGACAAACGTGATAGCGATAGATTTTTTGCACATACAACCAAGGCGACTCAAGTTCAAGTTGTCACGGTACTAAAAGCATCCAAGCACATTGTAGGATGAAACGTTGACAGTGCCAGACCACCAAACGGCTCTCACTGTCATTCGAATCCGGCAAAATACTGTACGTCGAAAAACTTTCGGGTAATTTTTTGGCTAAAATATGACCAAAACAATCGGTTCAGACAGACTCAATGTCGCACCGTCAGCCATCGTCTTTTTTTTCTCAACCACCTTGATCTCACTAGCACGCATCACGCACGCCGTCTCCCCCACAAAGTTGTATGGACATCAAGTTTGAAAATGCGTCTGCAGACACCATCGCTCATGGCCCAACTCTGCGATGTTGTTTACAATCAACTTATGCCTATAGGCACCCATGACGGTGAATGTTGCATGAACCTCCACTGACAGGAACGACCTCTACCAGGCACGCGTCGATATGATGACGAAGAGGACCAAGGAAGGAATCGCATCTTCTTAAAATAAGATGTGGATTATTATTTTTTGAACCATCTATATTTTTGGAATACAAGTCAGAGTGCAGATGGTTCCACTGTACGTATACAAAGACGGAAAGTTCGTCTAACTCGTGGACAAGAACGAGACCATCAAAGGAGCTGTAATGGAGTTTCAGTAGAGCGGGAATTTAACAGTCGTGGCAGTGAAACATAGTCTTTGTTGTCATTGTTCAATTAGAGCTTTCCACAGGTGGAGACGACGAACGCTTCCGTGCCCATGACACGGAGCGGTGGTGCGGGAAAGGCAGCCACTCTGAAAGCCCATCAAGTGTTGCAGTTCATGTGACATTTATTTGGTCGTCTTTGCGAACCTGCGATCTGAGTTTTGTTTGGTCATTTTTGTCAATTTCGACCTTAAGACCTTGACAAGCAAGGTGACCGAGCAATGGACTAACAGAAATACAGTACAGTAATATAGGCTAGGCCTAATCTTGAGTACTAGTGTCAGTGCTAATATTTGGGGGTTGCCAACTTGTGAGGTGTAATGTAATGAGCCATGTTCTTTGAGGGAACTGTTGCACGAATCGCCACGTCATCTTTGTGTCCTTGCATCGATTACGACATTTCAGGGTCATGAGAACAAGTACAAGAAAGGTTGTCGAGGGTCCCGGGTCAGCACCGGACGGACTCATGCACGTTGGAAATGCAGGGATCCCGTTGCATCAGACAGACTAAGTAATCACAGCACCATACCAGGAAGTCCAACTCCAGATTTGGATTTGGAGACAGCCGTGATTTGGTGACTATATGTTGGCAGTTGGTGTCGTTACCGTGATATGCAAGATCAATCGACACAAGATCTAGAGCTTACTGTAGCTTTGGTGAGGATTTGTGCACCAAATCGTACGGGAAGGCATACATTTAAATACATTATCGATGCAGATCGTCTCATCTAGATAAATCACTTTGTCCCCCTTCTTGATTGGGGCCCGAAGATCAGGTGGACAACATGAAACTCCCAAAGTAGTCATCCAACACGCTGAGCTTGTCCAGCGGCGCAACGGTGCCAACGTAGCCGTCTGGGCGTACGACGACTATAGCACCTGCCGTGCGGCTGATACCATATCGTTCGTGGATCCAACCACCGCGGGTGCCAGTGATGTCCGTGTCGTCGAGAAGAACCCTATCATATCGTAAGGTCGGCGAAAGCGCTTAAGCCGCAGCCACTTACTTGGTCCAGTGCGGCCTCAACACCGGGGGTACAGCGAGATGATTCACCGTCGTTTTCTCGCCACACATGATTGTGATGACGCTGCACGCGTCACGACGCCTGTCGAAGAAGCCCTCGGGCCGCTCGAGGAAGGATGCGACCTTGTCTGCGTGCACTCCCGGGAAGACAAAGAGCTTGAAGCGCGAATCAGATGGCGCAAGATCCTGGATGTTGACTTCTCGAGCATCGGCTGCGCGCACGAGTACATGTGGAAGCAAGCGTTGTCCAATGATGAGGTTCTCGGCCGCTGCTTGATACAATGGGTCGGTAACCACGGAGGGGGAGTAATGTACCCCAACGCCAGACGAGAAGTTGCCGTAGCTCTGGAAGGCCCTATTATATTTGCCAGAGAGATGTGTCAGACAACAGACAAGATCTGGGCGAGGTGCGATGAAGGCGCACCCTATAAACTCCTCGTATGTGGGGCCATGCCCTTCGCCATCTTCACGGAGCTTTTCTGAGAACAGCGCAGAAAACTCCTTGTCAAATGCAATCAAGTCTTGGGCGTATTTGCGACGCTCAAACTCGTACTGGATGGTGCATACATCTCAGATAGACCGCAGGGCAGATGCACAGGAATAGCGCACGGTCTTCAGAATCGATATGTCTGCCCAGTCGCGCAGAACGTGCGTTAGCTTCCAAGCTAATATACCTTTAGCTGCGAAAATAAGAGAGGGAGAAAATCTGAACCGAACCGAGGTTATGCGTATCGTTCATGCTGGCGTTCATACCCTGACCAGCTTTTGGCGAATGCGTGTGGCAAGCATCACCAGCGATGAAAACCCGCTCATGTGCGGTAAATCTCGATGCGACACGCTGACCAACTTCATAAAGCATCATCCGGGGTTAAGTTGCGATCTACAGACAGCGGAAAGTCAGGCACGCACTCTGATAGATTGTCCACCAATCAATCTGGTCAGGTACGGCATGAATCGTATATGGCCGGAATATCTTGTTCGCCACCTTCAACAATCGCTCAGGATCGTAACGGCCAAGGTCGACACGACCCGTTTGGGGATTGACGGCATCGGTGTCAGAGAGTTGAATATAGAGTCGGATCTTGTCCCCTTCTCGTGGAATAACCATACACGAACCATTTGTGGAGTGGATCGCCGACTTGTTTCGGATATCTGGAAAGTCGGTAACTTCCGAGGGAACGATGTCTACAACGCCCCAGACGAAGTCTTTCAATTGTTCATCAGAAGGAATCGAGGGGATCGATCTACTGGGAAAATCCGCACCCGTTTGTTCGCCATCCATAGAGAAGCCAAGCGTCTTACGGACCCATGAATGGGCCCCGTCTGCGCCAACAACAAACTTTGCGCGGACGATTTCCGTGTCATCGCCTGATTCCTTGGCTAAATGTTTGAGCACAACCTGTAGAAATCAGTTCCCTTTTAGGGGGACGGAGATATTCGGTTGAGTCGGGAACTTCCGCACCTTGACGGGATATGCGCGCGGATCGGCAAGTTCCTTGGGGTCATCAGAAATTTGGAGAGCGATGGGAACAATCGGTCTCTCGACTTGGAGGCCCTCTTTCTTCATGGAATCGAGGAATATTGCCTCTATTTCTCCTTGATGCAAGGTGGCCTCATATGGATAGCGTGCGGTAGGTGCTGTTACATCGGGCACGCGTCCTATGCGCTAGCACGGGCGCCGTTGAAATGAGGTAAAGTCGACAAGGTACGCATCAGAAAGCACTTACCTCAATTCCTTTTGGACCGGGATTGTAGAATGCCTACAGGGTGATCGATTGGTTGATGTCAACAGTAGGAAAAGCGCAACGAATGTTGCACTGACGGCCATGACCATCAATGCAGCCTTGCTGTGAAGACGATCGGCAAGGCCATAACTCTACGCCAATGAGCACAAAATGTTGCTACGAAGAGAGGTTGCGAACCTGAAGGACTTCGATGGTTCGCGGTTGTATTCCGTCTGCTTGCCCGGCGGCGACTCTTACAGCGCTAAAAATGGTCACATGAGCGTTGACTCTGGAGTGACTATAAAGACGCTCACCGTTTGTCGACGATTCGAACATTGACACCGGCGCGTGCGAGAGCATTGCCACACATGACCCCTGCGGGACCGGCACCCAAGACGAGGACGTCGACGCGAGATTCATTCAGGGATACCATGGAGTTAGTAAACAAGGGTAGTGAGGAACAGAAAAGGAGTGGGAGTGGATGGCAAGTCGAGAGTCGGAAATCGGGCGGGTTTTAAAGAGTGACAGAACAACCGGCACGGAACATCAACGGGTTATGCGCCCGGATGAACTACTGAGCGCGGAGCTCTCTTGAATAACAGACACATTAGGCAATCATTTATCAAGTTGTCACATGAACAGGAGGATCAGGAATGTGAAGTCTCACGATTTTCAAGGCTCGAGAGAAGCGAGACGAGTTTGTTACAAACGAAGGCGCATTGAGCGGAGGTAATGATGACATAATTTTCTAACCATCAGCTAGACCTCATCATACAAAACATTTTGAATTAACCGCACGTCCTCGCTACCTTCTTTCGTCATCAAGATCTCTCGAACCTATAGATGCAAGCGTGTGAGACAGGATATGGATAAAATAAAGTTAAGAAGCGCGGCTGGACTTTCCTCCACAGGTGGGTCCAACCCGAGAGCTGACGCACGCTCCCACCGCTCCATCCGCGTAACGCCGACGCACGGACCGTATTCATACGACCTAAATTACGAGCGATGCGTATAACCAACCAAACCTGAATAAACACAGATGATACGTACAGGTCAAAGATGCGCAGAATGTGGTGTACTGGTGACTGATCCTTGGCGTGTACTGCACCACGGACATATTCTCTGTCAGGCGAAACTTTCGAAGCATATCGGCGTAACCACGAACCGGGTTGGATATGTCCCATCTTCGCCCGTGCCAAACCATACGCCTTGTTCCAGCGTGGATCCTCGGTGTCCAACCTCTCTCGTTCCAACTCCTCAGTTATTTCTTTCACCTTCTCGTGATCCGGTTCTGTATCGGGCTCGTACTTGCGTTTTCCGCCGATACGGATGGATGTGACTGTGGTAGGTTCTGCAGGAGACGACGCCGCAGGTTTCCCCTTGAGATTATCTTTGGCACCGGTGCTGCCACTGCGCTTCGCAGAGGCAAAGGATAGTGTGCCCTGCCGCAAACTACTAGATCTTGTTGGATCCCGGGCCTTAGCAGAGTTGGACCTTTGGGGTGCCATGGTTGTTGTAGTTAGAGTCACAGTAAGACGTGGTTGGTTGTTGGAATGCTGAATTCTGTGATTGTCCACTAGTCTGATGTAAGCGAAATGGTTCTAGTTATACGGCCGACTAGCTCAGTTGGTTAGAGCGTCGTGCTAATAACGCGAAGGTCTTGGGTTCGATCCCCACGTTGGCCATATATTTTTTCGGGTTTTAAATTACGTGTTGGGTTTTGCTTTGAGGCGATGCCATTCCGTCGTCCGAGTAACCGCGTGTTGGCTCCGTCATTTTTTTCCCCACCAATGCCTCTGGGCTAAGGCAATTATTGTGCTCATGGACCAAACTCAATTTCTTTATGCGGCACCGGTCGCACTCCTCGTAGGGTTGACACTTGTGAGTGTATTGCCAACGAGGGGAGAGAGCGTGGACACGATGACCACCAGAATCATCCTTGTTCTTAGAGCCATGGGCCGTCCACATCGACGTGCGCCGAGGCGAAGACGAACATTGATGGGCGCAGCATGATGAATGCTGTCGTTACTGATCCCTTCGCACATCTATGCTGCCCTCTTACACGAATACTCATGCTCCGCTCTCAGGCATACTTCGCTCTCCTCGCGTGGACACCCCCACCACTCTACGAGCTGCCATCAGAAAAACGATATCGCGCTCCAATAGATCCCGAAACACTTCGTCAACTCCCTTCCATTGATGACGCTGCCTCCCTGGACCTCAGCGTTATCATACCCGCATACAACGAAACCAAGCGTCTCCCGTCGATGCTCTCATCCACCCTCGAGCACCTTGCATCATTCCCCAAACGCTCTTTTGAGATCCTCATCATAGACGACGGCTCCTCCGACGGCACCGCCGCGGCGGCGCTCAAGCTCGCAGGAAAAGAATACCCAAATGCGGACATCCGCGTCGTGCAGCTCGAGCACAACCGTGGGAAGGGCGGCGCCGTGCGTCACGGCATGCTGCACGCCCGCGGGCGCCGACTCCTCATGGCCGACGCGGACGGCGCTAGCCGCTTCGCGGACGTCGAGCTGCTGCTCGAAGCGCTGGACGCCCTTGCGCCCGCGGATGGCGATGCCCCCGCAGTCGTGATCGGCAGCCGCGCTCACCTCGTCAAGACGGAGGCGGTTGTTAAGGTTCGTCGCCCGTTCATCCCCCCCTCCCTCGAGCGGTCCGCCCTTGCGCTTGCTCGCTCGCGCAGCAGTGAAATTCTGACGCCAAGAAACGCCCTCAGCGGTCCGCTCTGCGCAACTTCCTCATGTACGGCCTGCACACCGTGCTGCGTATCGCGGGCGTCGGCCACGTGAGCGACACCCAGTGCGGGTTCAAGTTGTTCTCGCGTGCCGCCGCCCGTGCGCTCTTCCCGCGCCAGCACCTCGCGACATGGATATTCGACGTCGAGCTCTTGCTGCTCGCCAAGACGCTGGGCATTCCCGTCGCCGAGGTGCCCGTCACGTGGCACGAGGTCGCAGGGAGCAAGCTCAGCGTCGTGCGCGATTCGCTGCAGATGCTACGAGACTTGTTGATCCTCCGCGCGAATCAGCTACTCAGGCGGTGGGGGGAGACGGAGGACAAGCCTAAAACAGATTGAGGGTTGGCACCTCACTATAGAGTCAAGGGCGACATTGCTCATTTATTTTGCTTCTTCGATGCCTGGCTTACTGTAACTCATATTCTCGTATTCAACCCTTTGCCTCGGACTTAGACCTTGGACGTTTGAACTTTGAAGTCTACCGGAGTTATTGCAACCCCGAGTCTGTAAGAATCTGGTGACATGAACGGCATGTCAAAGTCTCAACCTTTCTCATATGTCTGCCACTCTGAGTAACTGTTGCGACCGTTGAACTCGGACGTGATCGGAACCCCCACCGTAGGTTGTCACAGGGTTGTTGGTGCCAGCATAATAAGGCTAAAGAACGATACGAAATCGGACGTCGCCCGCGAAGGAGCTTCATGGCAGCAGTGAAAACCGGGGTTCGAGTCCTCATTGGACGATATATTTACACTGCCATCATTGGCGGCAGGCCCATATACTTAGTTGTTACGCAACTGGAGCTCAGTCACTTGAAGATGGGACTGCGAAGAGATCTGCATACTGTTCGCAGACGTTTCTTTGTCAATGCGCACTTTCGCCTTTACACTCAACCGATCGTCGCACTTCTGGTGTTGATATGCCAACAAGAAAAGACGTGGGTCCGAGGGATGATAAACACTCGAGAACGCACCCCGGCGTCGGACATTGAACATGCAAAATCGCAACCTAGCATTCACGCTATAGCTCCATAAATGGTGATATAAGCATAAGTAGCAAGTACGAAAATCGCGCCGCATCGCGGGCTCCCAGTACCAGGATCGCACGTTGCGTATGCCTGCAAACTGATGCCAAGTGTCGTCAAAGTTCTAGACAGTGTATGAGAACATAGAAGGAGGGGCCATGTCAACGGCGATGCCTCGGGCCGTAAATGGTGGCGATTGCAGTGGGTCAATGCCGCCCAGCCCAAATGAGAAGAAGGGAGGGTCGACGGTGAACCGGTGAACTTTCGAAACCACGGCTTGGACATGGTGTTGCCGCGAGTTGATCCGGTCCGAGTCGAGCTGGCAACTCGACGCCAACTCTAACCTCGGGGGTTCACACCGGTGCAACTCGGGAGTTCAGCTGCAGACCTGGGGAGTGAACCTGAGAAGTGGGGGTGGGGACTTGGGTGTGGACGACAATTAAAAAAGCGCATGTCCTTTGAGTGCCCGTTGTTGGGCCCGACTTCCGAGACGATCACACAATAAATACGGGGGAACAGTGGCAACTAAGTGCCGTCTATTAGGGAACAAGAGGTCTTAATTAAAAAAAGACTTGTACCTATGCGAAGCAAGCCAGTAAGGGAAGGTAAGAGGGAGCATATGGGTGGCATAAAGGAAGCCAAGTGGTGCTTGGCGGGGAGGATAAGTCGGGGCAAAACTAAATGAGGATGGCGGGGTAGGGCAGGAGCCGTTTGCGCGAGGAGAATTCTGGCAGTGTCCACAATGCGATCTGGTGAGGGTGAGAAAGAAACAGAGAGAGAGAGAGAGAGAGTGTGTGTGTGTGTGTGTACAACGCAAGAAGATGGAGGAAGAGCGAGGATCGATGTTTGGATCGATGGCGACAAGACCGAGAACGAAAAATTAAAATTTTGTTTGCAGGGCTCCGAGTCTCTGTTAAGTTAATACAATTTATCCACTCACTAGACTATGGGGTTGTTCTTTGGTAGTGGGGATGGAGATAGATCGTATTCTCAAGAATACGACGAAGAAAAAAATCCGCGGCGCATTTTTGGAGACAACTCCCGAGTTGCACTGGCGTGGACTCCAACTCGCGGCAACACTATAAGTTGAAGTTGGACCGGACCTCGCATCACATCGTCGGAATTTTCCAGGGGATGCATGTGCTTTCTTGTCTTGTCTATCTTACAATTCGCCGCGGTGGACGAAGGCATGAAAGACGCCGACCGCTGTCATCGGAATCAGATCGTAACGACGATGATGTGCGTGCCATCAAGCGCGCAGCTCCTCCACAATTTGATGGGGCCAATGGAGGGCTGTGGGCACATACCAATCTGGTTTCACTACCACTAGTCTAGCATCACATTAAAAATTGTCACGTTCAAGCATCGTGGAGATGTATTTTTTCGGTGTCTTGCACTTGTGCCCTGACGACAGTATACAGTACAGCATCATACTGCACCGCCTTCTAGTTCGCTCTCGTCGGGTGCTTCGTTGGTACCGCACATTGCGCCAACCCTCGGACTCGGACTACGACCCGAATTCGTCCTACCCCCGACCCACCTCGAGCGCATGCGTCTTCAGTTCGTCAGGAAACACCCTCCCGATCCCTGCGAATCCCAAGAATTCGTCCAATTTCACCACCATGATCGCATCGCTCTCGTTCTTGCTGGCGAGCACCACTCAACAGCCGAAATCATTCCCGTAGTGCAGCAGATAGGGGCGCAATCTCCAAACAGTGCGGCGCTGTCTGCTAATGAGGTGTGCTGGAAGCGCGTGGCTGGCAGCGCCTAATAGCCGACGTTAGGCGGCGGCATTGCAGGTGCTCGAGCCCAATGCCGCATCTCCACAGTTTACAGTAAGGAGAACGACTCAATAGAGATTGCTCCTTCGTGACAGCTGAGCTCATTTTCCAAGGCAGTGGTTTTTTAAATGTACGTCGCCCTCCCCTCCCCATCCAGGGCTGTCTGTAATCATGGCGCAGCGGTGGTTCTGCACGGCCTGTCGTCCCATTCGTCGGATATCACAGTCGGCCTCGTTTTGTGATCGCAGCATTGAATTTCTGTGCCAAGTAAGTACGCACACATTAAAACCGCGTTGCCTGACTCCTGCTGGGTTTCGAAGTACCTCCGCGTGTCACAGAGAGACTGCATTCAGTTTTCACGACGTCCTGCTTCTGGTGTGGCGTTTCTCTGTGATGGCTCCAAGGCAAGGGCACCGCAGCCAGAGCGCTAAATACATCTCTTTGGAGCCGTCTTTCACGGCCACGAACTGCGTGCAAATATATCACAAGTTCCACTGACATGCTGCTAGTCCGCCTATCTCTTTTTCTCATTCCCTCACGCATCGCCAGTTCATTGGAGCCCCATCTGATTGATGAAACGTTTTGGGTTTGTCATTAGTTCCGCTGTGGTTCCGTGAACCAGGTATTGTGCGCCATGTGCGCCATACGCGTACAATGGCTGTACAGTGTGTCCACGTCAAGCATGCTAACCCAAAGTCGCACTAATTCCCTAATATCCCACGTGTTCAGATTTAGGCTCAAGGGCCACCATCGTATGTACACCTTCCATACACAGTCGGGTGATGCTGCGCGGGTGTGGCTTCTCTGTTCGCCTCGTACCCGCGTGCTTGATGCGTCCTGCACGCGTTGTGCCTTGGAAGGTAAGGTTGTTCACAATCATTCACGGGCCCTTTGACTCATGTATCACTCGAGGCGCAAGGTCCGAGAACCAGTATTCGAGTCGCCCGAGACCCTGTCACCCGGTTCATAGTGCCGTCACAGTATAAGATATGTGAGTCGCAGCTTCTCAGTCATCTATTACTCGCAACTTAGCACCCTTCCTGGCTTTCTCTCTCCTGCTGAAGAATTCGTCACCCCACATAATCACCTGACCATGTCTATTAGCTGCTCCGGTCTTATTAACCCTAATCCGGATCTAGCAGGCATTGGGGTAAGCCTACGCGCTTCTGACTCGGACCTCTGAACTCCTTAAGTTAGCACTCACCACTAATCGCCCCAGACTCGCATTAATTTCTACGCGACGATACTCCTGATTTCCCTTATTCCCGAAAACGACATCACGACGGAGCTTTTGGATGGATTATATGA
Source organism: Lactarius deliciosus (assembly GCA_021525775.1). Classification (NCBI taxonomy): domain Eukaryota; kingdom Fungi; phylum Basidiomycota; class Agaricomycetes; order Russulales; family Russulaceae; genus Lactarius; species Lactarius deliciosus. The sequence goes on from JAKELK010000008.1 coordinate 895,640, forward strand.
AAACGCCGTCTTCTACGGGCTCGCTCTCGTCCTCACGGCCGTAATCCAAACTCTGCAGCATCAGCTGGACTTGTATCATGCCATATTCGTCATGCAAATTATATTCTCCCTCGACTTCGTCTACGCATATGGTATGGGTTGTATTCGATCAGGGATAACTCTCACGGTACTGACGAGGTACGATGAATCAGGCATGAGGAGGTTCTTCCAGTCTTCCAGGAACCCTTTGCGCGCGACTCTTGTCATTGCGGTTCAAATGTTCTCTACTGCTGTGTTTACCGTCTGGTTGTTATGCGTGTGGGCACAAAACAACCATTTTGGATCGCAACCAGATTGCAACCACCTTGTCAAATTTGTCTTCTTTTTTGCCAGCGTCCACGCGACCGCAGCGTGGCTGCGGACACTCTTCATTGTCGGCATCGTCTTTGCCGCATGCTCGCTCTTATTCAAGTTCTGCACAATCGTCTTTGTCAAGCCGGAGCATTTTGGGCAAGATTTGAGTCATGTACATGATGCAAAGCCAAATGGCACTGGTGGGAAGTCAATCTACAAATCTTGCTGCAAACATTTCACTGCGGGGTGCGTTTCCCCGACTGAGTCAGTATCTTCATAATTCTTAACTTTCTTTGTTAGATCGGCGGTATACGGGGTAGCAACCTTGGAACTAATTGTACGTAGTACCCGACCTCGGGAAAGGCAGGCTCATATAGATGTTACCAGGTCCAGCGCAACCGAGCAAATATCGGGTCTGGCGAAAGCGAATGGGGGTTTGGTCAAATTGTCTCACTGATTTTGATTCTGCAATGTGTTGTAGATATCGTGGTGGCGATCTGTAAGTGGTGGAAGGGAAGCCCCTGCGAGGACCCTGAAGGATATCCAGGTGGGACGGTTCACTGAGGATATCGAGTTGCAGGTGACCCGTGCAGAGCGCGGAGCACTTGACCAAAGTACTGTTACTGTACTTGTACCGTATTTATATGAGCATCGCGGAATTGCACTAGCATCGCAGACATTTGCCGAACGGGATATGAGCCGTGACTGTCATCATCCCTTTTGACGTTATCCTTATTTTTCTTCCTTGTCTACTCTACGCCATCTAATCCATACCCACGTCTTCGTCACCGGGGCAGCGAAATGCCCAGCGTCACTATTTTGCCTCCATCACCTCCTACAACCTTCCCTTCGTCATCCTCTTCTGCGTCTTCCTGTCTGTCTTGTTCGCTCCTCCCATCCCCCCATTCCTACTGATCGTTCCACGCAGCCTTACTCAACGGATCCCCGAGGCCCTTCGAGGACATGTCCGTGTCAGAGATCAAGGAACGGGCGATACAGCAGGCACAGCGTGCAAGTCGCGGTTCATCCGCAATTTCCCTCATCCGTTCCGCCAAGGGCCAGATCTCCCTTGCGCAGTCATGCGAAAGTGCGGGAGACCTCAAGGGTGCTCTCAGCGCCTTCACCAAGGCAGCGAGTCTTACCCAGGTATTCATGGACACTGCGGATTTCAAGGCAGAAAGTGTTCCCGGAAAACGAGGTGTGCTATGGAAGGAGTTTACCGAATTTCAACAGGTGCGTCGCTTTTCACCTCACCCTCTCCTACTTGTATTCTCATCACCGCGCTCTTTAGCGTGAGGGTAGCGACCTCATGCAGCGCGCACATGCCATAGAAAGTAGATTGTCTCAGGTGGAAAGGTCTGCCGCCACTCAGTGGGTCCACTTTCCCCTACCCTCGATTTTCTTCACATCCTCTCTAGACTCAATGGACACCACCCCTCACCACCTCTGGAAAACGGGGTGCAAAAGGTATCCGGAGGAACTATCGCAGATAGAATGCGGTCGTTGCAGGACGCAGGCTTGTCCGTGAGCACGACGACCAAACGCGTCTCAAGAGAGATCCCGCCGACCTTGTCGATACCCCTTTCCCCGACATCCACATCCTCTGATAGTACACGAACCATTCGCAACTCTTTGCAGTCCCTCGGGTTATCATCTCCCACGATCAGCCACAGTACATCTTCGTCGTCCAAGATTTCAAGCCCTCTACCCCCCGTCCACTCATTTGTCTCACCCTCCGCCTTTGGACCCCCATCACCGACGTCCTCAGCATCTTCATCCCCGCGCACCTCCTTCCTTACCCCCGTAGAGTTTTCTCAGGCATTTCCCTCCATCGACGAACTTGAGGAGATCGATGGTCGACGAGCGGTGGCCGACGTTGAGCCCCGTTCCGATACCTTGGGCAGCCCGGACAGTAAGTCTACACCATGGTCTGGCGGTACCCATCCTCCTGGCGACCACTCTCCCAATATCGGCACCAAGTCCTTCCCCGTTCTCCCCGTCGACCTTGGCACCCGCCCTTCAAGCACACCCATCACCCCCGTCATTGACCATTTTGCGAGCCGGCCCGCATCGCCGGTGAAGCGAACACTTGGCATTCGCGGGTCCAGCTCACCTCTCATGCCCTCCGCCGAACTCCATGTGAAGAACATGGCGGGACCGCGCGAGCTACACGATTATATGTACAGACACGAGCTCAAAGTGCTCATGCTCGACGTACGCACTCGTGAAGCGTTTGACTATGAACACATCCGGGGTGACGCCGTGGTATGTATCGAACCGTCTGTGCTCCTCCGTGACAAGTGAGCTTTTGTTCTCCTTGCACTGCTTTCCACACAGGGACGCTGACGTGTTCGTTAGTGTCTCTGGACAGACGATCGAAGACTCGCTGACCGTTGCGCCACGCGACGAATGGGTCTTGTTTTGCAACCGCGATAAATTCGACCTCATCGCGATCTATGACGACGCCTCCGAGACTCCCGGTTCCCCTGACGCACCACTTTCCAGGCTCGAACGTGCGATATACGAGACTGCATTCCGCAAGATCCTCAAACGCGTGCCTGTGTTACTCATCGGTGGCCTCGAGGCGTGGAAGTATGAATTCGGGGAACGGGAGCTCGTGGTGGCCGATGCATCTGTGCTCCCTCCAGCACTACCACCCACTGAGGTGTTTGTCCCGTCATCGCCACAGCCGCAGCTTCCCCACGTGCCGCGCTCGCCACCAGGTGTTTCCGTGACGAGTCCTACATTAGAAACCTTCAGGGCTCTACCACCAGTACCGCGCAATCCCCCACCGGTGTCTGATATCCGCCCCCCACTGCCCCTACCCGACAACTACTCACGCCGTTCCTTCGACCAAGGTCCTGCATCACCGCGGTACGGCAATTTCGTCGTGGACACTCTTCTTAACGTACTGATTGCGTTTCATACGCGGTTTTCCTCCCTCTCATAGCCTCCCTGAACCCCGTGATCTTCCTTCGGAACCTGTTCGCCGTCTCCAACGCAAGCCCACTATGACTCGCCCACCATCCGTGTCGTCACTGAACGCGCCACCGCGTACCATGTCTGAAGGAGTATGTTTTCCCTCCCGCTCATCGCTACCAGAAATTTCTTATGCATTTATTTTCCAGGCGCAGCAAGCCTCCCCCACGATACCTCAAGCCTTGACCAACGGCACTATCCAATACCCTCAAACCGCGCGCACGCTGGTTCCGCACAACTCTGGCTCACCTTTCAATGGGTCTGCAGGCAGCTATGGCCTCGCTTCACCCCCACAGGCGTCCCTCTATCCGTCGTCACTTTTACGACGACGTTCAGAGTACCACGACCAGTCCCAAGAGTCACTCGCTCTCAGTGGCGCAGGCTTCGCATCACGCGCGCCTATTGATTACCCTGACCTTTCAGCGCAGCACATCCTCCGCCCACCGCCAGTCGCCGCGGCGCCGAAGGAGCGTCCGCGAATGCATGCACATTCGTTCTCGGTGCCTGCGACAGGGCCGCCACCACCAACGATCCCGTCTGAGTATCCCGTGACCTACTGGTCGGACTTTCAGATTGGCATTAGTGGATTGAAGAATTTGGGGAATACGTGCTATATGAACTCGACAATCCAGTGCCTGAGCGCGACAGTACCTTTTGCGCGGTTCTTCACAGGTGGGCTGTCTTTTTTTTCCCGCTACACTGTAATGTATGAGAAGTGCTTACGTCTTTGTCCCATGTAGACGGTCGGTGGAAGAGTGCTGTTAACATGGTGAACCCGCTGGGAACAAAGGGTAACATTGTGCATGCGTTTTCGGGGATTTTGCACGATTTGTGGCACGGGGAGATGCCGTACATCACGCCTTTCCAATTCCGTGTATGCATACTTGTTTCTCTTTCTATTGGTGGAGCTGACCTATTCGGCTTTCGGATGGTATCAGCGCTCCATTTGTCTGCATGCATCGCAGTTTGGCGGATCGGAGCAGCATGACTCCCAGGAGTTCTTGAGTTTTTTACTTGACGGGCTGCACGAAGACCTGAACCGCATCCTCAACAAACCTACAAATGAGGTGACAACTTCCCGGGAAGAGGAGCTCGAGAAACTCCCTCAGCAAATCGCTAGCGAACAAGAGTGGAAGATCTACCGCATGCGGAACGATAGCATTGTTGTCGACTTCTTCCAGGGACAGTTCCGGAATCGGCTAGAATGTTTGACGTGTCGTAAGGTGAGTTCCTTTGAGTTCCTTTGTTCGCCTCGTAGTGGACCTTTATTCTGGCAGACGTCAACAACATATAACAGTTTCATGTATTTGTCCCTGCCGATACCATCGACCAAGACTAGCAAGGTTGATATACAACAGTGTCTCGATGCGTTTGTCAGGACCGAAGTAATGGAAAAGTCCGACGCTTGGTAGGTGACTCGCCTCGTGTGTTGACAGGAACTCTCCCATTCACGATCTGATCAGGAACTGCCCACGCTGCAAAACGCTACGCAAGGCGACCAAGACGCTCTCGCTATCTCGGTTACCGCCCGTACTACTCATCCACTTTAAGCGCTTCTCGTTCAAGGGCCCATTCACGGACAAGATAGAAAAGCACATTGACTTCCCGCTGAAAGGCCTCGACTTAACCAACTACATGCCCCCGCCGCTCCCACCTGGTGTTGACCGTACGGGTATGCAGAGGTACCCACCAGATGACCCTCGCTCGCAGATACCCCCATATAGGTATGATCTGTATGCGGTGACGAATCATTTCGGCAGTCTGAGCAGTGGGCACTGTAAGTCTCGTCCTTGGATTACCTTGGATGACTGGCTCATCAAATGATCGCTTTCTGGTAGATACCGCTTTTATCGCCTCGAGAGGCGGTTGGCTATATTGCGACGACAGCCGCGTCACACCTGCCAACGCGAAGGAAGTCGTCGTGAGTTGTATTTTTTTGTTTCACTTTCTGCTGCTACGGTCGCTGATCTACGCCATCGTCTCCAACAGGGCAAGCCAGCATACGTCCTGTATTATAAACGTGTCAAAGCATGAAAATAACCCCGTATGCTACATTTACTCCCCCGGTCCATCCCTCCACCTGCTTTGCCTAACCTCTGTTTTCCTTAATTTTCTCTATTGCCCACATGTATTGCACAATCTCGCACTCAAGTGTTCATGATAATCGTTACACAGGACAGAACAATGTAATCGTACAGATCCCTTGCGGTGGTACCCTAGTACTCTAAGAACAAAGGAGAGGAGAGACCGAAAAACCAAGAGTCTAAAAATAAAGACATGATCCTGAGTGACTAAGATGCGACGGTGTGCCCGAGTCCGTGAGCATGAACGTGCCCGTTGGTGAGCGGCATCTGTGTACGGCCCTCAAAATGGCAGCGGTGGCACGCGAACGCGCCGGCGCGTGGTAGGGGGTGGAAGAACGGCGAGTAAGACGTCTTGCAGTGCGCACACTCCGGATCTTCTGTACTGTTTTCGCCATTTGCAATAAGCGTCGAGGTTGTCGCCTGCCCACTCAGCGCAAGGTCCTTCTCCTCGAGGACGAGGTCTAACCGCCGTGCTTTGCGCAGGAGCGCGTGGGACTGAGCGACTGGGGCCTGTTTGTAAGTGTTGCAGTACACTTGCAGGGCCGTCTGGGTTTCGAGGAAGGGATGAAAATGGGCTCCCGGTGGGAAAGAAAGGCAAAACGAACCTCGCCATACTCATTCGTCTCGCAAATGTCGATGAGCGGCCGCCGGCCGCCCTCGTGTTCTTTGCAGCGCACGACGGGATGCATCGTACCGACCGCCCCGTTGAAAGAAACCGAGGCGCTGGGCTCTCGCTTAGCGGACTTGGTCTGGACGGATGGGGGTGAGTGTCAGTTGTCACACGTCGTGCTCGTGAGCCGTACCGCTTGGATCTCAAAGCCGAACTTGTACCCGCGCGACCACGCACACGAGATGTGATATTCGGCAGAGCAGTCGCTGCATCGGGCAACGGCTCCACCAACTTGGATGCACAACGTGCATCGCTGGGTTTAGGCAGTTCGTATCAACAATGTGAGTAAGGACTGAGGAACCACCACGTACCGTGGACCAGCGATGAGTAGGGATCGTGCTGATGCCTTCGACGATACGCAGACGCTTTGCGTCGGAAAATGATACTTCGGGTATAAATACTGCACACGCAAGGTGTACCCAACCTTGGCCCTCCGTAGGCTTGCAGACGCGAAGAAATGAGTCGGCTGGTGGATAAACTTTTTCCCGGTCGCGCTTGGATCGCGCACAAAGCACGCAATCAGGGTTCTGTGGCCATGAGCGTGAGGAAACGTAGGAGAAGGAAACTGGGTCTACTTACAAGTGACGCCTCTGCGGTCTTTTCGTTTTGACAGAGGTCGCATGTCCAGGACTCAACAGAGCCGGGGTCCACGATCCCGCAGGCGCCTAATCATCGGATTATGTAAGATCGTCCATACAGTCTAGATCTTACCAGAATGGGCCCTCGTCTGGCATTCTTTGCACTTGAACACTTTTCCGGTGCCGTACTTGTGACACGCTAGACAACGGTGTTGCGGCGTGCCATTGCCTACTGGTGGTGATGGAGTGGAAGGGACAGAGCCAGTAGCCTGTGGCACCCGTCCTCTATGTTCAACGCCCGTTCATTAGACATTAATAGATGATTATACATACCTTCACACGTTTAGCATTCGAACCCGCAAGAGGTGTGCCTTCCCTCTTCTCCGACTTGGCCTGTTTCACCGCAGCTGCCTCTTCGCGGATTGGACGGAGATGGTTGAGATCGGCATATTTGCGCCATGAGATACCGCACGCGTCGCATAGAACGGACGTCGGCAGGCCTTTTGGTGCTTTCCACCAAAGTTTGGTGTCGCGCGTCCGACAGGCGCCGCACGACGCGTGCGCTTTGCTTGGTATGCGTACAATGGAACCCTCCGAGTCCGAATCATAGCCGGAGGGCATGGCGAGCGCAGACGGTGGCGGGGTTTCACCAGAAGGACCAAGTAGACGCCGCCGGCGGTTCTCCTCGCCGAGTTTCATGCTAAGATGGGGGGCTTAGGGTAAGGTCGTAGTGAAGAGGAGGCATACATGCTTTTTCCAGTGGCCATAGTAACGCACAACTTCATAAATGGTGCGCGTGCCAACTTCATCGCGGACGGTACGCAGTTCGGCGCCATGGGTAAGGACGGCATCTTCGAACGCAGCCTTTTCGTCGTCGTCCCATTCACGATCGGCATAACGGGTCTCTGTGCTCTTCCACTGGCCGGTCCGAGGTAAGTGGTGATAACGAAAGCGAACGGGAACAATAACTGTACCTTTTCATGGCGGAAGACGTTGGACATGCTCACCGTCGAAAAGTCGTGACCAAGCGCAAACGCTTCGGAAAAACGCCGAATGACTTCAGTGAGCCAATCAACATTTGAGCGTAGACTCTGCTTCGCTGTCAGGCGTGTCTTGCGTTGTTCAACTGCATGCCGCTGTTATGAAGTGGCGTAGGACGGGGGAGGTAAAGGGGACTCACGCTCAGCCACTGGATCGGAGTGAGGCGGTCCGTTAGTGCTGGAAGAGAACCAATTACTTATTGGAATTGCGTGCTTGCCTTGCGTGTCAGACATCTCGTGCACAAGGCTCAACACCTCTACTGTCGCCTCTCCACCACGCTCTTGGATATCTTAACGTGCATGTTTGTGAGTCCACATACACACGGACGGAACAAAGGAAAAGCGCTAACCTGGATCACGCGCGCCATCCTTGGCAGGGATGGGCGCTTGATATTTTGGACCCACGCGCGTGGTTGCCCGGGGGAATATAAGATCGTCAGGATCTGATAGAAGATGAGCGCCTCCAGACTCTAAGGGAACGCAATCCAGCGGTGTCGCGCTTGACCCTGCCACTTACCGAGGGTATCTTCCGCGACTGTATGTAATCTACCAGTGACCAACGCTCACGTCAGCACGATGTCGTTCGGATCCGTCTGTCATCGGTCGGGAAGAATACGGACCCAAAGTATCGGAACGGCCACATCTTGAAGTGACGCACTGGTACATTCTCTTCCTTCTCGGCCAGTGTGCGGTCCTTCCGTGGACGCCCGCGCCCGCGCGCCGGTGGTGCGTGGGATTTCGGTTTTGTTGAGGGAGATGGCGCGTGTCGTACGTCATGACCCTCAACGGCTTGTTCATGGGCGCGCGAACATGGCCCACATGTCCAGCCGTACCCACGAGTGGGCTTAGCGATCAGAGGTGGCTGTACGCAGCCCATGTGGAAGAATGACTTGCAACGGTCGCACCGGACGGTTTCTTGTCTGCATGAGAAAGGGGGGGGGACACGAATGAGACAGGCAGAAAGGGGGAGTGGGGCTGTGAAAGAGCGGTGAGCTTACGGAGGGCACCAGTTAGAACAGGTGTCACAGTTCCGGAGGGCATCGGTAAGGTCAGGAACGATTTCCTTCTCCGCAACAACGTATTCGTAACGTTGAGTCAGTACATCGCGGATGTGAGTAGGTACTGGGAAATGGTTACGCGATCAGTAAGCCCCCTCGTACATGAGTGGGCCGTAGGCGCTACGCACAGTTGCGGACGTCGTTGGATTGAATCACTTCAAATTCTTTCTTGATATATGGGTCGAAGAGCCTGTTGAAATAGAACCGGTCCGGGCGCTTCTTCCAACCGGCGAGGTCCGTAATCTTGTCGCGGTGTACAACGTAGCACTTGGCGCGCAATTGGGCAACCTCGCAGATCTCAGAATAGATCGCCGCAAGGAGCAGCCGTGAGTCCGCCACGGGGCGGTCGCTCACGTCCGAGGGGCGGTAGTACCACGCCAGGCGCACGCGCGTGTACGCCGACGCGGGCTCCTTGCCTTTCCCCTTGTGCGACGGCGCCATACCCTCTGCAGGAAGGAATTCCATGATGCGTGCTACAGAATATGGCGTGCCGTCGCGAATGGACCAGCTGGGCGAACAGTAGACATGGTCTTAATTTGAATTCGTAGATAGTCAGTTAGAAATGAAAAAATGTGAAATAAACCGGGTCAGACTCTGAGAGGTTTGGGAAGTGACAATAATGAAAATTCACCATTGACTTTGACTTGTTCACCGTTTTTGAGGGTAATAGAGGTGGCCATGAGGCAGGTCTGCGGGATTAAGTGAAGGGTCTTTGCGAATGCCAAGAGTCTAGGAATAATTGTCCAAAGGGTAGGTCGTATAGAGGAAGTCAAGAAGAGGCTCTTTAAGACCAGAGCCGTTTTTTTATAAGGTGTAGAGGGGGTAGTAGATGGGAGGTTGAGCCAGGCCTGATACCCCCAACTTGAAGAAGTGGGCCAGTGCTAGAATCCAAACTCCGACGGATGCATGTAATTGGTGACCGGTGACTGTGTGTCCCTCTCTCGTATTATGTAGGACGAATTGTCGTCGGTGGAATATTTGAACGTCGACTCTCTGAATCAAAGTGTGGGACTTTTCTCGAGGTTGTCAACGGCGTTGGACCTGCCGTTCGTTGATGTGGCGATGGTGTGTAAGTCTTATTCCTTTTTGGATTGGTCAGGAGCCAGAACCTGATCGACAGACGAGAAAGTCCGGGTCTCGGACTCTTTGTCTTGTTTTCATAAAAATTCGTGGCCGTACCGTCACCTGAATTTCTCCTACGGAGCCTCAATATGGGTCCCTGGCAGGTGGCAGGTGGAACGCCACCCTACCAAATATGAATAAGATCAACTCGGCTAAGCAGAGTTGTTTCCGTAATGCGGCACCATCGCCCCCGCCTTGAAAAGGGTCGCACAACCCAGACCTCCTATTTCTCTTTCCAAGAAGACGCAAATCGCTCACTCGCCTGAATCTGCTCGTCTCGTCGCTTGCTCGTCCTCGAGCTGGTCTCGGTCTTTTTCCGCTCTGGCCACTTCTAATAACGCAACAGCGACCACAGCTTCTGCTTCTACCCGATGGACTTTTGATGACATCCCCATGTCTTCCACTTCGCTCGAAGAATCACGAAGACACCTCACCCGGTGCTGGAATCACACTGTCACTCTTGACAATTCCAACTTGGGTCCTGGGGCTCCTGTTGTCCTGCCTCCTACTGCACTCACCGTCAGTACCACCCCGCGGAGGCAAAGGAAGACCATTCGCATCAACGGGGCACACCACATCCGTGCCCACTGGGGTCGCTTCCGTCGCCGTCTTGGCACGGACGCTTCTCTATCCACCCCATCCCTCGTCGGGGATTCTGCGGCTGCCAACAATATCGACTTCATTGATTCTGACAACAGCTCCCCAGACGAAGACAACGCAGAAGTCGACGAAGTAGTCGTTGACCGAAACTGGTCCGATGACACAAAGTCATCCGTTTCGCTCTCTGATCAAAATATCCCTGAAAAGTCAGGCGGCCATTCAGCCGATCACGACTCCGTGACTGTGCACACTGGCGGCTTCTGGGGCCTCTGTATGCCCCTCATCGCTCTACGCTGGCGTGTCTTTCCCGCCATCGTCAACTTCTTCTCACCAAAATTTCCCAACGAGAAATCGGAGCTGCATTATATCAAGGAGAATTGGTTCATGCGTAAAGTGCGACATTTCGAATTTCCGATAATTCACCATCCTTTTCTCATTTTTACTGTGACACACCGCAGCCGCTCGCGATTTGGTCCACTCTATTCCTTTTGGTCACCTGGGGGGCCAACGCCGCACTCGTCGTTGGCCCTGTTCTACTCATTGACAAAATCTTTTTATATGGCGTGAGTGACGCGGTTTATATTCTAGCGTTTCCCTCTCAAGGTGATCCAGATTGCACCTGCTTGCACCTTCCCCATCATTCTCATTGTCATCTACGATTGGCCACGCGATCGCCCCAATATCTATCAAGTCCTGCTTTCTATGTCAATCTGGTGTTGGTGAGCGACCTATGTTGGTTCTGTTACGTTCTGATTCCTCATCAACGATGTAGGGGTTGTTATCAACTTTTGTACATGTAGGCACATCCCCATTGGTTCTCTCTCCCAGGGCTCTCATTTCACCGGCCTCCAGTTTCCTCTGTGGTCTCTTTAACCCAAATTTCTCGATTTTTAGTTGTGGGAAGAGGGACTTCCTGACTATGTTCTAGTATGCATCTTTCGTACCATTGCTATTCGTTTTCACTACGCTCATGACCGTCCGTCAGCTTCTTGTGCGCGTTACAAACTGTAGCTCTCTTCGGCTTGCGCCAGAAGCGATTGCCTGCTGTCATCTGCGCTATGATCTGGGTTTGCCTGTAATTGACTCGCCTCCATCCTCCCCCTTCACCTTGTCATTTATCGACTCTTTTAGTGCGAGCGCGGTAATTCTCCCACACCACAAGGTATGGACAAAAAGTGGGTTCGCCTCTAAGCATTTCTCGCCTCCTGGGTCCTTCTGACCCCACACTCTCCATGCCGGTTTCTCTCAGATGTCCTCAATTTTATCATTTTCCAAGGGTTCTTGATCTGCGTACACTACATGCTCGAAACCGTACGTCAATCTGTCTCTCTCCGTCGAATATCGACTCTAAGTCGTTTGTATTGGACTGCGGTAATGTATTGCAGTCTGAACGCAGGCTCTACATACTACGTGATCAGCTCAAGGTACAGTTTCTCGCAACACAAAAGGCACAGATCAACGAGCGGAAGGCCGCAGACTCGAAGCGGCGTCTGACTTCGTGCGTTTACTTTTCGGAGAAGGGTTGTGCGCCTAGTCTGATACAAACTTCGTTGCAGATATGTATTTCATGATAAGTCCAACTTTCTGGTTGTTTAGCCAGACCTGTATTGATGGAGCCGTTGGGCGTGGTTGCACAGGTCCGCGTGCCGCTCAACACTGCCTGTGAGTACTGCTCTTGGTTTTAGTCCCTGAGTAGACGCTGACATTGGATCCGCCGGTGGGTATCGCGAGCAGTACTCGCCGTGCAGAACATGGAGGCGAGTGGGATCGTCCCGCGGGCCCAGGAAATTGAGTTCAAGGCACTGGAGGGGAGCTTGGGCATGATGTCCAAAGGCAAGTGCATCTCATGTCTCCCATGAATATTCGTGTTTTGATTGACACTCGCCCTTAATTTATCAGTCCTCAATGACGTCCTAGATTTGTGCGTTTATACTTCTCTACCGGGTTGGATGTTTACTGATGTACCCTGTCCGTGTACCTATTGAATCACATAGCAATCGGATGGATAGTGGCCGTTTTGAATCCGTGTCCAGACCATATTCCTTCCATCAGGTCATGCGCGGTTTGTTCGTACCATTGCGCCTCGCGACGGATGCCCGTCATCTTGAGCTCGTGACAGACCTTGACCCGTGTATCGATAAGGTGTGTTTTTTTATCTTTTTCCCGTCGCACCTTACCGTACACCGGTTGTTTCTCGCCCCCTTCTGAGGTGTCTGATAACACAATTCAGGTTGCACATGACGCAATGTGCCTGGCGCACGGTCTTGGTCCTGGGACAGCTCTCGATCAGGATGCCCCTGCACTTGTGGTTGGCGACGAAACTCGGCTGATGCAGATTGTGACGAACCTGGCGAGTAATGCATGCAAGTTTACACCGCCTGGGGGTAGGCTGCGTATCGCTACACGGTTGATTGTGCCAGCGTGCTCCCATGGCCCATCCACAGATCAATGGGCGGAGGAGGGGGACGGGTGCGAGAAGGGGAAGCACGCAAAAGTCGGGACGGTTGAGATCCCTGAACTCTCGGCAAGCTCGCTCGACCAACATAATCGATCCCATGAACCACGGAGAAGTTGGATCGTAGTCAGAATTGAGGTGACCGATACCGGATATGGGATTCCACCAAAGGAAATGGTCCAGTCGAAGCTGTTTTGCACGTACATTTGTTTTCCCTCTCTGGGCGTTGTATTGACTTTATTATGTGTACACAGCGGCGTTTAATCAAACAGAACAAGGGAAACAGCAAGGTGGAAAAGGGACTGGTCTTGGCCTCGCCCTTGTCAGGCAAATTGTCAAGCGCAGTGGCGGACGGCTCGGCGTCTCATCCCGCGTCGGCAAGGGCTCCACGTTCTGGGTTGAACTCCGTATGTTCAGTACCTTACTCTGCTTTCACTTTTCGGATGCACTGATGCAGTACATGCTCTCAGCACTCGGCATTGGTCCACAGGCAATTGTACCACTGACCCCTGCACCCGTTCCCCTAGATGACGAGGAACTGCCCAAATTCTCGAGTGCGCATCTCTCAGTAGATCTGATGAACAAAGTTCCAGGAGAGATCCCCCCTGCACCTCACCTCATCATCGATGTGGATCCGCCAAGGGCAAGCGCGGGGCATGGCGCCAGGAGGGTCAGTAGCAGTGGTACATTGTCGCCGACAAGGTCGCGGCGCAGCTCGTCCGCAATGCACAGTCTCATGGAACAGGGTGGGCTTGTTGAAATCGGACCCAAGGCACATTCGTCGCCCTTAGTGATCACCCGCACGATCGGTGATGCGCTCGCACTCGCAACAACGCCCGAAGAGGAAGTGGAGAACCCAGCCGACGCAATCGCAACACCAGTCTCCCATGTCCTGTGCACCACCTGCACTCCCGTCGCCAGTTTCTTTGCAGGAAGCCCCTCCGTGTGCATCACAAAACCCCGAAGTCCTCGTCACCTTTGCGACGCCGCGACAACCACCTCCAGTATTAGCGAACCCACCCGACATTGCGGTCCCGCTACTGCAACCACGACGATCGCGGTCGTTCAGCAGGTTAGAGGAACCACCGACGATGGTCCCGGCAGGGCTGCGAGTACTCGTGGTAGACGACGATGCACTGACGCGGACATTGATGACTCGGATGCTGGCTCGGCTCGGCTGCAAAGTGAGCACGGCCGAGAACGGCGAGGTTGCGCTTGAGATGGTGCTCAGCGACTGTAGTGGACGCTTCGCCGTCGTGTTTTTGGACAACCAGATGCCAGTCATGAGTGGCCTTTCGATGGTCGCGAGACTAAGGGAGGCAGGGAGGAGGGATTTCGTCGTTGGCGTAACGGGGAACGCGCTATTATCAGATCAGGAAGAATACCTCGAGGCGGGCGTGGACAGGTGCGTGTTTGTAAAGGCTTGGAAATCGTGTGTGCTCATAGTTGTTTCAGGGTGTTGACCAAGCCAGTGCGTGAGCGCAACTTGAGAAGTATGCTCGCGCTCGCTAGTGAGCTATTGTCGACTGGCGCGATCGAGAAGAGTGCGTCGCCATGAACCACTGGCAGTACTTATTCCTTGTTTTGTTTTGTTGCCGGGCTTTTTGTGATATATCTCCTCTAGTACATGACTCATCTCCTACCTTCTCTATCGCACTGGCATCATCCCCTCCCCACTATTGTTCTTATCGTTGTCATTATTCGGCCCGCTCATTTACTGGTTCATTTGTCTACCATACACAATGTCTTCGACCTGCTGGAACGTATGGTTTCAAGGTTTCCTTTTTTAAGATCCATTTTGGTTTGCCTTGGGGCTCACATGCACTCACAACCCGATGCACTCACAACCCGCAGCGCACTTCTCTAGAGCGTGTACAGTCGGCCACATTCTCGTTTTTTTTTTCTTTTTTTCAATATATCATCGATATCATATTCTGCTCACTTTTCCCTCACTCTTGGCTTTTGTTAACACACTTGCGTATTGGATAGCCCAATAGACGTCGGCTTCCCTTATAGATATGAGCCTAGTCAGCCGTAATACGTTCCCGCTTCTTAATGTCTTCACAACTGACAAGAAGACCAAGAGTCGACCCGACTCGACCGTATGGCAACGGCGCTAAGTGCTACAAGCGACTATTGTATGAATTGCTATATTCAGGATCCCATACTCCCTTTCCTCTTTTGACATTACCGAGCCGTCAACCATACGTCTCTACATTGTTTTCATCAATGAGCCGCGTAACACTCATTGTCGCTGCAACGACAAATAACGGGATCGGGCATACAGGCAAGCTGCCTTGGCGCTTACCACAGGAAATGCAATATTTCGCCAAGGTGACGAGCGGAAAGGACACTACACAGGATGTTGGGGGCGACAAGAACAGGAAGAACGCGGTCGTGATGGGCCGTGCAACATGGGAGAGCATACCGCATCGTTTTCGCCCGCTTGCAGGGCGGATCAACATCGTTGTGTCGCGGCAAGCCGATTACGATCTGTGCGTGAATCTCGCTCGCTTGAGGACTTGTATGCAACGCAGGCTGATCCACCAACTGGCTGGCCCGGTGAGCAGGGGCGTGACACGCACGGGCACGGAAGAGAACAAAAAGCAGGGTGAAAATGGCCCGGATTCGGTGGTCCTGGCGCCGAGCCTCGAGGCTGCGCTCCAACGTGGGCGCGCTGCTGACGCGAGCCGGCTGTTCGTAATCGGGGGTGCGAAGGCTCTACGCCGCGGCGCTGCCACTTGCGGAACGTGTGCTTCTGACACGGATCGTCGAACCCGCGTTTGAGGAATGCGACGTATTCATGCCAGACTTTATCAGGGGTGAGGGCGGACAAGAGTGGACCCGGGCGGGGCACGATGCGCTGAGCGCGTGGGTGGGGTTCGATGTGCCGAAGGGATCGCAGGAGGAGCGAGGGGTGCAGTACGAGTTTGAGATGTGGACGAGGGAGTAAGTTGCGTAAATAACAATTGTGCACGAGGCCGGCGACTTGAAATGGCAATTCAGACGAGGGTCCCGTCGCACTCACACACTCGCCAGCTTCTCCTCTTTCATTCTCCATCCATCCCGTCCCATCCATGTCTCAGTCTCCCCCTCACTCCCCCACAGAGGAACATAACCCGTCCTCCCCTTCTCTTTCCAACCAAGGCGCTATTCATGCGCCTACAATAGACAATCCCGACCCTGGTATCGACGGTGAGGTCAGCGCTGCACGCGGCGTAGGTGCGTTCGCTTCCGTTTCCCTGCTGTGCATGCCGCCCTCATGACTCACACAACACCCTGCGCAGATCCCGCCATACCGCAGAAACGGGAGCGCGAAGTGTCGCTTGAGCCCGCAACCCCGCAACCAGATGATACCGTGCGTGACTCTAATTCGTCCCCATCCTCGATGCTTGCTGCGGTCATCTGACCCCGAAGACAGGAACAGGACCCCACTTTGCGTGAATATCGCTCGCGGTCACCCGTGAAGAAGAGCCGTGCGCTATCTACCCCTGCCGAGGTCGACGAAAACGATAATGAGGAACAAGACGAAAACTTCGTCGATGCGTTAGAAAATGAAGGCCCGGATCCGTCCCCAGATCCTTCGCCGCCTCACGAATCGAAAGTGTTCCAACTATCCCAAAGTGTTGAGGATATTAGTTGGCGTAATGGCCAAAGCACGTCGCAAGCTGGTATCGACATCGCCCCAGTCACGGCGTCTGATGACGCAGCACCCCCAGAATCACAGGCCCGGACAGGGACCTCATCCCCGACATCCACTGTCCCCAACCTCCGAAATACAGAATCAATCCGGGGACATGAAAGTCTCTGCGACTGAAGATGTTGATCCATCAATGACAATTGCCGAGGTGACTTCTGCTTCATCGGAGCCCCTCTCTGCGCCACCGATCACCATTCCCCCGGTCATCAAGGATGTATGCACTACGACCCCTGCTACTATTCCTATGTCCCAGCCCGTGGCTACGCCGCCCCGTGATCCTGACAGCCCTCCAAGTAAGGAACTGTCAGGCGACGATGCCGGCTCGGAGTCCAATCCGAGGGAGATCAAGCGGCCCACGCCACCGCATTCCGAGATTGATGGTGCAACCAAGCGGCCCCGCGAGGATGAGGACGGGGACGTGGACCCTAATCCGCGCGAGCCAAAACGTGCATCGCCACCGCCAGAGAAAGATATAGATAAGAAGGACCGACCAACAAAGAAAAAGAATGGGTCAGATGCACACACGCCGAACACGCCCACCTCGCCTAGGGCTAAGTCTGGGTCTATTTTTGTGGGCAACCGCCGGTTTCCAATTTGTTGGGCTTGTATGAGCTGACACATGTATACAGGGTGGCGGCGGCTTCCTTGCGTACGCAGGCTGTGACCTCGCCATTTGCAGCTGTTAAAGGCCCCAACCTTTTCGGTGCCTCTTCCCCTCCTCCCTCAACGTCGACAACCACGACTACGACCATAACGTCAGCTCCCACCCCGAATACTGCCCCCACTTTGACCACTGCTCCCCTCGTGCTCAGCTCTCCACCCAAGACGGTCCCCAATTCACCAGTCCAGCGCGCAGCCAGCCCAACACCTGCCAAGCGGACCGGTTTTGAAGCATTCGCGACGGCGGCGTCACCATTCGCGTCAGCGGCTGCGCGGGCTCGGTCCCCTGTACGTCGCTCTGGTTCTCCAGGTCCTGGTACAGGGGCACGGTCGAACCCCTTTACCGTTTATGCGGCAGGGGGCGCCCAAGGCTTGTTTGGCACGACTGGGGCGCCAGCAGCGAAGCGCGCTCGTGGGGATAGCGAAAGTGTCGCTCCTGGCGAGTGCGGCGGGGAGAGCAGTAGTTGGCGTGAGGGTAGCGTCGGGGCTGAGAAGACGTTTGGAGAACGACTAAGAGCCGGTTCGGGCTCGGGCGGCGACGACGACGACGAGCCTGACGGTGGGGTGTGGGGGGAAAACGTTGCGAGTGCAAAGTGGGCCGAGCAGGAGGGTAAATCCAGTTGCAAGACTTCTTTATTACAAAGCTTTTGGAACGTTAACTTTCCCTTTTTTTTGTCTAGTATTAACAGGCGAGGAAGAGGACGAGACGATACACAGCGTGCGCGGGAAATTATTCGTGCTCAGCGAGCAGAACCAGTGGAAGGAGCGCGGGACTGGCTTACTGCGCCTCAACAGGCGGCGGCTGGACCACAGTGGTGCGCGACTGGGTAGGCTTTATTTTATCTACGGTAACGTCTTGAGCTTACTTTCCCCTCATTCTTGTCGTACGAAGTGATGCGAAAGGACGCCGTATACGCCGTGTTGTTGAATGTGACGCTCTTCCGCGGCATGAGCTGCTCGATCGCTCAGGATCCGCGGTACCTGCGATTTAGCGTGTTGACGCCCAGCGGGACCACACATTATAACCTTCGGGTGCGTTATTTCTCTTACCCCAGACCCGGTCCTCAAACTTGGTATTAGGTGGGAAGCACACATGCCGCGGTGGACCTTCTACGGGTGATCAACGACAATATCCCTCGTGCCTAAGCCAGTGCGCCAAGTTCGTGCTGCCCGAAACGAAATCTTTGCCGAGCGGATTATTTGTCACGACAGCAAGTGCAATGCTTGCGGTGCCACCTCCCAGATATACATGTATTTTCACGTAGACCCTTGGGAGACATTACTCCGCAGACGATAGGGCCGAGCGGCATTCAAAAATGCCTATGTACCGTACTACTTACACTGCTTTTGTTTTCCCCATCACTGCTCGTAGCCTCTCGAGCACTGGTGCTGGAACTATTATTTTCCCTCTGCATCCGGGGTCCGCGCCGACAGCTGGTGCTCTGTTTTTCAGTTGATGAGGTAAGACCGAGGGCATTGTGCCGCGGCGTAATTTGAATGTAGATAGGTGCGGCGTCGTGATGATTCCCAAGACCCAAGGGAAGAGAAGGTGAAGCACGTGGAGATAGTGCCCGTCCGACCAATCCTCATGCACCTGAAATAAGTTAATGAGCTGAACTTTGCGCCTAGTTTTTACCAACCGCGCTGCTTCCGAGAGTTCATCATAGATGGTCTACTATTATGGTAACAATTGAATCCCATACACTACAGTTCTACTGCAATTATGTCATCAAGTTGTTATCTCCCCGTGAGGACCAACAGTCTCATGATATGCCCCACTCCACCCACATTGGCATCTTCCGAGTAAAACTTTATAAGCTCTCAACATAAGCACGTGTTTCAGAAAATCATATAGGCATTTAACGTATGGCCCCGACTCGGGCACCACCAGGGACAAAGAATGCGAAAGGTGAATATATGGGAACTATGAGCTGATCACGATGCATAACTTGAAGGCCTGTATGCTGCAATCAAGCTGAATCAAGGCGCGCGTCGGTCACGCGGGCGCTGCGCCGTACCGACCAGGAAACAACGCAGCATCATGGCACCTGATCGGCCTGATCCCTTGGCACCGGGCGTCAAAAGGATTAAAATTTGGTGCTAACTTACTGTACCCCCAAGAAATCTCTATGCCAACTCGTGATCTCTGGTGGCAAATAGAACCTAACCTTCGAGTTCCAGACGAAACATACGTACTTTTCTACCCCATCGAACCGGTGAGCGGCGTTTGAGCGCGAACCCTTCGCCCAGTGATTATCACCTGCGGTGCTTATGTATGCACCTGGACAAATCTTATTGAACTCGATAACGGGCATATAATTGTTACACCTATGTAAAAAAAGAAACTTTCTGATCAGAACCTAACCGTCACACCAAAAGCGTACTTACAACACACGACGCAATGAATATGATCGACTGAGCAGGATCGTTTTTTTTTCTCGAAGCACGTCGATTGAAACATGCGTTTTCCTACGCACAGAGCATCCAAATTGATGTCAAGATGGTGTTAGTGCTCCCGAATCAAACCTGAAATCGTCCGTACTCGGACCCCAAATCGGCGCCATCGATCTTCTTTCAGTCTTTGTTCTGTCGTGGCTCAGATCCCCCCCTTTTTTCAGCATTGCACCGCATCAGGTCGCGTTCCTGACTGTGAATACTTTCGCAGTCGATGATTGATGACCACATGACTCGTTGAGTGACTCCAGATTCAAGTCGGAGAGGCGGGGCAGGGTAGTGGATGTGAGCCAATCTGCCGAGCGAAGATGAGGTCAATGGGCGCAGATGCACTGATGACTCGGACCTCTTGGATGACCTACAATGGAAATGCCTGGCGCTCGGGCGAACCGAGGTAAATGAGACAGACAGCAAGCTAAGCACTCAAGTTTCCGTCTGGAATCCCCTTTTATGCCAAGTTCGTAGCGTGGTTTTGATGTGATGCTAAGAGAACACCTGACGAGTAGACCCTTTTAGCGGGGTGTAAGGACACGGTCAACTTTGCCGTTATCCAGAGTGCGCGCTTGCCACATTAATATATAGTGTCCCACGCTCGTGACCAACCGCTGGTCCAAGCTTGAAGCGCCCTTTTTGTCATGTCGAGCTAGTCATGGCGAGTAGTTTGTCTCTCTTGCGTTTGAAACGGATGCACTGTTAAGAAACCATTCCAAACCCGAGCTGTTCCTTTTTCGGATGTCTGTTGATCACGCGTGCACTACTAGCCAGCTCTTGGGGTACTCTAATCGTTTGCCTCAGGGACAGGGACACGCCCAACTATCTGATGACGCTGCTTTAGGCTCTATGGAGGTGTTTCATCCCGATAAAACCATAGTATCTTCTTGGCGGTCGACGCCCGCAACGCACAGTAGCAATGTCAAACAAGCACACATAAATACACCCACTTTGATCGCATCCTCATTGAGGCCTCATCTCCCAAGTCTCTCCCCGCCAGAGCGACAAGCTTGACATGCACATCGCCCGCTCTGCCTTTGCCTTGTTTGCAAATCAAGCCGCCTTTGTCCTCGCCAACCCGATTAGGCCTTTGACGGTACAGGAGTTCAATGCACCCGCTGCGCAGGCTGGATTCTGCAAGGGCATCGGCCCCCCCCCGCTAGCCCATCTTGATAATGCAACGTTCTCTGGAGTTTGTTTCGGTCAAACCGCCCGATTCTTGGGGATTCCTTACGCGCAACCCCCGTAAGCCCGGACTTGCTCTTTCCGCCGTATAACGGGCTAACGTGCGTGCGTGTGTAGCACGTGTGGCCGTCGTCTGCACCTGCCAGAACCGCTGCCGCCCTACGAAGGCTATTACGACGTCCATAAATTCGGGCCATCCTGCCCGCAACAGCGCATGATCCTTCCTACAGGGCTCAATACGCAATTGGAGAAGGACATAAGCAAAATCGTAGCCACCATGTACGAAGACGTGACGACTGACAACGAAGACTGTGAGGCGCCTCTTACGACGCTGAACCTGGTTTTCTGCTGCTGAGCCCGATTTCATCACAAGGCTTGACCGTCAACGTTTTCACACCCGAAAATGCCACGCCGACATCGAAGCTTCCAGTACTTGTCGTGAGCATCAGCGCGGGCACTTCGATGTCGCTGATATCCGCTCACGAGTGCATCGCTATAGTGGATCTTTGGTGGCGGTTTTGAAATAGGTGGATCAGCTAAGTATGAGCCTTTTCTCTGTTCTGGTGACTAGCTCTCAGCACCATATCGTAAAGCTACGATGGCGGACTCGTTGTTGCGCGTTCCGTGTTTATTGGGAAGCCGGTTATCTTTGTGAGCATGAACTACCGGTGAGCAGTAAACTCCTATGCCATATGTGACTGGTCAGAAAATTCACGACGCCTGCTAGTGTCTCAGGTACGCTGGGTGCGACCTTTATACTTCCAAACTCCGTCTAGATTGCTTTGTACGTTCTTCGTAGCGCTGGGGTTCTTGCCGGGGAAGGAAGTCAAGGCGGCGAAAATAGGCAACCTTGGTCTCCAGGATCGTAAGCAGGCTCTAATCATCTCGCATTTCAAGCTGTTGATACAAATATAACGTTTAGAGCGTCTCGCGTTAAAATGGGTCCAGAGATATATCACGGCATTTGGTGGCGATCCTTCCAAAGTAACAATGTCAGCCCGCAGCGTCTGAATATCCTTTTATACAAATTTCCTTATTTTTTCTGCTAGATGGGGGGAAAGCGCGGGCGCCATTTCGGTAGCTCTGCACATGCTGGTCAATAACGGCGACCAAGCAGGTTTGTTCCGGGGCGCGATTATGCAGTCGGGTGGCCCTATTCCTGTCGGGGATATCGAGCATGCCAGTGGCCAGGGCGTTTACGACACTTTCGTGAAGAATGCAGCTTGTGACAACAGTCCCGATACCCTGGAATGCCTTCGTAGCATTCCGTATCCCAGGTTCAAGTATGCCATGGATCTCTCGCCCAACTTCTTTGCGTATCAGGTGTGGAAGCATGATGTCGCCTTGGCGCCAGTGAAATATGTAACTCACCCTTAGAACCCTGTAGGGACTTGCGCTGGCCTGGTTGCCTCGCGTCGATGGCGTTTTCTTGACCGAGCCACCGCAATATGCTGTCTTGCGTGGTCACGTCGCGAACGTACCGATGATCACAGGCATGCCATTACCGTATGTCTTACTCCGCGTCGTAAAATGCTCAGCGCGTTAACAGGCAACTGCGATGACGAGGGTTCGTTGTTCTCGTTGTCGTCTTTAAATGTCTCGTATGTTCCCATCTCTATTTTTGCATTCGGCTACTAACTAAGATCATGAACGGTAGCAACACGAAGGACCTTGTGAATTACATGAAGGCATTTATGCTGCCGGCTGCCACGAATGCGGAAATCGATCTCCTCTTGCAATACTACCCAGATGACCCGCAGGCTGGATGTCCATTCGATACTGGGATCAGGAATATTCTTAGTACGCCTCTTTTTTATTCTTCTCTCGGCCTCGAGTTTGAAGTTGGTCAGGCGTACAATTCAAGCGAATCGCGGCCATCCAGGGAGATATCGTCTTCCACGGCCCACGTCGCTTTCTCTTGAAATATCAATCTAGCAAGCAGAACAGTTGGGCTTTCAGTGAGTCTAAAACATGGCAGAACCTTTCAAATCGTCCGACCAGTGCACGCACACACAGTTCATAAGCGAGGAAAGAATAGTCCTTTTATTGGAGCGGTAAGCTCATGCTCTTGCAAATGGACTTCTGCTCTTCAAGACAACTTATTATTGGCGCTGCCACTCTCCAAAGGCTCATGCGACAGACCTTCTCAATTCATTCGGCGGCCAAGAACTGACCGATTATTTCATCTACTTCGCCCGAAACCTGAATCCCAATGGCTGACCTCGGGATCCCATGGCCGCGGTACGACGTACGAAATCCGACGGCACTCGTATTCCAGGACAGCCCATTCTTTCCGGTGATCGCGGAGGCCGACGACTACCGCATCGGGGCTCTGAACTTTGTCGCAAATTTGTCGTTGCTACACCCCATCTAAGTAAAAATTAAAAAGGGATTGTTTATTTTCTCTCTATGTACTGTATACTGTATACGTTACCGCGTGACGTCGTTTAGGGATTGACTCGGACTTGGTGGCGGGTTCGTGGGCACTAGACTAGAGGTACCGTGGCTTGTACATTTTTGAACCACCCACTGTACTTTTAATAGCATCACGAAAGGTTGAGAGGGCGAAGAGTTGATTATCGGGGGCAACTGAGAAAATGACAGAAGCCTGAGGTAACGTTGATGCACGCGAGGACATCATGGTGGCCTTACAATATAATAACGCAAGTTGTGCATTAATGCATGCAACAATTCGAACAGCAATAGATATTTTATCAAAGAAGAGGTATAGGTGCTAGCTAAAAACATAGTGTTTGGAGTAATCCGGGGAGTGTCGAGCGACTTTTGGCCCACTCATTGCGGAATTAATTGATAACTATTGTGAGGGCCTCGGGGTCACCCGTGGGTCAGCATTGGTACTAATTCCATCGGAAGTAAATCGCGACATTCATGCGTCAGAGGAGTCCGAGAGAGAGAGAGAGAGAAAGAGAGAAAGAGAGAGAGAGAGCAAATAGCAAGCACGAGGAGTATCGTAATAACAGTGTGATGCAGCGGAGCGGATCCACAGACTAGTCGTCGTCTGAGCTCTGGTCCTGAAGGAAGGCCATGATGCTCTTCCGCGCGTTGTTCTGGCTCGGTTCAATCAGACCAAGATGGAAGCATAGGACCAGCAGGGTCACTTACGACTACGGGCTGCTGACGGTCGGAGGCGCTCTCACTATCCTGATCCGAGGCGTCGTCGGGTATTTCGTCCTTATCGCCACCCCTCTTGGACACGCGCTTGCTCGTGCCCTCCGTCTCGAACGGTTTCCCGGCTGCTACGGCCCTCCCGAACCTCTGCACGTCATCTGGGCAAGCGACCATGGGCATCCCTCGATCCTCTCGGGAGGAGGATGTATCACGTACCCAGCTCCTGCGCGAACTCGCGTCGGTCACGGATCCTCGTGGCTTGTTCCATACTCATCCGACCCTTCATACCGAGATCGCGGAGCATCTTGCGAATGTGTGCGATTTGCGAATCGAGATCGAGGCCGTTGAGCTCTTTGGCCCACATCTTGCGCACGCCGCACGCCCATACAAGGCCCTGCTCGAGTTAGGTCAGTAAGAGGGGCACGAGCTTCATGGAGTTGTTAGGGAGACCTTGAGTTCCTTGATTGTTTCCTCTTCCTTAGAAAGGGGCTGCACAGGTTTTTTAGCGCGCGCGGATTTCGCCTTGAGCTTTCCAGTATCAGAGCTCTGAACTGGGGTTAGAGACTGGGCGTCAACAAAAGGGTATCAGAAAACGGACCGCAGATTTCCTTCGATTTTTCTTCTTTATAGGTTCGTCTACCAGTGACGAAAACTCTGAGTCGCTCTTTCACGCACAGCGATCAGCACTTTCAGTAGCTACTGCAAAGAGATGGTGACATGCCCACCTTAGTTTCGTCTGGTATACGGTGAGATGACGAGGAGACCTTCGGTTCCGTGTCGGAAATTTCTACGTCAGAGTCGCTCTACGAGGAAATCAGTGGCGTCTGGAATGGGTTAGTAGGGGTGTGGACCTGGAGTACTATGGGTGCGGACACGCGCTTGCGCTTCGGTCCCGACTGTGCGGCCTTGGTGGCCGGCGAACTGCGCTTTGCGACTCCGGAAACGGGCTTGGACGACTTTGCTTTTGACCTAGGGCGGACGGGCTCACTCTCCTGTAGAGTTGGTTGGCGAACTGTGCGCATGCGGGTCATCAAGTTGGCATGTACAGTACCTCATCGGCGTGCGCGCTCATATCCAACTTCACGTTACCCCGCGAGGTGGGATAGCGTAGGTTCAGCTGCAGAGTCAGAATCCGAGATAACCTCCTGGGGAAAAAATTGAATGATAATGGACAGTCGATTGAATTGTTCTGGACACACCTTTGACTTGGCAGACTTCGACAGCGACGAACGTCCACCACTCTGCCCAGCCTTCGGTATCGAACCGGTTTTCCCGGTTTTCCTGTCTCTGCTCGCACTTGCCCCTGGGGTTTGTTCGGATTGCTGATATGATATTTGGGGGAACAACGCTCTCGTGAGCGCATTGTCGGGCACTAAGAGAGGACAAACACACACCATGGCATCATTAATTGCGCGCTTGACAATATCTTTGTATTTAGGCACAGTCCAGTGTATTCTTGGGGAGTCCCAGCTCTTTTTCGACATCGTTGCGCACGAGCCGTGGTGTGAGGGAGCTATGGGCGGTATCGCATTGGCGGGGATCACGTAGAAAACAGAAACAAACCTAAGAGATTTTTTCTCTCTACCTTTGGAGACGATGGAGAAAACGACCTGGGATATTTGTCCCGGTTCAGGGTCAGGTGGTCGACATGTTATCGGTTCAACCACTTCAAGTTAAGACGCGCCGTGCCAACGTCCACGCTCGTCCTGCCCATCTGCACGTTACGTCATACGCGCGCTCGGTCACATGGTAATGATTATCAATCAAGGCTACGTATAAGTTACAGAACGTCCGTGTACTATGCGAGTGAACGTCGGCGGACAGGTGGACGCGTCCGCTTACGCTTCTTTCCCTGATCAAATGCATTCGCACTTTTTAAGTCCCGTCCGAGGGGATCATCCTTCTTCACCTGATAGATGCGAACCTGCACAGTTTCACAAATTTGAGTAACAGTAGGGGCATCATAAAAAAGGGAACTTACGATCCAGTTTTCGGACGTGAACGCTTCGTCTGTTATTTATTTGTCAATCTGAGCCGTTCCCGTGCAGGCGAGAGTATAAGCTCACCCAAATAATCCAGGCTGGGCCCTGGCTTGGCGATCATCTGCCCACGAACACGGTCCTGCGCATGTCCACCGCCAAAGAGCTCCGGGAACCTAAAGAAATTAATCATTAGCCCAGCACTTTGTTCCAAGCGCTGCTGACGTACCGATAATACGACAACTTATACATCAGACTATTTTTCATGGTAGGCGACGCTTGGTCATCAACACGATAGTCACCCTGAGGGGTAAAGTACCGCGGTTCCTGGATTTCGTCGGGCCAGACGCCCTGGGCGATGCGTACCATCCAAAGGAATTTGTTGATATCGTCGCCAGAGTAGCCAATCACACCACCGAAGATGACGAGCACGTAGTCGACGTCGTGTTTACGAAGGATAGGGTACGCGACCTTCTTCAGAACTGGACATCGCCTTACCCACCGTCGCGATGTGAGCTGTAAGAGGGCTTCATATCTGATGTACGGGGAACGCCACATCAAACCACTTACTATTGTTCCACGTATTATTGTCGACGAGCGTGGGGCGGTCCGCCATGCCAGCGATCTGATAACCGTAGTCCCACCAGCTCATGACAACTGCATCCTTCGGTGTGTTTTGGCGAAGCCAATAGTACGCCTCCCGGAAGTCGTCGATAAGCTGCAACCCGTCTTGGTTGTGTGATGCGAGCACGACGCTGGGCGACGAGTAGGCCACGGACGTCACCCACGTACAGTGCATAACGAAAAACTAGTAACATGCCCAACGCATTCACGATAACAGCAGCGCGCGTGTCGAGCCCAAAGATCCCTCGTTGCGCAGGCTTGGCTTTCTTCGTGGTGGACGGTCCGGATGTCACCATCTCCGTCAGAAGTTCCACCACGGACGCGCCGGATGCAGCAGTCGCAGCAGACTTGTCCTTCTTTGATGCATCCACCTTATCACCGTCCGACACCTCGGGCTCCGTTGGGTCGATATATGTGTCAAAAACGCTGGACAAGGCCACCGCTGCGGACACGCACACGATTGGCGTGAGTGTGAGCATCAGCCGGACCATCACGCCAGCGAAGTAGCTCGCGACAAGGGCATAGATGATCACAAATACGTGCTCATCGCGGAGCTGTTTGAAGCACAGGACAACGCCGGCCGGAAAGAGGAATATGAGAAAATGGAGGTCCATGAAGAAGGATGGCCATGCAGTGGGCTGATGCTCGGATACGGAAGCGATGATTGGGATGTACCTATGGGAAACATTAGAGATATCTGGTTATGTGAACTCAATCACTGACTTTTTAGCATATCCAGTGTCCCACAAAGAATAAAATCGTCCGGTCCACGGAGCGATCCACCCTTTATACGTGAGACCAACGATGGCCAGTGTACCGAGGATACCAGCTGCGATTACACCACCGAACAAGAGCTGCTGGAACTGCTTTGACGACACATGAGATCGAACGAGTTCCACGAATGCAACAATCTGCAAAAGACCGAAGACACCTGAAGAAGAATCGATTGGCATGGAGTACCGAACAAGACAATGGGCATACCTAGGGCACCCATATGTTCACTTGTACTGACGGGCTGGAACCCGACGAAGGGTACCTGCATGCTCGCCAATGTGCCAATCGCATACCATGACGAGTAGCCCACATAAAGGCGGTTTGTGTAACGACCCATCAGTGTGAGGGTAAGAGCGTGCAACGGGATCATATTCGTAATGAATGCATAGCCACCTGCGAAACATGCGTGAGTCGGTGGTCAACTGTATCAAATTGGAGAAGTTTACTTACCCCAAGCTGCAACCATGTAGAAATAGAAAATGGCTGCGAGTGTGCCGTACAGCGCACTGCCTTGCTTCATAGCTTTGATCCAGAGGAAGAAGGTAAACATGAGGAGGAAAATGGCGATGGCTTCATTGTCGTATGATCCTGCGACGGAACGGGATATATACCCGGGAACAATACCAATGAAGGCGGCGGCCAGAAGGCCGGCACTCTCGTCTTTCAACTCCTTCGTGAACCTGTGATAGAACGAGTAAGTACAGGCAAAACAGGTTAGTGAACTTGAACCTACATATATGTTGCCCAGGCCGTGAGGGCACTGAAGCCAGGAGCGAGGAGAACGCAGACATTCCGTATGTCGACAGGGAGGTGAAGAGAATGCAAAAGGTTGTAGATGACGCCACTCGTTGCCATGAGGCCAGGATATATCGTGCCACCGACGACCCGACCCAATGGGTACCATGCCGTGGGGTCAAACCAGTTCCAGAATTCCTACACACATGTCAGTGAACCAACTCAACAACGATGCCGAAATGAGACGTACATAGAATCCCTTGGACGCGAGTACCCTTGTTGCGCGACTACCTTGTATTCAGTGATGTATTCATAGGCACTATGAGCGAAGGACTCACTAATTGAACCATGGGTCGCTAAGGAGCAAACGTCAGGAATGGTGTTGAAAAGGAGGCAACTGACTTACAATTCGTGTATAATACTCTCGAAGTTGATGACAGCGAACAAACGTGATGCAATGGCAGCACCAGAAATAAAAGCAAACGCAACGATTCGGACCAGCGAAGCAGTATTCGCGACGGTCGCCGGGGAGAGGTCAGTAGGGAGCGGGTAGGCCTTTGGCATGGCCGTTGGATTAGTCTGGAACAAAGTCTAATCGTCGACGTGTCAATATATTATCAAATAATTATTTACAATAAGTTGTTATCGAATAACTGTCCCGAGATAAGTTTTTATTTACAGTACCGTTTGAAATGATACTCTATTGCTGACTCAGCCACATCACTGTGAGCCTGCTGCGATGGTGGTAATGCTACTTTGTTGTATTCATTTAACTTCACGTTGACCTTTTCTCAGAAAATATCGGTGCTGCAACGTGCGCCCTCTGCCCATCTGCCAGCCCGTCCAGGTGATCCCACACCGACTCACAGAAACTTGGATCCATTACTTCATCCCTTTTCCCGAGCCCGCGAGCGAATTCGTGCGCTAAATGCAGCAAAAATGGAGCGTATCTTCTCCAAGCCCTTTATTGCGGCACTTGAGGGACATTCCGATGCTGTGGAAGTGCTTGCGCGTCGCCCAAACTCTATCACAGATGTCGCGAGTGCAAGTTGGGACGGAGGTCCGTTTAAGTGGGATGCACGTCCTTGCAATTGACTGACACCACCTTTCAGAGATTATCGTCCACAATGCCGGGCGGAAGACACATCTCGCGAAGATCCCCGGCGCACACAAGGGGAAAGTGTCAGGTCTGTGCTGGGCAGACGAGAACAGAATATTGAGTTGCGGTGTGGATCGAAATATCAAGATGTGGGATGCGTGCCAAGACGCACAGTTAGACCCCTCAGAGGCTGGACCATCGCGAGTACGTGTTTGTCTTGTCTGGCTTCCACACGCGCTTTCTGATCACCTTTCTAGCTGAAACCTCTCGCGGTGTTTCCTGGGAAAGGAACGCTCCAGTCAGTCCCCACTTCCATACCCCATCGTTGCCGCTTATGTTTCCTTGTAGCTCAATAGACCACCACACGAAGGATCCAATATTCGCATCGTCCTCGACGATAGTTCAGATTTGGGACGAGACAAAGTACGCTCGCTGTCCAGGCTCGTTTCCTTTCTCATCATTACTAGGAGCGCTCCCGTAATGGACATCACTTTTTCTACGTCTGCTGAATCCGTGACGAGGGTTCGCTTCAACCCCTCCGAACCTTCTGTGCTCGCTAGCATTGGTTCCGATCGGACCTTCATCCTGTATGATATTCGAACTGGCAAGGCTGAGCGACGCGTTGTCATGCAGGTATTCTTATCTCTTGTGATCTCCGTATGTTGCTGCTGTCTTACTCTGGCCGTAGATGAAAAATAATGACCTCTCTTGGTCTCCTACTTTCCCAACCACAATCCTTCTCGCATCGGAAGATCATAGTCTCTACACATTCGACACCCGACGGCTTGACACCCCTACCCAAATGTACAAGGCACACGTCTCCGCCGTCACCTCTTGTGACTGGTCACCCACCGGAACAGAGTTCGTCTCCGGTGGGTGGGACCGCACCCTACGCATATGGAAGGAGGGTCGCGGTTCCCAACCGGAGGTGTACCACACGAAGCGCATGCAACGCGTGCTCGCAACCGCCTTCACCGCCGACGCGCGCTTCGTTCTGTCCGGCTCGGACGACGGCAATGTACGCATATGGAAAGCAAACGCTTCTGAGAAACTCGGCGTTATCACCGCGCGCGAGCGCTCCGCGATCGAGTATCGCGACGCTCTGAAGGATCGATGGAAGATGGACGCTGAGATTGGCAAGGTACAGCGGTATGTGGTTACGTGGGTCGGCAAGGCGCTCGTGCACTTAAACGCGATTGCCAGGAGTCGGCACATACCAAAGCCCGTGTACAAGGCCGCGCAGCTCAAGCGGACAATGGAGGAGGCACAACGAGTCAAGGAGGAGAGGCGGAGGCGGCACACGCGCGCGGGCGAGAGCAAGCCCAAGGCGGCACGGAAGAAAGTAGTCATCGCAGAACAGAGCTAACCTTATGTGACAGTATTACCTCAGTCCTCGGTGCCACCACTGAGACTGGTAACATTCTCATTACCCGACATGTGGACCTACGGCCATTGGCAATTCTGGCAATTACCGCGGGCCGACATCATGGTCTCGAGTTTGAGAAGACATAACCCCATGAGTGCTTCTCTGGGCCGTCTCCACAGGCGTGCAGATTTCAGTGAGAAACGGGAGGGAGCATGAAATACTTCGTGTCGTCTGCTCAGGGTATTAGGCTATTGTATCCTGGTGTATTCCTCGTCTCGTTTTTTGTTGCTGACAAGCTTCTCCCCCTTTTCTCTGAGTCAGAAGTGAAGCGATTGGGTCGCTGCGTTTAGTCTCTGATAACTTACCTTTCTTTGTGCATCGCTGATGTTGGGATATTCCTGGACCCAGGCAGGGATCTCCAGTCGTACTTCTGCGAGCATCAGTGATCAACATGCTATTATCACAAGGCACGGTCTCTGGTCTCCGCAGGCCACACTAGGGTTTTCGACTGCGATACTGATGCCGGAGTTGAGGAGCGCTATTGTTGACGGAGGTAACCTTTTTGGCTGTTGGCCGACTATACTACTTCCTCAAGAATGCTCTTAACAACACCCCGCTCAGACTTGTACCACGTGCCCTAAATGCCGCTGTCACCTCTTTTGGCGATGACACGTCAAGTGACAAGTCAGGTGGGTTGGCTAGGGGACAGCCTGGCTAACTTGTCGACATAATTACTCAAAGTCCCTGTCGTGTGTGACCTGCTGCAGATAACGGTATCTGGTGGGGAATGCTTACCTTTCAGGGCTATTCTCATGGGAGCAGAACAGGCAACTGCACTTGACTCGGCTGCGGAGTCTGGCAATTTAAGCGACTCGGACGACTATCAAGCTAACAGTTTACTATACATGGCTTCCATTGTGCCACGATGAGTACCACTTCCGCAAGAACATTCTAACTTGCATTCCCTGAATAGTAACAGGCATCCCTCGGTTCTTGGCTGTCGACTTGATACATTACTCATAATGGGAAACAACGTCTCTTACTCGGAGTTGTAGTAGCCCATCGACGAGTTGTCAAAGTGTCATTATAGTTCTGGTATCGTTCATATAGACCAGACCGCACGGATGTCCCCACTTTACTCAACATGTCTGCTTTCTTCTTCGAGCCTGCCGCGTATGCCCTTGTAGCACTGGCTTGTGTGGCCACTCTTGTTGTCCTTAGGCACGGACTTAGGCAGCGGAGCCTCCGGAAGATTCCAGGGCCGTCGAACCCGTCTTTTTTCTGGGGTAAGTTTCATGGGTTACAGAAAAACGAGACACATGTCGAATGAAAGAGCAGGTCATTGGCGTCACATGTTTAACCCTTATGCCTTTTCATTCCACGAAGAGCTATTCAGAACGTATGGGACCGTGGCACGCGTCTATGGTTTTTTGGGGGTGAGTCTGGCTTTCGAAATCTTGACTTTTGCGATACCCCATACTCAATGTGAGTGATTGGAACAGGACATACAGCTTGTCGTATCTGACCCGAAGGCATGCAACAACATTTTTATCAAGGATCAACTCATTTTCGAGCAAACAGAGGCGTTCAGAGAGTAGGGGTTTTTCCTTTTGAGTAGGAACTAGCACTGACTACTCTCTAACCCGGGTCGAGCAGTTCGAATATGCAGACATTTGGACCAACGCTTGTTGCTACGCACGGTAAGGCAATCGTTCTCGAAATCCTCGTCTGCACTCCTAAAATTTGTAACTTACCTAGGCGTTCACCACCGGAGGCAACGAAAGTTGCTAAATCCCTTATTCAACGTCAATCACTTACGGTACATGATTCCAATTTTCCATAGGGTTGCACGAAAGGTACTCCCAGAGCTTGCGTATACGAACCAGTGGTCTCAACCTTCATAGCTTCGTGGAAATCTCGAGTCAATTGTGTCGGATGGCCCTCAAGAGATCAACATCGCCGATTGGATAGGCAGGTTTGCGCTCGAACTCATAGGAGAGGCTGGTCTCGGATATTCCTTCGGTACTCTCGAAGGCAGAAATGACGAATATTGCAGAGCGCTCAACGAGTGGATGTCAGTAAAATGGTGCTTGGAAGACGATGTTAGTCTGACTTGCTTTCCAGGCCAACTATGTCATCTCTTGCGGTTTACCGAAACTTGTTTCCTTACGTCCACAAGGTCTTCCATCCCACAATTCTCAAGTTTGTGGGAAAAATGTTGCCCTGGCCAAAGTTAAATCATCTTATGGACATTTCCGAGACCATGAACGCCGGAGCAAGGCACATTTACGAGACGAAGAAGAGGCTACTGGAATTAGGTGATGACGCAACCACCAAGCAGGTTGGCGATGGAAAGGATATCCTCGGTCTTCTCAGTATGTACGACGCAGCTCCGTTTTCCTGCCAAGGGCCCTGATGTAGTGATTTCTAGTGCAAACTTGTGCAGCAGAATCTGAGAACGATCGGCCAAGCGAAGAGGAAGTGCTTGCACATATGACGTATGCTTTCGTAAGCTCTCGATTGGGCCTCTAATGACCAGAGTATTTCCTTTAGGCTCCTAGTTTTCTCAGCGACAGATACGACATCATCGGCTCTATCTCGGATCCTACATCTACTTGCACTCTATCCCGACACCCAGGATAAGCTCAGAAAAGAGCTGAAAGAAGCTTGCGAAGAAAATGAGGAACTGACGCACGACCAACTTGTATCTTTACCTTTCTTAGAGGCCGTGTGTCGTGAAACTCTGCGCCTGTAAGTTGACAGTCTTGAACCCCCGGATATGTATTGAAGTTGCTACAGGTACCCGCCAGGCTCCGGAGTAATGAGAACGTATGCCATGCACCATTTCCGTCTTACAGTCCTTCGAACTCACTAGCCAGCAGCGCACATAGTGATGTCGTTCTCCCACTCTCTTCCCCCATTCACGATGTCGATGGTCGCGAAATCCATGAGATCTTCGTACCGAAAAACACAAACTTGTTCATCCAGATCTATAATTTGAACCGTGACCCATCGATTTGGGGGTCCGATGCGGCCGAATGGAAACCGGAGCGTTGGCTGGCACCACTTCCTGAGAGTGTTGCCAATGCAAATATACAAGGAGTCTACGCTAACACGTGAGTGGAATAGATCCTTGCCGCAGTACTGTTTCTAACTGCTCTGTTAGTATGACGTTTATTGGTGGCCCACGATCTTGCATGTACGTGTGGCTCTGCCTCGTCGAACTGAGCTGGATTGACCCTTGCTTCATTTGACACAGCGGATTCAAGTTCTCACAACTAGAAATGAGTAAGAGAAATGCGGTGTGAGGTATCATACAAATCTAATTCATTTTTTGTATCTAGAGGTTGCGTTGTCGCAGATCATTCCTGCTTTCCGATTCGCGCCCGCTGAAGTTGACATAGTTTGGAGGTTTGGCGTTATTGTGAATCCATCGGTAAAGGGATCGGTAGAGTCTTTCCTTCCTCAGCTTCCGATGGTGGTATCTCGAGTATAGGTGCTCCTTGTTTCCGAGTACTTTGGCATGCTTTTACTTTTGCTCCGACTCGCATCCCGGCCATCCATCTCTAAATCAGCTCTCCATACGATTTGCGAGCCATGTTCCAAGCGCGTTTACCGTATGCGTTTTTCATGCATTCAACCATGTGAACTTCCGGATCTGCGAACGCCCTTGCGAACGCCTGTTTCGCAGACTTTGTTTTTTTTTTTTTTTGGAAAGCGTTCTCAATCCGGACTATATTCAGTTACTAGAAAAAGTTGCGAGTAATCGCGGGAATTTCCGCATCCGACTTAATTGATTTAATTACCGTCACCGTATTACGCGGGTTTCGTCGCAGCCGCAGTGCAACCCAAACCACGGTGAGAAGAACATCAGGACATCAGCGGCAACGACGATGACGACGACGGCAATGCAACGTCGTACTCTTCGTAATTATAGCGGTTGTTATCGCTGCCGTTGTCGTCCGCGACGACAGCAACAGCGACGTGACGACAGTGACGCCGCCAACGTCACTTGCGAATGCGGGATGGGGCGACTTTGCCGCTATCGGATCTTCGAATGGTAGAGGGGTCCCACAGCGATATGACCTCGCTGATGGGGACCACATGGGGTCGAGAAAGAGCAGCCGGGGCCTCGAAAGGGGTTACCCGTTTTGGCTGCCCGGAGTGCGTGTGGGAGCGCAGTGCCAATGCCGTGCTGGCTGGCTGGCGATATAAGCCGAGCAGGAAGCCCTCCCTCCTCCCCACTCACACTCACCCCACTTGCAACCAGTCTACCAGGGGTCGCGCCGCGCCGTGCTATGTCAGCCAACTCCCCTGGTAGGTCGTAAGACTGGTAGGCTCCTAAATGGTCTCGGAAGGCGCAGCGGTCGGGGTAGCGGTAGCCCCCTGACGAGAACTTTCGCAGGTTCGAAACCGCTACTGACTGCCTGGCCTTGCCCACCTCTGGGCATACTGTACTGACCCTTATCCTCGGAGATGGGTGGCAGACGGATGTACCATGTCGGTTCTGACAGCCCGAGCGCCCCTCTGCACAAAGTCATTGCCCTTTGCCCTAGCAGGCAGAGGCCGCGCGAAGATGGGCGCACTACTCATCACATTACAATTTCCCTCTCCTCGTGCTTAAACGTCCGCGGACGAACGAGTATTTGTCCTAGATACATCCCGAATACGAATTGTTTTTTTTTTAAATGACGAAGACGGACGAAGACGGTGACAGCGACGACAGCGATGCTGACGAGGTGCGGGCGAACGGGTTGTTTCCCCGCAGACAAAGAAACCGGTTGAAAACAAAACCAACAAAACGTGTCTAAGTACCACTGGGGGCATTGAGATACCATGCGAGGATGAACGCAACCCAGACGCAGGTCAAAGAGACGGTCATGCTACTTCATTTGCCGTTGTCCTACTGATCCACACATTCACTTCTTCCATTACGCCCTTCAACTCTTCGCCTGGCATCATACCACCTTCACTAGACCCGTACACACCCTCGATCAATCCTCTCCTCACAAAAGGGACGAGAAGTCGCACAAACGCCGTCGCGGCCTCACGTGCCTCTTCACGGGGAGCATCAAGCAGCACGCGGCAGGCTTGGGCCAGTGCGCCGTCAAGCGCCCGTACTAGATCTTTCAGTAGGGCTACTGGTGCGAGTAGCCGCAGCCCATTTAGTGCTGCGAGCAGTGCATTGGCAAACACTGCAACAGGCGGGTATGCCACCAGCGCTTGTGGCGGCATCTGGAGCACCCCCGCCGTCGTCCCTGCAGCGCCGCGCGAATCCCTTCGCGGTGCACCGACCCCAGCCCAGTTCGTCCTGGGCGTCTTCCCGAACTCTACCGCCGCCTTAGAAAACTCGCCCGACACACGCACAAGCACGGCATCTTCAAACAGCGGTGGAAGCAACGTCCGAAAGTCCAAACCGAGTCGCGCGAACGACGTGCTGCAATATGTGAGTTGGGTGAGCAACGCCGTGAGGGTAGACGCGTCGGACAGGCGCGGTAATGCCGTGCGTAGCGCGTCGAGCAGCCGCGAGAGCAGCTGAGACGCACACGCGGGGAGTAGCGTGCGGAGCACGTCCAGGTCCTCCCGGGATAGATCTGCAGGTGGCCGTTCGAGAAATATGGCGGCATACTGGGTAACGAGGTCATGCACCCCTTCGCGCCATGTATCGATGTACTTCTTCATGTACCGCGCCCATGCATCAGGTGCATCGAGCCCACGCCTCTCTCCCTCTGCGTTTGTGAGCGCGGTGTTAAGCGCCTCGAGTCGGCCGGTGAGGAACGCGAGCGCTAGTGCGCGCTCCGGAAGCACGCGCATGCGTCGGAGGAAGCTGACGGCGCGGAAAAGAGTCGGGAGCTTGCCTTGTGCGCGGAGAGTGGCGAGTAACTGGGCGAACAGCGCGCGAATGGAGCTGTCGGCCTCCGCATGGACGTCTTGTACCGCCTGTACATGCGGAAAACGCGCGGCTAGACGAGCGGCGTGTGCCGCAAGATCGAGGGCCTCTTGAAAATGACCTGCACGAACACACGCATCTGCGAGGACAGGGAGTTCTAGGATGTCTTGTAACTTTGATGAATGCTCGAGGACGAGAGCAGCACGGCGACGAGAGGACTGGATGGATGAAATGTCAGAAGAGAACGAGCGCGCAGCGGACTCAAGAGCGGGAATATCGTCGAGGAGGGTAGTGAGAGTACCCGAGAACGACGAAAGTGTCGTAGTTAGGTTAGTGGTTGTTGAATGAAGCGACAAGAAGGTTGGGTAAGAGGAGGTGCAGAGATTTGTGAGCGCGTTTGTGAGCTGAGATGAAGTGGAGGAGAGGATCGCAGGCTCAGCAAGGACCGAGTCCAGTGGAAGCGCAATGATCTCTTCGAGATAGGACGTAGCCTTTGAAGATGATAGTTCTGGTTTTTCAGATATAACGTCCCTTAGGGAGGTCAACGCTAAGCCGCCGTCCTGCTGTGTGTAAATCTCTGTCATCTCAAAACGGGCATGAATTTGGGGCCTCTATAATCCAAAAAAATATCTGCACATTCAAAACCCAGTAAACGACATCGAGGTGGTGGCGACACACCTGCAACCTGGTGTGATGACGACAGTGTATATTCTGGGTACGACAAGGCTTGCTCTTGCTACAAGTTTTCCAACTCATATATTACATAATCATTCCCACGGGAAGATTGTGACTGATCCCTTTTTACACAGAGCGAAAAATATCTTGAAAAACATACTCAATTTAATGCAAGCACAATAAAAAATAACTTTCGGCTTCAAGGATATTGTAGGAAGCTTTGGTCGGGTCAAGGACTTCTATGATATCACACGCGGGAGAACCCGCAAACATAGACTGGGGGAAGCTGCACAGCACGGTTGTGCGAAGTATGGGCCCCAATCCCTGACTGGTCGTTCTGGCGTCTAGTGGAACGGACCATACGGGTGTAACTTACAATCGATAATGGAGAAATATATCCATTCGCATCAAAGAAGCCGTTGCAAGGCGCAACGGCTGAGCCGAGATGACGTCAAACTGGCTACACAACCATGAGAAGCCCCACCCTGTTGGCATGTGCACCAGTGAATTCGAGTCACCATCCACATTCAGGGTGGAGGGAGGAGGCATAGGGACTACGGCGCGGCGGAAGAAAATGCGGACAACGGCCATTGACAATATTGACATGCGAAGAGCCCGGGCCGGACTGGTTGATGTGATTTGATAAGGGGAGGGATGCCAACAGGGAGGCGGATGGTACGGAGGTGATCAATCACTTGACGGGCCAGAAATATACTAGGAAGGGCAAATGGACGCGAATCTTCTAACTGAACCTCTGGCATTGAAATTTCTCGAGAACCGAGAACAGACGATCACAGACCCCCTCAAGCCGATCGGCTGGGAATACTGAAGGGAGTCGCAGCTCTCCACAGGATTAACGTGGACGCGAGCGTATATGCTACCCTATTAAATGGAGGCGGGAACGAAGCCAAAAAAAATTTGGACATCGGTGTCTGCGCCAGAGAAAATTTGGCGTAAGAAAGCTACTGGTATCCCCGATCCTTGCCCGCGCTGGGCAAGTGTCGCTCATCCAACACCCGACAAGCGCCACCTCATCATGGCTTTCTGATCCGG
Organism: Lactarius deliciosus; assembly: GCA_021525775.1. Classification (NCBI taxonomy): domain Eukaryota; kingdom Fungi; phylum Basidiomycota; class Agaricomycetes; order Russulales; family Russulaceae; genus Lactarius; species Lactarius deliciosus. Next base: position 933,873 of record JAKELK010000008.1, read on the forward strand.
TTCTCGGACCTAGGTAGAAGCAGAGAGTGGAATCGCCCCAGGCGGAGAGAATTGCCTTCGTTCTCGTCTTCGTCGTCCCACTGGAGCAGCCTTATCCCCTCTGTACTGGGACGTACTCACGATTAACGATTTATGGGATGGGTCCGAGGACGAGGACCAGATACGTGCATACATTTCCGCTTCCACCTCCGAGGTCCTGAGTAGTCGTGTGTTCATTGCAAAGCTTGACACTAATCAAGTTAGTACACGTGGGCGATACGCGGAGAACACGCCAATGTCTTCAACCATATCCCGCAGGACCTTCGACGGATACGCTTGCCCGTTCTGCGCAGTATCTCTATGTCTTCCGAGCCTGGCCGAGCAACGCAATAGAAGACATTGTTAATTCGTTCGTGGTGTGGTGAATCCATTTCAAGGACTTACCCAGAAAATGAATTAAAAGATTCTTTCACATGCGGATCTCAAGCCAGAATTGCGAGAGTACTTGAACAGTAATTTTGGCGCGGATTGGGAGGATACCAAAGAGAAAAGACTCGGAGAAACCCTCATGCGGTCTGTCGGTGTTGTCACCGAACCGATGGCACCCAATGCTGCAAGCTGCAAGTGTCGTGCCAGCCTCGAGGTGAGAGAATGAATCATTATCCTGAGCATCACCGTGACGAGATGTTCTACGCTTCGTGATCTTCCGACCACCAGCTGCGCGGAACCGTCCGGTACCTTCGACCACGAGCTTAAGCCGTGAAACAATGACACGTATCTGTATATTGTAGTTAGATTGATCTGGCGCTCGTCGCCTCCTTCCCCCGTGAGAAAATCTGTAGCCTGAGTGGCCCACACCGGACGGACCGCAAATAAGTACCATTCCCGTCATCTGGTCAAGAGCACTGGAATCATAATCCCTGGCACGGCCTCTGAGTCTGTCAACTTTTGTGTGATGCTCAACCCAGATCGTAGATCACGGCAACAGCGCTCACTGCTCACCGCCTCAATGCTTCTGGTTGTTAAGAGCACGTACTGTAGGTGCCTTCCAAATATTACATTCAGTGACGTGCACTGGGCAAGATAATGACAGTAGGTCTGTGGAATCGTCAAAGAGCACAAAGGAGATCTGAGGGCCAGGGTAGGAGGCACACAAAATATTTTTATCTTGACATCAAGCGACAGGCGGTGTGAGCGCCGGTACTAGCCTAATGAGGGCCGTGCCTGGGTGAGACTAAACCAAGGCTCTGCTCTTTTCCACCTCTCAACCGTTTCCACCAAGACACTCTTTCCTTCCAGTCACTCTCTTAAATTCGACTCTCCTTCGGCTTGGCATCTTGCTTTATTTCATTCGATTCATCTCCCTTTTTTTTATCGACATATTATCATGTTATCCCACTTCGCTCTCCCGACTTTTATTTTGTCTGCTGTGTTGATGGCTATGGCGGATCCCACACCTTCAGAACCAAGCCCTGGTGAAATCTTCAATGAGGGTTCAACTTGCCACATCGCATGGACCCCAGATGCTTCTGGGGTCTGGAAAACGCTCAACATTGAGCTCATGACTGGTGACAACTTCAATATGGTGCACCTGACGAGTATGATTTCCTTGGGACTTTCTCACGAGCGTCGTCTGACCCTTTTCCCCCCCCCTCCAGCCGTTGCTACTGTAGATGGCACAGCCTCCCCCGGAACATTCGACTATCCTTGCCCCACTGTAAGTCTTGATTATACGTGTCCCCAACTAGTCATTCAACCATTTTTCCTCCACAGGTCACTCTCCACTCGCCAGTCTACTTCTACCAGTTCACATCACCTGCTGCACCGAACCGCACTTGGACCGGCCGGTTTGCCATCGCAGACTCGACTGGCACGACCGTCCCTCCACCAAATTCGGTCCAGCCCAACGGGCAACCGATTGCCTGGGGAACAGGCGCGCTCGCTGACCCGTCCACGGCCGTGCCCGCTCCGTCGTACCTCACTGGTAACAGCAGCAGCACGGGCCCATCCTCGTCAGCATCCGGCACTGGCGTGACTACCCCCATCGTCCCTTCCACCACGGGGCTGTCGACTTCAAGCACGACCGGGTTCAGCACCAAGTCTTCGACCCTATCGACGTCTAGTCTGTCCAGCTCCTCGTCTGCTTCCCCTGCTGCCTCAAGCGGCACGAGCAGCCCGTCAACGTCGAATAACAACAACTCTGCCGGCGGGCTCGTCGTCGGCGCGGTGTCTACGCGTGCGACCCAGGCCGGTGTCGCCCTCGCGGTCATCGCGGCTACGTTCACGTTCATATTCTGAACAGTCATGTTTTTTTTTGTTGAATGCGGGTGCTTTTCGTCGAACGACTGGCTCGCGCCCCTTGTGAAGACAAATGCACCATCACGGACCTTGCATCATACATTACAATCTCCCCTTCATAGTTCGGGTCGGCTGGAGAGAATTTTCAATACCCCCCCTTTTTTGCTGTTAGGATGTTTGGATATCTATTTCATTCGGGCTTGAGGTCGTGTTCATTGGTATAATGCTTAGCAGTGCTTGCATGCACGATCGAATACTTCCCTACACAGTGCTCTACACCGATGGAATCTGAGATAATGATTTGGATTCGGAAAAAGTATTAAAGGAGCAAAATTGCGAACGGCGTCAGTCTCGGACATTAGCAGGAGCGCTGGGTGAGTAAGCCGCGCGTTTCCTTGTATGTAGTATTATAGTCACTCGCAGAGCTCATCATGTCCCTCGACGACGCCCCAACCTCCGCTGCAGAGTTAATCATCGATGCAGAACCGTCTACCGGTCCCCATACAACACCAGCAGATTCACCGCCACCGCAAGAGGAGGAGCTCCCAGATGGAGAGAACGGAGTGCCTGCGCCGCCCAATTCTCAGCCCATTCCCGAGCCTGACCCGGTAGCAATGGCGGCCGAGGCAGAGAAGCTGAAAGAACAGGGAAACGACTCTTTCAAGGCCGGGCGCTATGGCGATGCAATCGACCTATATACCAAAGCCATCGGTGCGTGTGCATTAACCCGCTCGCAGGAGCGCACGGTCAGACGTGCCAACTGATGACGTGACGATGACGACGACGATGTCAATCCCACCACCAGACCTGGTCCCTACCGAGCCCTCCTACCTCACGAACCGCGCCGCCGCGTTCATCGCCGTCAAGCGTTTCCGCTCCGCGCTCGCGGACTGCCTGCTCGCGGCCACGCTGCAAGCGACGTCGTCTGCAGGCGGCGCTGCACCGCCCAAAACGCTTCTGCGGCTCGCGCGCTGCCAGCTTGCGCTTGCGCAGACGGCCGCCGCACTCTCGACGCTGCGCGCGGTGCTCGGGGTGGAGCCGGACAGTGCGCCCGCGGCGCAAATGCACGCGCGCGCACTCGAGCTCGAGGCGCATACACGCAACCTCGTGGCGTCACGGCAGCGCAGGGAGTGGGGCATGGCGCGTATCGCGCTCGAGCGGTGTCTACAGGCCGTCGAGGCGGAGGGGAGCGAGATTCCGACCGAGTGGCGGCAGTGGCGTGTCGAGCTCGAGCTCGCACGCGGGAACTGGGAGGGCGCGAACAGTGCTGCCAAGTGCGTTTCCTCTCATCTTTTTCTTTCTTTCTTTCTTTCCACAAATTTTTTTTTTTGCTCATTCATACTTCTGCTGCGATTGGCGCTCTCTACTTGTCCGGATTTAGCGATGCCCTGCGGCTACAGTCAAACTCACCAGACGTGCTTACGCTCCGTGGGCTTGTCCTCTTCCTCTGCGGGCGACTCCCGCAGGCGTTGCAGCACACTCAATCTGCGCTTCGGTACGACCCTGGTCATGTGCCCGCACAACTTTTGCGCAAGCGAGTGAAAGACGTAGAACGACTAAAGGAGGAGGGAAATCGAGCATTCAAGCTAGGTAAGCTGCACGAGGCGCTGAGCAGGTACTCCGATGCGCTCGAGGTGCGTTCTCGGCCCAATAAATCTTCATTCCAACCTCACGACTCCATTCGGTCCCACCAGCGAGTCGGTGAGAACGAAGATGAGGGAAAAGGCGGCCAGCTCCGCGCGACGTTGCTCTCCAACCGTGCCACCACACTTGTCAAAGTAAGTCTTACTTGACGATGGCCTCATCCATGCACGTGTTTCTGATCTGGACATGCAGCTCTCCCGCTACGACGACGCCCTGGTCGATACCGAGGCGTCCCTGGTTCTCCAGCCGGGCTCATTCAAGGCGTTGCGCACGCGTGCGCGCATCCGGCTGCACAATGAGCAGTACGACGATGCGATCGCGGACTTCCGCTCCGCGATCGAGCAGGCTGAGTTCGATGGCGCAGACGCGGACGTGCGTGCGCTGCGCGGCGAGCTCAAGCGCGCCGAGGCGGCGCTCAGACGCAGCAAGACCAAGGACTACTACAAGATCCTCGGCGTGGCGCGCGACTGCAACGAGGCGGACATCAAAAAGGCGTACCGGCGCGAGTCGCTCAAGCACCATCCAGACAAGGTGCGTCTGGCTAAACTGCCTTGTTTATTTTAGTTAACGCCGCTGGCAGGGAGGTGACGAAGAAAAGTTCAAGCTGGTCGTCGAGGCCCACGCGGTGCTTTCGGACCCGCGCCGGCGTGAACGATATGATCTAGGCGAGGACGAGGACGGCACGACTGACTCGTCGTCACACATGCGTGGCGGCCCCGGCGGGATGAACCCCGCTGACTTCGCTAGTATGTTCGCGCAGTTCGGCGGTAGTAGCGGTGGCGGTGGCGGGTTTCCCTTCGGCTCGTCGGGTCCACACGGATTCCGTGGGTTCTAGCGTGGCTCTGGCTCGCGACTATCTGTCCTTATATCGAAGAGAGCACAGGGGGCATCTTTCTGACGAGGCTACTACATAATAGATACCGTTCCATGCATTGACGCTGTTTGCAATCCCTTGGAGATAACACCCAGGGACCAGTATGATATTGTACACCATCGCCGAGTTTGAACAAAAAGTGCAATGGATAATCTACAGCGCTACACCCTATGATGCTATCAAGACCTGCGAGGACAAACGGTTTCGTGAGTTGTGAGTCACGGTAAAAAAAAAAAGCACGACGTACAGCGGACGGCGTCAGCCCCAAATCGCGAAGGGACCTGGAAAAATCTGACGCGGAAAATTGTTTCCTAAAGAGTGATCAACGAAGAAACCAGCGCAAGCAAGGAAGACAACACACCGAGGAAATTGCTGGGTAAATGTGACCGTGTCGACGTCTACGGTCAAAGTCTGGCCGGCAACAAATTCCGCCACCTCGCGCAGCGCTGTTCGCAAGGACAACGACCATCAGAGTTTTCCCTTGAAACTGAAACGAACGACAAAAATACGCAACTGGAATCGCTGGGCAGCGTTGTGGTCAGCGGCTGTCCACCACTCGCAAGCCGTATCTGCAGGCGCGTGTCCTTGAACTCGCGCCCAGGGACCGAAGTGGGCGCAGGGGCAGCGGAAGGAGTGGATGAGCCTGCAGCATCTGCTGGCGGTGCTGCGCCGTCGCGTAACGCTTTCTCTTGCGCTGCCTTCTGTGCGCGCTGGAGTTTGTCAGCCTCGATCTGCGCCTTGATCGCCGCGAGGGCCTTCTTGTCGTCCTCCTTTTCTAAAAACACCGTTTTCGCTCAGGGATCCGGGACGAAGGGGGATTAAAAAGGGAAGACGAACCGCGGCGCTTCGCCTCGAGGTCCTTTAGAATCTGCTTGTTCTTCAGATCTTCTTTGATCTGTGAGGCCTCCTAATTCACGGCGTGAACTCGTCAGCTGTTGCCTGCGAAGCGATTTGGGGGGCCCAGCACTTACTTTCCCTGCCTTGCGCCGGATGAGCTCGTTCGCTTTTGCCTCTTTCGCGTCCTCCGCGGCTTTCTTGGCGCGCTTCTCGTTCATCTTTTCGCGCAGTTCGAGAAGTTTCTGCTCTTTCTCTTCCTCGGTGAGCGGCTTGATCTACAGCACCCCGTAAAAGTATGTGAGATGAGGACCACAACGCAAAGGAGAACGCGCACGCACCTCCTCGGTAGACTCTTCAAACTGATCGTGCCCGCTCTTTTCAGCGTGGAAGTTAGCGAGTGCGGTGTTCTTGAATATCTTCCCGCACTCTGAGCATTTGATACTCTGTAAACGACCGTCTTATAAGCAGCAGCTCCTGACGCAACGCAACAGAGCTGCTCACCCTCGCTTCAACGCCAGAATCTGCCTGATCTGCGGCGCCCGGACTCCCGTACACAGCGCGTAGCGCGGCTGTTTCTTCATCATCGTCCTCTTCCATCGGCACGCTTTGGGGTTGCGCAGACGACGTTTCGGCCGCCCCAGATGTGGCATCGGGTATTGGGTCGTCGTTGTGTTCGAGGATGAAATCCATGGCAGGCTGCAGACCCTTATTATTTGTGGCACGTAGAGCCCCTACGCGGTTCTTTGGTTTCATATACGCGCAGATCATTGCCTAGAAACGTACATTCGACCCTGGCAAGGTCAAAGCCCATTGAAATGAGAACCTCTTTGTCGGACATTGTGGGTGAAGAGACAGACACAGGCGCTTGCTGCGGTGGGTCTCACTGGCACACTTGGCTTACGCGTAACGCGCTCCATCTGTCCCCAGTGCGCACGCAAAAATGACTATTTTCTTCGAACCCCGACAACATGGAGCAACTCTCACGTTGGCTATCTGCAGGGTCTCTGCTCATACATAGCGAGAAAGGCGGCCCTGCGACAGATCTTCGAGCAATTCTTCTTGCGCGACTGGCTCAATATCGTGCGCAGCGCGGGCTTCCTGAACGTGACGATGGCGACCCCTCATTGGAACAGGCGCAGGAGGAGACAGCACAAGAGGCCTTATCAGTGGTAGAAAGCGTTCAGAGAATACTCGACCAGGATGCATCCCCGGTTCCTGCAGTTTCCGGGGGGGACACACCGGGCGGGGGGCCCATCATAGGCACGCGGGACATCTCACAGCTCCGCACTCTCCTCTCCATCATCTTTAAATGGGGTACCGAGCCCTTGCTCGCGCACGTCCAAATTGTATGGCCAGCAAAAGGCTATACGCAGACGCAGCTTGTTGATGCAAACGACGCTCCTCACTCGTATGAAAGACTCACCGCTATGACACGACAGTTGCTCTCCTTGTTGTTCCCACGCGGGGCGCAGGGAACCCTCCCACAAACACTCATCACGTCTACGCTCTTACACCGTCATGTCACGGATATACTACGTCCTGCGATTGCGCTTGGGTGGGTTCCAAAGGCCATGTTTCCCGAGTCTTTCCCGGTAGTGGACAATTTAAGACCCTTGGTGATGCGCTTGCTGTCAATGTACGAGTTCCATTCGACCGCACACAAACCGTAGAGCTGAGTATGGTCTCTGCAGCCTACCGCCATCACAGACCATCGCGTCTCTTGGCGCCATTATGTCGTCCTCTCCACCGCCTCCGCAACACGTCCACAAATCCTGCGCATCTTTGCTCAGCCGACAACTGATGCGCCCGGGTGGCGTCCGTGGGCTCCTCGCTGCGGTATTTGGCGAGGGCGAGTCAGAACAAGCGCCACTCGAGAAGCTCTTGCACGTTTCTCTCGTACTCGGTGCAGTTCCTTCGACCGTCAGTGCTGAGGTACGTGGGTGATACTAGTTTCAGGCACTTTCTAACGCGGTCGCAGGACTACTTTCGTTCCGTGGTTTCAAGTTTGGTCGAGTTACTCAAGACGAGGGTCTCTCTTGCTTACACCCGCGCGGCGTCGTTTTCGCTCTCGCGCATGATTACGGCCGAAGGCAACGCACGGTATCACTCGCTTGTATCCAGCTTACTTCTTTCCTTGTTGCATGATCCAATTCTTATCATCACGCCCGAATTATCAACGTCCGAGGAAACTAAAGCGCTCACATCTGTCGAGGCAATTCAAATTATTCAGACATTCCTGACGAATACAGACCCCGCTCCAAGTCTTGTTTCGACAGTCCTATCGCCAATTGTGACATCACTATATGCGCTGCTCGGAACTCTCGCACGCACGAAGACGGCTGATCCGACGCTGAGGGAGTCAGTTCGTGGCTTGTTGGTCGCTTGGGGGCGCATGGTCCCCACAGACGAAGCCGTCGCGATTTTATGGGCGTGCGTCGACGGTCAAGGTGGTGAATGGGCCATTGACATCGACGGAGGTGTGAGGCGTGTAGAAAAGTGAGTTCGTTAGTCATTGCTGCTCGCCTACAATTTATGTCCCCGAAAAAAAGACCGGAGAGAGACCCGTCGTTGGCTCTCTTCACACCAGATGATCTCAAAAAGGCCGAAGAGAGTGGCGCCCTTGACGTTGATGCGAACTTCTTGGGTCTGCGCCCCGACCCTGTGCACTTTGTAGCCTTCTTGAAGTCGCTGGATCGGCCTGACGCAGCATCAGAAATTTTCGTCCTGCTTCTCGAGGGCTACCGAGAGTTGAAATCAGACAGCGATGGCGATCCTCTACGGTGATCGCAATTACATCAACTTCTGCCGCTTTTGCACGCTCATGCACTCCTTTAGAACGCTGCTTTTCTTACAACTAATTGTTCAGGTTCAAACACAAATGTCCAAAGACGGCCCCTCTTCTAGCAATATCCTCAGCAAGCCCGAGCATGTCTTCTCATTCATCAGGCATGCCTTGCAAAGTGACACTACTCTTCAAAGTCCCGAACCCAAGACAGGTCCGAAAAAGCCCAACGTACGCCAAGGGATGACGATGAACGATCTTCGCATCGTTCCCGAGGAAGAGCAAGAAGACGACTCGGATATGGGTGATAGCGACGATGAGACACCTAATCAAGAGGGGGCGCAGCCTGACAGCGAGATGACAACCACTGCTCTCAATTTGCTCCTTAGCGTACTTGAAGGTACAACTTTTCACGCGAACGTTCACCAAAATGTATCGCTCATTGACCCCATCAGTAAACCCGAACCTCTCCGCACAATCGGCCCCAGTTCTCAATGAAATTCTTGAGGACGTTGAGCGACTGACCAAGGCACCCTCCGAGCCCGTTCGCGCACTCGCCCGTGAGGCACGTATGGTGCTCACGGTCCGTCTCGCGTCCGCCTCAACGGCACCCTCCGGTCCCGCCCAGGAGCCCGAGGAAGAGCAGATCAGGTCCACCTACCAGAGGGCGCTCAAGCTCCTACAGGACGCCCTGCTCCCCGTGCGCGCGCACGGGCTGCTCCTCCTGCGCGAACTGGTCGCAACCCGTGCAGGCATCGCACCACACGAGGTGGTGCGCGCGCTCGAGCCTGCCATCCGCGACGTTTTCCTGCAGGCAATCCAGGACGACGACTCGTACATATTTCTGAATGCCGTGCAGGGCCTCGCTACGCTTGCGGACTCTTTCGGCTCTGAGGCACTGGGTGGGCTGGTGGGGGTTTACGCTGGAGGGTTGCAGGGGGTCGGCGCGGGTGCGCTCACGCAACAGGATGTTGACATGCGTCTCCGTGTCGGGGAGGCTCTTGGGCAGGTCATCCGGCGATGCGGAGAGACGCTGCCACGTTATGGTCAGTTTCTGCTTCCAATCGCTCCAGATTTTTTAATTCTTACAACGGGTATTTTTTTTTGGGTGGGGGCACAGCCGACGTCCTAGTTCCCCGGCTATTCGCGCTCGTCCGCAGCTCGCATCTGCCCACGACCATACGCACATCCTCCCTTTCCCTCCTCGCGACATGCGCCGACACTGCCGACCTTGCCCTGCTGCCTTACGCTCACGACCTCGCCAACGCGATGCTCGATCTCTTGCAAGTCGAGGGCGGCGCGTCTGTGCGTGCAGCAGACGCGAATCGCCCGCCGACAGAGGCAGCGAGCATGGACACCGAGCCCACGGCGGCCGACGCAAGGTTCCCGCCGTTTCGCCGCGCGTCGCTGCACTTCCTCGGCGTGCTCGTGCGCGCGTACATGCGGCGCGCAACTGCCTCGTCTCCGTCCGGTGCTGGAACAGACTCTCGTGGCCATATTCTGCCGGACGACGACGATTTCCCCACGCGCCGCGCGACTGCGACCCTGGGGTATGTCGCGGCGACAGATGCGGATGCGGTCGTACGGGTCATGGCGCGGGAGGTGGGGGAGGCCGTGCGTGCGCTAGAACGCGCGGGGATGGGCCTTTGAAATAATAATAAAAAAGGCGAGCCAAGTTCTCTAAGCTCTAGGCCCTAAATCTCCTGGCATCCTGCTAACTATACTTATACGGTCTTCTCATTGGTTCGGATGTGATCAGGAATAGTGGTTTATACTCTTGGTTAGGACGGTTATGTTGGTTGGAAGTCCGATTGGAGTCTGAGATAAACCTTACAGTGCAGTGAACTTGGCTTGGGGGGTGTTGCAGTAAGCTATGCAGTCGGGGTGCTAATCGAGGTCCTCACTTTTGCAGTATTCCTGGTCTCCTCTGAGAACCAATCTTGGCGTCGTAATAGTAGCACACCGAACTCGCTAACCTTTCCTATCTCCTCTTGTTGTGGACATGACGCGGATATCCAAAAGTTAGAATCTCACATCCGTCTATGTATGCCTTGATATGCTACTGTTCTCGCCTCGGTTTTCCAAAATGCTGAACTTGCTCTGTTGCTACTGGTACTAAGGTTGCCACATCGAATCTTCTAGTAGGTCACGACAGCGCTCGGCAATCTTCCCCTCACCCTTTGGATTCCAAAGTACACTGATTATCTGGTTGTGCGCTCCAGCTGCCATACTGAGCACGGGGTGCATATCCGCTGTCTCCGGCTCCTTATTTGGATACGTTCAAGTAAAGAACGGCTCCATCTCGCTCTCTCGTCACTTCGTCGTTGTGGTATGTGCGTCGTATTTCAATTGTGCGGACGGACGGTCCGATGCCAACTTTCGCGCTGACCTTTTTAACCGTAACCCAGTTAAGCTAGGGCGATGAGACGCACTGTGAGATTGGCCATGGTATCCGGGGCGGTGCTGGCAGTGGGGCGCTGACGTCCCAAATTGTACTCAATCTATAACTTAGTGGGCGTAGGCGAGGCACAAACCAACGCCGATCGTTAGCATGATACTAGCTATACAGTAGCACCAATACAGCATTTCCGCACTGATCGGCTCAGATCGAACTCCTATGAGAAAAAAACCGAGCCAAGGCGATGGGACATACGCATATCGAAGACACATCTTGCGGGACCCTCAGAGAAAACCGACCAATGCAGTGACAGGACTGGTGAGAAGTGCGCAGCCTCAAAGCGGCGTTGAGCGTATGCAAGTGCTCGACGAAAGAGGACGGCAGCATGAAGAGTCAGCGTTAGTCAGCGGTGCAGTCTTTGGTAGGACTGAATTGGGCAACTAGGTAGGTACTGTACTTTTGCAAATCATCGCTGAGGGAAGTGACTCTTTTAAAAAATAAAATAAAAAGAGGGAAGTGACTCGAAACTCTTTCTGAACCAGCTGGTCGCGAAAAAGAAACAATGGAGGGTCCCGTACTGACTGCATTCGCCTGCGAGGCTGCAAAGAACTCTTTGGCAGAAATGCTCCTTTGCCGGCGCCATTCCACATGGGCGGCGCCACTGCCCACGCGAAGGAAGCACCGCACGCTAAAATATTAAGACAACAGGCTTGACGCTGATTGTCAGCCAAAGGCAGATCAACTATTCGTAATTCGGCTCGTAGTACACTATCACCAACTCATTTCGTCATCTCACCGAGATCCCAGTTGAAACTAACCCAATCCTACGACTGCTGCATACTACGGAACTACCCGTCCCAGGGCTTCGCCACATCCCGCGTTCTTTTTAGAAAGATTTCGAGGAGGGGAGAGTGAATGGATTGTCAGGTACCAACGAGTTGGAGCGGGATGCGGACGAGGCCGACGCTCGGATCTCGAAGCGTGGAAACAACCTTCAAAAAAGGGTGTCACACTACCTCATCGAGTAGGCGTACCAGCTTGTTCAGTTCCTCGCAGTCGGGGTCACATTTGTGCTCAAAGGAATCCCCGAAGTCAATGACACGAATATCGCCATCGGCGTCGCGCGTGAAGTGGGACACCACCGCCGGAAAACCAAGGCCAGATCCGTGCACTTTGCGCGCGTGCCTCGCGATGGCTCTCCTGCATACACAACAGACGAAGCAACTGTCAGATCTGGGGAGGGGAAAAGGCCGGAACGGGCGCCTGTAATCGCACGCACCTCTGTCGTGGATTGCAGTCGCGGAAGCTCTTAAGCTTCGGGCCTGTGTCTTCCAGCACGATGACGTAGAACTCGCCGCGATACGTGTAGGTCCCCCAGTAGCGCGGAACAGTGGTGCCCTCGATGCGCGGGACCGAGAGGAAGTGCTCGTACGCGCATGCCTCGCGGTGCGCAGACTCAATGTGCTCGTGCAGGAAGAGCTTCGCGAGCACCTGCCTCGACTGGTCCAGCGTGCCGCGCCACGCCTCGAGGCAACCCTCGTACGCAACGTGCTCGCGCAGCACGAGCTGGTGCTGTGGCTCAGGTAGCTCTGGCGGATCCGGGAGTGTTCCGAGGGCAGGACAGTCTTCTGGGACAGGCGGGATAATGGGGGAAGAGGCGGGGAGCGGGAGGGTCGATAGCTGGGAGACCGCCTCCTGTCGCTGCAGACGCGCCCGGCGAAGAAGACGGGCGGCAGGAGAAACTCCCGTGGCCTCGTACGAGAAGGCTAGAACCTGCAGTCACTCAGCGGCTGCTTTCAAAGTCAGCGGTGAGTAGCCGACGCACTCGCTCTTGGGACACACCACTACCTGGTACAACGGTCTCTGTTCCTGAGAAGCGTCTGCGTTCGGTGGTAGTGGTGCTACTCGGGAGGACAGGCCCTAGACTCTCCAACTCACAAGCTGTGGGAAAGAGGAGAGGGTCCCTGAGATCGGCCAAAATCATAGCAGTGAGAAGGGCTGGAAGTGGCTTAGCCTCGAGATCTGGCACGCCGGAGTTTCCAGGATGTTCGGATGAGACCCAGTATGCTGGAGACACCAACAGAGTGTGACCCTGTTCAAGGCGGGAGTCTGGAAAAAACATCAGAAATGGACGGAATCTCTATTAGTGGGCGAACCGATCTCCACAAGACGAAAGATGGTTGTGCTGAAGAGCATCGCGAATCTAACATTCGCGACGAGCATGCGGTAGCCGATCTGGAAGCGAGACCGTGTTAAATACGCGAGTGTCAGAAAAAATTCAAACGCAAACCTGAACAAGAACGGCAGGCAGACCCTCATGTGTAGAGGAAGATTGTAAAACAAGGCCAGATTGTAGGCCATGCATGTCGCGTATGACTTCATGGGAATAATCTTGTCCGACCAGGACCGCGTAGTCGCCACACACCGTGGACCAGTCATTGCGCCACGAGTTGGGCTGGCGCGGATTGGTAAACGTGACTTTGTCGAGAACCAGATTAAATGCGTGCGTTAGACCTCGCACTGCGACGAAGGCTACCCCACCGATAGTCACGCGGACATCTGTAGTGACGGTCATTCCGGAATAGCCGCGACCGGCCATCCCGATTTCCTTAGGGAGATAATCAAGGCAAGTCGCCAGATTGTCCGGTATGTCCGAAGTCCACAGTGGGGCGCCAGTGAAGGAAAAGGCACCGGGGCTGGCGAGGAAACCTGGTAAGGCACCGAGAAGCCGGTCCGGAAGCGACGGCTCTAAGCGAGCAAACCTAGGCGCCAAGGTTGGCTCAGGCTGCAGCACGGCGGTCCAACGAGGAGTTGATCTCAAAACAGGGTCTCCATCAATGGGCATGCATGTGGGGATGGTATAGTCAATAAATTGGGACCAAGGTTTGGAGATGTTGCCTTCGTTCCAATTTTCGGGGGTGACAGCAGGGAGAGGGATACTAGCCATGGTATTCGCCGCGTTATGAGATGCCTCAGTGAGGAGGGAGAAAATGAGGAGTGAGGCGAGTGAGCCACGAGCTCTGATATGTACCGTCGCGGTGGTCCAAATCCCAAACGTGAAGGTATATCGTCATTAGTAAATTTTCATACGTTCCGTATCCGCCTTTCCAAACGTTGTCGCTTTGGTTGCCGCCTTGTCGAAAGTCCGAGTCATCTGTCCCGTGACTCGAATACAAACGAGACCGCCATGACGTCTTGCTTCTAAGTGTCAATTGACCTGTACGTAGGTTGAACAGACGAAAGACGAGGAAGGACGCCGGACTGAGCACGGATCCGAGGGAACGGTTGCCGTCATAGGGGCTCGGGATCAGATCATCTAGAAGTGGCAGTATGCCGCTTGAAATTGCAGAAATTTTGGGATTTCCGACTGCCGCCACGCCATTGTATTGGTGTTTAGATGTCCTCGATGCTGTTCAATACAGCACAGACCGGACGGTGGTGGCGCCGACCCTACTTCTCCCTCAATTCGAAGTTCGGGTAAGAGTTCGGGTACAGTTCCCTGATTATTTCCCGCAAATGGACGCGAAAAGTTGCTGTTGCTTTTGATAACCTCGTTGACTATCACGACAAATAGGAAGTTAGGACAGTGGTTCTGCGTGCAGGGTTGCCCCGGAATATCCCTCCACAGATGGTGTTGGTGACTTACTGTAGGTCTTGAAGCTTACAGCAGTTTTCATATCGATAGAGCGCTTTTCCAAAAAGCATTGATTAGGCGGGGTGAGCGGGTAATGAAGATAACTAATTAACCGAGATCAGATCAGAAAAAAATAAGACTTACATTTTTTTACAGTCTTATTTCTCGTACCACCCTCCGTCTCATGGGGCGTCGATTTATATCTCGAGAAATCAAGGAGAAAGCAGTGGAATTATCTCTCAAAGATGTGGCTAGTGCAATCTTGGATGCAACTATCCGAGACTGTTTGGGGACGAGCCAATGTACCAGGAGCCTGCCAGTGGGGCGACTAAGGCAGAATGACCAACTGCTTGTCTTTCCGTCTTCAAGAACTAGTGGTTTCAAATGTGCTCAAGCGACTTCATAATGTCATCCAACAGCTGCTCTTTCTATTACAGTAATATGCCCAACGCATGGCTGGCCAGGTAAAACTTGTTTTGTTACTTTAGTTCCCGCACTGCTCAGGCAAGCAAGCAGGCAAGCACTCAGGTGAACGGGACTTTCCTGCGCTTCGGCCGATATGGGCTGTTACACTTCTCTACCTTTTGTGACGTTGCTCCCTGGCCGTCACTCCATCTTTAGATCTATATCTTGGCTTTCCTATACATACACTTCCTGTATACTTCCAAAGCCAAGTTAATCTCAGTGCGCCTCTCTCGGGGTTTCAGAGCCCTTTCCAGCTCTTTGCGTGCTTGCTCCCTCGTTCTCCCCAGCGTGGCGCACCTTCGCGCGCCCTTAGCTACTTCGGATAGACGCGTCCCCGATCCAAGCGGACCCCTGTACGAAATTACGAGCCACGCAGAGGCCTGCACGACCGGCAACGCGGCTTCAAGCCTGCCTGAACCCAAGGCAGCTCGGGCTATTTGGGCAGTGTCCCAACGCGCAGAGGCAACCCAGCTTGTCACCGTCTGCAAGCTGTTTCATCCGATGCCTTAGAAGGATTTTCATTCCGTTAAGGAGGGCAACATGTCAATGCGTATGTACTCTAGAGGACCGGTTTTTTATTCATTTTTCCAGTATATTATTATTATTTCAAAAGTATTTCAAAATCTTTGCGAGTCGCTACTTGGCTCCCGTCTGCATCACGTTTCGTGCGCGCTTGGGGTAAGCCGATGGGGGAGAGAGAGACGAACGACGCGCGACACGGAACGCAGAAAAGGGCAGGGAAAGGTGCGACTGATCATTTGACATGTGTAGATAGATGCTGTATTTGAAACGCGTGGAATAAAAGGACTCCCCGGGTTATTAGGTAGCGAGAAAAAACATGTTAGAAAAGAGGGGGTAGGTGCATAGAGGACAGGCGAAAGCGCGGAGCGCTTCACGATCGAAAATGGACTCTGTTGGCCGAGGCGAGGTCGCGACGGGCGGGTGGGATCCCCCAGAGCGACCTGATGCGTGCCAGAAGGCTCAGCAGATCTCATCATCGATCCTTTCAAATATATAAGGGTGTGGTGGGTGGGCGAAATAAAAGAATTCCGGTTTTTCAGACCGGTTGGAAAATGGGCGGAGAGGTGGCAGCACGAAAAAGGAAGCTGAGCACGTGCCGCCCTATCCGCTCGCGCAAAGACTACACTCTACGACTCCGCTCGTTTCTTACTCCGCCTCAGACTGGCCATCTTTGCGAGTCGCTACTTGGCTCCCGTCTGCATCACGTTTCGTGCGCGCTTGGGGTAAGCCGATGGGGGAGAGAGAGACGAACGACGCGTGACACGGAACGCAGAAAAGGGCAGGGAAAGGTGCGACTGATCATTTGACATGTGTAGATAGATGCTGTATTTGAAACGCGTGGAATAAAAGGACTCCCTGGGTTATTAGGTAGCGAGAAAAAACATGTTAGAAAAGAGGGGGTAGGTGCGTAGAGGACGGGCGAAAGCGTGGAGCGCTTCACGATCGAAAATGGACTCTGTTGGCCGAGGCGAGGTCGCGACACCCAATCTGTTAGGAATCGATGACGCGGCGAGTGAGACTCGGCACCCCCAGTTTAGGAAGAGATGGCATGGCATTGCTTACCCTGTAGACGGCGCCCGTGGCGGGAGGTGTCGCATTAGCGCACTGGGGGCATGGCATAGCGTATGAAGGCCTCGTGTACGTCAGGGGCGTTTTGAATGTAGGGGGCGATGACTACGGCGTGCTTTCTCAAGTATAGTAGGAAAGAGTCCCCGGCCCAGCGGCCCTTGGCTTTCATGACGTCGAAAGGGACACCCCGAAGAAGATATTCGAGGGTAGAGCCAATTCGGATGCCGTGACCCTGGAGCGGTTCGAGGCCTGCAGCGCGGGCGGCCTTCTCGACTCTCTCAAGGAACTTTGCCTTGGTGAGCGGACGACACGCGTTCTTTGCCCGATACGTGAAGAGGTGCGAAGCCTCCGAAGGTTGATTTACGCGAAGGTGATTTTGTAAGGCCGCTGTAGGATCGGTCTCCCCGGTCTGCGTAGCCCAATAGATGTCTTCCCCGTCCCTTCCTGCAGCCTTTGTCGAAGGGAGGTGCAGCACGGTTACTCGGTTGCCGCCGCAGTCTTGCTCGTATGAGAGGTTCTGGGTGGTGATGTGCAAGCTGGGGCGGAAGCTCTCTTGCGTGCGTACAGTAAATTCGCCGAGCCTGGCGGAGGCGTAAAAGCATGTGGATAAGCATGCGAATACCGCCGCATCGAGGGGCTCCTCCATGACCAGGCCCCGCTTGACGGCCGCAATGAAGTCGGGAGTGTAAGGTTGGCGCGCTTTTCTCTTCGAGGCATCCGGCGTGAGTTTGTCGGCCGCGCGTAACATGGTGTCCATTTCAATCTTATCGAGCATCCACAGGATGCTGTGCAGGATGTGCCAGGCCCGCACACCGTTTAGATAATTTGAGATGGTCTTGCCTGAGTACGCCGCCGCCATGTGTGCTACGAACGCGGAGAGCAGGTGCTGCGCTGCGGGAGCCCTTTCGGGCTCAGGGATTTTCCTGTCATCACAGAAGCGATGCCACATCAACAGGCCGGAACCGTATGCTGCGCGCGTGTCCTCCTCCCATGCGTGTACCATCGTATCTTTGATGCGCTCCCGTTCTGCTGCGCTAAGAGTGGAAGAACCCGGGGATGAGCCCTGGTCGTCGGCGGGAATCCAGAGCCTTAGGCGGTTTTTGGCGTGGCAATGCGGGCGGAGAGGGGATGGGATAGGAGCGAGGGAGGGAGGGTAGGGGGCCGGTCTTTTATGTGAGGGGGTTACAGCGGGTGGGATGGCGAGATGGCGTTGCCTCGTTTCGAGGGGTTTTCGCCGTTTGGCGTTTCCTGCGTCAGCGCTCGGTTGGGAGTCCTCGAGGCCGCGCTTACGGACTAGCCGGTTTACACTGGCTCCTCTCGCCAAGTCATGTGAGCTGGGCGTCGGCGAGGAAGGGCCTGACGTCCTCTGGGATGCTGATGTAATGGAGTAGGAGGTTCGGAGGGGGGTAGCGACCCCTGGATGGGGCATCGGCAGGATTCTGTGCGCTCGGAACGTATCTCGTGTGGATGACTCTATTGCGGCTCTCAGACAGCTCGAGGATGCGGCGGAAAACGCGGTTTGTCGGCTTGTTGGCACTGGAGCGTTTCCACCACCCCTCGACGACGCCACGATTATCTCCGTAGACCTTAACGTGTTCGCCCTCGCCTGAAAGCTCACATAGGCCGATGACGAGAAGCTCAAAGCCGATCGCCTCGGCCCATTGAATGTCGCGTCCCTGGGATTTCCACCCTGGGAGTAAGCGCCAGGCTCTCCATTTTGGCCCGATAGTGATTGCGACCCCGAAGCCGGAGCTCGCGTCTGAGTAGGCGCAGTAGTCGATAAGGGGTTTGGGCCCTGGGATGGGTCTGGAAATTTCGGGGCGACTGAGCTGTCGCGTCCACCATGCAAGATCGCCCGGATTGTCCCGGGGTGGGGTGCGAGGTACGAAAGGACTGTTATTGCATGAGGCCAACATGGCCTCCATGTTGGTGAGGTATGCGCGCCTGGCTGGAATGACCAGCGACGCGTGGTGGAGCTTGCCGTACAGCCTTTGCGTTTCGAGCAGGTTGTGGGTGCGCTTTTCTTCCCACTCTGCGATGGCTGCGAGGTATTTGATTCTCTTCTTTTCGAGCAGGTAGACGGTGCGCGTGCGCAAATCCCAACGCATCCCGAGATACGGGACCTCCGAGGCAAAGGGGATGGTCTTGGAAGGTTCCCACAGGATACCGAGGCGCGCCGAGAGTGCGTCGATGTCGACATCCGCGTACGCAAACTCTTGGTCCTGCTCAGGGCGGGGGGAATGGTCAACCAGGTCTCGAAGGGTCGCACTGCAGTCTTCGTCGAATTCCTCCGGAGAGTCATCCGGTAGGTTTTTGCCTCTGTACAGTAGGCGGCTGCCGTCTTGTACGCGGCCCCCGTGAGCGCGGATCTCCTGACGCCACTCGGCCCGTTTCGCGTTGTATTCGCACAGGTGGGCACGCGGCAATCGGAAGAATATGTGGTCGTCCACCCACTTCGACAGAGGGCCGATGCCGTTACCCCGGAATATGTCTGCGCCCGCGTCTGCGACCCTTCCGTACACGCCTCCGGCCAAGGTGAGGCCGAAATTGTTGCAAGTGTTGACCGCGAACCGGTCGTCTGCCTGGAGGCGAACGACGAGGCCGGGCCATTGAGATGGGGCGGCGGGAATGGTTCTGTACGCCTCCGCGACGTCCCGTACAGAGGCCTGAGAGCCGGGAGGGAGGCGGGCAATGAGTAGGGCGACGGCCATGAAGGTACCCCAAGTGCATGGGAAGTCGTCACTCTCGACGCGGGAGTTGATGGAAGCCGTGCCGGGCAAAGGGGTGTGCGGGTGCGAGAAGTTATGTACCGCTCGAAACTTACCTGGTTTGGCTGTTTTGGGAACAAGAGACAAAGGAGAAACCTGGAAGGGGCCGATTGCGGCCTCCAACTGCACGCGGGTGAAGGGTCCGATGTAGCGGCCCATAGCGAACTCGTGTTCTGTGATGAGGTTATATACAGGTAGCAGACTATTGACAGATGGGTGATTAGGAGGGGTATAAGTGCGAAGGATTTTTGGAATTCCGAGGTCAAAACCGTTCGAGAAGCCCTGGATGAGCGTCGGGTATTCGGCCAGCAGGCCGAATCGCGCGAGCTCTGCCGCCCAGACTTCTGACCTGTACGGGGACAGAGCCTCAAGCCTTCTCCGCTCGAGGGCAAGCTTGGGCTCCGTGGTCGGAGTTTCCGCATCCTGAGCACCTGTGACGCTCGGGGTGGCTCGTAGAGGCGCATCCTCTCGAGACTTGCCAATCGAAACAGAGCGGGAGGCCGTCTGCTGCGACGAGCCTCCCCTGCTCGTTTTTTCTGGGAGCGTTGGCCGATCCGTCCCAGAGTTTTGATGCTCTGCACTTTGCGAAGGTATGTTCGTGGCGCCCGAGGCAGATGGCGCAGACTCCCCCATGCGGGCCTGCACCGGATTGAAAAAACTCTGGGTTGTCCCGCCGGGCGCGCCGAGGGGTATCCCGGGAGCACTTCTCCGGGCGGTCTGGGGGAGAACCTCGGCGAGAATGAGGTGAACGAGAACGAGCCCGCTTTCTCGAAGACTCGTGCCGACGAGGGGAGGAGGAGCGGTGGCGGCTGTGCTGCCGGCGGCCGCGATCGCGGTGGCGCCTGGAGGAGGTTGCCCCGGATTCTATGTCGCCCTGTGCCCTGTCGATCTAGCCGATGGCAAGATGAGGGTTTAAAAGGCAGGTGGCGTCGGCAAATGGCAGATGGCATGGGCGGAATGGCAAATGGCAGATGGTACAGGCACGCGACGTGAGATGAATGGCAAATGGCAGGATGTGGCAAGAAGGCGAAGGCAGCGAGGGAAGCGTTTAGCGATTACGGGTGAGCGTTTGGAGGCGCGAAGGCGTGATGGAGATGGGTTATATGAGGTATTTGAGGAGAGAGGAGGCGCATGAGACGAGCAAGAAGGAAGGGGGGGGAAACGTTAGCGTGAGTCAATTTTTGGAGAAAGAACGCGCTTATCCGCACCTTTTCGATTCTCCCTTCTTGGATCCTAGTGTTTAGGTCGTCAGAGATAGTGCGAAGGAGGCCCTCGCTGATTACTTCAAGATTAAAGCCTTTGTCGCGCGCTAGGGCATCAAACCACTCCCGCCTGACCCGGCTCTGGTACAATAGGAGCGCCTTTCTGCCGTTAGTTTGGACGCGGATCGGGTGCACGTCCAGGATGACGAAGAAGGCCGCCAGAGCTTCCGCATTTTTCGTCGGCCAGGCTTCGGACTTGGCTATGAAATGCAACATCGAGTTTTTAGCTTCCAGTAACTCTAGCCAGCTCAAGTCCTCGTCGTTCCTGATGCCTCTGGATGGAGTCATAGCAGCTAGTGGACGCATGGCGATGGTATTTCCGAGCTGCGTGAAAGCGAGGGTGTCCTGGCTACTCGATTTGCTGGAGTCGGCTGCGGCGTCTCTGCAGCCTTTCAGGGTGAAGTAATCTAGCTCGACCCATTCTAGGTTGTTAATCTTGTTTATGGCGTATTGGGCTGGCCTTGGTTCGATCCAGTCACCGAGGCAACGACGAGGGTCGAAGGTATTCATCTTCAGCTTTTTCTTCTCAGCCTCTTTGCGTTGCTCTTCGGCCTCTTTCTCGCGCTGAGCAAGCTGTGCGGCTTCCGCCTCTCGGTCTAGCCTGTCCTGCTCGTCCTGGACTGCTCTGTCCTGTTCGAGCTGCGCGTTCCAGGCGATTGTTTTGCGGGCGTTCTCTCGTGCCCATGCTTCTTTCATCCGCTGGACGGCTTCGTCCCCAGTAAGCGGGTTGAGCCCTTGATGGGCATCTATCATCGACTGTCTCAAGAATTCCCACTCATCGTTTTCAAAGCTCGGGCAAACTTCGTGATTGGGGTCTGCATTGATGCGTGGCATGTTCTCTTATGAAGACGTTTTGTGATGGTTCTTTGAGAGTCTAAAACTCTAATTGATGGAAGGGCTTTTTACGAAATAAAAGAATTCCGGTTTTTCAGACCGGTTGGAAAATGGGCGGAGAGGTGGCGGCACGAAAAAGGAAGCTGAGCACGTGCCGCCCTATCCGCTCGCGCAAAGACTACACTCTACGACTCCGCTCGTTTCTTACTCCGCCTCAGACTGGCCAAAATCTGGTAAACCAGTGGTAAGCCTCAATACGGGGGTTCCCGAAACCCCGCCTAATCAACGCTTTTTGGAAAAGCGCTCTATCGATATGAAAACCGCTGTAATGCCTTCAAGTTAGCGCTCAGCTGACCATGGACTGCGTCGTCTCTTGTGCTCTACTAGTTGACTCCCAACCACTTCCCAACCCCGAGCCCCATGTCATCCGAATCTAAACCCCCTATCGAGCCCAAGTATGTGTTGGATGATAATAATTCGGAGGTCTCTCGGTGCGTACCAGACTCGTGCCACCTTGCGAACATCCTGACATAAACACTTTCTGCATTAGGTTGAATACCCAGTATTTGTTTTTCAAGACGTCGTTCGACTATATCGTACCGCCTGTGGTCAGCGTCGCTCATCTCAGCAAAGTAATCGACGTGGCAGCAGGGACAGGCGCGTGGGCCCTCGACTTTGTATCACGACCCGACGTTCGCGATCGTGATGTTCAGGTCTTTGCTTGTGATATCTCCACCGCAAAGTTCCCTCAGGCAGACAAACCAGACGTCAACAAGATAACTTTCTTCCAACACGATGTCACCAAACCGTTCCCTCAGGCTGATGAGATGTTCGGGACGTTCGATCTCGTCAACATGAACTACTTGGGATTCGGGCTGACAGTACAGGGGTGGCCCTTAGCACTGCAGAACTTGCGTGACTTGCTGAGTTGAGAAACTTTTTTCAACGGCCCCAGAGCTCTGACAGTCGAACATGATAGAACCTGGCGGGCACCTCATTCTGCGAGACGGTGACCCCTTTTTGTTCACGCACGAGAGTCCCCCGCCACTCGAAGGTCAAGAGCATGATATCGCGGCATACACGCAAGGTAAATCCGCGCTGGCCACGATCAATCGACTCTACTCGGGTTGGGCGCTCCAACAGGGTTTCGTCCTCGGGTACATGCGCGTATCTACCTCTACGTTCCGCGCTGGGGCTCATCGGTCCACAGCCTTTCGTATCATATGCAGAAGATGCTCCAAGACGCGTCTCTTCCGGTCTTGTCATCTTTGCGGGTCCTCGTCCCCCATGGGAATTATTGTATGTCCCACAAGGGGCTACACGGGTCATCCCTTTCGGAGTACACGGTGTTTTCCCTCCAGAGCTTTTCTCAGGTCATCAACGTTCTGTCGTTGGCTTTGATGGAGGCGGGATGTCTAGAGTTGGGTGACGGTACCCTAATCGCTGACGAAGAGGAGCGGCAGGCGCTGATGAAGGAGCTGCAGGATTTTGCGGAAGGCGGTATTTTATTCCTCTTGTCCGAATGGGTCGTCGTGCGACCTCTAGGATCCTAGGAACCCTCAGGCTCACGGGGTATTTGCACAGAATTCGATATGCAATAGCAAACACGGTAGCACGGTAGCAATATGGTCTTGTCCCCTTCAGTGAGCCCATCCAAGAAAGCGGGTGGCTACTAGTACTTGATCGGGTGAAGGTTGAAACCAGTCGATTAAGTTCGTCAAGCAGGTCCGTAGAGACTGAAGGCATTCGGACAGTTCAGGCAAAGTATCAGTCGGTCCTATCAGTGAGGCCAATGTCGATCGCATTTAGATTCAGAATACACGCGTGCCAATTTTGGAAACCTTTGGTACACTACTGCCATTATGCAGTGCTTGTTCGAAAAATCTCTGACGCCGATATCGCTTCAGCCTGAGCCACTTCAGAGATGACCGTGACGTTGGCGACCTCAAATGCGCTCAGCTGACCAAGAACTACCACTCTTGCGTCCTAGTCTTCTACTAGTACTACTCAGGCTATTGCCAGTGCGCTCTACTGTACTCAAGACTGTACTACAATCAGCCGTGAGTCAAAACCCAATTTCGCTTCTTTTTTTTTTTTTTTTTGAACCATATACCCAATTTCGCTTCGAACTTCTGGATGTCTGATGGTCCTGATTTCCCCGGTAGTTATCATGGTAACCAGTAACCAGGATTTCGGGATGGTGGTGTGGGGCAGGCCTTGCCAAGGGCCTGCTTAGACTCGGAGTATCGGGATCAAGATCGGGATCCCTCGACTTTACAGTAACGCTCAGTACTACAGTATGTGGTTGACTCCCAACATCACCATGTCACCACCCGAATCTAAAATTCCCATCAGCTCGGAGATTGGTGCGCACCGGTCGTGCCACTCGGTCATCCTGACATAGAGACGTTCTGAGAAAGGTGGAAAACCCGGTATTTCTTTTTCAAAGACGGTTCAAGCTCAGTCACGGAGCCCAGTCACAGCGCCTGGCCGAGAACCTGGCGCAAACGTTACCAGCCCTGCCAGTGTTCCTTCTCTCCCGCAAGCCGGCCCAAACTCGACCCAGTCGAACGACGAGACATCTGGGCGGACATATCAAGTCGAAACTGACAGCACATTCGCTAGCGCCTGTACTACTCCTTAATATAACTGACTGTGATCCCACCCACGCCGCAGTGACGCCGGGTTATCCCGAGCGAGGAGCATTGATAAATAATGCCGTCTCCATTATCTCCCACCTCAGATTCTACTTCTCTCGAAAATGGTCGCTGTTTCTCCTCCTGCTAAAGTCCTCGTCACAGGCGCGAATGGCTATCTCGCTGTTTGGATCGTGAAGAAATACCTCGAAGCCGGCTACTCTGTCCGCGGTACCGTCCGCTCTTTATCCAAGAGCGCGTTCCTCAAAGAACAGTTCGCGGAGTACGGCGGGCGACTCGAGCTGGTGGTGGTCGAGGATATCACCAAAGACGGCGCGTTTGACGAGGCCGTCAAAGGCATCGACGCGATCGCCCACGCCGCCTCTCCCTTCCACTACAATGCGGTCGATCCCGGTGGTACGTCTAACGGCAACAGAAACACGTTGAATGCACGTGCCGTGAGTGACGCTGCCTCGCAGAACTCATCATCCCCGCCGTACTGGGGACTACGTCAGTCTTGAACTCCGCGCTGAAGCGAGGCACAAGCGTGAGGCGGATTGTCCTTACCTCCTCTGTCGCCGCGGTGCGCGAAGAAGACCCGACGCCACGCGAGTACGACGAGACGAGCTGGAATAATGTCGCCATCACGACAGTGGCGAGTAATGGCTCCGCCGCAGGGCCCGTCGCGATCTATCTCGCCTCGAAGACGCTCGCCGAGCGCGCCGCGTGGAAGTTCGTTGCCGCGCACAAGGCTGAACTCGCATGGGACCTCGTCGTCATCAACCCGCCGTGGATCTTCGGGGTACGTCTCCAGTCTCCACCTTCCCTCCCGATGGTGCTTAATCTTTTTTTCCCCACCCGTAGCCGTCTCTTAGCCCTGCGAAGACGATTGATGAGATCAATACGTCCCAGCGGGAGATCTACGATACCCTGACGGGTGCGCGCACGAGCGCGCAATTGCGTGGCCAGGGGAACTGGGTTCACGTGTCCGTCGCCGCAGATGCGCATGTGCGCTCAACACAAGCGGTGGCGGCTGGCGGTGAGCGAATCATCGTTAGCTCTGGCTACTTCTTCTACCAAGATATCCGTAAGTCTTCTTTACCTGACTAATTACTTGGACTGAACACTCCGCTTGAAAAAAAAATAGTCGACGCGGCAGCGGAGCTTGGTATCCCGAATGTACCGCGTGGAGAGCCGTACTCGACGGGGAACATCCCGAAAACCACAAACCTGGTGACGACCAAGGCAGAGGACTTACTGGGCCTGAAGATGACTGTGCCTCTGAAGGAAGTCGTTGAGGAATCGGTCAAGGACTTCAAGGCGCGCGGCTATCCTGGCTTTACAGCCTGAATTTGCGTATGGGGTCGTGTCGTTTGTCCGATGAGTGTGTGCGCATAGAGGTATGCACACTGCATGCGTGTGGAGGCTTTATATCTTATTTGCACTTCGGTCACAATGTGTCTGGTTACTGGATGTTCCTTAGACAAACACCGAGCCACTCCTGGCGTGCTGCTGCCGCACATTAAATGCTACAACGACACGAATACAGAAACCATCAGACTCGCTGTCATTCACAGTCGTCCATTGTTGTAGCCTGTTCTTCAGAGCCTTTTCTCTATTCAAGTTGACGTCAATAAGATCGAAGGTCGTGGGTCCTCGCCTTCTCCGAGTCTCCTGTGTCCATCCGTTTCCACGCCCTCTAGGCCTCATGCATGGCCTCATGTGCTATCTTTTTTCTTTTGAATCAGTTCCGTCATGTGCTATCCCCTAAAGGGTGCCGGAGTTCAGTACGTTCAGTTCAGAACCATCAAACAACCGGCGGTACCCCTGAACCGAACTTAAGGCTCAGCGCTCAGGTTCGTCCTGTATTGATTCCGAGTCGGGAATGTCCAGACTTGGGTCAGAGAGTTATTTACTCACGAAATTGAGACGACCTACCTCTGTTCCATATCTCTGAATTCTAGCTAGGAAAATGATTGGAGTGCGTGTCAGTGTTTGAGTCGAGCGCCTAGGCGGCATTCAAGTTCAAGTCGCTGCACAGGCACGGGCCCCTGCGGCATCTCGAACAGTCCCATGATGTTGTCTGATCGCCGGGAGCTGTGTACACCAACCAATAGTTATTCCCAACGAGAGCATTGATAAAGAAGGATGCCTCCACCGTCTCCTGCCTACTTCTCTTTCAAATGGTCGCTGTATCTCCCCATGCCAAAGTTCTCGTCACAGGCGTGAATGGCTATCTCGCTGTTTGGGTCGTAAAGAAATACCTCGAAGCCGGCTACTCTGTCCGCGGTACCGTCCGCTCTTTGTCCAAGAGTGCGTTCCTCAAAGAACAGTTCACGGAGTACGGCGAGCGACTCGAGCTGGTGGTGGTCGAGGATATCACCAAGGACGGCGCGTTTGACGAGGCCGTCAAAGGCATCGACGCGATCGCCCACACCGCCTCTCCCTTCCACTACAATGCGATTGATCCAGATGGTGCGTCAGATAACAACAGAAATCCGCGCCGTCAATGACGGCGCCGCACAGAGCTCATCGTCCCCGCCGTGCAAGGGACCACATCGATCCTGAACTCCGCGCTGAAGCGAGGCACAAGCGTGAGGCGGGTCGTCCTCACCTCCTCTGTGGCCGCGGTGCGCGAGGACCACCCGACGCGGCGCGAGTACGACGAAACCAGCTGGAATGACGCCGCCGTCGCGGCGGTGGTGAGTAAGGGCTCCGCGGCGGGGCCCGTGAAGATCTAGCTCGCCTCGAAGACGCTTGCTGAGCGCGCCGCATGGGAGTTCGTCGCTGCGCACAAGGCCGAGCTTGCATGGGACCTCGTCGTCATCAACCCGCCGTTGATTTTCGGAGTACGTCGCCGACTCGGATCTTTCCCCACCACGCCTTCACACCCGATAATACTTAATCCTTACTGCCTTTTCCACACAGCCGTCTCTCAGCCCTGCCCAGACGATCGACGAAATTAACACGTCCCAGAGGGAGATATACGACACGCTCACGGGTGTGCGGACGGGCGCGCAATTGCGTGGCCAAGGAAACTGGGTTCACGTGTCCATCGCCGCGGATGCACATGTGCGCGCGACACACTCGTCGGCCGCTGGCGGTGAGCGAATCATCGTTCGCTCTGGTTACTTCTTCTACCAAGACATCCGTAAGTCTCTTTTTAGTTTCCTTCACCCGACTAATTAGTCAGACTGAACGCTCTGTGTTGAAAAAGTCGATGCAGCGGCGGAGCTCGGGATCCCAAATGTGCCTCGCGGAGAGCCGTACTCGACGGGGAACATTCCGAAAACTAAAGTCCTCGCGACGACCAAGGCAGAGGACCTGCTGGGGCTGAAGGTGACTGTTCCTCTGAAGGATGTGATCGAGGAATCGGTCAAGGATTTCAAGGCACGTGGCTATCCGAGGTTTGCAGCCTGATTCTTCGTAGGTTAGTTGAGGGACGCAAAGATCATGTCGTTTGTCCAATGTGCTTGTATGCACTGTATGCGTACGCGACTCTAAACGACATATCCTGGTCGCGCTATAGTCTGGCTGTAGCACTTAATAAAACGGAGGATGGAAATGGACGACGCGGACGGAAATCGTTAACTCATTACAGCCATGTCCGTTTTCAGATTGTAATATTACTTATTACGGTAAGTTAGCTAATAAATGCACTTTGATTTCGCGGAGGCCTAGACTCCAGAGCGGCCGTGAGATCAGTAGTAGGACGGCCTGACCTCCACGGACGGACTTGGTGACTTTAACTCCAAGAACTGCCATTGTCCATTGCGCTCCACTGGTTGACTCACAACCTCCAGCATCGTGTCATTCGAATCTAAAACCCCTGTCAAGCCGTATGTGTTGGATGACAATGACAATAGGTCGGAGATCTCTCGGTGCGCACCAGACTCGTATCACTAGATCATGACGTAAAGAGGGCGTTTCGCAAACAGGTTGAACATCCAGTATTTATATTTCAAGAAGATGTTCGACTATCCTAAAATTGCACCGCCTGTTGTCAACGTTGCTCATGTCAGAAAAGTAACTGATGTGGGCACGGGGACAGGCGCGTGGGCCCTCGACTTCATGTCGCAGCCTGAGGTTCGTGGTTGTGATGTTCAAGTCTTTGCTTGTGATATCTCCGCCGCGAAGTTCGCTCAGGCGGACGGGTCGGGCGTCAGCAAGATAACTTTCTTCCAACAAGACGTAACAGAGCCGTTCCCAGACGACATGCTCAGAACATTTGATCTATTGTAGTCCACATGACCTGCATGTGTTGGGCGCTAACAGTACAGGGATGGAAATCAGCGCTACAGAACTTGCGTGACCTGCTCAGTTGAGCCACCCTTTCCAACAGGCATGGCGTTCTGAGCTTACGGTCGAGCATGATAGGACCGGGCGGGCACCTAATTCTGCGAGATGGTGACCCCTTGGTGTTCACGCACGAGAGTCCTCCGCCACTCGAAGGTCATGAACATGATATCGCAACATGCACGCAAGGTAGAACCACGCTGGCCACAATCAATCGGATCTACTCGGGTTGGGCGCTCCGACACGGTCTCGTCGTTGGGTATGCGCATACGTCTATCTCTACGTTCCGCGCTGGGGCTCATCGGACCACAGCCTCTCGTATCATTTACGGAAGATGCTCCAAGATGCGTCTTTTCAGGTTTTATCATCTACACGAGTCCTTGTCCCTCATGGGGAATACTGTGCGTCCCACAAGGGGCTAAACGGGAAACCTCTTTCGGAGTTCACGGAGTTTTCCTTGCAGAGCTTTTCTCAGGTCACTAATGTTTTGACGTCGGCCATGATGGGGGGGGATGTCTAGAGTTGTGTGGCGACCCGAATCGCTGACGAAGATGGGCGGCAGGCGCTAATGAAGGAGCTGTGCGATTTTGCGGAAGGAGGTATTTTATTACTGATGTCTGAATGGGTCGTCATGCGACCTCTGGGATCCTAGAAAAACCCCCACCTTATGTGTCATCTTTCTCGCCCTAGGCCGTCCTTTATAGATTGTATTGACGTATCTCTCGCCTTAGATTCTACTACTCTTAAAAATGGTCACGGTCGCTGTATCTCCCCCTGCCAAAGTACTCGTCACTGGTGCAAATGGCTATCTCGCTGTCTGGATCGTGAAGAAATACCTCGAAGCCGGCTACTCTGTCCGTGGCACCGTCCGCTCTTTGTCCAAGAGTGCATTCCTCAAAGAACAGTTTGCGGAGTACGGCAAACGACTCGAGCTGGTCGTCGTAGATGACATCACCAAGGACGGCGCGTTTGACGAGGCCATCAAGGACGTCAACGTGATCGCCCACACTGCCTCTCCCTTCCACTGCAATGCGATCGAACCCGATGGTACGTCGTACAGCAACATAAATATGTGCCGTGAGTGACGGCGTCGAGCAGAATTCATCGTCCCCGCCGTGGGAGGAACCACCTCGATCCTGAACTCCGCGCTGAAGCACGGCACCAACGTGAAGCGGGTCATCCTTACCTCCTCTTTTGTCGCAGTGTGCGAAGACCATCCGACGCGGCGCGAGTACGACGAAACTAGTTGGAATAACGCCGCCGTTGCGGCGGTGGCGAGTAAGGGCTCCGCGGCGGGGGGCGTGACGATCTACTTCGCCTCGAAGACGCTCGCTGAGCGCGCGGCGTGGGAGTTCGTCGCTGCGCACGAGGCCGAGCTGGCATGGGACCTCGTCGTCATCAACCCGCCGTTGATCTTTGGGGTATGTCGCCGGTCCCTCCCTATTCTGCTTGATCTGTCACCGTGACTTCGCCCCACGCACAGCCGTCTCTCAGCCCCGCAAAGACGATTGACGATATCAATACGTCCCAGAGGGAGATGTATGATACACTCACGGGTGCGCGGACGGGCGCGCGGTTGCGTAGCCAGGGGAACTGGATTCACGTGTCCGTCGCCGCAGATGCGCATGTGCGCGCGACACAAGCAACGGCCGCTGGCGGTGAGCGCATCATCGTTAGCTCTGGTTACTTCTTCTACCAAGACATCCGTAAGTCTCATTTTATCCCTCCACTCGACTAACCACCTGGACTGAACGTTCCCTGTTGAAGTCGACGCCGTGGCGGAGCTTGGCGTCCCGAATGTACCGCGCGGAGAACCGTACTCAACGGGGAACATCCCGAGAACCACGAATATGGTGACGACCAAGGCGGAGGACCTGCTGGGCCTGAAGGCGACTATACCTCTGAAGAATGTCGTCGAGGAATCGGTCAAGGACTTCAAAGCGCGCGGGTATCCTGGGTTTGCATCCTGATTCTCTCTGGTTAGTTGAGGGACACTGTCCGGTGAGCGTGTGGGTGTGGGGGTATGCACACTGCCACCAAATGACATATACTGGTTGCGCTGCATTCAGGTGCTTATGATGTATAATAGAGACAGATGGATATTTATGGAGACGCGCTGGACGCGGACTGACGCGAGATAGAAGACATGTCCATTTTCAGTAATCGGCCATGTTTGTATTTTTCATATTATTTATTAGCTAATAAATGCACTTTAATTTGCGGCGTAGGCCGGTCCAAGAGCGGCCCGGGCTGTGATTTCATACGATGCGTTACGCCGTTGACATTAGCTGTGATGTTACGCCCTTGACCTTGAATCCGAGTTAGGACGGCGATGAGTAGGGCCTGCTCAGAGCCTATTCCACGGACGGAGTTGGTGACGTCTATTGGTTGACACAACATCCGGCATCATGTCGTTCGAGTCAAAGACTCTTGCCAAGCCGTATGTATTGGATGACATTGACAACGATTCGGAAGTCTCTCGGTGCGCACCAGACTCGTATCACCAGGTCATCATGGCGTAAAGGCGAATTTTTTTGTAAACAGGTTGAACACCCAGTATTTGTACCTCAAGACGATATTCGACTATCCCAAAATTGTACCGCCTGTGGTCAGCGTCGCTCGTGTCGGAAAAGTAATCGACGTGGCTACGGGGACAGGCGCATGGGCCCTCGACTTCGTATCACAGCCTGAAGTTCGTGATCGCGGTGTTCAGGTCTTTGCTTGTGATATCTCCGCTGCGAAGTTCCCTCAGGCAGACAAACCGGACGTCGACAAGATAACTTTCTTTCAACACGATGTCACTAAGCCGTTCCCAGACGACATGCTCGGAACGTTTGATCTCGTCCACATGGCCTTCGTGTGTTGGGCGCTGACGGTACAGGGATGGAAATCAGCGCTACAGAACTTGCGTGACCTACTGAGTTGAGCTTTTCAACTGGTATGGAGCTCTGAACTTACAGTTAAGCATGATAGGACCCGGCGGGCACCTCATTCTGCGAGATACTGACCCCTTTTTGTTCACGCATGATAACCCCCCGCCACAAGAAGGTCAAGAGCCCGATATCGTTGCCTACACGCAAGGTACATCCACGCTGGCCACAATCAATCGGATCTGCTCGGGTTGGGCGATCCGACGAGGTCTCGTAGTCGGGTACGCGCGCACATCTATCTATCTCTGCGTTCCGCGCAGGGACTCATCGGACCACAGCCTGTCGTATCATTTACGGAAGATGCTCCAAGATGCATCTTTTCAGGTCTTATCATCTACGCGGGCCCTCGCCCCTCACGGGGAATATTGTGCGTCCCACAAGGGGCTAAACGGGACATCTATTTCGGGGTACACGTCGTTTTCCCTCCAAAACTTTTCTCAGGTCATGAACGTCCTGACGTCGGCCATGATGGAGGCGGGTGGCCTGGAGTTTGGTGACGGTACCCGAATCGCTGGCGAAGATGAGCGGCAGGTGCTGATGAAGGAGCTGCGTGATTTTGCGGAAGGAGGCATTGTATTACTCATGTCTGAATGGGTCGTCATGCGGCCCCGGCCTCTGGGCTACTAGAAAACCCCCTCATCTTATTGGAATTCGTCGCGACCATTTCGAGCGTGGGAGCACCTCAATTTGGAAAGCGTCCAGGTGACACCCGACGGGGCACTATGTAGTGTTTGCTTGTTTCGTTGAAAGCAGATTGGACAACCACGCTCGCCGGGCTTGGCCGTAACTTGCTTTCTCACCAACACACAACACAGATACTCGGGCTCCTCAGGCCCACCTGGGAGATGGCGAAACCATTATCGTCCCGCGCCTTTTGCTCACTCTCCCTCTAGCATCTCATATTGATCCTGAACGAACGAAGCGAATGGAATGGAATACTCTACCCGACACCCCCAAGTTCTCCATCATTTTTCTATTCAAACCTTTGGACATCGTCGTCATCAATGCAATTCTCTTCTGCCGAATGAAGTTCTTACACTTGAATTCCTTGCAATACAAAGGACCTTCGAGGCCAGTTATGCAATTGCCAACTCAAATGCCGCAACCTAAGACACCTGGCAGCTCGACAGGGGGCACAGAAGCCCGGGCCTCAGGCCTCAGGAGTCGAAGGGTCTACCAACCAATACCTTGAGTCTGTGTCTTTCTTGCAGTGTTGGTGTATCGCCGAAGTAGACAGTAATTTGTGACTGCGGCCCAAGCTCGGTCAACGAAACACTTTACCACACGGACATAACTTACCACGAGAAGAGTTAAAATGACAATGTTCGTCAGCGACTGGATTACCTTAGTAATAATCAATAAGCACTGACCCCCGAGTGATACCGAGTGAGAACATTGATAAACCTATTAAGCAATGCCCTCTCCATTATCTCCCACCTCAGATTCTACTTCTCTCTTAAATGGTCGCTCTTTCTCCTCCTGCTAAAGTCCTCGTCACTGGCGCGAACGGCTATCTCGCTGTTTGGATCGTGAAGAAATATCTCGAAGCCGGCTACTCTGTCCGCGGCACCGTCCGCTCTTTGTCCAAGAGCGCATTTCTCAAGGAACAGTTCGCGGAGTACGGCGAGCGCTTTGAGCTGGTCGCCGTAGAAGATATCACCAAGGACGGCGCGTTTGACGAGGCCGTCAAAGGCGTCGACGCGATCGCCCACACTGCCTCTCCCTTCCACTACAACGCGATCGAACCCGATGGTACGTGAAAAGATATATATATGCGCCGTGGGTTGACGCCGTCGCACAGAGCTCATCGTCCCCGCCGTGCGAGGGACCACGTCGATCCTGAACTCCGCACTGAAGCACGGCGCCGGTGTGAGGCGGCTCGTCCTCACCTCCTCCGTGGCCGCGGTACGCGAGGCAGCCCCGACGCCGCGCGATTACGACGAGACGAACTGGAACAACGCCGCCGTCGCCACGGTGGAGAGCAAGGGCTCCGCGGCGGGGCCCGGGATGATCTACCTCGCCTCGAAGACGCTCGCCGAGCGCGCGGCGTGGGAGTTCGTGGCCGCGCACAAGGCCGAGCTCAAATGGGACCTCGTCGCCATCAACCCGCCGTTTATCTTCGGGGTACGTCGCCGGTCTCCCCCGTCCTTCACCCTTAATCCTTATCGCTGTGCCACAGCCGTCTCTCAGCCCCGCACAGACGGCCAGTGATATCAACACGTCCCAGAAGGAGATCTACGATACACTCACAGGCGCGCGCACGGGTGCACAGTTGCGGGGCGAGGGGAACTGGGTTCACGTGTCCATCGCCGCCGATGCCCATGTTCGCGCGACACACGCGGCGGCCGCTGGCGGTGAGCGGATCATCGTTCGCTCTGGTTACTTCTTCCACCAAGACATCCGTAAGTCTCTCCCCCCCCGACTAATTGCTCGGACTGAATGCTCCCGTGGTTAAAGTCGACGCTGCGGCTGAGCTCGGCATCCCGAATGTGCCGCGTGGGGAGCCATACTCGACGAAGAACCTCCCGAGAGCCGCGACTCTGGTAACGACTAAGGCGGAGGACCTGCTGGGCCTGAAGACGGCTGCGACTCTAAAAGATGTAGTCGAAGAATCGGTCAAGGATTTCAAGGCTCGCGGCTATCCGGGCTTTGCGGCCTGATTTTGCGTAGGGGTTAGTCGAAGGACGTAGAGGTCATGTCTGTACGATACGATAAATGCGCGCACATGCGTGCGCAGGCTCTAAATGCCATACTTTGGTTGCATAACACTCAGGTGGCCACAATTACCGCGGCCAATGGACCTTCCTTATACAAATCCTGATACTGCCTTACGTGCCGCACATTAAATGCCATAAGATGAATACAGAAATCACTAGGAGGGTATACCCTCCCCGCCATTGACAGTCGCCCGTTGTTGTAGTCTGTTATCCTCGAATGCCTTGATAAAGTGATCAAAGATCGTGGGGGTAACCGCATTTTTGATATGCTGTGGTCATGGTACAAGGTCAGGTGTGTCCGGTCTATGACTGAAAACCCGAGACGACGCACCTCGACGATAGATTGGTAAGTATACTGCAGCGGCGGCTTGGGCTCTGCGGTGGAGTCCAGTGCCGCGAGTACCCTGGGATCGTCCCAGTTGAGATCAAACTGCCCATATTCATCCTGACTCTCCTCTTGGTTCGCAGGCTGCAGTGGTTGCTCCCGGTCCCGGTCCTCTTGTAGGGACAGGGCATAATTCAAGTGCGAATCGAGGACGCCCTGTAGCAGCGTCTGTACCGTTGGGATCTCACAGAGCTCCGCTTCAGAGAGAACGAGAAAAAGACACCCTGTGCTATACCGCGTCAGCAACCGAAAAAATCTCCTCCTCGGACGCGTCCCTCAAGAGGAAAATTGCGTGCCTTTGTGAAGCACCTCCAGAGCCGTGCTGGGGTCTTTGTCTGTGCCAGCGGGAGGGGAAGTGGCCGCGCGGGACAGGTCGCCCAGCCCATACAACAGCAGCTGCACGCACTGCACGCGCTCCATCCTCCCCACACCCGCCGCGGCGCGGAACTCCGCCAGCAGGACCCGCGCGATCTCCGCGGACCATTCGAGCGCCGGCGCGACCGGGAGCGCCATATCGAGCGCCTGCAGCGCCAGGAGCGTCGCCGCGCGTATGCACACTGCGCGCGTGGGGGCGGGGGCGCGCGCGACGTCGACGTAGCGGCGCGCGAGCGAGATGCGGTACTGTGCGTTTTCCGCGGACGGGTGCACGCGCATCGCGAGCGCGAGCGCGCCGAAGCGGTTGTAGAGCATCGAGAGCCGCGCGTCGTCGAGCGCCGAGCGCGCCGGCTGGGCCTGCACGGAGCCGACGGGGGTGATGAGCGAGAGCAGCTTTTTGATGCGGCCGAGGTATTCCTCCTCGCGCATGGCGGGGGGCCGCATCTGCTGCGCGGACGCGTATATGAGCTTGAGGAAGATGGCGAACGCGCTGTCCGTGCTGGCGTGCTGCGCGAGGAGGTGCGGGTCGTTCTCCTGCGCGAACGCAGGGAAGCCCGCGATCTCGCCGCGCAGGTCCGCGAACCGGCGGCTTTTGAAGATCTCGACGAGGCGTCGGAAAACCGCGGCGGACGCGTCGTCGTCGAGCCGCCAGTGCCAGCGTTGGTGTAAGAGGAAGCAGCGCGATACGACCAGGCGGACGTAGGCGTCGCGCCGGCGGAGATTGCGTGCGGAGAGGCTGCCATCGACTTGCGGGTCGGCGACGAGACGGATCCGGTCGAGAGCGAGCAGGACGATCTCCCATGAGGTGCTCAAGCGGCTTGTGGACGTCGATACACCATGCGCAGAGAACTGAGAGAGGGCACATAAACCGAACAGCGTGGCCCATATTTCCTCGCTGGCGTACAGGCTGCCCTGTGCGGATGATTCTGAGGCTGCTAAGCTCCGCTGGAGGATGTCTACCATCGAGGGAAGGCGACCCTGCCCAGGAGCCGCTGCTGTCGTCCCATGGACTGCCCCGAGGTGAATCAAGCAAATCCATAATTCGGCCGCACAGGGGTGCAGCGAAAAGTCATCCAGAAACTCGCCATTGTCGATAACGGGGGCGAGCGCAGCCTGTACACCAATACGCAGCAGACGTGTCGCGAATCCTACCAATCGGGCGCTGACGGCAGTCGTAAGGTCCTCATCACTGCTCATCGCGCTCCAACAGGTGCGAACGAGAAGCTCGATCGCGAACCATTGGAGACAGAGCATGCTCGGGCTCAGCGATGTTGCCTGCTCCTCAGAGTCCCCTAGGGCCGTGTCGATGCGCGCGATCAGGGACCCGGTGTACTCCAACGACGCGGTCCGGATGAGGTGGGTGTCATTTCCCTCCGCACACGAGGATATCCACGAGACGAGTGAGCAGACGGCGTGCATGTCAGTGTTCCATCTCACGAAAGCGTCATGAGACATGGACTGCGGGTCATCCAGGACCTTGGCAAATGAGTCGCATGCGTACGGAAGGAAGACAGTGTAGTCAAGGGCAGTGGATATCGATGACAGTGCGTGGCCATCGACTTCAAAGCGTGGAGGTGGGTGGAGGGGAGGGGTGCCAGAAAGGGCGGACAGGAGCTCATGGAGCCACCCCCTGCCGAGATAACAGCTGGCGGTAAATACCTTTCCCGACGAGAGGAACGGTATGTCAAAGTCCACGACGATCCTTTGCCGCACTTCCCTGTCAGGTTCAGGGTCGGGTACTCTCGATGTCGACGGAGCCCTATCTTGTGTAGTGCGATCCTTCGATCGATGTCGTGGTGGACGTCTTACGTGAGAAAGCCTGGGTGGTGGGCGTATCGGTACTGAAGGAGGCTGGCGCGCGCGAATCGCCAATGGCTCTAGTGCTTTGCGGAAGGCGATGTCTTCCGCGTCAATGGTGACCGCATTTCTCCTCTGCCATCCAGACAAGACCCGCCTGCCTACGGCTGTGAATACGGAGAGGTCCACAGGCCGCTGCTGGCGCTCACGTCGTCGACTTGTGCGACCCTTTGGTTTTCGCTGCTCCGCAGGCACTGAGTCCAATGGGGTCAATGATCAGAAAGAATAAAAGGCACAACAGCGATAAGTATTACCAGTAGCACCAGTTCTTCGCGGGGTGCGCTTGGGCTGACCTCTCTTTTCACCCCTTGTCGTACTTCGTTTTCGCGAAGTCTTTTCACTCTCACGAGGCTGACGACCGAAGAAGTCTGTGATGACGGGATACTTTGATGGTTGTAGGCGTCGCTTCTGAGAAGCCTTTGGCGGAGAACGCTCGGGGTCAGGAGAAGGGGATAGAGTGTGAGTGTCGACAAGCATGACGAACGACCGTTCAGACAGAAGGGCTACGTCCCCCGATTCGGATTCCGACGAGCTTTCCTCAGTGCTCGTGTCTGAGGAAATCGTTCGTTCCGAGGGAGGCTTTGCACGTGGGGAAGGAGAACGCGATGAGGGGGGACGTGGGGAAGCAAGGGGTGACAGGTTTGGAAGATTGCGCGGAGCACGCTGAGGAACCGCTCGTTAGCCCCTGCACATGCTTCGTTGAAACCAAGTGATTACCCGTCTGCGCCTTGCTCGTGGTGGAGGTATATGGCTCACCCGCGGCGGTCGCTGTACCGCGTTCAAAGGCCCATCGTCACTACCCAACCCGCTAGACATGTCGTTGAATACATCTGGATACCACGGCGCAGGTGGATCTGCGACGTCGTCCCCACCCTGATCAGGTAACGATGCTGCCCGAGTAAAGACCTCGACCGCAGATGGTCCGCTTCTGACCCGACCCAGATTTGTCGTAGCTAGCGATACGGTCTCCCGATGCCTGGCAATGTGTTGTTCTGTACCTGTTCGACGGCGCTTCTTCCCTTTTGTATGCACATGATTAAAAGAATGCTCGCTGGCGGAGTTCCCCGCTACGCCATCTGTGCCGCTCTCACCGGCGTCTGATGGAGGAGCGGGCGACGGTGACGATTCAACGGGATTACGAAGCCCTGCGAATCGGACAATCGCGTCCGGGTGATGCTTTAGCTGGTGCTTATACTCTAACCGATCAATAGCGTAGGGCTTTAGTTGGCGGGGCTGGCGCGTGCGCATAGAATATCTTCCACCAGTAGCATTGGGATCACCACTATCGCTGGGGTAAACTTCGTCCTGGATCGCCTGGGTTGGTGCAGGGGCAGGGACAACAAAGGGATCCACCGAGGGCGAAGGTTGCATTGGCCTGATGGGCGGTGGGCTCAATCCACCTGCCAATCCACCTAGCATGGCATCGTGAGGGTGACCTTCGCTGTTCGGACTTGAAGTTGGATCAAGCATCTCGTCGTCAGTAGGAAATGGCGCGTGCCACTCATCACGTTCCCTGAAAGGGGAGATGATTTGCAAAGGGTCAGGGGATGGTTCAGAATTCTGGGTTTTGTGGCGACGGATTAACGAAGAGACAGAAGGGGAATCGGGGATCAGCGGTGAGACAGGCGACGACGTTGGCGATCCATGACCCGACCACCCTGGTGTTGTGGAGTCTTCAATCATGCTGAGAGAAACGCGTGTCGCCGGAGAGGATGATGAGGCATGCAAAGCAGGATGTGGAAGAAAGGCAAAAGCGTCTCTTGTGACAGCGGTGGACCTATGGTACACCTGAGACGTACACAACCGCCTGTCATCGAATGAGTCTGATCAATGACACGTACCATAGGCTCAGCCGTAACGCCCTCCATATCATTTACATCGAGGTCGGACGACGCGCCAGGTGGCGGTAAATCGTTTGCAGTCAATAGTACACGTTCCCAATATTCCGAACTTGCGGATTCAATGAGCTCACGTTCGTTAACATCCGAGGTTGAGGCGGCATCGAGCAACGGATCCATGGATGAACAATTCAGCGCTGTGGGCCTCGAGTGAGGCAAGGCGCGCTGTGGCCTCTGTGCACGTGAAATACCAGTGTCACCCTCACGTGCTTGTGACTAAATCCTTATCTAATCTAGTACTAGAAGGGCCTCGAGGTGAAGGAAGCGCCGACTTCAAACATGTTTCACGCATCGGCGGGTTTTACGTTTTTGCGAACATCGAAACTACTGTGAATGGGTGTTTCTTTACCAAGAGCGTGCAACCCCGCCCGTATCTACTCTACAAGTTCCTAACTGGAAAAGACCACGTGGTTAAAACGAAAAGGGGCACGGCATTGCTCGTCTCATCGACCAATTTAAAACCACATCTACTCCCTTCCACTCCTTTTCTCTCTCCACTCAACTTTCGAGTCCCTCTTTCTTTTGTCCCTTGCTACTATCCCTGAGATCGCCTAGGCTACATGCCACCATCTCCCTCATACCCATTCGACGCAGAATCTGCAACAAATATGGAGTATAGACAATTTTTCATTTGCTCCACAGACCATAAAAAGGGCTGACGTCTTCGTGTCCCTCTGCAGATCATCCGGCCCACTTCTCGAAACTTCTTTACAGAGATCGGCCGCATACGAGCACGAGCTCAAGGACCTCGAGGTGCGATCCTCACCACCGCCGTTCATCTCACGACTCTGCAGTGCATCCCTGACGTTCAGCACAGGAAAAACTTCTCGAGGGGCTCAGTAACTGCCGAGCACTAGAGGGTATCATCCGCGACTCCTTCACTTCCATTAAGGTGCGTGACTGTCCGCTCCCCCTTGCACGGGATCGGCCAGGTACACGCATGCACCTGCTGACCCCCGAGGAATCTCCAGCGGAAATACCGTCGTGCAGGTCAAGATACGCTGCGCATGAGCGTCCCTCAGATCGACGACGAGCTCGCAGAGTCGCTGCGCATCTTAGCAGAGCTCGAGGCTCGTCTGCCCGCGATCCGCACACAGGCGGCGCAGCTCCAGCTCGTCTACGATTCCGGTCGCCAAAAGGTATCTGTCGCTTGTGCATATAGTGACAGCATTTTTTCTGACTCTTTTCATGGCAGGCGGAAGCGGTCGTGCAGGACCTACGCTGGTTGAACCGTGGATGGTACGAGCGTTCGTATGAAGTCATCTTCACGTCCAAGAGTCCTGTTTCTTGGCGATGGCGTGCTACTTTGCGCACGCTCTTCGCCATCATGTTTATGGCCGTGGCATGGATGGTGTGGGTCGCACTCCGTGGCGTAACCCGCGCTCATCGGGAACGCCTCGTGTGGGGCGAACGGCTTCCATCATAGTCTTTTTTTTCTCCTCCCCCGCTTCTCGCCTCCCACGCACTGTCACCCGTCCCTACCTTATCTACACTAAGCTATCGTCAATCTGCTGGATGGGCGATCCGGGCGATCCGACGTTCATTGGTCTCTCCGAGTTCCTCTTGATATTGAGGAT
Organism: Lactarius deliciosus; assembly: GCA_021525775.1. NCBI lineage: Eukaryota > Fungi > Basidiomycota > Agaricomycetes > Russulales > Russulaceae > Lactarius > Lactarius deliciosus. Next base: position 973,909 of record JAKELK010000008.1, read on the forward strand.
AACCAAGGCCGTCCGCCTCCGTGCGAATTGTGTTGGAGTCAGCCAGATAAGCAGGATTAAGATGAGGGAAATGTGGTATAACTTCGAGAACGTGAGACATTCGCAGGCGGGTTCGAGTAGGCAGGTATTATTGTGTAAATATGACTAGCTGTTTGACTTATCTGGCTTCCTGGGCTCACTTTACCTCGAGACTCATGTACAACAACAGCAGGCGTGCTCTTGATCTCAATGCGTCGACATGTACTGTTGCCTCTCGAGTCTCAGCGAAGAGCCATCGCGATTTCCGTATCTAGGTGCAGTCGGCGATAATGCATCGGGGGTTGGGCATAACTTTGGCGAGGGATTAGCTATTACGTACTAATAGGTTACTTGGCTGTCCTGCGAGACACCAGCACGCGCAACGGGGACAGCGCAATGCGTATCTCTCGAATAGCTTGTGACGAATGCCGGCTGCAATCGACCCCAAGTGTCAAAGTAACATGTGTGGACTCCCCGTGCGCCTCGGTCATCGCCATCAGAGCAATATCATCTGAGGCCAATGTCTGGCAACCCGCGGTGGACCATTATCGGTAGAAACATCAATACGCCACGAATTGCCGCTCTTAACTAGCTTGACTCACGCCGCCTGACAACGCTCACACCATAGCGCGTCGCACTGTCGCAGGTACCCCACAAACACGCTGAATCGTCTCATAGCACCGTCTCTGTGGCCTCTTGTAGCTATGCATTACCTCCGGTTCTCTTTGCTCTGTGCCCTCGTTGTCATCACGAGGCCCCTCGATAGCGCCGCTACGCCCTTCGCACCAAACTGGAACGACATGCACACGAAACACAGATGGAATGCTATACCTGGCAAATGGGAGAGCATCGGTCAACCACCCATTGGCATCACGATCGACCTCCGCATTGCGCTGAAGCCCCATCGCGAGCACGCCCTCGCAGACGCAATCTATGAGGTCAGCAATCCGAACCATCCAAAGCACGTCTCTCTTTTTCGTTCCTCCGCCGCCCACACAAGTGACGGCTGCTACGTTGTAGATACGGCGCATATCTCTCCAAGGAGCAGGTCGCCAAGCTCGTCGCGCCACACCCACATACACTCGAGCTCGTCGAGACCTGGCTTCGGCACCACGGCGTGTCCCCCTCCAATGTCTCCACGACACACGGCGGCAGCTGGCTGACGGTGACGGGGGTGCCCGTGTCGAAAGCCAACGAGCTTCTCGGCGCGTCATACCAGCTCTACCGATACGCCGGGACGAATGAGACCATTCTCCGCACGGTCGGCTACGCTCTCCCCGTTGCGTTGCACGCGCACGTGCAGACGGTCGCGCCGACGACGTATTTCGGCTCGCCGCTCACGCCGCGGGAAAGACCGCGTGGACACCGTGGTAGGACAGTGCCGGCGCTGTCTACCCGTGATGATCACGTCACTCCGGCGGTCCTTCGCTCGCTGTACAACTCGGTAACCTACCAGCCTGCAGCGACGGAACAGAATATGATCGGGGTTACGGGCTTCCAAGGGCAGTACGTAAGCGATAACGACCTAGAGTTGTTCATGACCCTATTCCGCTCCGACGCGAACGACCCGACCTTCCTAGTCATCGATATCAACGACAGTGGATACGACCCGAGCAAGCCTGGCTCGGAGGCAAACCTCGACATGCAATACACGCAGGGAATGGCGTGGCCTACCCCTCATGTCTTCTACAGCATGGGTGGTTTGGCGGAAGAATTCATCCCTGACAGCTTCATACCGGTGAACACCAACGAGCCGTTCCTCGGGTGGCTCGAGGTAATGACCAGATTGGAAGACCTCCCGCAGACGATCAGCACGTCTTACGGTGGCGACGAGCAGACCTTCCCGCGTGACTATGCGACGAGCGTGTGCGAGCTCTTCGGGCAGCTTGGCGCGCGTGGCATCAGCGTACTCTTCGCGAGTGGCGACGAAGCTGTTGGCGGCGGGGACTGCAAGAAAAATGACGGCTCCGGGGTTGTCCAATTCCAGCCCGGCTTCCCTGCGACATGTACGTCTGGCTGCGAGGTTTTTCCCCGCGTCACAACGCAGTACACAGGCTCACCACTTGCGCGAACACGATTTTCAGGTCCTTGGATCACCAGTGTCGGCGGGACGATGAACCGCCCCGAGGTTGCCGCGCCTTTCTCCTCCGGGGGCTTCTCGAATGTCTTTAAACGCCCGGTGTACCAGACCGACGCCGTGCTCGGTTTCTTCGAGCAACTCGGAAACCAGCATTCCGGCCTTTACAAGTGTGCTCTCGCCCGCGTCGTGACCGAACCTGAACTCGTTCTTACTTGCGATTTGTGCAGCGCTTCGAGCCGCGGCTTCCCCGACGTTTCTGCCCAGGCGAGACGCTTCACGGTCATCCACGACAACGACGTTCTGTACTTACGTGGCACGAGCTGTTCGACGCCGGTGCGCCTTTCCCCCCTCCCATCGTCTTTTCCTCGAGTACTCAGCTAGCCGCCAACTTACAGGTCGTGGCGGGGTTGATCTCTCTGTTGAATGACTATCAGCTTTCGAAGAACAGGCCAGTGCTCGGCTTTCTCAACCCCTGGCTATACGGCACCGCCCGCCAGGGCTTCAACGACATCACGTCTGGCTCGAATCCGGGCTGCGGCACTGCCGGATTCTCCGCCGTCCCTGGATGGGATCCTGTGCGCCTCTCCAGGCTCATGTTCTCTCATTTCCGAAGTTGACACTGGACTCCATAGGTGACGGGCGTCGGGACGCCTGATTTTCAGAGACTGCTGGACTTGCTTCCCGTCCCCATCCCCATCCCCTCCCCCACCCCTACTACCTAATTACGCTGGTCAGTAAGTTGGCCGAATGGTTCTTCCGCCTCTCGTAGTCGGGTGACTCGAGACTAGAATTTATCGAGGACTCTGACCAGTGGGAGTCAAGAGAACTCGGACCCGAACATGGTCCTTTTCCCTTTTCAACGTCTCCAATTAGGAGGTCCAACAAACGTCCTCTCTGCGAGTCGCATATTCGTCACAATGAGGCCGTGTCCGTGTTCAAAGCGTAGACGGGCTGCATATTTATTCTTTACCTACTCGTCCTGCAACAGACCGCGGTTGGGTTAAATATGATGTTGTGACCCGTTATATCTACCTTCACAAACGGTTCTGATGAACCTCGTATAGCCTCTTGCATACTCCTTGCAACATAGTGAGTCTATGAATAACAGAGGCCCGATGCGTGCAATGTCGTACGGTTCGCGGCAAGGTTCGCGGTGTTCCTGCGTCACGACCGCACCGCCTTGACTTGCCAGTGGAAAGTCTTGGTTTTCGACCTTCGCTCACTAGCAGTTCTCCCCTAGTATATAGACTATTGTGGACACCTTCATATGTATCTGAAGGCTCGCAAAATCTCGAGCCTGGGTCATAGGGCTTAGGCTTGTTCAGGCTTTCAGGTCACCCTGAGCCGTTGGCAACGGCTTTTAGTGGCTCGGGTTATAGTTCACCACATGTATTTATGGTAGCGACTGACATCTAGTGATTGAATGTCGAAGTATGGATTGCCTATGAATCGTAGGGCCTGCGCACCCAAAACAAATAGTTTACCTGCGACGACCACGGCGTCGTCGCACGCGGCGCCAGCACCCAATCCCCACGCCAGGGGACATACACGATGCCGCGCACCTCGGCCTCCGTGCGCGTAGGGAGCCCATGCGCATACGTCCGGGATATCCAGGGACGCGCGCCCGGCACGAGCGGCTTTGCGAAAAAGCCGACGAGCTCGTCGGGGTTGATGAATTTGGAGAAGGTGTGCGTGCCGCGCTCGACGAGGCCGAGGAGCATCTCGGCGGCGACGATCGTGAGGAGGTACGCCAGCGGCGTGCGCGCCACCGTCGACAGGAACAGATGTCCGCCGGGCTATGCAACGGTGAAAAGAGCGTACGAGGGGTTGACACGGGCGCGCACCTTGACGAGCTCCGCGCACGAGCGCACAAACGCAGCAGGGTTGTCCACGTGCTCGACGACCTCCATCGAACAGACCACGTCGAAGCGCCGCGGCTCCCGCACGAGCTCCTCGACGGACGAGTGCCGGAACGCGAGGGCGTCCGCGAGGCGCGGGTCCGCGGCGGCGTGGCGCGACGCGACGTGGACGTTCTCTGCGGATGCGTCGACCGCGAGCGTGTTGGCGCCGAGGCGCGCGAGGCTCTGCTCTGCGTCTCAGCTAGTAGGTTCTGCTCGATACATGGGACTCGCCTCGGATAGGATCCCCCCGCCACAGCCGACGTCCAGCGCGTCCAGCCCCGCGAGCGCGCGGCTTGGCTCGTCGTGGGGTCGGTCGGGCAGCAGTTTTTCGCGGAGGAAGCGCATACGGTGCGCGTTCATCTTGTGGAGGAGGGCAAACTCGCCGCGCTCGTCCCACCAGAGCGCTGAGAGGCGCGAGAAGTGGGCGATCTCCGCATCGTTGACGGTTGAAAAGGGCGGCTGCTCTGCCAGGCGTCGCGGTGAGGTGTGAAGGGCGCAGACGTGTTGTCGTAGGCTGGGCCGTGCTAGAGTCGAAGTGAGCAGGCGTGCACGGCTTCGTGGTAGCATTACACTGGCTTGTTTGTATCTGTTGGCTCAGCTTTCTCACTTATACCGGATCACCCATGTCAATTCTCGTATCTACTTCGGTTCAAAGCATGAGCTTGAGCCTTACACTCTGGAAACGAGAGCATGACTGCAGGATAGCATCTTCCCAGAGGCGCCTGTTACGCCCATCACCGTAGTATTAACACGAGTGATGAGCCGTACCGCAACCTCGGTGGTGTAGTTGGGAAGACGATGCAAGTCGCAGTACACCGGTGTGGCCCATCACCATCTAATTCGTAACACAACGATTGTCTGTACAAAACCTGAGAGCCGTAGCGAAAGAAGAGAGTACATCTATGCCAATGTACAAACGACAACAAGCAAAGCAAAATTGCAGGAGAACCAACTACGTGAATGAAAGAAGGACGGAGGTAATGTCTGAGGAGAAATGGAATGCAGTGCTGTCTGCGGCGAGCTATGTTGGGAGGAAGCGCGCTGGTAAAAGCAGGGCAGAGATTAGTGTCATCCGGCCAGTCGCGGGGGTCATGGCATGTATGCAACGTACCAGCTTCGACGTACATTTGGTCCGGCGTGAGCTTGAATGACGCGATGCCGATCAGTACGAATCCCACCAGCCAGCCCAGCTGGAACGTGATCCAGAACACCGCCCACACTGCCCCGTACTTTGAGCTTTCGTTCACATCGTGATAAGATGGACGCACCGTGAGGGGGGATGGACTTGTAGAGGTAGGAGAATTGCGTGCAGTCCGAGTCACTCGGTTTCCGGAAGAATTTCTCGTCGGTGATGTCCCCTTCGACGGCACGTGAACGCATGAAGGGGCAGAAGGAACGGACGTGGACGTACAGATGACGTACAGTATGCTGAGATGAAAACAAAGTTGTAGCGCGGGTGGGGGTGGGGAGGCAGGATGGGGTGACTTACTGGAGCATGCCAAGGAAAAGCATATACCACCTTAGCGCCTGGCTGTGATATTTTCACGTAAGTCCAGCGCACATGCAACGAGGGTTTAGCCGACAGGTTGCGCACGCGTGGTCAATGAACCAAAAACCTATCAACAGCCCCTCGTAGCACAGAGTAAGCAAGATCGTCCTGTGCATGTGTCAAAGTCTGCGCGTCAAGTGGACATTGGAAGAGTACGTGCAACTTATCGCGGACGAGAGACAGCGGTGCTATGAGCCCGACGCCCGCTACGAAGCTGAGGATCTTGGCGACGAGCGTGTCGAAGCCGCCAAGGATGAACAGGCCGCCAAGGATCGAGGAACCAATGTAACCACTGCAGAGGATCGTGGGTGGGTGGCCGCCCTGCACGACGGTATGACCGCCCGTCGTGGGATCTATCGACATGCGCGTTATGGTGCCCCCAGTCAGTATTGCCTATATGGAAGGTCAGGTGCGCAACGTGGGCTCCGCAGAGGTATGTGGCGCACTAAGGCGGCATGGCAGAGCTCGTGCCAGCCGATGGCGAAAAGCTTGAGTGGGTTGATGATCACTCGCGCGCCGGGGATGTTCCACAGGCCGAACAGGACGACCGCATACACAACTATCTGACCTCCGTGTTCAGCACGCGTAGAGAGTGGTGGTAGAGGGGAAGCGACCTACGACGTAGAGGACCGACCACTGGACGGGTGTGTAAGAGGGGAGGAGGAGCATGTGGCGCCACGCACCTGGTCGTGTGTAGGGATGAGGGGGTTACCGTGGTCTTTTGGTGCGATGGGTGGGCGCCAGGGATCCGACATGGGGACGGGGCCTGGTTGCTGTACCGTTGGAGTACGAGAAGATGAGCGGGCAAGAAAAGGACGCCACTGAAGGTGTTGCGGAGAAGTAGCGTGGTCGTGCAGCGTTAGGGCGACTCGGCCGGTAAAGGGCTTGTCCTCGTTGGATGGGATTACTTATAAGAGTCTTCCGCCGTTCACATCTCCCTCGTGGCCAATGCAAGGCACTTCACTTGGTTCCCCTGATTTCATCTCGCATCACGTGGCCGCGTCGTAGTCTCTACTGTCGCTGTACCCAGTCGCAGCACGACCATCGCAGAGCGAAACCCTCTTCCCGACAATAGGCTGACATTATTCGTATCTGTATCTTTGAATGTCATCTCGTTTGCTTCTGCGTAACCCTTAGAACCATCTTCTGCCGCCTGCGTTGCCGCCATATCTGGGAATTCTTCCGCCGTTCTTGCCCCAAGTGTCACAGCCGCCAGCACACAATTCCTTATTGGTTTCTGAGTTCGCGGGGGATACCGCTAGCGTGCCAAAAAATTTCAAAGTTCTGCGAAACATCAGGACAGTACCCTAGGTTTGCATTCGGCTCCACTTGTCAATGCACCACGTACAGATCTTTGGCGTCACTACTCGGCTGCAGGAATGGATCTGATCGTACGTTCAATTTGAGCGAGTCGCTACAGTAAGCCGCAGATCCTATATAGCGATCATAGCGGTATGGTTGGATAAGGAGATACCAAACAAGTTCGTTGTTACAGCAGGTTTCATAACAGTTGTCATGTTACGACCACTTTAGGTGTACAGGTGGTGTTTGAATGGGCACCTTGGTGACCATGCCGAGTTTCTTTCCCACAAACACTAATCATAGTAATTAATAAATGAATTTATATATTCTACTTACTATATTGGTTTTGAAAATCATTTGTGGAAGACTGTAAATTGCAGCTGCACATGTCCACTCTGGGTCTACGAGGCGTACCCCGGGGTATAAATCGATTCAAACCAAAAAAAAAGACAGTCAGGCACTACAGTACAAGACTAGTACAAGTGTCGACAAGAGGGACCAGTTTGGAAACTGGCGAGCACGGCTTGCGTGTGCAGCGCCACTGTGTGAAACTCAAAGGACTTGCTCGAGCTGTTGGGGCTGTTGAGGCCATTGAGGGGTCGTGCATAAATCCTGGACAGGGTATTCAGTCAGCATTGGAATATATGTCGGCTTGAAAACACAGGAAGTGGACTCATCGTGATACAACAGGACCGGGCTGAGCAGGTGACATCAGCAGGCGGAGATACCTCCACATCGGCACCAGACGCTGTCCAAAAATGCCACATGTAGCACATCTTAGCCACGATCTCACGCACCATCTCGCGAAACTCTCTTCATCCCTCTTGGTTGGGTGGAGACGGGGGACAACGACGCAGGAAAGGGCATTGACATTGCAGGACCTGGGAGAGAGAGCCCTAAGGCCGCTTGGGGAAGTTCATACAGATAAGGTAGCAGCGTGATCAATGTTTCCGAGTTGGACAAGAATACAGTGGTGAATTGGGCCGAGTCGGACGGTGGTGGCTAGGGCAACGTCGTACGAAGAAAGATGACCAAAGACGAACTGTGAGGCAGCTTTGTCAGCTATCCCACACCCCAACCAACCGTACATGGTCGATGTTGTCGAACGCAGTTGATAGCTTTCCCTCAACTGGGGTTTGATGCACCCATAATACAGTACATAGGCCATCCTTTCAATTCAGTGTTTTTTTTTTGTTCTCCAACAGTCTGAGTGACCGCCCGCAGTCATATGTTTGCGCGTGCACAAGCATAAAAAAAACTATGGAGGGACTTGGTACCCATGGTGGTTGCACCAGCCCTTTGCGTCGTCCACCGTGACAGAGTGGATGGCTCTCAGAATGCGTCGTAGATGTTGCATGTCCGGACTCAAGATCCACATTGATGCACACCGCACACTGACTTCAGAGATAGCACAGTGCCGAGCATCGCAACGAAGATAACTATTCCACAACCTCATTTTTTCAAGATACCTATTCCATAACCCTAATTCTGTATGATAACCCAATTTCCCGAGAATTTCCTCGTCCACTTAACTATGAACCCCGCTCTTGGGTTTCGGAAGTCCGTATGGTTGCGGGCATGACAACTGTTATGAAACCTGCTGTAAGGGTTATGCTGGGTGACTGGTGACCGGTGATCGAGGTGATCCCCCGATCGCTCGACCGGAGGTTTGGCTAACAGCTTTCAACTTATAAGCCACCTCTCAGGCTCCTGTTTGTCGTATCGTCCCTTACCGTTCTGCTCAACTGCAGTGGCACTGACAAGGGCACTGCAAGGGGGCACTGAACACCTTGTTGAACACATCACATTGTTCGACGCCAGAAATGGACTCGCCCAACGCATATATGGTCGACGAGAAGACCCTTAATTCACAACCTGAACATCACACAGAGCCTCCAGGAGGTCTGTTGACTCACTTTCTGTCTGGTGATCGTATTCTCATCCATATAGCACTGGCAGGGAAAAACCATGAGGCTCTTCTGGAAAGCTGTGGTCGATGTGCCTTACGGAGGCAGAAAAGAAGGATAAAGAAATGGTCGAGATGTGGAAGGGAGAAGCAGACACCATCCTCATATTTGTATGTGCTGGTCCCACAATCCTTTACATATTCCCTTCTAACGCACATGTTCAAGAGTGGTCTGTTCACGGCTGTCATCACGGTCTCTATCATTGAAAGCTACAAGTGGTTATCTCCCGATCCAGGTGATGATACCGTCGATCTACTCAAGCAAATGTCTCAACAATTTTTCAACGCATCCAATGGGATACCCGTCCAGGAAATTGTACAGAAGCCATTCAAGCGAACGGGTTCTGTCGTTCTGGTCAACGTCACATGGCTCTGCAGTGTGGGCCTCTGCTTTGCATGTTCGATTGCCGCCTCAATGGCCCAACAATGTGCCCGACGGTATCTGTTGCTCACGCAGGGACGCGGTACACCTTACGAGCGTGCGCAATTACGGATGTTTATGTTCATTGGCCTTGGAACATTCCGAATGAACCGAATCTTCCAGTTCCTGGCCATGGTCCTGCACATATCCATCCTACTCTACTGCGTGGGTCTTATTGGCTTTATCTTCAGAATCTATAAGACCGTCGGGCTCCTCGCCATCGCGGCTCTCGCCTTGGCCATTGTCTTATACGCAATCTTTACGGCTATACCGATCTATTGGATGAATTCCCCAATTGCCACGCCCTTCACTCCCCTCGCCTGGCGCTTACACCATGGTTCCTTGCTTATGTTTTTTGAGACCATTCGACGTGTATTTCGTACCTTTCCGACAATACCCCGGACACCCCAGGCCGTAAGCTGGGTCAAAGAACGGGTCTGCAGGCATAGACAGAGGTGGTTGAACGGCATACGGGGGACACTCGAGCTCGACGCCACTGAGGGCCTACTAGCCCAGGTGGCCGTGAAGGCGCTTCGAGTTGAAGAGACCTTGACGGCTCTCGTCGAAAACAACTCGGACAAGGAGATCGAAGACATTGCCGCATGGGTCCCAGAATTTTTCGACACTTATACTCCGTCGGGAGCCTCGGAGGTCCCCCTCATGTCCGATCCGCCACCGACTAATCTCATCTTCGGCTCACGTCTCCACCATCTCCTCAAGACCTGTATATCAGGAACCTCGGGTCTCGAAGAAGAAAAGCGCAAGAAACGTCTGCAGGCATGTCTGGAGTGTCTGTGGTACTGGGTAAAGGCGTACACTGGCGAGCAGAACTCGGTGCCCTTGCCGTCCCATTTCCCCCTTCCCAATCCCGACACGACTCGTCGCCTTCGGGCCGAACAGTACCCTACTGCCGGTATAACAGGACGATGTTTCGGCGCGTTGGTTGCAAAGAAACTTGCGGTCAACGTCAGCTCACCCTATTCAGTTGTTCACTCCCGTGACGCTAAGCTGGAGTCCCTATCCGCTATTCTAGGAACCACGAGCACGGAAGTGGAGACTCTTCTTAGCCGCCCCGGCGCCATCGGTCTTGCGAACATTGTCTCCCTCACGTCGAGCGGGATGGATACCTTGGTCACGGAGGAGGTACCACCGAAAGTACTGAACATATTCCGAACGACTGTCGACGTTCTCCTCGCGGACGACTTCCTGACTTCACTGGATGCAGAGCTGCCACCGGATCTGGTAGCTTCCTTCCATGAGACATATTCCAACGCACAACGATTGCAAGCTCCTGCTTGGCTGGTGGAGAAACTGAGGCAGATATCGCAGAAATTGTCTGTGGTCAGTGACGGGGGGCAGGCCAGAGAGGTGACGTTTGAATCTGCTTAGGTGGCGGACTGATACCTCTTAGATTGTTCCGATTGCGCGAGGGCTCAGCAACACGGGATGACAGGATAGCGATATGGTATAGTATGCGGCCACGATGTGCGCGTCGTTCGACTTCCATCATTTCTTTTTCCTCCTGCTATGATTTCTGCTTGATTCTGTGCATATATATATGCGACCTCTGTTCTCTGACTGCCTACTGTATGAGAAAATTGTACCCCCTATATGAAACTACAGTTCCTTCCACTAGCCCCTTGCTTCCGTGTCTCAGAAGCATCAATCCAATCTATTCGTCTTTGCATCTCACCTCGCTTGCTGTTTCCGAAGTCCTTCGCCCGATATCTACTGCGAACGTTAATCTGCACATCGCACTCAGGGATCTCAGCTCTGCGTTCTCGCGCTCTATCTCCGAACCGACCTCATACTACTCATCTCATCTCCTTTCTCATCTACGTCTTCCCCTTGGGTCGACACCTTCATACTCGCACTCAACCCCACACCATGATTTCGAGATTCTTTTGTGACTGGACCTATGATAGGATAATTTCCGTCCATTCTCAGAGAAGACTCGGAGAGGACAAGCCCCCTTCCCGAATTTTCCGACACAGTATCTTGTCGTGTTTTGACCAAGGTTTTGACGGTCCTATTGCTGGTCGTATCCGTTACTGACAGTGCGGCTACGGCCGGCGTTGTTCCGGGTTGAAGAGGTAATCATCGATGACAAGCTGAAGAGAAAACAATCGCATTGCTACAGAAGAGGGTACGGTACCTACTCCCCGAGAATTGAGTCGTACGTCCGGTAATTCGCTTGCCGTTACTAAATATCGGACATTCAGACAGCGGATCCACTGGCGGATTCGTTCTGCCGGAGGACCGAGCGGCGGTAGCGTTCGCGCGTACCACGTTCGGCCTCGGGCTTATGCCCGTTCAATTTTTGGACCCGCCCCTTTAGGGGCACGTACGTTTCCGTTTCGTTCGTTCTCGTGCATTCTACTGGCTTCACTACGTTACGATTTGCAGATTCGGATAGCTGCTTCAAGCAGCTATGACATGTATACTATGCTACTATGACTTCAGTCTCTCGAAGGTTCCCGCGCGTTCCCCCTTCCGTCTAAAGGACGGTTTGCAGCCACAAATGGGAAGCAAGCGCGACGGTCTCATGATTCGGTATCGTGCCCGAAGGTCTGTGCGTTTGCCCGAGCTACTATACAACTCCCCGAGCTTCGTTACTCATGTTCCGATTCGTTTTTGAAAATGCGTTCGATATTATTGTACTTGCATCTATATAACAAGGCCTGAATGGGCCCAAGAAATGTATCGGACTCGATTCTTGACTCGTCTATCCCCCGTGTGCTCTCACAGAAACATATCCGCTCGCGCTCGTATTCTCCCCTTTCGACTTGACATTCTCGCGGTCACCTGCACGTGACCGCTCCTATCCTCGGCCGTCGCCTATAACCTTACCATCCACCCCGCCTTACGTGAGCGAACAGGAAACCATTTGCGCCTGGGAAATGGTGCAGCCTATAATAACTGTCTGGGCGGTGATTTCACGTGCGAGCCAGACGTCGTCAAATGCGCACGCGTGTGTGTGCATGTTCGAGCTTGGAAGTTGACTGTGATCAGCTGTCCCTTCCCATATTGGAAATTATCCTCGAGTGAGGAAAGAAGTACGGTGCGCGCATGCCATAATAACTTGACCTAGATCCTCAACCTAGACAGCTTCTCGACACGATGGTCAGTATGGTTGCATCTTCACGCCACTAAAGTGCACTGTTGGACGGTCCCACTGACATTCTGGACGCCAGTGGGTAACGAAATGACAGTGGTCGCTTTGGACATATAATCATAACTATCATAGAACGATGGACGACAGTTTACAATCCAAAAGTGAAGTGACCCCTGATGCCGCTGTCATCCTTCATTCTCGGATGACCCATACATTGTTGGAGACCTAGATCTTTTCGATGCTGCCGGGTGGCGACTTCGGAAAGTTGGAAACCGTGATTACCCTGCTACGTTCTGACAAGCTCGATAAACAGATGTCGCTCTTCTCTGGTAATCACTATCTCAGAAGCTTTGACAGAAAAGATGACTCAGTGTCAGATGTATACCTTATTCATCGTGAGATAATAACATTAGGACAGAGAGAAAGACGATGGCGATATGTACTGAGATGCTGGGTGAGGAGATTGGTGAACAGAAAAAGGTAGGGAGGGATCGTGCTATCATGAGTGCATCACTTGCGGGTGGCGCGACGAATCAGACCTGCAAGGATAAGGGTGCCTACAGCCGCAGCACCCCCGGCGATGGCCATACCGACGTATCCCTCTGCGAGGGGTTAGCTAGCGCTCTAGGGAGGGGACGCAACGTACCCCGCTTTAGAGCAGTGTCGATGAGGCTATCAAGAGATTGTGCCTGTAAGTTGGTCGGCTCCCGTTCCAGTAGGCGAGCTGTGACATCCCGCTTCAGCGGCCAAGTAGATAGGATACCTGGAAAGATGAGACCCACAATTAAAGCTCCTCGCCTCGTCAAAGTTGCCCATCTTATAATGTCCTAGTGCCAGATAGTACAGGCATTCTCGTCTTCTCTTGGGTTCGGAGCGGTATATATCTGTGCCCAAGTCCATGAGCTAACTAACAGATCTATGGAACCAAGCCGGGTTACCTGCAAGGAGCTGTACTCCCTCTACTTGGTGCTCTCGTACCGGGCTCTTCACGAGTCCCCATGCGTAGTTGAACTGTGTCTGGGTGGTGACGTGGGATTGGGCCAATTCCTTTTCATACTGCGTGCGAAGCACCTACAATACGTGAGTGGTCAGTTCTCAATTGTAGGAGACAATAATAAAAAGGGGCGAAAACCTGAAGCTCATCAAACGAGAGGGAAAACTCAGCGTCAGCAGCGTATGGGACTTCTGCGGTCTTCATTGGATCGTGGTGGTTGTGAGCAACTCTGAAGTGGCTGCGCTGCGCTGACGGCACCGAATGGATAAGGCGCTGACAGGTGGCCGGGGGTATCGGGTGCTCTTTGTAGGGTGTCGTGGGTCCTCGTGGTTAGCTTGTTCACACCGAACAACATTGTTTGCTCTCCTCACTCAACCACCAACCATGGCAGACGCAGTCGGTCAGTACCCCTTTCTCTAATTTATCCCGGTAGAATTACTTAAAAAACTTTTTTAAACAGAACCTTTCGGTGGTGACAGAGGTAATTACTAAATTTTACACTTTTTCTTTAACTCGACCCAACCCGCTTATGGTGCATTCCACCCGCACCAGCTAGCTAGCTTCGAGAGTTCTTGTCTCCTTCGATTCATTCCCAGTCGACCAGCCGCACCTTCTACTGACCGACAGCCATCCAGTATTGTGCTCACCTTTTTTCTTCTCCCCATTTTACAGACCGCCCCCACCACCACCACCATGGCGACCCCGAGCGCCACCGCTCTTCCCGTCAGGACCACCGTGACCGCGAACGTGGAGACCGAGGAGATAGGGACAGGGACCGTGGCAGGAGAGAAAGAGATGACCGTGAACGGTACTCCTCCCACCGCGAGCGCCCGGACCGTGGCGACCGTGGCGGGGAACGTGATCGCGACCGAGATCGCGACCGCGGCCGCTATCGTGAAGAAGGACGCCCGCGCTATGATGAGGAACGTCGACGAGAGCCGCGCGAAGAGGAACGTCGTCGCCCCCCTGGTATCGAAGAGGGCAGCCCCCCACGTGGCGCTCCCCGCAGAGGCCGCGGCCGCGAACGCAATGGGGGGGGATCGCCCGAACGTCGCTCGCCCACCCCCGTGGGTACCGTCCCGCTCTCTCTGCGCCAACGTAAGGCAAGTGGCTGGGACGTCCATGCCCCCGGTTATGAGCAGTACTCGGCTATGCAGGCCAAGCAAACCGGTGCGCACCGCCTTTTTTTTTTTTTTGGGCCGTGATGCGGGTTGGCTGACACTCACATCGCTGCAGGTCTTTTCAATCTTCCCGGTGCGAATCGAACGCAGATTCCGCCGATTTTGGCAGTTCCTGGCCTTCCGCCGCCTATGCCTGTGCCGACATTTGGCATGGGCATGGCGGTGAATCCCAACCTCTCTCGCCAGTCCCGGCGTCTGTATATCGGTAGCATTACGCCAGAAATCAACGAACAGAACCTTGCCGACTTCTTCAACAATAAGATGACTGAGATGAAGATTGGCACAGGCGCACCAGGGAACCCTGTCCTTGCCGTGCAGTGCAACTATGAAAAGAGCTACGCATTTGTCGAGGTGCGATCCCTGTCATCGAGCTTCTCTACTTTATCATACTGACACTTCCCAGTTCCGCAGCGCTGAAGATGCCACAGCAGCAATGGCATTCGATGGAATCATGTTCCTAAACGGTCCACTCAAAATTCGCCGTCCAAAAGACTACGGTGGCATGGAAATGACAGGGCCTGTTGGTTTCCACGTGCCAGGAGTCGTCTCTACGAACGTACCCGACTCTGCCAACAAAGTATTTGTCGGCGGCTTACCCTCGTATCTTAACGAGGAGCAAGTGATGGAATTGTTGAAAAGTTTCGGCGAGCTCAAAGCGTTCAATCTTGTTCGCGACAACGGAACTGGGCCGTCAAAGGTGAGCGTAAGTACACAACTCCTTTATTATCACCGCTGAAGTTGGCGCTTTCAGGGATTTGCGTTCTTCGAATACGTCGACGCAGCTGTTACGGATGTCGCTATTGCCGCACTGAGTGGCATGACACTCGGCGATCGCCAGCTCGTCGTCCAGCGTGCATCTGTCGGCGCCAAAGCGGGTCAACCAGGTTTCCCCGACCTGCCCTACGAACAGTTCCCCGAAATCCCGCGGCCCATCATGCCTGCTGGTGACGTGTCCGACAACGAGGCCCGGATACTCCTCATGCTGAACATGGTCACGCCGGACGACCTAGTCGACGATGACGAGTACGTGGAGATCGTGGACGACATCCGGTCCGAGGTGTCCACGTATGGTGCCGTCGAGGATATCCGCATCCCGCGGCCCGCGCACGGACGCGGGCACCACCCAAGCGACCAAGCGAATGGCGTCGGGCGCGTGTATGTGAAGTTCGTGGATGCGCCCGGGGCCGCTGCGGCGATGAAGGCGCTCGCGGGCCGCTCGTTTGCGGGGCGGAGTATCATCGCGACCTTGCTGGGCGAGGACAGCCAAACGACGCCACCGCTCGAGGTGATCTTTGCACCCCAGCCAGACGCCCCGCCTCCCCTACCACAGTAAAGTGTGCGCGTATAACGGTGGAGAGAGGAGAAAACGTTCTTTGTTTTTGCTTGATGTCTTACTCTGTACCATTTTTGTTTCTCTTCGGTTTCCTGAGGCATTCGCTCGTGAATTTGGTGTGTACGACACGCGCGTGCTTGTCGCAGTGTCATTACTTTACACTAGTCAGATGCTATCCACTTCTTTTGAGACAGATGCTCTGTAATGAAGTACTTCAGGAAGTATTCGAAATATGCTTCGAGGGCCGTCTGCTCTGGTTCGTTCATACAAAGAATAATTCCGATACTACTATCTGCTTGGTGTGCTTTGCTGCGTGGCAGAATTACCGATATGTAGAACCACCGAATGATCATGAAGCCACAAGTGACTGGAGAGCGCCTTGACCGAGACATAGTGAAGTCGACACCTCGTGGAAAGGAGGGAACGGCCACCGATCTACCTTGTACGAACAAACATACATCGGTTGCATTTATTGGCAACGAATGGTACAGTCTCGCTGTGAAGTGGTCCCACCATGTAGGGCTCCATCAGCACAGAGACGTCCATCTTACCACACAACGCACGCTGACACCAAAAGTGTGGCTGAAAACGCATTAGATTGTGTGTCTGCCGCTGCTGGCCAGCCCAATACAGTGGATGCAGATCTCTCTGGTAACCGGACTATGAGCGATGAGCAGATCGTGGTACGGGACATACAGGAGAACCGAGCCCGTGGACTGCCCTCCAATGTGCTTGCGTGTGGGGCCGCAAGGGCATTGGATCGAGCATTTACAGAGGGCATCTACAAACACGGTGCCGAGTGCCGCTTCCACGGCCAGACGGAAAGGCTAATGCGAGGTGGATTCTGCGTGGCGGGATTGAGGACCCATGCGTTCTAGTTTACGGCTATGCGTCTCTCCCAAGGCACTGAGATTGAGCTCAGCGTGCACGCAGCGGTACAGGCACTATGTCGTTCGGTGGCATCTCCTTCCGCGAGCGAACATGAGAGGACCGACTCCGCACCTTGATCACGGCTAAACGAGGTGTAGGAGTTCCTCGTGGTATTGCACTAAAGCCCATAAAACGGAGCAGCTGCCTGTCACGGTGCGGGTGAGCGACGAGGAAAGGTGCGAGATGCCGCGTTCGGGTTCGGTGCAGGATCCTTAACCAGATAAGCGGGGAAAGCACGGATATATTGCTAGCAAGGTTGCTACCCTCTCGGGGGAATCGATATCTTTGTTCCACAGTCCCACTGGACTCCCACAATCAGTGGATCAAGCAGTGCATTGTCTCTCCCTGACATGGAAGCAGTTAGAGATGCGAACGGGACGAGCAACGAATGATGACAAGAGGCGCACCCCTTTCGCTGACAGTAAACTCGTCTACTCATCTATGCTCGCTCGCGTGCTCTTTTTACCCTGCTCTTTACTGGCGCCCGCTTACGCTATGCAAACGCACTAACCTCATTCGGTCCAGAGTCTATATGATATGATGCCATGGCATCACGTCACAACCAAGGTCACAACCAGCATTGCACATCATCATGCGGCCTTTTACGAGAGAGGCGCAGACTTCCCGCAACACCATTGACTCGAAACGTGCCCGTCGCGCGGAGGCTGTCAAATATGCGCCAGCCTTTTCTGCAGACGAGCACCAAAAGTACCTGAACGCGACTGGTCTGTCTGTCTGTCGCACTGCATGTTTAGCGGGTGCTGACGTTGGGGAACGCGTAGCGACACAGATTGTAAAGAATATTCAAGCAAAAGTATGGACCGCCACGGCCGTGTTGGAGGCCTACCTCGCGCGTGCCGCTCAGGTACATGACACCACGAATTGTCTGACGGAAGGTGCGCGGCCCCCTTACCCTTCGCACCACCCTTGTGGCTCACGTTTCTTTTCTCAGTATTCTTTGAGGAGGCTCTGGAGGAAGCGCGGAGGCTGGACGTTGAGTTTTCCAAAACGGGAGAACTCAAGGGACCATTGCATGGCGTGCCGATTAGCGTCAAGGACAGTTGTACGTTATTTCCACCTTTTCGTGTCATGTACGTTGGGATGTTAACGGGGACGCCTCGGACAAGTCAACGTGAAGGGCTTCGACAGCACGATCGGGTACACGCGGTGGGGCAATAAACCAGCAGAGCAGGACGCGGTCGTGCGTTTCTCCCCACTCCCACTGACGTCACCCGAACCATCACGTCGCACGACAGGCAGTCGCTACGCTGCGCGCCGCGGGCGCCATAGTAATCGCCAAAACAAACGTCCCACAAACCCTCCTGGCGTTTGAGAGCGTCAATCCCCTCTGGGGCCGCACGCTCAATCCATGGTCTACCGCACACACGCCAGGTGGTTCCTCAGGCGGCGAGGGCGCGGTACTCGCCGCGGATGGTGCTGCGCTCGGCCTCGGCTCGGACGTCGGCGGGAGCATACGCATACCGTCGGGGTACTGTGGGATATACGCCCTCAAGCCCGGGCACGGGCGCGTCTCGTATCATGGCTCAGTTGGTGCGTCTGCCCTGTTTTCGTTTTTTTTTCCTGGTTTCTCATCTGGCTAGGCCCGAATCCCGGCTTCGAGGCCGTCCGCGCGGTGGCCGGACCCATGGGTCGCTCGGTCGCAGACCTTGAGCGTGTGGCGCGCGTTCTATTTGGTGAGCGCGGTAGTGGAAATGCCTATCTCCCTGCGCCGGTCCCGTATCGCGACGTGACGCTCCCTGAAAAGCTGCGATTTGGGTATTATCTCAACGGTGCGTCGGTGCCTCGCAGCGATTGGTTACCAGGGTTGACGCATATGCAACAAAGACGGTGTGGTCAAGGGCTCTCCAGCGTGCCACAGGGCTGTGCTAGAAACCGTGGAGGCCCTTCGCAAGGCGGGACACGAATGCGTCGAGATTAACCCCCCAGACGGTGCGTACTCTTGCAGGGGTTTCTCTCAGCGTCGCTGAACGCAGCATGCATGTAGTGGCACGGGCGCTCCAGTTGTTTACGGGGATTACCTCAGCCGACGGATACGAAAAGCTCACCTCACACCTCGGTCCTGACAAGCAAGTGCGATCGTCAATCCATTCTTCTCTGTAACGTCTCGTGCTAACAGAGGCTCGCTCAGGAATCAGCACTCTTCCTAGTCACACTGGGTCCACGCATCCCCGGTGAGTGATAGCGAGCACCTCGTACACCCTTTCGCTCACAACCAATGCCGCGAAACAGGGTTCGTGCGCGCCGCGGCGGGCTGGGCGATCCGCACCTTTGTCGGCGACGCGCAATTCGCCGCGTTCCTTGCCCACTCGCGCCGGAAGACGGTGGGGAAGTACTACGACTACGTCGCGGACAAGCTCGCCTTTGAGCGCGAGACGCGCGGCACGCTGTGGAGCGCCGCAGCGCGCCTGGACGCGGTGATCGCGCCCGTGCAGGCGGTGCCCGCGCTGCCGCACGGCGGGTGCGACCGCCTCGCGCCGCTCGCGTGCGCGACGCTGCTGTACAACATCGTCGACTCGCCCGTGGGCGTCGTCCCCGTCACGCGCGTCGACCCGGAGCGCGACGCGCTGTCGGACGCGTGGCGCGCGGCGCCGGGCGCCGGGTCGAAGATCCTCGAGCGCGGGCTGTATGGGCCCAAGGGCGCGTACGACGTCCGTGCGATGGAGGGCCTGCCGGTTGGCGTGCAGATTGTCGGAGAGGCGTGGGGCGAGGAGAAGGTGCTCGCGATGATGCACGTCGTCGATGCTGCGCTTGGGCCGCGCGGGTTTGGCCCTGGGTCGTGGGACCCGAGCAAACAGCGTGGCGCAGCGATGGCGTAGATACCCAGAGACGAGAATTGCTATTTTATGCTTGCGGTTTGCCCTTGCGTGGTTCCATTTCTGGGACGTACTGAACCAAGTTGGGTGACACCGTTGGCAAGCCTCGCTGGCATAAGTGAGATTGGGTGTGGGATCTATATTTACCAACTTAGTCTTTACGAGCGGCCCCACTCGGCACTCCGCATGGGAAATACAGTACGCGATATGCCGTTATGCCGCTGGCCTAACGACGTTGTGCGCGACTAAGTTATCATAGTAACTTACAGTACTGTACAGGATTACAGTTCAAGAGAAGCGCAATGGCTTACTTATACCAGCGCGTTATCAGCTGCGCGTCCTATCGCAAGGAGTTGCGCCCGCAGTCCTGGGGTGTCATGATCAAGTTCTCGTAATATCATAGGAACGCCAGCTAGGCTCGGAGATGTGGTTGCAACGCCCGTCGTGCCACCTCACGCATATATAACCTGGTTGCGACTTGCTTCGCGAGATAGAACCATCATGTGGCCCTTCACAGACGCACCGGCGCAGCCCTACCACAGCACTATCGAGTCGAAGCGCGCGCGCCGCGCGGACGCACTCGGGCACGCGCCTGCCTTTTCGGAGAACAAGCACCAAAAGTACCTCGATGCGACGGGTTAGTGGTGTTCGCTGCAGTGGACCGCCAATGAATTTTGATTTTCTGCAGCAAAGCAGATCGTGGAGAATATCCAAGACAGAGTATGGACCGCTTCGACCGTGCTGGAGGCGTACCTGGCGCGCGCTGCTCAAGCGCAGGAGGCGACGAATTGCCTGACGGAGGGTGCGCCACTTATTTTGCGTCGTTGTTGTTCGAGCTCACCGTTCCCGTCTTTGCTCAGTGTTCTTCGAGGAGGCGATAGAGGAAGCGCGCAAGCTGGACGCCGAGTTTGACAAGACGGGAAAGCTCAAGGGACCACTGCATGGCGTACCAATTAGCGTCAAGGACATGTGTACGCTCCTCCTCCCACCTTGTGCGCCTATGTACTAACGAACGGGAGCAGTCAACGTAAAGGGGTTCGACAGCACGATCGGATTCACGCAGTGGGCCAACAAGCCCGCTGAGAAAAACGCACCAGTTGCGTGTCACTTCCTCCACGTGACCGACAACGGCTAACGATTCATTAGCTCGTCGCCACCCTGCGCGCAGCCGGCGCGGTCGTGATCGCCAAGACGAACGTCCCGCAGACGCTCTTTGCGTTCGAGAGCGCCAACCCGCTCTGGGGCCGCACGCTCAACCCATGGTCGGCCGCACACACCGCGGGCGGCTCCTCGGGCGGCGAGGGCGCGCTGCTGGCCGCGGACGGTGCCGCGCTCGGCGTCGGCACGGACATCGGCGGGAGCATACGCATCCCGTCGGGGTACTGCGGGATCTATGCGCTCAAGCCGGGCCATGGGCGCGTGTCGATCGAGGGCGTCGCTGGTAAAGTTATGTCCCGGTGTTTGTTGCTGTTCTCACATGTGCCGGAGCAGATCCGAACCCCGGTTTCGAGGCTATCCATGCGGTGGCGGGTCCGATGGCCCGCTCGGTCGCGGACCTCGAGCGCATGGCACGCGTTCTGTTTGGCGCGCGCGAGGGCGCACACGCGTACTTCCCGTCGCCGCTCCCATACCGCGACGTGAAGCTTCCCGAAAAACTGCGATTTGGGTATTACCTGAATGGTGCGTGCGATGACACTTCCAGGGACAGCTGATAGATGTGGTTGGAACAGATGGGGTAGTCAAAGGTTCTCCTGCGTGCCAGAGAGCCGTGTTGGAGACTGTGCAAGCGTTACGCGCCGCCGGACATGAATGCGTCAAAATTGACTCCCCAGACTGTGCGTACAAATAATTAAACTCTGTTGCTGAAATCACGTTGGTGGGCAGCAATCCAGGTGCTGCTGTTGTTCTGTGGACTGACATCCGCGGACGGGTATGAAACAATGATGTCACACCTCGGTCCGGACAAGCGAGTACGATCGACGGTCTCTCTGGTTTCTCACGCTAACCAGTCGTTCAAGGAATCGGCGCTGTTCATTGCCACACTCGGTCCCCGTCTGCCCAGTGAGCTAAATCCACGCGTGTATATCCCCCTTTCTCAACCACGCATAGGTTTCGTTCGCGCAGCCGCAAGCTGGGTCGTCCACAACCTGGTTGGGGACACCAGGTTCGCCTCGTTCCTCACACACTCGTACAAAAAGACCGTGCGCATGTTCTACGACTACACCAAGGACAAACTTGCGTTCGAGCGTCAGACGCGCGCCGCCCTGTGGAGCGCACCACTGGACGCGGTACTTGCCCCCGTGCAAGCAGTGCCCGCGGTGCCGCACGGCGGGTGCGACCGCCTCGCCCCGCTCGCATGCTCGACGCTGATGTACAACGTCGTCGACTCGCCTGTTGGGGTGGTCCCCGTTACGCGCGTCGACGCAATACGCGACACGCTGTCGGATGCGTGGCGTGCTGCCCCTGGCAACGGCTCAAAGCTCCTCGAGGACACGCTGTATGGGCCCAATGGCGCGTATGACGCCAGTGCGATGGAGGGGCTCCCTGTTGGAGTGCAGATCATTGGCCAGGCATGGGGGGAGGAGAAGGTTCTCGCGGTCATGCATGTTGTTGACGCCGCTCTTGGGCCGCGTGGGTTCGGTCCTGGGACTTGGGCGCCGGATAAGCAGGGAGGAGTGGCGAAAAACACGCTTGTCAGATAAAGTGTATATTGATGGATATGCCGTTCGTTCGTAGAAATACAAACTACTCTTGTCAATATCTCCCAGCTCGGCGGTCTGCCTTGCGTTGCTCCATCTCGTGATACGGTTAGCGACGGGTAAGACGAGAGAATGTTGGACGAACCCATGCCTTCTTGCAGTCGCGATAGGCCTGGAAGAAGTCAAGACATTTGTCCCGGTCGTAGTGGTTTCTGTTGAGGCAGTTCATCGACGCTTTGGATGCCTCGTCACAAGGACTTGGCGGTATCAGGGTCATGCATCACGACGAGCAGCGGCGAATAACCCTCACTCGGTAAACTGTGAAGTGGTTTGTTTCTAAGGAAGTAATTATAACTCGACAATAATAAAAATTGAAAATGGGGTGTCACCTGAAAGGTTTCTCTGTAATTTTTTGGAGAGAAAACGGGGACAGGATTCTCGTCAGCCATGTGAGGTCGTGGCGGTAGTGACCAAAAGCAACGCTCGATGAATAAGGGGTGCATTCAATGCCTTCCACTGGGCCTACTTCCATCCCCCTCGACGCTTTCCCTTTCCTCAGCACCGGGACTGTCCGCAATGACGACGAACAACCTCCGTTTACACGTTCCCCTCTAGGCTCCCGCCACGACCTCCATGACGACCACGATGCCCCGTCGCTCTCCGCCCACGAGGGACCGAAAGTCGGGCCTCCGTGGCGTCTGTACCTCTACAACCTCCTCGAGCGGCCCAACTCGTCCCCCGCAGCCGTGCTCGTGCACGTCCTCATCACCGTGCTGATCATCTTCTCCGCCCTCGTCACCATCCTCGAGACCGTGCCCGCGTTCCACTCCCTCCCCGGCGGCATATGGTTCGGCATCGAGACGAGCCTTGTGGCGCTCTTCACCGTCGAGTATATCGCTCGCTGCGCCGCGACAAGCTTTTCGTGGTCTGCCTTCTTTGGCTGGGCTGGATGTACGTTCTTTGCTTCCGTGATGATGTGGCGGCTGCGGCAATCATGGTTTTATCCTGACGGTATCGCGTTCCCCTCCCACCAGCATTCCTTGGCATTACGGACCTTCTCGCTATCCTGCCTTATTACATAGAGATCGCTCTGCAGAAGGATACCGTCAGTCTCATTTCTCTCCACTCTCTCATCTGCTCATCTTATCGTTCCAGTCTACGCTCTTTCGCTTTTCCATACTTCGCACGTTTCGCCTGCTCCGTGTCTTTCGTCCGTTCCGGTACAACAATACCCTTCTGTTGTACGTGCCTTTTCCCCTGGCCTTCTAGCTTCCGTACGGAGATGCCAACGCACTCAGGACGATCGAGGTCATGTACCTCTCCTTCCGACGCTCGCAGGACGCGCTTCTCGCTCTCGGATTCTTCGTGCTCATGGTGGTTGTCGTGTTCAGCACTCTCATGTACGTGCTGTCGTTCTCTTCATGTCTATGCCGGCTTCTATATTGCTTGAAGATACTTCATCGAGCGTGGTACCTGGGACGACACACTTGAAACTTTCATCAACTCTGACGGTGACCCGTCCCAGTTCGCGGTCAGTCTTCGTTGACCACGCGGTCTTCTTATAAAGCCTAACCTCCACACCTGTGCCAGTCTATACCTGCCGCAGCGTGGTAAGTTGTCACAACGTTCCCGGCTCTCGAGTCTAACCCAGTTCGCAGGTTTGTCATCGTCAGTACGTACTGTTATCTTTTCCAAAAGACGAGCACTTAGACGCCGCTTTTGCGTGCACGCAGCCATCTCGACGGTCGGCTACGGTGAAATGACACCGCGCTCGTTCGTCGGACGCCTAATCACCATCCCCTTGCTCCTCTTCGGGCTCCTGCTCATCGCGCTGCCCTCCTTCGTCCTCGGACGCGAGTTTAGCATGATCTGGAACGACATGACGAGCGGGCAAATTCTGCGCACGCCTTTCATGCAGTCCGAATTGGTGCGTTCATCCATCCCCCCACCCGGGCGCTACATCTCGGTCTCACGAAACGGGGCAGTTCACGCAGAGTCCGGGGCTCATCTCGCGCCTGCGGCCGCGCCAGCATGCGTCCGAAGAGCACCTGCACGCGGCGGAGTCGTCAGCAATTGACCCGACGTGCGAGCATGACCAAACCTATCGCCAGCTCGTGCAGTCGCAGACGGCACTGGAGGCGCAGCTCGCGGAGCTGCGCGCCGCCATGGATATGCAGGGAAATTTGTTGCGGCGGATAATGGAGCGGGTGGACGCGAAGGGGAGCTAACACTGGTTGAATCGCGGGTGGCGTGCGCGCTAGATCTATTATCTGTTGCGTTGATCTCATAATTTATTTTGAAAGACAGTTGCAAAGAGTAGTTACGTGACGTAACGGAATGCAATCTTGACAGTAACCATTGTGCAGTGCAAAGCTGCCATACATAGTACTACACATACAAAATTTTGTTTTTCTTACAGTAGTCGAGCTTCTCCTTTCAGTTCAGACAGGGCGGCAGTTAGCACAAGCCCATGAAAATCCCGTCATCGTACGGGCCCAGATGGTTCAGAATATTGCCGTGCAGCACGTCCGGCACGTCGCCGGTGGTGCACAACGTCGACGGATTGTCCTGTCCCGGGCACGCGACCCACGCGCCGCCCGCGTCCCGGATATGCACCTCGCCGGCCGGGTGCGCGAAGCCCATGAAGCGCCCCGGCACGATCGGGATAGGGTCCTCGCGGTTATTGACGTGCGTGAGCGTGAGCGCACCGGCGCGCGCGTCCACGTAGTCCGCAAACGCGGCGTTGCCGACGCGCGGCATGCCGTAGCCGACCATGCGCACGCGCGTGCCCGCCGGCAGGTGCAGCGGGAGGTACACGGCGTCGAGCAGCGCGAGCGCGGCGCCGAGCGAGTGACCGGTCACGGTCACGGAGGACGCGCCGCCGTGCTGCGCGAGCAGCCCCTGCACCTGCGCGAGGATCGTGCGTGCTGTCCTGGGTGCCGCCCGCGTCATTGACGTCAGTTTGGTGTGCATTGGTGGCTTACTTGGCGTGTTCGGCGGCAAAGCCGCTGTGTACTTGGATCGAGGAGGGGAGACCGGGGAAGAGCGACGAGTCCAAGTTGGTCAGGAATAAGTCGACGTCCGTCAGATCCGCGAGGCTCGATGGCCGTCAGTCAGGGCGTCCGTATGGGGTTGACTCGCTCACATGCTTGTGGGGTTCGTCCCCTGATGGGCGACGACGACAGAGCTCAACGTGGGGTCCCACCCGACGTACCCTGCACGGTGCTCAGTGTTGTCACAGATCATGATCGCGGAGTAAGCCACGGACAGAATTGGACCGCAGAGCCATCTCCACCCGAAGCCGAGGGCTGGAACGTCGGGTTTCCCGCACAGTTCGCTAACGAGGTCGTGATCAGTCCCCACATCTTCTGGGGTGTCAAGGACGACCTATGATACGGACCTCCGCACGACCAGGTCAGGGTCTTCGAAGGGCTGCAGTAAGCCGCCGCAGCATAGAAAGAGTACGGCTTGAACACTTCGATCTGCGCTTGACTCAGAGTGGCGATGTCCTGCCGCTTGGCGACGGCAACAGCATGGGCGATTCTGAAGAACGCAAAGCCAGCGAAAATGTAGGACAGCATCTCAAGCAACGTTTCAGAGCAGAGAGAACTCCGAGAATCAACTGACGACGAGAGACCATGCGCCTTTAAGCCAGGGGGGCTCCGGCCTCTTACGGGATCCTGGCACTCAACCAGGAGAGAAAGCATATGCATTGGACGCGCCCTGATGCACACAGAGCCTATTATTTCAAGAGGCGCCAGTGACCGTTCAGGCTTGGCTTGAGAATATACAACAGAATCTGGAGTGTGCTTCGACGCAAGGTGGCCATGGACGTAACGAGGTCATGAGACATAGCAAAGGGTATCCGAAGAGTCCCGGTCAAAGTCGATTCTGTGAAACCTCAGCATCTGCGGGCAAGCTCCTGGGCCTTCCAACTTATTCGAGGGCCGAGCATCAAAGAGACATCGCATAGAGCGTCCGCTTCCATCGAGGAGTACAAATGGGGTCAACGAAACTACTCACGGGAAGCCATGTGCGTGTACAGAAACCACGAGGTCCGTGGGTCACGAGAAACCTTGAAGAACAACACCGATTATTGTATTTGTTGAAGACGGACGGGGAACATGTAGCCACTTTGAAACCCGCCAGCCTGAGAACAGCTTCCGTGTAGCCTTGAGTGAGTCGCAAAGTTCGAATATGGAGACGACCGCACGGAAGGAGTCTAAGAGCGGAGCGGTTTCAAGCTTTCCATGTGGCGGCCACTCGGTTACGGCCCGGCGCGTAGCCTTGTCGGTGCCCTCATGCGTTTTTCCTGGTCCCACGGGTGTTGTACGTATACGGATTCACCGGGTCACTATCTTGGAAGCAGAACCGTGTTCACGTGGCCCTCTGAAACCCTCACACATGTCTAGATTGCAGTCTGATACTGTAGATGTGTACAAAAAAGAACGACGACACTTAAGAATGAACGATGGCTAAACGAATGAAATCTTCCCGTCATATACGGGGTTCTCGACGCAGACAAAAAAACCACTAGCATGTTGGTCCTAGTATTGATTCAGTTCGGACATACTCGACAGCAGCATCAGCCATCTTCTCAATGGGATAGACGCCGCTTGTGGCGCAGAGCGGCACGGTGCAAGGAATTTGGAGCTGACAAATCGGCACGCTTGGATGAGGTGGAATTGTTGGCAGCACTGGAAACGTTTCTGTATGGGTCGCACACTTTCGGGTCGTGGTATTGCGACGGGTCCTGAGTAAGGTACCCGAGTCTAAGGCCTTCTAGGTATGACCTGTGAAAAAGCACCATTGTTGAGTCTCATTCTCCAGCAATTATAAAATGTCTTTTACCATTGACGCACGAGGGGATTCGTCTGCTCGAGCTTGAAGTTCCAGAACTGTGACCATCGTGTCTGTGACCTATCTTATCATGAAGACAAAGGAACATACCAGCCACCCGGCGTCCTGACCATATACTAGCTTCTGCGCGTCCGCCCACTTCCGCAGAAAGTCGTCTGTTGCGTTGAATTGTGTGGATAATGCCCACTCGCCAACCCACACCGGTGTGTTCCTCAACGCGATATCGTTCTGAATAGTCTGGCGGTCTACAATAAGACGCGGTCAGATAAAGGGCGGAAACAAAGGACAATAGACGCACTGCATAAGTCGCGCAGGTAAGCATCCGGATTGTCATCTGCGACGCCCTACAAGACGAATACTGAGAATACACGAGTGAAATCGGGTGCTCATAAACGTACGCCAAAGCTGTGAAGAGAAAATAACAAAAATTGGTCTGCAATGATGCCAAGAGAAACTTGAACGAACCTATAGTACAAATGATGGTCATACGACTGAGGGCCGATGGCTGCATCTGCAGGGTTTGCAGGATTATTGTACTGCCAGAGGATGTCCATGAAGCTGAAACCGCTTCTTCGTTGGCATGTCTTCACAAAACGGAAGGTGGGAAAACTGACTTGGTGGTAAGCGGAGCGCGTCCCTTGCATGCGCCAAAGTCCAGCGATCCAAGCTCGAGTTCCATGTCGACCAATATAGCAATAGCCTCAGTTACGGCCTTGATAGCAGCAGATCCAGTTTCAAACAGGCCCGATTTATCACCGTTGCACGCGTCGGCCAGCAGTCCGCCCAAACCCACAGCGGTCGATGGGTTACCGTATTGGAGAGCCGGAATCCCTGGCACCTCTATTCCAAGAAGTAACTCAGTAGCACGCACGACCGCGACGAAACTCTTCTGGACTTGTTTCAGGAAATTAGCGGGCAGAATTTGGAAACAGATCGAAAGGTTGAAAAGTGCTTACATTCGCCGTAGCCAGGTGTCTTCGACGCGTCCATGATGGGCTCATTCGCAGCTTGGATGGAAAAGACGCTCTTGAAGTTGGGGTGTAAATGGGAGAGGGCAGTCATCACGGCGGTCCAAGTAAGAGCACGACCATAGTTGTAGACCGTCTAAATCCTGAGATAAGATAATGCAGACAGTAAAAGTACGAGAGATACCTACGTAAAATTGGACATCGTCGGTACAACTACATGAGCATTGAGTATAGGATTTCCTGAGTAAAAACCATGAGAATTTGGATGAGTACATACTTTCCGGTGAACATCTGCCCCGCAGTCTGGACGCCAGGGAGAGCGTGGTGGTCCAAGATAACTTGAATTCCGGCATCGCGAAGCCACATCAGACCTTCCGCCTGACAGGCAGGGATCAGTTTAGAATTAGCCAAGACGTCCAGAACCGACCAAAAACTTCATACCCCCGCGAGGGTAGTGCTCAGTGGCCCTATTTACGAGCGCCTCAACAATCCAATATCCGAGCTAGAAGGGCATTTAGAAGGTTCCGAGGCAACGGACGACTCTGATGTGCTTACGGGAACACGGACAGTATTTATCCCGGCAGCTTTGAGTGTATAGACGTCGTCTTTGGTGAACCAGGTAGCCCTTGAAGATGAAGTCATCAGTTCTGTGGCCGAGAACCCAAAAGGTAACGATACCAGTGCCCTGCGAACTTTTTGTCCGCGTTATCGGGATCAGCAGCCACGAGAGCGCTGCACAAATCAGTCATCGACTACCTTAGACGGGCATGGGTCTCACAATTCCGAGGCGATGCAGGTTGAGCACTTGTCACAGAGTTCTCCACCCATGGCCTTCCATTCTGATAAGGAATGTGACAAGTGAGCTGTTCGCATCCTCACCATGGAGGGAGGCAGACGGACCTTCCGGGAGCATCCATGGTTCGAGGAGGAGCCTGGGAGAGTAAAATGAGACGCATACGTGTGCCAGCAAACCGCAAAATTTTACCAGGAGCCTAGGTTAACACCATAGATCTTGCCAAGGGCCGCGCTGGCAACAGTTGCTCTGAAGAAAGCAAAAGCCGAAAGTAAAAGAATGAGGAGCCGCATTGGGGCTGCGCTCTTAGTTCTGGGAGATAGGGAATACCAGAAAGAGACGGAGGGGGTCTCATAGCTTTTTATAACGTTGGGAGCACTGGCATACTTGTTGGCAAAAAAAAAGGTTAATAGTCAGATGCTAAACCCGACTTGGAATTCAATCGTTGGGCCACTCGGGTTCGACCAATTGTGGTTTTCCATTCTTCCGTCATGACGGTGCCAGTGCGCTTCAAATTTGAAATCAGTAAAAGTATAGTACGTTCAGAAGTCGAGGCCATTGTCGCTCAGTGGACCCTTGCGGCGAGGGTTTCAAGTACAGTATAGCCTGTACAGTTGAGAAGTCTTGAAACTTTTCTGTTATGCTACTATACAGGTTAGATGAACCACGTCATTAACCTTGTCATTAACTAGCATCTTCATGGATGCGGCACTCCATATTTCAGCAGTGTTGTCATGACGGGGTCTGACGTACACGCTACTTTCCTTTTCTTATCACAACTTCGGGCTGGGCGGGCCATTTCCCCGTCGGCACAAGCCGTAACGACTAACTTGACTTAAGCAGGCAGAATGACCGGGTCATATTCTGTCCAAATTCTGTCACTACGGTAAGTCGTCAGTCACAACCCACCCTTCTCATCGCTTCATTATACCATACTTCTTTAGAATCGTTACAAGACGCGAGATTGTAAAATGTCATAGGGACTCCAGGGATGCGTGGCTGTTTAATGTGCTTTCAACGAGACAAGCAACCCGTGTCGGGCCTGGGTACCAACTGGATGCTTTCCACCTGGATATTGACCCTCGAAATGGTCGCGAAAGGAAATTAAGAACAAGTTTCTAGGATCCCAGAGGTCGCACTACGACCCATTCAGACAAGGGCAATAAAATACCCCTTTCCACGAAATGCCTCAGCTCCTTCATCAGCGCCTTCCGCTCCTCTTCGTCAGCGATTCGGGTACCATCACCCAACTCCAGACACCCCGCCTTCATCATGGCCGACGTCACAACGTTGAGGACCTGAGAAAAGCTCTGGAAGGAATATGCCGTGAACTCCGAAAGAGACGTCCCGTTTAGCCCTTTGTGGGACGAACAGTATTCCCCGTGAGGGGCAAGGGCCCGCGTAGATGACAAGACCTGAAGAGACGCGTCTTGGAGCATCTCTCGGAAACGATACGAAAGGCTGTGGTCGGATGAGCCACGGCGCCGAACGCAGAGACGTGCACGCACCCGAGGACGAAGCCTTGTCGGAGCGCCCAACCCGAGTGGATGCGATTGATTGTGGCCAGTGTGGATTTGCCTTGGGTGTATGCCACGATATCGGGCTCTTGACCTTCGAGTGGCGGGGGATTCTCGTGCGTGAATATCATAGAATCAATATCTCGCAGAGTGAGGTGCCCGCCAGGTTCTATCATGTTCGGCGGTAAGTTCAGAACTCCATACTCATTGAAAAGGGGCGCTTAACTGAGCAAGTCACGCAAGTTCTGCAGCGCTGATTTCCACCCTTGCATAGTCAAGGCAAAACACATGCAGCTCATGTTGACGAGATCAAAGGTTCCGAGAATTTCATCTGGGAATGGCTTGGTGACATCGTGTTCGAAGAATCTTATCTTGTCGACGTCTGGTTTGCCCGCTTGAGGGAACTTGGCAGAGGAGATATCACAAGCGAAGACCTGGACATCGCGATCACGGACATTTGGCTACGATACAAAGTCGAGGGCCCAGGCGCCTGTACCTGTGGCCACGTCGATTACTTTTCTGACTTGAGTAACGTCGACCACAGGCGGTACGGTGTTGGAGTCGAACACCGTCTTGAAATGCAAATACTGTGTTTTCAACCTATTTGCAGTCGTCGTCTCTATGTCGAGGTAAGTGACACGAGTCTAGTGCGCACCTCGAAATCTCTGAATTATTGTCGTCCAACACATACTCAGGCTTGATGGGTGTTTCATATTCGGAAGACATGATGTTGCTAGGGTTGGGAGTGAACTGGTAGAACGCAATACAGGCCGCGTATTTATGCTGGCAGATTTCCAAAACTCAACAAGCAATGGTCGGCTTTCTTCGCTCATTGGCCCACGGATCGCGGGTCTCAAATGCCATGTGAAGGTTGCCAGCATAGCCGACAAGACCGGAGAGACACGACAATGAAGCTAAATGTACAGCAAACAGAGGTATCCTTGGCTAGATGCCCGGGCGGCAACGTGTGTACCGAACTAATTTAGTCTCAGATCTAGTCGTTGTATGCACTTAACCCGGGTACTGTATCTCACAGGATCAGTTCATACAAGAGAGACTGACGTGCAGGGAAAATTCAGAGACTTTTGAGATATCTCCGATGCACCAATCACATCCATTCGCTAATTCTCCCTAGTACTATCTCGGCGGCACACCTCTCTCTGTGGACGGCTAGGAATGAGACTAGCATCAAACTGGTGTTAAAGAACGGTGCACCCGTCCTTTCCGGAACTCCAACGGCCTTTTGGAACCTTGGCGCTGCTTGGTGTGCCATGCATAGCGAGCCTCGGGGCATACTGTGAGTTTGAAGGTTCCCAGTAGTACCTTTCTTGGCCAGATGGGTCGACGACACCTCTCGCCCGAGCTCGTTGCGTCTCCGACGTTCTCGCGCGTCTGGCGATTCCTTCTGCCCACATGCAGCACTTCTCTTTCCAGTGGTTCTCGAACTCGATGCTTTCATGTCAATCTCATTTGCGAGGCCCCGTAGGTCTTGCAGGCTTATTTTAACACGATCTGGTTTAACTAGTGACTTCCATTTTAAAAGACAATAAATTCGTGACGCTACGGCACCTAAATACTGGACCTGCATTGAGGATGGGCGCGACGTTTTGTCCAATTTCTACTCGACAAACGAGAACACCTTTGGATGTCAGCTGACCGGCATTTGATTGCTGGTGAGACTGGTTCGAGCCCCATAGGAGGTGAAAAGCAGTTTTGTCACGACCCTCTAGGTGGGAATCGGTAAGCCTAATAACGTCAAGCTCGAAACTCATACGTAGATACAGTCTGATGTGCAGCGATAGCATTTGAGATCGCATTTAGGCTCAACATTACCGTCACCGAGCACCACGGAACATGTTTAGAAGATACGTGTTCCATGCAGAAAAGTCCTTACTCACGAATGAGGCAAATAGTGTATTCGCCACACCGCTGTTTAGCAGATTTTGAGCTCGGGCCAGGATCAATTCCCTGTTTCTACCTGCCTTCAGCAAAATCGTCGCATGATGCCTAGTCTTGGTTTTATTGATGGCCAATATCTTGTCTACGGGTTCATGTAATGCACAAAGCGAGCGGAATACCGTAACCAATGTGCCACCCGTAGGTCGTATGTTCGCCGAAATTAGCTGCTAGTCTTTGCCGCTAGCATGCCCTACAGGTTACAGCCGTTTTCATAACATCTGTCGGGTCGCGACCATTTTTCTCTTACATGCGTAGTTTGAATGGGCATCCTGGTGACCATGCCGAAATTTCTTCCCACAAAAATAAATCAATTAAAAAAGAATTCAACTACTCTGTGCTAACAAAAAATCCGACTTTGCTTTTTCACCCTCACTTGCGTAGTCGAGGTCGGTCTTTCACATCCGAATTACAAGAAAAAATTGCAACGGCAACAGTAGCAGTACCCCCTCGTCGGAATGCCAGTGCCTTCACGCTCTGCGTTGGTGCAATACACCCTTTTGGCCAGCAGGTCTGGTGCTTTCAGAAGAATACATGTCCGAAGTCTGTTAGACGCCCCTTTCTGCTGCACGAACATCGGTCCCGGACGCTGAGGTATGTGATTGAAGTGGACTGGGAACCGGGTCACGCACGTCAAGCGGTGATCTAATCATCCGTGGAAAATAACGGAACGGGCAGGACTACGCGTATGCGAGATCGCCGGCACCCGACAGCCTAAGTGCATCTAATATAAATGACAATCCAAGGATAAAGTAAGTCACTGTAATGGCGCTCTAAACTTGGCTCTAAATTTTGTGGGGGTATTTGAAATTACACATAAGCAATCGCCACTAACCCGGTACGACCGTAGAAATGAAAAATCGAGGACAGAACTTGGACTATCAAAAAACAACAGATGGTGAAACCGAAACCACAGGACAGCCTCTGCGGCGGAACAAACGAAACGATATACGCCCTGTTTGTGCTGATAAAACGGTAGTATGTCGGGCAGAGGCTGTCCCATTGCTCTGGAAGACAGGTTCATTTCGGTGGGTTTTGGTGGATGGACCAACTCCGGCACATCAGGGACATCCACCGCAAATACCACAGCGAAGCCCCTAGTCAAGTTCCAGTAGTGCGTCAGCACGTGGAGAGAGGGAGGTCGGACTAGATTCACAGCCTCAAGTACCAATCAATATCGCAGTGGAGGAACCACGGGCCAGGGTTGCTAGTGATGAACCGGAATGTGAAATTATTGCAGGTGTCGCCGATGCTCACGACGTCATGGACGACGGGGTCAATGAAGTTATTCGTCGAGTTTCCCGCGCTGCAGACAACGTGGAAGTTTTGTCCGTGCAAGTGCATGGCGTGCCAATGAAAAGAGTTAGAAGAGCCGCGTTAGAAATCCAGGCACAGACGGTGGTGTAGAGATTGCACGCTCACCGGTCCAACTGGAGCACCGGCAGCAATGGAGAGCTCGACGCTCTTGTTGCCCATAACCGGATAAATGCTTCCCTCGGGGAGGAGGTCGGCCGCATTGTGCTTGCCGCTTAGAGTCTGGAGCAGGACTGGGACATCTGGGACCTTGAAGGTAACGTTGTTAACAAGATATCTAGTATGTTCCTGGTTCTGTTTATTTTCGGTGTTAACGATATCGATGCGTGACTGAGATCACTACCGCCCGCACTAAGACGAAACGGCACGTACGGGAGTAACAACGAGGTTGATGTTGATGTCGGCGCCGCCCGGATAGGATTTGCCAGGCCAAGTCGTACTATTTAAATGCCAAACAGAATCCAAACCGAGAGGTCTGACTTACCGCTGGAGGTGATGAGTAGCTATCACACGAATCGTTAACGCAGTTCGATTATGATGGTCACCGGTTGAATGAAACTTACATGGAGATCTGAGTGGCCGCACGCTTGGCGGGATATTCTCAGTGGGGTCGACGCATGAGTCGATGGGTGCAGCATCAAGTCCCATCTCATTCCTAGGAGCGAGCACTGCACCAACCGTTGGCCCTTAACTACATTCACCACAGCGAGAGGTTCACCGGTCCACCTAGGTAACGACTTTTGCCGTTAATCAATGTAGAGTTGTACAGACTTCGGAATTCTCAGCATTATAATGTAGACGAGAGTGATGAGATGAATACTCACTGGTCCACTGGAGCCTGTAGAGAAACGTAATGGTACCAATCGGTAAGTGTTATAATAGTGTCCTCTGAAGTGAAACGGTTGGTCGACGACACAATTAAAACCTAGTGTCCATCTTACAATTGTCGACATCATACAGACTGACATGGGGATCATAAGATCATATATTACCAAGGGCCCGCGCAAGCCATCGCAGTACTGGACCTTGTAATCGGCGTGATACCAATAGCTCCCCTGCAATTACAGTGAAAATTAGTTGGACTCGTGAGGTATGTACGATAAAATACAGATTGCTCGGAAGTCTGGAATTGGTATGTGAAGCTCTCACCCGGTATGATGGGGCATTGAGTGACGAATATTCCATCGACGTAATTGTTGTCCCTCTGAAAAATTCCGCGCCAGTGCTATACAAGGCAAGTGTCAAGATTCGTTCGAGTTCAACGGAGTCGGCTCCTTACGACAGATGTTGGTGAGTCCAGAGAACCATCAAATAATTTATTGCGAACGTCGATTGTGAGTGTGTCGCCCTAGCTTTAAAGACAAATCAGGGGAGTCGTTAACTGTACCTTATTTGCTCGGATGAGGGATCCGGGAAAGTATTGCTGGTGAGGGTAGCACTAGGGGGTGGAGCAACGATTGGGAATTTTTTCTGACGGGATCAGAAAAGAGCGACCTACGAGCGAAGAAAGCCGTCAGGTGCTATGAGAGCGTTGACGATTGGCAGCTCAGCAGAAGGGCCAATACTAGCGCGAACCCTGCCTGAGATGGCGGCAAGAAGCACAACAAGTGGGCGTAATCTCATCATCGCAGTAAGAGATATGCTGTGATCTGAGCTTCATAAGAGGAGCGAAAGGCCTAAAATTGGAGGCATTTATACCATTGGACAAGGAATCAGAAAGAGCCTGCGGGAAGAAAGTTGGCGACAAAGCGAATGAAATCAAGGACCACATATCCAGCGAACAGACGATCGCTTCGCATAAAAATCGGATCAAGTTACTCGCTGCTTTCTCATCTCTGGCAAAGGGCTCACTGGCGCAGGCGAATTATTGTCGTAAAATCTAGTATATCGGCATCAGTGAAAGAGTCCATTGGATAAGCAGAGACAAATATCCAAGTAAATATCGTACCCGGATTCCAAAAGAACTGTATCTATTAACAACAGTAGTAAAAAGCTACAGGAAATTTTGTGTCAAAGTCGATCTACTGAAGGGGCCATGCAGGAATGAGGGGGAGGGATGCACAAACGAGGGAGTCACGCGGAAACGGAGG
Source organism: Lactarius deliciosus (assembly GCA_021525775.1). Taxonomy (NCBI): domain Eukaryota; kingdom Fungi; phylum Basidiomycota; class Agaricomycetes; order Russulales; family Russulaceae; genus Lactarius; species Lactarius deliciosus. Next base: position 1,009,730 of record JAKELK010000008.1, read on the forward strand.
TTGGGGCAGAAAAACGGGGGGGAAGTGGGGAGACGCGACCGGGTACACATGCCTGTGCAGGGGAGGTCATACATCTTTGCGAGACACTGTTCCTCTTGGAAAAGTGGCGGGCAGCGCTGTAAGGACGCTGAGGGGCCCTATAGCGGTGAGGGTGTTTATGGGTACATAATTATCACATCTATTCCAGTCTTCAGAACTTAACAATTATGCAGGTCGATGGCTAGGCCCACTAGGGCCAACAGTCCAATTGCGTGAATCACGAATTATAGTGTGAGAGAAGAGGCGAGCAAACGGTCAGTGGGCCGGAACGCGGCTGCATCGGTGTCTCAACTCAAACGAACATGTCTGGTAAGTCCTCACTCACCTCGCACTCTTCCTTGTGAGATTCGAACTCACTACGGCAAAAAAAAACAGCCCTGAAATCAGCACTCATACTCGGTGCCACTGGCCAGACGGGTCGACACCTCTTGCGCGAGCTCGTCGCGTCTCCGACGTTCTCGCGCGTCTGCGAAGCGGGGAGGCGCGTGACGCCCGTTGAAGAGCTGCCTGCGCAGGCGAGCGGGAAGCTCGAGCAGAAGGTCATCGACTTTGAGCGGCTAGACGAGGCGGGGCTGAAGGACGGCAATTGGGATGTCGTCTTCATCACGTATGCCCTTTTCTTCGCTTCTTGATCTTTCTTACGAGCCGCCCACGTAGGTTGGGCACGACCATGAAACTTGCAGGTTCCCAGGAAAATTTCACGAAAATCGACAAGGAGTGCGTCACGTCCCCTTTCTGGGATCTTTCTCACATCTTCGTGCACAGGTATGTTGTCAACGCAGCGAAAGCCGCCAAGGTAGACAAGGACCAGCGACTGGTGTACATCTCTGTATGTCCCTCCCCCATCACATAGGTTTCGCCATCATATCACGTTTTCTCTGCGTTCTGACGGGCACCAATTGCCATTAATACCAGGTGGGCCTGGCCAATCCCGAGTCTACGAGTTTCTATATACGCAGCAAAGGCTTGACCGAGAAAGCGCTCGCCGAGCTAGGCTACAAAGACACCGTCATCTTCCGTCCTGCTCTACTGGGGAACGTCGAGCGGCCCGAGGGTCGACTCCTCGAGTCCATTCTTGTGTACGTCGCCGTCGAACTGGAAAGTGCAGCGCTGACACTGCAGTAATCTAGGAAGGTCACTGACGTGGTCTCGTGTATCAGCCCTAGGTTCCAGATCAAGGTGCGTTCTTTAAGAGGAACCTGATGGTGGAGGGGTAGCTTACGGTCGCACGTGCTTGTCTCCGCTTCTCTCTCTCTTGTCATTAGGTGGACCAACTCGCAAAGAGCGCTCGCATCGCTGGTGAGCTGGGCACCTCTGGCCTGCCATCCGGCGCACTGGCGACCCAGATGAACTGGGGTGGAAGAAATTTCACCTCTATTGACAACAAAGGCGCCGTGTTCTTGTCGCACTGAATGGTCCGTTTGCGTCGTCCAATGCATTACGGCCTTCTTTCTTTCTTGCGATCCCCTGTTCTCGATCCTCAAGTATCATCAGGCTCAAAGATCCGTATGACATGTCTAACTTTGTCATAGTTGCGTGCTTGAATTTGATGTCTTTGCTTGATCTCGATATCTGAAGCCATAAGCTATTCAACGTATGGTCCTCGTTTAACTTTCGGCGCCGAACTGACCACATCTGTGCAACCATACACGGAGGATTGCACGCATACATTCTTCTACCCGACTGATCGGATCGCGTCTCGTCTAACTTCCATGGGTGCATTGGGGGTGAAATCTGCCCTCCCGAATTCCCGACGAACCGTGAACGGTTTCTTGCGATAGTAAATTGGAGGGTAGGGTCATTTGCCATTGGGCGTCGACATTCATCCGCGCCACTCTTCCTCGGGCGTAACGCAACTCATCGATTCCGTGGCCCTTGTGTGGTAGGCCTCGCGAATCGTGCGGGTCGATGATGTTTTCTTGGCACCTTCCTCCGCGGAATCGCAGGATAAGATATCCCCACAACGTGACGCTTCGTCGAGCTGTGCTTCAAAGCTTACCTTAATTAGCACCAGCAGCAGCACGAGAACCGCACAGATCTGTGGCTCGGCTCACGTCCCTTTGGTTTTTCCATCTGACCCTTCTTTTGTCCCTGCATAGAAAATGGCACTGTTCATCATGCTTTCTTGGTCGATGATCGTCGCAGCCTCGGCGGACCTTGCGCCCGCCGCGGCGTTCAAACGTCAGTCCATCTCGCAGCTCTCTCCGGACCAGATCTCCAGCTATGCGGCGTTTACCCACTTTGCCCCCGCGGTGTTCTGCGAAGCCTTGCTGGTTTTGTCATGGAGCTGCGGAGGTGATTTGTCTTTTCGTGCATCAAGATGTGCCGTTGCTAACTGCCCTCCAACTCTCGTCGTCTAGCGCACTGCGAGGCAAAATCCCTCTTTCGATCGACTCTGGAGTAGACGGAACCGAGATCCAGGACTGTACGTACGTTGTCCATGACCGTTTTTACTTTTGAACGCCCAAACGGGTTCTACAGGGTTTGTGGGCTACGACCGAGACCATCGTGGCACATCAAAGAACCAATGTGACACATATGTACGTGATTCAAATAACTTGAAAAAGGGTTGCGTCAACGAAACGGTCTCCAGCCTCTCCATTTGACCGACTTGAGAGTAACCCTCGACTCGGACATGTTCCTCGGCGTCCCGTCCTCTATCAGAGTACGTAGTAGATTTTCCAAGGATCAGGCAAGGTGAACAACTCGTTCCGCTCTCTAAGCCCCCCACGCTGACCCTCATCTCATCTCATCTCACAGGACTACACCAATGGTCTTGTCAGCTGTGCAGGACGTGACCTCCAAGTACAACGCCACTTCCGTGCCGACCGTGGGGCACTCCCTTGGCGCGGCACACTCTCTGCTCGATGGCGTCTACATCCGGCCCCAACTGCCCGCAGACATCAGTGTCAAGGCCATCCTATATGGCCTACCGCGCATCGGCAAGCAGCACTGGGCGAACTTTGTCGACGCGCATCTCGTCACGCACGTCAACAACCGATCCCGATCCTGCCCGGGCGGTTTATCGGATACCACCACCCGAGTGGGGAGACCCACATCGACGACACGGACGCGTGCGACGCGTGCCCAGGCCAGGATAAACCATCGAAGATGTGCGTCGTCGGCGCGGTCCCGAGCCTCTTCCACAGCAACTGGTGGGACCACGACGGCTCATATCATAGCATCGTGTTTTCGTGCACTACTCCCCTACTAACACCTGATTCCTGAACGATATCTACTCATCAGAGTGACGGGGGTTGCCACGATCTATGAGTTGAAAATTTCATTTTTTTGTTTGTTTCTGTTTTTATCTGATCTCAGGCTGTCTACGTTCCCCTTTCGGTTGATCTCTTGTCTCGCAGCCACGATAAGATCTCCTAAAGAAACCACAGATTGTTGTTGTATTTCTATCTAGGTATTAACACAAGTAGTTCTAAGTTATGTATGGAAGCGGAAGACCAAGTTCAAAAAAAAAAAAAAAAAAAAGCGGAAAGACCAATGCGGGTTTTGTTGCTGACAATCCGATATTAGGGGTGTCTTAGTAAGTGGTGGGACTCGGATACTCGGATACTCGGATCCACATTAGGAGTTCACCTTTACCACCACATCCATCCCTCCACGTCGCCACGTCGAATTGTCTCATCACCTGAGCCTGAGACAATGTGCTGCCCATCTGGCGAGAATTCTGCAGACCAAGAAAAGATCCATGTGTCCAGCAAATGGACCTGCCAGTGCCTCTGTCTCTCCTATAGTGGTTTGCCTACCCCTTTAGGAGAGTCAAAGGCAGGCCCATTCACCAGACACACGGGTTTAGACCAGTCTGTGGTGCTCTCACCAGACGGCCAGTCCATTGCATTAGGCTCAGAAGGTGGAACAGGAGACAGGGGCGACCCACTTTTACTGGACAGACCTGTGGGGTTCTTCTCACCAAATGGCCTGCACCTCGTGACTGAGCGTACTACCAGCGATAACGCGCAGATCTGGGATCCTCAGCTCTCGTCTGCTTTGTTTTCATCTGGTTCCTCTTTTTGTCTCTTCGCAGGAAACGACACTACACGCGATACATATTGGCGATCGTCGCGGCCCCGGTGGCGCTGCGGACTGTGATCCCTCGCTTTACTCAATCGTGGTAGAGCCCGACGTACATAGTTTACCTTTGCTGACCGCATATTTCTTATCGTCCAGTGCACTGTGGGGAAAATCCCTCTTTCGAGACTTTGGCCTCGGGTAAAGACGGAAACGGGACCCAGTACGGTGCGCACACTGATCATTGTTTGTGCTTAGATACTCAGATAGGGTCTACAGGATATGTGGGCCATTGTGGCGCATCAGGGGACCAACCCCAGTGTTGCCAACCACGCCTTTTTGGCCGGTGATCGACTCGGACCTCTTTCCCGGCGCTCCATCCTCGTCACTCGAGTGCACGGTGGGATCGCCAAGGCCCAGGCAAGGTGAGTGTCGTTATGCTCAATTCTCTTCGACGCAACGAATTTCCTCACGTTACGTCCTCTCCTAGGACCTTAGTAACCACCACTTCGGACTGCATCAGAAATCCTGTGACCCCTGTCAACCGTACAGGGTACGTACAGCACCTCGTCGCCGACGATCGTGGGGCACTCCCTTGACGCGGCAAGCCGTCAACGTTATTAATGGTGCCATTAAATGAGGGTCAGCGTTGACACGTACCCTGGCTTAGAGACGGGTTCGCAAGGGGGAAGGTGTGAGGAAGGAGAGACACGATCAAATGATGGGTTATTCAGTTGCACACTTCGCGGACTCGCACATCTAGCGGGTTGATTTCTACCATCCACACCATGATCCGACGTGTTACCTTCAAATGAATTACAGTACAGTATGTTACTACACGAGCTTGTATAGCATGCGGCGAGGCTACGCATCGCAAGTGCCTATGTCATATGAACTTGGTTACCGGTAACACCATACGAACGGAGATAACACCAAGAATCCCGGTCCTGGTCGCGTTGATGGCATCTTTGCAAAACGAAAAATGTATTCTATTGCATTAGTTTTACTTTTGCTACCGATGATCTGTAAAACACAACTGACGGGGCGCACCCTTCCTAGCCCCGCGGTCATGCCGTGATGTCGTCCATGCTATGTGCTGGGAACTTGGCAAGCCCCTTGCGACGATGGGAAGAGGGGAAGAGGGCGCCGGTGGCGTCGGGTATGCGATATTACAGCAGCGTGCAGTTCTGTAGATCTTCCTCTTCAAAAGGCTTACGGATTAATTAATGCCTCGGCGTCCGAATGTCGCGTTCGTTGATCCTGGGCCTGCGTCCTGAGGACCTGAGAGAGGTAGTGGCCGGGGTGGCCGCGTTAGGGCCGTGGCCTACTGCATGACGCCAAGGGGCTGCCTGCCGTACTGGACTCGTGCGTGGAAACGGATCCGCTGCACGACAGTCATGGCTCGCACGCCGTCGGGACCATATTACTGTACCTGTTAGTGTCTAGCCCGGCCCATCCCCGCTATGGTCGCAGTCATGGCGCACGGAAATTGACGGAAGAGAGTACGTACAGTTGGTGTATGTTGCGCGGGTACCTTTGGCACACAGGGGGTCACTTAAGTTGCCGCACCCGACAGTACCACGCCGCACAGCCGTGTTACTCGGGAGAGACCTACAGGTTGAGAATCAAGAAGGCCCCATGCAGCCGGACAGCTCGGGACATGACACGTGTACAGGAGCTGAACCTGAGCGAATGGAAGCCCCGCGTTGGCGACATGCCTCGGGCACGGCGGGGCCATACAGTATGATATTTGGGAGCAATGGGAGGAGAGCGCGGGACGATGTGGATGTGGTCGTGTTTGTCGTCGGCGGGCGGGCCGAGTCGCGGAAGGCCGAGGAGAGGAGCTGCGCACCGTCGGGTCGACTCAACTGAGTTTTCCCAGTAAGCGAGCACCCGTCGTAACCATGAGAGAGCCACTCCCCTCCTCAATGAGCTGGCACATCGGCCGCGGCCGCGGCATCCTCCCCATCCTCCCTTTCCTCCTCGCACTCACAGCAGTGGACGCCCACGAACATCCAGACGTGCTCACCGAAGAGATGGCCAATGCACCCGTCGACGCAGTCCTCTGGATACACATATTCCTCCAGGCTTCCGTCTGGGGCATCCTCTTTCCCCTCGGCATGGTACTCGGTCTCTCACGCAGCCGCTGGCACGTCCCATTGCAGGTGCGCCGATCATCTCCCATTTCCTTCGTTTTTTCGTTGCTCATCCGCTGAAAAAGACTGCGGGCATCGTGCTCACGCTCGGCGGCTATGTCCTCGGGCACGCCCACGGCGGCCGGCAGTTCCTCTCGAGCGCCCACGGCCCGTTCGCCAACCTCCTCTTCATCCCGCTGGCGGCGCAGCTCGCGCTCGGCGTGTACCTCAAGATGCACATCCACGAGCGAACGCTGCGGCCATGGGCCGTGCGCGCGCATGGCGTCGTCGGAAAGTCGTACCCCGTGCTCGGGTGGACGCAGATGCTGTTTGGTGCGATCGCGTTTCGTGGGTACTGTCGGGATGGTGCGCTGCCTCAATGTCTGGCGCATTATATCATGGTGCGTCCGTGCGTCCCCCCCTGTGGAGCGGTGGGTTTACACGCGAGTACACGATCTAGGGCGGTGGCTTTATCGCATACGGTGTTATCCTGGCAATCCTGCTCCTCGTTGGGGAGGCGTGGGTCCGCAGAAGTGGACGCAGCCCCGACTGGTGGGATTCGTGGGTTATCTTGGTTTGGGTGCGTGTACCCTCGCCTTGCTAGCACGGTGTGATGCCAGCTAATGATCGCATCCTTCTCTGATAGGGTATCGGTGCGTATTCATCTTCGTGTCTTTTCCGCCCCGATCTGCTCAGATCCCGCTCTCTCTTATTTCCGGCTGTTCAGTCAACACGTTTACCGAGCACCGCGGCAGTGTGTGGTCGGTCAAAGACATGCAGCATACGTGCGTCTCTGAAACATTGGCTTCTGGTCATCTTGACGAGTCTCTATATGCAGCATCCTCGGCATCTTGTGTGAGTTCATATCTCTCGAGGCGTGCGATGGCACCGTTCATTTCGCGACTGGACTATAGGGTGGTGCGGTGGTATTCTTGGCGTCTATCTATCCCGGAACAATCAGGTGAGCCTGTTGCCCCCCTTCACCCCATGTATCGCCGACGGATTCTGATACAACGTCCGATCTCATTTTACTTGCCAACTTGAAGCGGACGGTTGTGCCCTCGATCATGTTAGTAGTGAGACTTCTTTTTATTTCTCCGCCAACCCCGTGCCCAATTGCACCCTCGCTAACCTCAATGACGAGCGTAGTATTGTCCTGACCGGATACGCGATGTCCGACCACGCGCAGGCCCTGCACCTCTCGACGAAGGTGCACGGTGTGTTCGGCTACACGCTCATGCTGGCCGGCCTTACGCGCCTCTTGGAGGTGTGCTTCGTCGCCCCGTCATACACGCCTGCGGACGGGGCGGAGGACGACAGATCGGAGCACACGCTCGCAGACGGTGCCGGCGCAGAATCTGGTGCCGCGTCTAAGGGCCGTCCATTCAGGCATTTACCACCGTTCGTGAGTAGCAACGCCAGATTCCGCTTGTTGTTCCCCCCCTGTTTCGTTTCATCGTTATCGTTATCGTTATCGTTATCGCTGTCTTTTTTTTTTTTCAAACTGAATGCCGACGCGACGAATCACGGTAGCTTTTGGTGGCCGCGGGCCTCTTGTTTATGTCCGCGACCGACGAAGAACTGCAATACGTCCACGAAAGCGGAATGGACCATGTGACGTACATCCTTATCATGTTCAGGTACGACTCGTCCGAGTTCTCTCCCCTCCCATCGCGTCTCGGCCCCCCCCGCCTGCGCCATTGCGTCCGGCTGACACATCCATTCGTTCCCAATAGCACCGCGTTCTTGCTATACGCGCACATCGTCTTCTTGGTCACGCTGTACGCCACGTCGGGGCGCAATGCACCCGACGCGGCGCCGATGAAAGACACTTCTTCCGGTGCAATCGAGCTCACGGCGACGCCCTCCGCACCACGCGGCGGATGGTACTCGCGGGTGCGCTCCGAGGAGCCGATGCACGTAATAGGACACGACGAGGACGAGGACTGAGTAGAGGTGGGGATTAGTGCGCCTCCGCCGTTTGTCACGCCTTTCCAGACGGCGGAACGCGTACTGTAGATAGATGTACTGCCTGACGAACGTTTCTCGTTGTCCTCTCGCTTCACCCTAGCAAGACTCACGCACGCATATATTCACACACACATGTTGTATCTTCATTCCAAACATCCTCGGAAACGTTCTTATTTTCCATTTCTCAGGGGCGCCATACTCCGTTGCTTTAATTATAAATTACTGTTTCTGTATCTATCTATCGTGATCAAACATGTCGTGTTACTTACTTGGTGAAACCCCATATCGTTCTCCGAGGCCCGTCAACAACCCGGATACTTTCTTAGGAAAAAAATTAACGAAAGAGGAGGCTGCCGTCACTCGGTGTCCTATAGACAGGGCGGTAGAATGGGGATTAAGAACTCGTCGGTGCCTCGCGACGTCCGCGAATACTGTATGCGTACAGTATCGCGCCGAGAATAGAGTCCGTTCATTCGGTCATTTTTTCTCTTTTTTCGTTCTGGCTTGTGCGCGACCAACGCACCACACCCATACGACATCGTGACATGGCCCGGTTGTCTCGTGCTCGTCTCGTGTCCAGGCTTCTGTGTCTCCGTGCGGCGCAAATGAGGCACTATTCGCATGACGAGTGCACGAGGTTGGGCGAGCTACGCAAATTAAAAGTCGCGACCAATAGATAACTTATAGGCTGTCCCGATACGCAAGCTTGGCCATAAAACAAAAGAAAAAAGAAAAGAAAAGCAAGAACCACGACCGGCTGTGTACCCATAAACCGGGGATAGCTAGATTTGCGAGGTCAGAGCAAGAAGCTCCCAAACTGAATGGCCGGATGCGGACCGAGGATTTGGGTGGGGCCGTCGGCTTGGGAAAACGGAAGAAGATGAACACGTATTTGGATCCACGATGATGTGAGCGCAGTGTATGATCTAGAACCGCGGTCGAGCCTGCCTCACTCCGCCAGCTCGTCGGTACAACTGCCTGGTATGACGTCAGGGGGAAGGTTGAAGAGCGAGTGTCACATGTACAGCTCCCTCTCGCGTCTCGACGCATCTCGACACACGTGTGATACGCTCCTCAGGCCTAGCACCTCGGACAAATGACCAGAGACAATGCCGAATATTGGAGGCGACGACGAGGGCGAGAAATATGAAATATACAAGCATGGGAGGTAGCGTATTTCGTTTTTGGATGGAAATGACGGAAGGGTCTCGGCGCGGGGATGTCGATAGAGCGGGGAAAACGTGACACTGACGGAACGCTATGGCGTCATAGCTCAGGAATGGTTGGGTCTCTTAGGTCTCGACGCTCGCCGGCCGGGCATTACAACCCACCGCCCCCAGATATTACAACGCATGTATGCTTGTGTGAGCCCCTGTAAGACCGGGCGTGTGCCTCCCTCTCGGTTATATGCACGAAACAAAGGCGTGAACAATGAAAAAGAAACAATACAGTGATCTGATCAATCGAGTAGCATAGCGCGTTAGAAGTTTGGTCTCTTATGGATGATACGACCCGACAAGGTGACGCGAAGCCCGTCGGACTCACCGAAGGCCAAAAAGTCTATTCGGTGGCTCGTCGCTTACCTCTCTCTGTCTGTCAAAGCGAAGGAGACCAACGAGAGGGACAGACGATGTGAAAAAAAATAGGAGCGATGGGCCGAGCTCGAAAGAAATAGCACCGCACCGTACCGTATTATGTACAGTGCTAGGAACTGACAGACACCGGCCGACCCACCGAGAGTATCTTCTTACTTCTCTCCTCTTTCTTTCTCTCCCCGTCCTGTGTTGATGTGTCCCCCTCTTCCCCTCTCTCACTCCAATTCATCTGATCCCTCCTCTCTTTTTCCGACTTCACACTTCATCTCTGCACGTTTCCATACTCACATGCTGACCGCGTGTTGCTCTTAGACATCTATCTTCTCCTTCTCCCGTTCTTTTTTTCCTTTCCTTGTGTTCTTCCCCCCCACAAATCCACCCAATCCCTCCACACTTGCCCAATTCCTCCCTCCAACACATGGACGTTCACTACCATACCATGTCTTCAGGCGAGCTTTCGTATCCCGCTCAACAGCAGCAGTCTCAACAACAACAGCAACAACAATCTCAGCAACCACAGCAACAGCATCGGCAGAGACAGCCTCCGCCAACATGGCCAGCCGGCACGCACCTCCTCTCGACGCACGCACCGTCCTACCCGTCCACCCCGTCCACCCCTTCCCTCGGTGACCCTCCACCTTATGGCGGCTACTTCCAACCACCCAGCCAAGCTATCCCGGAAAATTTGATTGAGCGCTCCACTTTGTCGCTCAATCTCTCGTCCCTCAGCGTCACGTCGCCGACCGGCTTGTCCTCTCCTCTCACGTCCACCGCCACCAGCGGTGTCTCGCCCATCACACCCATCAGCCCGTCGCAAGCACCAAGCAGTCACCACACCACGCCCTTTGGCGCTCATCATTCCCAGCAGTACCACCCCGCTCACCAGCAGCAGCAACAGTCACAGCAGCAGCAGCAGCAAACGGGGCAGTTCTCGTTCACACCGCCTGATAATCAAGGGGGCATCCGTTTCGATTCTGATCCGACGCACGACTTGACCGCGCGCCGGGTGGCGTTGAGTAGCCGCTCGTCGTCATCATCTGACAAGTCCGTTCCTAGGAAGCGAAGCTTTACGGCTGGGCATAGCACGTCACTCCCTACCAACGCGGAAGAGCGCATGTTCGACGCCCTGGCCCAGCCCATGGATATCCACACCCCGGCGTCTTATGACGAAGTGGATATGGGTTATCCCTCGTCCCTTGACCCAAACGGAAGTCCGATTGATGAGACCACGAGCGACGAGCAGGACGATCACCTCAAACCCCTAGACGGCCAGATGACGTCGCCCACCTCTCAGCATCCCCTTCAAACGAATGGCAGCGGGATGAACGTGATCGGCAAACCGATTGGTACAAACAACTTTGTGACGAAATTATACCAGTGAGCTCTCTACCCACTTTTTCTCTCTTATCCTCGCTTATTGAGATGTTAGGATGATCAATGATCCTAAATCTGCGCATTTCATCTCTTGGACGGAACTTGGCACCAGGTGAGTTGCTATCTTGTGGCGTACGCGTTATCTTTTATTGATTTGATGTCAGTTTTGTTGTGTCGAACGTGGGGGAATTCAGTCGGACTATTCTGGGCTCGCACTTCAAGCACAATAATGTAAGGAAAACCACTTATTTTTCCTATCGAACGCTTACTACGCATTTGTTCTGGAACAGTTTTCTAGTTTTGTGCGTCAGCTGAACATGTATGGGTTCCACAAAATCAATCGGGTCAGTTCGTCATTTGTTTATGACGTCATGCCTATACCTAATGAAAACAGACGCCACGCGCTCAGCGCACTTCCACCGATGCCCAAACATGGGAATTCTCACACCACAAATTCTTGCGAGCCCGACCAGATCTCCTTGAAGAAATAAAGCGCAAAGCCCTCGAGCCGGATCCCTCGATAAAGCATCGCGTCGAGCTGCCAGGCGAAGTTGCTGCCCAACTTGCCCAGATGCGTGATGATAACCGTCGCGTTGCAACGGCTCTTGCCATGGAGAGGGCCAAAACAGAGCGCCTAACGATGCTCACAAAGGCGCTCTACGAAGCTTTCGAGAAAAACTTTCCTGGCTGGTGTACGCCCTCTTGCTCTCTTTATTTCCGTTCCCGTTGACGTAAATCACCTGTTCCCTTACTTTTCCAGTGCCCACGCCTTTTCCGGCGGACCTTGCTGATCCCGGCGAGAGCCCAAATATCTACGTCACCACTCCCACCACTATATCCATATCGTCACACGCGCCTTTCCCGGTCTCGGCCCTCTCCGCCGCTGCCTCTTTGCACTCGCTATCACCAGGGTCGAGCCCCACCACTGCCGATTTTCCAACCCACATACATCAGCACACCCACTCGCTCTCACGGCAGCATTCTTTCCCACACACGCACACCCATTCACACGCGCCCTACGGCACATCACCATCCCCGGTTCCCATGGATTTCGATGACGCACAGGGCCGTAAACGGCAACGCACTTCGGCCGGAGGCATCCCACCACCCCCGGCATCGAGTGCCGGCGCCAATGGCGTATCTCCGAACGGCCCGGGGTCTGTGGCCGTGGACGGGACCAAGCAGCGCCTCGCGCGTGCGCGGAGCGACTCGGCTCCACTTGGGTACAATAACTTTGGTTCGACCTGGGGGGCGACTCGACCGCGCAGCGGGAGCGGGCTTGCGGTGCGCGCGTCGCGACGCGAGGATATGGGCGTGCCAAGTATCGGTAGCGTCGCTCGTGTTGCAGTGGGCACGCCGGTGCTCCCCCCCATGGGTTCGTTGGCGACGGCGACATCAGGACCATGAAAATGTGTTGGCGTCTGCAGGAAACGAAAACAAGCATCGGATCGTGACTGCTCATCCAACCGTTTTTCACGCCCTTCTATTTCGCTTGTCCCGCCATATTTTTCTTTTCATACATGTTTTTCCTACGTCCGTCTCGGTCATCAACCAACACCACCTTCCAATCAGTCGGCCTATTTGTCTAACATGTTGCTCGTATTTCCTGTGCGTGTGCTTTCATTATTTTCCTCTTTCGCACGGATCTCAACTTTTTCTTTATCTTTTCTCCTTGTTGTACATTTTGTCGACAAAGATGACAAGTTTCCACTGTGCTTTCTTTGTTCATCATTGTTGTCGCCGCTTTTTTTTTTTCATCCCCCTTTAAATATATAGCCTCTCTCGGCTTAAAGAGAGCATTTCTCCATCCATCCGCCCGTCTGTCTGTCTACCCATCTGTGGCACTGCGAGGAAGCCAAAGGCGGGGAAGAGAGGCCTAACCACTATCGTTGTCGTGCTCGTCTCCTTTTTTTTTCTTTCTGATCCACCTGCCTCTCGTTTGCTCGCTTTCGCTTTCATAGATGAATTGTACGATATGATCAGAACAACAACAAACTACCTCCTCTCGCTCACTTGCATAAGCAGAGGACACATGAAAGAACCAAAAAAGAAGTGAGATACTCCAATAAGGCCAGTGTACGCGTTCTTGGGGGACAGCAACAGGTGAGTAAGCAGATGAAGCGACACTATGGGATGTGTCACCAGCGGGAGTGAACTGATGTGTGCGGCGGCGACGGCGGCACAGGTGCGGACGCAGGGACGTCACCAGACGGCACATTGGTAGCCGTCGCGGACGCAGACGCGTGTGCGATGAGAGGAGGTTGGGGTGGGTGAGGGCCAGTCGGACTAGGGTAGTAGGACGAAGAGGAAGACGAGGAGGAACGATGGTAGTTGGTCGCGTACTCAGCCGCGCCACCATGGTGCTATGATACCAAAAACAGTGTCAGCTGGGTCTCGTGAAGGTGGGTAGTAATCGTTTTTTTTTACCTCGCGATCGGGCGGAGGATGGTTGTTGTACGAGCGCGAGTGCCCGTTCGTGTGCGCGGCGTATGGGGCAGGCGGGACTGGCGCAGGGACCAGTTGCGTCGTGGTGGTGGCCGGGGACAGCTGTGCGTGCGTGGGCGTCGGGGTGGTCGACGTCGGCGCCGCCGCCGCCGAGAGTTGTTGTGGAGGCGGCGGGCTGGCGGCGAGCGCCGAGTCCAGGAGCATGCTGGGATCCCCGCCTGGGTCAGCGGGTTACGTGTGTGAGAGGGAGGGGGAGGGGCGCACTTGATCTCGGCTTGGAGACGCAGTTCTTTTTCGGTCGCGCGTTGGACGGCGCGCGTGTACTCTGTGTGCATCTGTGGGCGCGTGAGTTGGATGGGGAAAAGGGATGGGCGTAGCGTACGGAGGTGACGGTGTCGTAGCGCTCTCGGAGGGTCTGGAATCTGTGCTGGCGCGTTAGGGTAGATGGGATTTCGATTGGGGAACGCACTTGTCTTTGTACCGCTGGACTCGCTGCGGCGGGTGGGACAGCTGCGCCGGGATGGGCTATACGATACTATAAGCTGCGGTTATTGTCGAAAACTCGGGTTGTGACGACGCACGCGAGGTCGTTCTTCGGTTTTGATCATGGGCACGTCCTGCGCGATTGGGAGCGGGGAGGGATCCATGACGGACAGAGTCAACGGATTCAGACGACACCGCGGCCCGGTTCTCGTACAATGCAGACACAACTGTTCTCGGGCACAGGTACGCGCGCATACACACCGTCTGGAGCTCACATTAAAAATTTTAAAAGCCTGTTTTAGCCCGTTCGTTACACCGACGCTCCTCCGCTCCTGGGGTAAATAATAATTTTTTTGACGCATACATCTCACGGGGGGACGCATATCGCAGATAGGCACGGTGGAACCATAGCGCGGACTTATCAAGAGCGCCGCACGGCACAGTACTACTTTTGCAGCGGCGCAGACGACCCGTGGGTCGCGCGGTACGTTCCTTTCTCTTCTCGTTCCGTGCGCCAAAAGCACCAAACTGATACCTTCGCGCGATAGGATATCCGTTCAGGGGCTCATAGTATGTACATCCTCCACACGATTTGCGCTCCCCCTCTCTGATTTTTGACAGGTCTTTGACGCCGCATGGATCGCGCGCTGCGTGCGCGAGCAGTTCCGCGTCGCCATTGCGCCGTACGTCCTCGACGACCGCGCGCAGCAGCAGCAGCAGCAGCAGCAGGGAAAGAAGGTTCATGGCAAGCGCCGCGCATCTGAGCGCCTGTCGTCGTCGTCGCCTGCTGCCCGTAATCCGCCCCGCGCACCGAAACGTGCGCGTGTGGGCTCGTCGCCCGACCATGGCGTCAAGAGCGAGGACAGCGGCGTGCCGCATCTGGACCTTGCAGCCAAGCTCGAGTGCAAGCGGCGTGCGCGTGGCGGGTACGGTATTGCGCGCTCTTTATTTTTATTATCACTACTAATCCTGATTGATTGGAGAGAGGATGACTTTTTGCAAACGATATACGAGGCGGACGTGGGTTCAGGGTGCTTCACGGTCGATGCGGTGTTGCGCTCGCTGGAGGACGTATCGATTGCTGGGGCATGCGTGATTGAGTGTGGAGAAGAGCACTTGGGTCGACGGTTTCGACTCTGTTAGATTAGTGTTAGAGTGCCGTGTGAAAAATAGTCGGAAAAACCCGGCGGGTTTGATTCGGAGCGAGCGAAACGGGGAAGGCCAACGCATAACGCACAAACGACGACGATGGCCTCCAGAATCGCCCTCAACTCTCTCCGCGCATCTGGTACGTTAAATTTATCGTGTCTTGTACCCATACTTGCTTATCTGTGTCTGCAGCGTCGCGCGCGAGACCCCATGCCGCCCTTCCACAAGTCCTTTCTGCGTGAGTTGTCTTTGCTCGGACTTTGTGCCCCCCTCAATATCCCCACCGACGCGGCCATTCTTCCAGCCGTACCATGGCCTCGTCATCAAACCAACCACCGCCCGCCGAGCGTGCGGCAGAAATCGTTGACAAGTTGCCCTCGCACCCCAACCTGATCACCAAGACAGGCACGGCCATTCTCGGCAGCGGCTTGCTCGCCACGGCCATCTCCCAGGAGCTGTACGTGTTCAACGAGGAGACGGTCATTGCCGTGGGCTACATCATCCTCTTTGGTTACATTGCCAAGGTATGTCTGTGCTTTCTTGCGCTGGTTCTTTTTCACTCTGGGATATCCCGAGTTGTTTTTTTGTGAAAAAAAAAAAAAGAAAAATGGGAGAGAACAATAATGATGCACAATACCTATGGAGCACGAAGGGAAGAGAGTGGTGCTGATTATGTCTGTAGACCATCCGCCTGCCGTACAAGGAGTGGGCCGAAAACCACATTGCGCGCATCAAGGGCGTGCTTGACGGTGCGCGGGCCGAGCACACACAGGCCGTGCAGGACCGCATCGACGCAGTGGCACAAATGAAGGACGTCGTCTCGCTCACCGAGGGTCTCTTCGCCGTTTCCAAGGTTCGTTAATCTCCTTGGGAAATAGTACACTTCTCATGATTGGCTTCCAGGAGACCGCACAGCTCGAGTCGGACGCATTCGTGCAGCGCCAGCGCGTCGCGCTCGCCACTGAGGTCAAGACGGTGCTCGACAGCTGGGTGCGCTTCGAGCAGCAGGAGAAGGAAAACGAGCAGTCTCGGCTCGTCAAGAGCGTCGTCGATAGTGTGCGGAAGAGCATCTCTGAGGAGAAGACCCAAAAGGAGGTGCTTGCGTGGGCCGTATCCGAAGTTGAGCGTGAGTTTTTCTTCCACCCTTTTTATTCTTCTTTTTCAATTTGTTGACGATGGGTGCAGTGCTCGTGAAGAACAAGGCGGTTTAAGACTCTGACGGCGAGGGTTGTAGTGTCGTTTGGGTAAACATACGCTAAATAGACATTTGCATATTTTACTTTGAGTGCGAGCCGAGTGCCGTGACGACGCGTCGACTCCGTGATTGTGTGCAGTCCACCTTGACCTTCTTCCATCATCTTCCTTTAATTCTAAAGTAACAATCATGGACGACGATCTCATAAAGCTTGTTAACAAGCTGCAGGACACATTCAGTCATCTCGGTGCGCGTCGCTGTCCATCTTTAGGCCCAACTTGACTCGTCCTCTTGTGCCATGCGTGGATCAACAAAGGCGGAGAGCTCGACATGCCTCAGCTGGCCGTGGTAAGAACAATCCTGGTGATACTGCTACTGCCCTGCGTCCTCATCATTTGTTCTCCAGGTTGGTAGTCAATCCGCTGGCAAGTCCAGCGTGCTCGAAAAGTACCTCTTCCACTGTCTAATAATCCACTGTTTTTGTCTCTGACCGCCTTTTTTCGGCAGCATCGTTGGGCGCGACTTTCTCCCGCGTGGCCAGGGTATCGTGACGCGTCGGCCACTCGTGCTCCAGCTGATCCACACACCCGGCGACGATGAGTGGGGCCAGTTCTTGCACCTCGACAAGCGCTTCGTCGACTTTGCCGAGATCAGGCGCGAGATCGAGCAGGAGACGTTCCGCGTCGCGGGACAGAACAAGGGCGTGTCCAAGCTGCCTATCCACCTCCGCATACACAGCCCCAACGTGCTCGACCTCACACTCGTCGACCTCCCAGGCCTCACCAAGGTGCGTCTGTGCCTCCGCCCGTTGCCCCTCCCGGCTCTCTGAGAGCGACGCGCGCGTTTAGATACCCGTTGGCGACCAGCCGAGCGATATCGAGAGGCAGATCCGCACCCTCGTCCTCGAATACATCTCAAAACCCAATTGGTGCGCTTGACAGTCCTCCCCACTCCACCACTGTGTGCTTACAGCTTTTCACAGCGTCATCCTTGCCGTCTCCTCTGCGAACGTGGACCTCGCCAACTCGGAGTCCCTGAAGCTCGCGCGGTCAGTCGACCCCCAGGGCCGGCGGACGGTCGGCATCCTGACCAAGCTCGACCTGATGGACGCGGGCACGCACGCGCTCGACGTGCTCACGGGGCGCGTGTACCCGCTCAAGCTTGGCTTCATCGGCGTCGTGAACCGCTCGCAGCAGGACATTAACGTTGACAAGAGTATGTCCGACGCGCTCGAGAGCGAAACCGACTTCTTCAAGAGCCACCCGCAGTACCGCAATATCGCGCACAAGAACGGGACAAAGTTTCTCGAAAAGACGCTCAATCAGGTCCGTATCCACGCATGTTGTTGTGCCGTTTGAGTGACGAAATTTGGCTCAGGTGCTCATGAATCATATCCGCGACAAACTGCCTGATATGAAGGCGCGGCTGAACACGCTCATGGGCCAAGCTCAACAAGAACTCAACTCATTCGGTGACGAGGCTATCTACGGCGACACTAACCAGGTTTGCTCCTCCCCCGGTTCTTTATTTGGTTCTGAAAGCTTGCGTCCAACAACAGCAAGGCGCGCTCGTCCTCCGCCTCATGACCCGATTCGCCCACGACTTTGTCACATCCATCGAAGGCAGGAACGTCGACATCTCTACCAAAGAGCTCTCCGGTGGCGCGCGCATCTACTACATTTTTAATGACGTCTTTGGGCACGCACTCACGAGCATCGAGCCGACGCACAGTCTCGACAACCAAGACATCCGTACCGCCATCCGCAACTCGACCGGTCCGCGCCCGAGCCTGTTCGTGCCCGAGGTCGCGTTCGACCTCCTCGTCAAGCCCCAGATCAAGCTCCTCGAGGCGCCCAGCCTGCGCTGCGTCGAGCTCGTTTACGAGGAACTCGTCAAGATCTGCCACAACTGCACCAGCGTGGTACTGCCGTCTCCTCCCTCCCTTGCTTGCTGGCCGCTGACACGCGGGTAACTAGGAACTGCAACGCTTCCCGCGGCTGCACGCGCAGCTCGTCGAGACCGTCTCGGAGCTGCTGCGCGAGCGCTTGGGCCCTACGTCAGAATACGCGCAGAGTCTCATCGACATTCAGGTCGCATATATTAACACGAACCACCCATCGTTTGCCACGGCAGCGACACAGCACCTGCACGCGCCACCAGCGTCTCGGCACGGGCACGGGCACGGACACCCACCATTGGTACTTTTCTATTCCCTCCTACTCCTTTGTGCTGACCACGCTTCGTTTCTCACCTAGGCCAGGTCATCAGAACCTATGGGACTCGTAAATGGCACGTCGTCAGGTCACGCAATAGCCAGCAGTGGTGCAGAGGACGATGGAACAATGGACTCGGCAGACGAGTTCCCGCCTGGCGCCATTGCGTCCTCTCCGCCGATGGCGACGCCACGCTCCGTCTCTGCGACTTTGCAATACGAGCGAGAGCAGCGTCCACGCGGCGTCGCCAACAAAGCGTCGCCGCGATCGTCGAACGCGAGCGATTCACGCCTAGGCTCGCACCACCGCCATTCGTCCCCGCAGCCACCAACACATCACCAACAACAACCCCATAACGCGCGCGAGACGTTCCTGAATTACTTTTTTGGTCAGAACGGACCTGGCCCCGTCGTCGCTGCATCGGCTGGCGGGCATGCGGGTGCAGGTGCTACGGGTCCGATGGACGGGATGGTGCCGTCCGGGCGGGATGTGTCCGGTGCGAGTGCGGGTATGCTTGCTGCGGGCGCTGCGCTGCGTTCGGGGCTGGATGGAAACAACGCGGCGTACGACATGAAGAGCCTTGGCAAGCATATCGAAGCGGTGCGTTGTTTTGTTTTTTTTCCTCTGCCGGGCTCTGAAAAAAAAGAACCGACAGGTCGCGGCGGACGGGCCGCAACTGACGACGCGGGAAGAGATGGAGATCAACTTGATCCGGTCGTTGATCGTGTCGTACTTCTCGATCGTGCGGGAAAGCATCGAGGACTTGGTGCCCAAGGCGATCATGCACCTGCTCGTGAACCATAGCGCGCAGCAGGTGCAGAACCGCCTCGTGAGCGCGCTGTACAAGCCCGCGCTGTTCGGCGAGCTCCTCAACGAGGACGCCGCGCTCGTCGCAGAGCGCGCGCGCGTCAAGGCCCTCCTCGACGCGTACAGGGACGCGTTCAAGACGCTGTCCGAGGTCAGCCTCTTGTCTGCATGAACCACCACGACCACGACCACCACTCTCCACGCTTTCTGTTTGCACACTTTTTGTTTGACCCGTAGACTCGTCACGCTACAATATACACACCCGCATAACGTAAAACGCACACCCATGCGTGTATGCGTGCATGCGTACACTTGCAAGCAGATTGATGATGCATGATGGGGTAATGGACTTTTGGTTGGGGCTTGGCGCGGTCTCCTCTCGATCACCCAGAGTATTGCGTGATGATGCGCGGGTGAGAGGGCACAGAAGGCTTCGCAATTTTTTTTTGGTCGGTCACGAACAGACGGACGAAGAGAACCCTAAACTTATCCTTATCTTATTTTGCCTTGCAGTGACGAGATGAATAGAGCGATTTCCGTGTGCGCTTACAGTAAGAGCGCGAAAAGTATTACCTCACACTACCAAGTGCCAAATCGTTACAGTCATCGCAAGTCCCCCAAATGAGTGTGCAGATCCATGATATATATTTACGTTTTTTGACAATACTGTCGCTTGCCAGCCTGCGCAGCTCACGACACGTGCAAGTGTGAAAATTAAAAAAGCCGTAATCATGCTGCTTGTCGTTAACGTACAATATTGTACCCTGGGTCACGCAACGCAACACAAACGGAAAAGAGGGGCGTAAAGTTTGTGTTAGGGCGGCGCAGAACGGGGGAAAACGCAGAGGGCAGAGAGGGGGGGAGGGAAACCCCCTCCTCTCGAGTGACGGAATGGAAGGAGGGGTCGAACCAGCCCGGGGGAAGGGTGCACTGGGGTTAGTTTGTCACGCACGGTGCTAGGCATGGCGTGCTTACATGTAGATCGGACCGATGAGACATACAAGACATACCCCACAGAGACGATAAACGAGCACTTTTTGGGGAGTGAGCGAGGGGATTGTGAGCGAGAGAGATAGAGGGGTGGATTTGTGGAGCCAGCGAGCGTGGACTGGTCACCCGCCCGGGCCCACACCGACCACACACCCCCACCTCCTGGGCCCCTTCCACCGGGTCCTGACCACGTCCCCAGTTTCGGGTTGCTGGCTCAGAGCGCTCCGGACATACGACAGACAGGGGAGGAGGCGCTGCAGGTTTGCACTCTGGTGGGAGAGAAACTGTCGGACTGCTTGCCATAAGGAACAACCGGGCGGACGCCACTGGCAGCTGAGTGGGATACAATTGACACCGCATGGCTCGTCGTCTGTCCAAGTTACCCACACCGGTACAATACCCGCTCCGTTCCTGCCGGTGTTGTTGAGGGGATAACGATACGTTTTGCCTTTCCATCGGCGGCGGGTCGACTGATCCGACGCACGGACTGCTGGACTGAAGGAAGTATTGCCTCTTTATTTTTTTTTGTCCATTACAGTATTCGGCGTCCCTAGTTACTTATTTTAAAGCTGCTCTAATCAAATACCAAATACGCAAGAAAATGGAGATGGTGGGGGAAGGGGGTATGAAGGGTAGCGATGGTGATGGTTGTTGGGTAGTAGTAGGCAGTGGGGCGGGGGGGTTTGGTTGTTGGGTGGCGATGAGGTCGTCGACACCAGCAAATACGTACAATATATGATGGGTAACTGACTACGAATGGGAAAAAAAAAGCAGGAAATTGTACTGTCTAAGGTCTGGAACTGAGAACGAAATGAGAGACCAAATGGACACAGAGAGGAGGACACCTGGAGCGCAGCCACAAAAGCGGGTCCGGAGCGGACCAGGGATGGACTTGATTTCGTCCTTATCCCCGCACGAGCGCGAGAACCGACTGTCCGACCGGCGGCGGAGAAAAGGTCGAATCTGGACTGTGTAACGACCTTCGTCCGCTTCGCACGCACGCGCGCTGGATGGGTGGGTGGATGGAGGAAAAACATACACGACGAGCCCCACCCATCCATCACGACGCAGCCAACGATCCTATCACCGCATCATCGCGAGAGCGCAGACACCGCCTCCGCCACGGCGCCCGGAGGCACTCCCTGCGGCGATGGGGGCGGTGGTGGCAAAGATGATGGGTGGAGGTGCTCGGGTGCCTGGCCCTTGAGCGCGACCCACTTTTCCGCGGCGGTGGCGGCGCGTTCCGGTGTTGCGCTGAGCTCCTCGCCCTCCGACGTGAGGCACTCCTCCACGTCTGCTTCCGTGGCCGTGGCCTCGGTCTGCTCCGAATCCTCGAACTCGTCTTCGTCGTCTTCGTCATCCCCGTCCTCGTCGCTCGATTCCACGCGCTCCCCGTCGCCACCGAGCATCTGTGGCGGCGCCATCGGAGACGTCGGCGTGGGGAAACCCATCGCTGGCGGTGGCGGCGGAGGTGGGGGAGGGGGCATCATCGTCACACAGGACTGCTGCTGCGAGGCGAGATACAGATCCGAGTTCGGCAGAGGCATCTCTCCACGGAACGCGCGCCGTGATCTCTTTAGCTCCTTCTTTGCCAGTCGCTGATAAAACCAAAAACCAAAGGTGGTTAGCACGGGTGTAAAACTGAAATGACAGGGATTCGAGACAGAAAAGGGTATATACACTACGTACCTCTTTGGTTTCCTTCTCTGTTCGCTTAGATGAAATCTCATTGTCAAAATTCATGCTGTATGAACCGTCAGGTCGGTGAATGAACAGTACCTCTCGCGCTTCCCGTTCTTCCCTCTGTCGAGAAGAAGTCAGAAATGACCAAATGACTCGTTCCATAGAAAACAAAACAAAAAGGGGTGGGTGCGCTCACGAACCTCTTTACGCGCTAACTCCTCCGCCTTTGCGAGCATCGTGAATCAGCCGCCACGTCCAATCGCAACAAGGAGGGCTATCGTACCTCCTTTCTCTCTTTCGCCTCACGCTGAAATACACGATTAGGCTCTTTTCGTCAACAAAAATGGGCGGCGGGCGGACTGTCTCACCTCTTCTTTCTCCCGTTTGAGTCGGGCGCGGGCTTCTCGTTCCTGTTGTATCCTATGCAATGGTAACTCAGCTCCCCAGTTGAGATTCAAATTGCAAATGAACACCGCACCATTCGGAAACCTCCTCAACACATTCACGTGGGCGCGTCTTATTCTTGAGAAGATACCCTTGCAGGCTAGCGACCTGCGGAAATTTGGGCGTGAGAAAAACAGGCACAACCCGCCAGATTGCGCAAAATTGGGTCATACGCTCATCTCTCCCTCAGGAATGGTGTCAGCAAATCGCTTGGCGAGCTGCGCAATTTCCGCCTCTTCGAGAACGGGTACGGCGTGCGCCGAGGCCTTGCGCCTGGAACCAGGGGGATTCTTTTGTGAGGTGTCGCTGGTCGAGGCTTCATCGGGCGACGACGGCGACGATGGCGGTGATGTAGGAGAGGGTCGAGACGGGAAGAAGCATTTGAAAATGCCCTCTGCTTGCCACTTGCTCGCGTTAGAGAAATTGACCCAAACGTCCATACGTCCTGGCCTGCTCAGTGCGGGATCTAGACGCTCGATGTGATTGGTCGTTGCGAAAAGGAGCCTGCCGTAATTGACGAAAGACAATTAGTCGGAAATGGCGAGCGTGGGGAAAGCATAGGTGACGCACCGGCCTTCCGCTGCCGCGACCCCATCGAGACTGTTCAGCAGACCACTGAGGCTGAGAGTTGAGCCGTCATTGGCCTCGGCTGCCGCCTTGGTAGGCGCCGTTGGAGCACCTGTCGACGTAGAATCACGACTGATGCCGCGAGTGAATGCGGCGTCCAAGTCCTCCAAGAGTAAAATGCAACTGTAAGATTAAGGCATCTGAGAACCACACAGCCCCTTCATTACTCTCGGAGAATCAACCCACCGTGATGGAACATTTCCCATGAGTGTCGTTAATGTATTATCACTCATTCTATTGCCCGAGATTAACCGGGGAATGAGGGGAAAGAGCCGAATACGCACCCCTTGGATGAGAGACTGACAACATATATGTCCAGTCCAAGTTCGCCAGCGAGCGAATGAATGAGCGAAGTCTTGCCACTTTTAGGGGTGACGTCAGCGCATGAACCCCGTTCGGGACATGAACGTACCTCCCGGGCACACCGTGCAACAGGTAGCCACGGCGGAAGGGTATTCCTTGCCGAAACAGGACTATAAGTACATGTGCATTTACGTGCAGGACGTTTAATGAACTCACCCCTTTCAGCATACCTACAAGACCACATGTTCCCATCGTATTCCAATGAACTCTAAGTAATGGACGTACCAGTCTTCAGAACGCAGGAAATCTCGGCAATCCGCTAAAAGCATCTCCTTGACTGCAGGTTCCAGAACTATTGAATTCATGGGACGCTTCTGGCGTGCACCATTCCATCTCCAGCATGCATACGTCCTTCGGAAATCAGCACGAGCTACATCACTGAATGTAGGACCGCCCACTTACGTGTCTGCCATGAAAATGTGCACGCGGTGCTCAGCGTCTTTCTCATATTCACGCTTTGCCTCCAGCACGAGTCGTTTGAGGATGTCATTATTCCGTGCGACGACGCTGCCTGCAATCAGCCAAACGTAATTCGGCGGCATTCGGGCTCACCTAATTTTCAGGGCAGAATAATGGCCGTAGTCCTGGTATCGACGGGTCCGCGTTATCTGAGATACGGCGTACTTAGCCCTCTCCCTTTTAGGGATCATCCGCGATTGAGACTCACCTTCAGCCAATGACCGCGGTAGTAAATCGTGTGGGTGGTGTCTGTCCAAAAAAAAAAAAACTTCATTCGTCGTCGCTAAAGCGAAGCGGACTAGTTTCCTCACCGGGGCTAGGCATGAACGCCACTTTGCGCTTGCGGCGGCCATGATCCAACTCGTTCTCGTCTTCTTCATCCATTTCTTCTTCATCCAGGTCCCCGGTTGTCGATTGATTCAACTGGTTCCGGCCCACTGAACGCGTGGTAATCTCGAATTCCCGGCTGCGGCCCCATGCCGGTTGCTATTTTCCGCGGGGTGACGGCATTTCAGTCAGTTCCGCACGTCGGTATTACCTACAGGCGGTACAAACCTTAGAAAGCCAGTGCATCAACCTGTCAAGGCAAAGGGCCTTGAGTCACACGCGCATCAAGGTAATAGAACGGACTTGCCAGTCATATGGGTAGTCCTCCTGACTGAAATGTGCGGTGAGGTAGAACGCTAAACAGTCGTGCTTCGGTCAATCGTGCCATTGTACAGGGAGGGTATGTACGGACAATCTACAAATCCGTTCCAAGCAGATATTGAGGCCCTGCGCGCGGTTTCGACTGTTCCTCCAATGACGACAAGTTTCTGTGGATGGATGGTTCAAGTCTCCCGCTGCGGGTATGGAAGGAGCGAAGTGCTGCGCACCAATGTGTCTTGGATGGAGTTGGTGTTGAGGCCAAGTGGTGCTAGAAACCCCTTGACGGCCTCCATAGTTCACGCAAAGTGTGATGGGGCGGGTGACTCTGGGGGGAGAGAAAATGCACGCCCAAGTCGGGGTAAAGGGGCTTTATATGCAATCCGGCACGGCACGCCTCGTGCGGCTCCGTGCCAGCAGTATCCAGAGTACTGGCACATGAACCAATAAAGTGGCGGCGGCTTGTGGCGACGGAAGCGTGGTGTCCTACTACCGATCGTCAGAAACCATGCCGGATCGGTAAGAAAGCCACGACGTTCTAGAGTCACCCTCAATCAACATGCAGTGAATTCATGGCAGTTTGAGAAGTTCAGTATGGGGATTCTCCAG
This sequence comes from Lactarius deliciosus, assembly GCA_021525775.1. Taxonomy (NCBI): domain Eukaryota; kingdom Fungi; phylum Basidiomycota; class Agaricomycetes; order Russulales; family Russulaceae; genus Lactarius; species Lactarius deliciosus. Next base: position 1,034,982 of record JAKELK010000008.1, read on the forward strand.
AGGAGTTTCGTTGGGTGCAGTCACGATGACTGACTGAATGTGGCGGAGTTGGTACCATATCAGCAAATGGGCTACGTCGCGTATCGCCGCCCAGATCTTGACGCAGTTCCGAAAGGGCACCGACCCTTATGATGAACCTATGTGAGACAGTTGTATGTTTGGACCGAGAAGACGCTTCTATACTGTAACAAGACAAACTGTACCTCCAGGAGGGTGTATCGAAGGGGATAGCAAGCAAATGAAACCGGGACGAGGGTTCATACACGCTCATCTTGATGAACTCTCCGCCCTGTATCAGGGTTCATGAGATAGCCCGCAGTTCGGAATCTGAATCTAGTGATACCTGTAGATAGGGAGCGCAAGCGAGAATCCCCTACTCCCATCATCACTCAGGAATTTCGGACATCAGGGGCAACTGACGGATGCTGGAACATGTGTAAGGTGACCCGAAAATAACGATAACGCCACGTCGATCGCCGGAAGCCAGGGACATGAACGCTAGGAGCCGGGACAGTGGCCAAGGGGATGGGAAGCTTGTCCCATTAATGGACATCCAAAGGCGCTCTGGTGGGATGTGGTAAAATGGATACATAAGTTGAGGCATCAGAAGGGTGCATAGGGTAATGCTCACCCGCTAAAATGACTGCGGAAAAGCGAGGATCTACCACGAGACACACGCAACTCGCTGGGCGGGACTGTAACCGGGGCGGGGTTAACTAAACACAGACAGGCTACCGGCCCGCGTAGCTGAGAAACGACGAGCAAATCGTCGATTGGGATATGTTGTCGCCTTTTTATTTATTTATTTTATGATGAAGCCATCACGTCGGAGCTGGTTAATCCGCGGCAAACCGAGAAGATGATGGCGATGAGTTAAAGAGGGCCAGAGGTGGGCCTGCAGGATGACACGCTAGCGGAATCGGCTTGTGCGCACGACTCGCCATATGACGTTCTATGCTCAGTAACAGATATCACTGCGTCTCGAACATCATAAGAGATCCAAAACATCGGCCACGCGGTAAGAGGACGGTAACAGGGGGGGAACACGAGGTCAAATGACTGCAGGTGGCGCCAAATGAACGAGGCTCGGGCACCCCATTCCCAAATCACATACAGGCCGAGGGATGACTAGTCTTCCATATCCAGGATACGCGAGCGAGCCAAACAACAAAGTGGGGCGCAAACGAAAAGTAACAGCGGAAAAGGAAGTAAAAATAGTATCAAATCGCACCGAGGGAGCGGACTTCTAGCACTGTGGCGCCTCGAAGCAAGCCATTGTATGCGGCGCATAGACACGGGATCCCGGACGGGGTCATCGTGCAGCGAGGATAGGAGGAATACGGAGCTCAGGTCTTCATCACCGGAGCATAGCCTATCGATGAGGTGGCAGTGAATGAGTGAGCCACGTACCGAGTGGCGTCGATGAAGGTGCAGTAGGGCGCACATGCTTCAGGATTACTGGTAGCGATGAGACGGAAAGGAGTGTACATCGGTGGGACACGCGAAACGTGTGCAGATAACTTATCTTGCTACACGATAGACATCGCAAGTAAGTGGATGGACACAAAAGATTTCTAGAAGGTTTGAGCGCAAAGTTACGGAACAACAAGAAATGAAAAAGAGTAATCGCTGGAGATCGCGGCTAGACAATCGAATACAGCGCCTGAGACGACCTGGAGCGAACGAAAAACGGAATCATGTTACCACACGATCAGTCCACATCGCCTGTTGATCAGGCGATAACCCACTACCACAGGTCATGTATGCACGAAGCTAAACGGAAAGAGGAAGGGGTGCGAGAGAATGGAACGATGGGAATCAAATGTCTGGGTACCTCTCCTGAACGAAGTAGGTGCCTCGGAATGTCTCGGAATCGGTCATATAGAGTTGACACTGCATTACGGTCACCGCTGTGAACGCATACAAGGGGTCAGAAACTCAGGGAGAAGGAGATGATGGTGCGAATTGAAGAACAAGGACCGTCGTCCCCGGAAATGTGCGGTTCATTCAATTCAAGGCTGGCGGGCGGGAAATGAACCACGTGATACGAAGTCCTCAAAAAGTCCAAAAATAATATTTTGCCAACTGTACAGAACCATGACTGAGAGACGCATCGTCGTTCTTATATCCGGTTCAGGTCTGTAGCAAGCTCGGCTCCCAGTCTCATCACGAACACAGCTGTACCGCAGGGACGAACCTGCAGGCGCTCATCGATGCCCAAAACACCCCCGCCCTCCCCGACGCGCAGATCGTGCTTGTCCTCTCCAACCGCAAGGCCGCATATGGCCTCACGCGCGCGGAGACCGCCAACCCGCCCATTCCGACGCACTACCTGGCGCTACAGCCGTACTTGAAGGCCGCACCGGACCACACACGCGCGACGTACGACGCGGAGGTAGCGCGCATCGTGCTGGCTGCGCGCCCGGACATCGTCGTGCTCGCTGGCTGGATGCACGTCCTCGGTGAGGGGTTCCTCGACGCCGTCGGCCCGCTGGCCGTGATCAACTTGCATCCCGCGCTACCCGGCGCGTTCGATGGCGCAAACGCGATCGAACGCAGCTATGCGGCCTTTCAAAAGGGCGAGGTGGAAACGGTCGGTGCGATGGTGCACCGTGTGGTTAAGGAGGTCGATCGTGGCGAGCCGGTGGTTGTGCGCACGGTGGAGATTAAAAAGGACGAACCGTTGGAGGCGTTCGAGGGGCGATTGCATCGAGTGGAGTGGGAGATCATCGTAGAGGGCACGCGAAAGGTCCTCGATGATGTGCGACCAATCTGACCCATTGCAGCCCCCTCGGCAGCGGGGCGAGGAGAAGATCTGATATGATGAGGAAGGGCCACCGCACTGGTAGATTCACTGTACGAAGGGGAAGCAGCTATAAAGTCCTTTATCATGATTCTCCGGGCGATATACTGCTCTGCGGCTTCTTCATACAAGATCCATGCAAATGAATGCTCTTTATGTACTTATAGTCATGAAAGAACACGGGAGTACGCTTTCCATTCCTTCCCGCATTTGTTTGGGAAGTAGAACCCGGTCGATGTATGAACATATGCCGCTGATGGACCAATATCGCGCATAACGCCGCAGATGGGACCGTGAACAATGTACTCTACAGAAGCAGCCAAGCAGCCGAGTTGTAATTGCCCTCTACACACGCGATATCATTGCTGTCATGAACCGCTACCACGGAAGAGGCGCAAGGCGATGGCCAAATTTAGGGCCCGATGGGTATTCTCGGTGCAAACGAGATGTAAAGGCACCACATGAAACCAAACTCAATGAATTAAGTTGCGGCGAAGCGTTCTGCCGAGGAACATCACTACGTGGGACCGAAAAGTGAGCTAAAGACCGGGACCTCAAGTAAAACGAATCGTTTACTGACCAAACTGCGTGATTATCGCATGGTCTCAGTCCCTCCTCAACGCGCCCATTTCAACGTCGCTTGAGTCTGGATTGTTCGTTGCGATCACGAGGCCCTCGGTCATTTCTCTTTTTACGCACATTTGCTCGGCAAGGAGTAATGTCATAATACTGCTACCCAGCATGATGGCCCAGAAGAAAAGGGACGTCGGAAGAACGGCCGAATAGTAGGTCGTGAGCACGAGGTGGTTGAAGAGAAGAGTCAGGGTGAAGTCTAGGATGAGCCGTGGCCGACGGACTAGGTGGTATAGATAATAGACACTGTTGGGGAACCGTGTGGTCAGGTGCGATCAGACGGAGTAAGCGCGGACAAGTACTGACTCGGCGATTGATGCACCAATCCAACAGGCAGCGAGGATCCAACCGCGCATGTAATCACCACGGCCGTCCGGACCCATGTACCTGGGTCCTTCAGCAACCTTGCGGCCGTGGCTCCATGCACCAGTGAAGGAGGACCACCGTTCTTCTCCGTGCAATCGTCGGAAGGTTGGCCTTCCGGCCATCTCGCGCCAGTCCATCAGCATACCTAACGTATCGATCATCGGAGTCGCGTAAGCAAGGATAATAGGAAGGTCGTGACGGGTTTACACATACCGACGTTAAAGGCTCCACCCTCATATTCTAGCGAGCCGGGTTCGGTAAAGATAGAGAGAAGAGGGGGGACGAGCAGGGCAAGGGTGAGATAGTGCAAGGATTGGAGGGCCACAATCTAAAAAGAGTGAAACGGAGAGGTTAGGGCGAGGGTTCGGAAGTGTAAGATGGGCTGGCAGACGTTCTTGGGAAATAATCATGGCTGGATCCCAGGTCGTGGTTGGCTTGGCTTGTGCCATCGTCGTCGTGTGTGTTCACTGCGGCATGAAATATTTCCTTTTTGGAATTTCGCTCACATACATTATGTAATTATTGTCACGTAACGCAACGTAACGTCACATCTCCTGTGTGCAGTAAGCGTAGCCACAGTTCCCACTAATTCTATCAATGCCACCCCAATATGACCCTCTCACACAAGAGGATGATAGTCCGTTAGACGGTGACGGAACCCACAACAATAACGCAACGCGCGGTGGTATTTTCCCCCGGCCAGCAGTCTACTATGGAGAAGGCCCGTTCGATGCGCCAAGTTCAGATGACGACGACGACGCGATCACTGAGAAAGATCGCACGAACCCGTTGAACCGCGCTGAACACGGTGAATTGCTGGACCCAGGGTCTGGTGATAACGGGCTCTACGTTGGGGGTCAGAAGGTGCGTAGCCATGTGAGCTGCCCTCGTGAGCCTCAGATCTATCACCAACCTATAGGAGTTTCCATCTGTCCGGGGGCTCCTCCTCACTCTCGCAGCCCTAGTAACTCTTTCTGGAGTAGTAGGCCTATTTGCCGCTTTCACCTACAAGGATACGAGACGCATTATACCCGGGAATGAGCACATCACCATGGATCACATCTTCAATCGCACTTTTACCGCCGACCGAACGAGCCTCTCGTGGGTTCCAGAAGGTGTGTGTGCCAATATTTTTGCCCTTGTGACTGTGGAGTTGACAGGTCTCCATTAAACCCAAGCCGGAGATGGCGTATTTTCTGTGTCCCAAGATGGTTTCATCAAGCTCGTCAGCCTCGAGTCTAACACCACGACTGACCTAGTGCAATTGTCCGATCTGAAAGATGTGGGTCCGGTAAAATTATTTTGCCCGCGCAGCCCTTGACCATGTCCACATTGTAGGAGCAAGGAAATCGGCTGGCTTTGCACAACTGGAAGCTGTCCCCTGACATGAAATACATGCTAATCAAGGCCGACCACCTCAAGGTTTGCCTCATCTAATCCGCATTGTAAGCCTCGCATTGACTGTGAGGCCTAGCAATGGCGTTGGTCAAGCTTTGGCAACTACTGGATTTTCAATTTTGAAACAAAGGAAGCTCACCCCCTAGTCCCTCCATCAAACCCACCAACTGTGGCATATGCGACATGGTCTCCTACGGGACAGAGAATTGCCTACGTTATGAATAATGATCTCTATGTGGTCCCGAGCCTTTCGTGAGAGCCATGTTAATCTCCACTCCTTTTAATGCCTTCTCATATTCCTTGCAAGACGTCGGGCTTCTCACATTCAAGTTACTAACTCTGGCAATGCCACCCTCTTCCACGGTGTTCCCGACTGGGTATACGAGGAAGAGATCTTCTCTTCTGATTTTGCGCTCTGGTGGTCACCCGACTCGACCAAAGTAGCCTTTCTTGCTTTTGACGAAACCCTGGTCGAAGAGTATACCTTCCCTATCTATAACCCGACAGATGACTCGGACGCAGTTGTGCCCTACACCTCGCAGCAGACGATGCGCTATCCGAAGCCAGGGTATCCGAACCCGCTCGTATCCGTACACGTGTTTGACGTCGAGCGGTTCCTCACTGAGCGGCTCTTCAGCAGCGAGCCCTCCCCTGCCCAGGCGACACTCGAGCTCGAGTGGACGGGCCGCCAGCCTCTCAACGACAGCGTGATCACGGACGTTGTCTGGCTGAGCAACGGCACGCTCCTCTTGAAGGAGGTGAACCGCAACGCGGACACGGGCAGCGCAGCGCTGTTCGACGTTTCGGACACCACCCTCCTCGCGGCGCGCACGGGGGCCGTCGTGCGGACGTTTGGCAAGGATGGCGAGGAGGCGGACGAGGGCTGGATCGACCCGGAGCACGCGGTGTACCCCCTCCCGGAGCGCTTCTCCGTGAGCGGCCTCCCGTCGTATCTGGACGTCGTGCCCGACAAAAAGGGCTTCAACCACATCGCGCTCTTCAACCCTGCGAGCTCGGGCACACCCCGTTTCCTGACGACCGGGCCCTGGGAAGTTACCGGCGGCATCCAGGCCGTCGACTTCGAGAAGGGGCTCATGTAAGTTTTCGGCCTTCTCTCCCCCCCTCTGAGTCTCTGACGAATTGACGCTGTAGATACTTTCAGGCCGCCAACCCGACCTCCGTCGGCCGAAATATCTTCTCTGCCCCCCTCCCACTCGATAGCAACTTCAAGTTCAGTGACGCCGCGCCGATCACGCAGCCCTCCGCGTTGACAGACACGGCAGGTTTGGGAAAGTATTCCGCAGACTTTTCACCGGAGGCAGGGTTCTACTTGCTGAGTTATGAGGGGCCGAAGATACCATGGCAGCGCGTTGTCAAGACTAATGACACAGGTCCGTCCGTTCCCGCGTAAAGCGCATTGCCGGGGTTCCTAAGCGTCTGTATTAGACTTTGACTTTGTGGTCAACGACAATACCCGCCTAAATGCTACCTGGAGCCGATTCGAGACCCCAATAATTCAGCACACGACGATAGATAGTGACGGTTACGGTGGGGTCCCCTCTTATCAACCTATGTCCGGCCACTAATATGAAAGCGAAACAAAAAAAACGCACCGCATTTTTTATTTTATTTATTTCCCCGTCTCCTTATGCAGAATTGAACGCTGTCGAATTACGTCCACCACACATGGACAGCTCTGGGCGCACGAAATACCCTGTGCTGTTCCGCGTGTAAGACACCCGGTCCCATTCCTCAGGAAGGGAGAACCTCTGTGCTGACTCCCATATCTGTGCGCGCATCCAGGTACGGTGGGCCCGGCTCGCAGACCGTGAGCACTTCGTTCGCCCTCGACTGGCACGCGTATCTCGCGTGTAGCCTGCAATACGTCGTCGTCGTCGTCGATGGGCGGGGCACGGGCTACAAGGGCCGCGCGCTGCGCAACCCGGTCAAGGGCAACCTCGGCTTCTGGGAGGTGCGCGACCAGGTCAACGCGGCGCGGTGAGTAACTTCACTACTTTTCACTGGCCCGGCGCTCTCCGGGGGGACGTGATTAATTAAATTCCCGCGTGCAGCCTTTGGGCGGCGAAGGATTACGTTGACCCGAAGCGGATTGGGATATGGGGCTGGGTGCGTCTTTATTGCCTCCGGTTTTCTTATTATTATGCCTGGATGCGAGGGGGCTGACGGCGAATTCCGCACAGTCTTATGGTGGCTTCATGAGCTCGAAGGTGGTCGAGGCTGACGCGGGCATCCACTCGTTAGCGATATCCGTCGCAGTACGTTCGTCCCACCTCTTCTGTTGCCGTCACCGTCACTCAATGGAAGCGTGTGTCCTTATTTTTTTTTTTTTTGTCTCCGTAAACCCTTATCCAGCCTGTCACGAGCTGGCGCTTGTACGGTACGTTCGCGAGACAGACGGCTTTCTTCGTCACCAACGCCTGTCACATTCATTTGATCCCTTCCCACCGCGAATCAATTCTAATAATTTTTTTTCTCCCTCTTAGATTCGATCTACACTGAACGGTACATGGGCTTACCTGCGCTGAATCCCGGCGGGTACGTCAACGCGTCCATCTCGAACGTGACGGCGTTCGACAAGGTCGACTATTTGCTCGCGCACGGGAGCGGCGACGATAACGTGCACTTTGCCAATTCGGCGCACCTGTTGGACATGTTCACCAAAGCGCACGTTCGGAACTACCAGTTCCGGATGTTCACCGACAGGTAGGGTCTCGGTCGCTTCGCTCGCGGGTAAAACAAGGAGCGCGAGCGCTCACACCGACTTTTTTTTTCCCCATAGTGACCACAGCATTCAGAGGCGCGGGGCGAACCGGGAGTTGTACGAGTACATGACCAACTTTTTATTAGAAAAATGGGGTAAGGGCGGACGGCGGCGGGGCTGGTGAGAAGTGAGACGATGAGGACAGGCGGCTACGTGTCTGCGTTCCAGTGGAACACACACAGTCCCACACAAGGTCCCACAGAATGCGGAGTCAGAATGGAAGGTCGACAGGTCAAAGTCGTACTCCACGCCGTGTCGAGAGGACGACGGGGATGGCTCGACATCTCCCATTATTAGCCCATTTTTATAAATATTTTTAGCAAAGAGTCGAGGGAGAGTCTGGAGAGTCCAGTCTGTAGGCCTGGAAAGGAAGGAAGCGAGGCTGATAGGTCACATGGGTTGGTCGATGATGGATTATGGCTGGGTCTCGACCGCCCTGTTATATCCGATCGGGTTCAGGCGAGGGTCTGGCCACGCAGAGTCAGGGAGGAAGACAGCGCTCGATGTGCTAATACAACCTTGATATACTTAAGGTTTCCTCGATGAAATCGACTGCCGAAAGCGCACACACACTTCCCCCTCTTCCCCCCTCCCCTTTCCGATGATAAATTCTTCAAGTATGCTGGCCGCCCTGGCCCCCCCGCCCCCCACCGCGGCGGCGGGAACCTGGCCACGGCTCGCACGTCGCGGCCTTGAAACGGCCGCGTGGGCTGTGGAAGGCCCGTCGGCGCATGGACCCTACCACCACCACGCCAACTTCTTCGGGCTGTACGCCGAACGGTTCGCCCGCCCCACCCACATCAGAGACACTTCGCGTTCGGGCGCAGTCGCAGTCGCGGTCGTCGTGGCGCGGCTCGGACACGGACCGCGAGGAGGAGGGGAGCGGAGAGCGAGAGAGCACCGTTGACAATGATGGTGAGGCAGATGAGGACGAGGACGACCTGATGAGCGAGCACTCGGGCAGCTCGAAACGCCAGCGTCGTGAGTCGGCGGACAGCTGCGGCAGCAGCGTCGAGATGTGGGCTTTCTACGTCGACGCTGCTGAGGCGGCGCCGTCGACGGCGACGATCATGCCATGTATACCGTGTCCCCCACCGCCGCAGCTGGTGTTGGAGATGGAGAGTTACCAGCTGCTGCGAGGAGGAGGGCAGGGATGCCCAGGTTTTGATCCAGGACATGGTCACGACGTCACTCGCGGAGAGGGTGAAGCCCCTCGCACGTGAAAGAGGACAGCTACGGATACGAGGAGTGGGAGAGCGTCAAGGGGACGCTGAGACGGGCGTCAGAACTGTATGACGGTGCGTTATTGCGTCGCTGTTGGTGTGTCGGTGCTTATCGCCGTGGCATCTACCATGTGTATATGCTTAGGTGAGGACCTGTCGGGGTCGATAACGCTCCTACGGGCCGTCGTCCACGAATGTCATCGTCTCCACAATCAGTTCCCGGATCCCTCCGCATTCCTCGCTCAAACTCAAACGAGTCGAAAGCGGGGGAAGATCAAGCTCGAGCTCGGACGACGCGGTGGCATCGTCATCGAGAAACCTCACCATCGATCGGATGCACACGTGCACGAATGAAACCATAGATTCGGATTCAGATTCCTATTCAAATCCATCTTCGTGCCACCATCACAGCCATCATCGTCATTCGTATGTGGTAGTTTCCTTTCCCCTCACGTTTTCTGCTCTTTCGGCGCGCGCTGACCGATTCGTCCAAATAGAAGTCGTGATTCGCCCACCGCCTTCCATGCCGTACTTGGTGTTGCATTATTCCTATTTGGTAACCTTATCGCCCAAAACTCTTCACTCGCCATTTCCCGCGAACCCACAGCCCCTGATTTCTATTGGCGCGCCGCCCTCGACGTGTTCGATGCCGGCGATAACCTCCCCTCCCACACCACCGGCAACAGTTTCGCCAACCCCGATCACCCCGACGACTGGCGCCTGGCGATCGCCTGGGGCCGCACCCTCGTCGCCCTCGCGTACGACCTTCACAAAGTCGAATGGGGGGCCGAACCCCCCATCCCCGACCTCCCCAATCTCCCCGGTATCGCCGTCGCACCAGCGCTTCGCACAGCGCTCGCCCCTCACCGCGATCGCCGCCATGCGCACACCAGGCTTTGCGCTCCCCACCCACGCCTCCGCACACGAACTCCTCACCCTCGCCGCAGACCAGTTCTCGCGCGGCATCTTCCACATGCCGCATACCCCACCCGGAACCCCCAGCCACTCACACGCACCACGCGCGCGGGCGTGGGGGTCGCCGCCCTCGCCGTCCCCATGTGGCTTCTCGCGCCCGGGCGAGCTATTCACGCTCGCGTCGGAGGTGCTCCTCGTCGCGGAGCGCCTGGATGGAGCCGAAGAGCGCCGTAGGTGGGCTGCGTGGGCCGATGCCGTCTTCCACCAGATGCACATGGAGGCGGACGTCGATACGTGGCGTGCGCGCGTGATCTCGGCGCGCGGACGCTGTTGGCTCGCCATTGGCAGCGCCCACGCGGACGAGCTCGAGGACGCCCTTGAGCGCGGCGACAGGCGCATTCTGAGCAGCAAGGATGCAGAGGATGCTCGCGCGGCGCTTGCGACGGGTATGTTGTCTCTCTTTTGCTGCACTGCCATGTCCGGGGGTCTGATCACCTTACGTTTCGTCCCAGCCATATCCTTCTTTGACCGCGCAAAGGGATCTGCCTCGACCGAGTCCCCGGAGACGTTGCTGGTCCATATACAGCCTTTGGTGAGCTATTTCCCCCCGTCTCTCTTCTGTTTTTCTTTTCTTTTTTTTTTTCTTACTGGAATTTCTATTTTTTTTCTTTTTTGCAGCTTGCAGAAGCCCTCCTCTCCCTCGCGAATCTTACCGCAGATGAGGATGCTCGCGAAGCCTTGTATGCACGCGCAAAGGCCGAAGGCGGGGAAGCTGTCGCGCGTGATCTTGGACCTAGCCCCACGCGCACCCCGACCACGGACGTCTGGATGGACGAATCATGACACGGGCCCCCCTCCATTGGCTCCTTCTTTCGCATCACTCGTATTCTATTGGCCGATTTCTCCACTTGTTGCATTTTGCCTTTTGTCCTCGTGCCGCGCAGTATCAACTCCCCCATTCCCTCCACACATACATTCGCCCCACCCCCTTTGCTTATCTTAGCTTGGTCTCCCGTTTTGTCGTCCCCCTCTTTTTTTAATTTCAAGTTTATTCCTCCCTTGTGGGATGTGGTGGGTCACTTACGTGTATAGGTACACGGACGCAATCCACCATTACACGCACAAGTTTTACCCCTTTCATTCTTCCCCCTTCCCCCCTTCCCCAAATCCATTTTATTCAATCCCTGTCATTCATGCATGTTTGCTGTATTATTCAACCGCACGCTTTGTTGTACCACCTCGTCCCCCTCCCCTCATCAACCCTGCATAGACCCCACCTTGGACCCTACGTAACGAATACGCACGAGTAATGCTAATAACATATCTCAAAAGAGCAAGATGGACCCAACTATGTGATACGCCCCACCTTGATGATCCAGACTGACCTCGCCGTGCCGACTGCGCCTTTCCCCTGAGCCCTGTTATCTATGTCATGTGGCCATTCACCGAACGTAAATGAGGATGAAATCAGAGATTCACTCATAGTTTATGTACTGATGCTGTAATCACCCAAAACGTAATCCTGTTGAGTACTGAAAAATATATTTCGGGCAAAATAGGATTATTATCACGAATGTCAAAGCGTTCTATGTGTGTACGGCCTACGGACCCTCTCCCCCAGCTGCGGTACAGTATATCAAAAAAAAGGTTCATGAAAACGCCCAGACGATGCCCTCGAACGTGCCAAACACCGCCATGTTGACCGGCACGGCGCGTACGAGCGTGGGCGCCAGCCCGCGCCAAAAGACACGCGAGCCGGACTCGGCATACATCGCCCGCGCGGTGCCCCACGTGCTGCTGTCCGCCTGAGCGGAGGCCGCAGTCGTGGCGTCAGGAAGATGCACCTGCATGCGCGTCTTGAGCACGTCAAACGGGAACGTCGCGACCCACCCAATGACGCCCGCCGCGCCGCCCGCGAGCAGCAGGCCCGCCCAGGAGCGATGCGCGAGCGTCTCCTCCACCTCAGCCAGGAGCGGGTCGTCGTGCGCGTGCGGCGCGCGGGGTAGCGGCGCGACGAGGCGCAGCGTGGCTTCGTACTGCGCCAGGTCAATTTTTAGCGTGTACAAGGTGGATGGAAAGCGCACGCCGTAAAAGTACATCCCGAAACCGCCGACGTCGCGCAGGATCGTCGCGGAGAGCCCGCGGTAGAGCGCGCGCACGCCGCCCGCGCGGAATATGTGCGCGGCGACTGTGCGCGCGGAGGCGACGCGTGCAAGCCCGTCCGCCGAGAGGCGCTGCTGTTGCTTTTGTTGCTGGGTCTTGATAAGCTCGATAGGCGTCGTGAGCAATCTGCCAAGAAGAAGAAAGAATTATGCGTTGGCTGTGTTGGACGGAGGCCCCCGGACGTACGTGGATGCTAGGCCGCAGCCGGCGCCAGCGAGGAAGATCCGGCCGAGCGTGGGCTCTTGTCGTACCTGCCGTTGGTCGGCGGCGGCGTCCGGCCGCACTTGGACTTTGAGGAGGAAGCGGTACGTCGCGAAGAGCAGCCCGTTCAGCACCGGTGCGGAGGCCTGTCAGCGGTGGTGGGTCGTCGCCGCGGGAGCACCCTGTTCGTTCAGCTCGTTCCACTTCTAGGGTTTGGGCATACGCAGGGGTGGGGGGGCGGACGCTGGACGTACCAAGGGAGACGAGATGCCCTTGAAGAGCCCGCGGAGTCGTTCCTCGCGCGTGATGGTCGTGAGCGCATGGAGGGTCGAGCGGTATTGGACGTTTGGCGCAGGGTTCTGGAAGCGGTACTTCACTTTTTTTTTTTCGTATGGAGTGCCGCGTGGAATGCTCTTGCTTCAAACTTTCCGTTTCGCATGACACCCGTGGGACTCACCCGTATCAAATGGGAATCCCACGACTATACCCGAGACCCCTGCGACGGTGCCGGCCAGGAAATCCAGAGTGGGGTCAAGTTCGACTGCGTGCAGGCAGCGCCAAAAAATAATAATTAGCAGATGGTCGCGGGGCATCGTGACCGCGCACCGTTTTCGTTATCCTGAGAATCAGACATAGCTCAGTAGCACTCAGACGCATCAAGGCTGCGTGTGCTCTGCTTCAGTACGTTGTTGCCTGCCTGTCGGTCGGAACAATAGCAGGACTGCTGGCTGCCACGATGAGTCCGTCCAGCGGTCCGTTCGGATCGGTGCACGTGGGTTATCTTTCTTCTTCCATTGAAGCCGTCAGGTCCGAGTCGTCGTTGTCGTCGTGGACACGGCTGGTACTGTAGTCCTGTGGGGGAGTCGTGCGGCGTCATACAGGTTCTCAAAGGAAACCAACATCGTGCTACTCATGATCAGCCGCAATTCGATACGTCGTCGTCGTGCGAGTTTCTACTGTACTCTTTAGCGCTGACATGTCATTATGCGTGACTGTACTGAATTCTACTTTCAGTCGTCTCCCAGTCATGGACAGTTCGCTGATTTGTCCCGAATAGATCCGGCGCAGTAAGAAAGATGGTATTCGTACAATGAGGTTTACAGCATTTGCGAATGGACGCTCAACCCACATAGCAATGTATTATTACTCACCACCGTACACTTCCGCAGCCACCTCGCGTTTGGTTTTCTGCGGAAGAGAGGAACAGTATCAGTATCCTGTGCTAGCCCAGATGCTCTCCCGCATATAAACCATGGCATTCGCACGTCGTCCTCTCAGCCTTTCGCCTCTGTGACCATGGTTTTGTTGAGATCTTCTGCTTTCACTCTCGTGCTTGCCGGACTCGTCCATGCAGCTGCAGTCAAGCGTCAGGATATCACCTCACTCAGTACCAGCCAAATCTCGTCGTTCGCTCCGTTCACTCGCTTCGCGAGCACCGCTTACTGCAACTCCTCCACGACAGTGAACTGGAGCTGCGGTTGTGCGTTGCTCGCTGCCCTCTCTACCACCCTGTGAAGCTATGATGTACTGATGGCCCTCCTTCTAGCCAATTGCCAAGCAAACCCTGACTTCCTGCCGACGGCGTCCGGAGGCGATGGGGACGCAACACAATTTTGTGGGATACAGTCATAGCTGACCTGGTCCCGAGTCGTACTCACGTAGCCCTCCTCACAGGGTATGTCGGGTTCTCCCCTTCGCAAAACAACACCGTCATTGTCGCACACCAAGGCACTGACACCAGCAAATTGTAAGTTGACCTTACTCAGACGTTCTTTTGACATCTTCGCTCATCCCTCGCATCAGATTACCCATCCTGACTGACCTCGATCTCTTACTCGCGCCTCTGGACACATCCCTCTTCCCAGGCATTCCATCCTCCGTGGAAGCGCACAATGGTTTCGCCGATGAACAGGCTAGGTATGTTGCACGTCACCCTCTCTCATCATTGCTCCGCATCCCGACAAATTACTTGCGCAGGACCGCATCCGCGATCCTCTCCGCCGTCCAGCAGACACTCTCAGCGCACGGCACGTCGTCCGTGACCGTCGTCGGCCACTCCCTCGGCGCGGCGCTCGCGCTCCTCGATGGCGTCTACCTCCGCCTCAATCTCAACGCGACCGTGGACGTGCGAGTGATTGGGTACGGCCTGCCCCGCGTCGGGAACCAGGACTTCGCCGACTGGGTCGACGCCCACCTGAGCGGCCAGGTGACGCACATCAACAACCGGGAGGACCGCATCCCGACTCTTCCCCCCAAACTTTTGGGCTTCCACCACGCCTCGGGTGAGGTTCACATCACGGACTCGGGCACATGGGAATCTTGCCCCGGTGAGCTTTTCTCGTCGCTGTCGGGTGCGGTGCGGTGCTGACGAGAGCGCGCGGCGGGTTGCTTTTCAGGCCAGGATAATCCTTCCTCTGAGTGCATTGTTGGCGATGTCTCGAACATCTTCGAGGGCGACACGAGCGATCACAAGGGGCCCTACGATGGTATCTCTATGGGCTGCTGATTTCTCTCAAAGTAGGACACGTCGTACATCTACCTCGAACACGCCTCGTGATCGCAGGCAACATGTCCACAGAAAGGAAACCGTATTCGAATTGATATAATGACAGTCTACGCATACCCGATAGCACGTATTTTCTCGACTTTATTGCATAGTCAAATATCCTAGTAGTTTACCTCAGTAGACGCCTGTAGTACATGCGAGCGATATATGAGGCGAGAATTGACCCTTACACTTTCCATGGCTCTTACCTACACTTACTTACGCCTGGATAACTTATTGTTCCTATCTAGGGGATTACAATAGTCACCGTACTTGCAAGTAATATCTGAGTTTAATGTTCCTATGTAGTACTCCCTGCAGTGTATTGATTCCTGTAAGAAAAGAACAACACAATACATTTACAGGTATGTGCATGCCCTAATCGGAATGGATAGTAACTGCTGTTGAGTCGATGTTCTCTCAATAGCCAGATCTTCTTCATTGGCACTGGCTCTGTCCTGCATCACTCACATATATTCGAGTACGGATGGGCTCGAGGAGCAACACCAGCCAACCTTGAAGAGTATATGTTTGTTTTTTACAGGTTGCTTATGACACCAATCGTCTTGAATGAGAAGAAAACAGTAGGTTGCAAAGAGTAACCCATTCAGCAGCACCGCGAGGGCCTGCCAGTAGTGGCGGGCCATGGCCAGAGGTGCCCCCTGTTTGTTCAGCTCGTTCCACTTCCATATGCAGGAGTGAATGGGGGGACTTGGTAGGGGGAAACGTCGCCGCGGCAGACGCTGACGTATCAGGAAAGAGGGGACGTCTTTGAAGAGCCCGCGGAGCTGCTCCTCACGCGTGATGATGGTAAGCGCACTCACGGAAGATTGGACGTTCGGCGCGGGGTTCTGGGATGGTACTTCACTATTTTGTATGGGGTAGCGCGCTCTCGCTTCTACTTTCCGTTTCGTACGGTGGTGGGACCCAACCGTGTCACACGGGAATCCCACGACTAGACCCGGGGCCCCTGCGACGGTGCCAGCGAGAAAATCCAGAGTGGGATCAAGTTCGACTGTGTGCACCCAAAAATGGGTATCTTTCTTCTATTTCGGAAGAAGCCGTTGACCCTAACTTAGCTTAGCCGAGCTATCATAGCTCCGAGTCGTCCTCCGAGCGGCTCAGCACTCGGTACTCAGTATTCAGTGCTCACTGGCAAGCTGTGACTCAGTAACTGAACTCAGGCTCTCTATTCTCTCGAAGGAAACCACATCGTGCTATTTCAGTTGCGATACGATGCGTATGCAAGTTTCTACTGTACCTTTCTTTGGCGCTGACATGTCACTGTACTATATTCTAATTCAGTCGCTTAAATCTTGAAATCTAATCGGACAAATTTTCACTGAATTAACTCCATAGTGCACATCGTGAAATGCCTACAATGAATCATATTACAGTAGCCGCCATGGATCAACTTTTCTCCCTCGGTCATGTTCAATCCGCTGATTTTCCCCAGATAGGTTTGGCACAGCAAGGAAGTTGGTCTGGTAAGTTACCTATACCAATGACGTTTATTTGCGAATGGACGCCAAAGATGGACGCTGGAGTCGGCTCGACCCACATTGCAAATTGCAATGTATTATGACTCTCCACCGTACTCACTTCCGCCATTTCGCGATTGGTTTTCTCGGCAGAAAGGAACGGTACTAGTATCCTGAGCTAGTACAGATGCGTTCCCGCATATAAACTATGGCATTCGCACGTCAGTCATCCTGTCAGCGTTTCACCTCTGCTACCATGGTTCTTTTGCGGACTTCTTCATTTGTTCTCGTGCTCGCCGGACTCGCCCATGCAGCTGTGGTCAAGCGTCAGAATATCACCCCACTCAGTACCAGTCAAATATCGTCGTTCACTCCGTTCACTCGCTTCGCGAGCATCGCTTACTGCAAACCCTCCACGACACTAAACTGGAGCTGCGGTGGTGCGTCGCTTGTCGCCCTCTCTATCGCCCCGTGCAGCCATGATGTACTGATGGTCCTCTTCTAGCCAACTGCCAAGCCAACTTTGACTTCCTGCCGGTGGCGTCCGGGGGCGATGGTGGTGCAACACAATTTTGTGGGAAACGACCACAGCTGACCTTGACCTAAAAAAAGTCGTACTCACGAAGCCCCCACATAGGGTATGTCGGGTTTTCCCCGTCGCAAAAGACGGTTATTGTCGCCCACCAAGGTACCAACACCAGCGAATTGTAAGCCGTCCTTGTTTAGATGTTCTTTCGGCACTGTCTCTAATCCTCGCGTCAGCTTAGCCGACCTGACCGACGCCGATTTCTTCCTCGAGTCACTGGACCCGTCCCTCTTCCCAGGTGTTCCATCCTCCGTGGAAGCGCACAATGGTTTTGCCTTGGAACAGGCTAAGTACGTCACACTCCCCTCTCTCGTCCATGCTCCGCATACTGACAAAATCATTTGCAGGACCGCCCCCACGATCCTTTCCGCAGTTCAGCAGACACTCTCAGCGCACGGCGCGTCGTCCGTGACCGTCGTCGGCCACTCCCTTGGCGCGGCGCTCTCGCTCCTCGACGGCGTCTACCTCCGCATTCATCTCAGCACGGACGTGACCGTGCGCGTAGTCGGCTATGGCATGCCCCGCGTCGGGAACCAGGACTTCGCCAATTGGGTCGACAGCCACCTCGGAGGACACGTCACGCACATCAACAACCGGGAGGACCCCATCCCGATCGTGCCTGGCAGGTTCTTGGGCTTCCACCACGCCTCGGGCGAAGTTCACATCACGGACTCGGGCACATGGGAATCTTGCCCCGGTGAGCTTTTCTCGTCTCGTGTGTGCGGGTGCGGCGGGGCGCTGACGAGAGCGCGCGGTGGGTTGCTTTTCAGGCCAGGATAATCCTTCCACTGAGTGCATTGTTGGCGATGTCCCGATCATCTTCGAGGGCGACACGAATGATCACAACGGGCCCTATGATGGCATCTCTATGGGCTGCTGATTTCTCTCAGAGCAGAACGAAGCAGAACACATGGTACATCTGCCTCATGAACGCCTCGTATTCGCGGGCAACTGGCCCCACAGAAAGGAAACTCTATTCAAATTGGTCGAATTGACATACCTATTCACCTTGATTGATAGAATCACGCATACCTGATACCATATCATTTCTCGACTTCACTGCATAGTTTCATATCCTAATAGTTTATCACGTATGCCTCAGTAGACACCTGTAGTACATGCGAGTGATATCTGAGGTGAGAATTGTCTTACGCTCTTCTCTCCATGGTTCTTACCTATGTTTAACTTACCCCTGGATAATTTATTGTTCTTATCTAGGTGAACACAGAAGTCATCGTACATGCAATCGCAAGTTGTTATATCTGAGTTTAATGTTCCTGTGTAGTACCCCCTACAGTACATTGATTGAGAAAAAAACAATACATTATATTGACAAGGTTATGTGCGTACCCCCACCGGAAAGTACAGCGAAATCCAAAATGGGAGGCCCCTTGAGTAAAAATGGACGACAGCTGACCTCCAAATTTGACGTGCGGGGTTCATAGTTAAGTAGAGTTTGAAATTCTCGGGAAATTTGGTATCTCGCAAATATATAGTTATAAAATAGTTATCCAGATTAGTAATTTTCACTTTTCATTACAACAAATTTTTATTTTATTTTATTTCTAATTAATAATTTGTTGTGAGAAAGAAATTGGTTAACAGAAAGCCCTTTCAGACTCAGCCTGTACGCCTAATGTGGTCGCAAGGGGCCCCCCATTTTGGATTTCGCTGTAAGTGTCCCTATCGGAAAGGAACTGCTGTCGAGTCGATGTGCTCTCAATAGCCAGATCTTCCTCATTAGCATTGGCTCTGTCTTGCATCCCTCACATATGTTCGACCCTAGTCCACAGACGGGCTTGAGGAGCAGCACCAGCCAACCTTAACAAGTATACGTTCGGTTTTACAGGTTATTTGTGACACTAATCGTCGCGCCGCACTTGGATGAGGAGAAAGCGGTAAGTTGCAAAGAGTGACCCATTCAGCAGCTCTGCGAGAGCCTACCAGTGGTGGTGGACCACGGGAGCTCCCTGTTTATTGAGCTCGTTCCACCTCTGAATTTTGAGTGAATGAGAGGAATTTGGTAGGGGGAAACGCCGCGGCAGCAGATGCTGATGTATCAGGGGAGAAGAAATGCCCGCGGAGCCGCTCACGCGTGGTCGAGCGGTATCGGACGTTTGGCGCGGGGTTCTTGAGCGGCACTTCACTTTTTTGTATGTATGGGGTAGCGTGCGGAACACTCTCGCTTCAACTTTCCGTTTTGTACGGTAGTGGGACCCACCAGTATCAAGTTCGACTGTGTGCAGGCACCACCCAGAAACAAAAATCAACAGATGGTCGCGGGGGATCGTGACAATTCATTGCCCTGTAGCATAGTAGCTTTCAGATGCATCAAGGCTAGCTATGTGTTCTGCTTCGCCGCGGCCTCGGTACAGTACCATGACTGCGCCCGTCCGTCGGTCCGCTCGGATCAGTACAGCTTCCCTCCGTTTCGGGAGACGCTGCCAAAGAGTTTTGATTCTCTCAGTTCTTGTCTTTTACGGCGGAGACTAATACACAGCTGCGATACAACCCATAAAGCTCCTTTGGACGCTTTGTACACCTGTGGGGCAGACATGTCGCCGTGGACATTCTACGTATCAAGCCAAGTATCGAGCAATGTATCCTAATTCAGTCATTTAGATCCTGGAACCCAAATTGGTCTGGTTTCACCACAGAATTAGAGCACAGTGGGTCAATCGGAACCATGACACTTTGATCTTTCTCCTCGTAGGGCAGTGGCGGACGATTCGCTGAATTTTCCCGAATGAGTCTGGCACAACGAGCTAGTGGTACCAAGATTCCAATGACGTTGGATTTGAGGAAATCGGACGCTCGATCTCGCAACGCGATGCATCGCTCTCATTGTCCCTACCTTCCACTACCACCTCGCTTCGTTTGGAATCCTAAGCTGGCCCGGATAAGTCCCTGCATATAAACCATGGTATTCGCACGTCGTCCTGTTAGCGCTCCGTCGTTTCACCTCTAATACGGCCATGGTTTTGTTGCGGTCTTCCGTCTTCGCTCTCGTGCTCGTTGGACTTGCCAATGCAGCCTTAGTCAGGCGTCAGGCTATCACCCCACTCAACTCCAGCCAAATGGCTTCGTTCGCTCCGTTCACTCATTTCGCGAGCACCGCTTACTGCAACTCCTCCACGACAATAAACTGGAGCTGCGGTTGTGCGTTGCTCGCCGCCCCTCTACCGCTCCGTTCAGCTGTGATGTACTGATCCCCTCTTCTAGCCAACTGCGAAGCAAACCCAGACTTCCGGTCGATGGCGTCCGGAGGCGATGGCGACGGAACACAATTTTGTAGGATATAACCATAGCTGACCGGGTCCTGGGCTATACTCACATAGCCTCCGCGCAGGGTATGTTGGGTTCTCCCCGTCGCAAAAAACCGTCGTCGTCGCCCACCAAGGCACCGCCACCAACAAATTGTAACCTGTCATTGCTCATACGTCCTTTCGGCACATTCGCTGATCCCTCAGATTAGATTACCCATACTGATTGATATCGACCTCATCCTCGAGTCACTGGACTCGCCCCTCTTCCCAGGTGTTCCATCCTCCGTGAAGGTACACGATGGTTTCGCCTCGGAACAAGCTAAGTATGTTACACGTTCCCCTCTCTCACTGTTGTTCCGTACTCCGACAACAAACTCGCGCAGCACCGCACCTAAAATCCTCTCCTACGTCCAGCAAACACTCGGAGTCTCAGTACACGGCGCATCTTCCGTGACCGTCGTCGGCCACTCCCTTGGCGCGGCGCTCTCGCTCCTCGACGGCCTCTACCTCCGCTTCCATCTCAACGCGACCGTGGACGTGCAGGTGATCGGCTATGGCATGCCCCGCGTCGGGAACAAGGCCTTCGCCGACTGGGTCGACGCCCACCTAGGCGGCCAGGTGACGCACATCAACAACCGGAGGGACCCCGTCCCGATCCTTCCCCCGAGACTTTTGGGCTTCCACCACGCCTCGGGCGAGGTTCACATCACGGACTCGGGCACATGGGAATCTTGCCCCGGTGAGCCTTTCTAGTCACTTGTTGCCTCTCCCTCGGGCGTGCGGGTGCGACGGGGTGCTGACGAGAGCGCGCGGCGGGTTGCTTTTCAGGCCAGGATAACCCTTCCATTGGGTGCACTGTTGGCGATGTGCCGAACCTCTTCAATAGCAAAGAGAGCGATCACAGCGGGCCTTATGGTAGCATCTCTATGGGGTGTTGATTCTCTCAGAAGCAGAACGGAACAGAACCCCATCGTACCGTACACTTGCCTCGTAAATGCAGGCCTCAGAAAGGAAACTGTACTTCTCTTTTGTAGTGTACACATTATTGAATCAGTACTAATGCAGGAGTTCAATCATGTTTAAGTTTTAAGGAGAGCAATAGGTCGCAATGGACCCGTTGTTATCTCAGCCCAAAATGATTTGGGAGGAGTAGCATTTATTGATGTGAGGTCATTAAAAAATTAAAAAATTTTCAACTTTTGATGACAATGTGACGAAGAAAATGAGGACAGCCAAGATTCAGTCAGCTCGCAAAGGCAGTTTTGTTGGCTTGCAACACTGTTTGGGGGCATAGTAAGAGTTAAAGGAGAAAGTACAAAGAGCAGCCCATTCGGCAGTGGTGGGCCATGACCGTGAGAACCCCTTCTTGTTCCACCTCTTTGGCATACACAGGAGAGGATGGGAGGACCGATTGGGAGAGGAGAAAACAATGCCGCGGCGGACACTGATGTATCAGGGGACACAAGGCGCCCATGAAGGGCTCACGGAACGACCCATCACGTGTGATGTGATGGTCGTGAGAGTATGGAAGGTTGAGCGGTATTAGATATTCGGCGCAGGGTTTTAACAGCGATACTTCACTTTCGTGTGCGAGTGGGGTAGCGCGTGGGGCATCGACCAGGTACGGAACGCTCTCGCTTCAATTTCCCGTTTCGTATGGCTATGTGTGGGACCCATTCGTGTCAAATGGGAATCCATGACTAGACCCAAGACCCTTGCGATGGATCGGGCGAGAAAATCCAGAGTGGGATCAAATTCAACTGTGTGCAGGCAGGCGATGCCTGTATGTCAGTTGGTCATTCAAAAATAAATAAAAAACAAAATCGACAGATGGTCGCGTGGGACTGACAGTGTATCGTTTTTGTTGCCTTGAGAATGAGACACAGCCCGGTAGCTAGCTCTCAGACGCATGAAGGCTGTGCGCATTCTGCTCCAGTACCTTGTTGCCTGTTGGAAACGACTGTGCAGTGCAGTGACAACACCTCCACGGGGGTTTACTAATAACTCGCTCGGTACTCCGTGGCAGAGCAGAAGGTGCCGGCGGACCACTCCGGACCACTCGGATCGGTGCACATGGATACAGTACCCTTCTTCCATTTCGGGAGAAGCCGCCAACGTTATCATTAAGTTATGGTACTATTCAGGCTCTCGATTGTCTCGATCTTTGTCTTCAATGGACACTCTTGGCCGGATAGTCCAAGGTTCTTCGGGCCCTTTGTGCACTTCAAGTTGTGGCACTGGTTTTGATCTGATACAACCAATTGATATCTCAATTCGTAGGACATGTTCGATACCATATGAATTGTTTTGATCACCCCGCGGGTCAATTCGGAACCATGGACTTTGATCCTTCTCTTCACACGGAAGTGGCAAACCCTGTCTCTGAATAGGTCTGACACAAGTGCGGCCCTTGCCAAATATCCTTTTTTTTCTAGCCATGTGCACCACCAACTTCTTGTGAGCTAGCCCTCGTGGTCATTTTCGCCAAGGAAACGCAGCGGTGTGCGAAAGAATATATCTTTGGCTGGACAACTGTCAACGCGCTCGCGGTTACGCTTCGTCACATGAACAACCACGAAACACTCCAGCAGGTGATCATCATTCATGCCAGGACACTCCTGTGCTTCCCAGCTCTCACAAGCTGTGGGCCCGTACTCTAGGCGATGCTTGGCGAGCAGATGGTCCCAAGATTCTAATGCCGTTGCCGATCTGTCCTGACCTCGAAATGTGTTCTTGTTCTCACTCGTCTCATGTGCAATCGCCCCCATAACCACCACGCAACGATCGTCTCACCACGACACCGCGACTTCGTTTCTCCAAATGGCGAGAGACATAGTACCTTGAGCTGGCCGAAACACGTCCCCGCACCCTATATAAGCTATAGTACTTGCCCACTGTCCTGTCAGCGCATCGTCGTTTTCTCCTCTACGAACATGGTCTTATTACGATCTTCTGCTTTTGCTCTCATGCTCGCCGGACTTGTCCAGGCAGCCGCAGTCAAGCGTCAGACTATCACCGCACTCAGCTCCAGCCAAATTTCATCGTACGCTCCGTTCACGCACTTCGCGAGCACTGCATACTGCAACCCTTCCACAACGAGAAACTGGAGCTGCGGTTGTGCGTCGCTCGCTGCCCTTTCTACCTCTCTGCGCACTCCTAATGTTCCTCTTCTAGCCAACTGCCAAGCAAACTCCGACTTCCAGCCTGTGGCGTCCGGAGGCGATGGCAGCGGAACACAGTTTTGTAAGATACATATCTGACACGGTCCTGAGTATACTCACGTAGCCTCCGCGCAGGGTATGTCGGGTTCTCCCCATCGCAAAACACCGTCATTGTCGCACACCAAGGCACCGACACCAGCGAATTGTAAGTCGATATTGCTTAGACATTCTTACGTTACCGCCGCTCATCTCCCGCGTCAGCTTGGCTGACCTTACCGACGCCGATTTCTTCCTCGAGTCACTGGACCCGTCCCTCTTCCCAGGTGTTCCGTCCTCCGTGGAAGCGCACAACGGTTTCGCCTCGGAACAGGCTAGGTATGTCACATACACCCCTCTCTCATCCGTGCGCAGCATACCGACAAAATCATGCGCAGCACCGCCCCCACTATCCTTTCCGCCGTTCAGCAGACTCTCTCAGCACACGGCGCGTCGTCCGTGACCGTCGTTGGCCACTCTCTGGGCGCAGCGCTCTCGCTCCTCGACGGTGTCTACCTCCGCATTCATCTCAGCTCGAGCGTGAACGTGCGTGTGATCGGGTACGGCATGCCCCGCGTCGGGAACCAGGACTTCGCCAATTGGGTCGACAGCCACCTCGGAGGACACGTCACGCACATCAACAACAAGGAGGACCCCATCCCGATCGTGCCTGGCAGGTTCTTGGGCTTCCACCACGCCTCGGGCGAAGTTCACATCACGGACTCGGGCGTATGGGAAAATTGCCCCGGTGAGTTCTTCTCTCTCCCTGGCATCCGATTTCGGCTTTTGGGCGGGGCGCTGACGCGCTTGCACATGCGCGGTGGGCTGCTTTGTTTCAGGTCAAGATAATACCTCCACTCTGTGCACTGTCGGAGATGTGTCGAACATCTTTGAGGGCTCCACTGGAGACCACGGCGGGCCCTACGCTGGCATCACGATGGGCTGCTGATTCTTTTGAGAAGCAGATGACGCAGCATCCGTCGTTGTACGTGTGCCCTGGGGGCCACAGAAAAACAGGGAAACTCTATTAATGCCATGATCGTCCGAGTTCTCTTGTACACTTTATATGTATATATTTGTTCAAAGGCGGATGTAGCTATACCTTGTGGTCATGAACTATCTTTGTTTGCTAATAAAAAATTGGGGTTCAGGTACCCCAACATGTATAAATAATCCCAGCATGTCTGCCAAGAGCTAGTCTTTGTATGCGAAGCGCCCCTCTTTTCCTTCCATTTTACGCGATTGAATTTGCGCGTGCCGTCGGGCTTTGCCTTTCGAGCTTGTCTGGCTAGGGACTAGGGACTCGTGAGCACAATCCAAGTCTCTCTACTCGGGCACTCTCCCTGGCTCTCCGAACCTATCCGAGTGCCGACAGTTTTTCTTTGGAGCTGCCAGAGAACTGCCCCATACAGCGTCGGTTTCACATTTCCTTCCGGATTGGTATCTCTGTCGTCACCCCCTTCCCCACGGTCTTGGCCTCCACTACGAGTAAAGTGCATCCGCATTGAGACTCGGACCGGACGTTCTGTCCAAGGTTCTGTCGTCATCAGGCGATGATTGAAGTAGAGACTTTTGTCGCCTTTCTTTCTCCGCTGCACTAGTGGTCAAAGCTACTACATGTATGTACTGGAATCGTTAGTACAATCATGTTCCCGAAAACCCCTTGCGTGCACACTGCGGAAGTAACTTAGTTCTGTCATCCGGCCCGGGGTCCCCGCATCAACTTATTGGCCATCTAGCTCCGTATAACTTACTCCGCGCGCACATATTTTCGCACTGGTCGTCGCTGCGGAATACCTAGCACGCGCGGGCGGCCTGTTTTAACCCTTCGAGTACTCGTCCCGTCTCGTGCACACACACAGGCACCAAGTTCGGCTTGGAAAACACGCTTCAAGTTGCAGAACACCTGAAGGCCTGAACCTCAACACTCTTTACAAACGATACACATTCACATGGTTTACAGCTCGCCTTTGTAAAAAGTTTCAGGGATTCTGTTCTGTGGCTCGCGATCGCGAGGCACATGTCCGACCGGTTCTGCTCTATTCTGCATCTGAAAGAAATCAGCAGCTCATAGAGATCCCACTGTACGGCCCATCGTGATCGCTCAGACTGCCCACGAAAATGTTGGGCACGTCGCCAACGACGCACAGAGTGGAAGGATTGTCTTGGCCTGCAATGGGGACCCCCGCGCGTCAGCACCCCAAAGAAAAAGGCTCGAACGGAATCTCGGGAGACAAGGACGAGAAACCCACCGGGGCAATTTTCCCATGTGCCCGAGTCCGTGATGTGGACCTCGCCCGAGGCATGGTGGAAGCCCAAAGACATGCCTGGCACGATCGGGATGGGGTCCTCCTTGTTGTTGACGTGCGTCACCTGGCCACTCAGGTGGCTGTCAACCCAGTTGGCAAAGTCCTGGTTTCCGACGCGGGGCATGCCATAGCCAATCACCCGTACGTTCACGCTCGAGCTGAGATGGATCCGGAGGTAGACGCCGTCGAGGAGCGAGAGCGCTGCGCCAAGGGAGTGACCGACGACGGTGACGGATGCCCCGCCATGCGCTGAGAGTGTCTGCTGAACGGCGGAAAGAATCGTTGGGGCAGTGCTGCACATGATTTTGTCGGGAGGCGGAGCACTAATGAGAGAGAGACGTGTGACGTACCTCGCCTGTTCAGCGGCGAAACCATTGTGCGCTTCCACGGAGGATGGGACACCCGGGAAGAGGGACGGGTCTAGTGACTTAAGGGTGAAACTGGCGTCGGTCAGGTCGGCGAAGCTGACGTGGGGGCTGAGTGGTGATGCCGGATAAATGTCTAAGCAGCAGGGTCGGCTTACAACT
The DNA here is from genome assembly GCA_021525775.1 of Lactarius deliciosus. Classification (NCBI taxonomy): domain Eukaryota; kingdom Fungi; phylum Basidiomycota; class Agaricomycetes; order Russulales; family Russulaceae; genus Lactarius; species Lactarius deliciosus. The sequence goes on from JAKELK010000008.1 coordinate 1,061,377, forward strand.
CGCTGGTGTCGGTTCCCTGGTGGGCGACGATGACGGTGTTTTGCGACGGGGAAAACCCGACATACCCTGCACGGAGGCTACGTGAGTATGACTCAGGACCAGGTTGGCTATGGTTATATCCCACAAAATTGTGTTGCGTCGCCGTCGCCTCCGGACGCCACTGGCTGGAAGTCGGAGTTTGCTTGGCAGTTGGCTAGAAGACGACCATCAGTACATTAGGAGTGTGCGGGGGCGTAGAGAGGGCGAGCAAGCGACGCACAGCCGCAGCTCCAATTTATTGTCGTGGAGGGATTACAGTATGCAGTGCTCGCGAAGTGCGTGAACGGAGCGTACGATGAAATTTGGCTGGAACTGAGTGGGGTGATAGTCTGACGCTTGACTACAGCCGCACAGACGAGCCCAGCGAGTACGAGAACGAAAGCAGAGGGTCGCAATAAAACCATGATCGCGAGGTGAAACGACGAAGCGCTGACAGGGTGACGTGCAAATACCACGGTTTATATAGAATGTGGGAGCGCATCTGGCCCGGCTCAGGATACTATTCCTCTTGCCTTTTAGAAGCCACGATGAAGCATTGAGCCAAACACCACGAGGTGGTGGTCGGGGCGACTCGGGCGAGCGTAGATGAAAAGTGTGATGCATTACGTTATATCAAGATAGGTCGACGTCCAGCCGCATAGTTGAAATGCTATTTAAATGTTGGTACCACATGCTCTCAATACCCCGCTTTGAGTATGAGACCGTAGCTTGAGAAAATGACGTCCTGGAAGGCCTAGTGTCCGGGAATGTTCGGCACGATGATGGCGACTTGGTGGAGCGTTTTGTGGTTGCCCAGGTGAGAAATCGCGACCACATGGAGCGAAAGACGACGACATGCCAAAGTTATCACGCTGTAGCACGGTGTTACGGCACCTAGGTGAGGACGACCACAAGGGCCCACTCACAAGCACTTGGTCGGCGTGTGGCTCGAAGAGCTCTGGTGACAGACCCCCAAATGTGTCCGTCATGGTCAGCTAAGAATAGGCCCGTCATTGAATACCGTCAAGCGTCATAGTACCGATTGACCTGCAGGGTGGTTTATGTGATACGTGTGTTCTATTGGTTCTATCGATCGTTGTCACAAGAACAGTCGCCTGCGTAATGTGTCCGAAGAGAATTTGCATTTATCCGGGTAAGATAGTCCAAAGAGTATGAGCCCCTGAGCAGCGCAGTCCTTCCGCATGAGGTCAGGAAGACGAAGGACAAGGGGAGAGTCGAGACAGCAACCGTTGTCACGGGAATAATATGCCACGTGTATCTATCCGGACCGCAGGCCCCTTGTCCGCCGTCTTCAAGTTGGCGTCCTACTGGCATTGTCCCAGCAATGCAGTACGGTTCTGCTGTTCTAACAAGTAATAACGTGGATCCATGTAACCCTGGGACATTAGGAGATTCCCAGGGAAACGAAGCCCGTGTGCTGTCAAGATCCTCCAATGGTTCCATGAACTTTCACAACCCATCAGTTCTATTTTTGGATCAACTGGACATATGGTGTTCGGCGCCTCTGCCGTTGAACATGATTACCCCTACGACTTTCTCGCCAGCACTGTCGCAGGCGTCTCGGGTTCCATGTGACGCAGCTGAGACCCACAAGTTAAGCTCATCGATGTAAGGGGTTAGCAGAAATGATAAGCACCGGGGGCCCATGGTCTATCATCAAATTTTTGCACTCACGTGCTTAATGCAAGCCCAACAAGCACTAATCAAGGACCCTTCCTAGCAACTTGCTTACAATATTTTTTTGCAGCTTTTTGCAGAAGAAAATTACATAGCAGCCCCTGCAACGGGTTATTGAAATCTTACCTTGTGAGGACGGGGAAGTGGTAGAAGAGGATAGGGAGGGGGAAAGTCCATCCCAAAATAGCCAACATTGCAGGTGCGAAGGTCCCGCACTAGTGAGCACGCCAGAAGATGTGCGCGATGGCAAATGCGAGCCCCTGCACTGATAGGTGCTGCTGGTACTCTCGTTCTTGCTGCTGGGTCTTGATAAGTCCGATCGGTGTCGTCAGCAACCTGCAAAAAGCGAACATAGTTCTCAAGCTAGTGGGTTGACTAAGCCTGAACCCGCGTGGATGCTAGAGATGCAAGAACGCAGTCAGCGTCAACGGGGAAGATTTCGACGGGTGCGGAGGCCAATCTGGCGAGGAATGTCGCGCCTGCGGTCATATGGAGGGCCTCCACAGAGCAGTTTGGATCCATATTCCAGAACCGGTACTCCATTTCGTGAGCCAGAACATGGATAACCTCCAGGTGGCAATCTCTCTAAAATTCCGTTCGCTGAGGCAGAGCGTGGAACACCGACCTTTCTCTCTCTCTCAAATTCCGTTCGCGCGTTGGTGGGCTGGACTTGGCAGTGCTTAGCTGTGGAACCTACGAGTCCGACTCGAGACGCCTGCGATCCAGGTAATGCCGGTGACTGCAGAGATGCCAAGCACCATATGGTCAGATGATCCAAAATAGAATTGAAGAAACCAGATGGTCCGCTGTAGCGGACCCCTTGGTGGACCTTGACAGGCTTGACAGTGCATCGTTTTCGTTCCCGGAGAATCAGACATCGCTCGGTATCCCAAGGTCGCGTAAAAGTCGCACAGCGCTCTGCTTCTGCAAATTGTCACCTTTATAACAGCAGGATCGTGCTGCTTTGCCGCGGGGAAATGCTGGCAGCACCTGAGCAGCACCGAGGAACGACCAGGGAATGCGAGCGAGAAAAACGCGGCGTCCGGTCCGCTTGGATCGATGCACGTGGGATTGATGCACGTGGCATACCAGAGTCGCCGTGAACACTGACAACGGTGCTGTCTCGAATCTCCTGTGCCTGTCCTTTAGGCTTACTGCAGAGGGAATCAACGCCGATACGGAGGCTTGATCATATTCTTGACAAGGAAACGGCGGCATATCCTTAGCCGGATAAAGTTGAGGGTCTGTCACGAGCTTGGTCACGAGAGCTCTCTTGCGAGCTCTTGCCAGCGCCAAATAGCCTTCCTTTCTAGCCACGTGCCGGACAGGTTCTTGTGGGCAAGCTTAAGCCTTTGTAGTCGCCTTCGGCTATGCATCTTCCTGATACGCTAAGGCTTGATGACTTTGGTATGATATCGTCTTCTGCTCCATGCAGTCGTTCTTCTCAAGAATAGCCACAAATGCCTCACTGGGTTAACTTACTGTTTCTCTTGTGGCTAATATTCCCAAACACTGTGCTGTCCAACCACGTAATTCTCTCAGGATACGGTCTCGTCCCCAGGGCTGTGCTTTGCGAGCAGGTGGTACCGACCTTCCAATAACGTCATAAATGTGCGAATCGGACGCTGATATGTCTTGAACTCGCAATGTATCCTTTTCTCCGAGTCGATCTCCACTTCCCTACCCGCACCCACAACCACCTCCCGATGCATGACGGTTGGCTCACCGCAACATTATAGTGACTTCATTTTCTCCGAAATGCGAAAGGAATAGTATACTGAGCTGGCCCTCACGCGCTCCTAAAAACCTATATAAACCATGGTACTCGTACACTGTCCTGTCAGCGCATCGTTATTCGTCGTCTTCGCCTCTACAATCATGGTATTGTTTGGATCTGCTTTTGCTCTCGTTCTCGCTGGACTTGTCCAGGCAGCTTCAGTCAAGCGTCAGGGTATCACCGCACTCAGCTCCAGCCAAATTTCGTCGTACGCCCCGTTCACCCACTTCGCGAGCACTGCATACTGCGACCCCTCCTCGACAATCAGTTGGAGCTGCGGCTGTGCGTCGTCCGCCCTCACTACCGCCGCGCGCAATCCTAATGTACTGATGGTCGTCTTCTAGCCAACTGCCAAGAAAACCCGGACTTCCAGCCGGTGGCGGCCGGAGGCGATGGCGGCGGAACACAATACTGTGGGGCATAATCATAGCTGACCTGATCTTGAGTCGTACTCATGTAGCCTCCACACAGGGTATGTCGGGTACTCCCCATCGCAAAGCACCGTTATTGTCGCCCACCAAGGCACAGACACCAGCGAATTGTAAGCTGACCTTGATTAGACGTTATTACGGCACTGTCGCTCATTCGCGTCAGCTTAGCCGATCTGACCGATGCCGATTTCTTCCTCGAGTCACTGGACTCGTCCCTCTTCCCAGGTGTTCCATCCTCCGTAGAGGTACACGATGGTTTCGCCTCGGAACAAGCTAGGTACGTTACACGTCCCCCCTCTCTCGTCACTGCACTTTATCCCAACAACAAACTTGCGCAGCACCGCACCTACGATCCTCTACTTCGTCGAGGAGACACTCTCAGCATACGACGCGTCGTCCGTGACTGTCGTTGGCCACTCTCTCGGCGCGGCGCTCGCGCTTCTCGACGGCGTCTACCTCCGGATCCAACTCAGCTCGAGCGTGAACGTGCGGGTGATCGGCTACGGCATGCCCCGCGTCGGGAATCAGGACTTTGCCAACTGGGTTGACAGCCACCTGGGCGGCCAAGTGACGCACGTCAACAACCGGGAGGACCCCATCCCGATCGTACCCGGAAGAGCTTTAGGCTTTCACCACGTCTCGGGCGAGGTCCACATCACGGACTCAGGAACGTGGGAATCTTGCCCCGGTGAGTTTTTCTTGTCACACTCAGGCGTGCGGGTGCGGCTTTTTGCGAGACGCTGACGAGAGCGCGCGGCGGGTTGCTTTTCAGGCCAGGACAATACTTCCACTCAGTGCATCGTCGGCGATGTACCGAACATCTTCGATGGCGACGAGAGTGATCACGACGGGCCCTACAGTGGAATCGAGATGGGCTGCTGATTTCTCTGAGAGGACGAAATCGAACTCGTCGTACATGAAGTTCGCGCGGTTGCGGGCCACAGAAAGAAGACCTTATTCAAATTGTTTCTCTCATATAGAATTTCGTCTCATAGAATTTCGTATTTTTAAGGCAAAGGCTGAGCTGTGAACCATGTGATAATGTCTCGGTACCGCTTGTGTTATTAAAGAAAGGTCGGGGTTCATAAGTTGAAGAACCTAAGAGCGTTTACCAAGAACCAGGCTTGGTGCGTGTGTGCACGAGACATCGGACGAGACACTCGGAGTACATGAAGTACGGGGAGTTTCGACCTCGTCTGGTCCCCGTGGCTATGGTCCGAGTCTCTCCCTCCGGACACATCCGGGATGAAATGAAAATGAGTGCTGGCTGGTGATGCGGACTTGTGCCGCTTTCCCTCGGTTTGAACTGCCCCGTAGGCAGGCAGTGTACAAGGAGAGTATACAGAGGGAAGTAGAGGGAGACGTTGGCGAGGCGAGGTTGGCTAGAACATAGAGAGCGCGGCAGAGCGAGGATGGCGCACTGGGCCAGGTGTTGGTCTATGTAAGGAGAATAAGAGGATACATTACGTCCACAGTATGGAACACAATGTGCCGAAAAAACATGTTTATGCCATCCTGGCTCTAGATACACTGACAGTACAGCACAAAGGGTACAGCACCGTGAGTCACAGCCAGCATAGTAAAAGTCTATGGGTGGGTATAAAAAGAGTCACACGGTTGGAGCGTGAAAGAAGGGAAATATGTGTAGTCTATAGCGATCACCGTAGTAAGAATAGTCAAGTTTGGTTTGAAATGCCGCCGGCGAAACAGTGACGTCCCAGCGGAAAGATGGTCTATTAGAAGATCAAACCCGCCGGCTTCAGCAGCCATCAGGGAGACGCGTCCTTTACGAGGAAAATGGTCTGTGAAGGCAGTGGTAAATCGATAAGAGCCAAAAATGGCAGGGGTGAGGGAATTCGTACAACTGGTGTCTGCAACTCCAGATTGTAAAGCGCCAGGGGGTTGGCGGTAAAGCTTAATACGTTCGACCCAGCGTCGTAAATAAGTGTAGGTTTGACTTGGGTACCATCTGGGTTGGTCCAGGTAGCTACAATAAAGCATGTCAGCACATTCGGCACCCAAGAGGTGGCAGGTGCCCACCGTTGAGCGCTCCCGAGGTCGTGTCTAGACTCCAGATCGCCGCATATGCTGCAGGAACAAAGAAAATCAGTGCCCAAACGAAACTCAGGACCTGGGCGAGGTCTTACGTCCGGCATGAACGTTGATAAACTGGATGGTGCTAATTCAATGGTCAGTGGTCTGAGCCAGAGCGAGTGCGACAGGTGATGAACCTACTTTGTATTTTGAGGCGACAAAGCTTTCTTACCAAATCCACCGATGTAATACGGAGTTTTAAATGCGGGATCCTGGGATCATATCGATCTAGAGTGAGACAGCGGACCAAGGCAGATGGACGGAACCGCCAGATGCGACAGCATACCCGGGACAAAAGGTTCGAACCCGAAAACGTAACATCGAGGTCCGTATAAGCTGGATTGAGATCGGTGTTGAGATTGAGTCCTACCCTGAAGCAAGGTATGAGGGGAGGTGTCAGAGAGTCGTAAAGCGTACGCACGGGCCGCGGCGAGGGTCATTTGCGACGTAGCCTAGTACGGCACCGCCGTCAGCCTGGCGTACCTCAAGACGACCGGTTGTGCTAAGAAAACGACGATGAAAGGTCATTAAGGGAAAAGTCATTTCCACTTGGAAAACGATCTCCTCACGACGAGACGGGCGGCGGCGAAACTTGCCTACGCTCCGCGGCTATCCGCACAACACCCTGTCAGCAAGACGGATCGATTTCAAGGAAGAGGTGAGCTCCACGCACTTTCGGTCGGAGACCGCCTAACAGGAGGAAGCGGAGGGAGCCCCCTCGCAAAACGTTGTGCATTTGTCTCACGCTTGCCGAGAAGAGCAGCCTCAACAGGTACAACGGTCGACAAAAGTACGACTGAAGCCGCAAGAAGTAGGAAGACGAATTTCTGCATCATGAACAAATGTGTCGAAACGGATGGCAGCAAGAGAAAGAGTGGACGCGAGGTTCAGCCTGGCAGAGACGACATGCCAGTGTACGTGGGTATTTATTCTGGGATCTGCAAATATTTTTAGTTTACTTCACAGTCCTTCGGTGCAGGACAAGAGCGGGTGCGCTCGCTATCTTGACGACATGTTACAGCAGTTTTCATATCGATAGAGCGCTTTTCCAAAAAGCGTTGATTAGGCGGGGTGAGCGGGTAATGAAGATAACTAATTAACCGAGATCAGATCAGAAAAAAATAAGACTTACATTTTTTTACAGTCTTATTTCTCGTACCACCCTCCGTCTCATGGGGCGTCGATTTATATCTCGAGAAATCAAGGAGAAAGCAGTGGAATTATCTCTCAAAGATGTGGCTAGTGCAATCTTGGATGCAACTATCCGAGACTGTTTGGGGACGAGCCAATGTACCAGGAGCCTGCCAGTGGGGCGACTAAGGCAGAATGACCAACTGCTTGTCTTTCCGTCTTCAAGAACTAGTGGTTTCAAATGTGCTCAAGCGACTTCATATTGTCATCCAACTGCTGCTCTTTCTATTACAGTAATACGCCCAACGCATGGCTGGCCAGGTAAAACTTGTTTTGTTACTTTAGTTCCCGCACTGCTCAGGCAAGCAAGCAGGCAAGCGCTCAGGTGAACGGGACTTTCCTGCGCTTCGGCCGATATGGGCTGTTACACTTCTCTACCTGTTGTGACGTTGCTCCCTGGCCGTCACTCCATCTTTAGATCTATATCTTGGCTTTCCTATACATACACTTCCTGTATACCTCCAAAGCCAAGTTAATCTCAGTGCGCCTCTCTCGGGGTTTCAGAGCCCTTTCCAGCTCTTTGCGTGCTTGCTCCCTCGTTCTCCCCAGCGTGCCGCACCTTCGCGCGCCCTTAGCTACTTCGGATAGACGCGTCCCCGATCCAAGCGGACCCCTGTACGAAATTACGAGCCACGCAGAGGCCTGCACGACCGGCAACGCGGCTTCAAGCCTGCCTGAACCCAAGGCAGCTCGGGCTATTTGGGCAGTGTCCCAACGCACAGAGGCAACCCAGCTTGTCACCGTCTGCAAGCTGTTTCATCCGATGCCTTAGAAGGATTTTCATTCCGTTAAGGAGGGCAACATGTCAATGCATATGTACTCTAGAGGACCGTTTTTTTATTCATTTTTCCAGTATATTATTATTATTTCAAAAGTATTTCAAAAAAATCTGGTATACCAGTGGTAAGCCTCGATACGGGGGTTCCCGAAACCCCGCCTAATCAACGCTTTTTGGAAAACCGCTCTATCGATATGAAAACCGCTGTAACGTAGGCGATTGGGAGTGAGGCAGAGTTCCATACCGCAAATTGGAAGTCCTTCGAGTCGGTTATCGCGATCTAATCCCTCCGATCAAATTCTCCGATCAAATTATTCTCACACTTTCCGTGGCCGATCCTTGCTTGTGCCTACACATTTTTCCCCTCTATTGGACCCTCTCGCGCTACACAAGTTTTCACCCTCCTACAGAGCTGTGCGTAGGGTGGGAATGGGCAATATGGGCAAGCAGATATTTGAAGGAAGAATAACACGCAGCGCTTCCGGAGGAGTATTTCCGATGCTTGGCCGTGACGTTTGACAGCATCCCCTAGACTATTTTGATAGGCCTACTCTCTGTGACGACAGCACGGGAGCGCCCAGAAGGACGCCGTCCTTCCAACACGCCCATGCCAACTCAGATGAGCCCGCCTGCCCCCGCCAACACTCAAGCTTCCCAAAGCCGCGGATGGTTATCCTCTCATTGGCGTGGAAGCATCGAAAACGAGTGCTCCACCTCATGGCGTCTCGGGCTGGCGAACGCTTGGGAGTGCCCCATCCACCCCAGAGCGCGTCAATAATTGCAAGTCGCCGTCAACCGGCGAGAAGGCTTCTACTATTGTGGTACCAAAATGAGGGTGACATTTCGTAACCCGAACCGTACTCCAATCGCGACTAGCCCACGTTGGTGGGGGTCGCGGTTGCGTCATGATTACTAAACGTTATACTTACTGTAGCGCGATATGTTGGCTTTCATGTGATGAACGTGCGAGGAAACCATACGAGGAAACACCACGCGCGACCCGGCACACCCAACCCACTGTATGAGGTTTTTCTTATCCTCTAGCCTTCGTCACCTAGAGCAGGCGCTTGGAGCAGTGTATCGAATCTATCGATGAGTATCAGTTACCAGCCCTTCCGTAAGCGCTTTCATACCACTGGCACGCAGGAATATTCGATTATCTGACTGGCCAATTTCATTCTGAGCAAAAGTGCAGAAAATTAGGGCGCCGCATTGCACTAATAGTGGAATGTTATAAAAATGATTGATGCACGGATTCTTTGACAGTGCAACGTGCGCACCACGCCTTCAATGGCCAAAGCCCGACAAGAACACGAACATGTCCATTCAGTGCGGCAGGTAAAAAAAAAACAAGAGACCGACCCACTTGGTTGTCAGGGTGGTGCCGCCGCGGCCTCGGAGCGAGTCACTCCAGGTTGTCTATGCTGCCTTCTCTGGTTGCGGTATCATTCGACTATCGTCCGAGCTCAGTGCACCGACCGACGCTGTCGATGGTGCTGGCCCTATGAAAATACCATATTTAACGAACCGAGCGGGAGCGGGGTTTCGCTTGGTAGACTCTATTAGAAGCATGAGGCCTGCATGAGGGAGGACGCGTGTTACAGTGGCTAGCACCCAAACGGGCAATGCAGGTCGCATTGGCCCCTTTTTCTACGGCGATCTTGGTCAGATAGCATGGAGGCTGTTCGTACATTCCAACGGGGACAGGAAGTATAGCTCCGATCAACCCGGGAACGAACTGACTCTAGAGAGCCTGACCGCGTACCTCTTCGACACGAGGACGACACCTCTCGTGCCCGTGCCTGTGAAGATAAGATAGAGTGAAGTCCTACGCGTCTCATCGCCAGCCAGAGGCCCACATGTGATTCACACCGTCGTCGACCCTGGATGTTAAATGGCCCATACTCGCTAATTTATCCTTCTTGGCTTGGTTGGCACTCGCATCTGACTTTTAACGCGACTCCTGTTCGACCTTACTCATCCCCACCACTTCTATCTCGTTCACCCCTCACGATCGCTGCCAATAATCTCCTCTTCCTAATTTGGGCAGTACAGTATCTAGAGTCAGAATCACCTATAAGTTGGCCCTTTCTTTTGTTTCGAGTTCCACAGTGTGTAGACCTTAGTTCGAGCCATTCGCGTGACCCCACGCGCTCTCCCAGCCGTCTCCCCGCCGTATTAACGCTCTCGCGCTCTCCTCACCGCCTCCGTGTGAACGCTGCGGCCCTCCCCGTCCTCTCATCGACCTCGCTGCTCTCTCGCCGCCGCTCATCTTTCCGCCCGCTCCCTCCTCCCTCCTTGCCCCTGCATGCGAGGCATCACCCTGCACTTCTTACACTCCCTCTCACCGCTAGAAACAAGCACTTCCGCAACGGTCGAGCACAAAGAGTGGAGGTGCAACGATCGAGCCTGCTTCAGAACCCCTAAAGAGGTTGGCCCATCCGATCTTCACTAATCCCAAGTGCGGTATCACCGAGGCCAGGGTTGGTTCTTATCTTCCCTCCATCTGCGTGAGCGAAAGGGATTTAACAATGAGATTGACCCTGGTAATGTAGCCATGGAGAAGACAGTTACGCTGTTTGCCAATGACGGTGTGTAGTTTCCATCATATTTTCCTGACGATGTTTTACCATGTAGCTCCTGAAGATATAAGAATGGGCACACCCTCGGTGAAACCTGGCAGCTCGAAAGACAGGACTCAGCACAACGCAACCAGCATTCAGGAGAAGGGCTCGTACACGTCCGCACTCATGGCTAGGTAGACAGACCGGCACCTCGAACACCGTTATAAACCACAACTCATTGCTTGACGGCCGTGGCGCTATCCGACAACACGAACTCCGCAGAAATAGGGCTCAGCGCTACCCCCCTTTCCCCTTGTTACGTCAAGGAGTATACACTATCAGGTTCAAGGAAGTCTCGTGCTTTGCTAGAGGCAATAGTGAGAGCTCGGAACCCGTCGTATGGAGCTGTTGGGCCGGTTTCTGAAGATCGTTATCAATTTTTTGGATGAAAAATCATCCAAATCCACGTTCACTTTGTATCTGCCCATCCACATCACCCTATCGCACTACCCTACGTCTAGTTCTATAGGAGGGACAAAGTCGTGTGTCGCGAAAGAGCCCGTTATCAAGAGAGGGAAGAAATGCGTTGGCGTCCCAAGCAAGAATCGGTTACGATCAGAGGGGCTCCAGTGCGACAACAGAGGACTTGGTGAGGCGGAATTCTGCCTCGCTCTCCATCGCAACTACAATAATGTCAGTCGGCGCAGCTGCTCTGGTAATATACCGAGGAATTGTGAAAAACTGGTAAGTGTCAGAATAAATACTGGCGCACACGCCATTTTCTCACGAAGCGAGAGATGAATATGAACGGACAGCGCTTCGCGAGGGGCTTCCCTGCCCTTCCTCGGCTCCTATCAGGCGGTTGAGGACAAGTTGGACGTTGAGTTTTTCTCTTATTTGAAAATTGATCCGTCCTGCTGATTGGGGGCTATGCCGATACTATTGTTAGTCCAGTGATGCAACAGCCAAAACCAAACCAACGCGAGAGATGCAACACCAACTCTCCGTTATGACTAATCATGACAGTTATTGCAACACTTTGTCCGAAAATAACCCCTCAAAAAACCCTCTCTAGAGGGTTTTAACTACCACATATTTGTATGATCAAGGGGACCATTTTGTAGCAGAGAGGGTAAGCTTTCCATTGGTAAAATAATCGTTAACATCGGATGTGTCGATGTAGAGTCATGCGTGTATCTATAAAAGTGTTGCAACACCGGACTAACAATAGTAACCGCGAAGCGCAGCTTAAGTTAGCTATATTAGACTCGCTTCGGCCTGTTTTTTTTTTGGATCAGAAATCGTTGTCTAAGCGAATGTGTCATATCCCTCTAATATTGTCGTCACTCCCTCAACGCACACTTTGACACAGTCGTCTCGAGGGCGCTGCTCTGTTAACAATAGAGTAGGTTAGGCCCTGAATGACAAGACCAGGGGCTCGTGCGTCATCTGCAACTCTCTAGCCTTCCGTGCCCCCGTACATTTCTTCATGGTAGGACTGGAGGAGTCCTGGAGGACCCAAATCCCTTAACGATTCGGAACTCTGGATCCAAGTCCAGTTTTTGAACTAGAACCATTTGGCCACGGAACGATATTGCACCTGGCGGTTTCATCCGGGCCATTCATTTCGCCTTGGCTCGCTTTCTCATTACGGACTTGTATGATTCCCAGGATCCCAGGTTCTCTGCTCCTTGGCTTGGTCAACTGGTGACCGTCATTTGTCATTTGTCACTTCAAAATAGGTTGAGCACTTGACCAGCGTGCCCCAGTCCGGATCACTGACCTTTGAATTAGTCCCATCGATTTCAAGCGGACGTAGGACAGCCTAGATCCTGGGCTTTATTCAGGCAATGATCTTATCTGTTCCTGCAGATGGTTCGGCGATCTATTCGCCAAACACAAAAACGGGAGCGCTCAACGGTGAGTGCCTGCCGCCTCTTGAATCCCTGGTGCTGAAAGTGGTTGACGCACTTTTCTTTAGCGACCTACACTTACTGTAGACTGACCTTGGTCATGACGGCACCGAAGTCCAGCTACCTCATTTTTGATCCTAAGTTGAACATATTAAACATGACCATTCACCCCAATGACACTCTCTACCCGCAGTGCTCTGTTATATGAGTTTTTTTTTTTTGGCCTTTTTACAGTAACTTACTGCCTTCACAGGCCGCTTTTCAGTGGGGGACATTTACTGTACGTACAGCACTCTCCTGGCAGGCCATCTCTTCCTGTTGCGCGTCATTATTCTGCCGGGTGGCATTCTACAGAAGCCTTCACACGCTTGTCATCGCGAGAGATTTCACGCCTTGTTTCACGCGTATCCACTCATTCAAGCTCCGATCGTGTGATTCTTTTTACCCGCCCTGGTACCCACCCATAGACCACTCTTACTACGCCGACTCACGGCGTACCATTTGTACATGTGCTGTGCTGTGCTTGTTTTTTTTGGCCTGTTCTTTTGTTCTACGGTCTTGTCCACGGTGGTAAACCGCAGTTCGATCCAAGGTTCGATCCGTTTGTGGGATCGCCGGATAAATCAAATAGCAATTTGGTGTTTCACGATTAGTCAAGATTCTGCCCGTCACGACCAGGAAAAATAAGCGCGATGTCCAAAATCACCCGAATTTGCAAATGTTTCCGTATCATTGGCTCGGGTCGATTTGGCGCCTTGCTTGTCAATGGTGTTACAGTATTGTGCAGGGCCCTCGACCTCAGCACAACCCCAAGTCGAGACATGGTGCAAAGTGAGTTGGGAACACACCAAGCGTTGATTAACGTTAACGTTAATTCGTCGCGCCGTGTGTGGAACTGGTGGAACTTGTGGTGGAGCGTCAGGGTAACTTAATTTTGATCCCATACGTAGTACACACCCAATCACTGACTACTGACTGATCGACCTAGCTTGGCATTTCCCGTCTTTGTCCATTGACTCCATTGCGCCAAAAGTTTGGCGCAATGATTAGCGGCTGGCGGCGGTCTCCATGTGCACATACGTACCTGCACCTATGGAAGGCAGGCTGAGACAGCGCTCCGAGCTAAGTTACTGACATGTCAGCATTGTTTTCTGAACAGCTTCCCACGAGATTTGGGAGACGCCAAATAAATTCCGAAGACAGGCTCCCCTTTTTCTTTCTCTTCATTCTTCTCTCTCCCTTTCTCCCAGCCCCCGTTCCTCTCGTTGCGCGTTGTTGTCTTAGTCCTTCATTTATTCTTATTCCCAAGGCCCACAGTCGTTCTTTACACAGACAAACACCGCAACTTCACCCGGAAACAAAAACAATGCAGAGATTCGCAGTCGTTCTTTTTGCCCTCGTCGCTCTTTTCGCGATTGTCCCTTCGTCCGCGAGCGCTCTCTCGCAAGTGAAGCGTGAAACGAACGCCGACCGATTTGCTCGCGGTTTACCTCCTATGCCGCCCACCCGTCGCTCGACAGCGAAACGCCAACAGAATTCGCCGGTCCCGTATGCACCAAACATTATTATGGTGTTCCTGTTCGCTTACCTGTTATATAGTCGTTCGGGCCGCATTCAAGTTCGTGATCCTGGGAATGGCAACCCTCATGGCTACATCAAGAACGGTCGGTCTGGCCCGTACGTCTCTTAGTCCTTTGACGCTATACATTGAGCTCACATGCACCCCTTACAGTGGTGGCGTCAACCATAACGACCATCCTGACGATAGTGACCTCAGTGTGATTTTCGACCCGGCCGAGAAGACCATCTACTGCCTTGTGAGCATTTAGGAACTTGTGTTTCAAGACAGTTTTTGATTACCATTATAGGGCTCGCATTTCAGTGAAGATGGACCATACCTCGGCGCCCTTGACCACTCTGAATTTTTAGGTGGCCATTCTACAGCGTAAGCTCTCACATCTTGTCACTATCCCAGGGCCGCTCATCCGTCGTTCTCAGCTCTGTCATTATCACCAATGTCAATATAGGCATTTCGACTGGTAAGGGAATCTAGTTTTTGGGCTGTACCATGATGTTAATGGGGTGTCCACAGCCCAAGCTGGTATCTGGACAATTGACAGGGTTACTGGTATACTTACCGCTATCTGGCGGAACCACGATGGCACCATTGCCACTGTCAGCTGTGTCTACCACCCAGGCAGCAACGTCCTTGCTCTTGTAGGTGACCCCGATGATTTCATTAGCCAGAACCACGGTTGGCGTCTTGTGGTATGAATATCAATTAATTCTGTGTTGACTCCTTTTGACCTGTTTTTCTTAGGACCTAATCATCGTCTAGCTGATTACCCTACACAATGGTCATTCGTAGGGCCTCGAGGCAATTGTTTGTCTGATGGATCTCTGCGTTCTCACGTGCGACCGGTATTTCTTCCTGAGACATTTTATATAGATCATATCTCTGCGTCCATGTTCTGTCTTCTGTTTTCTTCACTGCCGTAACATACCAGCACTCCTTTTGCGGCGCGCATCTTTGGTCATTGAGATCAATTGAAATCTGGCGCTCGATACTTGGATGAGGTGATCTTCGGTCTACTTTGACCGCTTCCCGAATTCTAAGAATGATCGATGCTTCCCGTGGGCCTGAAGGAAGTCATCAATTGGAAAGCGCCCAGCGGCACAGGTACTCAAATCGTACGCCACGGCACGTCACTTGCTTCATATTAATTGCAAGGAAACAATGCTCTGAGCCTCCCAAGTGCATACCCCCCTTTTGTGCTCCCTGCCCCCCGCTGCAATGCACAGACTTGTGGCTGTAGCTCTGACCTTCTTCATCCTCTTCTCTTCTGTCCTGCCTCTTGCGCTCGCACGCGCTGAGACTAATGCGGACCGTTTCAAGCGCGGTGCTCCACCGCTCCCCCCGACCCGACGTGACAGTGCAAATCGGGCGGATCCGTCCTCCAGGCCGCCGCCAACGTAGGTCTCCTAGAGTGGACTTTGGATTTTCCGTTCAGCTTCGATTGCTTCTCGACCTTAAATTCCCATCTGTCTCGTACTAACGTGTTTTGCAGTGTAAACGGGCACCTGGTAGTCCGCGACATCACGGGGCGCCAAATACTCGGGTACATGCAGAACAGTGACTCTCGCAGCCCGTGAGTCGAGTGCGCGAATGTTGTCTGTCTGCGCACGAGACCGACGTCTCCTCGCTTGACTTTAGCATCATTGGCGTAAGCCCTCTTAATTCCCCACAGTCTGCTCGTCTCCAGGCAACGTACTCCGGTTCTGCACACACCCTTGTTGCCACCGTAAGCAATTCCACATCCCTTGTGACTCGTCTTCTCGTCATTCATAGTCACTCGTGGCGTTCAGAATGCCCTGTTTCCTGCGCCATACTTTCTTGGATCCCAGTTCCCCTACTTCAACGACCCTGGGGCCT
Organism: Lactarius deliciosus; assembly: GCA_021525775.1. Lineage (NCBI taxonomy): Eukaryota > Fungi > Basidiomycota > Agaricomycetes > Russulales > Russulaceae > Lactarius > Lactarius deliciosus. The sequence continues at coordinate 1,077,274 of JAKELK010000008.1, forward strand.
CCCCTCCCGAGTACGTCCAATTTTTACGTCACATGCACTACGTCAGCAAGCACCGGCTTTAACTTCTCTTTTTCCTTGGTGACAGGGAGATTCTCTTCACGAATGTCGTTGAGAGCCGTACGCTCTGACCCGCTTTTTGGCACGAATATGCGCTGATAGCCAATCATCCCCAACTGATACATATAGCTGGCGCGAAAGTCTGGAGTTACCAGCAGTATACGCGCGAGTTAACGAGCAAGTCCATCTCATAATTCATATCGCCTTGTGGGCGCGTGTACTGTCGGCTCACTCTCTAGCTGCCTTTTTTTCCGTACAAACACAGTCGCACTCCCGAAACCGAGAGGTGGTTCTGTCCAGGCCGTCTTTGCGTGGGACAAGCTGCAGAATGCGTTGGAGCTTGTGACGGACGTGCCCACATTTCTCACTGCCGCATGGGAATCTGAACCGCATGACCAGCAGCCTGTCCTGGTGGTGCGTTCTACGCCCCCTCTTGCGTTCTTTTTTCTTTCGTCACACTAACGCTCATTGTGTAGAGGCTGTTTTTCGAGAACGATGATTGAGTACTTTGGCGCCTAGCCCCTGATTAGTGCTTCGTGAAGACATTATAGACACTTTATCTTCTCGGTTACTTCCAATTTCGCGTGCACGAACCACGTGGACACTCGCTTGTCGGGCTTTCTACTGTACCTTTTTTGTCGCTTCGACCTAGATAAGAAAAAAAAAAAAGTATGCCGTGGACCCTCTTTCCTTAGTTTGTGTTCACCATGATGCCTGTGGCGCAGTTTCGTCATTTTTTGCTTCTCTTGCCCAGGTTCCAATCAGATGTATGGACTGTTGAATCTGAATCAATCGAGGTCGCTTAACAATCTACTCCCTGAATGAGTGACGTTATTTTCCAACGAATGTGTCTTGTGCAAGGTTGTGCATTGGGCTTTAGAGTAGAGCGGCGATCAAGACGGTGATTGGGTTGTCGCTCTATGTTACAGTAAAGCTGAATGCGCAACACGCCACGGCCACAAATACATACTGACGGTGAATTACAGAACTTGGACGTCGCCACAATACGTCGAACGCGAATTCAAGTTCAACTTATCAGTCACGGTCGGTTTTTGGATTTGCCCTGGCCAGTGGCCGCTGTCCGCGTGACCACTGGCATGTGAGTACTTTCTCTTTGGCCGGTGAACGAACGGGGCGTGGTCGTTCCTCTTTTTCGTGCGGCCATCTGCCCACCCAAGCCCCCGAGTGGGCCCGACTGGTTCAAGGAACCAGAACACTTTTATTTTCCCACCCGCCACACCCAGTAATTGCCAGGATCGGTGATGAGGCTCATCAGCTCGCTCAGGAGGGTCCCACCCGCCCGTCGCGACCTTGCCTCGGAAATATAAACCCCTCATCCCCGATCGAGAAGCGCTTTGTTTTCGCCCGGTTTCTGTGCAGTCCGCTTTTCTCATCACTGCCTTTACTATGCACTAAAGCTACTGCATGTCCCTAGTACTATACGCCAGTCCCCTTCCCTTCCGGCGCCGTCCTGAACCGAACACAAAGAGCAAGGCAGTGACTCGCAAAGACAATTGGAATTCAACTTGCCATTACACGTCGTGAGTGGCAGGCCCGTGGCGGCGGAAGGCGGCGCTACAATATAAATGATATGCGTCAATCAAAGTGGGTGACTTCCCATAAGCCTACATCCTACATTTTCCTATCCTAAACCATTGTGCCTGGAATCGGGGGATTAATCTCGACAAATTGTGCTCCGACCTCAACGACAAGGATCCTAGACGACTGGTGTTTAGAAAGGGGGGCCCCCCCCCTTTCTAAATCCTACACCACGTCGGAGTACAAAATTTATACCAAATCGAGGCAGAAATCTCGGAAAGCTGAGCAACAATCTCGCGAAAATATGTGAAATCTCGGGCCCTCCGGTTTTGGCCTTGTGCTGCCAGTGGCCATGAAAGTGTGGCAGTACTATATGCGGTATACAGGTTGCTCTACAACCCGGTTTCAAGTAATAAACTTTCCCCTTCAGATTTTGAACTTCAGAGCTCAGTGTAGCTCATCCCTCGCGTTCCCCAACTCGCCGCACTCGCACGCGTCCTTCGCGACTCGAACCCGACATGACCCCAACCCCGGCGGCCATCTCTGCGAAGTTTCGCTCCGCGCCGAAGCGTGTGCGACCATTTGCAACACCCTCATTTCCAGCGGGGCTCTGTGTAGCTCACTGTTTCCATTCCCGACCTCGCTGCCCTCACGCGCGCCCTTAGCCCTTCGATATCAACGCACGCGGGTTCGCCGCGCGCCCGCATACGACATCTCGCGCCCCGCGGAGGCCTGCGCGACTGCTAACGACGCCTCACACCCCCAAAATCCTGCAAGCTCTCAAACTGTTTCCCAGCGTTCGGGGGCAGGTATCACCGCTTGAATTATCTCCGTGCGAATTGTGTTAGAATCAGCCAGAGTTTATAACTTCGAGAACATGATTTTTCGTGACATTCGCAGGCGGGATCGTATCATCATGTAAAGCTGTTTGACTTATCCAGCTTCGTCACTTTACCTCCATGTACGACAGCAGGCGTGCTCTTGACCTCAAAGCGTCGACATGTACTATTGTCTCTCGAGTCTCAACGAAAGAGCCATCGCGATTTCCGTATCTAGGTGCAGTTGGCGATGATCGCATCGGGAGTCGGGCATGACTTTGGTTTGATGGTCTTATGGTTAGCACCCAATCCTATCCTAACCTAGGCGAATCCTAAATAACTCCGAATGCATGTAGGATAGGAATATGTAGGATGTACGCTTATGGGAAGTCACCCAGTACTGTAAGTCTGAGTCAATCAACTAACCCTTGTCATCACATCGTCCCAGGATCTGTAACTTATTGAATTTTGCAACTCCCTTCAAGTTACCTGTAGACTGGTGAGTACCTAGGCCATGGCTTCTCGGACATTGTTGGTATGGTTGCGCCGCGGGTGATATCCACATTACCACTCCGGCTCTCGGCTGGACATGAGTCACATGTTGAGTAACTTAGCGGCGTTTTTTTTCCATTCCATGAAAGTTCCATCAGAGGCGGCGGCTCACACCAACCTGGAAGGACAGCGATTGTTCCAAGATTTCTTTCTTTGTTGGATTGGCTCTGGTCGACCAATCGCTTACGCGATGTCAGCGGTCAGCGGTTTTTTTCTCTACAGTGACATAATGTACGGCGAATTATTGACATTGAACCCTTTTTTTTGGAAAGAAAATCCTATTAAGTGCATTTTGGAGTATAGAACATGTGCTGTCTTTCATTGTGGAGGCCACCATATTCTGAGATCAAGTTCACTTGCAGCTAGAGCACGTACAATGATCGCGGTCTCGCGTCTCCTCCACCGACTCGGGATTACCTACTACAATCCTTAGAGCTGGCGCCGTCAGTGCACATGCTTCTCCCCCGAAATTTGCATCATCGCTGTTCTTTTATTATTCCGTAAGACTCCGCCGAGCTACGTTTGCTCTAAAGTCGCCAGCGTCGCAACTTCAAACGTTCAAGCTTTCCTGTTTGGAGCCAATGGCGTCTACTAGGCACACGTTTTCTTACTGTAGAGCGGGCCTCTACCGAGCTATCTAGGGACCTAGCAGTTACCCCTGGGAGTTTTAAGCTGACCTTCTATTGCCACGGCTTGGCATTTTGGAGTGATCGTTCTTCCTGTCGCCAGGTTCTCTAGGTTCGGCGCCGTACTCAGCTCTCGGGAACAGAGAGGTGACCTAATCTTCCCTTTTTCGAGTTGAACGACCCAGAGATTACGGCTTCGGTTATACGGTTGGAGCACATGATCCGCGCTCATTTTTCAAGTTCTTTGACTCTGTTGAAACAATGATGCCTCCGCGGGGAGCCATATTTTTGATCGGCTTCTACACCGACTAACTTTTTTTTTCTGTAGCGTCCTTTACATGGTAATACCGTGTAAAACAGCGAGGGGAAGTACGGCAACCCATCATCCGTCTGAGTGAACTCTGAGAGCGCCGCAATGGGTGCTAATATCAGTTTGCTCCCCACTTGCCTAGCAGCTGCCGTCGCTTTCATGACTTATACTTATACCTATATTCGTCGCCGCAATTCATTCCTTAGCCAACTCCGAGGGCCGAAATCACATTCTTTCTGGATCGGTGAGCAATACTTTTTTTTTTTTTTGGCTCTGCACCCTGTGTGAACACACTAACACATTTCCCGTGGCCAACTGTACCAGGAAACGAAGGCGACATCTACTATCAGAATGAAGTGGGAGATTGCGAATTTGAGTGGGTGCAGCAGTTTGGTAGTGCGTGGCGCCGTCGTGGGTGCTTGGGTGTGAGCGTGCTTTTCACCTGATGACCGGCGTTTTTCGGATTCGTCCTGATCAGTCACTGTAGGAGGACCACCTTATGGTGGCTGACCCAAAGGCACTGCAACACATCCTTCACTCGTCGGGATATAATTTTCCGAAAAGAAGAGATGTGGTGAAAGTGACGGAGATGGTGGCAGGGAAGGGATTGGTCTGTGCTCATGGTACGCCTCTTTCCATAACCCGGAATGAATTGTTCCGTTACTCCCGATCCGCTGACGCATATGTCCCAGGGGAAATCCACGAACGCCAGAGAAAAATTTCGGCTCCCGTGTTCTTCACCTCTCGATTGAAGATGTTCATCCCAACATTTCAAGAGGCGTCATCTAAGGTGTTCCATTTCAGCTAGATCTACCCTTTTCGGTAGTAACTGGTCCATGTTTTTGTCCTTCGTAGCTTGTTCAAAGATGGAAAGATGAACTGGCTACTTTGGACCCGTCTATTCCATTGCTCATAAATGTTGCCCCATGGATTTCGCGCACAACGCTGGACATAATGGGTCAAGGTGAACATCGACGACTTCTCACGTTTGAAGTAATCCTGATTGAACATCAAGCCGGTTTCGACTTTCATTTTGGGACCCTTGATGGTGCAGAGATGGAACTGTCGAAGATGTATGGTGGCCTATTGCGAGTATATTCTCCAGCTTGGAGGTTGGTAGCGCTCGGGAGTGCTAATCTGGTTCCCTGATCTTGGACAGCATCGACTCCACGCTGTACCCCTCGCCACTCAACCTGATCTTCAAGTCTACCTGGCGATACATTCCAGAATTTCTTCTCCGATATGTCCGGTACCTTCCGACGCGCGAGTACCGCCGATTCCGCACATATCTTGATTGTGCACGCGACTTTTCAAGAGAGATTATAAAGAGGAACACAGAAAAGGGCGACGGATCCGACATGATGAGCGTGCTGCTTCACACTAACGCATCTGAAGACCCCAAAAACAGAATGAGACACGAAGAAGTTGTCGACCAACTCTCGTGAGGATTATGCTACTTGCTAGTTCCCTAGCTTCAGCCTGTCCTCATTGTTTTTTTAATCTTCGTGCATAGAGCGCTCCTCCTCGCCGGCCAGGAAACGACGGCGAGCACTTTGACCTGGTTCCTTTGGGAGATTGCGCGACACCCTGAATCCCAGGAGCGCATCCGAGAAGAGGTCGCCGCAATATACAAACGGACCGGTGCCAGTGGTGCAGAGTTGTCTGCAGCAGACTTGGATAGCATGGCGTATACACAGGCGACTCTCAAAGTAATCGCTCGTCCTGCTTTTCTTCCGCGCCGTTTATCAATGGGCCCTTTGATAATACACGCAGGAGTCAATGCGTCTTCATCCCATCATTTGGATGCTTTCAAGGGTGGCAGGACAGGACGACGCGATTCCTCTCGCCTTCCCAGTGACCACTAAATCGGGCCAACTAGTATCGTCCATCCCCGTGAAGAAAGGGACACTTATCGACATTGCTCTCCATGCATATCAGCGGTGAGTTTACAGCAATGCTCCCCGTTCCCATTCTGGTGGGTAGCTGAATCAGCGGGTGAAGACTGCCAGAGGTATGGGGCGAGGACGCGGGCGAATGGAATCCCGACCGCTTCTTAGAATCGGATAACGTCAAACAGACTTTAATTGGTGTTTATGGAAACTTGTGAGCGTAGCCGCCATTGATGTCTGGTGAAGAATTACGCTAACTTTGTGTTGTAACCAAGATTAAACTTCTGTAAGCATAATTGTAAGACAGAAAGTTCGTTCGTTCATTCATTTACATTTGTGATGTGCTGCGCAGCTGGTGGTCCCCAGGGGTGCATTGGCTGGCGATTCGCGTGAGTATATTCAGCCATCCGAGAATTGACAGATCTAACTTTTCCCTCATTTCTGTTGGATAGCGTATTTGAAATGCTGGTTATCGTCACCACCTTGTTGAAGCATTTCGAGTTCTCGCTTCCCCCAGAACGCGAAGGCGAGAAGACACCGCGTATATGTCGCAAGCCAACGGTCCTCATGATGCCCATGGCAGAGGGGCAAGTCGGGCCTTGGATGGGTCTCGTTGTCAAGCCTCTGAATTGACAAGACTGATCCCGCAAAGCGAGGTGCAGCAAAGCGAAAAGGATTGTCCGTGTTGTCGGGATTATTCGCCTCTTACATTTCTTCATGAGGCTTTCGGACGGGACTTCGGTGACACACGACATGCACTAGATTGAAAATAGTTTCATAAATTCATGTGTCACAACTAGCTAACAAAGCGTCCGCTTGATGCTTGGCTTCATGTTACCCCCCTGTCCGTGTCCATTTTTCTGATATTGGAGTATTCGAGTTTGTCAAAAAGAATTTTACCGGACGGGTTGGTGGCAGTTCTACTATTCGCCGATTCGGATGGCCCACTTGAAGGGCGTCAACCAACCTGACAGTTTCTCGGAGCTGCATGGTGTAGCGCCCAAAGATCGCCATCAGACACAGGCTGTTTCGGAATCCAGTGGGCATCCAGTGTCTCGTTCGCGTTCGTTCCTGCGCCACAGAACTGCCAGTGCTGTCCCTTTTTCTGCCACAATATTTCCGGTTGCAATCCGGCATCATTTCCGGCGGTTCTCTCCACGGCCGGTAGGCTCGCTGGACTTGACACCACACCCTCACTTCAGAACGGACTGGTCTCCTCGCATTGACACATGAACTACCTTCTGATGTTGGATTCCTTTGTTCTAGCTTTATTGGGTGGATGCGTCTCAGCGCTTGCGATTGCGTCTTCAATTGCGCGGGTCGCAAGGGTCGTACTAGTACCCTCCCTCATTCTTGATTGTGGTGAAAAACCTGAAAAACCAATGAGACCACGGCTCCCGATAAGGCGGAGAGTGTTCGCGCTGTGATCCGTCTCTCTCGACGGGAGCGTTTCGAGGGCTCTACATGGAACGAGCTCTCTGCCTTCCTTGTTCCCATCGTCACTCTCTCGACTTGAACATATCCGTCGTCGCATTCGCTCCCAAGCCAACTCCCTGGATCCAGATCACATTCATTCTGGATCGGTCAGCACAAGAAAACACGTTTTCTTCATTCAGAGCGTCAGGCCAAATCCCTGTCTGTGGTCGACCATTCTAGGAAACGAGAGCGAGATTCAAACAGCTTATTCCACATTATAGATAACACGGGTCATGCTCAACTTTACAGATTGAGCCCCGAAGGGCTCTCACGATGCGACGTGGTCCATCAATCATGCACGTGCACTTGGCCTGCTCCGACACTCATCTCGGGTGCCTTGACAGTGCAGAGACGCGACTGTCGAAAAAGTGTGCTGGCTTACAGTAATCTTGTGAGTCAAGGTCATGTCGTGAGTATCCATTCTCACTTTGTCGGTCGGGACTCGGTAGTCGGCAGAGCCCAGAGGTACCGATCAAGTTCCCGACTTGGACAGCGTTGATTCCACGCTCAACCCCTAAACAAAATCTGGTCAATACAGTACAGCAAATCTAACAAATCTACCTGGCGATGCGTCCCGGAACTTCTTTTCCGATATGTCCCTTGATGTGTCCTATACCGTATTCCGACGTGCGATGCGAGTACCACCAATTCTGTACATATCTAGGTCATGTTTCAAGGGATCCACGACCTGATATGAGCACGCTGCTATTCGCAAACACGGCTGGAAACCCGGAAACAGAATGACACCAAGAGAGCTCTCATGGTTTCCCAGGACGTCTGGCGATCCGCTCCGTTTTTTGAGTATTCACACATAGTAGAGCTCTCTTCGCGGATCAGGACATAACGATGAGCCCTATGACCTGGCTCCTCTGAATCTGAGAGATTGCTTGACACCCTGAGCGCATCCGCCAAGAAAAGATGTGTGCAGGAGACATTGTGTCCACACACCATCATCTGGATACTTTCGAGGGAAGCAGGGAAGGACAACAGGATTCTCCTTGCCTTCCCCGTGACCGCCACAGTAACCCAGGACATACAGAACCATGTACAGAACTTAACGAATCAAAAGACATGCGAGCCACAACTCCGTGATCTACGGAGCCCTACAAAGCGCCGACGCCACCGAGGTACAGTAACTGTACCTGAAGTGCTCCCACTGCCAGTGCTCTCGCCCACGGCAATCTAGTAACTACAGTAGGAGCGTATCCACCTCTGCGCGTCCCGGAAAGCGTTCTCCGCGGATCTACAGTACATGCATTCCTATTGGGCTTTCGCGCCGGAGCGGGAGCGTACAGTACAGGTATTTGTTTGCGGTTGCTTCGTACGGTCTGGCCGCTTAAGGAGTACCGCAGCAGTCGCTAACCGCGGTTCTTTCGGACCGCGTGGATCTCTCCGATCGATCGATTTTTGACTACGAACGCGGGGTCATTGCGCGCGGCATTCTCTTAGAGCTACAGTACCGAGGACGTCGTTCTATGGGAGTTGTAGGCAGGGGTCCCGCTCTTGTAGCGTGCGAGTGTTACACGGACCGCAGACGTGGCTACTGCATAAGACAAAAGTTACTGACTCGTGATTCATTTACTCGTGAACTATTCGTGATTATACTACAGTTAGTGAATGCTCCAAGAAATCAAGATGAGGTATAAACACAACACTCATGTAGAGTAGAAAGTTCTAGGAAAAAAAAAGCCGTGAACTGCCAAATATGGCCATGACTAGGAGATGAGCCGCTCGCCCCACACTAGCCGCTGCCGATGAGCCCGGTATGCACCACGTAGCGCGATCCATGAGCCCCAAGCGACCAGAACAAGAGTAACGGCAAAGAGGGTGCGGAGAGTTGCACGCCAGTGCCACGACACTGGGCTTGAGCGGGAAAAGACAACGGTACGCCAGCGGCTGGTGAAGTCGCGATTCAGCCAGCGGAGGTCTTCTACCAACACTTGGGCCTACAGACGGGTACCACAGGTCAGCAACTCCAAACGAACCAAGAAAGACTTGGGACAGTGGCGTGCCTTGTCGCGGCTCGAGTCGTAGAGTCGACGCACGTGGGCGGCTTGCGTGTGAATGGCTGGGAGTCCTACCTCAAGTTCATCAAGGACACCAAGCGCCTGGTCGAGCTCGGCATCGATATGAGGTACGTGTGTTCGGAGCGAGTCTTTCTCCGCACGACGGTAGTTGCGCTACAATTTCGTTCAGTCAGCTTGTAAGCAGGGGCAATAGCCGGAGGTGACGGAGAATGGGTGGCACACCTTGATATTACTGAACGCTTCCTTGAGCGAGCATTCAATTGCGCGGCAATTGCTCAGGTCCTCTGCGAGTTTTTCCTGTTGTGCAAGATTGTCGTATGGTCAAAGTAAGTGGCATAAAGAGAAGATAGCGGGTACCTCGAGGGCCTTGATCTGCATCTCGAAGACTGCCGCGCGCCGCGACGTGTTAGCCAACACCTCGTCTAGTGACCTGGCAGATGTTAATTAGGAGCGCATCATCCCGGTAACGGCGGATGTCGTTACCTGGTTCTGGGCGAGCAGACAGATAGGGTCTCGGGGATAGGCGGCGATGGAGAGACAGGACTGGCAGTAGACATGGCGGTAAAAGTGGAAGGGGAGGTGGAGGAAAGGAGGAAGAGAGGCGGTGGATATAGACGGAGAGAAAGAGAGAATAGAAAATAAAAAGGAGAGATTATAGGTTTAACAGATTATGTACATGTACGAGAGCACTGTCGACGGAGGACGCGCCATACGGAACCCTGCTTGCCTTTCTTGGAAGGTCAGGTGCCGGAGATTTGCGCACGGAACATCCGTGCCTTTCCATTCTTTCTTCGGAATGCTCATTTCGGATTCACCTTCCGCTCTTTACGGGTAAGCAGACAATCGCCCTTTATCACGTGCTGTCACAATCAATCAACGTTAATCAACTTCCAAGCTTCCAAGCCAGAGGCTCCTTGTTACTCTCGGTCTCGGTATCCTCGTACAACTCCAGTGTCTGTGGTCTTTGGAATCAACTCGTGGCTGCAACGCAAGTCTGGCCCGAGCACCCAACCTATAGTTCAAATGCGATTTCTTTCATCCGCACGATTTACGTCCCGACGCCGAGTCCCAATTGTTAGCGCTTTCAGCCTCCACAGATGCATTCTTTGAATGAACTCCTTTTTTTGTTTGTTTTGGCTTTGTGCCACTTTCTCCATTTCGCATGCCCCGTAACATGCCCTGTCAACGTACCCACTGTGGGTATGTTCTGGTTGAATAAAAATTGTTCATGGCCAACGTGGGGATCGAACCCAAGACCTTCGCGTTATTAGCACGACGCTCTAACCAACTGAGCTAGTCGGCCGGTAGTGCAACTGGAAATTCGATGAATGTTCACCTGAGTTCGTGGAGATTGCCGAAATTAACTGTACAGTCGCAAGCCACAGTGGCTTACGACAAACAAGACGAAACAACCAATTCAACGCCGACGAGTCCACAACGACGATAGGGTAAGCAACATCGACTGCAACATCTTTCAAAATGGTGTGTAATGCCTGGGTCAATATCTATGTAGGTGTTGACACGTTTTTCTCTAGGCCGACACAAGAACGACCCCTACAAATGCAATGCGTGATCTCCGTATCGAGAAGCTCGTCATTAGTGCGTTTGGTCATCCACCCGCTACTGCCTCACCCTGACTTCCTATCTTCTTCGCATACCAATAGATATATCCGTCGGGGAGTCTGGTGATCGTCTCACACGAGCTTCAAAAGTCCTCGAGCAGCTGACCGGTCAAACACCCGTGACGTCCAAGGCCCGCTACACAGTCCGCCAGTTCGGTATCCGTCGCAACGAGAAGATCGCCGTGCACGTCACGATCCGTGGGCCGAAAGCTGAGGAAATCCTTGAGCGAGGCCTCAAGGTGAAGGAGTATGAGCTCCGTCGGCGCAACTTTTCCGAGACAGGTAACTTTGGTTTCGGCATCCAAGAGCACATCGATCTTGGTGCACGATACGACCCCACAATCGGTATCTTTGGCATGGACTTTTACATTGTCATGGGCCGCCCCGGGAATCGCGTGGCGAAGCGTAAAATTAAGCAGTCGCGGATCGGAACCCATCACCGGGTTACGAAGGAAGACACGATGGCATGGTACAAGTCGCGGTTTGAGGGTATCATCCTTGTACGTTTCACTTCTCCGACCCCTTTGGCGACACTTACCTACTTTTCTGCAGAAATAAATGGGTCGGGTCCTGCGTCTGTTGTATTGCCCTTATTCTGTGCTATGATATGACATACACTGCATCGCCTGCCATGTATCGCACTTTCCCCATACCGCACAAAAGCACTATGGCCGTGCATCGTTCGCTTTTCCTTGTGTTCCGACGCAACCACACCAACACTATGTTAAAGCCGTTCAGCACAACACAACCTCCATTTCGGGTATTGGCACGATCAGATGTCGTCACTCGAAGCACAGTATGTAAATCCCTGTATATGAAGAGCCCTTGTATATAGAGTCGGGACATCCAAGGGAGTTGACCGTAGCCGCCACTCCGTTGTGGTTGAGCCCGGCACGCCATTAAAATTGCATTCAATTTTGCTGTGCGCAATCCGCTTTTCCGGTTGCTGCATTGGTCTCTAACAGTGTCACGGGATTTACCCTCAAATTTCCCTGTGTCCGGTTTCTTGGTGTATCCGCGTTGTCAGAATGCATTCTCACCAGGTAGCTACTACTTTCTATTCCGATACCGCATGCATTCAGTCTTCCACTCACCGCGCTGCTCTCATCTTCGAGCATTTAGACATCTCTCGAAGACCTCCTTAAGAGGCCCTAGAGGCAAATAATTACATTTACGCGTTGATCTCCCGTTTACTCGCCACACCCAGCGGCAGGGAAAGTTCCCAACACTATCCCGCGCAGTCTGCTTCCTGTGGCACATGCACACTTGCACTCGCGTTTATAACGGGTCAACACGAGGTGAAAGGCGTGTGCTTGGTGCACAAGATGCAAAGTCACTATCCTCGAACGACCGCCGTTACTCGTCGTGCAGCTCAAGCTTTCAACACTGATCCGCACCGTTTGCCTCACGGCAATGTTCCTCCAGAACACTCACTAGCGTCTCATTTGAGCCGCCACCAGGCCCTTAATGTCTTTCTCGTAAATGCGAACGAAGAGAGGCAGTGGCACGAACTTGATGCGACGCGTGTGTGGGCAAACCGGCACAATATTGACAACGCGGCTGGCGCGAGGGTGGGCTATAGCTAGTTACGTCATATTCTCGGGACTCCCGAGGGCTTGTGTGCTTGTCACGCGGCCGCCTGCCGCGGTCCTCATGGCGTCTCCACGCCTATCCGCTTGTCGGATGCATCTGCTGACATAGCTGATGTATAGTGCAATCCGTGTCGTATCCCAACAACATCTGTTGGTCTTTCGAAAAGTCGCGGCCTCCAATGTGTTTAGAGCCTCCAGTTGTTGGATGATGCACGAATGTGTGATAGTTTTCGAGAGATACCACGGACTGTAATGGAAGGCGACCCAGTAACGCCTCAGGGATAAGTTAGGAGTCGGCGAGTTGGCCTTAATTAAGCTTGATTGGTAGTGACCGCTCGCCTGAGTGTGTTTTCGTCCCTTTATAGTATTGAACCTCAAGCGCTCGTTCTCACTTCACCCGCCGAATTCACCGTCCTTGAAGCAGATATCTTCTGATATTTCCTCAACGTTCGGCCTACAGTCGCCCTATCCACGCACGGATATTATGCAGAGAATGTCTACACGCGTGTCTTGCCTGCGTCCTCTCTACGATTTCCGGGTTGATTGACACATGTCACGCCTCGAGGCGCCAAATTGTCTCTCGCCATTAGAATGCTGCATGGGGGACGAGATGGGAGACGTTCTGATGCTTCGTATCTACATCGAGACTACCTCCCCGAATGATTACAGTAAACAACTCTCGCAGTTTCCAAGAGTGATATGGCCACAACTATGTTTCCCTTTCTAGGAAGATGGACGACACCATTTTGGAAAATGTCAAGGTTGCATGGTGGGAGAAGGTGTCGATCGAGGCTCAGAATTGCGATAAGTTATTCCAATTTTCCCCTTTTGGGATCATGCAGGACCTTTACCCCCACCCAAATCCATGATCACCGTCCCTTCAAGGACCCACGCCCAACCCGCACGCTATAGGGGCCTATCTTAAATAGCATCTACGTTTACTCCTCACGATAATCGATGGCAACAATCGACAGCCCGAGGGACATGGAAGCCCAAAACGAAGGTCAGCATCGCAATATTGCTCGCCTTCCCGATTTCTCTCATATGGCGCGTCATAGCCCCGAGGAGACGAATGTCGCACTTTCCAGTTATTAACGGGAATGGCGATGGGAGGAAAACCCGTGAGAAAAAGCGGCGTGAAGGTACGCTTTGTCCAGCCTTGCTATAGCACTCAAGTTGTTTTCGCTTACTTGAGAGATCCGAAGCTGCTGAATATGGCGACACGTCTGCCGTATACTGGAAGCTATATGTGTCAGAGGCAGAAGAAAGTGACCGGAAACTCGTCGATAACCTATCTGGCGATACGAACTCGATGTTGATCTTGGTGAGAAGCGCTCCCCAGGCGCCGACTTTATGCAGTGCAGTATCTTACTACACGTTGCAGAATGGGCTTTTCTCTGCCATAGTTGCAAGCTTTATCATCGAAACATACAAGTTTCTCCAGCCAGACAATAGCCAACGGACAGTAGACCTCCTATCGCAACTCGTTGCTGGGCCCAACTCTACTACTCAGCCATCCTCTCGGGATCCCAACCCTCAGCCCTTTACTCCTTCAAATCTTGCCATTCGCCTGAATATTCTAATGTTTCTCAGCCTCTTTCTGAATATGATAAGCGTCCTGGCGTCCGTTCTCATCCAGCAATGGTGCCGCGAATTCATGAAATACGCCTACCCTCGTGCCGCCCCGCACAAGCGTGGGCGAGTGCGAACTTACCTGTATCGAGGCATCAACCAATTTCAAATGAGAACGTTTATGTATGGCGTCCACGTGCTTGTGCACATTTCTGTATTTCTATTTTTCTGGGCCCTCAGCGATTTCCTTTATACCATTAATCCAACTGTCGGCGCGGTTTCCCGTAACTGTCTCTTCACATTGGTCGCTGTTTATATGACCCTCAGCGTCTCTCCCCTGATCATCACCAATTCCCCTTATCACACGGCTCTGACCACTCCACTTCAATATGGCGGGATGGCTCTTCTCTTCTTTTGTCGCTTTCTATGGAGGTTGTTGCGCGGCCTCCCCATCGAGCGTTTGACGATTCGTGGATTTTTCGAGGGCCTCCGTGTCGACCGAACGCATGTGCTGCTGGAAGAGGTGGATGCGATTGCGGCGCAGCTCGACCCCGACGCCATGGAATGGATGTTCACGGACAATGACTTCAGCGACACCGATATGGACAAGTTCTTAGAAGGACTTCCGGGCTATATCCATTCCCCCCTCACGGACACAGATCACTTGCCAAAGGTTTTGACTGCCGGGTACATCCTCAAGCGCATCAGGGAGCACTTCATGACCTGCGCGACTTCTCTCGAGCTTTCCGAAGAGGCATGCGTAAACCGCGTGGTGGCATGTGTCAATTCCCTACGAACGATCTTCAAAATCAGCGCCGAGCAGCCTCGTAACCGAGATGAAGATAATACACAGGGGGAGTACATCCAGGGCATCATCGACGGTCTCAACGCGTTATGTGACGGTCGGGACTCAATAGTGGCATTACGGGCGTCTTGTGTCAGGGGTCTCGCCTTCCGGGGTCTCTTGGCACAGTCCACCGAATCGGAGGGAGAGTCGGCACCGACTCACAGATTCCCTTCCTACCTTGTACCTTTGTACACGTTCTTCTCTTCAAGAGGGAACACGTCCAGTACATCGAAGGAAGATGTCGGAGACCCTCCCGCAGAAGTCTCCGAACAACCGACGATGGCCGTGGACCAGAGACGGCGGCGGGCTCTTCTGTGCGATGGCCCGCTCATCAATTTGACGTTACTCGCCAAGGCCATTCTTTCAAATGATGATGTCGACCCCTCAGATCTTTCCTTGTGTTGGAAAACACTCGACCTTCTCCGGACGGGACTCGGGATCGCCCTAGTTGAAGTATCCGACCCTGCGCTGGCGCTGTTCGACCAAGTGCATAGCGAAACACGCAGGCGCGTCCAGGCTGATGAACGAGGCTTCCGCATCATCCCTCTTCTCGAGATTTTGGACGCCGTGGCCCGAGGGAGGCGTCTTAGTGTGGTCTTACGCGACCATCCCAAGTGCCGCAGCAAGCCTGACGGCGTATTCGAGAAGGAGCACCTCCGGAATGCCGAGATCTTCCAAGCATTCGCAAGTTGTTTCCCGGCTTTTGTTTCCAAAAATCCCCAGAAAATCATGGAGTTCGTGGAAGACCTTGTCTGTTACGACGATCTGTGGACTACTCTCCAGGTCGTCCTCGGGAATTCTTACCGATCTGACAGCCCAATCCCAGAGAAGCTGCGCATCTTTGATACATGTTGTGGGGTAATCGACGAGGTATTTATAGCTCTCGAGAATTCGCAGAAAGTAGACTGGCGAGCGCCCGAATTTGGACCACTAGCGCACCACTTCGAATTATTTGTCACAAACTGTTTCCAGGGCACTTTCGTCAGCAGGGGCACTGCCTTCCGTGTCGGTCTCATCAAAGCTAGGTTCTGTAAAGCCGTCCTACTTCAATTCATGCGCGAGGTCGACATTGAAGGCGCTATGGTGTTCCGCTCACAGTGGGACGTTGCGGCTCTCGCAAGACTGTTCTACACCCTTGGCGTAGGTAGCGAAGAGGATGCGGACTTCTGGAAACAATTCGTCGATGGAGGCCAAATCGGGGCGGAATTCATGGTTAAAGCTCACGACATGCTCGACGTAGCCGAGCGTGACGGGTCCCTACTGAACTTTATCAAACTCGGACATTTGGCCACGACGGCGGTGCCTTTCGACGGATCAGGCCTGAAGGATGCGGAGTTCGGGAAGTTAGTGGACCTACTGCAGAAGATGATGGACGACCCAGCGCTACCCCTGCAACTCGCTTCGGTCCATGTTTGGGAAGACTTGAGCCAACTACGAGACAAAGTCCGAGAAATCAGCGCGAAGAGCTGCGACGACGATATGGCCAAGTTGCAGGCGTTGCTAGCAAAGATCGACACTGTCCATGACCAAGGCCCTTTCGCCGTGCAAGCGCCTAGTCAAAGCAATCACACACAAGCCCAAGCTTCCGGGATTAGTTCGGCTGCGGTGCAGGCCAGAGGGTCTTCGCAAGACCTCGTGCCTGGTCGCGATGAGTCAAGTCCCGCGTCCGCCTCCACCGCTGTCGCTCCAGATCAGTATGTCGCATCGCCCAACGGTAGTAGCGGAGGTGCGTTATTATTATTTTTATCACGGAATTCGTCTTTGATCTCCTCCCAGACATCCTTGCCGAAGCACGCTCTGAGCACACGAACAGCACTTCGGGTAATTCTCGCAACGAATACGTGAACCTTTATAGTGTCCCATACCCCCACCTCCCAAGCCAGGCTGCTCGTGGTGGCGCGACTCGGGCTCTCTCTGTCGTTCCGTCCCATCTCCTGGGGAGCGCATCGCCAGAATCCCCAGGTACTACACCTATCGACCCTTCGTCACCTTACGTGCGGGACAATAGCCAACCCCGCCTTGCTCCAGTTTACTATCCTCCTAGGCAGAATTCTCTGGGTAACTCGTCCACTCGGTCGAGTCCGCCGTCGATGTTCCGACCGCCTAGAAAAGGGTATACGACTTCCCCCAGCGCAGGGATCGATTCTCCTTCCAGCTCCCCCAATCTCAATGAAACTGTCCGATCTAGTTCCCCTCTTACTTCGCCCGTGATTCCGAACGAGTGAATCACCAACATGATTCAGTCATTGTGGTTAGTGATGCATGTGATGGGCGGGAAATTCGTTGTCATCTGGCGCTAACTACTACCTCCGTTAGATTTCTACATTCCGGCGGCTCGTTGCGTGTTGGTATCATAGCTAAACTTATTAAAACTACAACAGATATACTTCGTACGTAGATGAGGTAGATTAAAATTAATTCCTCTCCAAGCATCTGGCTGCTGTTGTGTATTTTCTGATGTTTGGCGCACACATGCATGATGTATCGTGACCACTTCCAAAACACCTTCCTCGGATTGGATGCATACACATCCCTTCTGGTTACGACGCTACGCATGCTGTGAAGAACGTGAAACTACGCTGAGGTGACCTCCGTACTATATACACTTGACTCAACAGCGTTCGTTTTTCGCGTTTTTCTTTCGATCCACATCCTCCCATGTTGTACGTACCAGTGTATCGTAAATACCTTCTGGGACGGGTCTGCCCTTTACGGCGCGTGTTTTTGTCTAATTGGAGTTTGTTCAAGGGACAGCATTCGAGCTTCTCTCATTCCTCAGTTCACAAAAGTGCCGACACTCTGCGCACGGGGAAAGCTCCTAACGCCGTTCCACGCTGCCAGCTTCATGTTTGTTCAGCGCACAGGATGTGTGGGCCGGCACATAAAAAAGTGCACTAATGCATAGTGCTATGGTGTCGACCTCGTTACGCAGGCCCTCAGTGTACCGGTACATTTCCTAAACAGGGAGTAAGTGACATGTGAGTCCCTTTGGTGCGCACCGACTGCAACGGCCATGTCCCTGGTGTCCTCCCAAACCCCTTCTTAGCGCTAGAAAATGCGCCAGACACACGCCACGCACAGCAGACTTGAACGGCGGAAATGGCAGAGCTTGTAAGTTCCAACACTCGGTCGTGTGAACGGTGGCCGCATTCCTGGGCTTGGCGAGCGAAGTGCATCATGCTGGGGCGGTAGCACTGTGTGGAGCGCACCGACCATCCGCTCTTGCGGCTACCCCGTGCGCGCAAGGAGGAACCAGTGAGGTACATCACCCCTCCCGGGGGAAGGCGGCGGGCATTCTGTACACGCTACCGCAGGTGTTTGCGGTATCCCTACCCTGTGGTAGTGTTTGTCAACGCATTGCTGACAGCACCGGATAAGCGCCTGCTGCACACCAACAGCTCCGCACGAGGCTCTGCAGGTCAGTCTGGACGCATATTCGATGGTGTACTGCCCAGGCCCGCAGAAACCCCGAGGCCAGGAGGAACGGCTCGAAGCGGCAACAGTTTTCGCCAGGCCTTTGGCGCTCATAGTGGACAAAGGGTTGATTAGGGGTGTAGAGACAATAGAAGGAACGTTAGCGTGGAACAAGGAAATGAGAAACACCTGTAACCTGCCTGTCACCGGGCCATCACTCGAGTAACTCATTGACGTCCGCTTCACCTTCCCAAATTTGACGCGTCCGCCCCGGTCAATCACAATCACCTTAGCATTCACTTCGCTTTTCAAATACTGTCTCATGAGTGCAGAATAATGAGCATCTCAAAACAACCCGGTGCTACCGGCAGTTCCAGCCCGAGGGTGTCGCGACGGGCATACGGGGCGGACTGCCTGTCCGGGCCGTGGCCGTCGTCATCATTCATCTTTGCGAGTCGCAACTCTGCTTCTCGAGAGGGAGGTCCGTGCCGCGCTGGTTGAGGCGCGGGGAGACGGGGGACGGGGCGCGGCACGGGGAACTGGGAGGTGATAAACGGTACGATTCCAATCGCGGATTTTCGGGACATGTACAAGCGTTGTAATTAATGTATGAGGTTCAAGCATCCACTGTATGTGGGAAGCGAAGAGGAAAAGAGAACGGGCGAAAGCGCGAAGCGCTTCTCGATCGAAAATGAGGACTTCTGTCGCCGAGGCGAGGTCGCGACGGGTGGGTGGGACCCTCCAGGAGCGACCGACGAGCGCTGGCGACGGAGGCGAACCTCATCTACGATCCATTAAGGGTGTGGTGGGCGGGTAAAAAATGAAGGATCCGGTTCTTCAGACCGGTTGAAAAGGTGGGCGGGCAGGTGGCAGCACAAGAGAGGAATGGGTACGTGCCGCTTCGCCCGCTCACTCAAAGACGGTGCTCTAAGGCACCGCTCGTGCCTCGCTCGCCTTAGAGCGTCTACAAACGCGGAATCTGTAGGTTGCCAGTGTGCATAAATTATAGTCAACATTATATGTAGTCTGCGATAAGTTCTACCCCGGTGGCTGTAGCAACAGGTCTCATTCAATGGTAAGGCTAGTCTCTTGACGCCGGACGCCGACCCAAGTGCCGACGAAACAGCCTTGGAAACAGCTATCGGGTCGACCCAAGGGACAAGATCAGCCGTACTACTACTACTGCCTGGGACGTCATAGACATTGCAGAGGACACCATCTAGACCTTTCTGGACTCGCCTATCTGCTGGTGTGTATTCATAGCTTTACCAAGAACATACACACCTTATCAAGCGCCGAGAGCAGTCACAGCTACCTTATGATTCGTCACACCTGGGCATTACTATGGCCCCCTCGAACGCATGTCGTCCTTGCGTCACCATTTCCACAGGCAGATTGACCCACGGACCAACCGCCACTACGGCAATTCCGCTCACCTGTCAGCACCGGCGGACGCTGCGTGGAGGATGTCGAGGGATCGATCATCTGTGGTGAGTTTGCCTCAATGTGATATTGCCAGAGCTATGACCCCTCAGGCTTTTTGGAAAATGGAAAGATGTGAGGTTGCTAGGTGTCGATCAGACGACCTCTACGCCCCAATCACCATCGCTTCCACACGTTTCCCAACCCACATACAGTTGGGGTTTCCCCCTTAAATACAGAAGCGTCTCCGCCTGCTAGTGACTTTAACCTCACGACAATGGCTACACCTCACGACTCGAGAGACCTGGAAGCCCGAACGGAAGGTCAGCGCCAAATTTATGCTCACTATCTCGGCCTCATTTCACCTGGGATGTCACAGCTCAGAGGAGATGGTTTTCCAAGCAGGCGACAGTTTACAGCAACGACGAAGGAAGTACGCAAGCCCGTGAAAAAAGGCAAGGCGAAGGTACGCATACTCTAGGCTGGATAGCTGGCATTTCCCCAGCTGACTTTGAGCAAGCCGAGGAAGCTGAGTATGGAGACTCGTCCGCCACGTACTGGAACCTGTACGCGTCAGAGACTGAAATCAGCGATCAAAAGCTTGTCGAGACCTTGACTGGTGACACCAACTCCTTGTTGTTCCTGGTGAGACATATGGGTTTCATGCTCTGCGTCAACTTAATCCCATGCCACAGAATAGCATTTTCTCTGCAATAATCGCCGCCTTTATCATAGAAACGTACAAGGCTCTCCAGCCAAACAACAACCAAGAAACTGTCTGCCTATTATCACAGCTTGTTTCCCAGGAAAACTCCTCCCAACAACCATCTCGATTTTGTCCGAGTCCTTATCCTGGTGGGCCTTCGGCGGCGGTCATTCGATCAAATATCCTACTGGTCATCAGCTTTTTCCTGGCTATGATGAGCGCCCTAGCATGCACTTTTATCCAGTTATGGTGCCGCGAATACACCAAGTACGCTTCTCCCCGTGCAGCCCCTCACAAGCGCGGGCGGGTGCGAACATATCTGTTTCAAGGCCTTGAACGATTCGAGCTGAGGAGGTTGATGTACGGCGTCCACGTACTTTTGCACACCTCGGTGTTCCTATTTTTCTGCGGCGTCAGCGATTATCTCCACGACGCTTACCCTAGGGTCGGCATGATCTCGTGGTGCTGTGTCGCCACGCTTGGCGGTGGTGTATTCAGCCCTCAGCATTTCCCCCCTGATCATCGGCAACTGCCCGTACCAAACGGCTCTGACCCCACCACTTCAGTTCGGTTACAGGTTGCTATTCTTCCCTGGTCGCGTTATATGGTGGTGCTTATGGGGTGGCACAAAAGGAGCAGTTCCAGGGCGCAAAGACCTCCACTTCAACAAAAGCCATTTTCTTGTGGAAGAGGCGAATAAGCAAGCTCCGCACCTGGACCCCTATGCCATGGAATGGCTCTTCACGGACAATGACTTCAGTGATACCGATATGGACAAGTTTTTAGTTGGGCTCCCGGGATATATCGACTCACTTTTCACTGCCGCTGAAGGCCTGCCGAAGATCCGAACTGCGCCCCATATCCGCGGGCGCATCAGGGAGCACTTCTTGACGTGCGCATCAGCAAGTGAGCTTTCTGAACAAGCACGGCTAAAGCGTGTGTCTGCATGCGTCAACTCTCTATGGGTAATATTTCAACGCTGGCACCTGACTAGCGCCGGGGATTCCGAAAACGAAAACCCGGAGGAAGAAGAGTCACCACGAGACTACATGCAGAGTATTGTCCGTGGTTTCGTGAAGATTATCGATCGTGGTTTCGCCACGAAGGACAAGACGGTTGGCCTGCGCGGATTTTGTGTCAGGGCGCTCGCTTTTCAAGGTTTCCTGACCAAGTGGCTAGAGCAGGTCGAAGAAGGATTACCTGATGACGAATTCCCAGGCTACTTTATTCCCCTCTACACGTTCTTCTCTTCCCGGGACAACTTGAACACGTCGCAGACGATGCGGCAGGACACCGTTTCGCCGCCCGCTGGTGTTTCCCACGAGACGGCCCCTGACAGCGAAATGTGGCGGGCTGTTCTGCATGATGGCCCGCTCATCAATCTGACATTGCTCGCCAGGGCTATACTGTCGCAAGGTTGTGCCGATCCGTCGACCCTCTCAATGTGTTGGAAAACCCTCGACACGCTCCGGAGCGAACTTCGAGTCACTAGGGTCGACGTATCTAAACCCTCATTGGCGCTGTTCAACGAAGTACACAAACAAACACTCAGCCGCGTCGAAGAGGAAGCTGAAGAACCAGGCCTCAGCCTCAGCCCACTCCTCGAAGTCTTGGACGCCGTGGCCGGAGGGCGTCGTCTCAGCCTGGTGTTTCAGGACCATCCCCAGTATCGCAGCAAGGCCGACCTCGTGTTTGGAAAGGACCACCTTCGGAACCCCGATCTCTTCCGCGCATTTGCCAATTATCTCCCAGGCTTTATTACCGAGCACCCTGAAAAATCCGTAGGCTTCATGGAGGGCCTCGTCTGTTATGACAACCTGTGGAGTAGTTTGCAGGTCAACCTCCGAAATTCCTTGCGATCTAATAGCTTCATTCCAGACAAGCTGCGGGTCTTTGATAGGTGCTGTACCGTGATCGACGCGGCGTTCGCGTTGCTGGAGAACTCACCGAATGTGGACTGGCGATCGCCCGACCTTGGATCACTATCGCATTACTTCGAACTATTTGTCACCGATTGCTTCGAAGGCATGTTCATCGAAAGGGCCATTGGATTCCGCGTCGGCCTCATCAAAGCTAGGTTCTGTAAAGTCATCTTAGCTCAGTTCCTGAACGAATTCATTCGCGAAGGCATCGTAGTTTTTCGGTCACATTGGGACGTCGCGTCTCTCGCAAGAGTATTCTATACCCTCGACCTAGGCACCGATGAAGATGTGGAATTCTGGAAATCATTTGTTGATGGGGGCTCTATCGGGGCTGAGTTTATTACTAAAACCCACGCAACGCTCGACACGGCTGCACGCGACGGGCCATTGCTAAATTTTTGCAAATTAGGACACCTTGGAATGATGGCGGTTCCTTTCGAAGGATCAAGTCTACGGGATACGGACTTCAAGAAGCTGTTAGATTTGCTGCAGAAGATGACGGAAGACCGACGCCTGACACTCGCATCTACTCCAGTTTGGGAAGACTTAGGCCGACTACGAAACGATGTCCTCGACATTTGCGCGAGGAGCAACGACGAGGACAAAGCAATTATGCAGGCCTTACTAGAGAAGATTAATGCAGTCTATGACAGGCGCCGCCCTTCATCTACTCACGAGCACCCAAGAGATCATGCGCAATCCCAAGCATCCGGAAATTCGTCCGTAGTGCAGCCGAACCCAACCCCCAGAGGGCTTCAACCCAGCGAAAGATTTAGTTATGCTTCTACCTCCACTGCCGTCGGTGAAGATCTGCACGATAGCTCACCAGCCGACGACAATTACAAAGGTACGGTCCTTCCTCTCTGACTGAATTCCTGTTCGATGAGTCCCTGCCAACGCCAACGCCAATCTCCCAGGCATCACTCCAGCACCATCCAATAATGCCCGCAGCGAGCTTGCACACCTCTATCGTAACGTGTATCCCTACCTCCCAAGCCAGATTGCACCCAGTGGCGCAATCACTCGTCCATTCTACGCATCCTTCTTACCTACTCTGTCACCTCCCTTGGAAGGCGCCGACCGTGCATCCCCAAGCATTTCATCTACTCTCCCTCCGAGTCCCTCACCTGATATGCGTTACAATGAACAAAATCGCCGCGGGCAGGTTTACCATCCTCCGAGGGGGCGGACTACCAGGCGGTCGGCAACGCTGGAGTCATTACAATCATCTACTAGACCGGTTTCTGCACCTTCGGCAACACCATTCGTTCGTTCCAGTAGCAGGGTCTATTCGAGCACCCCCCCCGCTTCGCCAACAGACATAAAGTGAACCACCCCCAACGGTAATTATTCACGGCCGGAAGAAAATCCGGTGACATCTAACGCTCAGTGTTCTAGGGACTCCTACCCTGGCAGTTCGTCAAGTCTTGGTATTGCTGCGATTGAGCTACAAATAGCCGAGAAGTAGATGGTGGTTTACGATGTCGTCTTCCGAGCATTGATGGACTTCTGTCGCGTGTTGGTATTCGGTGAATATTTATTATCAAACGCCCATTTTTGCCCATTTTTGTCTGCGTTGGTATAATGTCGGCTGTCTTTTCTAAGGGTGGGCCACTCTTAAACGAGGGAACGTTACGGACACTTCACAAGACGTTGTCACTGTTAGAAAGGGGAAGGTGCCAGTGTTGTGCCGGTCAGCGACTAGTCGCGACAGTCAGGATGACCGTCGGACCATGGGGGTCAGTGACCACAAACGACCATGACTACTCCCACGCCTACCTAAGTCACTACGGCTGACATAATTGGCAATGCTGCACGCCGCACGCGCAGTAAGTAGATACAAGACTTCGTAAATAGTAAGAAAGTGAGCTAAATATGAAGCACGCTGTCAAGGGTATGATCAATCTCGATGTCCATGTCTTCCTCTCCTTGTGCATCCAAGTCAAGCAGCTCATAGAGCTCTAGCTCTTCATCCAGACTCCGAGATGCGCTACGTTCGTTAGCAGGAATCCAGTCTCGATTCTGGAAATTGAAAAGTTGGGCGATTTTGATCGAGATGCCCTCTGAGCCGTACATCTGTTCACCCCCATCGTCATCGTCGTCTCTGCTTGCTTGTCTACCAAATGAATCAGTCATGTCATTGAACGCGTTGCCCACCCCACTGGCAGACAACGCTGGGTCGATATTTGTCGTGTCGTCCATTTCCATTTCCTCAGTCGGTGGAGGTGGAGGTGGAGGTGGAGGTGGAGCGGTGGACTCGGGAGGAGCACTTGATTTTCCAAAGAAGCGCTTCATGCGTTCTTTGGTCTCTTTATTGCACAAGTGCTCGTCCCGTATGTGCATCTTCAGTTCAGCAAGGGAGGTGAGCGTTTTGATCCCTAGACGATTTCTGAGCTTTGTGAGGGTATTGCCAAACACGCTGAATAACCGCTCGCATGAGGCAGAGTTTGGGCAAATAGATAGGAGGTGTTGTGCAAGTTTGATGAGTGGTTGCGGGGAAATTTGAACTCCAGTCGGCGTAATAGGGGACAATCCTTTGTAAACCCTGTTGGGATCGGGGGACACACGGTTAATCCGCGCCTCTTCTTCAATGGTGACAATTGTGGACGCCATGTGTGCAAATGAGCCCGAGGTCGCAAAATAGTCTTCTATGTTGACCAATAATTTCCTGAGGTTTTGTTCCAGCACCGCTGTGGTCTCTGTGACAGAGAAGAAACGTCGGTATAAGCGTTTCATAAGCGCATAAACACCGGCATGAGTTAGGAAGGGAATAGTGGGGTCAAATGCGGATGACTTGATGAACGGGTTCAAAAGGACGGTGGCAATAAATACATCTTGATCGGCTTTAGCCCACCACTTCTCGATGCTGTCGAGAATAGCTGTACACCCAGGAACATTCGCGGGGTCCCGAGCCCTGTTGTCTTTGTAATATATTGAAAGTGACCCAAATGTAAGCAAGATTTGATCCAGACGACAGAACGCTGCTTGGGCAACGTTTGCAGCTCTTGCGAGAGGTTCGAGATGTGTCTTAAGGCTGTATCGAAATATATTAGACGGTGCTGTTCTTGAGTTAAATAAGTTACGCACCGAGCTAACGAGTGCCAGAAACTGCCATCCTCGATGATCACCACCATTTCCTGCACCCTTCTTTTGTTTGACGCTGACAAGCCTGGGGAAACGAGAATGCGTTGATGGGGTAGGGCCATTGCGTCGCTATTTACAAGAACCGTGAGAGGACGGTGGAGCTGAAGTAGACGCCTGAAAGCGAGGTAGTGTGCCGTCCACCTTGTTAAGACGGCGCGGATTACTGAGAGAGGTTGCATCCCACTTTGCACCTGGACCACCCGAAGGCGGGCGAGGACCTGAGTCTTGCTGCGCAGCCAACTGATGAGCTCACAGGCCATTTTGCTATGCTTTGTATATACCGTCTCGACCTTAAAATAATCCCCAACGATGAGGTTCACCTTCAAAACATTAGTATAACTGAAATGACAATAAAAGAACGTATCATACCTGGTGTGCGAAGCAGTCGGGGCACACAATATGTGGATAACGAGTAAGAAGCATCTTCCTTGCCTTTCGCGATTCACCAGATGCATCCGTTGTGAATGCGACGACGACAATATTCCATTCTGACTGAAGATGTTCGATTACATCTACCATCAATGTAAAGAGGTTGTCGGCGGTCTTTCGTTCATCTGATGCGTCATGAACCTTCACCGTGTGGATCTAAGCCTAGTAGTCAGATACAGGAGAATGGTTGTCATACTAATGTCATACCTGTTCATCGGCCATGACCATGAACGCAATATAATGGTGGAAATTTTCACCTGTCCAGCCATCACAGGAGGCAGTTGCGTTCTTGCCGTTCAACTGAACCTTCGCCTTTGATTGGAACTCAGAAAGTGCCTGAGGCAGAAGGCGCTGCGTGAGGACCTTGCGACTCAGTGACTTGGCCTGCGGGAGAAATTTGACACAGAAGTCTAGCCACTCTGGGTTTTCTACCCATGAGAGCGATAGCCCTGCTGACGCGGTGAGGTGTATTATCCGTTCCTCGAAGTGGGCCTGACGTCCTTCTGACCATGAAAGTTCAGGGGGTACAAAAGGGATGCCCCGCTGGGCATGACTTGAGCTGCGTCGAGATGATCGAGACGGGAATGAGCGCATAGATACAGAGTCGAAAGGAAGAAGGCTGTGAGCACTGCTGGCACCAGAGGACGAAGAGGATACAACAGAAGACTCTCGCTCGTAACTTGGCCCAGCTGTGAGGCGGTCTGTGGGCTCCCAGTGAAAGGAATCAGATGGTGTTTGGAGATGTAACGAAGGTAGTTGGGGGCTTGGATAGGGCGATACAGAGTCACGGAGCCGTTGATGTGTCAATGGTAAGATGGGCCCAATGCCAGTGCCTTCCTGACGGGATCTCCTGGGTGACTGTAATTTACTCTCTTTCCAGGCCAGTGCTCTTGCGCGCACATCGTCAATCTGATTGGAACAGTTTATGACATGATTGACTAGCCCATCTGTACGTGCTGGCAACCATGGACGACCGTCTGCATTCTGATCGATCGAAAATACTAGTGGAAAGCCAGTAATTAGGTGACAATTATGGAGATGTGATGTACTGACGCACATTCTGCTTCGATCATTTCCGATGTCCGAGCGGACACCCGAGTACCTGCCTCAACTTCTCTTTGATCTTGTTCAAGGGCCCCATGGATGAGTTTAGCTAAACAACCTATACAGAACACCTTAGCCTTGTCATGGGTTTTTCGGGTGCCAGAATATGCTTCAGGTGCCCTTTGTGCAAGCTTTGGGTGGTCTTTGAAGAAGTCACGAATCCAATGACGATTAGATGGAGGTGGGCGGGTAGCACTCATATTGGTGAAGTGATGACGTGTAATCTACAGTACAGTTACTCAGGTAATAACGGCTACTTCACGTGATGAGGAAAGTCACGGTTGTTTCACAGTCAGTGACTAGTCATTGACTAGTCACTGACTGTATGACCCGACCTCCGACTTCCAGTCGGCGACTGTCCAACACTGTAATACGCACCAACACAGACCTTAACACATCTTGGGAAATAAATGATGAACAGCGCACATGAAGGGATGATACTCACAGTGACAAGAGGACTGTGGTGAGATATCAAAGGTGGCTGGAAGCAGCAACAGAGTGTAGTCAAGCAAGTGAAGCAGAGTTTGAGTCTGGCACACAACAGATGAGGAACTGATATTTATACAAAGGAAGAGACATACCTGGCACACAACAGATGAGGAACTGATGTGGTGCCAAAGCGTACAGAGTACTCTACTTATACTATACAGGGGAGTGACACTAATACAACAGAAGTAACACAGAGTCACACAATACAGGGAGCGTTGTTCTACAGAGGGACACAAAGGAGTGTGTAGGAAGGAGAACAAAAGCGCAAAGAACAATAGAAAGGCTAGACTATGATATCATAGTGACATCACAATAAAGATAGAACAAAAGGAATGAGTACAAGGACGAAATACAATAGGAGTCCAGAGGAGTCCATGATGTCATTGTACAGTGATGTCATAGATAAGAAAGTCCGAGATTGTAAAGATCATAATAATCTAATCTACATAAGTCCAATATATCTTATCTAAAGCAGTCCGTTATCTGCATGTCCATACGAGCCGCTAAGTGCGCGCGGGTCACTTATCAACAATAAATTTATTAAATTATGTTAAATTATGTAATTATAAAATTTATGTAATCAAGGTCATGTGACCAGTACACGAAAAGTCGTACACAATGTATGCAACATTTTGGATCCCCGATTCCCCAAATGCCCCCCACATCGAATGATGTCCTCACCCCCCCGTCCGAGAACCAGTGTACCCAATCAAAGTGCAAGGCCACCCTTCCAGTTGGCTACCAATACAAGACCTGTGAGAAATGCCGAAGCGTCAGCAAACTTAGCATGCAAAAGAAGTGGAAACGAGACAAAGCTGATGAAGGTCACCGCCACTCACCAGCTGTAGCTCCAGGCAACAGTGACCCCATTGAATACACCTATATTGAAAGTGATACGGAGCCAAGTAAGGTGAGTAAAAACCTAGTATCTGTGTTTCTAAAGGACCCTTACCCGTCAAATCACCTAGGCATATGTCCCTGTCCAGTTTAAGGACAAGGACGCGATCATGAAGAAGATTAAAAACATATTTAAATCAACTGATCGGATTTTCTTTCATGCAAGTTGTGACTTACCTGCAGATCCATTGACCTCCGATAGGGCCCAGGTTCAAGCAATTGCGAATGAGATTTGGAAAGCCACTGGTTACCGCTTCACGTAAGAGAAGTTCCGAATGCTAAAGAAAAGATAATAACATACCTGAATAGAGTCAGAGACAATCTAACACTGGTTCATGGCCATAAAACGCGACACTGGTGTTGCCAGGATGAACGCCGCAAGCAAGTGGCCCGACCAAGTCAGAGGGAGGGAGCAAAACACAGAGATACAGTGGGTATGCACCGTTACAACTGCAAAAGCAAGTTGCACATATCGTATCGCGCAAATCCAAAAAGCGAAGAAAATACACGCACAATCACCATCTGGCTAGAACATTACATGAGGCACACACCCTACTACGACGTCGCACTACCCCCCGAAGCTGCTGCATTGATACGAGAAGGTCTAGAGTGGTCATGCCCGAATGAGATCACAAAAAGAGTTCAGTCCACTTACCTGTCTGTAACCGCTAATCAGGTTCACGCGGCCTGGACAACAATGAGCGAAACACTCTGGAAACGTGGTACACAGCAATTACCTTCAGTAAGAACCCTTCTAGAAGAGCTCAAAGACGATGCGGCCCTCCTTGATCTTCCAGCAATGGAAGGCGTCGAGCAAGTCGCATGGGTGATGACAAAGATAATGGTGTCACTTCGTGGAACGATTGTCGAAATCGGAATGGATGCTACCTGTAAGAAACACACCAAGCGTCAGATATAGACGGGCTAACAAAACAAATAGACAATACGAATTCTAAACACCTTGAGCTGTATACCATCCTTGGGGAATACGACAACGCCGGGTTCCCACTATCATATTGTCTCTTGACGACAGCTACCTCAGTAGAAGACCAAAAACGTACCAGAGCACTTGAGGCTTGGGCAGTAATCTTGCGCGACGAATATGGCGTGTTCCCGAAGTTTGTCCACACAGACAAAGATATGGCCGAAATTGGCGCAAGTCGACGTGTTTGGCCTGAGGCAAAACACCAACTCTGTTGGTGGCATCAGCGCGAAGCAATTAAAAGACGAATTAAAGGAAACCTACCCACCTCACCATATAACGCCCATCGGGCTGCGCGCGAACATCCATTCATTGACCTTGCCTTCAAACCCCACGGCCGCGCGGATCCAAATGACTACAAGGGAAGTGTTCCTGGGGAGATCCATGAGCAAGCGATACAAAGCGAGAACGCAAAAACAGCACTTACCAGTGGAGGCCCAAATTCCATCAAGTTTCGGATTCCTGTGATGAACAGTAAACATAGAGGACATACTCACAGTGACAAAGTAGACTGTGGTGAGATATGTGGTAAACTGGAAGCAGCAACAGAGTAGTCTTGCAAGTGAAGCAGATGTAGGGTCTGGCACACAACAGATGAGAACTGGTGTCTTATACAACAGAGGGAGACATACCTGGCACACAACAGATGAGAACTGGTGTGGTGCCAGAGCGTACATGGTACTCTACTTATACTGCTACAGGGAGTGACAGTAGTAACACAGGTCACTGTAAATACAAGGAGCGTTGTTCTACAGAGAGACACAAAGGAGTGTGCAGAAGGAGAACAAAAGCGCAAAGAACAATAGAAGTCTAGACTGATGATATCATAGTGACATCACAATAAAGATAGAACAAAAGGAATCAGTACAAGGACGAAATACAATAGGAGTCCAGAGGAGTCCATGATGTTATTGTACAGTGATGTCATAGATAAGAAAATACAATAAGTCCGAGATTGTAATGATCATAATGATCTAATCTACATGTCCTGTATATCTAATCTAAAGCAGTCCGTTATCTGCGTGTCCATACGAGCCGCTAGGTGCGCGCGGGTCACTTATCAACATCTCCCCGTGATCAGCAATCTAGGATTTAGCACAAGCCCATGTCTATATTGTGTTGTTGGAGCAGGGTGCGCGCGAGCGACTTGGTTAAGCCGTCTGCAACCATTTCCAGAGTAGGGGTTCTAATAAGAGTGATGGTCCTCTTTTCAATGTACTCCCTAATGACATGATGCCTAATGGCAATGTGCTTCGATCGCCTCCCAGTGACAGGGTTCAAGGCCAAGTCAATGGCACCCTTGTTGTCACCATGTAGTGGGATGGGGTCGTCGACCTCGTACCCGAGTTCCAAAAGGAAGCTTTGATACCAAGCGGCTTGGTTGGCCGCATCGGTCATGGCCATGTATTCCGCCTCTGTAGTGTTTTGGGCCACTGTCTTTTGCTTTCGCGAAGACCAGCTTATTGCACCATTGGCTAATAGGAACACATAACCCGAAGTGGAGTGTCTGTCGTCAACCTGGTCACCCAGGGAAGAGTCAGAGTAGCCAACAAGGCCGTCTCCACTGGCGCCATCATAGACTATCCGCATATCCACAGTGCCTACTAAGTAAGCCAGGACATATTGCGCAAGTCGCAGATGTTGGGGGGAAGGATTCGCTGCATATTGCGCCAGACGTGACACAGCGAAGGAAATGTCCGGTCTAGTACCAATCTGAACATACAGCAGACTACCAATGAGTGACTGATAGTGCGTAATGTCAGAGGCAGTAGCCTGACCCGTATATTTATGAAGGTGCTCGTCAGCACCAGCAGGCAAAGGTGTGGAGTGTGGAGTGGCATCGGTCATGCCAAAGCGTTCAAGGACATCCTTGACATAGCCAGATTGGTCTATTTCGATGCGTCTGAGGGAGCGGTCGCGCACAATGCGCATACCAAGATATGACTCTATCTCCCCGAGATCTGTCATCTCATAGCGCTGAGAAAGATCCGACTTAAGACGCTTAATTCTCTCCAGAGAAGCACCCAAAATTGTGATGTCGTCAACGTAAACGATAACGAAGAGTGGTCCATCCCCCTCTCGTTGAGGCAACACATATACGCCGGCATCGGCAAACGTCCGCTTAAAGCCGAGTGCAAGTAGCACTCCATGGAATTGCAAGTTCCATGCACGGGAGGCTTGTTTGAGACCATATATCGCCTTGACTAGGCGACACACCTTCGTCTCTGCACCAGTGGTGATGAACCCTTGTGGTTGCTCCATGTAAATCTCCTCGTCAAGCACGCCATTGAGGAACGCAGACTTGACATCCATCTGATGGATGTGCCAGTCCTCTAGTGCGGCCAACGCCAGAAGTAATCTCAGCGACTCGAATCGTGCGACGGGAGAGAAGGTTTCATCAAAATCTATGCCAGGGATTTGCGTAAACCCCTTAGCCACCAAGCGAGCTCTGTAGCGGCCATCCGCTTTGAGCTTGAAGACCCATTTGGATTTTACTGCCTTGCGATTAGGCGGGAGATCTACTAACTCCCATGTGCCATTCTTGGCGAGCGCATCCATCTCATATTGACACGCCTTTGTCCACTCACCTGCATCCACAGACCGCATGGCCTCTGCATAGGATGCAGGATCTCTTCCCACATAAGCTGCAGCTAACAGCTCTGCGAACCCCAACCGTTTACCACGTGTGGCCACATTATCCGCTGTGAAGTAGCGGGGATTGGGTACTGGTGCACGGGTAGAGCGTCTTGGTGCATTGTCCATCTCACGCAACAGCTGACTACGCTGTGCGCGGTCCTCAAAGCCACCAGGCATATCTGGTGAGGGAGGAGGGACATTGCGCATAATGCGCGTTGCACTTTGACGCGGTGGTGGAGAAGTCAGAGGGGGCTGTTCACGCTTAGGTGTAACAGGAAGAGTGGGTGGGGCAGGTGGTGGTGGCGTGTGTGGGCGCTCTTGTTTGGGGTCTAAAATGTCTTCGACATCCTCCTCACTGCTATCAGAGTGTGCAGAGGAGGGTGCTCGCTGTGGTAGTAACGCCGACGTGCTAGGTACGGCAATTACTGGTGTAGGTAGTGGTGGTGAGGCCACTTGAGAAGGTGGTGGGTGTGTCTCAGCACCCTGGAGGGACGGGAAGCTACTCTCGTCGAATGTCACATCCCTGGACAAACGGACAGAGCGGGTTTGGCGGTCCCAGAGCTTATAGCCCTTAGATTCGGGCTCAAACCCAATAAGCGTGACCTCAATGGCCTTCGCATCCAATTTGCGACGCTTATCAGCGGGTACGTGCATGTACCCCTTGCATCCAAAGATGCGCAAGTGTGAGACATCTGGTACCTTGCCAGAGTACCAGAGCTCATAGGGTGTGCGCCACTTAAGCGTACGGGTGGGGGAGCGGTTATAGATGTGTACCGCAGTGCTCATTGCATGCTCCCAGAAGCCTTTAGACATGCCTGCTGTGTGTAGCATGGCCATTGCCTTATCCGTAATGGTGCGGTTAAACCGCTCGGCTTTCCCGTTCGACTGTGGTGAACCTGGCATCGTGAGGTGATGCTCTATCCCTCTCTGCTTGAGAATGTCCTGTACTTGGCTCGCCATGTACTCGCCTCCGCGGTCAGAGTGGAGTGCGCGCAGTTTATGGGACGTCTGGGTTTCACCCCAGGCCAAATACATCTGCAGCGCTTTTACAAACTGATCCTTCGACTTAATAAAGTACACCACTGCGTGCTTGGAGTGGTCGTCTATGAAGGTGGCGGTGTACGCAGAGCCTTGTAGGGACTGAGTTTGCATTGGACCGGCAAGGTCACTGTGTACAATCTCAAAAATACGGGTTGTCCTTTTGGTGGAGGACGCAGAGAAAGGTTGGCGAGTGGATTTACCCAACTCGCACCCACGACACACAGCAGTATGCGTGGTAGAGCTGTCAATGTCCATGCCAGTAGTGGCAGAGGGACCGTACGACTTGAGAGCAGCAGAGGAGATGTGTCCCATGCGCTGATGCCAGATATCAAGAGTGGTGGCAGCACTTTTGACGTGAGCATTGAGGCCAATGCTTGAAGCGTCCAACCAGTAGAGGTTGTCCTCCAAGTAGCCAATAGCTACACATTGCTTTTTGACAGATATTTTAAAGGAGCCACTGTCAAAGGCCACTTCCGCACCCTTTTGTGCTAAGGCACGTGTCGACAGGAAGCGTGTCTTCACCTGTGGAAGGTGTAGCACATTACTGAGGGTGATTGGAAGACCCTGGCTCGTAGTGAAGACGACGGAGCCTACACCAACTTGGTCGATGGTGGACTTGTCCCCAAGGCGCACAGCACCTTTGCATGGGGTGTAGTCCTTGAAATCGGACCGATGTGGTGTGATGTGGTGTG
Source organism: Lactarius deliciosus (assembly GCA_021525775.1). Classification (NCBI taxonomy): domain Eukaryota; kingdom Fungi; phylum Basidiomycota; class Agaricomycetes; order Russulales; family Russulaceae; genus Lactarius; species Lactarius deliciosus. The sequence goes on from JAKELK010000008.1 coordinate 1,111,080, forward strand.
TGGCACCACTGTCCATCATCCAACGCACACATGAGGCAGCATACAAGGCAACACCAACTGCATTGTCCGCCCAGTTAATGGCGGGTTCGTTATCGACCTCCTTAATGGAGGCGGTGGTTGGTACTAATACATGACTATTGGCAGCCTTGTTGCTAGTGTCCTTCAATTTCCCCGCAGCTTCATCCTTCTTCCTCTGCCTGCAGTCAGGCTTGATATGCCCCTTTTTGTTACAGTAGTGGCAGGTAAGTTGAGAATGGTCTCTCTTCTTACGTGGGCCACTGTTGGTGGGCCTAATGGGGGCAGCCTTGTTGAGGGAGGAGCCAGATGGGCCAGTACGACGCGCCTCCTCAGAAACAATGCGCGCAATTATTTCAGCGTGCTTCAGTTTGGAGGGGGCGCCACTGGCGAGGATGGTGGATGCCAGAACCTCATAGGAGGCTGGCAGGGCGTGGAGAAGTATAAGACAGAATTGGGTGTCAGTGACACCCATCTGTGCGTTGGTAAGGCCGACCCGCAGCTCATTGAGCTTGGCCAACTGAGAGGCCATGGGCGCGGAGTCGTCGAGGCGGGCTTGGGTGAGTTGGATCCACAAATTAAATATGGTGGTGCTGCCGCTAGCACCAGCATAGACATCCTTCAGCTTGTCCCACTTCGATTTGAAGGTGGGGTAGGCGAGGGGGTCGGCAACGAGGGAGTAGACGTCGGGTTTAAGATAGAGGCGGAGATACGCCTTTGCCCGACGCTGGACAGAGTCCCACTCATCAGAGGTGACTCCAGAGGGAGAAACCTGGAGGTAGAACACATCCTCCGCTTCGTGCAGCGTGAGGATTGCCTCCAAGGTCCCAGACCACTCGTTCCAGTTTGACCCGTCAAACCTGCTTAGGTGGATGCCTGAGGGCATGCCAAAGGAGTTGCCATAGGCATTGGCGATGCGTGAAGAGGGTGTGGACCCAGTGGGGAAAGGGGGGAGTGAGCCCCCTGCTGTGGCGCCTGCAGCCGCACCGGTGGCACCAGTGGGCGAGGCAGCGCGAGATGATTGGCCAGACATAGGGATGATTTATCTGTCGCCGAGGAGCAGTCAGCGACAGTGCTTCATAATAGTTGCAAGATGGGGGGGTAGACACTCCTGTCTGTGAATCTGTAAGGCCAGAACGCTAACGCGTCCTGCCTCCTGTGGTATGCCAGTGATACAAGGGCTAGGCCCAGGTTTAGAATATCCCTTTGCCATACTAGGAGCCAGCTGCCAGCCAGGGTGTGTCTAGGACACGGCTCACTAGTTTGCGTCAGGGGGAATGTGGAATGGTGTCTTTCAGAGCCCAAGGCTGTCTACCTCAGCCTTCTCGGCCTGTTGGTTGCCTCATCGCCACAAGTGGCTTCACTGAATCCTTTCCCATTGCCGCTACAAGGCAGGAGTCTGGTTGCAGAACACCATAAGGTGAACACCCCCCAGAGTCTGAACCAGGTTTTACACTCCCATGGTGAGGAGATCCTGCGCCCAGTGTGGAGCACCAGAGACAGCTGGCGCTAAGCTCCACAATACACAGCCCAGTGGGCCATGCACACCTGGATATGGATTAAGGGGCTACCAGATCCAATCTCCTTGCGCATAGCGCAGGGGCTAGGAAAACAGTGGGGGTGAAAGTAGGACTACTGGGCAGTACATGTACAGGAGGTTCCTTAGCAGTGACAACTGACGCCTCAGTGTCCACTGCCTTGGGCAAGGCTGGTGAGGCCCCAGACAGACCTTGACCTGGTGTGTGATCCTAGGAACACAGTGACCAGCCAAGTGGAGTGGCTTGGGCACCAGGGCCCATAACCTGATGAACAGTAAACATAGAGGACATACTCACAGTGACAAAGTAGACTGTGGTGAGATATGTGGTAAACTGGAAGCAGCAACAGAGTAGTCTTGCAAGTGAAGCAGATGTAGGGTCTGGCACACAACAGATGAGAACTGGTGTCTTATACAACAGAGGGAGACATACCTGGCACACAACAGATGAGAACTGGTGTGGTGCCAGAGCGTACATGGTACTCTACTTATACTGCTACAGGGAGTGACAGTAGTAACACAGGTCACTGTAAATACAAGGAGCGTTGTTCTACAGAGAGACACAAAGGAGTGTGCAGAAGGAGAACAAAAGCGCAAAGAACAATAGAAGTCTAGACTGATGATATCATAGTGACATCACAATAAAGATAGAACAAAAGGAATCAGTACAAGGACGAAATACAATAGGAGTCCAGAGGAGTCCATGATGTTATTGTACAGTGATGTCATAGATAAGAAAATACAATAAGTCCGAGATTGTAATGATCATAATGATCTAATCTACATGTCCTGTATATCTAATCTAAAGCAGTCCGTTATCTGCGTGTCCATACGAGCCGCTAGGTGCGCGCGGGTCACTTATCAACATCCTGCCTTGAACCGAAGTACTCAACACCTGGAGGGTAGCCACGCTCACCCTGGATTGCTGGAAAACCGTGCGCATTTGGATGCGGATGCATGTCACGATCACGTGACATTTCCCACGTATGTTTCAGTTTCGGTTTCTCAGTTCTTGACTCGGACTTGTTATCGGATCAGTATCAGATTGTTCTCAGAATATTCTCGGATTGACAGCGCGACTGCCAGCGCATGCCTCATGGTTGTGACTCACTGTATGCCAGCAGATGCGCCAGCACATAGACTCGCTGGCACTGACGCGTCCCTCAGAAAATAGTGTAGAAAATCACAGACAGTACAGTATATAAGGAAGAGTAGTTTAGCTTGTATTCGGCATCTTGGTCTCTTAAGAATATAGCGCATCCCTTCTCCCTTCCTTTGTCTCCTTCAAGCCCACCGCTCTTCGCTTAGCTAAGCGACTTGGTCCGCCGGTCCGCCCCGCCTGACCCTCTTGCGCCGTCTTGAGGAAGAGTCCCTTGGACTGTAAACGTGGTAGCTGACCCTCTTGCGCCGACTCGAGGAAGAGTCCCTTGGACTGTAAACGTAGTAACCCCGCCAGAGTCGAAGCGACTTTAAACGCTGTAGCCGTGCGCCCGCCGAACGATCCGCGTGATCGTAACATTAGACCAAGATCCCCTAACCGACCCCGTGTGGAAAGTACCGCACACGGACCCCACCGATCGCGACTGGTATAGAGCCCAGGTATCGGGACGACGAACGACCCCGCGCAGCGACGCGAGCTTAGCCGAAGAAGAAACGACCTCTCTCGGGACCACGAATATAAGGGTGGACAAGCCGAGACAAACGCAGACGACCGCCGGGACTCACGCAGACGCGCCAAGCCGGATCCAGACCCCGCCAGTACAGTCCGAGTACCGTACTAGCCGCTGACTCTGTGCGGAACAGAGAGATATTTCAACTTAGAGAAGACCGCAGACGCCATGACCCCTTGCCCGCCGACCAGAATGCTGACCATCGTCGCGCAAACGATGACCGGACCCACCCCAACGACGTTCACTGGAGACCGTGCGCAGGCCCAACAGTTCCTCGTCGAGTTTTGGCAATTCGAGCGAGCGAATCTAAGGCACGTACTGATAACCCGCCCCGCACTACGAATAGAGCTCGCGCTCGCGTTTATTCGCGGACCCCTGACCGCCCCATGGAAACAAACCATCCGACGCGACTCCCCGGACGACACGGAAGACGAAGAATTGTGGGACGAGTTTTACGACTCGTTCTGCACTGCATGGACCGACGACCTCCCCGTACCCGTGCCTCAGACCCCATCCCCGCTCGTACCAGTCAACGCCTCCGCTGCCCAGCACACGGAGAAACTCCAAGTCATTTCGACCCCGGTCCTGACCCCGCCGCCACCACGTATCACGCCGCCCCCAGTCACCGAAGAGGGGGAGGATCGGACCCTCTTTACCCCCCGCGCCTCTGCACCCCCGCCATCATTACTCGCCGTCTTAAACCCGCTAACGCCCGCTGCCCCCTCACCGCCGACCCTCGCTGATGACCACGAAGAGTGGACCCTCTTCGCCCCACGTGTCGTATCAGTCGCGCCTCCGCTAGTTGCCCCCGCTGCGCCGCGCGTTGAAAAACGCAAACAACACGATACCTCAGACGAGGAAGAAACGCGCCCCAGCAAGAACCCACGACTCGCAGCACGCGCCGGATCCCCTCGCGCAAGCCCACAGCTCGGACGACGCAGCGTCCCGTTACCCAGAAAGTACGCCTACGCACCGCGACGTGCAGCCTCAGCACCCGTAACTAGCGCCCCGCGATTCATTGTCCCATACTCGCCGCCTCCCCGCCGACCGCCCAGCCCACCCGGCGACCCCACGCGCGACGCATTCACCTTGGAAGACCGCCGCACCATTGTCGAGGACGACAACACACTAACAGGGGGGGTAAAAACCCTCGATGACTCGGTTTTCGCCCCGGTTTCAGCCCGGGATGCCATAGGCTCGCCCCCGCAGACCCCGCCCCACGCCCACCCATTCCCTCATCACGCGTTCGAGAGACCTCGCGACCCGGACGAGCTCGCGACCGGGACGACAGACAGACTACGCCGCGGTAATACGCGCTCCCCGTACCCAGCCACCTCGCGTAACCACGACAGACACGCACGACAAGTCCGCCCAACCACCTTCCCCGAAGACGCAATGCCAACCCCAGTCGCGCCTCAAGCCACGAGAAAACGACGCCGCGCTACCGCAGCGGCGCACTCGACATCGCCCCAGCCGAATCTGACAGCCACGCGCCTCGACTCGCGTCCCGCACCACGCCGCGTCCCACACGACCCCGACAAACTCGCGACGCAAACCACGACGAAACTCGCCAATCGACGTCCCCCCCGCGCTAACGCAGCGGAGACCACACCACGACCACGCCCGCCAAGCTCAGTGACCACGCGCAACCGCGACAGGCCCGTTCGCACTGCACGCCAGCAACCCGACAGACAGCGAAACCGCGCTAACACGGCGGTGGAGGTGTTCCTCGAACAGTACGACGCAGCCCGAACGACATCAGCACCGACCCCGATACGCGCAAGACGCACTTACGACGCCGTCATGCAACACCTCGACCTCCGCCTACCGAGGAACCCAGACACAACAGGTGTCACCCAACCCTTCGCGTTAAAAGTAGAGCCGACTGCCATTCTCCGACGATGGAAGACAGAGTAGCAAAATCATTCGAGGACGAATGAATCAAGAGAGGGGCGTATGTCACGATCACGTGACATTTCCCACGTATGTTTCAGTTTCGGTTTCTCAGTTCTTGACTCGGACTTGTTATCGGATCAGTATCAGATTGTTCTCGGAATATTCTCGGATTGACAGCGCGACTGCCAGCGCATGCCTCATGGTTGTGACTCACTGTATGCCAGCAGATGCGCCAGCACATAGACTCGCTGGCACTGACGTGTCCCTCAGAAAATAGTGTAGAAAATCACAGACAGTACAGTATATAAGGAAGAGTAGTTTAGCTTGTATTCGGCATCTTGGTCTCTTAAGAATATAGCGCATCCCTTCTCCCTTCCTTTGTCTCCTTCAAGCCCACCGCTCTTCGCTTAGCTAAGCGACTTGGTCCGCCGGTCCGCCCCGCCTGACCCTCTTGCGCCGTCTTGAGGAAGAGTCCCTTGGACTGTAAACGTGGTAGCTGACCCTCTTGCGCCGACTCGAGGAAGAGTCCCTTGGACTGTAAACGTAGTAACCCCGCCAGAGTCGAAGCGACTTTAAACGCTGTAGCCGTGCGCCCGCCGAACGATCCGCGTGATCGTAACAATGCAGGAGGGATTGCAGGCAAGCCGACTCTTGCTGTCGCTCACCTGGCTGTGCTGGAAAACCTTGCGCATGCGGACTTGAGTGTGGAAGGGAACCCCGGTAAGCTGACACCTGTCATCGTTCGCCTTGAATCACTGAAAAAAACCTGTTTGTTCAGACACGGACGTGGGGGAGAACCTGAGTGGGCCAACACTTACCGACACCTGCCTCGCGCTGCTGAACACCCTTCCACATTCAATCACAGGCACAGGAGGAAGCGCAAGTGGATCACTTAACAAACCTACCAGCAGTCGCCTTGGATCGTCGCAAGACCTTGTGCGTCGTCCCGCGGGCACAGGGGATAACGCGGGCGGAACGACACTTACTGGCGGTTGTCCCAGTCCACAGGCTCGTGGACTTGCTGGGGATGATGGGGTTCAGGTCGCGGAAACAAAACAAAAAGAAAACAAAAAGCTTACCATCCAAATCCCCGCCGTTTCGACAATTCGTAAAACCGGTCCAGTCGTCGAAATTGAGTCAGACCCCGATGAAGAGACAGTGACAGGACGACGCACCTTTTGCCCCGTCGAACAACGTGCGGCCATCGTCGATATGATGGAGCGCCATTTCTGTGCGCACCCTCTTATCCCAGGGTATTCGGCTCCGACCCCTGAGGGAATTAAGGCGTGGGCTGTGAAGCAAATCTATCAATTTTGTGTTTTCCATGACTTGCCGAACTTATGGGCCTACCTTTGGGAAAACTGGTATCGGCGTGGGAGGTGGGAGCTGTGGGCACGGTGCGCAGAGCCAAGGGAAATACCACGCCTAAAGACGACAATGTTTGTCGAAGCACAGTGAGTAATGAGTAACCCTCTATTTGATAACAAGAAATCGTTACTCACCATCCGAATCTCGTGTAGTTGGCGGCGCGTGAAGGAGGACTATCTCAACCATTTTAGTCTGCCACGCCTTGACCTACTCGCATGGGTCTTGCTTACGAAACTCGCACCGACATACTACCGAAAAATCGATGTCGTATTCAATGATATCGGCCGCTATCGTGAACTGCCTAAGTGGAGAAAAGACTTCAAGGCTGCGTGGAAGAAAGCTATGAGAACACCGATCACAATGCCGTTAAACGAGAAATACCGACCGGACGCTAACCGATTTGTTTGCACCTGCCCGCAGTTCGTCGTGAGTCGATTCCTGATATGCAAGCATTTAGTCCAACAATTCCATCCGGTCGACCCTCGGTTTTTCCTCGAAGTAACGCGAAACCGGTCCTCACCTTTTTGGTCCCATCCGTCCCTCAAGCCCCTTCCAACGGTCGCAGCGAGAATCGAGGAAGATCGTTCAACGATCGGTGATGGTGATGGTGACAGTGATGGTGATGGTGACGATAAGGTGTCCATGGAGGTATATACTTGACTGAACATAGCCGGAAATGAAATGGACGACTCGGATCCCCCGTCTGACGACGACGACATGCTAATTGATACTGGAGGCAACGTTGAGAAAAAAACGGTCAAAGAACAAATGGAAAATTACATACACATCATCCGAGATTTCTGCGACGGCCTCGAATTCCAAGTCCAGTTTCAAGACCCACGGTTTTTGAGGACGTTGGAAAGGGAGGGTGCTGGGTTCCTCAAGCTCGCGCAAAACTGTCTTAGTCGGGAAAGACGTTCAAATTCGAGTCAAGCTGCCTCCCCATCGACATGGGAAAGGGAAACTACGAATGCACTCTTCTTTCGATCATGTCCATGCCGTGATCGCAACACCTGATACGCAACACATGGGCTCATTTTGGTAATAAAGCACATCGCCGCATATTCTCCGACTTCTTTTTAGTCACAAATATACCCCAGTTAGAATTACTTGACTCATAACATGGCGCACGCCGTACAACACGCCGTACAACACGTAAGGTACTTGTACACGACCCTGCTCCCCATGAATAAACAATAGTACGCCAAGTCTCATGAGTTCACAAAGAAAAGAAAAAGAACGAGCGTGAATAAACAATAGTATGCCAAGTCCCATGAGTTCACAAAGAAAAGAAAAAAGAACGAGCATGAATAAACAATACGCCAAGTCCCACGAGTTCACAAAGAAAATGAGATAATTAAAAAGTACAACGTGATTACCAGACAGCGTGTCACGTACGCAAATTGACCGTGAGCGGTCTTGGGTTGAAGGGGTGTCAAGCGACGAAAGACGCTGAAAAAGAGAAAGAAAAAGATAATTAAAAAGTACGACGTGATTACCAGACAGCGCGGAACGTACGCGAATTGACCGTGAGTAGCCTTTGGTCTGGGAAGGAGAACAGCTAAGGGGGCGACAGCATCGGGAGGCGTCTGAGGGGAGACAAACAACGCCGGCGAGGTAGAGGCCGAATGAGAGGCCGCATGTCAGGCGGCGAGAGGGTAAGCGATTGGTGGGCTGGGAAAGACGGGAACGTCCTTCGGAAGAGAGACACGGGCGGTGAAGGAGGGGACGCGTCACACAGAAGAGGGACGCGGGAGTCGGGATGCGAAGGGACCTACTAAGATTCGCACCATGATCGCATCGACGAGTTGTAAACCGGGCAGGAATAACTGGTGATACTGCTGGATGACGGAGGGAAGGAAATGACCCTGATCTGGTCAACGTGTCAAATCAGGATGAGCCAACGGAACCTGGGAAGAGGCGCACCAATGAATCAACATCGGGGCAAGTGTCTAGAAAATCGTAGATCGCTAGTGTGGGGAGCACCGTAGCTTCTATCAATCGTTCGGCCCCTTGACATGTTTGTGCAATGTGGGTGAGAAGGGACATCTTTGCTTCGTAGACATAAAGCGAATTGAGGTCGTCTAATGAAAGAATATCGACTAATTACTCTCAGCCGGAGGAAGTTGAGTGGACGAGAGTGCGTACCGGGCTCTAGTTTGAGAACCGCCTGTAGCCTCCGATCGGAGTACTTGATGTCCCGGACAAAGACTCCGAGAAAACAGTGCCGGAAAAGTGTTGATAGAATATTTCCTTGCTTGTCGCCGCGCGAAAGGTCGATGAGACAGTCGAGTATGTGGGCGACTGTCACACCTCAGTTCCGTCTGTTGCATCGCGTGAGATAGTAACCGCAGCTGGGTTGAGGACTGCTAGGCTCCCTGTCGAGGTCGTGCTTGTTGACGAGCCAGGCCACGGAGGCGCCAGACTGCCGCGCAATGACTCGTCTCGCGTTGAAACGCATCTCTGACAAGGCCTTTCTGGGGTCATCTGTCGCGAGATGAAAGTAATTGACGAGTGCCGCATAAAGGTTCCTGCGCACGAGCTCTACCCGTTAGTCCAGGACGTACTCCAGGAAGCTCCGCAATAGTGCCTATGATCTCTCAGAGGACAACGAACTCGAGTGCTACTAAGATTCGCACCGGGTGCGAATAGCGCAGCGGTAGTTCGTGGGAGAACAACCGTAGGGTATGGCCCTGAACCAGCGAAGTCGGGTGAACGCGACTCTCAAGGTCACGTAAAGTGGAAGGGTCGATGTGCGTTGGAAGGATACGAGGACGTAGTCAGAAACAGAAACCAGGGCAGAGGTCTTACTCACCTGCTGCTTCTCTCTCTGCTCCTCGGCGTCGTCACTGCTCTACTTGAACCACCACAGCAGTCGTGAAGGATTGAGAGGGCGGTGGCGGTCGATGAGAGGCAAGAGAGCAAGGCAGCAGGGCGAGTGCGTGAGGCGAACACAAGGAAGCATAAGTTATCTTCGACTTGGCATTTCGCTGTGCGGAGCCCTCTGCGGCCCGGCCCAATATGAACTCACTACATCGCTCTCTTGATCGCTCTTGCCATCGCTTTTCCAAAAAAAACAAAAAAACAAAAACAAAAAACAATTCACACAGTTGCACTACTTTGCTCAATTAATCAGGCCAAGTGGCCGGTTCTCGGACGGGGGACAAAGTCATCATTTGAGGAAGTGGTGGTGGGCGCATCTGAGGAATCACATCGCGTACATTGTGTAACTTTTCGCGTACCTGATCACGTAACCTTAATTACATAATTTAACATAACTTATTTCCCAAGATGTTAAGTCCGTGTTGGTGTGTGCGATGAGTCACGTGATGTCACGTGACGTGTTAGGGGGGGGGGGGTGAGCTAGGGCTGCTCCGTCGTGGCCGTCCCAGAGGATAAGAAGAACGCTCCCGTGGCATCAGCCTTGGTATGTACGGCTTTAGTGACAGCGACAGCAGAAATCGAGACAGAAATTGACTCAGTCATCAAGCTATCCCCCTCGCGAGCACTGCGACCTGGCCCCATCGAGCGGATCCACGCGACGCGTCTACTTTGTGGACCACAACACACGTACGACTATCCTCGGCAGCCACCGGCGGTTGACACGGTACAAGCGAGACTACCAGCGGAAATGGTCTAACTTACTTCCGGGACCGCTGTTCCTGTTCCCGACCCTGTTGTATTACACCGCCAGTTCTTTGGTGCTTTATGCCTGCCGAGTTCCTATAATTGGTGTTCAACAAGAAAGTGAGAAGGGCCTGGGACTGGTCCGGGTCGGCCATGAGCTTTGCAAGGCCTTACTTGGATGCTGTGCGTGCTCATCGTCACGGTCATGTTCGTATTGATGCCTCTTGTCACAGGGAGGACTATATATCATGGGCGTTCGATGAGACGTTCTGAAGACCGGTCTGGCGGGCACGTCGTCGTCGAGCCCGAGCCTGACGGCGCTGCACAAGACGTGACGGAGACGAACAAAGAGGAATCGTTGCGGGGCACGAGATCGCGGTGCAGTTCCGCGCGTTCATTGGGTGGTTCGGGGATGTGCTGCCGCTAGAGTGAGAGTCTGGAGCGTGACTCGGCTTCGCATTTGTTTATGATTTATTTGTCTCGTGGTTCACAGAGGTTTATTTATAAGGGAGTCAGAAGGTCATGGACAAGATTAGGATCAGTTGTGCGCTCTTTCTCATTTCACACTCATACATCCCTCCGTCGCAGCCCTGCTCTCTCGAGTAAACTTTGAGGACACCTCCGCTCTCATCCCGAGCGACTAAGTTCATAGACACAGTCTTTGCAGACGCATGCGCCAAGACGAGTCATTCCAAAGAGCTCTCAATCTTGGATTCATGCGACTAGTGGCGTGTAACCCTCATGTACAGACAGTGCAGGGTTCGAGGCGGACAGTTCCATCCGCGTGCTATTCGCCCAGTTACTTCAGACTCTACGCGGGGAAAGGCTCCTAACGCCGTTCCACGTTGCCAGTTTCATGCTTCAAACCGTACTTCCAGAACACTTACGTACTTTGAGGCAGTTATCGCGGCACCCATAACCGCTCTAAGGGCGTTGAGGGCTCCTGGTGTGTTCGGAGGCGGAGTGTGTTCTAATTCAAGAAGGAAGGGAAAGGGAGAGGAGGAAATGTTGCCAAGAGAAAGAGATGGACAACGAGAAAAGAGCGCCGATGCCGTCCGAGCGGCGAGACAGGGCGACGAGTCGAGGTTGATTGCGAGTGCTCTCGTTTGTTTGGGGAGACTCGAACAGGGGTCACGCGAACGAGAAGGGGGATAATAGACGAGCACTCCCTGTATTCAGCCAGAAAGCGAGTTGCTTAAATACAGAGACTACAGTACTTACGACCCAGAAGGAAGAAGTGTAAAAGTAGGGAAAAGGAGAAGTGGCGCAGGGAAAAAAAGCGAGAACACGGAAGCGGTACGGAAACTAGGCGTAGCGCTAGAACGAAGATGGTAAAGTCCGGGGGACCAGTAGTCGAAACATGTGTCGCAGGAAACAGTGATAAGAAATATGGAGGCAGAGCAAGGGGTAACGACGCGTGCACAATCATAAGTCTTTGCGGGTCACCTACCGGAAAGGCGTGACCGCGCAGCACCGGGAGATCAGTAAAGGAAGAGACCTGGCGCAGAGGCACGGGGAGAGAGAGAGAATAAACCCTTGTACTATTGACCAGCTGGTGTACGAGGTGATGGCGAGGGGAGGGGAAGGGGACAAGGTGGTGAGAGATTAAGTAGGTATGCAATGGGTGAGTAGAGACCGGACGAGAGGCATGGACGAGAAGCACTTCGTGCTTCTCGATCGAAAGTGGGGTGTTTTGGTATCCGAGGCAAGGTCTCGACGGGTGTGTGGGACCCTCCTCCCGAAGCGCGCCAGCGAGCGATGGACAAGCGCCTCATCATCGATCCCTCGGCGATTGAATTTCTGGGGTTCTTTGAATCGGTTGAGAAAATGGGTAAACAGCTAGCGGCACGGAAGAGAGGAATGAGCACGTACCACCTTGTGTGCTGGCTCGATGACTAACGCTCTAAGCTTCCGTTCGTTCCTCGCTCCGCCTCAGACTGGTGACAAGGTTAGTAAAAGTGCTACAGGGAAGTGATCTATGCCCTTATCAGTGACAAAGGGGCGTCGTGTCCAATGCAATGAAAGCAGTCTTTACAGCCCCAAAGAAGTGGGTGACGAAAGTGTGTCGAAAGGCGATGGATGAGTTCAACAAGCCGAGCGAGGCGCGAAGGCGCGTGACCTACGAACGAGTGGCGAGGGGATTTCTGGGGGCGTCCATTGGCATTGCGAGGCGACGAAGGTGAGCGAGACAACGAACAACGATGGTGTGTGTATGAAGGATAGATAGTAGGACAGGGGGATCAGTCGGAAACGGCGGATTTCGGGGGATTTCGTGCTCTAGTTGTACCACTGGCACTACATTCCTTGAACAGGCAAGTGCAGAGTAGACCCCTCGGACGGAGTCTGAATGTGCCTCACTTGAGCTGGTTCTCCACGTGCAGCGCAGCGTGCGAGGTGCGCACTGCACTCCACAGAGTCCAATAATGTACAAGCTGCTACTGCGTTCGCCAGCTTGGGAAATGCAGCCACCGTTCGCACGGCTATGTGTTGGAACTTCTACGCTCTGCTATTCCCACCGTTTGAAGATGATGTATGTGACATGTATTTCTAGAGGGGTTTGGGCGAGGACGGGGCTGAGCCGTTGCGGCGGCGCACGGCCATGAGACACTGAGTCGCAAGCCATTGTTGAGACAAGGGCAGGTATGTTTTTCACCCTGTCACGGGTATTTGCAGTATCTCCCCAAGCGGTAGTGTCTATCAACGCGTTTCTTGCAGCATCGATAAGTAGTACGGGCACGCACCAGCAGTTCTGCAAGCTAATTTACAAGGCTCGATGGTGTGCCGCTAGGGGCGGAAACCCTGAGGCCAGGAGGAAGGGGGTTCGCAAGGCTCATGGCGCTCTGATAGTGAATTGATTGGGGGCGTAGAAACAATGGAAGGAACGCTGGCATGACAAAGCGACTCGGAAATGGGCAACACTCACCTTTCCAGATTTGGCTCGTTAGCTCCATTCACCTTAGCGTTCACTCAGGGATCATTCATCAAATGGGCGCAGAATAGTGAACACGAACATCTCAAAACCTGGTGGGCAACGCAGCGGGCACTGGCATGGGGCGCGGACCGACCGTCGTCCAACGCGGAATTTGTGGGGTGTGCACAGATTCGAGTCTGCTAAGTTCCACCCCACTGGCGTACTGCACTCTCTCGTAGTAAGTCCCTCATTCGTTGGTAAGGCTCGTACTTTTCGACACCTACCAAGACGAGTACCGACGAAACCAGGACAAATCAGTTTGCCATTGTCTGTAGCCGTCACTCAAAGGACAAAATCTGTCACACCATCTTGGACGTCATACCGTCTGGACCTGCCGATCTGTCGGTGTGTCCCCATGCCTTTGCCAAGAGTTCCCCTATCCTCATCCTCGTCAAGCCCTGAGAGCAGTCACAGCTATCCGTCGCACCAGCGTATGATGGCCTACTTTCCGTTCGCGAACGCATCTCATCCCTGCGTTTCCACCACCACAGAGTCGGCAGATTGGCCCACGGACCAACCGCGACTCGGACTCGGTACCACGACAATTCCATTCACCTGCCAGCACTGGTGGACGCTGCGTGGAGGATGTCGAGCATTCAGTTGGGATCCTCTTCCCCTTTAGTGGTCGGAGCTTGCTCGCCACGTCTCAGACGTGATATTGTCGGAGCTATAATCCCTTTTCGGTGAAGTTTGAGGTTGCTACTGTAGGTGTCGATCAGACGAACCACTACACCCCGATCACCACCGCTCGTAGACTTTACCCAACCAACGTCCAGCCAAGCCCTTAAATACAGTAGCCCGTCTGTCCTAGGCCCCACGACAATGACTACATCTCACGTACCTCATGATTTGGCCCAGGGGGACCTAGAAGCTCAATCAGAAGGTCAGTACCGATTTTATGCTCATCTCCTCGACCTTATCTCACCTGGCATTTCAAAGCTCGGAAAGGGTGGTCCAACAAGGCATTGGCTCACAAGGACGACGTTGTAATAAACCCAGCCAGTGAGAAAAGTCAAGGCGAAGGTACGCATTAGGCTGGATTACTGGAATAAACCCAGCTGAGTTTGAGCCAGCCGATGCTGAGTACGGAGACTCGTCCACCACGTACTGGAAGCTGTATGCGTCAGAGGCTGAAATCAGCGATCAAAAGCTCGTCGAGACCTTGACCGCTGACACCGGCTCGATGTTGATCCTCGTGAGTGGCGATACACGTACTTCACACTCTGAGTCAACCTAATCCCACGCCACAGAATAGCATTTTCTCTTCAATAATCGCCAGTTTTATCATAGAAACGTATAAGGCTCTTCAGCCGGACAACAACCAAGAAACCGTCTGCCTATTATCACAACTCGTTTCCCAGGAAATCTCCTCCCAACAGTCATCTCGATTCTGTCCGAGTCCTTACTCTGGGGGGCCTTCGACAGCGGTCATTCGATCAAATATCCTACTGGTCATCAGCTTTTTCTTGGCTATAATGAGCGCTCTAGCATGCGCTCTTATCCAGCAATGGTGCCGCGAATACACCAAGTACGCTTCTCCCCGTGCAGCCCCTCATAAGCGCGGGCGGGTGCGAACATATCTGTTTCAAGGCCTTGAACAATTCTATATGAGGAGGTTCATGTACGGCGTCCACGTGCTTTTGCACACCTCGGTGTTCCTATTTTTCTGCGGCGTCAGCGATTATCTCCACGACGCTTACCCGAGGGTTGGGATGATCTCCTGGTACTGTCTCACCGCACTGACGGTGGTGTATGTGGCCCTCAGCATTGCCCCCCTGGTCATCGGCAACTGCCCCTACCAAACAGCTCTGACCCCACCACTCCAGTTCGGTTACAGGTTGTTACTCTTCCCTGGTCGTATTGTATGGTGGTGCCTGAGGCGCGATCGAAAAGGAACATTTCCGGGGCGGAAAGAACTTCATTTCAAAAAACGCCAATCTCTTGCGGATGAGGCAAATAATAAAGCGGCTCGCCTGGACCCTTACGCCATGGAATGGCTCTTCACGGACAATGACTTCAGCGATACCGATATGGACAGGTTTTTAGAAGGACTCCCAGGATATATCGACTCACGTTTCTCTGCCGCTGGAGACCTGCCGAAGGTTTTAACTGCGCCATATATCCTTCGTCGCATCAGGGAGCACCTCTTGACGTGCGCATCAGCAAGTGAGCTTTCTGGACAAGCACGGCTGGAACGTGTCTCGGCATGCGTCAAATCTCTATGTATAATATTTCGACGCCAGACAAACATCGAGCGTCCCGAAAACCGAGATTACATACAGACTATCGTCGATGGTCTCGACAACAAGATAGTTGACCCGCATAGATTTTGTGCCAGGGCGCTTACTTTCCAGGGTTTCCTGACTAAGTGTCGAGAGCAAGCCGGAGAGGGATTACCTAATAGCACATTCCCCAACCACTTTATTCCCATTTTCAGTTTCTTGTCTTCGCAGACGAAGCAGCAGGACACCGAGCTACCGGCGCGCGCGGGTGTTTCTGACGAGAGGATCCCCGACGGCGAAATGTGGCGCGCCGTATTGCATGATGGCCCGCTCATCAATCTGACGTTGCTCGCCAGCGCTATTCTTTCGCATGATTGTGTTGATCCTTCGACCCTCTCAATGTGTTGGAAAACCCTCGACATGCTCCGGAGCGAACTTCGAGTCACTAGGGTCGACGTATCTGACTCCTCATTGGCGCTATTCAACGACGTGCACAAACAAACACTCTGCCGGGTCGAAGATGAAGCCGAAGAACCAGGCCTCAGCCTCTCCCCACTCCTCGAGGTCTTGGACGCCGTGGCCGGAGGGCGTCGTCTCAGCCTGGTGTTTCAAGACCATCCCCGGTATCGCAGCAAGACTGACCTTGTGTTTGGAAAGGACCGCCTTCGGAACCCCGATCTTCTCCGGGCATTCGCCAATTGTTTTCCAGAATTTGTTACCAAGCAGAGAGAGAAATCTGCGAGGATTATGGAGGGCCTAGTCTGTTATGACCACCTGTGGACGAGTTTGCAGGTCAACCTCTTGAATTCCCTACGATCTAATACCCTCATTCCAGACAAGCTGCGGGTCTTTGATAGGTGCTGTACCGTGATCGACGCGGCGTTCGCGTTGCTGGAGAACTCACCGAATGTGGACTGGCGATCACCCGACCTTGGATCACTATCGCATTACTTCGAACTATTTGTCACTGATTGTTTCCAGGGCATGTTCGTCGATAGAGCCATTGGATTCCGCGTCGGCCTCATCAAGGCTAGATTCTGTAAAGCGGTCTTAACGCAGTTCCTGGACGAGTTCAATCGCATAGGCACTGTAGTTTTCCGGTCACACTGGGACGTTGCGTCTCTCGCAAGAGTATTCTATTCCCTCGGCGTAGGGGACAATTCAGATGTGGAGTTCTGGAAGCCATTCGTTGATGGGGGCTCTATTGGGGCTGATTTTATGGCCAGAACCCATGCAACGCTCAAGACGGCTGAACGCGACGGGCCATTACTAAATTTTTGCAAACTAGGACATCTTGGGATGATGGCGGTTCCTTTCGACGGATCAGGTCTAGAGGACACAGTCTACTTCAAGGAGCTGTTAGAACTATTGCAGAAGATGACGGACGACCCACGCCTACCTTTGACACTCGCTTCTACCCTGGTTTGGGATGACTTAGGCCGACTACAAGAGGAAGTCTCCGACATTTGCGCGAGGAGCAGCAACAAGGATGAAGCAAATATGCACGACTTACAGGAAAAGATTGATGCGGTCTATCGGCGCCGCCCGCCATCCATTCAGGAGCACCCAAGCGATCACGTGCAATCCCAAGCATCTGGAACTTCGCCCGTCGTGCAGCCGAGCCCGCGCTTTAGAGGGCAGATTCCTACGAATGATAGATCTAGTTATGCTTCTTCCTCTACCACTGTCGTCGAAGATCGGCACGATGACTCACCAGTCCAAGAGGACGATCATAGAGGTACGGTCCTTACTCCGGGACGGAACTCCTATTTGATAAGTCCCTGCTGACGCCCACTCTAAACACCTAGGCATCACTCCGGCACCACTCAATAATTCCCGTGGCGAGATTCCAAACCTATATCGTAACGCATACCCCCACCTTCCAAGCCAGATGTCATCCAGTGGCGCAATCACTCGTCCATACTCCGCATCTTTCTTACCCACTCTGTCCCGTACCTTGGAAAGCTCAGACATAGCATCTCCAGGTCGCCCATCTATTCACCCTCCCTTACTTCCTATGCGTTTCAATGATCAGGACCACCGCGCGTCTTACTATCCTCCGAGGGTGGCTACTATCACTCGATCTGCCACGTTGTCATCATTACAGTTGCCTACGGGGGCGCTTTCCTCCTCTACGAACCCATCCTTCGTTTCTCCCAGCGACGGGGACATTTCAAGTTCCCCTCAGGCTCCCGCTCCACCAGTAGATTAGACCGTGGCGTATCGGTACACGTTAGTATACGATATGATCGTCCTCCGAGTAGTGATACGCTTCTGTCGCGTGTTGGTATCCAGTGAATATATTGTTAAACACCTTTCTCAGGCATGTGCACTGTACGACCCGCATGTTTGCCTGCAATCTCGGCCGTCTTCCATGCTGGCGGCGGGCCACCCCTACGAGAGCAGAGGAAGCCGTAACCAACGTCGTAACTGTACCCGCGTGTATAACACTGCGCCCGGAATTGGACTTTTGATGACTGACTTGTAAAAACATACTTGATAGAGCATAATTAATTGGTCTTTTGTCATCGCCCCAAAAAAATTGATACTTTGAATTCTTCCCAAGAACGAAATATTGTAAGTTACGTCTGATAAGGGTTATTTTAGAGTGCGACTTGTTACGATCATATGACGCCGCTGTGGCACACATGCACCACGTCGTCCCCCCCTTGAAGCGCAGCTAGTCTCTTCTTCTACGGTCGTGGCAATCCCAGAGGACGCTTACTGTCAGCCGTAGTCACTGCTGCGGCCTTGGCACAGAGATAGCAGGAATCAAGGCAGAACTTGACCTACTCACCCGCTACTCCCCTCGCAATTACTACGTCCTGGCCCCATCGAGCAGATATACGCGACGCATCTACTTTTTGAACCACAACACGTACCCTCTGCTGCCATCGACAGTCGACGCGGAAGTACAAATGTGACTACTCCCGGAACCACCGGTTTATGTCAATGTTCTCAACCTCGCCGTATTCCACCGTCAGTTCCTCGATTTTTCATGCTGGGTTTCTATAAATGGACCTCAATAAGAAGTCGAACACGGAAGACCTTGAACCGGTCCAGGTCGACTCTGAGCTCTAGAAAGGCCTTACCTAGATGTTGTGTGCACTAATCGTCGTGGTCGTGTTTTTTTTGTGGTTGATGCCTCTTTGTAATAGGGAAGACGTATAGTGTTCTCCGTGACTGAAGACTGCTCTGGCGAGCTCGTTGTCGTCGGCCCGAGCCTAGCGGCGCTGCACAAGTCGTGGCGGAGGCGAACGAAGGTGAGCTGTTGTGGCGCACCAGATCACGGAGAAGTTTTTTGTTACCATTTCATTCTGGGACAGTACGTAGTACAAGACCAGTCCTCAGCACCCTACAGTACGAGATTTATGGATGTAACGTAAGAATTCTCACGTCTGTGTGTGTTCGAGAGTAAGTAGACATCACGGAAGATTTAACCGAGACGGAGGGCACCTTCCAAGGAAGCCAGATAAGAAACGTAAGATAGCATACCCAATAAAGAGCGAAGGGAGGGTCGTGTGGTAATAATGCGGTCACATGGACTAACGGCGACTTATGCGGGCTGCCGAAGCAGGGTCTAGGGATTTGCGATCGAGAGCACCTTCATCCAGGATCAAATCGATCAAACGTGGGGGGCACGCTCAGGTCTTGAAGCCACGCCAATGGTTTGCTGCTTGCAGGAAAAGGAGGAACTCGTAAGGGAACCCTCCCTCGCCGTTAAAGAGGTCAGAGGGTGGGGGTGGGTTTTTGGAACGTGATAAAAGAGTGTGAAGCGTTGCTGGGTGAATCTGGGGCAGTCGTCGACCAGATAATACAGGTACCAGTCAGGAAAGCCGCAGGGGCGACTCTGGTGAGAGGTCGGGCCAGTGGCGTCGGAAGTGAATGAGTGGAGTGGGGAGCGAGATTCGTCCAAAAAAAAAAGAGTGGCGAGTTGGAACGCCATGCAGTGTGTGCGTCTCGACATAATCGCGGACGGGCTTTTGGGGGGTGTGGTTATGGCAACCAACCATATGCCTGGGATGTGATAGCCATTCGCGGACCCAGACCCAAGCTCAGACCTGGAAAGCGCCCTGCCACGCGGACGATCATCGTATTGTACTAAAGCTGCGTCGGTTGGCGTACAGCCTTTCCACTAGTTCGTTCCGTTCATTGGGGTCCGTTTTCCCTTCGTGTATAATGTGATCCTCCCAGTTGTGGACCTCCCAGGGGGCAACTGCCACGACATCGACTCGCACCGTCAACCTAGAGTCTAGAGTCGACGCGCGAGATCACGGAGTAGTTCCGCGCGTTCATGGAAGAGTTCGGGACGTGCTGCCTCTAGAGTGAGAGTCTGGAGCGCGACTCGGCTTTGCATTCGAGTGCGATTTCTTTTTACCAAAAGTTTGCTTTTAGGGGAGTAACAAGATCATGGACAGGGATAGGAGTGGCCGTATAGAGACGTATCCGTGCGCTCTTTCCTCGTGTCGATTCCTCGTGGACCTACATCACAGCCCTGCTCTCGAGTGCACCTTGAGGGCACTTCCGCTCTCATCGCGAGCGACTAGGTGTATAGACATGGATCTTGCAGATGCGTGCGCCAAGATAGGTCATTCCAGGGACCCTTAATCTGCAACTAGTGGCGTGTAACAGACAGTGCAGGGTCCGAGGCAGACAGTTCCATTTGCGTGCTATCCGCCACACTCTACGCACGGGGAAAGCTCCTAGCGCTGTTCCATACTGCTTGCTTCATACTTCGAACCGTACTATCGAACCCTTACACGCATCAAGGCGCCTAATGCCGCTCTAATAACGCCGAAGGTGAGAGATATTAACTGGGTGCACCGGGTGCGTGGGCACGGCACATGGGGAAGTTGATACAGGATGCCGATGTGCCGACCTCGTTTACGCAGCGGGTGTAGTGAGTCGTGCCGCTACTCTCTGATAATGAGCAGGTACCTGTGGACTCGGGACAGGACTTGGATTATACTCACTAACTCCTCCTTGGGTGCACAACGCAACCTCGAGGTACTAGTAAGATGCTCGGTGCGCTCCGCACTGTGCTACTGCTACTTCTCAATTCATCAGCCCCTACCGCCAGTGCACTACTCGCCCAGCTCAAGAATTGTGGCACATCATTTGTAAGAAAGCGTTTTGGACATCTGTGCGCTACTTCAACCACAGTTCGAAGACGCAGTGTGCCTGCGTGTGTCCGGACTCCGGTGAAATTTCTAGGGGAGCGGAGGGGTTTGAAAGGGTACACTGGTAGGCCGTCACTGGCACGAGTCACAGTTTGTGTGGGGCAAAGGTCCCGTATGATAGACCATTGCCGAGATGAGTGTGGGTGTGCTTCAGACGCTGTCGTCAGTGTTTGCGGTATCTCCGCTTGTGATAGTGCCTACCACTGTGTTACTCAAGGTGTTGCTAGCAGCACTAGATGCTTTGCAGCTGTACGAACCAGCAGCCCTGCCAGACAGTCTAGGACGCACATTCGATAGTGCGTCGTCCAACTGGCAAGCTCGCAGAAAAGTCGGAGGCCAGGAGGGGTTCGGCGCTACGCCAACCTTCGCTTGGCGTTCTTAGCGGACAGGGGTTTTAGGGTGTGATGGCATCATGGAAGGGACGTTGGCGCGGAACACAACTGTGGCGACACGGAAATGAGCCTCATCGGCCGCGTGACTCACTCAACTCTTTCACGATGCTCCGCCGATCTACCATATTCTTACATTCATTGGATCGTGGGTGATACTGTATAGGGCCCAAACCATGTCAAATCTTGCCTTGTGAGTACAGAATAATGACCACTACAAAGTTCAAACCCACAGCTGTACTTCCCGTGGCCACGCCCTCACTCATCGGCGGTGTTCCTTCAAGTTAACGCTGACGCAAGCGCCAACGAAACTGTTTGTTTTTATCTTCGAGTCGACTCGGATTCCTTGTCGGATTCTCGGAAAGACAAAATAAGCTTCACTGCCTGGGATGATGTTACAGACATCGTAGAGGGCACTAGCACCTGGACCTATCTCTCTACTGGTGTGTCTTCATACCTTTACCGAGACAGCGAGCGCTTATTCATCCTTATCTCCCCGGGGCTCCGAGCTCTCCTTCTCTTTTTTTCGAGCCACTGGCAGTCACAGCCATCTTCCGGTTCGTCAACGTAACACCAACATATTACGGCCTACGCCCTGTCCGCGAACGCATGTCATCCCACCGCTGCAATTTCAGTCATCTGTCAACCCAGGCGATCGCTGCACGAGTATGTCGAGCGTTTACAATTGGGGGTTTCTTCTTTTCTAGTGGTCGGAGTTTACTCACTGTATCATCAGATGTGATATTACCAGTGCCCCAGCTCTGTTTCTTGTTAGGGATAAATTAAGAATGCGGAAGGAGGTGTAGGTTGGTGAACTTGAAGGCATCGACCAGGGTTCGTGCCCTTTCGTGATCACCACGGACCTCTACACCCCGATCACCGTCCCCTCTAGTTTCGGCCCAACCCACTCACACCCGTGGTTCCCCCTTTATATAGCGTCTCTCCTAGTGGCTTTGACTCAGGACAATGTCTACATCCCACGACTCGAGGGACCTAGAAGCCCAAACAGAAGGTCAGCGCCGATTTTATCTCACCTCCCTGACCTCGTCTCATCTGGCATATCACAGCTCGGAGATGGTTTTCCAGCTGGGCGATGGTTTACAGGAACTCCAACGACGACGGGAAAAAGCAAAAGCGACGCGAAGGTACGTATCCTCTAGCCTGGCCCGAATTACTTGCACTTCCCCGGCTGACTTTGGGCAATCCGAAGCTGCTGAGTACGGAGACTCATCTTCCATATACTGGAAGCTGTACGCGTCGGAGGCTGAAATCAGTGATCAGAAGCTCGTCGAGACCTTGACCGGTGACACCAACTCGATGTTGATCTTGGTGAGTGGGGGTGAATCGACTTCACGCTCTGCGTCAACCTAATCCCACGCCACAGAATGGCATCTTCTCTTCCATAATCGCGAGTTTTATCATAGAAACGTACCACGCTCTTCAGCCAGACACCAACCAAGAAACCGTTTGCTTATTGTCGCAACTCGTTTCCCAGGAAAACTCCTTCCAACAATCGTCCCCATATTGTTCGAGTTCTTACCCTGGGGGGCCTTCGTCAGCGGCCATTCGATCGAATATCTTACTATTTCTCAGCTTTTTCCTGGCTATGGTGAGCGTGCTAGCATGCGCTCTTATCCAGCAATGGTGCCGCGAATTCATGAAGTATGCCTATCCCCGTGCGGCCCCGCACAAGCGTGGACGGGTGCGAACATATCTATTTCGGGGCCTTAATCGATCCTATATGCGGAGGTTCATGTACGGCGTCCATGTGCTTTTGCACATTTCGGTCTTCCTTTTCTTCTGCGGCGTCAGCGATTATCTCCACGACGTTTACCCGAGGGTTGGAATGATCTCCTGGTACTGCGTCATCACGTTGGCGATGGTGTATGTGGCCCTCAGCATTGCTCCCCTGATCATCGGTAGCTGCCCCTACCAAACGGCTCTGACCCCCCCACTTCAGTTTGGTGGCAGGCTGCTACACTTCCTTGGTCGCGTTGTATGGCGATCTTTGTGCTTCGGCACACAAGGGACTTGGCCACGGCGCGAAGACCTCCATTTCCGCAAAAACGTTTTTCTTGTGGAAGAGGCAAATACGAAAGCGGAAAACCTGGACCCCTATGCCATGAAATGGCTCTTCACAGACAATGACTTCGGCGATACCGATATGGACAGGTTTTTACTAGGACTCCCGGGATATATCCACTCACATTTCACCGTCACTAAAGACCTGCCGAAGGTTTTAACTGCACCCTATATCCTCCGTCGCATCAGGGAGCACCTCTTAACATGTGCAACAGCAACAGAACTTTCTGAACAAGCACGCGTAAATCGTGTGTCGGCATGCGTCGATTCTCTGCGGGTAATATTTCAACACCGGACAATCGCCGAAAATCATGACGAAGAAAAGTCGCTACAAGTGCACATGCAGAGCATCGTCGATGGTCTCAACACATTGTGCGAAGAATCAGACGGAATAGTAGACCTGCGCGCATATTGCATCAGGGCTCTCGCTTTCCAAGGTTTCCTGGAGCCCGCCAAGGTGGTACTACCGAAAAATAAATTCCCAGGTTACCTTACTCCCCTGTACACGTTCTTCTCATCTTGGGACAATATGTCGCAGACGCAGCGGGACACCGTACCGCCTTCTGTGGGAGTTTCCGACGAGAAGGCGCCGCCACCCGCGGGAATGAAGGCGCCGCCTCTCGACGAAGACAAAATGTGGCGGACAACTCTGAATGACGGCCCACTCATTAATCTGACTTTGCTCGCCGGAGCCATGCTCTCCCAAGATGATGTCGATCCTTCAAGCCTTTCAATGTGTTGGAAAACACTCGACATACTCCGGAGCGAACTTCGGATCAACAAGGTCGACGTATCTGACTCCTCATTGTCGCTCTTCAACGAAGCACACGAACTGACACGCACGCGCGTCGGCGCTGAAGAACCAGGGTTCAGTGTCGTCCCGCTCCTCGAGGTCTTGGACGCCGTGGCCGGAGGGCGGCGTCTCAGCTTGGTGTTCCTGGGCCGTCCCAAGTATTACAGCAAGGCCGACCTTGTATTTAGAAAGGACCACCTCCGGAACCCCGATCTCCTCCGAGCATTCGCCAACTGCCTTCCAGATTTTGTCACCAAACACCCCGAGAAGTCCATGGAGTTCATGGAGGGCCTCGTCTGTTACGACTACCTGTGGACTAGTTTGCAGGTCAACCTCTTGAATTCCCTGCGATCCAATACTTTCATTCCGACAAAGCTACGAGTCTTTGATACGTGCTGTACCGTGATCGATGCGGCGTTCTTGGCGCTAGAGAACTCATCGAATGTGGACTGGCGATCACCCGACCTTGGATCACTGGCGCATTACTTCGAACTATTTGTCACTGATTGTTTCCAGGGCATGTTCGTCGATAGGGCCATTGGATTCCGCGTCGGCCTCATCAAGGCTAGGTTCTGTAAAGCGGTCTTAACCCAGTTCCTGGACGAGTTCAATCGTGAAGGCACTGTAGTTTTCCGGTCACAGTGGGACGTCGCGTCTCTCGCAAGAGTGCTCTATTCCCTCGGCGTTGGCACCGATGAAGACGTGGAGTTCTGGAAATCATTCGTTGATGGGGGCCCTATCGGGGCTGATTTTATAGGCAGAACTCACGCAATGCTCGGGACAGCTGCACGCGACGGGCCATTACTGAACTTTTGCAAACTAGGACGTCTGGGGGTGATGGCGGTTCCTCTCAAAGGATCAGGTCTAGAGGATACCGACTACTTCAAGAAGTTGTTAGAACTACTGCAGAAGATGACGGATGACACACGTCTACCCCTGGCAGTCGCTTCTCCCCTAGTTTGGGAAGACTTAGGCCGACTGCGAGAAGAAGTCTCCGACATTTGTGCGGGGAGCATCAACAAGGATAAAGCAAGTATGAAGGACTTACTGACGAAGATCGACGCGGTCTATGAGCTCCGCCCTATATCCACACAAGAGCACAACCCAAGCGATCATGTGCAGTCCCAAGCTCCCGAAACTTCGGCCATCTTGCAGTCGAACCCACTCCTCAGAGGGCAGATTCCCGCTAATGATAGGTCTAGTTATGCTTCCTCTACCACTGTCATCGGGGATCGGCACGATGGCTCACCAACCCAAGAGGATGATTTCAGAGGTACGGTTTTAACTCTGACGGAATTCCTATTTGATCCCCGCTAACGCCCACCCCAATCCCTCAGGCCTCACTCCGGCACCACTCAATAGTCCCCGCGGTGGATTTCCAAACCTATATAGTACCCCGTATCCCCTCCTTCCGAGCCAGATTGGGCCCGGTGGCGCAATCCCTCATCCATTCTCGGCGTCCTTCTTGCCCACTCTGTCTCCTCCAGCGGGAAGCACGGACCAAGCATCTCCAGGCATTCCAACCATTCAACATCCTTCACCTTATATGCGCTACAATAGCCAACACCGCCGCGCACCGGTGTACTATCCCCCAAGGCGGGATACTCGGGCCAATCGGTCGGCCACGTTGTCGCCATCGTCGCCGCCGCCGACAAGAATGCTTTCTGCCCCTTCGAATAGATGGTTCGCCTCTTCTTCCAGCAACGGGGTCTATTCGAGCACCCCTCCCGCCTCACCAGTTCATGAGAACGAATGAACCACCCACTTCTCAGCGGTAATTATTAATTGTCGGTGGTAAATCCTGTGGCACCTTGGCGCTTACTAGTATCTTAGGGATCTCGACTGTACCCAAGCGGTTCGTCGCATCTTGGTATTGCCGCTGCGACAGAGTCACGGATAGACGAATACAGACGGTGATGTGCTGGTCCATAGTTAACCTCCCAAGGAATCGATGTACTTCTGTCGCGTGTTGGCATTCAGCGAATATTTATTATCAGACACCTTTTTCTCGGGAATATACGCCGTATGGTCCGCATGTTCCCCTCGGCTCAATAATGGTGGCCATCCTCCATGCTAGCAGTGGGCCACGAGAGTGTGTGACGGGACATGTTATCGACTCCTCAGAACGTAATGTTAGGTCGCTTAGGCGAAATGGGAAGATGTAACGGTATCATTCTGTATATGCGCATATACCACATTTCACCAGGGAATCGGCCTTTCCACTAAAAATACCCGATAGAGCATAACGCGGTGGTAGCCTCCATGCCAGTGAAAGATT
Source organism: Lactarius deliciosus (assembly GCA_021525775.1). Lineage (NCBI taxonomy): Eukaryota > Fungi > Basidiomycota > Agaricomycetes > Russulales > Russulaceae > Lactarius > Lactarius deliciosus. The sequence continues at coordinate 1,137,108 of JAKELK010000008.1, forward strand.
TGATGTTAAGACTTCACAAAGAAATATTATTTTATGACTGGTGAGAAAATCATTCGCGACTTGTCACGATCATATGATGTTGTGACAGAGTAGACATTCGGTTGACCCAACCAAGGTTAGCCCTAACCCTTGTTCTGACCTGTTCTGACCTTATGGCGACTTCGACAAGGATCGCTCTCTGCCCTGCGGCACCTCCAATACGGGTCCCCCATCTAATGCCATTTCACATACAGCACTCAGGCCCAGCACCTGTCTCTACCTACTTTCGTATTCAACCTGCGCCCTTGCCAGAATCACATCCGTGTCCTCCGTCAGCAGCTGTTGAAGCGCAGCTGGTCTCTACTACTACCGTTGTGGTCGTCCCAGAGGAGAAGGAGAACGCTTCTGTAGTCTCGGTCGTAGCCACTTCCGCGTCCTTGGCCACAGCAACAGCAGAAATCAAGGCAGAAATTGACCCAGTCATCAAGCCACCTTTACTAGCGGTGCGTCCTGGCCCCGTCGAGCGGATCTCTGGATCCGCCAAACGATTCATCTCGTCTTTCCGCGGTCGCACGGTTCACGGCGTAGAAGCGTCGTTGCCGAAAGGATACTCGGGCATCGTTTTGCGTGGTGATGCAGAAGGCCGGACCCAGACGACGACGAGTAAAGCGAAGCGCCAGCCGGCCCGTAAGCTCCGCAGTCAGCTCCCTAGTGAGGCCCCGGAGAACAATATGGCGGGCATCCTGCCACCTGAAGAGGAGCGTCCTGTCAGGGTTCTGAAACCGTCGGCCCGGTTCGATTCGTTCGTCTTGTGGCACCCAGATATACCCGTCGACGAGGAGATGGACGAGTACCTCCGTTCGCTCTCTGAGTGGGTCAACATCGCTTCTGAGGTGCGTGTTATATAAATCCCCAGTCATGGTCTAACGATACTCAACCAGATCCATGAAAGCGAAGCACTTCCAACATAGATAGAAATATACACCGATCGACACTGTATTTTCATCGCAACCCAGCATTTTTTGCTCTACCACTCTGTTTATTCACCTGAGACCGTAGAGAGACAAATAACCGAGCCCAAAGTACAAATATCTATGACGCGTTTCGAGAGCAAGTTGTCTCGTCTGACTCTGCCATAGGCGACCCAACCAGGCTAAGTTTGCGTGTGTCTGGCCAGCCTGAAGACGCAGATTTCTGCCATCCGTCCCTGTTGCCTAACCCAACGATAAGTCGCTACAACTGCATCGTTGACCCTCATCTTCACGATATACCAGTCGCACCACTCTCAGATGAGGCTTCTGTCTTTGCGAAAGTAGCGCCCCCGCTCGTGGCTTCAACCGAAACTAGTATCGTCCAAACGAAACCTCGTCTCAGCGGTCAAAGCTAGGAAAACAACCCAAAAGAAAAAGTACATGGCACAGTCCGAACTCGCCGATCATTAGACCGATCACGCCGCGCCCACGCCTGATGGTGCACCGGTTCTTGACCGTGGTCGGCCGTGGGTAGCGACCGAAGATGTTGAGCTACGGCTGCACGCAGTTGCGCAGTAGCGCAGCTGGGCAGGATCTCGTTACAGGCGACGTCGAGGTATGCACGGGTGATCTCGTTGTCGATTGTCGACTACGCCTTGAGGTGGGGTATAAATATGCCACAACAGCGGATTTGCCACCAACGCCTACAGCCTGCAAGACAGCCTGAGAAAAAATTGGAAAGGGAGGGTCATGGAGCTTGTAATACTACGTCCCCTTTTGTTCTCTTCTAAATCGCAAGTAAAAATTTCACAGAAGGACACGGCCTTTGCGCGAACACCCGCATTCCGTCCAACCAGCCGCCGCGTGGGCTCGTTCAGTGACACCTCTGGATGGCACAGTATCATGTCCAAGTCATGTCGATGATATGCCATAGTGACGGTGACACGAATGTGATTACCAGCACGCACTGGCAGGCAGGCCTTTTCAATGTGCTCTCAATCTCGCGGTGCATTCTCTGCGGCTGGCAGCGTGTATCCCTTGCGTACAGACTGTGACAGCGCAGGATACATGAACACCCCGAGGCAGATATTTCCACTCGATCAGTTCTCGGAAATGAGCAGCATCATCATTCGTTCACCCTCGCCTCCCAAATTTAACGTAGCGAATATAGACACGCTTGCCTATAGTAACGCCTTTTTATTTTGAATCCGCAACACACGTAAGGACGCTGAAGAGTCCTAAGTGAGTTCGAAGGCGGAGAGGATCTACCTCCAATGAAAGGGGAAGAGAAGTGGGTGAACCCGTCTTTTGAGTGCCCGTGGCTGGGCCTGACTTTCGAGACAAACACGCTAAGCAGAGGTAAAAGGGGGCAATCAAGCGATGTTCTGATTCGACAGAAAGGAAAATAATTCAAATACAAAAGAAACCCGTAGCTGGAGCTAAGGTACTATAGTTCCCGTACCAATGCAAATTTCCCTGCTCAGTGCAAATTTTTACACGAGTAACACGACACTTGATCACCACTTCCTGATATCCTTTCCACTCAAAAAATTACTGTATGTATACTAGGGTATGTAATTATAGGATCATACAAAAAAAAACGAGGATCAATGGGAATACGAGGTCAAAACATCGCACTACAAATATTTGCATTGGTACGGGAAAACTTGGAGGTCTGCTGCACCTCCATTCAATTCAGAAACAAAAATAAATAAAATCGTCATTTCATTGGACATATACTGGTCTACAACTATGTAAAATTTGATGTACTTGGGATGTGTTGTTGAGACTAAAGAAATTGTTTATTGTAAAATTTGCATTGGTACGGGAACTACAGTAAAGGCTAAGGTAAAGGGACAGGAATGGTAGCACGAGGTGATCGAGGGTGAACGGATTCGGCTCAGCCCCTCTAGGGCTGGCCTTACAACATCACTGCTGGCACGGTCGCGTTCTCAGCGCATTTTAAGTGACGTGCAACGCACGTCAAATCCTTACAGTACTTTACCAAATAATGACGTTCTCAAAAGCCAGCAAGGAAACGGCGGTGACCATATCATCAACCACTGCACCCGATACCGCTCCCAGAGGGGCACTTTCACACGTCTTCATTTTAGAAACATTTCACCCACGAGGACCATCATGATAGCACTACTCGCAAACTCCTAACTGCCCGAAGACCGCCGCAGCTAGAGCCGCAGACCCGGGACCAGGAGGAGGCAACACGGGTAGCGGGGTCTAACCCAAGGTCTAACCTCACATGTCGTCTGTCACGGTCTTTTTTCACTTTTCAGTCTGACCATTACTATACCAGTACCCTGCTAGACCCCCTAACCCGTACACGCGACCGGCCTGCACCTAGATGTGTGTCCCGGGCGGGTCCCGGGATATAAACGGATTCTTAAAAAAATTGAAGTTACGGTGGCGAGCATCGCGGCGGCCGACGTTCCGCGATCGCCACTGGCACATGTTCGGGGGTTGCGCGGGGCATGCGACGTGGTCGACCAGTTCCACAGACAGATATCTTCAAAGCACATACACTTATTTTTTTTTGAATCGATTTATACACCGGGGTATGGGCCGTAGTAGACCCAGACCGGACACGAGATGGCGGATCCATGGGTTCTTCCTCCTTCTATCAGGCTCTCCTCCTTAGTCGGGTTCGGGCGGCTCATGGGCTCGTGGATGCGCGGATATCCTGCAGAAATGTTAGTAGGCACAAGGTTCGTTTCTTGGATGTGACTAGGATCCTCCCGGGCTAAAAGGGTTGCTGAGGTTAAAGATGATGTTCGCTCGGAAGCGACGGGCGTTGTAGCGCGGGCAGGTGTAGATAATGTGGGGGGAAGTGCGTGGTCTGGAGCCACACAGGCATTGCGTGGCTTCGTGGGGGTCTGTCGGGCGAAAGCGTTCGACGTAGGTGCCTGTGAAGGCATGGTCTACCGCGACGCGTAGTGCTGGGGATGTTGTGAAGAGTGGCTTCTTGGTGCCTTTCTCCTGGGCTGTCGCAGCTTGCCATAGCGGGCCCGGGTGAACCCCCGTCGGGGGGTTTCGTGATGGTATACTTGGCACATACACATTCCGTCGAGGCCTGGCAATAGGGTTCAAGTTGTGTGCTGGTTTGTGTACTCATTCGTGTCAGTACCTCGCGTACGTCGTACGACATACTGCCCAGGCCTCATGATAGCACCTGTAACAGGAAAGGTAACAGGCTCCCCACTCATTGGTAAGGCCAGTGCTTCTTGACGCCGATCAGCAAGCTGCCCAAAAGTGAAAGGCTTTGTCTGTTTCCAAGTCTTTACTAGTAGGCCTTTAGGGCATCAGAAAAATCACATCCCCTTCCCCTTCCCCTTCAGCGCCCTTCCTCTTTTCTGCCCCTTCCAATTACTTCCACCATACCTTCTCGAGCTTTTCAAATCACTACCAAACCACTAACCACTTTTCGAGCTTCTCAGTTTTACAATACATTATATTGATACCAACACATAATAATTCTACATATTTGTTACAGTACATCACTTCCGTTGTCGCCGTCGCTGCCGCCACCGCTGACCCCGTTGTCATTACCACCACGATTGCTACCGCTGGTGTGGTTGTGGCTGCAGTCGCCGTCGCCGTGTTGTGGTCATGTCGTCGCCGTCACCATCTCTGTCATCTTTGTCGCTGTCGTTGTCACCTCGCGGTAGCGTCGTCCAACGCCATAGCCACTAGCATCGGGGTGGCAGTGGCGCAGTCGGGGTAGAGGCGGCTTGGGCAGTTGTGGCGATGACCTGGTAGCAGTGGGGGATTATGGGGTCGGTGCGTTGGTGCGTGGGCGATGGGATGGGGTCGATGCGGTGGCGTGCCACAAGTGCTGTGGCGGTTGACGAGCAGGGGTGGCCAGTGCACGCGAGGGAAGGGAACGACAGTGGTGTTGTCGTCGTTGTCCTGCACCGACTCGAGGTGAGATGGAAAGAAAAAGGAAGAAAGAAAAACTTATCCAAATTGTTTGTGGAGCCAAGTGGGTACGGCGGCAGCAGTTGAGGGGAGGATGATGGCGGCTGGGGTAGTTAGTCGGGTCTGCGTAGAAGTGGCTGATCTCAAAAAAAAAACAAGTCATGTTTGTTGATTGGCCCGATCGTGGGAATCGTTTTTCCCATTCTGATAACCAACCGACCCAATCGACCCAACCGCCACTACACCATACTCCATGACTGCAACTATCCGCAACATCCTGACACGATTTCCTTCGGTGCTACCACCCCAGTTATCATCACTGCCACTCATTGTAAGTCTGTAGTTTCTGTTTCTTGAGCTTGCCCGCCACTAATTTACAAACCAGAGTGCTGTGCTGTACCTTCTCCCCACACTTGCGCCCATGCCACCTCCCCATTGTGGTCTGCCCAAACACGCCTCGGGAGTACATGCAAGCCATCACTCTGCCCCACGGGCCCCCACCGTACCTAGTACCAAAAGTAAGTCTTTTCCTGCCCTCTACCTCCGACACCTCCACTTCCGCATCCACAGGCCACCCTGCTACATCAGCCAATGCCTCACCCCCTACCACTCCTGCTCTGCGTGGACCCAAGTTCCTCGCTGCTGCCCTACCTGCTTACAAAACATTTAGCTACGGTTTTTTTTTTTTTTTTTTTTTCATCTCATCGATTCCAGGCAGGACAATGGCGCCACAATACTGCCGTCATCCCCTCCCCTTGTGCAGTTGCAGGCTACCCTGTTCAATAGCCGCCACCATTCGCAACATGCCGCCGCATTGACCTCATGAATGTAAGTCCGAACCCGTCCACCCCATGCACCGCCACTAACTGGCAACTCTTCTACGAACTGGTGTGGGTCTGCCACATATGTTCACAAGATCGACCGCCATGTCACTGCCACTACCGCCGCTGTTTGGCCAATGTGAGCCCAGTGTGACCATGAAAATGACTATGACGTGACCACGCTGCAAGCGACGATGACTGCAGTCACGACCGGCTGGTCCCAACAGCAATGGCAGTCATGACGATGATGTACCGATGATGATAACAGTGTTGAAGATGGGAATGATGGAGACGATGAATGTAACGGCAATGAGAGCAATGGCCATGGTGAGGACAATGACCGGGGCGATGGCAGGGACAGTGGTGAGGACATCAACAGGAATGGCAGCGGTAATTGCAACGGTATATTAAGTGTACTGTGTTCCATGTAGTATTTACCCAGAATATATTATCTTTTTCACGCTCTTTCGAACGATCTTTAGAGTGACCTTCTCGGTATCTTCGCCAAAGCTGCAAACAGGTAGGTACCCTTCTAGCAGGGCTTTGGAAGGTATTACCCTTCCAGCGGCCCTTTGGAAGATTTAGGCCATGCCTGCCGAAAGCGGAAACCCCTTCCCAGCTTCTGCTGCTTTTGCCACTTCCGGAAGCTGCGAAGGGCCCAAAAAAGCCACTTGTATTTTTGCTGATGAGGACTCGTGGCCGCGTGACCGGTCCCACGGTGATCAAGCAAGTGATGAGTGTAGGCCTCATAAGCGCACAAGTCCGCAATGAAACAGCTCAACCACGCCGCCTCCGAGTCCTACATAGGGGCTACCTTCACACCACAGGTCTTCCACTCCGCATAAGGACCACACTCGGTAACTCCTCGGCTATCTCGCCAAGTTTCGGGCCAATCGCTCGAAGATTGCCGCCGAATTGACCAGCCGCTGACCCGGGAGGCAAGCCGGGAGGAGGAAACACAGGAGACCCTTGCCCTCCCCTTTCACTATCGTTTCGCTCGCTATCACAAGGCCTTAGACCTCGCAATCAACACATGTCCAAGCACATGTCAATGATGTCATTTGTTTTTTCCTGTTTTGAGTCTGATCATTACAGTATCGCTATTTGCATGTTCTCGGCCGGGTACTGTCACGGGTTTCAAAAAAGAATGAAAAGTACCGCGACGGCCGACTTTTCTCGATCGCCACATTTTCGGGAGTGGTGCGGGACATGCGGTGTGTCCAACGGTTTCATGACCAAGCTATCATGTTACGTTACGACCACTTTAGGTGTAGTCGTAATTAATAAATATATATTCTACTTCAAGTTATTGGTTTTGATTCTTTTGAAAAATATTTGTGAAAAGCGGTGAGGCAATACTGAGACAATACAGTACAAGTGTCGACAAGAGGCCTGGTTTGAGGCTTGAAGGTTAAGTGCGTTGAGTACTTGAGTTTTGGAAGTCCGTATGGACTAAATTTTGGGCATGACAACTGTTATGAAACCTCAGGCTACTGTCAAACCTGCTGTTGCAAGCTTGGTTGCAAGCGGTCAGAGTACGGAGAAGTTGTATTGGAATTGACTCGCCGAAATGATATAGGGGCCAGCTCGTCGAAAGACGTCCATCAGATCATAAACACAGCACATTCCATCAACGCACGGCAATGGGTTGGTGTAGTTTGTGTACGCTTTCGTGAATGCTAAGTTATAATGGATGAGTACTGGCACTAGTTTGCCTCGCGTAAGCCACACAGTGGCCGCGCCTATCATAGCACCCGGGCTCCACGCTCTCTCAGATCCGACTGTAAGTCGGGGTATGAGTTAGAGACACCTTCTATGCCGACTCTCCGTCCGGCTTTGACCCGGACCTGGGGCGCTCTTGACCGCAACTACTGCTGCTTTCGAGTCGCCCGCTCACTGGCAGTGCTCACAGACTTCGCAGGGGCCGGATCGACCCGGGAGCGCGGGTGGTGACCGTACCTTTACTCCCGCCGCAAGGCTTACTGTCTACCCGCGAACCCACGTCATCGCTCTTTACTGGATCATAGACTCGGAAACGGATTTAGGAAAAAAATTTCAAGTCGAAGAACAGAATTTCAGTTCCACTGCCTCTGTGTCTAGGACGCCACAGCATCTGAGTTAGACCTACTTCTCTGCTGGTGCGTTCTCATACGAACTCTCCGTCTCGTTTCAAGTTCTGAGAGCAGTCACAACCACTGTTACGCATTTCTCCCCATTCTCGAACCTTCTCGTAGCAGCCAAACCTGTTGACTCACGTTCTGTACCCTTCGACTGCTTTCCCTCACATTCTGTCCGTTTCTCGCAGCTTCTATCTGACTCGACTCTCGTAGTACTTAAGGACTGTCCTGTAACCACCAGAGCTTTAAGCTCGACCTATTGTACTCAACTACAGTAGCTGACTCGAATACGACTCTTGGCTTCCCCGAAACCCCGAACCCTGAACGATTCTCCTCTCGTCTTGTGAATCCTCGCTCCGCCGTCTGTTGTCGGCAATCGCCCTTTGAACTTTGAACTCCAAACGAACCCGAAACCCGAATACGCCTTACTGAGCGTAACATCAGGTCGAGCTTTCCCCGAAACTACGATCCCCGAATAGAACATGATGAACATCGACTCAACTTATGCTGAGAGTGACGGAGGAGGACGTCTGCTCCTTCCGTTTGCAACATCACCGAACCTCGAAGATAACATCGCGCCTCATCTGAAACTAAACACAGTCTTCTTACAGATGGGACAGAGCGGAGCCCCGTGGACTGGATACTACGTCAACTGGCGAGGAACTAAGCAAGCCATCCGGATGTACCAGGGAGTCTGGTTCGAAATCCGATACGAAAAGATGGCGGACGTCTGGTTCGCATACCGCGTCGTGCGGGCAGCATTTAACTTGCTACACGAACCCAATGAACGAATGAACATCGACGAATTGAAGGCGCAGACCGCCTCACAAGAAGTCAAAACCAGCAACGCTCCCGCACCACCGACATCCGGATTCACCATCACCCACGCCACGACTACCCACGCTCCAGCCACCGACAGCGAACCCGCAAAAGAACCAGACACATCAATCCCCGGAATCGGTGCTAACTTCGGCGAAGGCTCGAGCAGAAACAAAGGAAAAGAACCGGTCAAAATGACAACCAGCAAAGGATCCGACAGCAGTGACAACCCCGACGGAGACAACGACGATAGTGACGACGGAGGCGACAACAAAGAAGACCGCAAAATGAAGCGGTTCTTCAAGGCCATGCGAGGTGAACGCCTCGAGGGAAGCCTCCCCTCGCCGTTCACCGGCGATCGCACCAAAACCAAGAAGTTCCTCATCGCTTTCGACAGATACTGCTACCTTAACCAAGACACGAACAAAATCAAGGATCCGATGAAGCGAACAATGATGTTCCTCGGGCTCTGTACCGATAAAGCCGAAACATGGGCAGAACGCGCCTCCGAATGGCTCATGAAGATCCGAAGTGGCGAAGAAATCGTCCCTTTCGGATTTGACGTCTGGCAAATCACAGAACGCGAATTTCGCGACGCATTCACCAACTTCGCAGACGCAGACAAAGCCCATCAAGACCTGTTGAAACTACGTATGAAGGATGGACGACTCGACGAGTACGTCGGCGAATTCCAGGACTTAGTCAACCGCGCCGGAATGGACATCAACGAGCCAAGCGCGCTCCGGATGTTCGCGCAAGGACTACAGGGCACTCTCGCCCACACCTGTATCTTCCAGAACAACCCCGAGAACTTCCGCCAATGGGTCACAAGCACCCAGACGAACCACCGAAACTGGCTCAAGGTACAAGCCCTCAAAGAGCATAACCCATTCCAGCAGCAGTCGCGCCGCCCCGGCCAAAGTCCGTTCACGCGCCGATGGAACAACAACAACAGCAGCGGTGGACAACGCCCCGCTCGCCACCCCGACGCAATGGACGTCGATACCATCCGCAAAGCCACAACCGAAGATGAGAAACAGAAATACCGCTCCGAAGGACGCTGCTTCAACTGCGGAAAGCAGGGCCATCTTAGCCGCAACTGCCCAGATCGCAAACCACGCATCGCCAGTACTACCATAGACCCGACACCGCGTATCGCAGTCGCAACCGCGGCCCCTCCTCAACCGCCCATAGAAACGGCAGTCATCGACGACGCCTTTTTACGCAAGATAGCAGCAATCTCGATGCGCATGACCCCGGAACAACAGGACTTCCTAGCTAAAGAATTAGTATCCCATGGCGCGGATTTTCAGTAAGCTCGGGCCCGTCGTCCTGGATCCGAGCTCTCGTCCCCAGTAGTGTCTTTGTACCTCGTATCAACGCTCTCAGAATAGATGTACATTTCCTGCAAAGTGACGAAGGCGCCCGATTTGCCGCTCTGGTTGACACCGGAGCAACTCACAACTTCATGACCAAAGATACTGCAGTCTTCCTCAACCTACACCCCCGAAAACTACGCCAACCACGGACGATCCGAAACGTCGACGGAACAACAAACAAAAGTGGGCAAATCACCGAGTACGTCGATCTATTCCTTCGACCCGCATACAAACGAGGGATGGCCAGAATACCCGACTTCGAAGGAACATCACACCGTTTTTACCTCGCCGATCTCGGAAGCGACGCCATTATACTCGGGTACCCATGGATGGCCAGTCACAAAGAACCGCTCGACTGGGAACAACCCGACAATAATCCCATCCTACTTGCAAACCCAAAAGATTGGCTCATGCACTTCCTTGAACTAGAAGACGGTGACGAAGTCATTATGAAAATATGTAAGGTCACGCACGCCCAACAACTCGCAGAGGCAGCTCACGACAAAACGGAACGCCCCTGGATGGAATTAGTCCCCGAAGAACTCCACCAATTCGAAAAGGTATTCAGCGAGACAGCCGCACAACGCTTCCCAGAGTCAAAACGATGGGACCATGCAATCGACTTGCTCCCCAACGCCCCGGCCACTCTTGACTGTAAAGTGTACCCGCTATCCCTAGCAGAACGGGAGGCACAGGAAAAATTCCTATCGGACCATCTGGAGAAAGGCTATATACAGCCATCCCACTCCCCATATGCCGCACCCTTCTTCTTCGTCAAGAAAAAGGACAGGAAGCTAAGGCCTGTCCAGGATTACCGCCGTCTCAACACCTGGACAAAGAAAAATAAATACCCACTCCCGCTCATCGCCGAACTCGTCACTGAAGCACCAGGACACGACTGGTATACAACAATGGATGTACGATGGGGGTATAACAACGTGTGTATCAAAGATGGTGATCAGTGGAAAGCCGCCTTCAAAACGAGCAAAGGCCTGTTCGAACCCCTTGTCATGTTTTTTGGCCTCACCAACTCACCAGCAACCTTCCAAATGATGATGGACGAGATCTTCCGACCGGAAATCGCACAAGGATGGCTCAAAGTCTACATGGACGACATCATGGTAACAACAAATGGATCCCACACCGACCATCTTAATCATGTCGCCATCATCCTCAGACGACTCCAGGATCACGACCTCTTCCTTAAACCCGAGAAGTGTCGATTCGCCCAAACCTCAGTGGAATACCTTGGCGTCGTCATAGGTCGAGAAGGTGTAGAAATGGACACGGTGAAACTGCAAGGCATCCTTGATTGGCCAACCCCAACCAACGTCACAGAAGTCCGCTCGTTCCTTGGTTTTGGCAATTTCTACAAACCATTTATTGCAGATTACACGAAAATCGCCCGTCCTCTCCACGACCTCACTAAGAAAGGAGTCACCTTTAACTGGACTACAGCTCAGGAAACAGCCTTCACCACGTTAAAATCACGTTTCGCCTCTCGACCCGTCCTAGCGTCCATCGACTACGACCGCCCCTTCACACTCCAAACTGACGCCTCCGCATTCGCACTTGGTGCCACGCTCACGCAACCACAGGACGACGGCCATCTCCACCCCGTTGCGTTCTTCTCATCCTCACTCCTCCCAGCGGAGGTCAATTATGATGTATACGACCGCGAACTACTAGCTATCGTCAAATCCTTCCGCCACTGGCGCCACCACCTGCTTGGCGCACGTCACCCGATCACTGTCCTCACCGATCACAACAACCTCGCCTACTTCCGCGCCCCTCACAAGATCTCGGGAAGACAAGCCCGTTGGATGGAAACACTGGCTGAATTCGACTACACCCTCCACCACGTCCCAGGCAACTCAAACACTGTCGCGGACCTCCTCTCCCGACGACCTGACCTTAAAGAGGGGGTGATCGACGTCAACGATAATATCACTATCTTACCTGACCACCTTTTCATAAACAAAATCCAGCTAACTGACGACCCAGACACGCGACGAAAGGCAATCTCCGAACTACATGACACGCCAATCGCAGGACACCCAGGGATCGCAAATACTTGGGCACTCGTCAGCGAACGATATGAAGGGAACAACCTCAGACAATTCACCGAGCAATACGTAAAAGGCTGCCCACAGTGCCAAACCAACAAAAGCCAGCGAAAGGCACGAGCACCACTGCAACACCTCGACACGCCGGTAGAGGAAGGCCCCTTTCAATACATCAGCCTGGATTTAATCACGGACCTACCACCAAGCGGAAAGTTTGATGCCATCCTCACGATAGTCGATCAGGGGTGCAGCAAGGCAACCAAGTTCATCCCATGCACGAAGACAATCACAGGTGAAGGAGTAGCAACCCTCTACTTACGACACCTCCTCCCCTGGTTTGGAATCCCCAAGCGTATCATCTCTGACAGAGACCCCAGATTCACAAGCGCATTCGCCACAGAAATCTGTACTCAGACGGGAATCCGACAAAACCTCAGCACAGCCTTCCACCCGCAGACAGATGGACAGACGGAACGCATGAACGCCTGGGTAGAGCAATACCTGCGACACTGGGTCAGCCAACAGGGGCAGAACGACTGGGCTCAGTATCTTCCCTTAGCAGAGTATGCACACAACTCGTGGCCACACAACATCACCAAACGATCCCCTCACGAACTTCTCTTCAGGATGAAACCACAGATACATGTCGAACCCAGCGGAATCGATCGATCACCAACGGCGACTGAACGGCTGATACAATTACAACAAGCAAGACTACACGCTGCAAACGCACTCCTCAGGCGATACAAAACTCGCGAACCACGGATCCAATTCGATGAAGGCGATAAGGTCTGGTTGGAAGGGAGAAACCTCAACCTTCACGTGCAATCACGGAAACTTGCCCCGAAGCGGTATGGCCCTTTCACGATCATCAAAAAGGTGTCACCGGTCGCCTATCAACTACAGCTTCCCAAATACATGAGGATACATGATGTCTTCCACATCGATCTCCTAAGCCCATTTAAGGAGACGGATCAACATGGGCCAGCCTTCTTACCACCACCACCTGACCTCGTGGACGGACAAGAAGAACAGGAGATCGAAGCAATCCTTGACGTGAGAAGAAAGGGACGAGGGCGTAACATGCAATACCTAATCAAGTGGAAAGGCTTCCCCACTTCGGAAAACAAGTGGGTCGACAGCAAAAACATGCACACAGACGATTTGGTAAAACAGTTCTACGCCTCGCGATTGACGAAGGATAAAAGGGCGACGAAATGAACAGAAAGACAACATTCAACACCCACTCCTTTCTCAATATGACCTCCCATTTCTACCAACTCTTCTATACCGCCGCCACTGAAACAGCCATCTACGCCGACCTCTGGTTACGAATAGTGATGGTAAGGTTCGGTTCTGAACCTCGGTTCGAACCTGAACCGGACCGGTCTGAACCCCAATTTCGGGTTCGGGTTCAGCTGTTGACCTGAACTGAACCAATGGTTCGGTTCAGGGTTCAGCAAATTCCTGAAACTGGAGAACCAGTTCTGAACCGGTTCTGAACCAATGAACCATTGAAAATATGCAAAAGATTTAGGCACTCAAACCAAAATCAAAAGTGTTCTATTTAGTGAATGGCATGGATTTATGTACCCGTGCAGGTTCAGCCCGGGAGTTTGGGCAGGTACAGGTACAACTTGGAGTACCAAATTTGTGACCCTCGCAAAACCTGTCCCCAGTGGTCACCGGTCATAGGTTTCGCCGGGCACGCAGGTCACCGGACCAGACGCTGCTGCAACGTGTCAACAGACTGCCATTGTTTTCTGACGCTCACTGGCAGCACTTGTTGACTGCGTTCCTTGGCCCAGGGAACCCTCAATTTAAAGAAGCTAAGTGTTTTTCCTTTGTCTGACCCTTTTAGCTAACTAACTACAATGTTTTCTAGGTTTCAAACATGTTCTCGGCGCTGCCTCCACCTCGCCTGCCATTGTCATCCAACACGCTTGTTGACTGCGTTCCTTGGCCCAGGGAACCCTCAATTTATAGCTAAGTGTTTTTCCTTTGTCTGATCCTTTTAGCTAACTACAATATTTTTATTTCTTTCTAGGTTCCAACCACATTCTCGGTGCTGCCCCCACCTCGCCCCATGCAGGCCTGTATTGCCACCACCACCTTTGGCTTGCAAGTGCCAATTCCACCTTCTTGCAGCATGCAAGAGCTGCCATGCCCCACTGTGACACTACAACACCACCGCGACACTACGACAGCGACACAACGCCACAGCGTGACGAAGACCGCGACATGGCGGGTGGCGCTATGACAGTGACATAGCGTGCGGTGCTACAACAGTGACACGACACTGCAGTGTGACAAAGACAGCGACATGGCATGTGGCGTGATGAAGACATCGACACGGCGCGTGGCGCTATGACAGCGACACAGTGCGTGGTGCTATGACAGCGACACGACACCACAGCGTGATGAAGACAGTGACACGGCGCTGCAGCATGGCAAAGACAATGACACAGCACCGCAGTATGGCGAAGACAGCAACACTGTGCTGCGGCATGGCAAATACAGCGACACGGCGCCGTGGCCCTTAGTTTACAAGTCTATAGTCACTGTACTAGTAGTATACATGAGTTAATATAATATATTTGGGTATTTTGGGTGCACAGGTCGCAAGGGTGTAGAACCCTTGTGACGCTTGACTGACCCTTACCCCTCACTGCGGGTAAGGGTTTCGACAGGTACAGGTGTGGGTACGAAAAAACCTGAGGGTTACCTGGGCCACACACTAGGCTTTTGTTCAGGTTTGGTTCAGGTTCAACCCCTCCCCTCCCTGAACCGAACCATTGTGAACCTGAACCAATGGTTCAGTTCAGGGTTCAGCCTAGACCCCTGAACCGAACCAATGGTCCGGTTCGGGGTTTGGGAAAAAAGGTCAAAGAACCGAACCGAACCGAACCTTACCATCACTAGTTACGAATCCGCAAGGGAAATCACGAAGCAGGACCACCACCCACGCTCCGCGAGGTCCTCTTCCCCCCCGTCTTCGTACCATCTGAATCACCACCACCCCCCTTCGAAGAACCTGAAGACACCGCAGTAGAAGACGAGACACTGCCGTTCGCCAATGAAACCCTCGTAGTCACCACCAATCGACGAACCGCCATCCCGAACGACCACCCTGGAGGGGATTGGCGTTTCAACCACCCAAAGACAAAACGTGCATACCCGTTCATGATCCGCCTAGCCGGAAATCTGACAAGAGCCCGTTACATCCGATACAAAAGAAACCAACAGTACCCGCAGATTGAAGGTACCATGGGAGAAGGAGAACGAGTCTACGAGGCCTTCCTCAGGGCGCATGACATGGACAAAGGGCGCCCGCTCCTGACACCACCACAGATCCGCGTTTTCGACAGCGACACCACGGGCAGACCCCATGTAGACCGCGCCCTACGCACAATCGACGACTGGCCGCTAACAGCAGAAGTACAAAACTACAGAACCTTCGTCGCCGACCTAGAAGAACAACATGACCAGGTACTCCGCCTGCGACACGCCATTGCCGAGACCATGGCACGGATCAAAAACTCGGTTTGGCGCCTCTCCCAGAATAATGTTTACCAGCGCGTACAGACCATCATCCAGCGAGAAGACGACCCAACCCTCTGGGTCAGTAACGGCAATCTCCGGGTCGAGATGCAATACGCACGGGAGCTACCGGATTCCGTCCCCACTTACACGAACGTCTGCAGATGGTGTCAAGAAGCCAACCACGATGCCGCCCACTGCCTCACCTTCACTCAATGCCCGTACTGCCAGAAATTCGGACACAGAGGCGAATGATGAACAGCGCACATGAAGGGATGATACTCACAGTGACAAGAGGACTGTGGTGAGATATCAAGGGTGGCTGGAAGCAGCAACAGAGTAAGATCTAGCAAGTGAAGCAGATGGTGGTCTGGCACACAACAGATGAGAACTGGTGTTTATACAACAGAAGAAGACATACCTGGCACACAACAGATGAGAACTGGTGTGGTGCCAGAGCGTACATGGTACTCTACTTATACTGCTACAGGGGGTGACGGTGGTAACACAGGTCACAGTAAATACAAGGAGCGTTGTTCTACAGAGGGACACAAAGGAGTGTGCAGAAGGAGAACAAAAGCGCAAAGAACAATAGAAGTCTAGACTGATGATATCATAGTGACATCACAATAAGGATAGAACAAAAGGAATGAGTACAAGGACGAAATACAATAGGAGTCCAGAGGAGTCCATGATGTCATTGTACAGTGATGTCATAGATAAGAAAGTCCGAGATTGTACAGATCATAATCTAATCTACAGAAGTCCAATATATCTTATCTAGAGCAGTCCGTTATCTGCGTGTCCATATGAGCCACTAAGTGCGCGCGGGTCACTTATCAACATCTCCCCGTGATCAGCAATCTAGGATTAGCACAAGCCCATGTCTATATTATGTTGTTGGAGCAGGGTGCGCGCAAGCGACTTGGTAAAGCCGTCTGCAACCATTTCCAGAGTAGGGGTTCTAATAAGAGTGATGGTCCTCTTTTCGATGTACTCCCTAATGACATGATGCCTAATGGCAATGTGCTTCGATCGCCTCCCAGTGACAGGGTTCAAGGCCAAGTCAATGGCACCCTTGTTGTCACCATGCAATGGGATGGGGTCGTCGACCTCGTACCCGAGTTCCAAAAGGAAGCTCTGATACCAAGCGGCTTGGTTGGCCGCATCGGTCATGGCCATGTATTCCGCCTCTGTAGTGTTTTGGGCCACTGTCTTTTGCTTTCGCGAGGACCAGCTTATTGCACCATTGGCTAGAAGGAACACATAACCCGAAGTGGAGTGTCTGTCATCAACCTGGTCACCCAGGGAAGAGTCAGAGTAGCCAACAAGGCCATCTCCACTGGCGCCATCATAGACTATCCGCATATCCACAGTGCCTACTAAGTAAGCCAGGACATATTGCGCAAGTCGCAGATGTTGGGGGGAAGGATTCGCTGCATACTGCGCCAGACGTGACACAGCGAAGGAGATGTCCGGTCTAGTACCAATCTGAACGTACAGCAGACTACCAATGAGTGACTGGTAGTGCGTAATGTCAGAGGCAGTAGCCTGACCCGTATATTTATGAAGGTGCTCGTCAGCACCAGCGGGCAAGGGTGTGGAGTGTGGAGTGGCATCGGACATGCCAAAGCGTTCAAGGACATCCTTGACGTAGCCAGACTGGTCTATTTTGATGCGTCTGAGGGAGCGGTCGCGCACAATGCGCATACCAAGATATGATTCTATCTCCCCGAGATCTGTCATCTCATAGCGCTCAGAAAGATCTGACTTGAGACGCTTGATTCTCTCCAGAGAAGCACCCAGAATAGTGATGTCGTCAACGTAAACGATAACGAAGAGTGGTCCATCCCCCTCTCGTTGAGGCAACACATATACGCCGGCATCGGCAAACGTCCGCTTAAAGCCGAGTGCTAGTAGCACTCCATGGAATTGTAAGTTCCATGCACGGGAGGCTTGTTTGAGACCATATATCGCCTTGACTAGGCGACACACCTTCATCTCTGCACCAGTGGTGATGAACCCTTGTGGTTGCTCCATGTAAATCTCCTCGTCAAGCACGCCATTGAGGAACGCAGACTTGACATCCATCTGATGGATGTGCCAGTCCTCCAGCGCGGCCAACGCCAGAAGTAATCTCAGCGACTCGAATCGTGCGACGGGAGAGAAGGTTTCATCAAAATCTATGCCAGGGATTTGCGTAAACCCCTTAGCCACCAAGCGAGCTCTATAGCGGCCATCCGCTTTGAGCTTGAAGACCCATTTGGATTTTACTGCCTTGCGATTAGGCAGGAGATCTACTAACTCCCATGTGCCATTCTTGGCGAGCGCATCCATCTCATATTGACACGCCGTTGTCCACTCACCTGCATCCACAGACCACATGGCCTCTGCATAGGATGCAGGATCTCTTCCCACATAGGCTGCAGCTAACAGCTCTGCAAACCCCAGCCGTCTACCACGTGTGGCCACATTATCTGCTGTGAAGTAGCGGGGATTGGGCACTGGTGCATGGGCAGAGCGTCTAGGTGCATTGTCCATTTCACGCAACAGCTGACTACGCTGTGCGCGATCCTCAAAGCCACCAGGCATATCTGGTGAGGGAGGAGGGACATTGCGCATAATGCGCGTTGCACTTTGACGCGGTGGTGGAGAAGTCAGAGGGGGCTGCTCACGCTTAGGTGTGACAGGAAGAGTGGGTGGGGCAGGTGGTGGTGGCGTGAGTGGGCGCTCTTGTTTGGGGTCTAAAATGTCTTCGACATCCTCTTCACTACTGTCAGAGTGTGTAGGGGAGGGTGCTCGCTGTGGTGGTAACGCCGACGTGCTAGGTGCGGCAATTACTGGTGTAGGTAGTGGTTGTGAGGCCACTTGAGAAGGTTGTGGGTGTGTCTCAGCACCCTGGAGGGACGGGAAGCTACTCTCGTCGAATGTCACATCCCTGGACAATCGGACAGAGCGGGTTTGGCGGTCCCAGAGCTTATAGCCCTTTGATTCGGGCTCAAACCCAATAAGCGTGACTTCAATAGCCTTCGCATCCAATTTGCGACGCTTATCAGCGGGTACGTGCATGTACCCCTTGCATCCGAAGATGCACAAGTGTGAGACATCTGGTACTTTGCCAGAGTACCAGAGCTCATAAGGTGTGTGCCACTTAAGCATACGGGTGGGAGAGCGGTTATAGATGTGTACCGCAGTGCTCATTGCATGCTCCCAGAAGCCTTTAGACATGCCTGCTGTGTGTAGCATGGCCATTGCCTTATCCGTAATGGTGCGGTTAAACCGCTCGGCTTTCCCGTTCGACTGTGGTGAACCTGGCATCGTAAGGTGATGCTCTATCCCTCTCTGCTTGAGAATGTCCTGTACTTGGCTCGCCATGTACTCGCCTCCGCGGTCAGAGTGGAGTGCGCGCAGTTTATGGGACGTCTGGGTTTCACCCCAGGCCAAATACATCTGCAGCGCTTTCACAAACTGATCCTTCGACTTAATAAAGTACACCACTGCATGCTTGGAGTGGTCGTCTATGAAGGTGGCGGTGTACGCAGAGCCTTGTAGGGACTGAGTTTGCATTGGACCGGCGAGGTCACTGTGTACAATCTCAAAAATACGGGTTGTCCTTTTGGTGGAGGACGCAGAGAAAGGTTGACGAGTGGATTTACCCAACTCGCACCCACGACACACAGCAGTATGCGTGGTAGAGCTGTCGATGTCCATGCCAGTAGTGGCAGAGGGACCGTACGACTTGAGAGCAGCAGAGGAGATGTGTCCCATGCGCTGATGCCAGATGTCAAGTGTGGTGGCAGCACTTTTGACGTGAGCATTGAGGCCAATGCTTGAAGCGTCCAACCAATAGAGGTTGTCCTCCAAGTAGCCAATAGCTACACATTGTTTTTTGACAGATATTTTAAACGAGCCACTGTCAAAGGCCACTTCCGCACCCTTTTGTGCCAAGGCACGCGTCGACAAGAAGCGTGTCTTCACCTGTGGAAGGTGTAGCACATTACTGAGGGTAATTGGAAGGCCCTGGCTCGTAGTGAAGACGACGGAGCCTACACCAACTTGGTCGATGGTGGACTTGTCCCCAAGGCGCACAGCACCCTTGCATGGGGTATAGTCCTTGAAGTCGGACCGATGTGGTGTAATGTGGTGTGTGGCACCACTGTCCATCATCCAACGCACACGCGAGGCAGCATACAAGGCAACTCCAACTGCATTGTCCGCCCAGTTAATGGCGGGTTCATCATCGACCTCCTTAATGGAGGCGGTGGTAGGTACTAGTACATGGGAGTTGGCAGCCTTGTTGCCTGTGTCCTTCAGCTTCCCCGCCGCTTCATCCTTCTTCCTCTGCCTGCAGTCAGGCTTAATGTGCCCCTTTTTGTTACAGTAGTGGCAGGTAAGTTGAGAATGGTCTCTCTTCTTACGTGGGCCGCTGCTAGTGGGCCTAATGGGGGCAGCTTTGTTGAGGGAAGAGCCAGAGGGGCCAGTACGACGTGCCTCCTCAGAAACAATGCGCGCAATTATTTCAGCGTGCTTTAGTTTGGAGGGGGCGCCACTGGCGAGGATGGTGGATGCCAGAACCTCATAGGAGGCTGGCAGGGCGTGGAGAAGTATGAGACAGAATTGGGTGTCTGTGACACCCATCTGCGCGTTGGTGAGGCCAACCCGCAGCTCATTGAGCTTGGCTAACTGAGAGGCCATGGGTGCGGAGTCGTCGAGGCGGGCTTGGGTTAATTGGATCCACAAATTAAAAATGGTGGTGCTGCCGCTAGCACCAGCATAGACATCCTTCAGCTTGTCCCACTTCGACTTGAAGGTGGGATAGGCGAGGGGGTCGGCAACAAGGGAGTAGACGTCGGGTTTGAGGTAGAGGCGGAGGTACGCCTTTGCCCGACGCTGGACAGAGTCCCACTCATCAGAGGTGACTCCAGAGGGAGGGACCTGGAGGTAGAACACATCCTCCGCTTCGTGCAGCGTGAGGATTGCCTCCAAGGTCCCAGACCACTCGTTCCAGTTTGACCCGTCAAACCTGATGAGGTGGATGCCTGAGGGCATGCCAAAGGAATTGCCATAGGCATTGGCGATGCGTGAGGAGGGTGTGGACCCAGTGGGAAAAGGGGGGAGTGAGCCCCCTGCTGTGGCGCCTGCAGCCGCACCGGTGGCACCAGTGGGCGAGGCAGCGCGAGATGATTGGCCAGACATAGGGATGATTTATCTATCGCCGAGGAGCAGTCAGCGATAGTGCTTCATAACAGTTGCAAGATGTGATGGGGTAGTCACTCCTGTCTGTGAATCTGTAAGGCCAGAACGCTAACGCGTCCTGCCTCCTGTGGTATGCCAGTGATACAAGGGCTAGGCCCAGGTTGGAAGATCCCTTTGCCATACTAGGAGCCAGCTGCCAGCCAGGATGTGTCTAAGACACGGCTCACTAGTTTGCGTCAGGGGGATATGGAATGGTATCTTTCAGAGCCCAAGGCTGTCTACCTCAGCCTTCTCGGCCTGTTGGTTGCCTCATCGCCACAAGTGGCTTCACTGAATCCTTTCCCATTGCCGCTACAAGGCAGGAGTCTGGTTGCAGAACACCATAAGGTGAACACCCCCCAGAGTCTGAACCAGGTTTTACACTCCCATGGTGAGGAGATCCTGCGCCCAGTGTGGAGCACCAGAGACAGCTGGCGCTAAGCTCCACAATACACAGCCCAGTGGGCCATGCACACCTGGATATGGATTAAGGGGCTACCAGATCCAATCTCCTTGCGCATAGCACAGGGGCTAGGAAAACAGTGGGGGTGAAAGTAGGACTACTGGGCAGTACATGTAACAGGAGGTTCCTCAGCAGTGACAACTGACGCCTCAGTGTCCACTGCCTTGGGCAAGGCTGGTGAGGCCCCAGACAGACCTTGACCTGGTGTGTGATCCTAGGAACACAGTGACCAGCCAAGTGGAGTGGCTTGGGCACCAGGGCCCATAACCTGATGAACAGCGCACATGAAGGGATGATACTCACAGTGACAAGAGGACTGTGGTGAGATATCAAGGGTGGCTGGAAGCAGCAACAGAGTAAGATCTAGCAAGTGAAGCAGATGGTGGTCTGGCACACAACAGATGAGAACTGGTGTGGTGCCAGAGCGTACATGGTACTCTACTTATACTGCTACAGGGGGTGACGGTGGTAACACAGGTCACAGTAAATACAAGGAGCGTTGTTCTACAGAGGGACACAAAGGAGTGTGCAGAAGGAGAACAAAAGCGCAAAGAACAATAGAAGTCTAGACTGATGATATCATAGTGACATCACAATAAGGATAGAACAAAAGGAATGAGTACAAGGACGAAATACAATAGGAGTCCAGAGGAGTCCATGATGTCATTGTACAGTGATGTCATAGATAAGAAAGTCCGAGATTGTACAGATCATAATCTAATCTACAGAAGTCCAATATATCTTATCTAGAGCAGTCCGTTATCTGCGTGTCCATATGAGCCGCTAAGTGCGCGCGGGTCACTTATCAACAGCGAACAGTGTTACCGCCCCCATCAAAACTGCCATCTCGAATGCCTCGTCCCGCGTGAACACCGCCGTTACAACCACCCGTGTCGCTTACGACCCGTACCAGACGAAGACGACATCGACACCGAGTTCAGACGCCGCATGCGCCGTAATGACCGCATCACTCGTCGAAGGGACCGTCGTGCCGGACTCTAAGGAGGGGGTGATGTTACGCATTTCTCCCCATTCTCGAACCTTCTCGTAGCAGCCAAACCTGTTGACTCACGTTCTGTACCCTTCGACTGCTTTCCCTCACATTCTGTCCGTTTCTCGCAGCTTCTATCTGACTCGACTCTCGTAGTACTTAAGGACTGTCCTGTAACCACCAGAGCTTTAAGCTCGACCTATTGTACTCAACTACAGTAGCTGACTCGAATACGACTCTTGGCTTCCCCGAAACCCCGAACCCTGAACGATTCTCCTCAACTGTCCTTGCTCTCCCCCCCCCCTAACATGTCACATGACATAACGTAATCACTAATCCAAAAACTCGGAACCAAAATAAAGTTTGGCTCGAAAATTATGTAACTTATCACAAACATAAATATGACATAATTGTCCTGTGTTTTTTTGTCTTTTATTTGTGTGGTGTAAATACAGTACAAACAAAAGTAAATTAAACCCTTGTTTTGCTTTGTTTAATGAAAAGAAAAACATGTTTATTAGTTAATAAAATTACATAACATATGTACTTTTTTTGTCTAAGAGAGGGTGCAAAAGGGGGCCGCGCGTCCTACTCCGCATGCCCTCGCTCGTTATCCTCACCTTCCCATTCGTGAACCGGAAAGGCGGTGCTCTTCCGCTTTGCGCACAGGGGCAGCACGTGTATGCGTGCTACCCCTGTGCGCAAAGCGGAGGGTGGGGCGCCACCAGGTGACAGCGCGCCTCCCATTTGCGCGCCGCCCGGTCACGCACCACCCGACCCGCGCGCCGCCCGGAGCGCATACACGGAGGAGGGGGGCGCTTCCGCCACGCGGTTGCGTTTCGCCCTTGGACGCGAACCCGCGGGAGAGGGGGAGGGGCTTCCGCGTGGTCGCCCGCTCGCGTTTTTCCCTGGCGCGCGAGCCCGCGGGAGAGGGGAGGGGGTTCCGCGCGGCCGCCCGTTCGCATTTTGCCCTGGCACGCGAACCGGGGAAAGGTGGGGGGCGCTTCCGTGCATCCGCCCGTTCGCGTTTGGCTCTAGCGCGCCCCCCCGGTTCGCTCGCCCCTGTGTCGTGGAGGGGAGACCGCTTCTGTGCGTTCCGATTCGCACGTTGCCCGTGCGCGCGAACACGGGGGCACACTCCAACCTGGAGCGCGCGCCCGCGTTCGCGCGCGGCCCGTGCGTCCAAACGGGGGCGGGGCGCAGAGGGTGGGGGGCGCGCCCGTTCTCGTCCCCTCGCGTGGACCCCTCGTTTGCGTTTGGCCTCTGCGCGCAAACCGGGGGGGCCGCCGCGCCGCCTCTGGCGTTGCTTGCGCGCGGGGTCCCTGGAAAGAGGGGGAAGGGGGGGGTGCGCGTGCCTTGTCCCACGCCGTCCCGCGTCCTGTTCGCGTGTAAACGAGGGGGCGGGAGGGCAGAGACGGGGGACGTACCGGTCCCGTGCGTCTCGTTTCTGTGCCCGACCCCCCCTTGCGCGCAAACGGGAGCGGCAGCTGCAGTGGCGGGGGCTGTCTCGCGTTCGCGTGCCCTGTTCGCGCGTGAACGAAGGGAGCGGGGGGTGCCTGTCGCGTCCCCGTTGTGCGCAAACGGGGGTGGCGTGTCACTTCCTGCGCAGCCCCCCGTTCGCGAGTCAACGGGGGCGGGCGGTGATCGGGTCTCCTGTTCGACGTGAACGGGGACGGGGACGAAAGGAGGGGGGGGAGCATACCTGGCCCGCGCCTCCTTTGCGCGCATACGGGGGGCGCGCTCCCCTTCGTGGGTAAACAGGGGCAGGGGCGGGGGCTTGTCCCGCGCGGTCCCGCGCTTGCGTGTCCTGCGCACGTGTGGGGTAAAGGGGGGCCAAAGGAGGAGGAGGGGGCCGCAAGCCCAAAGGGTGGGGGTACACTGCATGCAACGCGTGGCATTGCTTACCTTATTTGCTTTTGTTTGTACTATATTTACACCACACAAATAAAAGAAGAAAAAAAACAGAGGACGATTATGTCATATTTATGTTTGTGATAAGTTACATAATTTTCGATCCAAAATTTATTCTTGGTTCCGAGTTTTTGGATTGGTGATTACGTTATGTCATGTGACATGTTAGGGGGGGGGGAGAGCTGGGCCAGTTATTCTCCTCTCGTCTTGTGAATCCTCGCTCCGCCGTCTGTTGTCGGCAATCGCCCTTTGAACTTCGAACTCCGAACGAACCCGAAACCCGAATACGCCTTACTGAGCGTAACAACCACCTTTCGATCCATCGCACCAACGCATTGCCCCCTACGCCCCGTCCGCGAATGCGTGTCACCTCTCAACAGATGGATTAACAAAGACTAGCTATGTCGCATCATGGCAATTCTAATCTTCTCCCAACGCCGACGAGCGCTGCGCGGGGGATTTCGAGCTTTCAGGGGTCTTGTCGTGGTCTACTCACCACATCAGATGTGACATTTCCAGACCTATGCCCACCCTTTCCAGACGTAGGTTGCGCAGCAAGTTGGCAGAGGTGTTGATCAGAATTCACACCCCCTTTTCGGACCTTCACTCTACCCAGACCGCCATCCCTTCTAGAGTCTGCCCGACCCACGTACAGTCGTGGTTTTCCCTTTAAATAGCCTCTAGTGTCGCGGTTTTACTCCACAACGATGACTACACCTCACGATTCGAGTGACGCAGAAGCCCAAGACCATCACCTCCGTAGGATAGGTACGCACTCTAGCCTCAATTACTGGCTCTTCCCTGGCTGACTTCACGAAGGTACTGAGTACGGTGACCAGTCCAGTCCGTACTGGACATTTTACGAGTCAGAGGCTGAAACCGACGATCGGAAGTCTGTCGAGGCATTGAAAGATGACATGACCTTGATTTTGATTGTGGTGAGTGACAATACACGAGTTTCACACTGTCAGTCTAATCTCACCGATTCTCACGCCATAGAACGTGCTTTTCTCTACCATAATAGCGACCTTTATTGTGGCAACATACCAGAGTCTTCGGCCAGACAACAACCAAGAAATTGTCTGTCAATTATCACTCGTTTCCCAGGGAAACACCCGACAATCATCTCCATTTTGTCCGGGTCCTTACCCTGGGGTGCCTTCTACAGCGGTCGTTAGATCAAATATCCTACTGTTCCTCAGCTTCTTCCTCGTCATGACGACTGTCCTGGCATGCGTCCTTATCCAACAATGGTGCCGCGAATTCATGCAGTACGCCTATCTACGTGCGGCGCCGCACAAGCGCGGGCGGGTCCGAACTTATCTGTTTTGCGGCCTTCGTGGATTCCATATCAGGGGATTAATTCACGTCATCCACATGGTTATGCAAGTTTCTGTCTTCATCTTTTTCTGCGGCATCAGCGATCTTCTCCAAAACGTTTACCCGACGCTTGGCATGACCTCCTGGTGCTGTACCATCGCTTTGGCGGTGATGTATATGGCTCTCAGCATTTCTCCCCTGGTTATAAGCAACTCCCCCTACAAAACGGCTCTGACCCTTCCACTTCTGTTCGGTGGCGGCTTGCTACGCTTCCTCGTCCGCATTATATGGTGGTACTTGCGGGGTAGCTCAAAAGAATCTTTTCCACCACGCGAAGACCTCTTCTTCAGCAAAAAACGTTTTCTTGTGGAAAAGGCGAATGCAAAGGCGGAAGAACTCGACCCCTATGCCATGAAACAGCTCTTCATACACCATAACCTCCGCGATGCCGATATGGACAAGTTTTTGGAGGGACTCCCAGGATATATCCACTCACATCTCACTGACCCAAAAGCCCTGTCGAAGGCTCTAACTGCACACCATATCCTCCTTCGCATCAGGGAGCACCTCTTGACGTGCGTGACAGTAACTGAACTCTCTGATGAAGTACGCATAATACGTGCCTCGGCATGCGCCAAATCTCTTGGAGCAATACTTCAACACCCGACCCTGACAAGCGCCGACATCCCCGACGAAGTGTCACTACAAAAATGCGTTCTGGGTATCGTCGACGATCTCAATACATTGTGCGAAGAACCAGACGAGACAGTGAACCTACGCGCATTCTGTGTCAGGGCTCTCGCCGTCCAAGGTTTCCTGACCGAGTGCCTAGAGCCGGCCAACATGAGATCACCGAATCAATTCCCAAGCCCCTTTCAACCCTTGTACACGTTCTTGTCGCTAGAGCAGCACGACACTGTGGCTCAGCGCGTAGGAGGTCTCGAAGAAATGTGGAAGACTGTTCTGTATGACGGTCCGCTCAACAATCTGACATTTCTCGCTAGCAAAATTATTTTGCGAGGTGATGCCGATCGCTCTGACCTATCGTTGTGTTGGAAAACATTCGACAAACTCCGGAGCCAACTTCGAATCGACAGGGTAGACGTATCTGCACCCTCGTCGACGCTGTTCGACGAAGAACACCAAAAGGCACGTGTTCTCATCGGCGATGAAGAGCCAGACTCCGACGTTGCCCCGCTCCTTGAGGTCTTGGACGCCGTCGCTGGAGGGTGGCGTCTCAGCTGGGTGTTCCTGGGCGATTCCAAGTACCACAACAAGGCCGACCTTGTGTTTGGAAAGGACCGCCTTCAGAACCCCGATCTCTTCCGAGCATTCGCCAAGTGTCTTCCAGAATTCGTCACCAAACACCCCGAGAAGTCCATCATGGAGTTCATGGAGGGCCTCGTCTGTTATGACCACCTGTGGACGAGTTTGCAGGTCAACCTCTTGAATTCCTTGCGATCTAATGCCTTCATTCCGGCCAAGCTACGCGTCTTTGAAAGGTGCTGCACGGTGATCGACGCAGCGTTCGCATCGCTTGAGAACTCACCGAATGTGGACTGGCGATCACCCGAGCTTGGATCACTAGCGCATTACTTCGAATTATTTGTCACTGATTGTTTCCAGGGCATGTTCATCGAGAGGGCCATTGGGTTCCGCGTCGGTCTCATCAAAGCTCGATTCTGTAAAGCCGTCTTGACACAGTTCCTGGACGAGTTCAATCGCGTTGGCACCGTGCTTTTCCGGTCATATTGGGACGTCGCGTCTCTCGCGAGAGTATTCTATTCCCTTGGCGTAGGCACCGATGAAGATGTGGAGTTCTGGAAATTATTCGTCGACGGGGGCTCCATCGGGGCTGAGTTTGTGGCTAAAACTCACACAATGCTCGAGACGGCTGCTCGCGACGGCCCATTACTAAACTTTTGCAAACTAGGACATCTTGGGATGATGGCGGTTCCTTTCGAAGGATCAAATCTACGGGATACGGACTTCGAGAAGCTGTTGGATTTGCTGCAAAAGATGACGGAAGACCAACGCCTGACACTCGCATCTACTCCAGTTTGGGAATACTTAGGCCAACTACGAGACAGAGTCATCGATCTTTTCGTGAAGAGCAGCAATGAGGACAATGAAAATATGCAGGATTTACTGACGAAGATCGACGTGATCTATCACCCAAATGGTCATGTGCAATCCCAAGCTTCCGAAACTTCGGCCATCGTGCAGCCGAACCCACCCTTCGGAGGGTCGATGTCCGCTAATGGTAGATCTGGTTACACTTCTACCTGTTTGATAAGTCCCTGACGCACACCCCAATCTCCCAGGCATCACTCCGGCACCATTTAATAATTCCAGCAGCAGATTCCCAAACCTATATAGTAACCCGTACCCCCTCCTCCCAAGCCAGAGTGGGCCCGGTGGCGTAGCGGCTCACACGTTCTCTGCATCCCTCTTACCCACACCGTCCCCTTATATGCGTCGCAATGAGCAAGATCGCCATGCGCTGGTGTACTATCCTCCCGGCGATCGTCGGCGGTGAATCTCTTGGCATTTTAGTGCTTACCGGTGTCTTCTACCCTGGCTGTTCGTTCACGTCTTGGTATCGCCCATGCGACTGAATTTCGGATAGCCGAGAATGGGCCGTAATGTAATGGTAGACTGTGATTTACGACGACCTCCAGGAATTATTGGGCTTCTGTCGCATGTTAGTATTCAGTGAATATATATATTACCAAACACTTTTCTTGGGCCCGTGTTGGCCTGCGTCAGTTTCTGGTGGACATAAGTCGGCCGAAGGCGAATGTGGACGCGCGTGCGAGCGCCGACCACTGAGTCTCGTTTTGGTCTCGGTTTCTGAACGTCCTTCCGTTTTACGGTACGGCCTCTTTCAATTTTTATTTCTACTAGCGACAGCGGACCGGCCCTCCGGGCCGGCCTATGTGCATCAACAACTCTGCCTTTGTTGGGTGTGAGGTTCGGAAAGCTATTTACATGGAGAGGAACAGTATCATTACAATCAACCTTGCAAATAAAACTTTGAAAGTTTGTCCAACCAGCAGCCGATGCCTGGCGTTGAGTCTGTCAGCGTTCTGTCCATGTCGAAGAGGCTGGTGGTGAAGCAGTGAGAAGGACCTTCAATTCGTTATGCGATATCGTGGGCTACCCACATCGCGTCGAAATGGAGCGTCGTGGATGGCATGGCGTGTGTGGCTGAGAAAGATCAAGGGGCCGTGCACGCCTCCGCGCAGCGCGAGCTGTCGTATATGAGTCCATGGCGATCGTGGACACGTCAATGTCGAAGGGCTAAGGACACCCACAAGTGCGGCAAGCTTGGGAGCGGGTACACGGAGTCTGAGGGTCAGGTGGTTGGAAACGGTCAGAAATGGTCGCGCACACTTCGGTGTGGCGCAAATATTTGGATAAGTGGCCACTGGGGTCAGGAACGCGTCGAGTTTGAGTCGCTAAGGCCGTACGTGAGTGCGGCACGCTGGGGAATGCAATCCATCAGCTTGCTCAGGTTGTAAGCTACAACAGGAGACAATCTAGGTCAATCTCCTGAGCTTGTGCGAATAAGAGGGGGCAATCCAGTGGAGAGCATGCCCGAATCGCGGGATGCGTCGATCTCGAGCTGGCCTTAGATCCAGGAAGAGCTACGTAGACCACGGGTGAGTACTGGTGAGTTGTTGGTGCTGGTACGACGCTTGATCATGTTGCTGGTGAGCTGTATATACCCTTGCCAGTGACTATACCAGACGATGATCACTATGTCGATGACTACCGGGGACACCGAGCGGGTACGAGCAACAAGATGCGAATAGGGGTCAGCCCATGCCTGTCCGAAGAAATGACCTAATGAGGGTGCGGCGATGATGTGGATTGGGTTGACATGCCCACCATCACCCATCCACCATCGCAAAGCCTGGTTTCGAGTCGCACAAGAGGGGGAAGTGGAGAGTGTAGCAAGTTGCAAATAGGGGTCACAGTCTCCGCTATAGAGAGAAGTAGGTTAGGGGGCTTGGTAATGTAGAGCAGCATATTATAGCCTATAAGTAATGGAGTGGAGTGGAAGATAGGAGAGTACGTCAATGTTGACATAGTGTCGTTACTTCTGCATTTACTATTTCGGAATATAAAATTTGGAGCATGCACGAGAAAATTGAAGACAGTAACACCGGGCTACCCCCCAGGACACTGTTTGTCTGTAGTTGTGAGGGGCCGGCCTTTGTGCATTGGCGGTCAGTCTTTGTGCAGCATCAAGTTTTGTGTCTGTCAAATATATTCACTTGGTCGCACTACCGTTGCTGTGCCCAACAGGGCATCAAACCTGAAGTCAGCAACCCCCACCACACCCTGCATCTCTGCGGTGCTTGCCTGGGCCAACTCAGAGCGACTGTTGGTTCAACTTGGTTGTCAGCGAGGAGGCACAGCTTGGAAGCAAGGATGGAAAGTGCTGCCCGTCTCTGTCTCAGGACTGTGCACAATCTCTACCCAGATAGCACCAAGGCCCATACCCGCCATAAACACGTCCGTCAGCTTCGGGTCCACCAGCACCCCGATCTCGTCCTTCCATGGGCAATGCGCGACCGCAGGGGGTTCCCCCTCCTCCACGTCCTCCTCGTCTAGCACAACTGCGCCGCAGCGCGTGCTCAGCACGGTCGGGGGCAACACGTCCGAGCCAGTTTCGTACGTGTGCGCATTGAGTCGCTCCCACGGCGCGCGCAAAGCAACACGCGAGGTTCTCCTCGACTGCCTTGGCTGCCGGCACGTTCTGAGCAAGCAGGCGCGGTACGCGCAGGGGATCCACACGCACGATGCGTCGCGTTGATTGCTTGACCACGCACGTCGTGTGCGTTAGTGGGAGCATGGTCGGGCCCAGTGGCGTCAGGAGCGTCAGCGGCTTGACGTCCCACGTCGGTAGCGGGGAAACAGATGGGCAGGCCAACGCAATAGGTCGGCTAAACAGTGTTCCTGTACCTGTGAGGAACCGTGAGCAAATGGTCGGGTGGTCGGGAGTAGTCAGAAACGGTCATGCACACTTCAGCGTGGCGTGAAATTTTGGATACGTCTCCGCAGGGGTCTGGAATGCGTCGGGTTCAACTAACTAAGACCGCGTGCAAGTGCGGCACGCAGGGGAACACAATGGATGAGCTTCACCAAGCTCCAAGCTGCGTCACAATGACAGTCTCTGAGCTTTTTTAGTGTAGCAAGTTGCGAATAGGGGTCAGAGTACCTGTTTGAAGAAACGACCGCCGGAAGCCAAATGGGTGCGGCGACGCTGTGGACTGGGTCGACATGCCCACCATCACCCATCCACATCCACAATCACAAAGCTGACCTGGTTTAGAGCTCACACAAGAGGGGGGCAGTGGAGATGATGATGTTAGTAAGTTGCGAGAGCAGAGGTGAAGCAGGGAACGCAACACAGGAACGGCGAATAGGGGCAGACTTCCGAGACACATACGACTGGTCATATTTCTATGTGTCAGCAATAGGGGCAGACACCCGACATACGATTGGTCAGAATTCTATGTGTCAGCAAACTAAAAATATGTGTCAGCAAATCCTTCGTCTATGCTTTATATATTGTATAGATGTGCACGTATGCGGTGGCCGCTCATCAGCACGGGTCATATCAGTTGGGACCAGTAGTTCGAGGGTCTTATTTGTGCTGAGGGGAATATAGATCTTACTGCTATTATCACGGGTCGGAAGTGAGGAGTCGCAGCTGTGTAGTCTCGCTGTTCGTCGGTTTTTATATCTGGTTCTGTGAACAAGTAAAGTCTCGCGAGTTTCCGTTTACTCGGATTTGAATGTACTGTAATGGATGCGGGAACTACACAAATTGACTGGCAAATAACAGGTGTGCTGGTATCGATGTTAAACGATGGCCAGAAAGAAACGAAAGTACGAGTACGGCACCTAATTAAATTTTCGGACGCCATGGCCAATAACGACACCACCTACATCGTATTCCCCTACCAAGACGCTTTTTGAATGCCCGGCAGCTCTCCCGCGAGTGCCTTCAACCGAAACTGGTACTGTTCAAACCAAACCCCCTCGTGGTCAGCGGTCTAGGCTCGGAAAACAGCACCCCCCACGTACACGACACAGTCCAAACTCGCCGATTACTCCGCGCCCACGCCCGGTGACGGTGCACCGGTTCTTGACCGTGGTCGGTCGCGTGTAGCGGCCAAAGGTGTTGAGCTGCAGCTGCGCGCGGTAGCGCACCTGGGCGGGGAGGGTCTGGTTGCGGGCAACGTAGAGGTATGCGCGGCGCGCAATCTCGTTGTCGACTACGCCCTGTCGCGCCTTGATGTCGCGCAGGACACGTATGTTTGGTCGGGGAGGCATGAAAGGAGAACAGGTGCGGGTACAAACATGCCACAACAGCGGATTTTGACCCCACGGCGCGCTCCGAGCAGCCAGCAAACAAAACCCCACCGAACATCCCCAACGTCCACAGGCGTTCACAAAGCACACAAAAAGCCTAGGAGGGAGGGTTATGGAGTTTATGGTACTGCATCCCCTCTTTCTTCTTCTGAAAAATCTTCTGAGGTCGCCAGCACAAACAGTCATAGAACAACATGGTCTTTGCACGAACACCCACATTCCGTCTCACCAGCCGCCGCGCTCGCTCGCTCACCTCCTCGCTCTTCGGCGTGACGTTCCTCGCGTGCCTTCTAACCGTCTCCGCATCCAATGTACTCCCGTGCCCGGCGCACCCCCAGCGCGGGCGTTTCGCTGATGGTGACGAGGAGGGCGGACCGCAGACTCGGCGTATTGCCGTGGTAGAAAGGAGGCCGAGAAGGTGGATAGAGGAGCATCATCCGAGCTCGCACGATACATAGCGCACCAGTGCTTTTTTTTTTTTGCTTTTTTTCATATAGCTGTCGGAGCGCCGTAATTCAAAAAGTTCGCGAATCACCCCACGCGCAGTATAGACTCAACTCTGGCACGAACAGCTTGAAGTTCCTGCGTGCATGCCCAGTTCGCACTGCGGCCCTCGTCAGATGGGGCAGAAGAGCACCTCCATAAATACCTTCTATATATGCTAAAGAAATATAGTCCCATGAGATAAGATAAACTAAAAGGTCAGCTACGACCCGACGCGCTCTTTCCATGCGACGTGGCGCGCTGTGGTGTCCGTCGTTTCACCTCTCCGCCACCGCGAGGCGCTTTCTGCCCACGAGTAGAAGAAGCCGGCGCACCGCTATCGGCCAGCGGAGCATTGGCCGGTGTCTTGCCCTTCCTACCCTTACGCTGGTGGCGCGGCTGGTTCGACTGCGCCAGCAAGGACGCGGCGACGGCCTCGTTCTCCAAGCGTATACGTTCCTCCTCCGCGGTCCACCATTTCATGAACTCGGCCTCGGCCTGCAGCTCCGCCTCCTCCGCCTGTATGTCCCGCAGCGAGCGCAGCTCGTTCGCCGCCTGGGCCGGCCGGCTCTGCAGCTGCTGGATCTCGGCGAAGGAGACCGGCGCGCCGCTCGAGGATTGCCGCGAGACGGGCTCCGCGGACGGCAGCGTCCATGCTTTACCTCTGCGCTTAATGGTTAAGAAAGCCCGGGCGTGTGATGTAGAGGAATGCCACGTACGCGGCTTGGCGGGGTGCCGTCGGCCCTGCCTTGGATTTGGACGGGCTGATGACTGGTCCCAAGCCGGGACGATTCGGCGGCGCGAGCGTTGATGAGCCTGGGGAACTCCGTGACCTTTGCATGGCCATCGGAGAACCGGATAGTTGGGACGGGGGCGCCGCCTGGGTGCTTGCTGGGGGAGTGCGCGCTAAAGTGCGGGCGGGTGATGGCGGGGTTTTTGCCGTGCGAGCATGGCCAGGAGAGTAGCTTGAAGGCTCTCCAGAATGCGGATGCGCGCAAATCCTCCACGCTGGGGTGCTAGTTGGCGTGGCACGCGAGGTGTTGAGAGGACTCGAATGCGACGAATCTGGGGTTTTGGACAGTGAAAACGACACACGCAGGCGATCCCCTGACCGCTGCCTTTGTACAGACGCTGGTACCCCAGCCACGGGTGGCTGTGAACGACTCGCAGCTTGCATCTCCTCGGCCTCCGCCAGGATTTTTTTCATATCAATCCTGCAAGCCCTCAATGTCAGGTATGAACACCTTCAGAGGGCTAAAGTGGGACCTCACTTGGGAGTAGTAGACTTGCCCTTCCATGGACCCACCTTCGGGATAGGCCCGAGTTCGTCAGTCGACGCAGTTGCGTCCAGATTCAGAGGAGGAACAAGCGCCTCGTCCATGGCGAACAAGTCTTCACCTGGATTGGAGAGAAGTGGGGTGCGTGGTAGGGTCGACTTGCTCCCAGGGGACGTGGGCAGTGACGGTTTTCGGCTCGCCTTTGGGAACAGCTTGGGCTGTGATCTCGATTGTGAGCGTACTATTGGACCGGGAATGTCCTGCTCAGCGATCCATTCCTGGTGCGCGTGAACAGCCGCGGCGAGGTTCACAGGCAACTGCATGCGAGAAAATGGCGACTTGACGGCCTGGTATCCGCGCACGGCGCTGGAAAGTTGCCTGACGAGTCGAGGGGGCAGGTCATCCAGTAGACGTGCCTCGAGCAATGTCTCCATATTGACAGACATATACTGATGTAAACTATCCATCAACTGTTCACAATGCAAAGAAGCAGCCTCCGTGTAGACGGCTGAGATATTGTTGATGGTAACATATTTGACGAGAATAGAGGAACAAATCAGGAGTAATCGGTCCAGAAGCAATTCATTCTAGTATCTCACCAAACGTGAGATGAGAAAGCACCTATCGAGGCGGGGCTCACCGCAGCAGACATAACGTCAAACAGGAGGTCCAGCAGCTGATCGACAGTCTCAATAAAATCTGCTCAACAGATTCAACTATAGAACGAGGAAAGACAAGACAGCCACATACCCAGCCTCTCGAACATCTCGGCCTCTTCGCCGCAACACATAAACCGCAACACATACTGCATCGAGCGCCACTCCAAATGGCGCAAGTCCACGCGCAGGGTACCATCCGCCTCCCACCGGTCGGCAGTCCAATCCTCGTCCGCGAAGAAAACCTCAAAAAACGGCGACCGGGCGCGCAGGATGAAGGAGTGAGACAAGACGTCGCGGTCCGTGAGCCTGAGCACGATGTCCGGCGGGGTCGCCGACATCGGCGCGTCGAAGATGGCGCGAAAATCGGCGTTCAGCGACGGAGACGGCTCGCGGCGCACGGTCCCCAGCAGGGCGTCGGCCAAGCACTCGAGGTGGAGTACGCGCGCGAGGGACCGAAGTTCGCGCACCACTTGGGCGGGTGCCACGCGGCCCCGGGAAAATGCCTCGGCGGTCGTACCCGCGAGCCGGGGATCACCGATGGCGAGTAGCGCGTCCGTGTACAAGTAATGCACTAACACGAGCACCGAAAACGCATGCACGCCCGCAACGGCGAGGCGGGGGGCCTCACCCGCCGTCCGTGGAGGACCCGCGCCGCTCTTCGGGCTCGGTCCGGGGAGGAGCTTGAGGGACACGCCGGACTCACGGTCATAGAGACTTCCAAAGCCACCGAGCACGCGCGCAAGAAGCGCGCAGCGTGCAGAAAGCACAGTTCTGTGCACGTTGAGTTCCGTGGAGCCCTGGACGCGGAGCACAAGATCGGCGCCATTGGGAAGCTTACTCGTCACGGACACTCCGTGTCCGAGAGAGCTAGGCTGCCGCTTCCGATCAGTCCGATTTTGTGCAAGGACGGCCCAGAGGCGATGAATTTCCTGCGAGTCACGAGCGAGCGCTTCCGCTTCGGCACTAGAATCCCCCTCGTCCTCGTCCTCCAACGCTTTGAGACCAGATGGTATTTCGGTCGTCGGGATCACAGAGGAACTCCCTGGTTTCTCTTCGAGGTCCCAGCGTACTTTCTCGGCATGCGTGACGGTGAAGTATGGTCGCGATCGCGGTAAGTCTACGAGCGTTTCCTTTTCTCCACTAGAATCTCTCCCATCCTCTTCCTCCCACGCTTTGGGACCTGACGTCGTCTCGTGCACCCTAAGCATCGATTCGTGCTCAATACGCGTGGAGGAGATAAACGGCCGCGATCGCGCTATGTCTTCCGTAAGCGTGTTTCCCGAGGGGGTCACTCCTGGAGGCCGATAAGGTTCGCGCAGGGCAGCCAGGGCGCCTGTGTCGCTTGCGCGTACAGCGACGACGCGGTGCAACCCATTTACACGCGAAAAGCGCGGGGCCTTGGAGCCACTGCTTCGTGACCGCACGAAGACATGCCCAGACTCGGTGCAAATAATGAGCGAACTTTCCCCTGCGAGCGCCGCGTCCTATGAGTACCTTCTCAGCCTCGAGGACATAGGAGAGATAGCCTAAAGAGCGGCGTACGTGCACAGCACTCCACTGTTTTCGCAGCGTCCAAACACGTTGGGGCTGTATGGGAAGGGGACGCTCGCTCGGGGAAAGTAAGGTCGGGACGTTGAAAGTAAATATTTCCCCTGCGGAGGAAATTGTGGCGAACGTGTTCTCGTTGCAAAAAATGCGTGCAGTAGTGATAGCTCGCGCAGCCTGAGGTGGTCGATACGCTAGAAAATCGGAAGGAAGGCGCGTCGGGGATGGAAAAGTTACGCGCGAGTGGGCGTCGTTATATAGGAGAATGACATCATGCGTCACCAAAAGACAGGCCATCGCATTGTCCTGAAACGAGTCAAATCAAAATATTACCAACAACGCAGTTAGACACACATTTAGTGCCACGGAAACGACGGGCTTCGTGACCTTGGTGACTATCCTCGGGATAGGTTGTATTGGGCTTGCACTTTTGTCGAACCCAAGCTGGCCGTTGTTCTTCCCCCATGTAAACAATACAGTGTCCGTCCAGCATGCGCTCGCACTCTTACAGGCAGCTATACCTCGCGCGCGCTCACGCTTAAGAGGTCCACCGATAACACGAGGGGTGGTCTGGACATGGGGCGCAGGTACATCATAACCTAGTTGAGAAAACCTACTAAGGCCCCAAGAGAAAACAGCGCCATGTGACGTAAGGGCAAGGGTGTGATCTTGGCCGAGAGCGACAGCAGTAACATTGTTCTCAAAAGGGGGCTGGACGATAGGCGACAGCGAGAGCTGGGTATGTTGCCCTCCGCCATGGCCAAGTCTACGCGACGATTGGGTTACTGTTCAGAGCTGGAACAGAAAGTAACTTGCCGACCAGTACTAGCAAAGCCGCAAGCGTGGATTTTGGCATGCGGTTCGTCCGTGATTACCACTGTTCAGAAAACGATTCAGAGCGAAGTGCGCATTTCCCAAAGGAGAATCAGGTGAAAAAGGGAGGTTTTAGCATACCAGTATGTAGCCTTGACAGTCGGACGTCTCTAGCTAGTGCGGGCTGCAGTCTGAAATTGATTGTGTCTCGTGCTTCATTGCTACTCTCCGACGTATCGCACTGCCCAAGGACAACCTGTTCGGGGTGGATACGGTCATCAGTATCGCCATGGCCCAAGGAGGCGTTCCTGTGATGACTGAGCACCACTGGTTGGGAACCCAGTAAGTAAGGTGATAGACGTGCCTGTTCGCGCCCCACGTATACAGTTCAAAACCACCAATTCTATCGTGATTGTTCGGCATCGTATCTTCAACGGTGGTATTGTAGAGGTCAAAGGCCCGATAGCCCTCAGAGTCCTTCAACGTGGTATCGACGTCGCTTCTCAGGAGAAGGAGGATGCTGTGGAACAGTCCAGCGAAGGACCACGACACGATCATAAGCTGGGCTACGTACGCGGTAGAAAGATTCCCATTATACAGCGCACGGTGCAGCGGGGTCCAGTGGCTCTCCACGTCCTGCAGGTTGGGACTGATTCCGGAATGAGCGAGAAGCATACGCGCGTATTCAGTGGCTGCCGGGTCCAAGGCAGAACAGGCGAGGTGAAGTACAGTGCGGCCTAACCAGTCCCGCGCATTGACATCGGTAGGCAGAGCAACGGCAAGCTGTCGCTGAAATGCAGCTTGGTCGCGGTTATGAAAGTATACATGAAGGGAGGTCATGCAACGGCGAAGGGTGAGGCACAGCCCGTGAGAAGGAGCAGAACACCTTCAGGGCTGGGCCACTGTCGTGTCGCTGTGCTTACGAGGCTTGCACAGAGACGGTCTTGCTTCGTGGAAACCCTACGCAACGATCGTAAGGGTCAATTGAACTTCGGGAATTGGACGGCCTTGAGAGCGCGCTATCTCGGTAGCGACGAACCCGAAAGACCCGGGCGGACTTGTGATAATATATTGGCGCCGATTCGCCGCCGAAACATCTCTATTCTGAGCTATACAGTAGCCCCTGTGCAGCTACCGTTGTGACCCGAGCACTACCATCGTTATCTTATCCGAGTCTCCCCATGACTCTTCCACTGCATAACCGTCGATTATGATTGGATTCGGGGTATTGCGCTTAAGTTACAATACTCAATATGTATGTGGTCGACGCCTAGAAGCACGGAGGAGATGTGGATGATACCACAGACTCAACGTCATGACTTCCTAGTTTGGATCGTATCCACTCGGGCTTGCCATTACGCGCGTCGTTTACAGCCGTCCGAGTCAGCGAAATCCTTGTACCTGTTGCTCAGCCAACTCCCCCGTTCGTTCATAGTCAGCACTGGCAACCCAACCCCTATTTTCTACGCAGTACAAATAGCGGGCTGCCACCTATCATGCATCATCATCCCCTAATCCTCCTCAAATGGCTTCTCTCTGGTCTCTGCCTCCTCCCCCGCCTACCAAGCTCGGACGCTATCGTACACTCTCGCCCCTCGCAGGCGTGCGTGTGTCGCCCTTGCAGCTCGGTGCTATGAGCATTGGTGACAAGTGGCAAGACTTCGGAATGGGCTCGATGGATAAGACGTCGTCCTTTAAGCTTCTCGATGCTTACTTTGATGCAGGCGTAAGTCGACCTCTTCGCGCTTTCTCCGTGTATGCGGTCCTGACTCACCCCTCCAGGGTAACTTCATCGATACGGCAAACAATTAGTGAGCTCTCACCGCTTTGGGATGGTCGGACGCGTGATCTGATTTACGTTCAATACAGTCAAGACGAGACTTCCGAGGTCTTCATCGGCGAGTGGGCTGAAAAGCGTGGTATCCGCGACCAGCTTGTCATCGCAACCAAGTACACCACCAATTACAAGCGCGGGCAAGAGGGTAACATCGCCCGTATGGTGAACTATTCGGGGAACAACACCAAGTCACTTCACGTCTCTGTGGAAGCCTCGCTCAAAAAGCTGCGCACTACGTATATTGACCTTCTCTACGTGCACTGGTGGGACTACACCACCTCCGTCGAAGAGGTCATGAACTCGCTCCACGTTCTTGTTCAGCAAGGCAAGGTCCTCTACCTCGTACGCTATCTTCTTGTGCGTCTCCTATGTGAGGTTTGTTGATTGGTCGTCCAGGGCATCTCGGATACTCCTGCCTGGGTGGTTTCAAAGGCGAACCAGTACGCCAAGGACCACGGCAAGACACCCTTCTGCATCTACCAGGGTAACTGGTCTGTTCTCGATCGGTCCTTCGAGCGGGACATCATCCCTATGGCCCGCTCTGAGGGTCTTGCGCTTGCTCCTTGGGGGGTTCTTGCCGGTGGGAAGATTCGCACCAACGCCGAAGAAGCCCGCCGCAAGGAAAGCGGCGAGAAAGGTCGTATGATCTTCAGCGCCAATTGGGAGCGCACCCCTGAACAGAAAAAGGTGTGCGACGTGCTCGAGGAGATTGGCAAGGAAGTGGGTACGGAGAGCATCACATCGAGTAAGTGGGGGAACCACGTTTTATGACCGCCAGAATTCGGACAGAGACTGACGAACACGGATGAACAGTCGCGATCGCGTACCATCTCCAAAAGCTCCCCTACGTGTTCCCGATCATCGGTGGCCGAAAGGTCGAACAACTCAATGAGAATATCACCGCGCTGGACATCTCTCTGACCGCCGAGCAGATCAAGCGCATCGAGGAAGCCACGCCTTTTGACCTTGGGTTCCCGCATAGCATGATCGTAAGTTTTTTTTGTCTACGTTTGATCGCGGTAACTTTGTTGACGCATGTTGATCAGGGCGTTGGCACCCATGACAACTTCCTCTCGCAGTCTGCTGGACACTCTGACCGCGTACCGTTCCAGCAGGCAATCGCCCCCACGACGCAA
Source organism: Lactarius deliciosus (assembly GCA_021525775.1). Classification (NCBI taxonomy): domain Eukaryota; kingdom Fungi; phylum Basidiomycota; class Agaricomycetes; order Russulales; family Russulaceae; genus Lactarius; species Lactarius deliciosus. Next base: position 1,176,790 of record JAKELK010000008.1, read on the forward strand.
AAGTGAGAATCCGAGCCGGATAGATGTATGCCTTACAAGTTTGTTGGTTTTTGTGTCTTTTTTGGGCTTTCCAAATTGTTTCGTTCTGCGCATGTATGTCCGAGACGAAAAGTGTATTGAATCCTACGGCAATCGAGCGTCATTCTACACATCGTACAGTCCGCATCTGCGGGCTGTTGGATGCTCAGTCATTAAGGCGCCGCTTCAGGTCAGGAATCGGAATTTGTTGACAAGGGATCATCAGCCAGCTCCCACTGTGTGTTGTTGAGAGCAATGTAGAGGTCGATCGAGGTGTTGGCGGGCGGGCAGGCTAGCTAGGATCTTCCAGTTGACTGGAATGGTATGATACCGCGTCTTAGAGCCTATCCGGGAAGCAGAGCCTTTATCAGAATAGAGGCAGCAGAATAGGTACCTCTTTGGTATCGACCAGAGGCTCTCTACCGATATCCATGAGTCATAGACGTAATTGAGCAAGGGCAGTTCGGTGAACTTCGGTTCGGTCAAATTGGGTTATGATGCCACATGTCTTTCTTTTTTTTATATAGATCAGCCCGGTGACATGTAGCCAGTACAAAGGCGGGTCGCAGTCGTCCGAACCACATTTAAGAAACCATGCCACATGTCTTTCATGGTCGTTAGAATGAGCTGCACACAGTCTGCACACCCTTCAGGACTATTTGTCACTTGTCCTCCCGGACAAAATACTAGTATATTCGACCCGACTTTCAAGTTGGTTGTCGTCTTGGTTGTCGTGCGGGATATCAGCCAAGAAGACCGTGATATTCGGATCTTTCCAGACCTTCTCACGACCTGCCTGCATTCACCGATCGGTCTACGCCGACACTCGTGCCAACAACCGTACCGATGGACATGTCGTGCCGTAACTTTGCTTTGGAATGAAGGTCGGATTGCTGACGGGGGATTACGATAGCATTTATTACGAGAAGGTCATATACTGTAAAATTATTATAATTTGAAACTTACGCTCAGGCTACTACTACGCTCGCTCAGGCTGCTGCCACTGGCACTACCCGCTGGCACTACCCGCTTTGGTGCCCTCCTCTAGGTCTAAGTTCTACGTACATCTGCTCTGATCACGAAGCAATTGCCACTGTGCAGTCTCTGTAGGGTGGCGTAACGTTTGGGGGGGACCCATCCAAATGTTATCGTCTTGATCTTATCCACCAAGTTACCCCGGGCCACTGGCAGCCAAAGATACTATACTGGCGGCAGCAGGGCCAGTTGGGCGCCAGTTCTCCTTGTTTTCCTTGGCTGCCTGAGATCCAGGAACCGGAAAAGCCCACACAAGGAATCAATTGCGCATAGACCAACACTGGCACTCAGCAAGTCAAGCTAGTCATTCACAGTCGCGGTAAGGATCCAGACCACCGGCGAACACGGGCATATCATATCTTGAACTCTTTGAATCGTCGGCTCCTTGAGTTGAGCCGCGTGACACCTTGGTGTCAGAAACACAATCTCCTAGGTTGCGTCATTTCCGCCCACTGCGCTCGCTGCAGTGAGTGTAATCTACGGTAATGTCCGGGTGATGTCGGATTGAGGCGCTCTGCAGCGCCCCAGTCGGGCCCCGCTACGCGTCTTGTAGCACTCAAAAATAGGCGGTGCCTTTTTTTTTTTTGAACCGACGGCGCCGACATTTGTTCTGACTCTGCGTGACTATTGGTAGTCGTCATTTTCAACCTGAGTTTCGTGTTACGCCTTCTGTCAACGCTCTAGGGAAAATTCGTAAGTTCTCAATCAGTCAATTTTCTCCCAGACCACTTCCTAGCCCTCTTCCCCCCTGGTCCAGATGAAACGTATATGTTCTATGTTCGTTGCACCAAGCTCCAATCTTCTCTGGAATAAAGAAGCAATCACGCGGTCTCTGTGCGGCGGGGTGACGTCAAAGGGATCCATCGTGGTCATTGCTACTAAGGACACTCCACTGGTGGCGTCAGTTCTCCTTGACTGCCTGAGATCTTTGTACCAGGAGAGCCCGCATAAGGAACAACCGCGCATAGATCCACACTTGCCGGCCCCGTTACGGATCCTGTAGCACTCACACTAGAGGACTGAGGCATTGTTCTGACTATTCTGCGTGACTATTCTGGTCACCAGAGTTCCGTGTTACGCCTAAGGTTACGGCTTCTGTCAACGCGTTATGGAAGTACACTTATATACTCGGTCAGCCAGCTTGAACTCTCACCCAGATTGCTTCTTTAAATTTTTTTTGGATCATCTCCCAAATCGCTTCCTAGCCTATTCTCTGGCGACCCATTGGCGCCGCTACGAAGTACGCAGTATAATAGCGGGCTGGGACCACCCGTCATGCATCATCACTTCTTGAGATGGCTCAAGCTCTTCTGTATCCTCCCCCCCCTCCCCCGCCTACCAAGCTCGGGCGCTATCGCACGCTCTCGCCCCTCGCAGGCGTGCGTGTGTCGCCGTTGCAGCTCGGCGCTATGAGCATCGGCGACAAATGGAATGATTTCGGAATGGGCTCGATGAATAAAGAGGATTCCTTCAAGCTTCTCGATGCCTACTTTGACGCAGGCGTAAGTTGTCCTCCTCTTCATGTATGCGGTCCTGATTCACCCCTCCAGGGCAACTTCATTGATACGTCAAGCAATTAGTGGGCTCTCACCCCCTTGTGATGGTGGGACACGTGATCTTATTTACTTTCAATTCAGTCAAGACGAGACTTCCGAGACCTTCATCGGCGAGTGGGCTGAGAAGCGTGGTATCCGGGACCAGCTCGTTATCGCAACCAAGGTGCGTCCCTCAGTCTTATCCTCGCTGACATTCGTCTTGAGACGCGGCCCAGTATTCGAGCAACTACAAGCGCACCCTAGAAAGCCATAAGGTGAACTACTCGGGGAATAGCGCCAAGACACTTCACCTTTCCGTGGAAGCCTCGCTCAAAAAGCTGCGGACGACGTATATCGACATCCTGTACGTGCACTGGTGGAGCTACACTACCTCCGTCGAAGAGGTCGTCAATTCGCTCCACGTTCTCGTTCAACAAGGCAAGGTCCTCTACCTCGTACGTTATGCGTCTTCTCAGCCACGAACACTGTTGATTTTCCACCCAGGGCATCTCGGATACTCCTGCCTGGGTGGTTTCCAAGGCGAACCAGTACGCTAAGGACCATGGGAAGACGCCTTTCAGCATCTACCAGGGTAACTGGTCTATTTTTGATCGGTCCTTCGAGCGGGACATCATTCCTATGGCGCGCTCTGAGGGTCTCGCGCTTGCCCCTTGGGGGGTTCTTGCCGGTGGGAAGATTCGCACCAACGCTGAGGAAGCCCGTCGCAAGGAGACCGGCGAGAAAGGCCGCACGATACTCACCTCCGATTGGGAGCGCACCCCTGAGGAGAGAAAGGTATGCGACGTGCTCGAGGAGATTGGGAAGGAAGTGGGTACGGAGAGCATCACAGCGAGTAAGTGGCAGAACTAAGTGGGAACTACGTCTCAACCGCCAGAAATTTCGGGCCGGGACTGACGAATACGGATGAACAGTTGCGATTGCGTACCACCTCCAAAAGCTCCCCTACGTATTCCCGATCATCGGTGGCCGAAAGGTCGAACAGCTCAAAGATAACATCATCGCGCTTGACATTTCTCTGACAGCTGAGCAGATCAAGCGCATTGAGGAGGCAACGCCTTTCGACCCTGGCTTCCCATTCGCTATGTTTGTACGTGTTTTTATTGACGCCATGTGCGGTAACTTTGTTGACGTGCTTGTGGATCAGGGAAATGGCACCTATGAAATCCCCCTCTCGCTGAATGCTGGACACTATGACCGCGTACCGTTTTCGCAGGCAATCACCCCCACGAAGCAGCAGTGAGGATTTGAGCCAGCTAGCTGTACGCCTACAAGTCTGTTACGAGGTTTCAGAGTTTGAAATTGGTGTACGTTCGAGATGAGAAATTGAATTCCAGTCGAGCATCGTGGAAGTTTACAACCTGCGAATTTGGCGCTCAGCCATTGACGTGGTTGCTCGTAGCGAATCAGAGAGCAGCGCCAGTTCCCATTTCCACTTGCGTGGTGAAACAAGCGTTAAACCACCTGGGAGCTTTTCTGCGATGGCCAAATGGGACGTCAGGGAGGCGAACAGAGATACGGCGTTGACCCTGTGAGGTGCTGTCGAGACGTAAGACTGCCCGCAAATGATGTCATTTTCGAAGGGGATAGTAGTCAGGTGCGTGGGTTGGCATCATTGATGGGCATATGAAGGTGGCGACCGTGAAAGAGATAGGGAACTCCGGGGTTGAGATCTTGAGAGTCGAATATCCTGTTAATAGTCCCTTTTCGGGATACGGGCTGTACTCACCAATTGTACATACCACCCAGGAGGCAGAGGGGCAGCCTGGGACTGACTACGAAATCCTGGCTCTTTTTGTTCAAGTCGCTTTTACACGACGACATGAAGTCATTCGTGAAACATGGCGTGCCAATACCAAAAATCGCTGCGCGTATAATCCATGAAGAAATTTAACTAAGGAGGAAGTTGACACACCGAGAAAGCCAATCTCTTTGTGGTGTGGTGCTTTTGACCGCAAGCGTCTTGACTCTTGTTGAGGTCGAGCGAGTCAAAGTAAGTGATCATCCTCTTCCGGTAGTTGATTTTGAGTTTCTTGTACAAGTAGACCTTTTCTGTCTGCGGAGAAAGGGTGAGCAGCGTCGAACCCAAGCCATCCAATACCGTTTCTCCAGGAATCCAGTGAGATCTAGTGGGACCGTAACCTAAATTCTAGCCTACTACTTTCGCTCATCAGATTCTTGATCAAAATTTGTTCAATAAAGGACGGGCCGCCGATGCTGCTGAGTTTGTACTTTTTGTACCTTAGTAATACAAAAAGTCACTTTTTATTTTCTGCAGCTTCAATAACACATCCCAGCTGCTTCGACTTATACATACCGACAGAACCCCATACCTTTTTTTCCTCCATGTAAGTGCTGTGATAGTCACCCCCTTCTGCAAAATTTTCGGCAGGTGTAAAAGTGCCGACACATTTCGGCATTTATGGTAACAGCTGCAGTAGCTTAATTGGCCAACTGAGGTCTGTGACCTCAGTGATGTATTCTCACATGGTCTCACACCCTCCCCCAACAGAAATATGTGGCACTAACAACATTTGAGTTGTTGGGATCTGGGGGTCCTCCTTACTTTTCGCTACCCCTTCAATTTTTTGAGCTGTCGTGTTGAAGTCGAATTTTTGAACAGACCCTTCTTTTCCAATCTATACACGCTACTTCACCTATTGAATTTTTTTGAGCCAAAACGACAATGGGAATGTGGTGATCTATTGCATGTGGCTGAACATTTGCATAACAATAACGCGGTACAGTAGTAAGTTACTGTCATTGATTCTTATATTTTTTTTATTGACGCTTGTCGTGCGCAGCACATGTGGGTAATTCAACCACCATTACATTTGGACATGTACCTACCACTGGCAGACTTGAAGCTTGAAGCTTGAAGATCCACGTCTCTTACCCGATTACAGCAAGCCCCCAGTGGGCATGGAGACCGGATCAGGCCAGTCGTCGATGTGGTGGTCATAGGCTTCTAAGTTTACTCACAATCTTATTTTTTTATACAGTATTTCGTCATCGTCTCATTCCGTGCTGTACGCGCTGCGCGAAGAATGTACCGGAACCCACTATGTTTTTTTTTTTTGATTCAACCCGCTATCTTACATGTCTCTTCCGAACACGTGGTTCAATTTATAACCTCAGCTGACCTGGAACGTAGTACATAAAGGGACTCTGCTTTCCGTCTGGGTAGTGCGCACCCTCCCCCTACTATGTCTAGCGCACCGCCGTTCGCAGGCCCTCCCACTCACGGGGTTGACGTCCCTTCGTTTGCCCTTCATATCGACGTCTTGCTGCTCAGCCTCTTCGCTCTTTACGTTGTCTTCACCCTTCCCCGGGCGCTTGTACGCCTCTTCCAGCCCTCCGAGGTCTTCAATGGCTTCTTCCTACATTCTGGTGTTCGGCGCACTCCACCGGGGCGGAGCGACAGCACACGTACGCTCCTCCGGGCGGACACGCTCGGCCGCTCCGGCACTGCTAGTACGATACCCGGGCCGAAAGGTAACGCCAACGCCCCACCAGTGCACCGTTCCACCGGTGCGCACGCCGCGTTGGGTGGGAATAGCGAAGTCGAGGACGCCTTCCCAGCCCTCGTCACTCCGGCCGCTAACAGCACTCACCGCGCCCAACAGTCCTACGTGCCAACTCGCATGCCTCGCTGGACGACTGTCGTGCACCCCTCGCTTGCCCACGTGCTCAACTTCCGAGTTTCACCTGGCTTCTCTTTGGGAAACCTCCTCGTCCTCCTGGCTTATGGTTCCATCATGCTCTACGCTTGCTTCTTCCTCTCCAATCCTTTCACAGATCCCAACCGTGCAGCCTACATTGCAGTGTCACAGATACCCATCGTTGTGGCCCTCGCGTCTAAGTCGAACTGGTTGAGCTGGCTGAGCGGGGTTGGATACGAGAAGGTGACCATCAATGAACAGCGCAGCCACTCTATTCTCATAGCCAAAACAGTTCAATTACCTCCACCGTTTTTCTGGGCGTTTTGTAGTCATCGCAGTCAATGTCCATGCCATGGGTCGCCGTACGCCTAGGCTCACTATTCATGTCGCTATGCTCATATCTGGTTGACAGTCTACAAGTCGTCCCTTAATGGGTCCCTTCAAGCCAGACTGCGTACTCCCATGTACATCTGGGGACTCGTTGCTCTCTGCGCCCTTGATTTGTTATTCGTTTGCTCTCTTTCTTTTAGATGCAACAAGATGTACTCTTTCTTCTTTGTAACTCATGTCACCTGCGTCATCGTCTCCTTACTCGCTGTAAGTTCTTTCATGCTGATTGATTCGTTCGCCAATTGCCTCTTAGATATACATGCACCAACCCATCATGTTGCCCTATATACTAACCGCAGTGGCCCTCTACGCATTCGATCACATTGCGCGCATCGCCCGGACGAGATACACCACTGCCTGGCTTACTGCTGAAAATGCGCTCAACGGCGGCACAACGCTCGTGGATGTACCTTCCCTCGGTGGCGGGTGGCTGGCGGGCCAGCACGTGCGCATTCGCGTCATCGGCGATACATGGTTCGGTTGGTTGGCAACATCACTTGTCGGTCGCGCGAGACCGTTCACCATCGCCACGGGACCCAACTCCGGTGGCATGCAACTCGTGATCAAAGCCCGGGGTCCGTGGACGCGCAAGTTGTTGCGCATGGCCGCAACTAGTGACGTTGCGGAGAAACCTACCGATACCGAGCTTGGGCGCAAACCCGCCCGAGAAGTTCGGGTTATCGTCGAGGGTCCATATAGTGAGTGACCTATTTTTATTTTTATTTTCATGTCCGTGGCGAATGCTTACCTATCTTACTTGAAGGCGGCCCCGGATATACCCTTTACACTGCTTATTCAGGAGTCGTGCTCGTTGCTGGAGGCAGTGGCATTTCATATGTCATGGGCGTGTTAGATGACATCTTGCAGAAGCACGCGTCTGGTAACAGCAATTTGCGCGTCATCGAAGTCGTGTGGTCTGTCGCGGATTCCGGTCAGCGGAAACCGCGGTTTTTCTTGGCCCCGTCGAGCTAACGACGGTTGTTACCAGACTCTCTCTACTCGCTCCTTCCAGAGCTCGCCCCACTCATGCAGCCGCGCGCATCTCCGCGCGCCGCGCTTTCGCTCAGATTCTCCGTGCACTGGACCCGCACGTCCGCTCTCAGGCCCGCGCCCCCCGTTCCGTACACAGCGCTGCCGCCGGGAATGTACCTTCGTGCGGGCCGTCCCGACATCCACGCTACGCTGCAGAGTGCGATTGCCCGCGTGGGCGAGGCGTATTCGACAACGGCGTGTCGCAAATGCGGCACGGGCTCGCCGAGCGGCATCGTCATCGGTTCGTGCGGACCGACCGCGCTCATAGACGACGCCGCGCGAGCGGTCGCCCATGTGAGTTGGGCGGATTGGATAGACATCGGTGGGGTCGAGAGTATCGAAGAGTGCGTTAAGAATAATACTTTTCGGTGGGGGCTTAACAAATCTTTGAATTGCAGGGTCTTCGAATGGTGAACCCTTTGCCGTGCGCTTCGAGGATCTGGCTGGCACGGAAAGCATTGTGAGACTGAGTTTTTGTGCGAGAAGTTATTTTGTAATTATGTGATCTCCGAACGCCCGTTCAGTACTGCACAGCCTAGAATAGAAGATGTATTTGGAATCGCCGCACGACAGAGCGTGACATTCAAATTGCTACATCAGTGCAAACATCAGTACGTACACCAGTCTCTCACTCAGGTTGCCGAGGCTATCGAACAGAGTGCTGATCTCTCAACAGGTGACCTGTGACCGGTGATTGATGACCTCGCCAATCGTGTGATGAGTACTAGATAGATGAGTTGTTGACAAGGAATAAGCTGTACCGAGCCATCCTACGATCTGAAGCACAACCAAGAGCACAACTAGCAGAGGAATTATTCTCTATTTCTAAGGTATTGAATACAGTGAATATATAGGAATGAAAAAGAGCCTATAGATATAGAACGCCAACTATGTACAAGGCTTGAGCACTGCTTGAGCTGAGCTTACAGCTGACGAGGAAACGATAGACCCAAACTCACTCACGCTCCACCTTTTTTTTGTGTTTACTTTTGGAGTGGGACAAATATCGGGCCAATCTTAGTCTGTCCAAAGATCGCTGTTGGAACATGGGAAGGATCCTCACTGTGCTAGGCTGATACTACCATTCAATGTAATTTGGTTTAGAATAGTTGGCTTTGATTCGGAAAAAGAGTAAACTCAATCCATTCAACAGTCGAGGACGGTCCATGGTAGGTGGAATACGGACTACAGACTCTTCTCTTGTTTAAGTTTAAGCACCCTGTTTACAATACGCTGGCTGATCTGTGTAACCCGAGCAATGGCACTGGATTCGAGGCTTGATTTGAGGTGTCCTGACACGACCATGGCTTTGTGGATTTGTCGACAGTCATAGTGTAAGGGAGATATACAGAAAGCTTTCATGGTACAACCGTAGTACAACCATACAACACTCCACACACTAAGATTGGCCCGATATTTGTTCCGCTCCAAAAGTAAACACAAAAAAAAAGTGGAGCGTGAGCGAGTTCTGGTCTATCGTTTCCTTGTCAGCTGTAGTAGAGTACCGCTTCCATGAGAATACAATACCATATATAGACAGGTCCTCCTTGGTGACCGTGGGATATTTTTACCTAACTTACAACCTTCTATTCTACCACCGCACGCCCATAATATCACGATTGTGAGCTCCGAGTCAGTACCACCGTCTGGTGTTTGGTGGCTTCAGTCTGTCACTGTGTTACGCAGAACCAAAATTACCTTCACCTATTCGCTAGCGCTTCCCGAGACGATAGAAGCGCACCCTCTCCATTGTCTCTAAGGCGATTTCATAAACAATTTCCCACTCTCGACGCCACCCGCTTTAGTGTGTTAATTCCGCGCGCATCTGCTCCAGTATCAAGAAGCAACGACACGGTCTCATTGAGAAGGCGTAACACTGAAGGGGGGCTAAACGTCAAGTCTTCCTCTCACCCAGTTAAGACGTCATCGCTATCGCAAGTCACACTCAGAAAATCATCGTTCACCTCGGGGCGACCTTCTTAGGACAAATGTGTTTCTCAATTGTAGTGTTCCCTTGGTTACGACTGGTCTGTGTCTCGGACATGTAACCCAGTAATAAAATGGATCAAAAAAAAACATCGTTCACAAGTCGTTCACAGTTGCTGGCCGCGGTGATCGGCGAACGCGAGAATTCTTTGAATTGACAAAATTGACATCGTGGCTTCAATTGGTTTTGGCCGGTCTCGTGCTCGCCTCCTACCCTCCGTCCTCTCAAGGCTCTCGACTGGTTCAAGGAACCAAAACACTTTTATTTCACCCGCCCGCCACGCCCAGTAATTGCCAAGGGATCGGTGATGAGGCTCCCCGTTTTCCGACCCTCATCAGCTCGCTCCGGGCCCACCCGCCCGTCGCGACCTCGCCTCGGAAACGAGAACCCATCATCTCCGATCGAGAAGCATGGCTCCTCTGTACTCTCCTCCCTTTCCCCTGCCAACCAAGCTCGGACGCATCGTACACTCTCACCCCATGCAGGCCCGCGTATGTCGCCATGCAGCTCGGCGCATGAGCATCGGCGACAAGTGGCAAGAATTTGGAATGAGCTCTATGGATAAAACGGATTCCTTTGAAGTTCTTGATGCGTGCGTACGTCGTCCTCGCACGCTTTCCCTATGTATGGGGTCCTGATTCTTACCCCTCCCCAGGCCAACTTCATCGACACCGAAAACACATAGTGAGCGTGACTCTCACTAGATCTCATCACACCCACCTACGCGGACATGATTTTATTGACCCTAGCCACTAGAGTCAGAACGAATCTTCCGCAGCCTTCATCGGCGAGTGGGCTGAGGAGCGTGGAATCAGCGACTAGCTCGTTCTCTCAACCAAGGTGCTTCTCTCAGTCTCTTTCTCTCTGGCTTTGGTCTTGAGACGCGACCCATTATTCGAGCAACTACGAGCACACCCTAGGTAACCATGGTGACTTACTCTGGGAACAATACCAAGTCACTTCACCTTTCCTTGGAAGCCTCGCTTAAAAAGCTGCGGACAACCTATATCGACATTCTGTATGTGCACTGGTGGGACTACACCACCTCCGTCGAAGAGGTCGTCAATTCGCTCCACATTCTCGTCCAGCAAGGCAAGGTCCTCTACCTCGTATGTTATCTACTTAGGCGTCTCCTCCACGAATGATGTCGATCGGCGCGGTCCAGGAAATCTCGGATTCTCTTACCTGGGTGGTTTCCAAGGCGAACCAGTACGCCAAGGACCACAGCAAGACGCCTCTCAGGGTAACTGGTCTGTTTTCGATCGGTCATTCGAGCGATCCCTATGGCGCGCTCTGAAGGTCTCGCACTTGCTCCTTGGGGGGTACTTGGTGCCGGAAAGATCGCCGAGGATGCCCGCCGTTGGGAGAAAGGTCGCACGACATTCGGCCCCGATTGGGAGCGCACACCCGAGGAGATAAAGAGCAGATAAAGGCGTTAAATCCCAGTCAATCATCGTTGAAGTTTACAGCCTGCGAGTCTCAGAGTCCCGTCGTTGGCCTGATGCGCCACTTTGGGTTATTGTATGCATACAGTACCACACACCTAAAAGAGTCATTGAAGGACGTGTGGCTGGGGACCGACTGCATGTTCTGAGGACACCTCAAACATTGCACCTTTCGATCGATCTCTGAGCCTTCGTGTTTGGACTGAGTTTGTTGGAACCGATGAGGGGCAAACATAACGAGAACTGAGTGCGCCGAAGAGCCGATGACAAGAGCATGTGAAATTCCAAGTACCCACACGACAGTCCATTGTGGTATCTACAGCAGTGCACCTACCCCGTCCGAGAGAGCTCGATAGCTTAGCAATGAGACAAAAGACAATGTCCTAGGAAAAACTAACAAACAAAAGATGAGAAGAATAAATGCAGAGTATTCCGGTATGCGGTTAGTATGTGTACGATTGTGTCAGACGCCGGGAGGATTGAAGCCAGGCAGAGCAGGCCAATTCCCGAGGAGAGCCGGGTCGCCTCCAATCCGAACGAATACGCCATGCGACGGCGTCGTACCATCCAGAACGAACAGCTGGTGCCACCCCGGCGGCGAGACCCGCGCGTTTGGCGGGGCCGTGACGGTACAGATATTGTTCCCTGAACACGAGAAGGCAGGGAAGATCGTGCGGCCGCCCATGGCGTTCCCGTGCGTGCTGGAAGTCGCCGCGACGAGCGACACTCGCATGCCGGACGTCTGGCCATGGAACAGCTGCACGTTTATCTGGTACTTCCTGCCGTAGGCCCAGTCCGTGTTCGGGATCGTCACGACGGGCTGCGCGAGGCCCTCGTTCAAGTACGGCGGGATGTACACCTCAATCCGCAGCTCCTCCGGGAACTTGGGCGCTTTCGGTGGGTCATACCCGTTCGGGTCTGAACCCGAGACGAGCACCCGCCCATCAGGGAGCAGTGTCGCTTCCGAGTGGTACATCCGCGCGATCGTCGTGCTGTTCAGCATTGAGATACGCGACCCAACGAATTGAGACGGATCGTAGAGCAGCGCGGACAAGTTCGGGTCATCTGCGGCTTGAAAGCCTGCAACGCCCTGTTGCGCACCATTCATGATCATGAACGTGCCATCCGGGAGTGCCACCATGCAAGGCATCACACGTTTAGACGGCTGGACAGTATTTCGTCATTCGATGGTCAGATGGGAAAAAATGTACGGACCATGCGCTCGATGACCCAAGTTGGATTTGTTGCCTGAGGCTTGATGGACACACAATTGTCGAGAGCATTACCACCAGAGTCGGAGCCACCACAGATCAAGACAGTAGTCTCATCCGTGTACGGAGCACTTTGAGGCAGCAGAACCGAGGCGCCTTCAAACGGGTAATTACGACCAGCAAGGGGGTTCCCGACGGAGCCAGGGATATTGGGGAGAACTTTGACAGTAGCGAAGGTGACCGGGTCAAGAAGGCGTGCCTCATTGTAGTACCCTATCACATCGATTCGCATGTCAGATAAGGCGACTCTGGGATCACATTTGACGCACCTGTGAAGATGAGACCGCTCGGGAGAACGTGGAGGAATGGATAGAGATTGTTGGGATTTGTACGATTAAGCCAGTCGAGGAACACCTGCGTATCACCACCGGGTATGCGAGGGAGAATCTCAAGTGACGGGCTGGGCGGGTCATTCGGGCCATTCTCGCCGCCCATCACAAGAACACTGCCATTGGATAAAACGAGTGCGGTCGGATACCAACGTCTACTCTGTATAAGAATACTTCCGTGAGAACTGACGTGTGGGAAGTAAAGACGAGCCCCACCTGAAGTATAAAATTGACTGGATCTTCCTCCCAGTCATTCGTGCCATTGACGCCAGCCGATCCGTCTGGTGCATAAAGTCGGAGACCAAATGTCGAATCGTGCGAGGTCAAATGTTGCGCGTAGCCACCAACGTTGAGGATTCGTCCGGCTTTGTCTGGAAGGACAACTGCACCCGAGCAAAACACGTCCGATTTGACATGCATCTCACGCCAGGCATGAGAAAAGTCATTGACGAGACTCAAGTCGAGCTCATATGCGCCAGTGGAGTTCTGGAACTCTGACGTGCCGGATTTCTCGAGGAAGGAGACCTTTCCGTTGATCCCGACGGTAGCGAGCAGTGGAGGTACAAGGCCGGGCACCAGGTACTGCATCGACGACCCCTCAGTACCACAGGTACATACAGGTAAGGAAATGTGAATACCTCATAGCGACCGATGTTCGCGGGTGTGGCCCAATTGTTAAGGGTGCCGTTCCAAAGGTAGAGCTGCAGCCTCCAGCCATCTCCGCAAAGGTGGAGAGAATCACCAGAGCACGGGATCGTGCAGTCACTCTCGGGGGCAGTAGTTCCACCGTTGTTAGTGATATCCGCGACGTCGCCGCACCCTAGATGAAGTACGTGTTTCTATAAGCAAGGGTCCAACGCACTGCCACAGAACATACAGCACTCGTGTCCATATTCCATACCCGCGGCAGGGTATCCAAAGGCCGAGCATTGAGAAAGGCAGTTCTGAGCCGAGTTATTGCCCGGGAGGTTGATATGGTACGGAAACACATTATTCGGCGCGGGTTCACTGATGGTCGAATAATTTGTGAGCAGCGGCACTGAACATATGCAGGCACAAACGTACGCCAGACATCGAGAATATTGCCACTGCCCAGGAAGGTCCGTCGTCTGAACGGTCGGTGCAGCCCTGGAAGCGTAAACAGAGACCCGGTTCGATCCGCCACGTGCTTCGCTTGAGTCTATCTCAGCTACCCAGTCTCCACGAGCCACAGACGTAAACCCGATAGCCTACATCTTATTATCATCCCGGCGCATTCGGCAATCAGAATCGGGGGCCGTTAGAGCACCGTCTACAATATTGTCACCGCAGACTGAGGGAGGGTGCCGCTTAAATCGTGACGCGATGATAGATCGACGGCGAAACGTACGACATTGTACACCGTGTTCTAGTCTGGCGAGCTTGAAGTTCTGAGCTGCGCACGACGCAACGCAGCTCTCGATGGTCACGTTTTGGTTATCCACAAGCTCGGTTTGGAAGACACGCGACTGCATGTTGTCTCTGAGTCATTGCTCTATTTTTAGTACAAAACATTCTTCGTGCGCAGAAACAACGTACACCCTAATGTGGAAGTGTTAAAGAATGTTCCATCATAGAAAGACGGCGCAGTGAAACCCACGTGTAGCATCCCAGCGTGGTCCACCCTGGGGGGAGGACATCGTGTTGTTGGAGCCGGAGGTGATGGGCGTCATCAAAGCGAGGTCTGCTGTGATGAGACTCCGAGGGGCTCGCATATATGAACTATGGTTGGATGAGTGCCTAAGAAAACGCGAGTTACGGGCATAACGCGTACTGGCACAATGGCAAGCAAAGCGGCAAGTTGAAATCGTGAAGAACGCATCATACTCGCCACGTAGATGCGAAATTAATTTGAAGGGAGGGAATGAGGTCCTTGAAGTATCCGAGTCCAGGAAAGGGAGCATCAGAAGAACGCGACATGATGGCAAATGCACCACGGCTCACCTTTCCAGGGAAAAAACTGTTTTCCAGGAGTCTACAGAACGGTCAAATACGTCCCAGGGTTTATGATGTTCGTTGGGGACGGGGCTCTGGATCCGCTTTGCAATCACTATGGAAACGAAGCTGTCGGTGAGGCAGAAAGGTGGAGCGCTCTTGAGTATAAGTAGCCATTTGAAGGATTAATAGACAGTTTTTACCCTAAACGTCCCTGATCGATAGGAAACGGTCTAAGACGCGCGCTGGATTTGGGGGGGGGGGGGGGGGATGAAGCGTCGCAAGGCGTCGTGCAACCCTCTGCGGGGCGTGAGATGTCGTATATGGGTCCGCGGCGGTCCGCGGTCGCGTCGGTGTCGAAGGGCTAGAGCCGCGCACGAGTGCGACACACTGGGGAACGCGAAGAGTGAGCTACACTGAGCCCTGAAGTCTGAAAGAAGGCAATACTATTCTCTGAGGTGTAAAGTTGTAATTGCATGGGTTATATACTAAGGCAGGTGAGCCGAGGAATAGCGTCCCTTAGATAACAGGGGAACAAGGGAGTACTAACTTAAAGCGCAAAGCGAAGAGTCCAGATTGAGTGGGAAACTGAACGCTTACAGAGCGCCGAAGCACGCGGGAGTGGGGCACTTAGAAAGCGCAGAAACGTGCGAAAGGGGGAAGCGTGGGCGCAAGCCCAGGAGAGCTAGAAAGTGCGAAAGGTGCGATTTCATCGACCAGGGAGAGCGTGGCCGTATCATCGTGTATTACGGATAGTTTGATGCATAGGAAGCACATCGATCCACTAGAAAAAAAAGAGGATCGCCCCCTTCGTCCAAGAGGGTGGAGAAGGTCGCAGCTTTGACAGCGGCGATCTGGGAGAAGAGCTACCACCGTTTCTTCAAATTGCGGATGTCAGCGCAAATCAAATGCTTCGTGTTTGTTTGTACAGATCTAAAGCTGGAAGCATGTGCACGGCGAGGCAGAAACCGAGCAGTGAGCCGAGGGAGAGAGAATCAAAGTGAGACGGATCTGTCTTTGTTGGTCACGTGGTCGCAATGGGTGATACACTTCGCTACTGGCTCGATATTCCCGAGTAATCACCATTAATCACCATCCACTTCTCACAGGGCGAGTCATTATTGTTATCTACTACAGTATGTGTCAAGTCTTTTGGCTATTGCACTGGGACAGTGGATGTTCATACGGTACGGAGAAGAAACGTGTTGCAAAGTGCCACATAGCCCTGTACGAAGTTTGGCGACCTCAGCAGGCTACCGACATCAAATGACCTTCAATCAAAGGATCCGGAGATAGTGTAATATGCGGGACAGCCCCGTCAAGGAAGTATCAAAAAAGACACCTTGATCGGGTATCAATTGCCGGATTTCAATTTTGGGGTTATTATTTTCTAGAATGGAATCCCAACGTGCCAACCTCCTTTTTAGGAGGCTTCTCGGTGTCCCTGGACCACGACGGTTGTGGGCTCGACATTGCCGTCTGGTGTTTGGTAGCTTTCAGTCTAATCAGGGTGTTACGCGGAACCAAGCCAAGGACGTCTCCACTTTTTCCGAGTGGCCAGCCGCGGCACTATAGAAGCACACCCTCTCCCAGGACTCCGAAAAAGCTCATCTCTCGACTCCACCCGCTTTGGTGTGTTAATTCCGCGAGCATTTGATCCAGAAAGAATCAGGAAGCAATCATACGGTCTCCATGAGAAGGCGTAACACTGAAGGGGGACTCACCCAAACGTCATCGTCACGGCGGGGCGCCAGTCTTGACCTTAGCCAACAAATAGCAAGCTGGGATCACTCATGATGTATCACCCGCTAACTTTAATCCCTCTCAGATAGCTCTTCCTTTGTACTCTCCTCCCTCTCCCTCTCTCCTTTTTGGATCCAGATACTTATCCGGACGACATATATCGACATTCTGTACGTGCATTAGTGGGACTACACCACCTCCGTCGAACAATTCGAGGAAGCCACGCCGTTCGATCCGGGCTTCCCAGACAGCATGATTGTACGTATCCAGTCTATTGGCCGGCCTGCGCGGTGATTTTGTTGACGTGTTTTGTGGATCAGGGCAATGGCACTTACAACAGCCGTCACGCACAATCTGCTAGACACTGCGACCGCGTACCGTTCCCGCAACCAATCGCCCCAATGAAGTACCGGCAGGAGAGAGAATGAGCTTTGAAACGGCGAGCCGAACGCCCGCCAGTTGGTTGTTTTATGTTCGGGCTTTTCCGAGTTGAAGTTAATTTTACAATCGGGTGGATGTCCGAGAAGTATATTAAATCCCGGTCAAGCATCGTTAAAGTATAAAGCCTGTGAGCCGGAGTCGTTGCTAGCCTGACGCGCCACGTTGAACCAAGCTCCACTTCTGGTTCTTGCACGCATACAGTACCACGGACCCAAAAGAGTCGTTGAAGGACGTCGTGGCTGGGGAGCGACTATGTGCTCTGGAGACGCCTCGAGCTTCCCTTCGTGTTTGTACTGAGATTCTGCTAGAACCGATGATGGGCAGAGGCAACGAAAACTGAGTGCACCAAAGGGCCGATGACAAGGGTGAGATACAATGTGAGATTCCAAGCACAACACGACAGTCCATTGTGGTATCTACAGCAGTCCACCTACTCCATCCAAGAGAGCGAGTAACAACGATACAGCTTAGCAATGAGACGAAAGACAATGTCCTAAGAAAACAAACAAACAAAAAACGAGAAGAATAAATGCAGAATAATATTCTGGTATGCGATTAGTATGTGTACGTAATATGTCAAACGCCGGGAGGATTGAAGCCAGGCAAAGCAGGCCAATTCCCGAGGAGAGCAGGATCGCCTCCAATCCGGACGAATACGCCGTGCGACGGCGTCGTACCGTCCAGAACGAACAGCTGGTGCCACCCCGGTGGCGAGACCTTCGAGTTCGGTGGGGCCGTGACAGTGCAGACATTGTTCCCTGAACACGAGAAGGCAGGGAAGATCGTGCGGCCGCCCATGGTATTCCCGTGCGTGCTGGAAGTCGCCGCGACGAGCGACACTCGCATGCCGGACGTCTGGCCATGGAACAGCTGCACGCGTATCTGGTACTTTCTGCCGTAGGCCCAGTCCGTGTTCGGGATCGTCACGACGGGCTGCGCGAGGCCCTCGTTCAGGTACGGCGGGATGTACACCTCAATCCGCAGCTCCTCCGGGAACTTGCGCGTTTCCGGTGCATCATATGGGTTCGGGTCTGAACCAGAGACGAGCACCCGCCCATCAGGGAGCAGTGTCGCTTCCGAGTGGTACATCCGCGCGATCGTCGTGTTGTTCAGGATTGAGATACGTGCACTGGCGGGCTGAGACGGGTCATAGAGCAGTGCCGACAAGTTCGGGTCGTCTGCGGCATCGAAGCCAGCGACGCCTTGTTGCGCACCATTCGTGATCATGAACGTGCCATCCGGGAGTGCCACCATGCAAGGCATCACACGTTTAGATGGCTGGACAACAATTCGTCATTCGATGGTCAGATGGGAAAATGAATTGTACGGACCATGCGTTCAATGACCCAAGTTGGGTTTGTTGCCTCAGGCTGGATGGACACACAATTGTCGAGAGCATCACCACTAGAGTCGGAGCCACCACAGATCAGCACAGTAATCTCATCCGTGTACGGAGCGCGTTGAGGTAGCAGAACTGAGGCGCCTTCAAACGGGTAATTACGACCAGCAAGGGGGTTCCCCACGGAGCCAGGGATATTGGGGAGAACTTTGATAGTAGCAAAGGTCACGGGGTCAAGAAGGCGTGCCTCATTGTAGTACCCTATAGCGTATGTCAGCTAAGGCGATTCTATTAAGCACTGTTAACGCACCGACGAAGACGAGACCGCTCGGGAGAACGTGGAGGAATGGATAGAGATTGTTGGGGTCTGTGCGATTAAGCCAGTCGAGGAACACTTGTGAATCACCACCAGGTATGCGAGGGAGAATCTCAAGTGTCGGGACGGGCGGGCCATTCGGGCCGTTTTCGCCGCCCATCACAAGAACGCTGCCATTCGACAAAACGAGTGCGGTTGGATACCAACGTCCACTCTGTGTAAGAATATTGCTTTGAGAACTGACGTGTAGGAAGTAAAGACGAGCCCCACCTGAAGTATAAAATTGACTGGATCTTCTTCCCAGTCATTCGTGCCATTGACGCCAGCCGATCCGTCTGGTGCATAAAGTCGGAGACCAAACGTCGAATCTTGCGAGTAGCCACCGACGTTGAGGATTCGTCCGGCTTTGTCTGGAAGGACAACTGCACCCGAGCAAAACACGTCCGATTTGACATGCATCTCACGCCAGGCATGAGAAAAGTCATTGACGAGACTCAAGTCGAGCTCATATGCGCCAGTGGAGTTCTGGAACTCAGACGTGCCGGATTTCTCGAGGAAGGAGACCTTTCCGTTGATCCCGACGGTAGCGAGCAGTGGAGGTACAAGGCCGGGTACCAGGTACTACGTCGATGACCCCTCAGCACCACAAGTACATATAGGTGAAGAAAATGTGAATACCTCATAGCGACCGATGTTCGCGGGTGTGGCCCAATTGTTAAGGGTGCCGTTCCAAAGGTAGAGCTGCAGCCTCCAAGCATCTCCGCAGAGGTGGAGAGAATCACCAGAACACGGGATCGTGCAGTCACTCTCGGGGGCAGTTGTTCCACCATTGTTAGTGATATCCGCGACGTCGCCGCACCCTAGATGAAGTACGTGTTTCTTTAAGCGAGGGACTAGCGTTCCGCTATGGGACAGTGGGCCACATACAGCACTCGTGACCAAATTCCATACCCGCGGCAGGGTATCCAAAGGCCGAGCATTGAGAAAGGCAGTTCTGAGCCGAGTTATTGTCTGTGAGGTAGATATGGTACGGGAACACATGATTAGGCGCAGGTTCACTGATGGTCGAATAAATCGTGAGCAGCGGCACTGAATATATGTGGACATAAACGCACGCTAGACATCGAGAATATTGCCACTGCCCAGGAAGATCTGTCGTCTGCACGGTCGGTGCAGCCCTGGAAGCGTAAACAGAGACCCGGTTCGATCCGCCACGTGCTTTGCTGGTTTATCTCAGCTACCCAGTCTTCACAGCCACAGAAGTAAACTAGACAGCTTACATATTATGTCCATCCCGGTACATTTGACAGTCAGAATCGGGGGCCGTTAGAGCACCGTCTACAATATTGTCACCGCAGACTGTTGGGGGGGTGCCGCTTAAATCGTGACGCGACGGATAGATCGACGGTGAAACGTACGACATTGTATACCGTGTTCTAGTCTGGCGAGCTTGAAGTTCTGAGCTGCGCACGACGTAATGCAACTCTCGATGGTCACGTTTTGGTCATCCGCAAGCTCCGTTTGGAAGACACGCGACTGCATGTTGTCTCTGAGTCATTGCTCTTTTTTTAGTACAAAACATTCTTCGTGCGCAGAAACAACGTACGCCCTAATGCGGATTAAGTGTTAAAGAATGTCACATCATAGAAAGACGGCGCAGTGGAACCCACGTGTAGCATCCCAGCGTGGTCCACCCTAGGGGGAGGACATCGTGTTGTTGGAGCCGGAGGTGATGGGCACCACTAAAGTGAGGTCTACTGTGATAAGACTCCAAAGGGCTCGCGTGTATGAACTGTGGTTGCGTGAGTGCAAGAAAACGCGAGTTACGGGTTTAACGCGTACTGGCACAAGGGCGAGCAAAGCGACAAGTTGAAGTGGTGAAGAACGCATCATACTCGCCATGTAGATGCGCTGACGAAATTGATTTAAAAGGAATGGAAGAGGTTCTTAAAGTATTTCCAGTCCAGGGGGGAAAGGGAGCATTAGAAGAACGTAACACGGCGCCAAATGCACCACGGCTCACTTTTCCAGGGAAGAAACAGTACCAGGAGCCTACAGAATGGTCACAATACGTCCCGGGGTTTATGATGTTCGTTGGGGATGGGGCTCTGAATCCGCTTTGCAATCACTATGGAAACGAAGCTGTGAATGAGGTGGAAAGGTGGAGCGCTCTTGAGTATAAGTAGTCATTTGGGGGTTAATAGACAGACCGTGTATCACGGATGGTTTGATGCATAAGAAGCACACCGGTCCATGAGAAAAAGTGGCCACGATGCGGGTGGAGAAGGTCGCAGCTTTGACAGCGGCGATCTGGGAGAAGAGCTACCATCGTTGCTTCAATACATGAATGTCGCAGCAGATCAAATGCTTCATGTTTGTATTTCCTGGAAGCATCCTCATTAGCGTGTGCACGGAGAGGTAGAAACCGAGTAGTTCGCCGAGAGGAGAAAAAGTGAGACGATCGGCTGTGGCTGTGGCTGTGGCTGGAAACGAAAGGTGTTGGTCACGTGGGTCGCGTTTGGTAGAATGCGGTACCGGATACGGCAACTCGCCGCTACGGCGACTTGGATGTTCCCACGTTCCCCTGCTTTCCCGTCCGTCCTACTGTACCAGAACGGATACACAATCGTCCCTATATTTTTCCCCGAATACCTCACAGGGCATGTCGTCATTATCTACAAGTCAAGTCAGGCAACCTCGTTACCTACGGGGAGCAGCCACCGACATCAATCAAACTTACAAAGCGGGAGATAGTGCGTTATATGCGAGAGCGACAGCTCCGTCAAGGAAGTATCGCTAATGCTTTCTCTGATCGGATGCCAGATGCCGAGTTTCGATTTTGGGGTTATTATGTTCTAGAATGGAATCCCAAGGTGCCAGCCAGGCAACGCACTCTCCTTTTTGGGGCGGCTTCTCGGCGTTCCTGGACCCATGTTGTAGGCTATTGCACTCCCTCCACCGGCCACACATGACAACAGACCAAAAAATGGCCGCGTCTCATGCGCCGTATGAACCCCTGGGTCAGCTGCATCATGATGTAGACGATGACGCCTTCCAAACGGCGCACATTGGCAGGCCTAACTTTGAAGAGGTCAACCGTCACTCTTTCACCGCTTTTGTTGGTTGTCATTTTTTGGCCACTATTCAAACTTCCATGCAAACGTCATGGTCGCCCAGGATCTCCTGCATCTGCTCGTCTTGGGGGGGGTTCCAACTTCTATTAACCTTGTGCTATAGGAACAACAATAACTTAGCGTCCTAGGTGTTCTTAATACCGTTGCAGACGCACCCAGTTCCCTGCCGTCGATGCGTCTCCTGTCACTGTGCTTTGGAGGTGGAGACTCCATATGCTTATACACCTAGACCATATGACTTCCCAGACCCTATGTCGCCCAGCTCAGAATGAAGATGTTTCAAGAGATACAGCGAGCTCCCAAACTCGTTGAGTAAAGCAGCTAGCTACACCCAAATACGTGATAACCGTCTTAGCCCAAGCACACTGCAATCGAACCTTGTACTTGATCACTTGACTTTCACCTGTTCTCCTCCGCTTTTCCTCCTCTTAACTCGTGTCAGTGCCTCACGAAGCACGTTGCACCGCGCTCCGCTGAGCTCGGAGTAATCAACTAGACAGTTTTTTTATTCGCGAAGAGAAGCTGCTAATCGTTTTCGGTTGGGAAACGGGTTGGGTCGCGCCGGACCCAAACTCGAATCTGGTAGATCTGGTCTGCGGCTTGTCTCGTGACCGCTATCGTCGTATCTG
Source organism: Lactarius deliciosus (assembly GCA_021525775.1). Classification (NCBI taxonomy): domain Eukaryota; kingdom Fungi; phylum Basidiomycota; class Agaricomycetes; order Russulales; family Russulaceae; genus Lactarius; species Lactarius deliciosus. Next base: position 1,199,067 of record JAKELK010000008.1, read on the forward strand.
GTCCAGAGAGCGCGAGCGTCTACCACACGATATTCGTATCCTTGTTCAAAAGGCAATTGCAGTCTCCTGCTCATTGGGACCCTGCCAGAAGGGTCCCGCCGTAGATAGGAGTGCGTTTGTTTCGGGCACAATGTACTATATAGATCTCGGTTCTGATGCTTCGGCCGACATTTGATTACTGAGGACGCAAGGAAAAAAAAACAATGCAAGGCACGGACAGATCATTAGTTTCCACTTCCTCGAATTAGTGAAGTGTCTCTCGGAAATTGACAGCTTCTATCACTGAGGCTTCCGAACCCAACTTAAAGTGTCATTGGAGACATGTGCACCTCCTCGTGCCTGCCGTAAACGAGCCCCTTCTCCCCACGTGGTGCTGTCACCAGTAATCCCCGAAGATGGTGCGGATCCAGGCGCTCAGTATTCTCTGTCTAATTCAGGGCTCGGAGATGTGTGCGCAACGTACACAGGTTACATGTAGGCAAGAACGCTCAGAATTCATAATGTTAACACGCGAGACAATTTCGCCTCATTCGTCCTCAGCAGACAGACTTTCTATGACTTGCGGCCATGAGGGATATGCACCACACACACGACGCCACCAACATTCGTCCTTCCGGTTCCCGCCTTCACTGGCATCGAGTTCCAGAATAGCCGGGATTTCGCCACGCGAATACACACGCGATAGGATTGGCGGCCCCTTGAGGGAGTAGACCCCGTTTTGCCAGGGGGTGAAGAACTTGCCGAATGCCGGTATGCCCTGCCATATCATCTGTGGCACATCGCGCGCACTGTGAAACAGTGAAAACGCCTCTTTTTTTTTTTTTTTTTTGAGAATCAATATTTATTACTGGATCAGAGACGACGACCAGTCGAAGCGAGAGCCCGGCCACCGATCCTGTGAGCAGTGACTAGTACTGAAGTAAGAATAGACTTGCAACCAGGTGACACCATAGACACTAGATCGCGGTGATCAGGTACTGTCACAACGTGATACTGACGGTGGGAGGCACAGACGAGAGGACAACGCCGATGAATAACGCCCCAAGGGTGTTGTCCACGTAGATTAATGTGGGCATTGCAGATAAAAGTCAAGGCAGTGAGAGCAAGAGACGACAGCAACGGAAGGGGAGAAAGGTGGGTGCGACGTCAAAAAGAATGATCCTATCCTGCAGGAGCGTATGTTTCAAGTCGGTTTTAAGTCGGCAGAGGTGAATTTCCGCTGGTTCCAACTTCCGAGCGGGGGTCGTGTGTGGAAATATATGCGTAGTAACAGTGGACCAGTAAATTCAATATGTGTCTAAGGGCCCACTAGCATGAGGCTTACAAAGAGAGTATGCGTACCATTTTCGAGTCACCTCCTTTGATGCAGTATACAGGTCGGTATCCACAGTCACACAACAGATTAGCGGTCAGCTCGCGAACACCCTTAGAAATAGTACGTGTGATGGCTCACCGACGACCCCTCTCCAAGTCCTCGAACAACTCCCCAGATCCCAGACTGCTCATCATGAATGCGCTAGCAGTCTAGCGCCATCAGTCCCCAGTGCGTACTCCTGCACAAACTCCGTAGATGGTGGCGAACTTGAAGGGACATGCATGATCGTGACGGGAAGAAACTACATCAGACAACGCCACATCATCTTGATGTTGATGCTCACATAATGACTACACCCAACAACGAAGGTACTGTATGTCTTGAATGACTGATGGAGGAAGTTGCGTTGCGTTGGCTTTCCTTCAAGGAAAACCAACACAACTTCCGAACTCCGTTTTTTTTTTCACTTACGCAAAGCACCGAAGTCTACGTCTTCTGACAATCCGGTTCCAATTTGTAAGTCTTACATGGGTCTTGCTCAGATCGCTTCATCTTGTCCTCGTTGTACCATACCTCCTTCGACTTCGACAGATGCCCTTGCCAGTGATTGACCATGCCCTTCTGAACTAGCTCCGAGTCTCGATCGAAGCGTCGTCAAACATTCACGGCAATTGAGAAATAATTTGGAATGGTAATAGAAGGTGATGAAAACATGACAGTCACGGTGTATATTTTCACCACTGACTATTTGGAAGGACAACTGCAGCCAAGCAGAATATATCCGTTATGACACGCATCTCACGCCAGGCATGAGAAACGTCATGGACGAGGCCCAAATCAAGCTCGTATGCGCCAGTGGAATTTTTGAACCCCCTGTAGTAGTCGGATTCGCTTCCCTTCTCGAAGAAAGAGAATTTTCCATTGATACCGACAGTAGCGACCAGCGGAGGTACAAGGCCGGGCATGAGGTACTCGTTAGCACAAGTGCATACAGGTATGAAAAGTGTGAATACTTCATAGCGACCAATGTTTGCGGGTGCACGTCATGTGTTAAGCATGTTAAGGTTGCTGTTCCAAGGTAAAGCTGCAGCCTCCAACTTCCTCCGCAAAGATGGAGAAGATCACCGGAGCACGCCGTTGTGCAGTCGCTCTCCGCAGCGATCTTTCCGCCATTGTTGGTGATATGCCACTCAAGATGACGTGTGTTTCTGTAAGCAGAAGCCTAACGCTCTATTGCAGGGCCGTGGAATACACACAGGACTCGTTACCATATTCTATACTCGCGGCGGGGTATCCGAATGCTGCGCACTGACAGTTTTGAGGAGAGGTATTGTTTTCGGGGACGAAACGGTATGGGAACACATGAAAAGACACAGGTACACTGATGATTGAATAAATCGAGCGGCAGCATCGAATAGGCTGAGACACGTCTCGACGATTACCGAATCTGATTGACACGCTTTGCACGCACCGCAGGAGATACTATGCGGGTAACCCGAAAGGTGGAGTGCTCTTTCAGTAATGGAGTACGGGAAAGAGTTAATGGACCGCATAGCACGGACAGTTTCATCTATAAGGAGCACGTCGAGCACGAGGGGCAAGAAGGGCTATGATATGGGTGGTAGGTACATCGAGAGGAGAACCGTCAGAATCAGAGTGTGTTGATCACGTGGTCGCGCACTGGTCGACAGCGCTTGGCAAGCGCGCTTCAAGTGTTACAACGACGTCTACATCCGTCGCTTGCCTCGCTGCTCCCGCGAATTTCGCGAGTTTCCGTCAGTCCAAATCACTCAGGACAGATGCATATTGCACTGGCCACGGCGTGGGAACGACAGCGCCTCAAGCGACCTTGCACAACAGGGGGCAAGTTATGTGTAAGAGAGCCTGCCTAGGTATGACTAGCGTACAGTATCTTGTTTTTTGGTTAGGGCCTTCCCGTCCTCGAGTCGGATATCAGGTGTCCTTTTGGTTTTTTAACTTCATTTTTTCCAGAATGAGACGACGATCCTGTCATGTCCATGCCGGCGTGACGCATTCTTTTCCATGCGCTAGCATCTTGCCGTCTGCTACTGTAAATGGCCATTCGCTTCGGACTGTACAGTAATTACGCAAGATCACAGTGCCTCACTCAACCCATCGGCCGGCGCTTCTTCCCTTGCCCTTAAGAATAGAACCTCTAGGGAACGCATGACACCGGAGTGACCGCACCCAAGAATAGCTCTTTGTCAACCCCTTTGCGAGTTGATCATGACGCGTGATGACGCGCTCCCATGGCATACATTTCCGATAGTCCTGTTTAGGGGAAGATGGCCGTGTTTCACCACATTGCCTTTTTTCTCCTACTAATCACCCCATGGTTCTTGGGAGTTCTATTTAAACTGTTTCTAGCATCTTGTCCAGTATCTCCGCCAAGTGACCGCTTTACGTTGAGTCCTGGCTCCTCTTAATTCCGATCTGGCACGGCATGTCGTACAAACCACTTGCTTTCTCTGTGCCGATCTTGGGATTATCGCCGAAACAATGAGTTTTTTTAGAGATACCCTCGTCCTTTTTTTTTTTTTTTTTGATCCATTGATACCCTCGTCCTCCGAAAGTAGAATTTCTGCACCGCCCACAACGCACAACAACCAAACTTTACACGATATTTAGTTCTCTCTGGGATACACAGCGATTCAGTACAGTGGCTAAAAACTCTTGCTGAGAAGGGCATCTTCAACTACCTGGCAGCCGTCGAAGAATAAGTAGGCCGTGCTACTGGAGCTTATAGCCTTCCCATTCACCCGCGCTTCCTCCCCCCACTCAATCCGTGTCCACGGCCCTTCGCGAAAAGCATTGGGTGCCTACAGTGTTTTCTCCCGGGCGCTCCGCGGAGGACCGTGTGGCTAGAGAATTCGTACGCCACGGAGAGAGGCCGCCAGTCACTTGGTAATGCTGACTACCCGCCGCACCAGCATCTGGCCTGCGTCTTTTCTCATGGGTGGGTGCCGTGGCAAACCAGCCGCGGAAAAGAAGTCCCCTTTCGGGCTTGTGGCTCAGATCTCAAAGTTGGCAACGATCATCGGATGTGGGTGTCAACATCAACACGCGAGGTCGTTTCGCCTCGTTCTTTCCCGGACAGGCTCGGGGTATCCCGTGGTATTTACAGAAATGGCTGGCGCTATGCGAATTTATACAGGATTGAATTGGGGGAAGCGGTCTGTTCCGTCGGTCGTGAGCAAGGAGCCTGTAGAATGGCCGCGCTTGGCGGATGTCGGCACGCTGTGAACGGGGAATATGCTCCACTCCGAGTCAGCAAGCGTCATGAACAGACGCTCCTACAGATTAACAATGAAACCAAGACCCAGTAGTGCGATAAGCGACATTGCGATGAATAGCGGTACCACGCTGGGGAAGAGAAATAGCAGAGCCACGCTGACTAAGACCGAGTAGTTCAGGTAGCACGCGGCGCCGCCAACTACATCAACCGTGGGGCGCTGGGGGCGCTGTTCTCAGCTATTTCCGGAAAGAATTATTTGCGATGCAAGCAAGCGTACCAGAACTCAGTCAGAGTCAGAACGTGTAAGCGGGGTGCACGGACTTGTGAGTCGTGACCTCGTGGGCGATGACCGAGGGCCGTCTGCAGATGCGAGAACAGGGGAGGTGGGCCCAGGCTAGCAAGCGAGGGCTGAAGATCGGGACGTACATGTAGAAGATCCACTTGCGCTCGTATCGACACCGAGCTGGGTAAACTCGATTCTCGAACTTTGCCATTGCTGAGGTTCGACGGGGTGCGCCTCAGACGAGTTCATGAACGCGATGAGGCCATCCATAAGGTCGTGGATGGATATGGATTGGAACAAGCGCATCTACGAGCCATCGCCGTAGATGGTCGCTGCACATGCAACGTCGGATGAAGTTGGAGACAAACGCGAGGCGGTGGGGCCCATAAGTGCATAAGCCCCGGTGTTCGAAGATGCGCGCCGCGGCCGTGCGCCACACGTACATCAACACCATCCTTGGAGCTCATACATCAAGATCCCAGTGGTATGCTTACCTTGGTCACGCACATGGGTTGACGTGGCCCCAGCTATATACAAAAAAAAAGAAGTCAACGAAAAGATTGGCATTGCAGGAGAGGGCCGTACCTTGCCACGGCCCACGGGTATGGGTTTTGGCTTGTGACAAATCAATTTAGGAAGTGGGAATCATGTCGATGCAGTCATCTGAGGTGTCTGGCCCATGCAGTGAGAATCCTATGGGAGACACGTAAAAATTGAAGCCTGACTTGAGCTTGAGCCCAACGGCTGCTCTCGGGGCTCAGTCCCGGACCGGCTACCAACGGTCCGTTTTGGGCCAGCTTCGGAGCCGGGCCCGCGAGCCTCTATCGGTGATCATCGATCAGCGCTCAGCCGGCAGCGGTGGCGAATGGCACTTGATATCAGCATTTGATGAGTGCCAGCCTTTGGTGCCATTGACACTGGCAGTGGCAAGTGAATGGAAATTACTAGTAGCAGGGCTCGATGGTGCCACCTTGGGTGCCACAGTGCGGCATCATGACTCGATGAGAGGGTTAGCAGAATCAGATGACTCTGGAGTCTGGACTACTCCCCCATTTTCCGAGCTGGTGTTCTTGAGATATGTGGCACTGTATCTGACGGGCAGTTTTTCAGTGTTGTTCAACTTGAGGCTTACCACACGGTCGACAAGCCCCCCACCAGCCAGTGAGGAACCAGAGGAAAAAATATCTTCCTGCATGCACTGGCACTGGCACTCCTGATAGGATCATTCGTGTTGCCCATCCGTCGTCGCCTTATTTGTGCCGGCTCCATGACAAAATCCTTTATCAACAGCGCTGTGAGTTGGGTAGTCGACCTCTCCAATATCCAACCCTTTCTCCCCTTCCGTTGCTGTCGTTTCTTGTGTTCTCTGCCTTGACTTTGTCTGCCATGCCCGCATTGATCCCTGTGGACAACACCCTTGGGGCGTTATTCATCGGCACCGTCCTCTCATCTATGTGCTTCTCATTGTCCATAATACACTGTCGCAGCACCTGATCGCGCAAATCTAGTGTTTACGGCGTTACCTGGTTGCAAGGCTATTCTTACTGCAGTTGTCACTGCTCACAGGATCGGTGGCCTCTAAAGTCATTTGTAAGGGCCCCCACATACTATGTCCCATGCTTGGGATTATGATGAAGCCTTTGCAGGTCGCCTTTTTGATGTAACATTTCGAAAGCTTTACTATCCAATACATGATCGTGACAGTCTTCATCTTCGACTAGGCTCGTTGATACGGTCAACCTAGTTTTCTGTATTTGTACGACTTATCAATTTTGCATCACAAATTTTGGGGATTATCGATCCATCGCGTCCCACCCATGGTAAGCTGCTCCGAAAGTACTGTTCTAGTTGAGGTACTTACAGGCCTTCTAGGAGTCTATTTGTACGTCCGCTGTGACACAGAGCTTGTTTGAGACTTATAAGTTTCTAAAGGCGACGGCTTTTCCTTCCCGTACGCCAGTCTATTGTGACTAACTTTGTCTGCAATTCTCATACATATGTAACCAGTTATTTTGGCAGTCTCCGTGCAGCAGTACGTTCTCATGGGGAGTTCGTGAAGTAACCCTTACTAAAAGGACATAGCTTCTACGCATATAGGATCTATTGCCGTGAGTTTACTGGTGTTTTTATTTTGTGAGACTTACTTTATTCCAGTGGGCGGGGGCTCTCCATACTTGCCAGCAGCGATTGTACGTATACACAATTTATTCGGAGCTGGCGCCCACTCACATAAGCAGTCTATCACCTCACTGACTGAATTCGGTGAGTTCCTCCGCAGTAGTATTCCTCCGGACTTTCACCTTATTTTCAACCGATTTTGGTAAGGCCTTGGGATCTGTATGTTTTTCCATTCTGTCCTTTTATTTGTGGGCCGCTAAGGCATTTATCCTCGTCTTCAGTGTTCAGTGCAACAGCGTCAGTCGTAGTTGCACATGTTCGTTCCTTTGTTTTTCTCACAGATTATACATATAGCCTGAAGCACATACACGACCCGGTCCAGGGCAACTTTGAGGCACGTTTGCACCTCGTCTGATGATGTGGGCCGGTGTCTCTAATTTCTGTTCATACCAGGGGCTTTTCTTTGCTGGATTGTCTTGCAAGGTCCTCTGCGATGCCCTCATTACTACTGGAATGGTTTATTACCTCTTGAGCAACCGCACTCAAGTCCGGAGGTACGTTCACACTCGAACATTGCGAAATCACCAATACTAAGTTTATACTGGTTTTTTCTGTAGAACAAACAATGTGTTGAACCTTCTCGCGATATATTCTATTAACTGTGGCATCCTTCACTTGTGAGCCTGTGCGCCAATCGGTATCAACTTCCTTATTTGACAATCGTGCTATTCTGCAGAGTATTTTCTATCGTTGCCCTCACTTCGGTACTGTTCACCTTTACCCTCTGCCTCTGGCCAAATATTAACTCGTTGAACGAAGTTCGCCAAGTATCGAGACACGCTCATATATGTCCCCCCCCTCTTCATCGTGTTTCGGCTCAATTCTTGCGGGTTCATGTCCATGTGTGTCTTCTTTGTTCGGTTTCCTTTGTGATCTTCCTGATTCCTGGCATTCTATCCTAGCCTGAACTCACGACGTTACCTCCGCGAGACACTCGACGGACCGGAAGGTGTTGTTACTACGTTCACCCAGCTCAGGGTACGCACGGGTACCACCGTTTCGTGCGGTGTGCAAGATACAACGGAAGCAAGCACCAAAGCGGCTGTTCCGGAGAGTCTTCCACCGGCTTCAGTTTCCTCCGACACGTCGTTCTCAGACGGTGTGATAGTTTTCGACAGAGAAAGGTACCCAGTGCCCCCTGTCATGCAACTCGGATTAGGTTCGAACTAGAATAGAAAGGAGTGATATACGAGCGCACGGAGAACAGGAGCGACGAAGTGATTACATTTTGGGGCCTCATTTTCGAGCCTTAGCACTGTACAACTAACGTAAATCGAGATCTGACGCATTCACGGCGTCATTTTAACTGTGATCAAACTACCCGCACATGTCGAGCTTTCAACAATTTGCCGACTCAGGGTCTTTTGACTTTGCGTACTTCTTCGGCACATGTTCGACCTCACCCAGCTCCCTGGTCGTTCGTCAGGCCACAGGAATCATGAAGAAATACGGCCATTAGAATGCACAAACCTTTGAAGTGAACCCAGAAATGGGCCCGCCGCCAATAGTGCGCGGGAGATCTCGCTCATTCGCGTTATACTTCTCACCGATATCGATTCTGGCGAGCCTACGTACCACCATTTCACGTTCTTCCCTGCACTACTTCACTTACTGGTGAGACAATTATCAGAATGGGTGATTGTTTGAGGAAATACATCACGATGGAGGACTTAGGTCCCTCCATGGCGAACGCTTAAAGTAATAGATCAGCGACGGGGGAGATATATGGGACGTTGGTCGCCAAAGCACTTCCCTCCTTGAGAGCAGGCAGCTAGAGACGCTTTGGATTGGTCAGATCGGAAGTAGTCACGTGGTATGAATTGAGGTTCACCGGTCACCAGTCTGATCGCGTAGGCTCGCGTCACCGGTCTACTGATCGCGCGCTTCGGGCCAACTCGACGCTCGACAGCCTCTCGACTGCGTCATCTACCCCTTCACTGGGTTACCTCCAGCTGCTTCTACGCAACCAACGCGGCTGCCCCACATGATCCTAATCTAGTCCAGACGCCCCCCACGTAGGACTCAGGGTCGTAAGAACCCAAATTATCCCGCATTCGCTCAAGTATTAGTCGAGAGACCTCATGAATGGAATTCACCCGTCACCCCCGGCGTCGTCCCTGCGTATGACCAAGCCATCGCCTACATTCGTTCAGGCCTTGGTATAGACGTGGCTACAGTACAGGTGGAAGCTACCAGTGACACGCTTCGGCTAGGCATCGAGTGAGAGAGTGTGTGAGAGAGAGGTACTCATCGAAGGTATAAAAGATGCGAGGAAGGGGGCAGACGTGTCGGAGGTTATGGTGCATGTAAAACTGCCAGAGGTGAGGTGGAAGGTTGCGAATGGGATGAGTCTGTGTTCTTACTCAGCTTGATTGACGCAACTCTCGGTCACAGCGGATATGGGTCAGGTCATCTATCGTGACCTCGTTGACGAAACGAAGGCGCATTTTACCTTCTGTATGTTGCCAGACCCTCCTTTCTCTGGTCCAATATCCCATCTTACACGAACTTTCAGATGGACCGTCCTGATGCACGTCATTCCTGTGCTCCCGCCTGTAGTTGACTTGCCTGGGTCTTTCTAGAGGCCCCGCCGAAAAATGCTGTCCTTCGTGCAGGAGCAAACAGGGAGACTGCGCTAGTCCAGGCTTGGGTCTTCTTTGTACGAGCAGGTATAGGCTTGTACCGAGACAGTCGATTGACTTGTCCACGTTAGACGTTTCACCCGCTCAAGTTCTACACGACGTTATCCACCATGAGCCGAGCCCCCTACGACTTGGTCAACGCCGGCACACCCTGAATCGCCCCCAGACGTTCAGTGCGAGGAGAATCTATCGTTCTTATCGTGTGAATATCTGGCGTTCTCGATACGGTAGGCTGAACGTTCGCCTCTGCGTCATCTGATGGCTTGCGCCCTTCCATAGCTCATCCGCCTTATGTGTCCCGCACCCTGCGCGGGGGATGGCACGCAATCGTTATACCATACTACCACTTCTCCATCCGCGCCCAACTGCCAAGTTCTCGCTCCCGCCCGGCCCACTCAAGATACTTTCGACGAACGAAAGTTTGTGCAGGAGCACGCACTCGGGACTGATGGTGGCGGCTCATCTATGATGTGAGCGGTCTGGGATCTGGAGAGTTCGAGGACTTGGAGAGAGGTCATCGGTGAGCTCTCACACCTATTTGTAAGGTCGCGCGGCCTCTGCCTGCTAGGGCAAAGGGCAAAGACTTTGTGCAGAGGGGCGCTCGGGCTGTCAGAACCGACATGGTACATCCGTCTGCCACCCGTCTCCGAGGATAAGGGTCAGTACAGTATGCCCAGAGGTGGGCAAGGCTAGGCAGTCAGTAGCGGTTTCGAACCTGCTAAAGTTCTCGTCAGGGGGCTACCGCTACCCCGACCGCTGCGCCTTCCGAGGCCATTTAGGGAGCCTACCAGCCTTACGACCTACCAGGGGAGTTGGCCAGCATAGCACGGCGCGGCGCGACCCCTGGTGGACTGGTTGCAATTTGGGTGAGCGTGAGTGGGGAGGAGGGAGGCTTCCTGCTCGGCTTATATAGCCAGCCAGCCAGCACGGCATTGGCACTGCGCTCCCACACACACTCCGGGCAGCCAAAACGGGCAACCCCTTTCGGGGCCCCGGCTGCTCTTTTTCGACCCCATGTGGTCCCCATCAGCGAGGTCATATCGCTGTGGGACCCCTCTGCCATCCGAAGATCCGATAGCGGCAATGTGTGTTCGTGAGCTGAGCGCTGATCTGTAGGTAACCGACTTACTGCTTGACCAAAATAAATTATAAATAAAAACACATGGTACGTACACTAGTGGCCTTGTTGGCATATGTCTTGGGGTCTTAGAAACCGATTTAATTTACTGGCTGTCGTCGTGGTTTACTTCGCGTATGGTGGGTGGTTCTCATGAACAGCTGTGCCGGCCCACTAGGTCGACACGGCAGGCCTGCCCGGCAGAACCAACGGAAGATCACCTCTGCCGACTTGAAACATCATACGTTCCTGATAGGATCACACATTTTGACCTTCTATCGTCGCTTTATCTGTGCCTGCTGTGACAGATGCCTTTATCTACTGCGTTGCGAGTTGGGTAGTCGACCGCTCCCATCGTCCACATTTTCTCCTGCAGACTCCCTGTTACTGTCGTTTCTTATTCTCTCTGCCTTGACCTTTATCTGCAATGCCCGCATTAATCCCTGTGGACAACACCCTTGGGGCGTTGTCCATCGGCGCCGTCCTCTCGTCTATGTGCGTCTCACTGTCCATAGCACACTATTGCAGGACTTAATCGCGCCCAATCGACCATCTAGTGTCTATGGTGTCACCTGGTTGCAAGTCTATTCCTACTTCAGTAGTTACTGCTCACAGGATCGGTGGCCTCTAAAATTCTTTGTAAGGACCCCCACATGCCATGTCCCATTCTTGGGATCTTAATGAAACCTGTTATTTTTCAGGTCGCTGTTATGACGTATACACTTTCGAAAGCTTCGCTATCGAATACACGATAGTGACATCATCTTCGACTAGGCTCATTGACACGGCCAACCACGTCCTCTGTATTTATATGACTTATCAATTTTGCGTCACAAATTTTGGGGATTATCGATTCATCGTATCTCACCCATGGTAAGCCGCTCCGAAAGTACTGTGCTGGTTGAGGTTCTTATGGGCCCTCTAGGAGTCTATTTGTACGTCTGCCGTGACACAGAGTTCGTTTGAGACTTACAAATTTCTAAAGGTGGCGGCGGCTTTTCCTTCCCGAGCGCCAGTCTGTTGTGACCAACTTTGTCTGTAATTCTCATACATATGTAACCAGTTGTTTTGGCAGTCTCCGTGCAGCAGTACGTTTTCATGAGGAGTTTGTGAAGTAACCCTTACTGAAAAGACGTAGCTTCTACGCGTATAGGATCTATCGCCGTGAGTTTACTGGTGTTTTTCTTTTGTGAGACTTACTTTATTACACTGGCAGTGGGCGGGGGATCTCCATACTTGCCAGCAGCGATCGTACGTATGCACAATTTATTCGGATCCGGCACCCACTCACATAAGCAGTCCGTCAGCTCACTGACAGGATTCAGTGAGTTCCTCTGCAGTAGTAGCATTCCTTGGAGCTTTCACCTTATTTCAACTGGCTTCTGTAAGGTCTCGGGATCGGTATGTTTTTTCTCAGGCCATCTGTTCCTTGATTTGTGGGCCGCTGAGGAATTATTCTCATCTTCAGTCTACATTTCAAAACTGTCAGCCGTTGTTGCACATGTTCGTTTCCTTGTTTTTTTTCTCACAGTTTGTGCATATAGCATCAAGCACATACACGACCCGGGAAACCTTGAGGCATGTTTGCTTCTCGTCTGATGCATGTGTACTGCGGTCTCTAATTGCCGTTCATACCAGGGGTTTTTTGTTTCTGCATTATCTTGCAAGGTCCTCTGCGATGCCCTCATTACTACTGGAATGGCTTATTACCTCTTGAGTAACCGCACTCAAGTCCGGAGGTACGTTCACACTCGGACATTGCAGAATCGCCAATACTAAGTTTATACTGGCTCCCTCTAGAACAAACAATGTGCTGAACCTTCTCGCGATCTATTCTATTAACTGTGGCACAATTCACTTGTGAGTCAGTGCGCCAATCGATATCAACTTCCTTATTTGACAATTGTGCTGTTCTGCAGAGTGTTTGCTGTGTTTTGCCTCACTTCGGTACTGTTCACCTTTATCCCCTGCCTCTGGTCCAATATTAACTCGTTGAACGAAGTTCGCCAAGTATCCAGATACGCTCATATATGTCCCATCCCTCTTCATCATGTTTCGTCTCTCTCTCTGCGCGTTCATGGCCATGTTCGTCTTCTTTTCGCTATTCCTATGCGATCTTCCTGATTCCTGACATTCCATCCCAGTCTGAACTCACGAGATTACCTCCGCGAGACGCTTGACGGACCGGGAGGTTTTGTTGCCACGTTCACCCAACTCAAGGTACGCACGGGTACCCCAGTCCCGTGGGGAGCGCAAGAAACAACGGAAGCAAGCACTACCACGGCTGTCCTGAAGAATCTTCCACATGCTTTAGTTCCCTCCGACATTTCGCTCTCAGACAGTGTGATAGCTTTCGACAGAGAAAAGTACCCGGTCATGCGACCCGCGAACTAGAGAAACGAATAATGATATGCGAGCGCACGGGAGAATGGGAGCGACGAAGTGATTACAATTTGGTGGCTCATTTTCAAGCCTTATAAATATTCGCACTGTACAGTAATCGTAAACCGAGAACTGACGCACCCACCGCGTCATTTTTACTGTAACCACACTACCTGCACATGTCGAGCTTTCAAATTTCAATAGTGAGCCGACTCAGAGTCTTTTGACTTTGCGCACTTCTCCAGTACGTGTTCGACCCCGTCCAGCTCCCTGGTCGTTCGTCAGACCACAAGAGTCATGGGAAAATATGGCCATTAGAATACACTCACCTTTGAAGTGAACCCGGAATGGTGCGTTTATTCAGGTCATACCTTCGAGTCCGTCGAGATCTCACAGACATCGGTCACGATGTCTGCGCTTCTGGCACGCTTGCGCGTCACCATTCCACACTTTTCCTCGCACTGCTTCACTTACTAGTGTCAGGGGTGGGAGGCTTGAGGAAATATGTGGATGACTTAAATCCTGCATGATGAGCGCTTGGAGTAATAGCCCAGCAACGGGGCAATGTGTGGGGATATTGGTTGCCAAAGCACTTCCCTCCTTGAGGGCAGCTAGAGAGGCTTTAATCACACTCACAGTGGCTCATCGCAAGGTCATTGGACGTGCTGATCTGCCCAGACAAGGATGAGACCGTGACAAACGATACCAGTACTAACTAGTAACTTGACAAAACTGTCCTACTATTAGTGGATCCCAGGTAGGACAGACGAATCGGAATCAAATTTTCAGAAGACGTAGTGGCACCATATCGGATAGATTCAAATATTACGGCTGGTTTGACTCGGAAAAGTAAGAAGAGTGTAGGCGCCTTTGCTTTTCTTTCTCTTCTTCAGTCCACATTTCACAACACACGAGTATTGAAAACTACCTCGCATGCGATTGAGTACGTGAGCACCTGTTCGTCGGAATACACGCAGTGAGGCCTAGTGAGGACTTGGAAGAGTCTCGAAATTGGAAGAGTCTCGAAAGACCCACTCTTGGACCCAGTAGCACTGAGCTGAGCCTCAAACGGGAAGAAGTCACGTGGTACGGTATGGATACTCGCTCGGCCCGGCCAACTCGACGAGCACTGGGACCTATCCCTTCACATGCAGCTTTTTCTATCCCCTACATGACACCGATACACTCTTGGCACCTGCAACTCGACGTAGGACTCAGGGTCGTAAGAACCCAAAATATCAAATGTATCTCGAGAGAGACTTCGTGCATCCACCCGTCGCTCCGCATCGTCCCTGCGTACGACCCAGCTCTCGCCTACATTTGTTCAGACCTTGGTTTAGACGCGGCTACAATACAAGTGGAAGCTGACACGCTTCGCTAAGCATAAAGAGAGAGAGAGGTACCCACGGATGTATAGAAGACGCAAAGAAGGGGCTAGACGCGCTGGAGGTTATGGCGCAAGTAAATCTGCCAGAGGTGGGTGGAAGGCTACGAATGGGATTGGTCTGCTCGCTTCCTCAGCTTGACTGACACGACTTGGTTACAGCAGATATTGGCCAGAATGTTTATCGTGACCTAGTTCGCGAAACGAAGGCGCTTTGACTTGCTTGTATGTCGACCACTCCGTTCTCCGGTCTAATATATCCATTCTAAACGAACTTGCAGATGGTGCGACTTTTTTATTTATTTATACCAGGCCAAAACCCAGACCGGACAGGCGCAGCGCAATTTACATGATATCTTCAGACGAATCTAAGTAGAAGGTGCCTCCGTGACTTCCAGTGGGTGGCAGCGGCGCGAGTTCATCTGACACACGTCGCTAGTACGTAACTCCGTCCTTCGCGTGCTCCGGCCTGCAGTTGACTTGCATGGATCTTTCGGGAGGCCTCGCCGAAGAATGCTGTCCTTCGTGCAAGAGAAAAGAGGAAGGCTGCGCTAGTTGAGGCCTTCGTCTTTGTGAATGAGCAAGTATAGTATGCCTGTGCCGAGACAGTTGATTGAGTTGACCACGTTGAGACACGCTAGCCGCCCAAGCTCCACGCGACCCTATTCCACCCGGAGCCGGCTCCTACTACTTAGTCAACGCTGGCACAATCTGAATCGCCCGCAGACGTTCCGGACGGGGAGAATGTTTTTGTGATTGCAGCGGTAATCCGGGCTCTCTGGGTTGATTTGGCCTCTGCACGATGGATCACATACGGCGGCGGGGCCTTCGGGTCCAGCAGCAGCGGCGCACCGTGACAGGCTTTCCCCTACCGTTGAACCTCTCACTCTCCCTCGACCCCTCCGAGTCGCCATCGTGCTTTATCGTAGATGTTCCATCCGCAGACGCGGACGTCCGCATTGGCGGGAGCGGCTTCGTCGGTGGCGAGGACAGCGGCGGACCCAAAGTCATACGCTGTTGCACCGAGCGCGGGCCCGGGCGCGGATGATGCGGCGCGAGCATGTCGTCCGTTGAAGAGCGCCTGCGCACTGGCAGGTTGCAAGTGTACATTCTCTTGAACCTGCCCTTGTGCGCTCCACTAACTAGAAACCACCCTCTTATACAGACTAACATGCACCTACTGGCAGACGTTCAAAAAACATTGTCGACACCACCCCCACAAACCGAAACACAACGAGCTCTTTTAAGCTGACAACGCCCTCGCGTTGACTGCAACAGCCGCCCTAGCACCGCACCCCATCTACGACGCCGCCAGCTGAATCCGCTGCCGCCCGACGTGCACTCACAGCCACCCGGAGACGGCCACCACCGCTGGGGGTCCAACGCGAGCCGACCGGGCAGCACGTGCCACGACGACGACGACGCAGCCGCGGCGGGAAGGAGAGGGCACTTCGCCAACGTGGCCGCGAGCCCTGTAGTAGTGGCGGCAGCATGCTCTATTCGCCCAATCCCCCCGGCTGTGCCCCGATGATGACGGTGGTGGAGAGGTGGAGCTCTGCACGCCGAAGCAGGTTCCGCGCCGCACTCCTATAGTTACCCTTACTCTGTATATTACCCCAGATATCGCACTTTCAAGTTTGCAATAATGGTGAATGTCTAGACCGTGGGACGACCTCGGATGGAACGACTACCAAATCAAACAGTATATATTGGATTTGTCCCAAAATGACTTGAAATGACTGTCGCACGTTGACTTTGGCAAAGCTCCTCAAACAGACCTGGATGACCAATTCTCAGCCAATCGGGGTCGGAAATCTCGCAAATAGCCATTTTCGACTACTGTAGTACGTAACTTACCCGCTGACCGTTTCTGACCTTGACTAACAGCCGAATATGGCCGACTTTCCTTTCTTACTGAGAGCTGTTCGTGGCCGTGGCTCTGCTAAACGGCTGTGCTAGACACTGTTAAGCATCAACTTAAGGTTTCCACACGGTCGACACGATCCCCGGAACCAGCGGAAGATTACTTGCCGACTTGAAATGTACGCCTTGATGTACGCTCCTGATAGGATCATTTTCCTCTATTCGTCATCGCCTTCCTACTTGTGCCGGCTCCATGACAGACGCCTTTATCAACTGCACTGCGAGTTGGGTAATCGACTGCTCCCATTGTCCTCCCTTTCCGCTGCTGTCGATTCTTATTCTCTGCCTTGATTCTAATGCCTGCATTAATCCCTCTGCACAACAACCTTGGGGTGTTGTTCATCGGCACCGTCCTCTCGTCCATGTGTGTCTCACTGTCCGTAATACACTACCGCAGCACCTGATCGCGCTCGATCGACCATCTAGTATCTATGGTGTTACATGGTTGCAAGTCTATTCCTACTATAGTGGCCACTGCTCGAGGGATCGGTGGCCTCTGAAGTCTTTTGTGAGCCCCCCCACGTGCTGTGTCCCATACTCGGGATCCTAATGAAGCCTTTGCAGGTCGCCTTTTTGATGTATGCATTTTCGAAAGCTTCGCTATCAAATGCATGATGGTAACATCGTCTTCGACTAGGCTCGTTGACACGGTCAACCTAGCTTTCTGTATCTATGTGACATATCTTGCTGGCGTCACAAACTTTGGGGATTATCAATCCATCTTAACCGACCCATGGTAAGTCGATCGAAAAGTACTATCACGGTGCTGGTTGAGGTTATTATGGGCAATCTAGGGGTCAATCTGTACGTCTACCGTAACACAGAGCTCGTCCTGCGACTTACAAATTTCTAAAGGCGATATCATTATCTGCCAGTGCGCCAGTCTGTTATGATCAACTTTGTCCACAATTCTTATACATATGTAACCAGTTGTTCTTGGAATTTCTGTACAACAGTGCGTTTTCATGGGGAGTTAACGAATCAGCTCTTACTGAAATGGGCGTAGCTTCTACGCGTATAGGATCTATCGTCGTGAGTTTACTGGAATTTGTCTTTTGTAAGACTTACTTTATTCCAGTGGGCGGGGGCTCTCCATACCTCCCAGCAGCGATCGTACGTCTACACAATATTCGGAGCTGGCACCCACTCACATGAGCAGTCTATCACCTCACTGACAGAATTCGGTGAGCTCCTCCGCAGTAGTATTCCTCTGGATTTTTACCTTATTTTCGACTGACTTTTGTAAGGCCTTGGGCTCGGTATGTTTCTCCTTTCTGTTCCTTTATTTGTGCGTCGCTAAGGCATCACCATCGTCTTCAGTGTACAGTGTAAAAATGTCAGCCGTAGCTGCACATGTTCTTTTTCTTGTTTTTGCTCACTGGTTCTACATATAGCCTGATGCACGTACACGACCCGGACCCGGGCAGCTTCGAGGCACGTTTTCCCCTCGTCTGATGATCTGGGCTGCGGTCTCTAATTGCCGTTCATACCAGGGATTTCTCATTTCTACAATAACTCCCAATATCCCCTGCGACATCCTCATTACTGGTGGAATGGTTTATCGCCTCTTGAGTAACCGCACTCAAGTCCGGAGGTACGTTCATGCCCGAATATTGAAAACGTCATTCCCCTATTTATTCCGGTTCTTTGTAGAACAAACAACGTATTGAACCTTCTCGCCATTTATTCTATTAATTGTGGCACACTTCACTTGTGAGCCAGTGCACCAATCACTTTCAACTTGTTTTCTGACAATTGCGCTATTTTACAGAGTGTCTACTATCGCTTCCATCACCTTGGTACTGTTCACGTTTACACCTTGTGCCCTCTGGTCAATTGTTGACTCCTTGAACGAAGTTCGCCAAGTATCCACATACACTATTATACCTCCCGACCCTCTTCATCATGTTTCGGCTCTCTCTCTGCGCGTTCATGGCCATGTACGTCTTATTTGTTCGTTATTCCTTTGAGATCTTCCTGATTCCTGACGTTCTATCCCAGCTTGAACTCACGAAATTACCTCCGCGAGACGCTGGACGGACCGAGAGGTGTTGTTTCGTTTACCCAGCTCAAGGTACGCACGGGTACTACAGTCCCATGGAGCGCGCAAGATACGGCGGAAGCAGGCGCCAGAACAGATGTCCCGAAGAGTCTTCCACCAGCTTTTGTTTCCTCCGACACATCGTTTTCAGACGGTGTCATAGCTTTTGACAGAGAAAGGTACCCGGCGCCCCTGTGACCCGATTAGGTTCGCCTAGTAGAGTGGAAAAGAGTGATACTGTGTATGAGCGCACGGGAGAACAGTAGCGACGAAGTGATTACATTGTAGAGGCTCGTTTTCGAGCCTTATAACTATTCGTACAGTAAAAGTGACTACACGTAACGTACCTAACCGCATTTACTGTGTCATTTTTACCTACACTACACAGACACGACATGTAGAGATTGCGATATAGTAAGCTGGCTCGGAGTCCTTTAACGCCTTCTGCCTTTGCACACTTCTTCAGTACGTGGTCGACCTCATTCGGCTCTCTGGTCGTTTGTCAGATCATGCCATCATGGGAAAATACGAAACCTCTCTCGACGTCGATCACGATGTTTGTGATTCTGGCGAGCTTGCGCGTCACTATTTGACGCTCTTCCCTTTGCTGCTTCACTTACTGGTATGACAATTATCAGAATGGGTAATTGTTTGAGGGTCCTGTATGACTTGCATCTCGCATGGTGAGCACTTGGAGTAATATTTCAGCGACGGGGGCGACGCATGGGACGTCGGTTACCCAAAGCACTTCGGCCAGGCGGCTAGAGAGACTCGGATTGCACTCCGCAAGACCATGCCGATTTGGGAAGTAGTCACGTGGTAAGGTCATCTCTACTATCTACTACCCCTTCGCCTCCAGCTACATCTACCCAACCAACGCGACTTCCCCACTTGACGCTGAGCCAGTCTCGATGCCTACCTCTCCACGTAAGATTCAGGGTTGTAAGAACCCACAATATCCCGCATTCGCTCAAGTATTAGTAGGCGAGAAACCTCATGAACGGAATCAACCCGTCGCCCCTGGCGTCATCCCTGCGTATGACCAAGCTCTCGCCTGCATTCGTTTAGACCTTGGTTTAGACGCGGCTACAGTATAAGTGGAAGCTACCAGCGACACGCTTCGGCTAAGCATAGAGAGAGAGGGGGTACACACTAAAGGTAAATTATAGAAGACGCTAGGAAGTGGCTAGATGTGCCGGAGACTATAAATCTGCCAGAGGTGAGGTGGAAGGCTTCGAATGGGATGGGTCTGCTTTCTTACTCAGCTCGACTGACGTGACACTTGGTCACAGCGGATATAGGCCAGAATGACCTTGTCGGCGAAACGAAGGCACTTTTGGCCTTCTCGTATGTTGGCTGACCCTTGCGTTCTCCGGTCCAATATCCCATTCTAAACGAACTTTCGGGTGGAACACCTTCACCTGATGCACGTCCTTCATTTGCTCCGGCCCGTAGTTGACTTGCTTTCTAGAGGCCCCGCCGAAGAATGCCGTCCTTCGTGCAAGAGCAAAGAGGACCGCGCTAGTCGAGGCCTGCGTCTTCTTTGTGGACGAGCAGGTATATGCTTGTGCCGAGACAGTTGATTGACTTGACCACGTTTAGACGCACCACCCGCCCAATTCCACCCTGGGCCGGACCCCTACCACTTAGTCAACGCCGGCATAATCGAATCACCCTAGACATTCCGGACAAGGAGGATCTATCGTTCTCGTTATGTGAACATCAAGATGATGTAATGTTATCGATTCAGTAGACCGAATGTCCGGCACCGCAACATCTGATAGCTTGCGTCCTTCCATGGATCATACACCTTATTTGCCCCGCGGGGCACGCCATACCATCGTTATATCATGCTACTACTTCCCCATACGCACCCAATTGCCAAGCTCTCGCCCCCACCCGCCCACTTGAGCGAGGTGTTTTTGATGCACGACAGTTTTGTACAGGAAACCGCACTCGGGACTGATAGCGGAGTGGTGGAGGCGTATGTGGGATTAAAGTGGTGCGCGTAGCTGTATCGGCCGTGGCAAGATCACTTCTTTCTCGTCATGATTTTACCTCATGTAGGTGGCTCTTGTCTACGGCAATGCCGCGGATGGACAGACTCCAGGCCCACTGCTATACACAAGGTTATATGTGAACTCAAGATTCCCAGACTATCATGTGGACACCATGCGCGCTCGTGAGCTTACCCCACCTTAACCACATAGGTACCGCATAGCGTGTCATATGTTTACTATGTATTGTATCTCCATGTCAATACCATATCGCAGAGCACTGTCTATTTACGAGGAAGCAACTCCCTAAAGTTTAAACCAAGCCCTTAAACTACATACGTGAAGATAGAAGTCTTTTCCGCGGGCTTGGGTGTCAATGATGCAAAGTAAACAAACAAACAAACAAACAAACAAACAAACAAACAAACAAACAAACAAACAAACAAACAAACAAACAAACAAACAACACCGTCAGGACCCAGAACATGTGCAGAAGGACGCAGTCCCACGGGACCACCTAGTTATTCTCGTGGCAACGGGCCAAGGGGTGGCAGGACCGGATTTTCGGAACCCCCCTCCGGGCCTTCCTTCCTCACCTTGCTCCGACTGCTCAACAACCTCCTCAACCTTAGGGAGTTCTGGAACTCCTGACGTGGTAACCTCGCTACCCTTCGACGTTGACATTGAGGCGGTCTTATGTTTCTGAGTCCCTCTACTTGATGGTTGGGGGAATGTGCAACTTGGTAGCAAGGACGCTGTTCTTACGCTCCATTGTTTGAGAGCCAGGAATCACACCGGAGTAAGCACCAGTTGAGGGGTGAAGGTTCTCTTTCTCAGCAGTGGTCAAGGGGGTACCAGGGGAAAGGACGAGACTGGTGGTTGAACAAGAAGTGACGAAGGAGATATCCGAGTCACTTTTGACAACGGTGGATAACTTGAAGGGCTTGGAGAGTTCATCTCGAAAGACAAATGCGCGAGTAGCCATGCTAGATTTGTACGTTTTTCGTCCTTGTCAACGTCAGTGCCTTCGTCAACACCATCATTATGGACCTTCAAGTTGTCATTAATGTCATTGGTAGAAGGGATTTTAAGAACTGGGGTAATACGCTGCACCAATTGCATGGGGCTCTAGCGCTCATTTCCTAATTAGGAAGGTCCAAATTCTTGTTTGGGCCTCCACCGTCACCGGGAATCTGGTCTTGAATCTGGTCCCACCTTTTTTTTCTTTGTACCATGTTTATTCGGCACATAGTAGTACAAGACCGTACTTCAAATACAGAGTACTATAGCGAAAATTTGAATCGTAAACTAGAACTGAGTCTCCTGCGAGACTCACGTGCGTTCGACAAGAGTAAATAGGCGGAAGCCAGATGGTCACCGGTCACCGTCGGTAACCTCCCTCCCAGAGGAAAATCGAGACAAGTGTCAGATAGGTGAACGAGAACAGGTTTTTTTTTTTCCCACTACCCCCTTGCCACCACTCGGAACTTTCTTCCAGAATATGGTGATCCATTGATTTGGAGCTACTGCGGTTGGTTTGGGTTGTGAAGTGCATACCTTCCGCGGAACCAACTCTTTTTCATCGCATGTCATCGCCTTCCTATTCGTGCGGGCGCCATGACAGACGCCTTTATCAACAGTGCTGCGAGTCGGGAAATCGACCACTTCCATCGCCCACCTTCCTTCCCTTCCGTTGCTGTTGATTCTTATTCTCTGTCTTGATTTTTATCTGCCATGCCCGCATTAATCCCTGTGGACAACACCCTTGGGGCATTGTTTATTGGCACCGTCCTCTCGTCTATGTGTGTCCCACTATTTGTCATACAATGTCGCACGACCTGATCGAGCCCAATCCATCATCTAGTTTGTATGGTGTCACCTGGTTGCAAGTCTATTACTACTACAATGATCACTGCTCAAGGGATCGGTGGCCTCTAAAGTTCTTTGTGAGTGCCCCCACGTGCTGTGTCCCATACTCGGGATCGTAATGAAGCTTTTGCAGGTCGCCTTTTTGATGTATACATTTTCGAAAGTTTCGCTATCTAATCTGTAATAGTGACATCATCTTCGACTAGGCTCGTTGACACGACCAACCTAGTCTTTGTTATCTACGAGCCCTATCTTGTTGCCATCACAAATTTTGGGGATTATGAATCCAACGCATTCAAAGAAGTCTCATGGTAAGCAACTTGAACTCTAAAGTACTGTTCTGCTCGAGGTTCTCATGAGGCATCTAGGGGTAAATCTGTACGTCTGCCGTGACACCGAGCTCCGAGTCGTCCTGAGACTTACAAAAGCGAATATCTTTTAAAGGCGGTAGCTCTATCTGCTAGTGCGCTAGTCTGCTATGACTAAGTTTTTCCTGCGTTGCTTATGTATATGCAACAGTTGTCATTGATGTTTCCGTACAGCAGTACGTTTTCGTGCGCCTATGAGGCAACTCTTACTGAAAAGGGCCTAGCTTCTACGCGTATAGAATATATCACCGTGAGTCTACTAGCATTTTTCATCTGCGTGTGACCTACTCTAGTCCAGTGGGCGGGGGTTCTCCATACCTGCCAGCGGCGATCGTACGTATACCCAATTTTTTCGGAGCTGGCACCCACTGGCACCCATTTGAACAGTCTGTCGTCTCACTGACAACACTCGGTGAGTTCCTCCACAATAGCACCACTTGAGACATCCACCTTATCTTTTGTAAGGTTTTGGGACTGGTATGTTTTTCCTTTCTGTCCCTTTATACGTGGGTCGCCAAGGCATTATCCTCGTATTCAGCATACAGTACAGTAGCGTCAGCCGTAGTTGCCCTTTTTTCCTTGTTTTTCCTCACACGTTCTGCATATAGCCTACAGCACACACACGACCTGGGCCGTTCCTTTGAGGTGCGTTTTCTCCTCGTCTGATGATCTGGGCTGCAATCTCTAATTACCATCATACTTGGAGTTTTTCATTTCTTCATTATCTTTCAAGGTCCTCTGCGACGTCCTCATTACTGTTGGAATGGTTTATTACCTCTTGAATAATCGCACTCAGGTTCGGAGGTACGTTCGTGCTTCAGCATTGCAAAAATTCCTTTCTCTGTTCACACCGGCTCTCTCGCTAGAATAAACAACGTGTTGAACCTTCTCGCCATTTATTTTATCAATTGCGGTACACTTCACCTGTGAGCCAGTGCGCCGATCGGTGTCGACTTCGTTTTCTGACAATTGTGCTATTCTGTTTTCGATCTCTTGTGTCACCTTGGTACTGTTTACTTTCACCTCCTACCTCCTCTTGTCAACCATTGACTCCCTGAACGAAGATCGCCACGTCTCAAGATACGCTCATATACATCCCGTCCCTCTTCATCATGGTTCGGCTTTCACTCTGCGCATTCATGGCCATGTGTGTCGTCTTCGATCGTGGTTCTTTTGCGAACTTCTTGATTCCTGACATTCTATCCCAGCCTGAACTCACGAGATTCCCTTCGCGAGACGCTCGACGGGCCGGAAGGTGTCACGCTCACCCACCTCCAAGTACACACGGTTACCACAGTCCCTTGGGGTGCACAAGATACAGCGGAATCAATCATTAACAAGGCTATCCCGAAGAGTCGTCCACCAATTTCTGTTCCCTCTGACATGTCCTCAGACAGTGTGACAGCTTTCGAGAAAGGTACACAGCACGCCCTGTAGTCGAGGTCGTGGATATGAGCGGATAGATATATATAAACCATCAGGCTCAGATCCATTCCGTCCATGCGTACCGTCGTTTCAATTGTCGGGATGGGCCATTATACCTCCAACATTGCCAAAACATGTCTTTCTTGACTATACCGATGGTTTGGCGCAGAGATAGCTGGCGATCAATCATTGCAAAAAGGACGATGCATCTGGTGGGCCTGTCATAGATTACTCAGGGCTATCACGATTGGCGTGCGCCCGATCTTATGTTCTACTTTACAGTACTGTCAAGACTAGAGCCGAGACGCGGCCTCACGTACATTCAAGAAGAGTAAATAACGGAAGCCAGATGGTTACCGGTCACCTTGAGGAAAACCGAGACAAGTGTCAGATAGTAAATGGGATCGTCCATTTTATGAAATGAGAACGGAACGAGTCTTTTTTTCTTCCCGCCACCCCCTTGTAACGAACTTGCTTCCACGTCGGGCTGCAACGTGGGCTGAATATGGTAATCGATTGATCGGAGCCAGAGCGGTCGCGGTGATTTTTGTTGAACGCCCCCACACAGGTACGTTCCGAGGGAGATCACATATCATCGCCTTCCTATTTGTGCAGGCGCCATGACAGCCTGAGACGCCTTTATCAAGAATGCTGCAAGGCGGGAAATCGACCACTTCCATCGCCCACCGTTCTTCCCTTCCGTTGCTGTTGATTCTTATTCTCTGTCTTGATTTTTATCTGTCATGCCCGCATTAATCCCTGTGGACAACACCCTTGGGGCGTTATTTATTGGCACCGTCCTCTCGTCTATGTGTGTCCTACTATTTGTAATACAGTCGCACCTCCTGATCGAGCCCGATCCGCCATCTAGTTTGTATGGTGTCACCTGGTTGCAAGTCTATTACTACTACAATGATCACTGCTCAAGGGATCGATGGCCTCTAAAGTCTTTGGTGAGTGCCCCTACGTGCTGTGTCCCATGGTCGGAATCTTAATGAAGCTTTTGCAGGTCGCTTTTTTGATGTATACATTTTCGAAAGCTTCGCTATCCAATGCGTGATGGTGACATCATCTTCGACTAGGCTCCTTGACACGGCCAGCCTAGTCTTTGTTATCCACGAGCCCTATCGTGATGTCATCACAAATTTTGGGGATTATGAATCCAACGCATTCAAAGAAGTCTCATGGTAAGCAACTCCAAAGTACTGTTCTGGTTGAGGTTCCTATGTGCCATCTAGGGGTCAATCCGTATGTCTGCCGTGACACGAGCCCGTCCTGAGACTTACAAAAGCACACATCCTGAAGGCGATAACCATATCTACCAGTGCGCTAGTCTGTTGTGTCCAACTCTTCTCCGCAATTCTTATGTGCGTGTGACCCAGTTATGATTGAGGTTTCTGTCCAGCAGTACGTTTTCATGCCGAGCTCACGGAGTAAATTTTATTGAAGAGGGCGCAGTTTCTACGCGTATAGGATCTATCGTCGTGAGTTTATTGGTGTTATTCATCTGTGCGAGACTTATTCTCGTTCAGTTGGTAGGGGTTCTCCATACCTGCCAGCAGCGATCGTACGTCTACGCAATTTATTCGGAGCTGGAACACTCACTCACATGAGCAGTCCGTCGTCTCACTGGCAGAGGTCGGTGAGTCACTCTCAGTAGCACGCCTCGAGATTTTTACGCTATTTTTAACCAACTCTGGTAAGGTATTGGGACCGGTGTGTTTATCCCTTTCGTCCCTTGATTTGTCGGTCGCTAAGTCATTACCCTTGTCTTCAGTGTACAGTACAGAAATGTTAGCCGCAGCTCTGCATGTTCTTTCCCTTGTTTTTTCTCACGATTTTACATATAGCCTGAAGCACATACACGACCAGAGCAGTCGCTTTGAGGTGCGTTTTCTCCTCGCCTGATGATCTTGGCCTCAATCTCTACTAATTGCCGCTCATACCAGGAATTTTTAATTCCTACATTATGTTGCAAGGTTCTCTGCGACGTTCTCATCACTGTTGGAATGGTTTATTACCTCATGAGTCATCGCACTCAATTTCGGAGGTACGTTTGTGCTTGAACATCGCGAAATGACGTTACTCTGTTTACACCGGCTCTTGTTAGAACAAACAACGTATTGAACCTTCTCGCGATTTATTTTATCAATTGCGGCACACTTCACCTGTGAGCCAATGCGCCGACTGGTGTTGACTCCTTTTCTAATAAATTGTACTATACAGAGTGTTTGCCATCTCTTGTGTCACTATGGTACTATTCACTTTTTCCACCCGTGTCCTCTTGTCAAATATTGACTCGTTGAACAAAGCTCGCCAAATATCGAAATACGCTCATATACATCCCGTCCCTCTTCATCACGATTCGGCTCTCACTCTGCGCATTCATGGCCGTGTGCGTCTTGTTTATTCGCAATTCCTTTGCGATATTCCTGACATTCTACCCTAGCCTGAATTCACGAGATACCCTCCGCGAGACGCTCGACAAACAGGAAGATGTTGCCATGGTTACGAGCCGGGGTCGTATAATCCCGTGCAGCGCGCAAGATACAACAGAAACTAGCACCAACACGGCAGTTTCGAAGGGTCTCCCACTCTCAGATTTCTCCGACCCGTCGTTCTCTGATAGTGTGATAGCTTTCGACAGAGACAAGTACCCGGGGTCTTCAATTAACGGTATAAGCGGGTACTAGATATATGGAAACCATTAGGCTCAATAGGCTATGCATTGATTCATCTCATGCGTGGGTACCGTTGTTTCGCTTGCCTGGATGGGCTATACAGTACAATCCAGCATTTTTCAAAAGGCGCTTTTTGTTTTTGACTGTATCTGTATGTACACATAGCCTTGCGAAGAGACTGCTGGCAGTCACGTGATGGCAAATCGCTCTTGCAAACTTGAACGTTGCTAAGTTACTGTATCGCGCTCTGCAATGTCTCCAAACAACACAGTGCGCTCAATCAGGCTTCACACCGTGTCTCATCTGTTCGTTACATAGTTACACTCTTGGTTACACTGGCACTGCGTCTCGCAGCTTATGTTCTCACCCACCTGCTAGAAAAAGCGAGCTGAGGCGCTCATCTGGGTAAATTCGACGATCCGGATGAATTATGTCCCAGGTGGACTCAAATTGACGGAAAGCGTTGCCTGGCCGCTGAAACTCTACAGGCAGTTTGATAAAGCCTTCCCTCAGTTTGACAGTACCTGACTGTTACTGGGCCTAACGTATATTATTTTCTCATGGCTGTCGTTAGGAACAGGTGCGTGGTATCACACGCGCCAGCTATAGTATCACTTACGACCTCGCTCTTGTCAAGCAACTTATCAAGAATATCCCATTGGACTTGGTCGATAACATTAAACTCGGTGAAGCTTACTGTAAATGGATCAGAAAACACGCTGCGTGCTCCCCCTTACTTCTCGCGCAGGATGGTCGCCTCGTCAAATATCAATTTCTCACTGTCAGCCTCATGTATGGCGTGCTATTCTTGCTCTCACACGCCATGCCATGGTTCGTCTACTACCCCAAGAGTACCTGGTTCATCATCTATGATCTTTAGCCTTAGGACGCCATTACGTGATGGCGCACGTGTGCCACTCATCCCCTCGAAACATCGATCTATGCGGACGAACTCGACACCATGATGTATCGCCCCCCTGTCCGCAACATGAGCGCGTTGCATCCCATTCGGTACTGCTTCATCGCCCACGTCGTCCTCCCCTGGCCTTTCTTGGTTCTGAATGCGTTCTTGTATAATGGGTGAGATTCCAGAAGTGGCCCAACGCAGCGTTCCTGGCACCCCGTTGTTGATGTAGTATGGCCGCGGGGTGTTGCTGCTTCGACTCTTTGGCCTTCTCTGCGCTGAACTTCACAGCATGAGACCGGGCGCACGCCGACTGTGATAGCCCTGGATAATCAAAGCCCACCAGAGACTCGAGATGACCTTCAGAAACAGAGGAAGATCACAGGCTAACTTGAAATGACCGGCCAGAGGCTGGGAAGTGCTCTCACGCCGATCGAACACACTTTTGTCGTCCATCACCGCCTTCCTACTACTAGTATTTGTGCTGCCGCCATCATTCTTGGCCGCCATGATGGAGGCCTTTATCAACAGCACTGCAAGTCGAGCCATTGAGTGCCCCCATCACCCGCCTTTTCTCCCCTTCCGTTGCTGTCGATTCTTATTCACTCTTTCTTGACTTTTATCTGTCATGCCCGCATTAATCCCTGTGGACAACACCCTCGGGGCGTTGTTCATCGCCACCGTCATCAGGGAAAACCTCCCGTGCTTATTGGCGATACTGGAGTGATAAATAAGTGATTATTTTGATTCTGGAGATCCTGCACTGATTATTTTGATCCTGGGCGAATAATTACAACTGCCTGCCTGATGTGGTAACTACCTATTTGGGTGGGCGGCGAACTAAGACCATATGAAGATAGTTGGTTCCTTGGGCGTGGGAATCAACCAGGTTCACTGGACTGGACTGGACTCATTTGGACGGGACCATGATCACGCTTAGTCAAAGTCCCATTTTGGAAGATTTGGAACTCCGCTCGTCCGAAGAGGCAAGACCACTTCACCCTCCATTTTCGGAAAGTAGTCAGCCACCAAATTGAACCCCGCACAGTTGGCAGGCATGACAGAGCCTTTTTTCTATCTTTGCGGCGCAGCGGGAATTTAACAAAGAAAAAGTTCGAGTACATTAAGGAGTAGCACTAGACATCGTGTATTTAATTTGGTGGGGATCAAACTAGAGGTGGGTGAAAAAATCAGTGTGTTTGACTTGGTGGTCCCGTCCGAATAAGTGATCAGGCATACTATGCCTGATCACTCATTCGGACGCGATCACTGAGTCAGACGGTCACGCTTAGTCAGGGTCCCATTTTGGAAGCTTTGGGACTCCGCTCGACCGAAGAGGCAAGACCACTCACGTGCACTTCTGTTGCATTTGTGCCCGAGATGCCCGAGGAGTTCCTTGAAGAGGACGATGTCCGCGCGTTTGGGTCTATGACCCAGGAGCATTATGACGCCTGGAGGCACATCGAGGCGAGTTTCCCATTGACTTAGAGGAACGAGAGCTGGCCGTCACGTGACCTGGCACGTGACCCGCCTAGAGCTGGTCCAGAAGGGTCCGGATGAGCTTGCGCCCGGATCGGAGTGTGATACGTGACTGATGTGACTGCTGACTTGTACGGCTTGTGATTGGGTTGTGATATTAGGGTTTGTGGCTGTATATTAGGGTTGCTGGGCTTGAAAGCTCCAGCCCTTGTAGTATAAGTAGAGGGGCGTTCGCGTATGAACCCCTTAGCTTTGATATCTTGAGGAATACCTTCCCTTCCCTGCGCCTTAGCTCCTTGTCCTGTGTGCATAACTCTTCGTCGTCATCAGCTCCCTGCTATAAGTCGTGCACGTCGCCGACTTCTCCTTCATCATACTCGACTTCGCCATCATCGTCCTTTGCCTTGCTTACCTTGGTCACGCTCTGCGTATCGCCCTAGCCGTCGCCTACGGGATACTGAAGACTTTCGACACGTACACTCAGCAAACCGGTTCCAAATCCAAGTCGGATTGATACGTCCAGAAGGAACGTAACACTTCCCTCCACTTTCGGAAAGTAGCCAGCCACTAAATTGAACCCCGACACGGCGTTGGTCGGCAAGCGTGACACAGAGCCTTTTTTCTAACTTCGCAACACAACAAGATTTTAACAAAAAAAAAGTTCGAGTGAATTAAAGAGTAGTACTAGACATTATGTATTTAATTTTGTGGGGATTGAACCAGAGGTGAGTGAGAAAATCGATGTGTTTGACTCAGTGATCGCGTCCGAATGAGTGATCAGGCATAGTAGTGCATGAAGATAGGTCGCTTCCTCGGGATGGGTTCGAGCTCCTTATCACACGAAAATAGTCACTGCCACGGGATAAGGATGAGTTCTTTAGTGCACGAAGATAGTCGCTTCTTCGGGATGGGGATCGACAGAGGGTCGCAAGGGGCTGTCGACACAAGAGAAAGAATTGTAAATGATCGACGCCAGAGAACCAAAGAAATTGAGACACGATGATGCACGACAATAAAAATCCTCCTCTGAATCCCACGGCAAGCGCGACAAACCGTGTGACCTCTAACGGCATCTTGAGGGTGGCTAGAGACAGCCAACGTGATAGTGTTAGAGACGGGAGTGGTGAAGCGAAATTGAATGGGTTAGACAGTTAGACAGGACGAAAGGGACCCGTAGTGATTGATGGACGTACGGGTAGTAATGCGACGAAAGGTGGGCTTGGGGCAAAGCTTCCAAGGCAAGGCCATCAGGTGGCATCGAGCAGGTGTCCGGGGCCAAGACAGCAAGGGCAGGTGATACGGGAGAGAGACAATAGTGAGGCAGAACGGATGGAGCTCAAGTACATATCGTGGATTCGGTTTCTTACACTCCTCTAGCTGGCTTTGGTCAAGGCCTACCGTGCGTCCGATGATGTCGAGGTAGAAACATTGGATTAAGATATTAGCTCCTAGGAGAGGGTAACGGAAATGGAAACACGATTGACAAGAAGGGAAGCGGAGACTGAAAATGTGGAGGGCGACGGGTGAAATCTGGTGACGCGATCCAGGCAAGTACGGCCAACAGGGTTGAGCAAGCCTCATGTTGTATTGTACAGCCAGTCGATAGTTAACTACGAAAATACGAGATACATATCCCGGTCGCTGAAAGGGTTTATGTAAAACGAATGACACAATTCCAATGCTGAAAAGGTGTTCCATGCGTGTGTTTGTTGTCCAAATCGGGGAAATAAGTGTACACTCGAAAATATAGATTCAATGGGAATAATACTGGCCTCGCGCCGGCCGTTGCGTGTCAACCTAGATACTCTATACAACAAACTATTGGCATCGGAGGTGGCTGGAATTGGGGAAAACCACTCGACGTATGCGAGGTGCGTTGGCAGTACCGTGGTCAAAGAGGGGAATAAGTGACAAATAGACCTTTCTGGTAATTGAAAGACGATGCGGACCTGGGCTATTTGCTGGCCTGAGTATTTACAGCGATTAGATGGTTCAGTTACCGATCAGAAATAGATGTACCATTGAACTTGTTCCCCTGTGCACGACCCCCGGGCCGATGCCGGTGATGGACAATGACAGTGTTGAACCGTGATGGTACTGAGCGTCCATGGGTATCTCTCTGTTCAGGCCGGACATGGACCGTGTCGATGACTGTGGATGTACTATTTGATGTGAATTTGATTCTGTAGAAGACAGGAACGGAACGGAATGGAATCAGCGTATTTGCAGCCAGCGTTCTCAGGGCTGCCGCTGATGCCTCAGGGTGATTGACCCGAGCAATGAAATCTGCTAGCGCATCCTGAAAATCAATGGCGCCGTGTTTCTCTGAAAGGTGGTCAAAGGAGACTGCCTTAGCAGATGGGTTTCGGGTCATCTTCATGCTGCGGGGAACAGGGCCAGAAGGCCCAATTGGAGGTTGGCTGCTCCGCTCTTCGGCCACAGGCTGCTGCCTCCGCTTGATAAACGCTGTGTGCTGCAGCACCTTCTTGCAGCGCTCCAGCCAAGTGGTCATTTGAGGATATTCACCTTTGTGGTTTGTCGCGCGGTAAGCATCCTTGGTGAAGTCAATGTGAAGCCGCTCAGTCTGCTCAGTGTTATAGTTATCTGTAGTACCAAAAAGTGCGATCGACGTGCTGTAGTGCATCAGAGAGTGGAACTTCGGGATGTTAAAGTGCTCGCGAACGCCCAAGTCAACAAATACAGCCTTGTTGCTGTGGAACCGAGCCAGAGCCTCGTCGAGTCGTGTAATTGTATCAGTAGTCTGAGAAGGGAGCTGTGCGAGATACAGGAAATCGAGGAGCGCATGTATGGATCTAACAATGCGGGATGTGACTTGTCCGGAGGGAAGGGGGAGGTCTACAATTAGACCGAGTAGGATCCGACACATCTCCTTGTGTTCCTGTCCCGAGACACGAGACAGTATTGTTATCCCATTCAAAAAAGTCTTGATATGGTGATTGGGTGGCAAGGATTGACACCGCGCGTCGATTTGCCCAGGGCCAAAAACACTGGAATGAGTAAGCCACGCGATCAAATGCTTCATTACGCCTTGAAGCATCTGATGCAGGATGTCAGGGGTGATCGAAACAAATATATTGACGAGCGGCAGGGACTCCCAGAAAGGGTGAAAGATGGGCTTGAGGCCCACCTCACGACACGCGGCATGGAACACATGTACATCTTCGTCCACCAATGAATATGTTTGTGTGGCTCGGTCGTAGTTGCGGAGTGGGAACCTAACAAATTCTCCAAGTCGGTTGTGAGGTACGGCGCATTTGGGGCACTGGCCGCTATACGTGCACGTTACCAATATCTGCTCGGGATAATCCCCGACAAAGAGAGCGAAGATGGGATGGCATCGGCGCCATGTCCCATCCCCGCTCTTCATCGCAACCCCCGTTTCGCCATAGCCTGCGATCGGAGCTAGTATTATTTGCACGCAGGCATGGAATAGGTTGGCAAGGGCACGTCGCCGAGCTGCCTTGTTGGTCAGGCTAGTTAGTTTAGTTGTTGGGATGTAGCCCATGAGTATCTGCGCGCGGTGCAATGGTTTTCAATGGATTTCTTTTGGAACGTTCCCGATGGTCATGTAGACAGGATATGCAGTGTTCCTGCGGAAGAGGGTTAGCTGGGTCTTGTCCGAGGACAGGATCACTGGGATCACTGTCGCTCCTGGCCGATGTGATTCAAGAGACGTCTGGTGGAACCATTAAGTACTTGTTGCGTTTGTGCCCGAGATGCCCGAGGAGTTCCTTGAAGAGGACGATGTCCGCGCGTTTGGGTCTATGACTCAGGAGCATTACGACGCTTGGAGGCACATCGAGGCGAGTTTCCCATCAACTTAGCGGAATGAGAGCTGGCCGTCACGTGACCTGGCACGTGACCCGCCTAGAGCTGGTCCAGAAGGGTCCGGATGAGCTTGCGCCCAGATCGGAGTGTGATACGTGACTGATGTGACTGCTGACTTGTACGGCTTGTGATTGGGTTGTGATATTAGGGTTTGTGGCTGTATATTAGGGTTGCTGGGCTTGAAAGCTCCAGCCCTTGTAGTATAAGTAGAGGGGCGTTCGCGTATGAACCCCTTAGCTTTGATATCTTGAGGAATACCTTCCCTTCCCTGCGCCTTAGCTCCTTGTCCTGTGTGCATAACTCTTCGTCGTCATCAGCTTCCTGCTATAAGTCGTGCACGTCGCCGACTTCTCCTTCATCATACTCGACTTCGCCATCATCGTCCTTTGCCTTGCTTACCTTGGTCACGCTCTGTGTATCGCCCTAGCCGTCGCCTACGGGATACTGAAGACTTTCGACGCGTACACTCAGCAAACCGGTTCCAAATCCAAGTCGGATTGATACGCCCAGAAGGAACGTAACAGTACTCAAATCGACACGTGCAATGATTTGCGCACCTGTACTGCCCACCACCAGTCACCGGTGTGCATGTCGCTATATACTCGACAAGTCCGGTCGCGTTCGGTGTAATGGCGCTCAGGTGTGAACACCATGTCGCGTGCCAATTCGGGATCACCGAAGAGCGACCAGAGACATTGTATGATATCCCTGTAATAAAGATGAAGTGTTTCGCCCCCGATAAGTAGGTCCCAACATTTGAATGGTGGGCGCCCGGGTAACTCCTGGTCGATGATGGCGTCGAGCTCTCTCGTATTGCGGTATGAAAGCTTGAGCCTGTCTACAAGCTTTTACGACACATTAGTGACAGGATAAATGGGAAAAATCTTACACATACCTGAGGGACAGCGAGTAAGGCTGCAACAGCTGATGATGTCGGTCCGCGCATCTTGGCCCAATGTGCGAACTCCCAGTCGCACTGGGACCGAAATGGAGCCCAGATCGACGTGCCGAGTCCCTCAAGGGAAGTCCGGTGCAGCGACAAGCCTTGATGCACGCCAGGTACTGGCACACCAGCGCTACCATACGGAAAGCGATCGACAACGAGTTCTGGAAGAGGATTGAGATCGTCGGGCTCGGAACAGATTGGGGATATTGGTGGGGGGTGTTGCGGCTCAATGGATTGGGACTGGGCTGGCGACGCTTGTTCCACAGAGCGCTCTTGTTCGGGATAGGCTGCGAAATATTGGGCGTTGTGAGTTAATTGCTCGTAAACGTCGGCATCTGTAATGTCCGCTGTGTCAGAGGGATCCTCAGCGTCCATGCCGTGGGCAACCGTAGCATCTACAGAGTCGGCGCCCTCAGTGGTCTTGGCAGCAGCAGTCGCGTCTGTGGTGTTGTCGGGCTGGGTCATGCTGGAAGTACCAGTAATGTCTGTACCATCTACTATTAGCGTTGCCTCGCATGAACCCTCAACGCTTACCTTCATCGTTTCGGATGTGATCCACCCTTGATTCTCCACCAGTACGGCCTTGGCCAAGGTCACATGGAGGGTGGTTAGAGTTCGACGCTGCCGAAGACCCTGCATGTCGAAACGCCGTCAGCGAATGCTGAGCCATATTACCCGTACAGTGGGGTGCGTGGAGTGACCTGCTGATGTGCTGAGAATAACCACGAGGTGTAAAATCACGACCACATCCATGACAATGGAAACGTGCCGTGTTCATGATGGCAGAAACCTACTAGAAGGTGGGACAATTGAAAGGGCCCAAGTACGAATTCTAAATAGATTTTTGGTCAGCGTAATGATTGTTCGATATAAAACGAGGGCATACCTGCACCTTGAGCTTGTGTCTTCATTCCCACCTCTGTCATTACGGGTCGGAATTTGCCCATTCTTAGTACACTCTGCACTTTGTGAATGCCGCCGCGCACCCGCCGTTCTCAGAAGAGTAAGACCATGGATCTGCCCCAAGGGCCATCAAACGAAAATGATTGTCGATTCCAAAGTCCAAGTCCCGCAACTACAGCGCGGGGCAACGCCATACAGCAAAGCATCGCCAACCCCACGTATACTAATCCCAGTCCCCGAGTACTACGTGAGTCTAGACATTCATCAAGTTAGGTTTGTCTCTCATAATGAGAAGCACGGTTGAAGCGTACCGTGACCGAGGTCGACATCTCTACATCCTTATCGCACTCCAGCACTGCCAAGCGGGCACGAATCATCAGTAAGCGTTTCTCGAAGAAACAACTATGATACAGAGCTCACTGTATATATAAGGGCCTGTCCCCAGTCGGCCAATGTCACTCGTTTTGCCCAGCAAGAATGAGCCGGTGGCTCAGCCAGAGAACAGCAGAGCAGGTGCTACTAGTGACCATAAGGATACTACGGATAAGGGGAAGAAGTTGCAACGCAGTGAGTCATTCGATTACAAATCATATTTGTACATCCAAACAAAACGGTCAACCCCCCACAGCTTCGTCTTATTATCCTGGCCGTGGTGACGGCTGCGGTGACAGTACGCGCGGTCTCTCACCTCTTGACCTCAATGATCACGACACTGACGTGGACGAACCTATCGAAACTGAAGAGGACTGGATGGGTGATGAACCCGTGGTGAAGCCTACCCAGGGTGCACCTTCAAAATTTGCAGAGGCTGTTGCCAACGAGGTCAGTATACGACATCTTTTTTTAATTTTATTTTCAATCTGATATCTTCTTTCATAGCAGCCCCTCTGGCAGGGATTAGATTATGTCGCAAAGTCTATCCTAGCAGATCAGATCTATCAGAGTTCGGGTGCACACATTAGCGACCCATCTGGCAGTGCCAGCAGCAGTGGGCAGGCTGTCTCTCAGTCTGTTGGCGGTACTCCTGTCCATGTACCACCCCCCACGCCGGAGTTAACTGCTGGGCTCTCAGGTATTTGGTTCGTTTTTGTTGCTTTCTTAATGACTGACGCCGAGGCGGTAGTGGCCTCACTGTCAGGATCGACCTCGGTGGTCCAACCCACGATGCAAGAGTCAGCTGGGCTCTCAGGTATTTGGTTCGTTTTTGTTGCTTTCTTAATGACTGACGCCGAGGTGGTAGTGGCCTTGCTGCCAGGATCGACCTCGGCAGTCCAACCCACAATGCAAGAGTCAGCTGGGCTCTCAGGTATTTGGTTCGTTTTTGTTGCTTTCTTAATGACTGACGCCGAGGCGGTAGTGGCCTTGCTGCCAGGATCGACCTCGGCGGTCCAACCCACGATGCAAGAGTCAGCCGGGCCCGTGTCTCCATGGCCCGCCGACACCGATCTGGTATTTGGCTTGGGGTCTAAGAAAGTTATGCTAACTCTCCAGTTCCTGCTTGTCCGCGCGGTCCTCCAAGATGCCTTCGAATATATGCGGGCATATCTCATGCTCACTGACGCATTCCCAGACACAACTGACGCCATTTCCTTTGCACGCGACTCTCTCATTACCGCTGCTGAGAGTCATCAGAGTGATGCAGCAATCATCTGCGAGCGACTCCAACACGACGCCGAATACCTTGCCCACCTC
The DNA here is from genome assembly GCA_021525775.1 of Lactarius deliciosus. Taxonomy (NCBI): domain Eukaryota; kingdom Fungi; phylum Basidiomycota; class Agaricomycetes; order Russulales; family Russulaceae; genus Lactarius; species Lactarius deliciosus. The sequence goes on from JAKELK010000008.1 coordinate 1,235,701, forward strand.
CTACCTGTTGTATGTTCTAGTATTACCTACGAGACACTGTGACAACGTGGCTAAATCTGTTGACAGCCACGTACCCGGATGTCCCGGATTCGTGCCAAAGTCAAGGAGCGCTGTGGCGCTCTCTGCGTTCCACAGATCTACACATTTGGCAACGCAACAGAAATCGCTCGGAGAATTCAGAAGCAACTGATAAACTACAATTACACATTCCCATTTGCGATGATTGTGGTGAGTGTCAAATAGGCTATCGACCCAAACTAACAATCTTTCAGGGTACTTTACCAGAGGGTCTCCCGAGGCGCACGCGGCCTTACCGAAACGACCGCATCATCTCGATCATTCGGGATCTTTATTTCACTGGTGGAAGCAGCTCTTTGGCCACCCGTTTTGAAGACCAGTTCCCAACACATCAAGGCCCCGATGGCGACTTCAATCAGGAGGTTCCTATTTCAATGGTGGCCCTCGTTGCGACAGCGGTAAGACACTTTTAATTTATTATTAGGTATTGTACTAATCCATATCATTAGTTATATGCCACCCTCTATGAGTGGCATAATGGCGAGCAACAGGTCACGGAGTTCTCGGCCAACACCTATCTTGACGTTTATTTGGGGCATGTCAATACCCTTAACCACATCTGCGCGAACCGGGAGGGTGTCTACCACCTCATGATGGTGGACATATTTTCCCAAGCCAGGTGTGTATAATTCTTTATTACCCATATACTGCAAACTGAACTGGTACAGTATCCATACCCCAGATGTGGTCGTAACACAGCCCATTGCTGACCTGGACCTTGAAGCGCTCGAAGAATGAAATGCGAATGGCTACCATGTATGTAGGGCCATGTGACTGTTTGGGCAACCCCGTGAGTTGGTGCGATGAGTGAGATGTACGAGTACCGGGGTCTTGGATTGATATTTACGGAATTTCCAAAAAGAAAGAAAAAAAAACGATTCCTTTCGGCTAAATTTAATAAAGACAAAAAAATGTTTTCGTAGTTCTTGCTTAGTCAGATTGCTTAGTCAGATTAGTACACAATCGGATGTATCCCCGCTGTTTTGTTTACCAGCTTACCGTGCCTGTAAATTGACTCAATTCCTTACGTGATCCAGATTTATAAATTTTGGTTCGGTTCGGTTTGTCATTGATACCAGTGTGATCCTGAGCTGATACTGGCGTGATCCTGAGCTGATACTGAAGTGATCATATATCGGCATTATCACTACAGGATCACTTAAAAAGGTGTGGCAAACTTATTTTGCTTATTTTGATTACGAAGTGATACAGAATCAAAATAAGCAGGGGAGGTTTTCCCTGATGCCGTCCTCTCGTCTAGGTGCGTATCGTCGTCTGTAATACAATGTTGCCAGTGCACTGCAGGACCTGATCCAGCCCGATCGGCCATGTAGCTTGTATGGTGTCACCTGGTTGCAAGTCTATTCCTACTACAGCGGTCGCTGCTCAAGGGATCGGTGGCCTCTAAAGTGCTTTGTGAGGGCCCCCACCTGCCGTGGCATGTCTCATGCTCGGGATCTTAACGAAGCCCTTGCAGGTCGCTTTTTTGATGTATACATTTCGAAAGCTTCGCTATCAAATACATGATATTGACATTATCGTCGACTAGGCTTGTCGACTCGGCCAACCAAGTTTTTGTTGTTTACACGAATTATCATGTTAGCGTGACAAATTTTGGGGATTATGTGTCCAACGCATTCAAACCGCTGTTGTAGTGATGGGAAAGTTCAGTTCTGAACTTCGGTTCAAACCCGAACCTAGCTGAACCGGACCCTGGTTCGGGGTTCGGGTTTGGCTGTTTGGCCTGAACCGGACCGATGGTCCGGTTCAGGGTTTGGCAAAATCCCGAAATTTGAGAACGCGTTTGAACGTGTTTGAACCCGAACCTCTGTTGATCTTATTAACTCAATTACTCAATTACTCAGCTCGTGAAAGAAATTTTACAAGTCTGAAACTTTGCAGTGACAGTCTGCAATGAAGGACCATATGCAAGACCATGTGTTTTTGGACCTTTTTGTCCGGCGCCGTGTTAGTGTGACTGATGTGTTGTGACCATGACTTCCAGGTGGTGGTGTGGCGCTGTGCAACTTTCTCGCTCCATCCCCTTTCCAATCATCTTATCGCCCACCCTCTCATTGCTCCCTTGTCTGTGGCTCGTCACCAGCATCGCCGCATTCTCCAATTGTTACAGGAAGATGTCAACAACTTTTTTTGTCGATTCGTGTCAGCGCCCCGAGCCTTCGACCTTTTTGCAATGATTCCCGGGACTCCTCCCCCTCCGGGCTGTTCGCTACCAATACCCCCCTCGGCATCAGGCCCATCCCTTGTTGTGAGTTGCCGCTTCCATTCGTCGTACGCGCAACCCAGCTAAATGAACATGTCCGGAGAGTAGTGATCCGAAATTGGTTTGTTCCCTAGTCTCTGGCGACTCCGGCCAAAAAAAACACATAAAGTCGAGGTATGTCCTTGTCCTTTCAACAACTCACTCCCCACTGAGCTAGTTATCAAGCCACGCTATGTCTTCATCTTCTACCACACCCAACCTTGGGGATGCTCTCCGTCCTGATGGCACTTTGAAGGAGGCATCAGAGATCATTTGGTCTTATGATGCGGACGAATCGATCCCTTTCCCTTCGGACAATGTCTCTGGCAGTCGTGTGCCAGCCATGATGGTTGCCGGTGTACGCCGGACTGGTCGCATTCCTCGCCCGTCGCAGCGCGCTCGCAAAGCGGCTGAGGCTACTTCAAGCAGCTCTACCAGTACACATCCAGGTACCAAACGCAAGGTTGCAATCGACCCCAAACCCGATCGTCGTGTCACGCATAAGGTTGCCATCAACGTGGACGATGACACTGCTGATCCCAACGACGATGGCGCTACCACGGAACCCGACGATGGCGCTATCACGGAGCCCGACGATGGCGCTACCACGGAGCCTGATGATGGCGTTACCACGGAGCCCGCCACGGATGACTATGAGTCCATCGAGGCCGTGGCTAACGCCGACGATCAGGTGCGTGATGAACAGCACACATGAAGGGATGATACTCACAGTGACAAGAGGACTGTGGTGAGATATCAAGGGTGGCTGGAAGCAGCAACAGAGTGAGATCTAGCAAGTGAAGCAGATGGTGGTCTGGCACACAACAGATGAGAACTGGTGTGTTATTACAGAGTGGGAGACATACCTGGCACACAACAGATGAGAACTGGTGTGGTGCCAGAGCGTACAAAGTACTCTACTTATACTGCTACAGAGAGTGACACTAGTACAACGCAGAGTCACACAATACAAGGGGCGTTGTTCTACAGAGGGACACAAAGGAGTGTGCAGAAGGAGAACAAAGGTGTAAAGAACAATAGAAAGCCTAGACTATGATATCATAGTGACATCACAATAAAGATAGAACAAAAGGAATGAGTACAAGGACGAAATACAATAGGAGTCCAGAGGAGTCCATGATGTCATTGTACAGTGATGTCATAGATAAGAGAATACAATAAGTCCGAGATTGTAATGATCATAATGATCTAATCTACATGTCCTGTATATCTAATCTAAAGCAGTCCGTTATCTGCGTGTCCATACGAGCCGCTAAGTGCGCGCGGGTCACTTATCAACAGTGCGTTCCTCGTTCTCGCTTTCAAATGGCGTTCTCACTTACTCCTCAGGCTATACCCTTCATACCCCGAGAAAAGCGGTCAGCCGACGTACGCCTCATCTTCCGCCGCGAAAAAGAACGTAAGCATCCAGATACGGGAAAGATCCAGGATGGCCATTGGTGTAAGGTCTGTTTGTAAGTACTTTCGTTCTGTCCGACCTTTTTTAGATTTCACTAACTGGACTTGTATAAAGGGAAAACACCGCGCTCAATCAATTGTCGTGTTTTTTGACTGGAAGCATAACTACTCTACGAATGCACATCGCTAGGTAAAGACCCTCTTGTTTAATCTACTCTGTTTTGACCTTTCCCTAGGCATCACGCCCAGCTGTACCGCAAGCGCTGCAATGCGCTTGGTATCGAGCCTAATCCCCGCGCACTTTTCCGTACGCCAACTGATTCGAGCATGAGTGGGTGAGTACAAGTTCTCTTATTCGCTCACTCAGTGCTGATCCACTTCACGTTAGTCAAACAGATCTCGAGGGCATTGTTATCCGTGAGCCTAGGCTCCCCACTTTCACGAATGTGGGGCTTCTCGATCATATTATCGAACTTGTTGTTTGTGAAGACGAGGTGAGTGGGACCGTTGTTATAGTACGCAAATCATTCTAATATGTTTCCACACCCCCAGGCATTCCGTTTGATCAAGCGTGGTGCCTTTCGCCGCCTCCTCAAGTTCTGCCGGCCAGGGCTTTCAGAGAAGGACATTCCACACCGCCACACTCTTCGCGCTGAAGTACTTCGACGTGCGCAAGTTGCAGAAGGGAAGGTTCGTGAGAATATGAAGAAAATCCCCTCAAAAATATCTTTCACGTTCGACGCATGGACCTCCGCGCCAGGTGACCCGTACATTTCAGTTACAGCACATTACATAGACTCCCCTGCCGATAACCCGAATGCATGGGTGTTGATGTCCGAACAACTAATCTTCCAAGAGATTCAGGGAAGACACACCGGTAACAATATGGGAGACATCTTGGCCCGCGCTTTAGACCGGTATGAACTGCGTGGAAAGGTGTGTCTTCACCCTCACATTTGTTTCCACCCCACAAACTAATGTTCCACTCTGCAGGTTGGTTGGTTTACTAGTGACGGTGCGGCCGTGAATCGCACCACGCTCCGTGTACTCCAGAACAGGCTGAACAGCTCTTCAACGGAAACCCGGTGGACTGCCCGAGATCATGACATGCTGTATGTGTTCACGTGTCCGAGACTTTCCGATCCTAATGTACAACTTAGGTGCATGGAACACTCCCTACATCTCGCGGCAAAGCACTTTGTCCAAACAATTGCACCACATTTCAGCAGGAAGGTTAGCACCTCGAGCAACGATACAGAAGACGACCCTCCCTCGGACAAAGATGGCGAAGACGGTGAAGATGACCCTGCCTCAGATAATGAGGACGAAGATGAAGACATCGACGCAGGTGATTCGCTCGGAAAAGCAGTTGCCCTAGTAAAGCAGGTATGTTTTTCCGAGCGTCCTATTAACATGTCTCCTATACTAATGTACGCGCTACAGATTCATAAATCGCCACAGGCAAGGGCCTTTTTTCGCGCAACGTGCACCCAAGTTGGGATTACCCCACTTGAGCTGCTCCTATGGATTCGCACTCGATGGGGATCGCTCTTCAAGTTCCTTGAGCGTTTCATCCGACTTAAGACGGTGTGTCTTTGTATCATCAATGTCAAGCATTTACCTTATTTTGTAACAGGCTATTGGTCAATTCATTCTCCTTGCGGACGCCAGTGACAATGTGCCGGACCTTCCCAACCACCGCTGCTATGCAGACTTCCACTTGAGTCGGAGAGATTGGGAGCGCCTTGGTGATATCAGGGACGCGCTCAGGGTAAGGTTTCTTTGTTTCTGTTGGTCTATCTTTACTCAACTTGGCTAGGAGCCGTCAAATGTCCAGCAGACTTTCTCGAGTGACCACGCTCCAACTGTCTGGCGCATCATCCCAGGCTTTGAGCTGCTCATTCAGCGCTGGGAAAAGATGGCCACCAATCTCGAACATCAAGGACTGACAGCTGCGCTCGACAAAGGTCTCAAGAGCCTTCGCAAGTGGTATGGCCGTGCCAGCAACACATCACATGCTTATTTCATATGTCTCGGTATGTTCACGCTCTCTGACGAGCAGGCATGGGGAGCAGACTAGTATATTATGTACTACCTAGCTTACCTGTGAGACGAAGTAAATACTGACTATTGTATGTTTTGATTGAACTAGTTGTATTGAGCGCATGCTGGGGTGTTTATATACATCCCAGAGTGTCTAATAATACTTATCTACACTATCTAAAGGCCCAAGGCCACTCAGTTGATCGCAGACGCTGTCCGCGCTCATGATTCGTACTAGCGAGGCCACAGCTCACTGCTGTGGCCGAGCCTGTGGCTCAGCGTTGTGGCGCTCGCCGATTACTCGGCTCGCAGTGCACACGCTCGCGTTCACTCGCTCAACACTCCCCCTCGCTTTGCACACCGGTAGAGGTGTTTAGAGCGTTCTTAGATGAATATATTTCTAATCCAAGAGTGCCCCGAAACTGTGTGAACTTGATGTGACCCAAATTCTTAGTGAACATGTCTGCAGGGTTATCAGCGCCGTTTATGAAGAATAACTCCACTCGGCGTTGCTGAACCACTTCCCGAATGTAATGGTAGCGTATGTCTATGTGTTTGATCCTGCGCTCTTGCACAGGATTCGACGCCATGAATATAGAGCCTTGATTGTCGCCGCACAGTGGAATCGGTCCCATGTTAATGTCAAGCTCACTAAGGAGCGCTTTAATCCACACAAGCTGACGGCTTGTGTCTGACAGGGACATGTATTCCGCTTCTGTCGAGGACAGAGCGACTGTGCGCTGATGTTACGGTTTCGCCTCAGACCGTCCCTCGAACACCCTACGCAAGGACCCCGAACACCGTTAGGAGAAGAACCGCCGAAGATGATGCCTATGAACAGGCTGAAATACGAAGATTGGTGGCTACGCATACCGCACCTAGAGCTAAGTCTCCCACGCCACACTACATACCCGGAAGCGCTCACCGACGAGACCCGGAGTTTTGGGAATAGCGCACGTGACCTTAGCGCCCGCCCGTCACGTGACCCTGGCACGTGACCTGGCTAGAACGCACCAGAAGAGTCCAGATGAGCCTGTGCCTGGACTGGCCTAGAACGCCTCGTGTTTGTGACTCATATCGATTGTACCTTGATTCTGATGGATTGTATGACTCGTGATTCCTTATCTCTGACTCATGCCATGAGTGCCTTATGCCATTGGCTGACCGTTATCTCTGACTCGTTGTGACTCATTCCTAGGATCGTTGTATTAGGATTTCGGAGTTCTGGGCTGAGCTTCAAAGCTCCTCAGACATGTATAAGTAGAGGGGCTTATGGTCGCTGAAGACCTAAGCTTGACTTCTTGGACTATACCACCCATTGTACTGCCACTCCTAGGCTGTCTGCCAGTTGTGCGCTGTTTGTACCGTGCTTGGAATATCATCCCTGTTTGTCCTTAGCTGGCCTTGTGGAGTGATCCCTGGCATCCCTTCCTTTCCCGCTTTCCTCTAGTCGTTTGCTGGCTGTCTGCCGCTGCGCCTCCTTTACATCTCTATATCCTTGTGCTGTCTGCCGAGGATCATCTACGACTTCAAGCCCTTATCCTTTCCCTTATCCTTTGGGCTTCCCTATTACGTCTCACTTGTGAGCTAGTAGGCGATCGTGTACGTGACTTCGACATCCTCTGTGATCGTTAGGTCGCTGTTGTTGCCTAGACCCGTCGCTCTAGAAGAACGTCCGGTGGAACGTTACATTAAGTCAAGCTTTATCTCCCACCTTTCTGTCACAAGATGTCCCGCTATCAAGTATTGGAAAACTATGTCAACGACGACGAGAGTGTTGCCGCTTATGAGCAGGCTGAAGAGCACTACGCGAACGAAGAAGACATCGAGTTCAACGCCGCATACGAGCAGGCTGCCGAAGACTACATTTGGGCTATCAGTGCCCGTCATCAAGAGCAACATCCCGAAGAATACGAAAACAACCTCTATGCCGAGCAAGACTCTCAGGCTGAAGATGAGGAGTACGCCGGGGAAACCCAGGCTGAAGAAGAAGACCCTGCCGAGGAAACTCTGGCTGAAGAAGGGCAAGAGCAATACGAAGACCGGCTGCAGTATGCCGAAGGGGACGCCGACACCCTAGAACTGGCTGAAGACGAAGACGACACTGGGCTGGCTGCTATGCCGCAGATGTTCGATGGGGATTGCGAACGCGCATCCACCTTTATGGACTCATGGGACCTATGGTCCGGACAGCTAAGTCCAATATTCTCGCAGTACCAGCTTGCAACCATATTCCTCTCCTTGTTCAGAGATCCTGTCGACCAGTGGGCTGAAGAACGCCTAACTCAAATAGAAGAGTGGCGTGCCACGGACATGGAAGACGACGACGAAGACATCCTGGAAGACACCATCGGAAGATTCGTGGAAGAGTTTGTGCCGCGTGACGACGCGAGAGAACAATACGTCGCAGCTGAAGATCCGGACGCCGAAGATTGGAGCTCCGTTGATGATGAGGACCCCTATTCACGGGAAGTACCTTCACCGCCCTCCCTGTGTTCAGATGACCAGGCATCAGAGGAAGAACCTGACGAGGTTAACGAATACGTTGAAGAACCGCATGGCGATGCGAGAGAAGAATACGGCTGCCAAGATGAAGTCGACGACTACTACTACTCGGACGACGCCAAGATGCCTGCCGAGGCTGTTAAAGAATACGAGGAGGAAGACCTGATCCCCGACAAGCTCAAGAAGTACTTCGCGGAGGCTGCTGATGAGCGCCCCGACTCGGAATCAGAAGAGAGGGTAACCCCTGTGCCGCGCAAGCAGAAGAAACGCAAGACGCAGGCTGTCAAGCAGGAACCCGTCAAGAAAAAGACCGTTAGAATTGCCGTTGAAAGAGACGAGCTGCCACGAGCTAAGTTGCCGCCTAATACCTCTTGGGAAAAGAAATTCATCGCCAAGTTTGGAAAAGGCCGGCTGGACGCACTACGAGAAGCTGGAGTCCCGGATTACCTGATCGAGGCTGATGTCATTGAGACGCCCGTCAACCGGAAGACCATGGAACAACAAGTGCAGGAGCTGACAGAGCTATATCACGCTCGCCCTGACTTGCAAGAAGACATGTGGAACGCAACCGTCGCGCCTGCCGCTGAACAAGCGAGCTGGAAAGGCCCGAACACGTTTTCAGTCCCGGCATACCAAGCCGCACCCGCTGACCCGACACCTGCCTCCTGGGGGAGTGCTGACGTTACCGCCGCGCAAGAATCGCGAGCTGCCGAGAACACTGGCTGGTTCGCTTATCAGAGCAACCCCGACGCCATGGACCTGACTGCTGGAAGGGCTTATGCCCGCAACCAAGCTAAGTGCCACCATTGTTGGAGCACCGGTCACACACGGAGAAACTGTCCAAATAGAGACGCACCCCGGAAACGCACATGGGTAGAAAATTACAACGATGACGATGAAGACCCACTGCCGCGCGCTGATTCGCCGCTGGCTGCACCACGTGGAAGATCCCCGACCATCAAGCCTGTCTACGCAAGTGACAGAGCCACTTACGCACCTACGACGCGTTACACCCCGGAGCCGACTAGATTTGTCGTGCAAGCAAGCCCACCTCAGAGACGTGCTGTTACCCCTTTGCCGTCCCCAGTATCTGACGTTGGATTTAAACATATTCAACACCCGTCCCCGGTTTCACCTATGACCGATGAGGAGTTCGCCGACCAACTGGCTGATATGCAAATTCGCCGGATGCAAGCCGAGCTGCATGGAGATACGAAGAAGGCCCGCGATATAAGCATGCGGATGAACCTGGCCAAATACGCCCGATCGCTCAACCGTCCCGCCTCTGTCCCTCGACAGCGTGGGCGCTGTTCTAGAAGAGAGGGTAATGTTACGGTTTCGCCTCAGACCGTCCCTCGAACACCCTACGCAAGGACCCCGAACACCGTTAGGAGAAGAACCGCCGAAGATGATGCCTATGAACAGGCTGAAATACGAAGATTGGTGGCTACGCATACCGCACCTAGAGCTAAGTCTCCCACGCCACACTACATACCCGGAAGCGCTCACCGACGAGACCCGGAGTTTTGGGAATAGCGCACGTGACCTTAGCGCCCGCCCGTCACGTGACCCTGGCACGTGACCTGGCTAGAACGCACCAGAAGAGTCCAGATGAGCCTGTGCCTGGACTGGCCTAGAACGCCTCGTGTTTGTGACTCATATCGATTGTACCTTGATTCTGATGGATTGTATGACTCGTGATTCCTTATCTCTGACTCATGCCATGAGTGCCTTATGCCATTGGCTGACCGTTATCTCTGACTCGTTGTGACTCATTCCTAGGATCGTTGTATTAGGATTTCGGAGTTCTGGGCTGAGCTTCAAAGCTCCTCAGACATGTATAAGTAGAGGGGCTTATGGTCGCTGAAGACCTAAGCTTGACTTCTTGGACTATACCACCCATTGTACTGCCACTCCTAGGCTGTCTGCCAGTTGTGCGCTGTTTGTACCGTGCTTGGAATATCATCCCTGTTTGTCCTTAGCTGGCCTTGTGGAGTGATCCCTGGCATCCCTTCCTTTCCCGCTTTCCTCTAGTCGTTTGCTGGCTGTCTGCCGCTGCGCCTCCTTTACATCTCTATATCCTTGTGCTGTCTGCCGAGGATCATCTACGACTTCAAGCCCTTATCCTTTCCCTTATCCTTTGGGCTTCCCTATTACGTCTCACTTGTGAGCTAGTAGGCGATCGTGTACGTGACTTCGACATCCTCTGTGATCGTTAGGTCGCTGTTGTTGCCTAGACCCGTCGCTCTAGAAGAACGTCCGGTGGAACGTTACAGCTGAGCTCTGGAATTCCAGCTGAATATTCCATCCGCTAGTTTAACCATGTATCCGGTAGTGGACCTGCGATCCACAGGGTTTGATGCCCAGTCAGAATCCGCGCACGCGAATAAACCCTTATTGGAGTGGCCACTGTACACCAGTGCATAATCTGCAGTGCCTGCAAGATAGCGGCATATGTGCAGTGCACGATTCAAGTGGTCTTGTGAAGGGCTCGCAGCGTGCTGCGCCATCTTAGTTACAGCAAATGCAATGTCTGGGCGTGTGCCCAGCATGATATACATGAGCGAACCAATGATCTGCTGGTACTGGGTGCGCAGTGTGGTGTCCACAGTGTCTGTGTTCGGTAGGGGGTGATATCCCTCAGGCAGTGGTGTCGTTGCGTACTTAGCGTTCGTCATTCCAAAGCGCTGCAGCACTTTATTGAGGTAGGCAGTCTGGTCAATGCAGACGTTGCCATCCTTCTTAAGTATGCGCATGCGCAGGAATTCCTTCGCTTCGCCGAGGTCACGACACTCCCATTTGCGCATAAAGGCATCTTTCAGAGTGTTCACAAGTGTTTTGTCGCTGCCCATGAAGAGCGCGTCGTCTACATACACTATGACCACTACTGTAGAGCCTTTGGATGTGTGCACAAACAGTCCAGAGTCTGAGAGGAGGCGTTTACAGCCAATGTCACCCATGGATTTGTCCAGCGCTCGCCACCACGCAAGAGCTGCTTGCTTAAGTCCATAGAGTGCACGCTTAAGGCGCAGTACTTTAGTTTCCTGTCCTTTAAGCTTGAAACCTTCGGGCTGCTCCATATAGAGTTCCTCGTCCAATTCCCCATAGAGGAAGGCGCTTTTAACATCTAAGCCAGTGATATACCACTGCTCAAGCGCCGCTAGGGCGAGCATGAGGCGTACTGACTCGAAGCGCACAACAGGAGAGAAGATCTCATTGAAGTCGGTGCCTTCTATCTGAGAGAAGCCCTTGGCCACAAGACGAGCCTTCTTACGGCTGTCTGTTTTCTGGTCAAAAACCCATCGGTTTTTAATGACCTTTCTCCCCTTGGGGAGAACCACTAGCTCGAAGACGTTGCGCTTGCGAAGTGCCTCTAGCTCTTCGCGACATGCAGTCTTCCACTCTTTTCTCTGCGCCTCAGGCAGTCGCAGAATGTCTTTATAAGTCCACTCCCGAATGGAAGTGGTGTGCATTAAGTGTGAATCGTGTGGTACCGCTTTGGCAAGCAGGTAATTGACGAATTCTACTCCCCCTTCCTGGGCTAGCTGTGCCAGGAGTAGGTCTTCGACCTCTACATCACTTGGTAGGGGTGTCAGCGGCGAGTCATCGCGCTGTGGATGGCCAGTGCTAGGTCCAGGAACCTGCCTCTGGCGAGCATTGGAGGGTGGCTGGGAGCGACCCGGCGCATCCCCCACAATATCTCTCCACTGTCGCATCCGCTGAACGTCTCTATGTTGTTGAACGGGGTGCCTGTCTTCCCCATAGACGTTACCAGGTCGTGATGGTATTCTCCTTTCCCGCCCAGAGCGTCTTGGGAGTGGCGGCGGCTGTGGTGCGGCCGCGGGCACATCCTCTTGCTCTGGCACTGGTGCAGGGGAAGGCGAAGTGTTCTCAGGCTGCCGTGGTGGCGCCAGACCCTCGTCAGGATCTTGAGACACTTCCATTGGTCTGGAAGGAGGAGAGCGATGTGGGGTGTCCCCATCATCGCTATCGAAATGAGTAGGCTTTGGTGGTGTACCATGTTGCTCTACTGGCTCTTCCAAGCGGGTAAAGCCACGTTTTTTAGTGGTTTCGCACTTAGGGAACATGTTCTCATCGAAGAGAGCAGTTGCACCTGTGTACACAGTGTTCTTGGTGAGGCGCATGAATGTATACGCCTTAATGCCTTCAGTGTGGCCAATATAGACCATCAGCTCAGACTTAGGTGCGAGTTTATTCACACGACGCTCCTCAGGGATGTGGACATATGCCGCACAGCCGAACACTCGCAGATGCGAAACACTAGGGATTTTGCCATTCAGTGCTTCATAGGGTGTACGCCACTCAAGGCGGCGCACAGGGGTCCTATTGTACACATGTACAGCGTGTAGAACCGCGAATTCCCACCAGGATTCAGGGAGACAGGCATCCAGGTGCATGGCCTGTGCCTTGTCCATGCAGGTGCACATGAAGCGCTCTGCGCGACTGTTCTGCTTAGGAGTGTACGGTGCGCTCTGCAGTATGCGTATCCCATTGTCCTTGAGAGTGGTAATGAACACTTCTGACTTGTATTCGCCACCCGCGTCCGACATCCACTCTTTAACAGTGGTGCCAAACTGATTCTTAACGAGTGCGATGAAGTGCTTGAGTGCGCCTATTGCAGCACCTTTGGTGCGCAGACACACAATCCAAGCATACGACGTGAAGTCATCGATAAAGCTCACGAAGTATTTGAACTTATGATAAGAGCTTACTGGGAAACTCTTTAAGTCAGAGTGGACCTTCTCAAAGGGCGCAGATGCACGCGTTTCAGAAGGCGAGTGTGCCTGTGAGGGCATCTTGCCTTGCGCGCATCCTGGGCACACTGGTACTTCCCCAGGGAAGTCCAGATCCTTCGGGAAACCCTTGGTGTGGTTTTTAGCGTGGCGCAGCACATCCTTAGAAGGATGGCCAAAGCGCTTATGCATAAGTGTGTAGTCCACTGCGTACACAGTGGCGTTAGCACTCGAGTCTGGGATTGCAGACTCTAGCCAGTAGATAGTGTGGCCAGGGAACGTCGGCACACACTGTATAAGAGGCAATGTAGAGTGTTCTCTGTGCAATACCATGGACTGTGCGTCCCCATAGACGCGCAGCCCCTGCTGCAGGAACTCTCCAACAGAGAGAAGTCTCCCTGTGATTTCGGGAATATAGAACACTGGGTAGAGGCGCGTAGTGCGCTGCCTAGTGTACCCGTTGTGTGTAACTTCGTGCTTAATGAGGACTGCGCCTTTTCCCTTAATGTGGATTGGCTTTGAGGCCGTCTTCACAATAATAGGCGTTTGAATGTCCTCATAGTCTATGAAGTCTTCCATAGAATAGGTAAAGTGCGATGATGCACCAGAGTCTAAGAGCCATTGGGCGCTGCCGTTGTCCTTTCTCATTCCCTTGCACTTAGCACACTCAGCAGAGTCCACGCCATGTGCGCCACTTTGTGCGCATTTATTTAACGATTCTACACAACCATGTACAGTACTGTACTTAAGCTTCGCAGCTAGTTGTGAGATTAGGCGTTCGTGAGTGGTGTGGGGCATCGGGAAGAGGGATGGGACTGACCTGAATTCTTTCAAGCCAGCGGCATCGCAGACCATAGCGTCTAGGTCCCAGTCATCGTTTCCGAGACTGACACAGTCTTCAGCGGACTGGCGCTGTGTGTCGGGAGAGGGTGAGCGACTGAGGAAGCCATCTCCTTCGTCCTCGTCGTCAGAAGGCTCAGGGGAGGACCTGCTGCGTTTGGAAACACGCTGATCGTCGTCAGAGTCCTCTGGGTCAAGCGCAGCAATGCGCTGTTCGAGGGTTTGGAGTATGGTTGAAGTGCCAACCACTCCGATGTCGCGCACAATGGTGCGCGCCTTGTTGAGTGTGGCATACGGTCCTTCAGTGGTGGGAGTGTGCCTAGTGCGAGCAGGAACGGTGCGCACAGTCTTGCCACTAGTGGCAAGGTGCGCGACCGAAGCCGAGGTTGGAGAGGGCAGGGAAGCCATGCTGGCGAGGTGCGAGTGGTCATGAGAATGATCATTGGTCTCTTGACCTTGTTGCTGCGAGTGGGACTTCTTCCCACCGCGCTTGCCACGCTTGTTCTTGCCTTTGGCATTGGCGTTGCCCTGGCCTTGGCCAGACCTCTGGGTGTTACCGTTGCCATTCCCAGATCCGCCACCGGAGCCACCATCCCTTTGCTGCCTGTAATTGGGGTCGCCGCGCTTGCGCTTCACTGCAGACAGCTTCTGCGCAGTCTGCTGTGGCTTACCCTTATTCCTTTCGGTCTCCCACTGCGCCATGATGGCCTCGCGTACATGCTTGATCTTAAGATTAGCAAGGTCGTGGCTGGTGCAGAGGATCGAAATGAGCATCTCCCATTTGGGTGGGAGAGCGGACAGGAGTATCATCGCCTGGATGATTTCGGGGATGGCGACACTATTAGTGGAGAGCCGGTGCACCGCAGCCTGCAGTTTGTTAACCTGCAGCAAGGGATGCTTTGAGGCGTCGATCCTAACAGAGATAGCTTCTTTGAAGTCTTTGAAGACAGTGGTCGGCTGGATCACATCAAAGTGAGTCTTGAGGTGGTTCCAGATTTCGTCCGCTTTGTTCATCGAAGCCACCTCTTCCCTAATAGTGGGATTGATGCGCAGAATAAGATTGGCGAGTGCTTTTTGATTGCAACTCTTCCAAGTCTTTTTCGCAGCGCGTTCGGTGTCGGTAGGAGTGGCAGAGACGGTTGGTTCCTTCTCGTCACCATTGGCGAACTCCCATAAGTCCAAAGACATAAGATAGGCTTTCATAGCCTTCGCCCACTCTGAGTAGTTGGTGCCATCGAGCACCGGGACCAGAGAGGTGAGAGCGTTCGACATTGTTGGATCTGTGAGAGCAAACCAAGTGTCAGCATTCATGCGACGACCGGGCACACACAGAAAATGTTTGGAACGCCCCGGGAAACTCTTAGAGTAGTGGCGGCCACTAGGGCGCACACTTGTGCACTGTGCAGCCGAGTGGGCGCACTGCACTGGGCATCGTGCAGCCGAGTAGGCGCACTGCACAGGGTACTGCAGCCGTCGAGGCGCAGTGCCCAGGCAAGCCAAGGAGCACACAAAGCGCAGCTCAATTAAGAGCGCGCTGTCGCTGCCGTTGAAGGCGCAGACAAAGGGCTCCAGGGCCCATAACCTGACGAGCAGGCATGGGGAGCAGACTAGTATATTATGTACTACCTAGCTTACCTGTGAGACGAAGTAAATACTGACTATTGTATGTTTTGATTGAACTAGTTGTATTGAGCACATGCTGGGGTGTTTATATACATCCCAGAGTGTCTAATAATACTTATCTACACTATCTAAAGGCCCAAGGCCACTCAGTTGATCGCAGACGCTGTCCGCGCTCATGATTCGTACTAGCGAGGCCACAGCTCACTGCTGTGGCCGAGCCTGTGGCTCAGCGTTGTGGCGCTCGCCGATTACTCGGCTCGCAGTGCACACGCTCGCGTTCACTCGCTCAACACTCTCCACCATTTGACGTGTACTAACTTTGGGTTTACTAGTCCTTGATCCTAATCTCAAGGACCTATATTTCCGGGGTCAGTGGGATAACGAGCGGTACACCGCTGGCATGAAACAGCTGGAAGAAGTGGTAAGTAATTTCCATCGTGAAATGGTTCCATGTGTGCTATGTACTGACGACTACTTTAGTTTGATAGGTATTATATCACGCCCTCACAAACAACTGCAACGACAGATGCCTTATGTACGTTCCCTTCTGTCGCTAACCCATATTCTGTGCTGACATATATACAGACTCGGATGGACCTTCTGCGCCGGAATCATCATTCCATTATGGTGGTTCCTTTATCCTCAACATTGTTCAAGCCGTTCAAAAGCAATGTGACGCTACTGAAGGTCCTCGTGAAGAACTCAAGCAATACCTTAAGACCGGTGCTGAGCCCACAAAGGATATCATTGCTTGGTGGGGGGTAAGTCATGTCTTTATTTAAACATGTTGAGATCCTGACACAATGGAACCAGAGCAATACCAGATACCCGACATTGAAGTGGATGGCACGCGACTACCTTGCGATTCAAGGCTCAGCAACTCCTTCAGAGCGTGCTTTTAGTAGTGGAGGTATTACTGATACTTCACGGAGAAACAGGTTGCGGCCAGATGTCTTTGAGGGACTTCAGCTTCTCAAGAGTGCTTACAGAAATGGGCACATCTCGGCCACAACACAAGCAGCACGCAATGCAATGTTGTTTGATGGGGATGATGAGGATATAGAGTAGTTTCATATGCTCATCAGTAGTTGTACATAAAGTTACTAGACACAGAATTGATTGTTTTTCTGAACAAGACCTCAAAAGCATTAAGCAATGTCTTTTGTGGTACACTTCCTGGTCACTCTGCGCTTTTGGTGTGATTATGTAAGCAGGGTACGCATTTGGGTTCAGTTCAGGGTTCAGACCCTCCCTGAACTGAACTGAACCTATGTGAACCTGAACCCTTGGTTCAGTTCAAGGGTTCGGCCAAACACCCCGAACTGAACCTTTGGTTCGGTTCAGGGTTCGGCAAAAAGGTCCAAAGAACCGAACTGAACCGAACTTTCCCATCACTACGCTGTTGTGGTAAGCCGCTCCAAAAGTACTGTTCTGGTCGAGGTTTTAATGGGGCATCCAGGGGTCAAGCCGTACGTCTTCCATGACATGGAGCTCATCATGAGACTTACAAAAGCAAATATCTCTCCACAGGCGACAATTTTATCTGCCAGTACGCTAGTCTGTTGTGGCTAGCTTTTGTATTCTTACCATGTACTTGTAATCAGTGGCTCTTGATGTTTCTGTACAGCAGTACGTTTTCATGCGGAACTCACGAAGTAACTCTTACTGAAAAAGACGTAGTTTCTACGCGTATAGGATCTATCGTCGTGAGTCCCTATTGTTTCTTCATCTGGGTGAGACTTATTTTAGTCCAGTGGGCGGGGATTCTCCATTCCTGCCAGCAGCAATTGTATGTCTGCCCAATTTGCTCCGAGTCAGAACTGACACCCTACTCACGTGAGCAGTCCGTTGTCTCTCTGACATCACTTGGTGAGTTTCCAGTAACATTCTTAGACATTTTCACCTCAATTTTCCCGACTTTTGCAAGGTATTGGTGTCGGTGTGTTCTGTTCCTTTATTTGTGGGTCGCTGAAGCCTTATAGTCGTCTTCAGCGGACTATGCAAAAGTGTCAGCCGTGATTGTACATCATGATGTTTTGGTCTTGGTTTTTCTGACAGGTTTTGCATATAGCCTGAAGCACATTCACGACCCGGCGAGCATTGGCTTTGAGGCACATTTACTTCAGGCACATTTTCTCCTCATCTGATGACTGCAATCGCTAACTGACATTTGCACCAGGAGCTTGCCATTGCTTCATTGTCCTGCAAGGTCCTCTGTGACGTCTTCATTACTTCTGGAATGGTTTATTACCTCTTGAGCAACCGTACTCAAGTTCGCAGGTACGTTTGTGCCCGAACATCGCAAATATGTCGTTACTCTGTTTACACCAACTCTCTTGATGAACAGTGCACATAAGGGACTATACTCACAGTGACAAAGAAGACTGTGGTGAGATATAGAGGGTGACTGGAAGCAGCAACAGAGTAAGTCAAGCAAGTGAAGCAGAGGTTGAGTCTGGCACACAACAGATGAGAACTGGTGTTATTACAGAGTGGGAGACATACCTGGCACACAACAGATGAGAACTGGTGTGGTGCCAGAGCGTACAAAGTACTCTACTTATACTGCTACAGAGAGTGACAGTAGTACAACAGAAGTAACGCAGAGTCACACAATACAGGGAGCGTTGTTCTACAGAGGGACACAAAGGAGTGTGCAGAAGGAGAACAAAGACGTAAAGAACAATAGAAAGCCTAGACTATGATATCATAGTGACATCACAATAAAGATAGAACAAAAGGAATGAGTGCAAGGACGAAATACAATAGGAGTCCAGAGGAGTCCATGATGTCATTGTACAGTGATGTCATAGATAAGAGAATACAATAAGTCCGAGATTGTAATGATCATAATGATCTAATCTACATGTCCTGTATATCTAATCTAAAGCAGTCCGTTATCTGCGTGTCCATGCGAGCCGCTAAGTGCGCGCGGGTCACTTATCAACATCTCTCTCTAGAACCAACAACGTGTTAAGCCTTCTCGCGATCTATTCTATCAATTGCGGCACACTTCATTTGTGAGTCAGTGCGCCGATCGGTGTCGACTTGTCTTCTGACAATTGTCCTATTTTTTCAGAGCGTTTGCTATCTCTTCTGTCGCTTTGGTACTATTCATTTTTACCTCCTATCTTGTCAAATATTGACTCGCCGAACGAAGCTCGCCAAGTATCCAAATGCGCTCATATACATCCCGTCCCTCTTCATCATGTATCGGCTCTCTCTCTACGCGTTCATGACCATGTGCGTCCCCTTCGTTCGTGGTTCCTTCGCGAACTTCTTGATTCCTGACATTCTATCCCAGTCTGAACTCACGAGATAACCTTCGCGGGAGGCTCGACGGACCGGGAGGTGTTGTTGCCACGTTCACCCAGCTCAAGGTCCGCACGGGTACCACAGTCCCTTGGGGCACACAAGATACAGCGGAGCCAATCACTAGCAAGGCTGTTCCAAAGAGTCGTCCACAATTTTCAGCTCCCTCCGACACATCATTCTCAGACAGTGTGGTAGCTTTCGACTCGGTCAGGGAAGGGTACCGACTCCCGGGCCCTGTAGCCGACTCACTAGGTCGTGACAGTATGAGCGAGTAGATACAGTATATCAAAAACCATCAAGCTCCCTACGTAGGTCCATACCGTACATGCGTACCATCCTTTCGCTTGCCAGGATTGGCTATACAGTACGGTACTTCTACTGTAACGTCGTTTGGAACATCAAGCCAACTATACCGATGGATTGGCGCACATGCACGTATGTACTAATCATACGGCCAATCTTCGCAAAATGATGCCGGGCCCCTTGGCGGGAGTGTAAATTTAAAACTTAAAAGCTAGGATATAGTCACGTGGTGAGGATAGGGAGTTGAGAATTCGTAGTGAGCCTGAGCATGCAGCTTCTTCGACCCCATCCAGCGCCTTTGCCCCTAATGCTGCCAATCCAGTCTCGACCCCTGCCCTTCGACATAGGGCTCAGGGTCGTAGCCTCGTAGGAACACCAAACCCCTGCTTAGCGCCCAAGTGTGTTACTCCCGAGAGGTATCGTGTGAGGGACCGACTTTCCGCATCCAGTGACATCCCCAAAAAGGAAGGTGCCAAGAACATCACGTTTTTCCTGTCCTTACAAAACGGGCGTCCCCGAACAGCATTCGAGCTCAGTGAACTTTACTCTTAGTAAGCGCAAATAAAATACTTTTATTGAAAAAGCTATTTCCTTAATCGTACACTTTGTCTTTAGTCATCATCATATGTTTTTTAAGATATAACAAAACAATAAAAATATTTTTATTATCTAATTAGGCTACATCGATGTTTTGTCCAAGTTGTACTATGGCGCGCAAAAACGAGGTGCAGGCGCGATGAATGCGGGCGCACAGGGACCGCGCCGGCCCTGCTGCACGACGTGTGGGGAGGCAGGCACGGCTTGGCCTCGTGCGCCCCTTCACGCGCGAACGGGGCGGCGTGCCCACGTGCACCCCCCTTCCGCGCGAATGGGGAAGGGCCGGGGGTCGCGTGCCCTCGCATGCACCCTTCCCGCGCGTACGGGGCAGCGTACCCGCGTACAACACCTTCCGCGCGAATGGGGAAGGGCTGGGTGTGGCGTACCCTCGCATACCCCCTTCCCACGCGTACGGGGTGTGCAACACCCTTCCGTGCGAATGGGGAAGGGTGGGGCCGGGGGTGGCGTGCCCTCACATTCCCCGCGCGTATGTGGCAGCGCAGCCAAGGGGGAAGGGGAAGGGGACGCGGGCGACATGGAGAGGCAGGGCGGTGTGTCGCCCCCCTTCCGCGCCAATGGGGAAGGGAGGGGCCGGGGATCGCGAGCTCTCACGTGCCCCCTTTTCGCGTGTACGGCACGGTGCGGCCAAGGGGAAGAGGAGGGGATGGGGGGGATGGGGAGAGGGGGCGGTGGGCCCTCGCACGCCCCCTGTCCGCGCGAACGGGGCTGTGCAGAGGGGCGGGGCGGACTCGGAGTGGAGGAGTGGAGTGCCCCCTTCCGCGCAAATGGGGAAAGGAGGCCGGGGGGTCGCGTGCCCATTCCGTGCGTACAGTGTGGCGCGACCAAGAGGGAAGGGGAGGGGCAAAGTGCCCATGCACCCGCTTTCCGCACGAATGGGGTGCGCCGAGCTGGGGAAAGGGGAACAGCGGCGGCGGCATGCCCTCGTGCGCCCCCCTTCTGCGCAAACGTGGCGGTGCGGACGGGGGAGAAAGGAGGGAGGCCGAGTGTCATGGACGCGTATTATTTTCCTTATTTTTCTGTATTTATACGGATTTATATAAGGGAGATATAAAGGGCCGAAGTACAGAGACTTCGAGTTAGTCACAAGGGTTTGCCACCCATGTGCACGTGATCGTGGGACTTAGGTCCCTTATATGTATGATAGTTCTGATTGGTAGATAAGGATGGAAGGTTATAGAAGGTTCTGGAAGGATCCAGAACATGCTTAGTAGTTTACGCTTACTGTTGCGATCGGACTCATCGGTACGGACTGCAGTCTCACGGGGTTCTGACTACCCTAGTATTAGTCAGGGACAGTCGTCTCAGTCAGCTCGTTGTAGTTATCACATGTCGCGTGGTACAGACTTGACTCATACCTAGGATAGCTGTAGTAGGGTTCGAGCTACTATCGCTATAGGGTACCTTACGTTCAGGAGGAGCTTCAAAGCTCCTCGACAATTGTATATCTAGTGGACCGTCCGAAGACCGAGCTCCTTAGCTTGGTCTTCTTGAATCCTTATCTGATTCTGTTCCCCTCTCTCCTCGTCTGCGCCCTTCTCGCCCTTTGTCTCTTGTCGCGTCTGGCCTTGATAAGGCAGATCGCCCAGCAGCGCGTACGCCTGGTGGACTTCGCCCCAGTGCCAGTAGCGGTCACGTTCCTCCTGAGGTCGTGTACTTATATTCGCTAAGTCGCTCCCCGTACACCTCGCCACTCTGTCCCCGCTCAAGTCGAGCATCGTTAGGATGGGCCTAACGCAACATTAAGACCAAGCTAACCCTCACCAACGACACGGTGGCATCCACAACAAGAGATCGGTGGGACCGAAACCGAGCCCAATCGTATATCATCCCCAGCAGAGGAGAACGGAACGTCCCCACGCGCTACCTAAAAGCTGCAAGGTGGAGGACACACAGAGAAGAAACCGGGTACTTCGTTGATTTCCCTACCCGACCAAGTCGATACTACCCAGTTGAGTTCAACTTCGAACATACCTGTTGGTGTATACTCGCAACAAACGACGCAGGAATACGAACAGTGGTCAGACCAACCACACGAGATTATCGGTGCGATATCCTAGAGAGCGAAGTAGTTCCCCAAACAAGAGTGGGACTCATCGACGGCGCAACTACCACAAGCACCACGGAAGAAGAAGGCTCCGGATCAGACCGAAGCGGCGAAGAGTCAGAAGAAGATCACCTCTCCCAGGTGAACGCGGAAGAAGAAGAGGAGCTAGCAAACCTAGCAGGAGGGATTACGCTCAACGAAGCACCCCAAGCTGAGCAGATCATCGTTCACCCGCCAGACAAGATGACAACCACCCAGTTAGAACCAACATACGCACTTCAAATGGACCCGGTACAACTACCACAGGACGGAGTCCCAGAAGATCTACTCCCCATCGACCCTGGCACGGGACATCGGATGACCGCAGACGACGCAGCTCTCATGAGGGCCATTGGACCTGACGAGCCAGACCCTCCCGAAGGAGGAGGACCACCTAGAAGAAACCCAGGCGAAGGCCACCCGCACGGAGGAGGCGGAGGACACGGAGGCGGGGGAGGGCCACCCGGAGGAGGCGGATTCCCAGGAATGGCTCCCATAGGTAACCCACCTCGATCGTCAGACAGACTCCAAGGCAACCCACCTATGGTCTTCAACGGAGACCGCACCAAGGCCCTGCAGTTCAGAGCACAGTGGAACCTCTATCAAGGAGTCAACAGTACGAGCGACATCATGCGCAATTACTACCGCCGATCACTCCTCTTCCTCGGTTACATCCAGGGGGAGACAGTGAATGTAGCGGTGCGACTGCCGCGCTACGCCAAGTCAAGTATGAAGATGATGTGAACTGTAAGGTAGCACACTCAACCTAACGCGGAGACAAGTCACGCGCCAAACGTACAGTCACTGTGGAGGGACAATCAACTTGCGATCTTTATGCAAGATCAAAGATGTCAGATATCACACAGTGGCACGCTGAGTGGAGAACCAAGAGGACAAGTTAGATTGGACTGAAGTAAGGAAGTACAATGAAATGCGCACCTGAGTGGAGAACCAAGAGGACAAGTTGGTTCCACTCAGGACGCTACAGGGAAGCTTATATACACTACTGCGGCTGAGTACGAACTGAGTCTGAACACTATTACTAAGTGTATAGTAAGACTCCATGACTCAGGAGCTGACGCGTCGTGTCTATTAATAGCGCTATCTATTGTGCTGACTGATGCACTTGTCATAGCGCTTACGAGCGGCTCCACTTTGCTGAGTAAAACCTAATACAGCGAGTAAGCGTAAACTACTAAGCGTGTTCTGGATCCTTCCAGAACCTTCCATAACCTTCCATCCTTATCTGCCAATCAGAACTATCATACGTATAAGGGACCTAAGTCCCACGATCACGTGCACCTGGGTGGCAAACCCTTGTGACTAACTCGAAGTCTCTGTACTTCGGCCCTTTATATCTCCTTTGTATAAATCCGTATAAATACAGAAAAATAAGGAAAATAATACGCGTCCATGACATCACCCCCCTCCTTAAGGGTCGACGTCCGCGTTGGCCTCTGTGTACATATGAGAAGGCTGCCAAGGCAAGGACGCGTAAATGAGAGCCGCTATTTTTCTAGGTGCGCCCGGGTTAGAGGAGTGGAACTCCTGTACTTTATCCGGGGCATGTGCTAGATTTTTAGCCGGTTCCCAAGTATCCTCGCCTTCACCGTAACCTTTCCAGCGAACTAGGTACTTAAGAGTACGACCAAAGAGTTTGCTGTCTCTTATATGGTCAACTTCGTACTCTTCTTCCCCTTCGACTGTGACAGGTTCAGGTGGAGGTGGCAGAAGCCCGTTAACTTCGTTTCCTTTGTAAGGGGAGAGGCGGTCTACATGAAATACATCATGGATTCGTAATGCAGGGGGGAGTGCAAGCTTGTAGTCGACGTCACTTAGGACTTTAGTGACTTCAAATGGGCCCAGCTGTTTGGGTCCCAGTTTGGACGACTGCTGGTGTATCTTTATTTGCTTGGCTTGCAACCAAACTTTATCCCCGACGTTGAAGACGTATGGCTTGTGTCTTTGTTCAACGTCCGTCTGCATTCGCCGTTTACTTAGGCGTAGAGCTGCCTCTGCATCCTTTCTTGAGGAAACTAAGTGTTGAAGACGCTTATCGAGCGTTGGAATACCGGTTGGCCTACCGGCGGGAATTGTGAAGTCAGGCGTATAGCCGTATAGTAGCTCGAAGGGTGTGTGACCCGTGGCTGAGTTGAGTCTACTGTTGACTACAAATTCCGCTGTAGGGAGCAGGTCTGCCCAATCATCCTGTCTTTTGCTAATGAACAAGCGCAAGTAGACTTCTACTTCTTGGTTTTTGCGCTCTACCTGTCCATTAGCCTGAGGGTGATAGGCTGTGGTAAGACCTGCGTCTATTCCAAGTCGCTTGTAAAGTGCCCGCATGCTCCTTGCAGCAAACTGGGGTCCTCTATCGCTGATAACTTTGCGAGGGATCCCGTGCAAGGGGAAGACTTGCTCGAAGTAGATGGATGCTACCCCATCAGCCGTAATCTGAGAGGTCACAGGAAATAGATGGATCTGTTTTGTGTAGTGATCCACTATGTTAAGGATCATATCCTTTCCTCGTGACATGGGCAGTGGACCGATCAGATCGATTCCGACTAACTGCCATGGACCCTCAGGTACTTCTTGCGGCTGGATGATAGCTTTGGGGTGCAGATCTTTGCGATAGCGTTGGCATCGATCGCATCCTTCTACATATGAGCTTATGAAGCCTGCCATGCGTGGCCACCAGTAGTAGCGACTGACTAGCTCGATGGTTCCGTTTTTACCCGGGTGTCCTGTAGTAGTGCTGTCGTGGCATGACTTTACCACGTCTCTACGTAGGGCACGGTCGTTGGGTACATAGAGCTTTCCTCTATGGTAAACGAAACCGTCTTCTTCTTCCCACAGCGCAACTCCGTCTGTAAGAGCCTTAGGAGCGGTCTTTTGTAAGTTTTTAAGACCCTCTATAACTTCGGCTTCTTTAATGGACGCGAGTTTGATGCGGCTGCCTAGGGAGTCCACTTCCGGGCGGAAGTGTGCTTTGGCGGCATTGAGGAAGTGCTTAGGTTGTAAAACCTGAACCTGGCGGTTATCCTCATTGTCCCTGACGTGGTCTTTTGAGAATCGACTGAGTGCATCGGCTTGCATAGAATCTCCTTTCTTGTAAGTGATCTTAAAGGCGAAGCGACTTAAATATAACGCCCAGCGTGCTTGCCGGCGATTTAAGTCTTTCATGCTTGCCCACCATTCCATATTCTTATGGTCGGTGATCGCTTCAAAGGAGATGCCTTCGAGGAAGTGTCTCCAGTCCTCTAAGGCGCGGATTAGGCCGAGCATTTCTCTGTCGTAGATCTCGTAGTTGCGCTCTTCTTTGCTCATTGACTCTGAGCGATACGCAACTGGATGCCAAAGACCGTCTGGGTACTTTTGAGTAAGTATCCCGCCAGTAGCAAATCCTGAAGCATCAGTCTCGACTCGCGTAGGGAGGTTTGGGTCGTACACCTTTAGAATAGGTTCTTGTACGAAACGCTCCTTTAGCTTGTCAAAGGCTTCCTGCTGTTCAGAATGCCAATGCCATGGAGTGTCCTTCTTCGTGAGGTCATGTAAAGGTCGGGCAATAGCCGCGAAATCTTTTATGAACCTACGATAGAAGTTGGCGAACCCTACGAAAGCTCTAACCTCTTTGAGCGTCGTTGGTGTAGGCCACTCCCTTACTGCAGAGACCTTGCCGGGGTCCATCTGCACTTCTCCGGGACGGATAATCATCCCTAAATACTCCATTTCGCGTTTCTCAAAGTCGCACTTCTCTGGTTTAAGATATAAGTCGTAGTCTTGGAGACGTTTGAGCACTTCGCGAACTATGTGACGGTGGTGCTCTAAGTCTCGGCTGTAGATGAGGATATCATCCATGTAGACTGCGACTTCTCCTTGTGCGATGAGATCGGCGAACACGGCGTTCATGAGGGCTTGAAAGGTAGCTGGGCTGTTTGTCATGCCGAAGTACATTACTTTTGGCTCGTACAACCCACGGTTGGTGACAATAGCACCTTTCCATTCGTCTCCGGCTCGGATTCGAATATTATGATAGCCCCATCTAACGTCGAATTTTGTGAAGTATTCGGCTCCTTTCAACCGGTTGATAATGTCGGCGGCGAGCGGAAGCGGATAGCGGTTCTTAATGGTAATTTTATTAAGCCGCCTATAATCCTGCACTAGACGTAACTTTCCGTCTTTCTTCTTTATAAAGAATACTGGTGAGGCCATCGGTGACTTGGATGGGACCAGGTATCCTTTAGAGATGTGCTCTTCCAGGAATTTATCTAGTTCCGTCTGCTCGTTCGGTGACATGGGATACGATTTGACTTTCCAGTGTTTGACTGCATCTGGTTCTAAGTCTATAGCGTGGTCCCACGGTTGATGCTCGGGGAGCCTCTGGGATTCCTCCTCAGAGAATACTTTTGCGAAGTCTCTGTAGTGTTTTGGCACCATTTCTTCGAAGGTTTTCTTAGGTTTGGCGGCTGTGGCTTTCTCTGCGATTTGCTGAGAATATGTAAAGCCTGCCAGACAGAAAACTTCATCTTGGGCGGTGTCTAACACTTTCTCCGCAAGGAGACGGCGACGTTCCATACGGTTCGCCATGATGTGCGTCACCTCTATCTCAAGCTCCGGTTGCGCTATTTCAGCGGTGGAGTTGAGATGCATTGTGCCTTCCTGCCAATCTATGTTGGGGTTCCGTAGTCTGAGCCAAGGTAGTCCCAATATGACATTCTCTGGGCCTAGTGAAGTGACTAAGAAGTCATGACTATCTTCACTAGGGCCTACTTGCAGAGTAAGTCTGACTTTATGGGTGATACTACCAGCTTCATTGAGTGTCCCGTCTATATTGTATAGGGTGATGGGATGCTCAAGAGGAACCTGCAACATCTTGTGGCGGTCAGCGTACTTCTTGTCCAGGAACAACGAAGTTGCTCCGGAGTCTACCATTGCTGCTACTTTTACAGTACGATGACGTCCTTTTAAATACACAGAAATATGAAAATGTGATTTTTTATCTTTTGTTTCGGGAATAATAGTTGAAGACAGTGCTGCATCAGAAATCATCACGTGCGGCGCTGCTTCGAAAGAAAGTGGAGCAACAGGAACACTACTACTATTGTTCATCTCCGAGGCAGATGTAGATATGGTTTCAGAAAGTCCAGAAAGAGAAACATCACTACTATCTAACTTACAGGTAGAGGAAGAATTTGTATGAATTACAGAAGATGAGTCCGAAACGAGGCGAGAAGAACGTAAACATATTTTACAACTACATGAAGCCGAGTCATCTACTGTAGAGGGGCCGGTCGCAGCTATACTCGACCCCTTAACTAAAAAGCCGCCCGAATAGCGTCCAGCTGTTCTTGTTGGCTTTTCATCAACTCCAATAACTTAGCTACGTCTACCTGTGGCGTCTTTGCTGGAGTTGTACTTGTGGAAGCGGCTGTTGCCGCGGTATTCGAGGATGATGAAGGTGGATTAGGGGATTCCGTTGTTGCTGCAGCTTTCGCTTTAGCTGGTTTCCCCATTTTCTTCACTTGACAGACGGTGCTCCGGTGTCCAACCCTTTGACAGTGGTTGCACACGTCTCTCTCGTGATTTCCATCCTTCTTGACGTGTTCGGTTGATCCACAACCGTAACACTTGCCTTTCATCCACTTCTGGTACTCCATGACTGTTTTGAAGATTTCCCCCTTCTTCTGGGTGCCTTGCTGACGCGTCGCGTCTACTTGCATGGCGTTAGGGTCCGGGGTGTGTACGTTGTGAGATGTAGAGGGTTTCCCGCTCTTTTCGCTTTTGCGCTGACGTATGCGCAGGTCTATGGTTTGTACAGCTTTCTTCAATTCGTCGTAGGTTTTCTGGGGGAGGTTGGACCATGACAAGACGTCCTTGATGTCCTCGTTGAGTCCATCGTAAAATCTTGTGTGTAGGTCTGCCTCAGACCACCCAGTCTGCCCTGAGTACTGTTCGAATACCGACGTGTAGTCGGCGACTGGCTTCTTTCCTTGTCTGACTTTCTTTAGCTCTTCACGAGCTGTTTCTGTGACGTCCAGAGGGCTGAACCTGCGGTTGAACTGTTCGGTGAATCCATCAAAGGTTCCTCCGAATGGAGTTCCTCCCTTATTGGCCTGCTCCAGAAACGGGAGGGCCCAGGTTTTTGCGTCTCCTTCCATCAAGTTGAGAGCTGCCGCGATCCAGCGGTGCTCGTCGATATACCATTTGCTATCAGCAGCATGCCAGGTATTCATGGCGTCTCCAGATGATCCTGCCCAGTTACGGAAGGCGGCCAGGAAGTGACGGGCGTCTGTAGAGTCGCCTTTCCCATCCCATGCTTTGGGACGGGCCACTACTTCCTTCTGCTTTCCGGACGAGGGGCGACTCGCTCCGATGGTTACTTGTGTGGTCAGGTCTGCGACCTGTTGCGCAAGTTGACCCATGGCGAGGCCTAGTTGGTTGATGAGTGCTAGGCAGTCATCGATGGTAGGTGGAGGGACGGGAACTGGAGGGACTGTGGGGGGTAATGTGGAACTGCCTGGGTTGCTAGCCATTTCGTCTAGCTTTTTCTGTCTCTCTTTTCTCTCAGCCTCTTCTTGTGCCTTTCGAAAGTCGTCTAGAAGAACGATCTGTTCGTCTGGCGAGATCTCGTCCCAGTCTTGGATACGAGAGATGAACTCCTTCTCTGCTTTAGTTGGGGGAGGAAGGGCGAACTTCGAGCGAGCTCCTTGTGGATACTGAGCTTGAGCTAGATGAGCCGCTTGCTTCCCCTTGCGAGGAGCCACGTTCGGATGGGGGGGGCGAGGGAAGGTGAGGGACTAGATTGGCTGCGAAGCTAACTAGCTGTGGGGTTGTGTACCCGGTGTCTTCGACTATGCCGTAGAGGCCGTAGAGCTCGAGGAGAGGTCTGCTGTATGCCGGATCGAAGTAGATTGCCTGAACGTATTGTTCGGCAAGATTTCGTGGTGCTTCTTCTAATTGGAAGTGAGGGATCCGGATGACAACGTTGTTCTCGTCGAGGACGTCTTCGCCTGACTGGGCAAGTGTTTCTTGGGAGGAGGAGTGTGCGGAGTGAAAGGATTCCGCAGAGACGGTGGAGGATGGTGAAGCAAAGATGGGCGAGGGGACCCGGTCTTCTTCAGACTGGTGATCCCGGAGTACGTGAAGCGATGCCGAAGCAGAGGCTTGAATTTCGGGGGTGGGGATAGGTGATATAGATGCTTGTCTCCTCCTGAAGACACTACGAAGACGGGCCCGAAGGTTCGCGAATGCGCGAGGCAGTTTGAAAAAGTGGGGTAGGTGGAGCTTTAGACGACGTGTTACGACGAGCGCGGAATGCTAACTCGAAGATGAATGGAATGCCCTATCAAGCAAGACCAATACACAGTGATTGTTTCACACTGCGCGAGGCTGCGGCGATAAAGGGACACTCAGGAATGGGGTGGGGATATGTGTAGAGCCACAAGGCTGTCTGCCTCAGTCTTCTCGACCTGTTGGCTGCCTCTCACGCCGGAGCGCTCTCAAACTTTTCTGGTTGGTACGCGTACAGCTGTCGCAGGCTAGGCCTGGCTGGCTCAACGTCTAACTGCAGCTTATCTGGCGTGGTGACCAGTTCTGCAGCCAGTACCCAGATGTCGAACTGTGACCAGATACAACAAATAAAGGCAAGCACAATCTATGCCGATTTTACGGACACTAGAGTTGTACCACGAATGCACAGATTCTGCTTACGGACTTCCCCAGGCAAAGAGTGAGGTGGGTAACACAAAGGACTGATGGTCGTCAACCACCTAGAGGGATAATGATAAAGCTGGTGAGCGCGGGGCTCAGGAGTGTAAGAGGAACTTGTCCTAATGTAGCGGTGCGACTGCCGCGCTACGCCAAGTCAAGTATGAAGATGATGTGAACTGTAAGGTAGCACACTCAACCTAACGCGGAGACAAGTCACGCGCCAAACGTACAGTCACTGTGGAGGGACAATCAACTTGCGATCTTTATGCAAGATCAAAGATGTCAGATATCACACAGTGGCACGCTGAGTGGAGAACCAAGAGGACAAGTTAGATTGGACTGAAGTAAGGAAGTACAATGAAATGCGCACCTGAGTGGAGAACCAAGAGGACAAGTTGGTTCCACTCAGGACGCTACAGGGAAGCTTATATACACTACTGCGGCTGAGTACGAACTGAGTCTGAACACTATTACTAAGTGTATAGTAAGACTCCATGACTCAGGAGCTGACGCGTCGTGTCTATTAATAGCGCTATCTATTGTGCTGACTGATGCACTTGTCATAGCGCTTACGAGCGGCTCCACTTTGCTGAGTAAAACCTAATACAGCGAGTAAGCGTAAACTACTAAGCGTGTTCTGGATCCTTCCAGAACCTTCCATAACCTTCCATCCTTATCTGCCAATCAGAACTATCATACGTATAAGGGACCTAAGTCCCACGATCACGTGCACCTGGGTGGCAAACCCTTGTGACTAACTCGAAGTCTCTGTACTTCGGCCCTTTATATCTCCTTTGTATAAATCCGTATAAATACAGAAAAATAAGGAAATAATACGCGTCCATGACAGTGAACGAATGGGTGATGTATATGACTGACTGGCTGATGCGCCAGACAGAGGCCGGATTCCCTGAACACACTCGACGCCTCTGGGAAGAGACCCTTCGCGCCTTCACCAGGCGATTCGCCAACACCATGGAAAAGGAACAGGCGCAAGCGGAGCTGCGCAAGGGCGTCCACATGAAGGACGGAGACATTGACAGCTACGTGTGTCATGGACGCGTATTATTTCCCTATTTTTCTGTATTTATTACGGATTTATATAAGGAGATATAAAGGGCCGAAGTACAGAGACTTCGAGTTAGTCACAAGGGCTTGCCACCCATGTGCACGTGATCGTGGGACTTAGGTCCCTTATACGTATGTTAGTTCTGATTGGTAGATAAGGACGGAAGGTTCTGGAAGGATCTAGAACACGCTTAGTAGTTTACGCTTACTCGCTGTATTAGGTTTTACTCAGCAAAGTGGAGCCGCTCGTAAGCGCTATGACAAAGTGCATCAGTCAGCACAATAGATAGCGCTATTAATAGACACGACGCGTCAGCTCCTGAGTCATGGAGTCTTACTATACACTTAGTAACAGTGTTCAGACTCAGTTCGTACTCAGCCGCAGTAGTGTATATAAGCTTCCCTGTAGCATCCTGAGTGGAACCAACTTGTCCTCTTGGTTCTCCACTCAGGTGCGCATTCCTCTGTATTCCCTTACCTCGTACCAATCTAACTTGTCCTCTTGGTTCTCCACTCAGCGTGCCACAGTGTGATCTTAGCAGTTAGGGCCTTGTATAAAGACCCATACGTTCTGCGTTCTCCACTGTGACTGTACGTCTAGCGCGTGACTTGTCTCCGCGCTAAGTTGAGTGTGCTCCCTCAACAGTTCACTTCACTTTACACTTGACTTGGCGTAGCGCGGCAGTCGCACCGCTACATTAGGACAAGTTCCTTCTTCACTCCTGAGCCCCGCGCTCACCAGTTTTATCACTGTCACTTCTAGGTGGTTGACGACCATCAGTCCCTTGTGTTACCCACCTCACTCTTTGCCTGTGGACCTCCGTAAGCAGAATCTGTGCATTTGTGGTACAACTCTAGTGTCCGTAAAATCGGCATAGATTGTGCTTGCCCTTGTTTGTCGTATCTGGTCACAGTTCGACATCCGGGTACTGGCTGCAGAACTGGTCACCACGCCAGATAAGCTGCAGTTAGACATTGAGCCAGCCAGGCCTAGCCTGCGACAGCTGTACGCGTAGTAAACAGAAAAGTTTGAGAGCACTTCGGTGTGAGAGGCAGCCAACAGGTCGAGAAGACTGAGGCAGACAGCCTTGTGGCTCTACACATACCCTTACCCCATTCCTGAGTGTCCCTTTATCGCCGCAGCCTCGCGCAGTGTGAAACAATCACTGTGTATGGTCTCGCTTGATAGGGCATTCCATT